>OY998263.1:49507150-50856150 GCA_963922045.1 Persicaria maculosa
GAGTATGTTTTGAGGAAAAATCACATAAGTAACTAACAAATTTTTAATAAAACCTTATATTAACTAATAAATTGTTGTTAGAATACAATAAGAGAATGTTTTGAAGAAAACTGATGTAACTAACTAACATATTTTCAATAAAACCTTATATTAACAACTAAATTCATATTAGAATACTATAAGAATATGTTTTGAGGAAAAATCATATAAGTAACTAACAAATATTTAATAAAACCTTATATTAACAAAGAAATTGTTGTTAGAATATGATAAAAGTATGTTTTCAGGAAAACTCATGTAAGTAACTAACAAATTTTGAATAAAACCTTATATTAACTACTAAATTCATATTAGAATACTATATGAGTATATTTTGAGGAAAAATCATATATGTAAATAACAAATGTTTAATAAAACCTTATATTAACTACTAAATTCATATTAGAATACTATAAGAGTATGTTTTGAGGAAAAATCATATAAGTAACTAACAAATGTTCAATAAAACCTTATATTAACTAGTAAATTCTTATTAGAATACTATAAGAGTATATTTTGAGGAAAAATCATATAAGTAACTAACAAATGTTTAATAAAACCTTATATTAACAAAGAAATAGTTGTTAGAATAAAATAAAGTATGTTTTGAGGAAAACCCATGTAAGTAACTAACAAATGTTCAATAAAACCTTATATTAACTACTAAATTCTTATTAAAATACTATAAGAGTATGTTTTGAGGAAAAATCACATAAGTAACTAACAAATTTTTAATAAAACCTTATATTAACTAATAAATTGTTGTTAGAATACAATAAGAGAATGTTTTGATGAAAACTGATGTAAGTAACTAACATATTTTCAATAAAACCTTATATTAACTACTAAATTCATATTAGAATACTATAAGAGTATGTTTTGAGGAAAAATCATATAAGTAACTAACAAATGTTTAATAAAACCTTACATTAACAAAGAAATTGTTGTTAGAATATGATAAAAGTATATTTTCAGGAAAACTCATGTAAGTAACTAACAAATGTTGAATAAAAGCTTATATTAACTACTAAATTCATATTAGAATACTATATGAGTATGTTTTGAGGAAAAATCATATATGTAAATAACAAATGTTTAATAAAACCTTATATTAACTACTAAATTCATATTAGAATACTATAAGAGTATGTTTTGAGGAAAAATCATATAAGTAACTAACAAATGTTTAATAAAACCTTATATTAACAAAAAAATTGTTGTTAGAATACAATAAAAGTATGTTTTGAGGAAAACTCATGTAAGTAACTAACAAATGTTCAATAAAACCTTATATTAACTACTAAATTCTTATTAAAATACTATAAGAGTATGTTTTGAGGAAAAATCACATAAGTAACTAACAAATTTTTAATAAAACCTTATATTAACTAATAAATTGTTGTTAGAATACAATAAGAGAATGTTTTGAAGAAAACTGATGTAACTAACTAACATATTTTCAATAAAACCTTATATTAACAACTAAATTCATATTAGAATACTATAAGAGTATGTTTTGAGGAAAAATCATATAAGTAACTAACAAATGTTTAATAAAACCTTATATTAACAAAGAAATTGTTCTTAGAATATGATAAAAGTATGTTTTCAGGAAAACTCATGTAAGTAACTAACAAATTTTGAATAAAACCTTATATTAACTACTAAATTTATATTAGAATACTATATGAGTATATTTTGAGGAAAAATCATATATGTAAATAACAAATGTTTAATAAAACCTTATATTAACTACTAAATTCATATTAGAATACTATAAGAGTATGTTTTTAGGAAAAATCATATAAGTAACTAACAAATGTTTAATAAAACCTTATATTAACAAAAAAATTGTTGTTAGAATACAATAAAAGTATGTTTTGAGGAAAACTCATGTAAGTAACTAACAAATGTTCAATAAAACCTTATATTAACTACTAAATTCTTATTAGAATACTGTAAGAGTATGTTTTGAGGAAAAATCATATAAGTAACTAACAAATGTTTAATAAAACCTTATATTAACAAAGAAATAGTTGTTAGAATAAAATAAAGTATGTTTTGAGGAAAACCCATGTAAGTAACTAACAAATGTTCAATAAAACCTCATATTAACTACTAAATTCTTATTAAAATACTATAAGAGTATGTTTTGAGGAAAAATCACATAAGTAACTAACAAATTCTTAATAAAACCTTATATTAACTAATAAATTGTTGTTAGAATAAAATAAGAGAATATTTTGAAGAAAACTGAGGGTAGCAACTAACATATTTTCAATAAAACCTTATATTAACTACTAAATTCATCTTAGAATACTATAAGAGTATGTTTTGAGGAAAAATCATATAAGTAACAAACAAATGTTTAATAAAACCTTATATTAACAAAGAAATTGTTGTTAGAATATGATAAAAGTATGTTTTTAGGAAACTCATGTAAGTAACTAACAAATGTTGAATAAAACCTTATATTAACTACTAAATTCATATTAGAATACTATATGAGTATGTTTTGAGGAAAAATCATATATGTAAATAACAAATATTTAATAAAACCTTATATTAACTACTAAATTCTTATTAGAATACTATAAGAGTATATTTTGAGGAAAAATCATATAAGTAACTAACAAATGTTTAATAAAACCTTATATTAACAAAAAAAAATTGTTGTTAGAATACAATAAAAGTATGTTTTGAGGAAAACTCATGTAAGTAACTAACAAATGTTCAATAAAACCTTATATTAACTACTAAATTCTTATTAGAATACTATAAGAGTATGTTTTGAGGAAAAATCATATAAGTAACTAACAAATATTTAATAAAACCTTATATTAACAAAGAAATAGTTGTTAGAATAAAATAAAGTATGTTTTGAGGAAAACCCATGTAAGTAACTAACAAATGTTCAATAAAACCTTATATTAACTACTAAATTCTTATTAAAATACTATAAGAGTATGTTTTGAGGAAAAATCACATAAGTAACTAACAAATTTTTAATAAAACCTTATATTAACTAATAAATTGTTGTTAGAATACAATAAGAGAATGTTTTGAAGAAAACTGATGTAACTAACTAACATATTTTCAATAAAACCTTATATTAACAACTAAATTCATATTAGAATACTATAAGAGTATGTTTTGAGGAAAAATCATATAAGTAACTAACAAATATTTAATAAAACCTTATATTAACAAAGAAATTGTTGTTAGAATATGATAAAAGTATGTTTTCAGGAAAACTCATGTAAGTAACTAACAAATTTTGAATAAAACCTTATATTAACTACTAAATTCATATTAGAATACTATATGAGTATATTTTGAGGAAAAATCATATATGTAAATAACAAATGTTTAATAAAACCTTATATTAACTACTAAATTCATATTAGAATACTATAAGAGTATGTTTTGAGGAAAAATCATATAAGTAACTAACAAATGTTTAATAAAACCTTATATTAACAAAAAAATTGTTGTTAGAATACAATAAAAGTATGTTTTGAGGAAAACTCATGTAAGTAACTAACAAATGTTCAATAAAACCTTATATTAACTACTAAATTCTTATTAGAATACTGTAAGAGTATGTTTTGAGTAAAAATCATATAAGTAACTAACAAATGTTTAATAAAACCTTATATTAACAAAGAAATAGTTGTTAGAATAAAATAAAGTATGTTTTGAGGAAAACCCATGTAAGTAACTAACAAATGTTCAATAAAACCTTATATTAACTACTAAATTCTTATTAAAATACTATAAGAGTATGTTTTGAGGAAAAATCACATAAGTAACTAACAAATTCTTAATAAAACCTTATATTAACTAATAAATTGTTGTTAGAATACAATAAGAAAATGTTTTGAAGAAAACTGATGTAAGTAACTAACATATTTTCAATAAAACCTTATATTAACTACTAAATTCATATTAGAATACTATATGAGTATGTTTTGAGGAAAAATCATATAAGTAACTAACAAATGTTTAATAAAACCTTATATTAACAAAGAAATTGTTGTTAGAATATGATAAAAGTATGTTTTCAGGAAAACTCATGTAAGTAACTAACAAATGTTGAATAAAAGCTTATATTAACTACTAAATTCATATTAGAATACTATATGAGTATGTTTTGAGGAAAAATCATATATGTAAATAACAAATGTTTAATAAAACCTTATATTAACTACTAAATTCATATTAGAATACTATAAGAGTATGTTTTGAGGAAAAATCATATAAGTAACTAACAAATGTTTAATAAAACCTTATATTAACAAAAAAATTGTTGTTAGAATACAATAAAAGTATGTTTTGAGGAAAACTCATGTAAGTAACTAACAAATGTTCAATAAAACCTTATATTAACTACTAAATTCTTATTAAAATACTATAAGAGTATGTTTTGAGGAAAAATCACATAAGTAACTAACAAAATTTTAATAAAACCTTATATTAACTAATAAATTGTTGTTAGAATACAATAAGAGAATGTTTTGAAGAAAACTGATGTAACTAACTAACATATTTTCAATAAAACCTTATATTAACAACTAAATTCATATTAGAATACTATAAGAGTATGTTTTGAGGAAAAATCATATAAGTAACTAACAAATGTTTAATAAAACCTTATATTAACAAAGAAATTGTTGTTAGAATATGATAAAAGTATGTTTTCAGGAAAACTCATGTAAGTAACTAACAAATTTTGAATAAAACCTTATATTAACTACTAAATTCATATTAGAATACTATATGAGTATATTTTGAGGAAAAATCATATATGTAAATAACAAATGTTTAATAAAACCTTATATTAACTACTAAATTCATATTAGAATACTATAAGAGTATGTTTTGAGGAAAAATCATATAAGTAACTAACAAATGTTTAATAAAACCTTATATTAACAAAAAAATTGTTGTTAGAATACAATAAAAGTATGTTTTGAGGAAAACTCATGTAAGTCTCTAACAAATGTTCAATAAAACCTTATATTAACTACTAAATTCTTATTAGAATACTGTAAGAGTATATTTTGAGTAAAAATCATATAAGTAACTAACAAATGATTAATAAAACCTTATATTAATAAAGAAATAGTTGTTAGAATAAAATAAAGTATGTTTTGAGGAAAACCCATGTAAGTAACTAACAAATGTTCAATAAAACCTTATATTAACTACTAAATTCTTATTAAAATACTATAAGAGTATGTTTTGAGGAAAAATCACATAAGTAACTAACAAATTTTTAATAAAACCTTATATTAACTAATAAATTGTTGTTAGAATACAATAAGAAAATGTTTTGAAGAAAACTGATGTAAGTAACTAACATATTTTCAATAAAACCTTATATTAACTACTAAATTCATATTAGAATACTATTTGAGTATGTTTTGAGGAAAAATCATATAAGTAACTAACAAATGTTTAATAAAACCTTATATTAACAAAGAAATTGTTGTTAGAATATGATAAAAGTATGTTTTCAGGAAAACTCATGTAAGTAACTAACAAATGTTGAATAAAAGCTTATATTAACTACTAAATTCATATTAGAATACTATATGAGTATGTTTTGAGGAAAAAACATATATGTAAATAATAAATGTTTAATAAAACCTTATATTAACTACTAAATTCTTATTAGAATACTATAAGGGTATATTTTGAGGAAAAATCATATAAGTAACTAACAAATGTTTAATAAAACCTTATATTAACAAAAAAAATTGTTGTTAGAATACAATAAAAGTATGTTTTGAGGAAAACTCATGTAAGTAACTAACAAATGTTCAATAAAACCTTATATTAACTAGTAAATTCTTATTAGAATACTATAAGAGTATATTTTGAGGAAAAATCATATAAGTAACTAACAAATGTTTAATAAAACCTTATATTAACAAAGAAATAGTTGTTAGAATAAAATAAAGTATGTTTTGAGGAAAACCCATGTAAGTAACTAACAAATGTTCAATAAAACCTTATATTAACTACAAAATTCTTATTAAAATACTATAAGAGTATGTTTTGAGGAAAAATCACATAAGTAACTAACAAATTTTTAATAAAACCTTATATTAACTAATAAATTGTTGTTAGAATACAATAAGAGAATGTTTTGAAGAAAACTGATGTAAGTAACTAACATATTTTCAATAAAACCTTATATTAACTACTAAATTCATATTAGAATACTATAAGAGTATGTTTTGAGGAAAAATCATATAAGTAACTAACAAATGTTTAATAAAACCTTATATTAACAAAGAAATTGTTGTTAGAATATGATAAAAGTATGTTTTCAGGAAAACTCATGTAAGTAACTAACAAATTTTGAATAAAACCTTATATTAACTACTAAATTCATATTAGAATACTATATGAGTATATTTTGAGGAAAAATCATATATGTAAATAACAAATGTTTAATAAAACCTTATATTAACTACTAAATTCATATTAGAATACTATAAGAGTATGTTTTGAGGAAAAATCATATCAGTAACTAACAAATGTTTAATAAAACCTTATATTAACAAAAAAATTATTGTTAGAATACAATAAAAGTATGTTTTGAGGAAAACTCATGTAAGTAACTAACAAATGTTCAATAAAACCTTATATTAACTACTAAATTCTTATTAGAATACTGTAAGAGTATGTTTTGAGTAAAAATCATATAAGTAACTAACAAATGTTTAATAAAACCTTATATTAACAAAGAAATAGTTGTTAGAATAAAATAAAGTATGTTTTGAGGAAAACCCATGTAAGTAACTAACAAATGTTCAATAAAACCTTATATTAACTACTAAATTCTTATTAAAATACTATAAGAGTATGTTTTGAGGAAAAATCACATAAGTAACTAACAAATTCTTAATAAAACCTTATATTAACTAATAAATTGTTGTTAGAATACAATAAGAAAATGTTTTGAAGAAAACTGATGTAAGTAACTAACATATTTTCAATAAAACCTTATATTAACTACTAAATTCATATTAGAATACTATATGAGTATGTTTTGAGGAAAAATCATATAAGTAACTAACAAATGTTTAATAAAACCTTATATTAACAAAGAAATTGTTGTTAGAATATGATAAAAGTATGTTTTCAGGAAAACTCATGTAAGTAACTAACAAATGTTGAATAAAAGCTTATATTAACTACTAAATTCATATTAGAATACTATATGAGTATGTTTTGAGGAAAAAACATATATGTAAATAATAAATGTTTAATAAAACCTTATATTAACTACTAAATTCTTATTAGAATACTATAAGGGTATATTTTGAGGAAAAATCATATAAGTAACTAACAAATGTTTAATAAAACCTTATATTAACAAAAAAAATTGTTGTTAGAATACAATAAAAGTATGTTTTGAGGAAAACTCATGTAAGTAACTAACAAATGTTCAATAAAACCTTATATTAACTAGTAAATTCTTATTAGAATACTATAAGTGTATATTTTGAGGAAAAATCATATAAGTAACTAACAAATGTTTAATAAAACCTTATATTAACAAAGAAATAGTTGTTAGAATAAAATAAAGTATGTTTTGAGGAAAACCCATGTAAGTAACTAACAAATGTTCAATAAAACCTTATATTAACTACTAAATTCTTATTAAAATACTATAAGAGTATGTTTTGAGGAAAAGTCACATAAGTAACTAACAAATTTTTAATAAAACCTTATATTAACTAATAAATTGTTGTTAGAATACAATAAGAGAATGTTTTGAAGAAAACTGATGTAAGTAACTAACATATTTTCAATAAAACCTTATATTAACTACTAAATTTATATTAGAATACTATAAGAGTATGTTTTGAGGAAAAATCATATAAGTAACTAACAAATGTTTAATAAAACCTTACATTAACAAAGAAATTGTTGTTAGAATATGATAAAAGTATATTTTCAGGAAAACTCATGTAAGTAACTAACAAATGTTGAATAAAAGCTTATATTAACTACTAAATTCATATTAGAATACTATATGAGTATGTTTTGAGGAAAAATCATATATGTAAATAACAAATGTTTAATAAAACCTTATATTAACTACTAAATTCATATTAGAATACTATAAGAGTATGTTTTGAGGAAAAATCATATAAGTAACTAACAAATCTTTAATAAAACCTTATATTAACAAAAATATTGTTGTTAGAATACAATAAAAGTATGTTTTGAGGAAAACTCATGTAAGTAACTAACAAATGTTCAATAAAACCTTATATTAACTACTAAATTCTTATTAAAATACTATAAGAGTATGTTTTGAGGAAAAATCACATAAGTAACTAACAAAATTTTAATAAAACCTTATATTAACTAATAAATTGTTGTTAGAATACAATAAGAGAATGTTTTGAAGAAAACTGATGTAACTAACTAACATATTTTCAATAAAACCTTATATTAACAACTAAATTCATATTAGAATACTATAAGAGTATGTTTTGAGGAAAAATCATATAAGTAACTAACAAATGTTTAATAAAACCTTATATTAACAAAGAAATTGTTGTTAGAATATGATAAAAGTATGTTTTCAGGAAAACTCATGTAAGTAACTAACAAATTTTGAATAAAACCTTATATTAACTACTAAATTTATATTAGAATACTATATGAGTATATTTTGAGGAAAAATCATATATGTAAATAACAAATGTTTAATAAAACCTTATATTAACTACTAAATTCATATTAGAATACTATAAGAGTATGTTTTTAGGAAAAATCATATAAGTAACTAACAAATGTTTAATAAAACCTTATATTAACAAAAAAATTGTTGTTAGAATACAATAAAAGTATGTTTTGAGGAAAACTCATGTAAGTAACTAACAAATGTTCAATAAAACCTTATATTAACTACTAAATTCTTATTAGAATACTGTAAGAGTATGTTTTGAGGAAAAATCATATAAGTAACTAACAAATGTTTAATAAAACCTTATATTAACTAATAAATTGTTGTTAGAATACACTAAGAGAATGTTTTGAAGAAAACTGATGTAAATAACTAACATATTTTCAATAAAACCTTATATTAACTACTAAATTCATATTAGAATACTATATGAGTATGTTTTGAGGAAAAATCATATAAGTAAATAATAAATGTTTAATAAAACCTTATATTAACTAATAAATTCTTATTAGAATACTATAAGAGTATATTTTGAGGAAAAATCATATAAGTAACTAACAAATGTTTAATAAAACCTTATATTAACAAAGAAGTTGTTGTCAGAATATAATAAGAGTATGTTTTGTATCAAATTGATGTAAGTAACTAACAAATTTTCAATAAAACCTTATATTAACAACTAAATTCATATTAGAATACTATAAGGGTATGTTTTGAGAAAAAATCATATAAGTAACTAACAAATGTTTAATAAAACCTTATATTGACAAAGAAATTGTTGTTAGAATACAATAAGAGTATGTTTTGAGGAAAACTCATGTAAGTAACTAAAAAATGTTCAATAAAACCTTATATTAACTACTAAATTCTTATTAGAATACTATAAGAGTATGTTTTGAGGAAAAATCATATAAGTAACTAACAAATGTTTAATAAAACCTTATATTAACAAAGAAATAGTTGTTAGAATAAAATAAAGTATGTTTTGAGGAAAACCCATGTAAGTAACTAACAAATGTTCAATAAAACCTTATATTAACTACTAAATTCTTATTAAAATACTATAAGAGTATGTTTTGAGGAAAAATCACATAAGTAACTAACAAATTTTTAATAAAACCTTATATTAACAAAGAAATAGTTGTTAGAATAAAATAAAGTATGTTTTGAGGAAAACCCATGTAAGTAACTAACAAATGTTCAATAAAACCTTATATTAACTACTAAATTCTTATTAAAATACTATAAGAGTATGTTTTGAGGAAAAATCACATAAGTAACTAACAAATTCTTAATAAAACCTTATATTAACTAATAAATTGTTGTTAGAATACAATAAGAGAATGTATTGAAGAAAACTGATGTAACTAACTAACATATTTTCAATAAAACCTTATATTAACTACTAAATTCATATTAGAATACTATAAGAGTATGTTTTGAGGAAAAATCATATAAGTAACTAACAAATGTTTAATAAAACCTTATATTAACAAAAAAATTGTTGTTAAAATACAATAAAAGTATGTTTTGAGGAAAACTCATGTAAGTAACTAACAAATGTTCAATAAAACCTTATATTAACTACTAAATTCTTATTAGAATACTATAAGAGTATGTTTTGAGGAAAAATCATATAAGTAACTAACAAATGGTTAATAAAACCTTATATTAACAAAGAAATAGTTGTTAGAATAGAATAAAGTATGTTTTGAGGAAAACCCATGTAAGTAACTAACAAATGTTCAATAAAACCTTATATTAACTACTAAATTCTTATTAAAATACTATAAGAGTATGTTTTGAGGAAAAATCACATAAGTAACTAACAAATTCTTAATAAAACCTTATATTAACAAATAAATTGTTGTTAGAATACAATAAGAGAATGTTTTGAAGAAAACTGATGTAAGTAACTAACATATTTTCAATAAAACCTTATATTAACTACTAAATTCATATTAGAATACTATAAGAGTATGTTTTGAGGAAAAATCATATAAGTAACTAACAAATGTTTAATAAAACCTTATATTAACAAAGAAATTGTTGTTAGAATATGATAAAAGTATGTTTTCAGGAAAACTCATGTAAGTAACTAAAAAATGTTGAATAAAACCTTATATTAACTACTACATTCATATTAGAATACTATATGAGTATGTTTTGAGGAAAAATCATATATGTAAATAAAAAATGTTTAATAAAACCTTATATTAACTACTAAATTCTTATTAGAAGACTATAAGAGTATATTTTGAGGAAAAATCATATAAGTAACTAACAAATGTTTAATAAAACCTTATATTAACAAAGAAATTGTTGTTAGAATACAATAAGAGTATGTTTTGAGGAAGACTCATGTAAGTAACTAACAAATGTTCAATAAAACCTTATATTAACTACTAAATTCTTATTAGAATACTATAAGAGTATGTTTTGAGGAAAAATCATATAAGTTACTAACAAATGTTTAATAAATCCTTATATTAACTGATAAATTGTTGTTAGAATACAATAAGAGAATGTTTTGAGGAAAACTGATATAAATAACTAACATATTTTCAATAAAACCTTATATGAACTACTAAATTCATATTAGAATAATATAAGAATATGTTTTGAGGAAAAATGATATAAGTAACTAACAAATTTTTAATAAAACCTTATATTAACAACTAAATTCTTATTAGAATACTATAAGAGTATGTTTTGAGCAAAAATCATATAAGTAACAAACAAATGTTTAATAAAACGTTATATTAACTAAGAAATTATTGTTAGAATATGATAAAATTATGTTTTCAGGAAAACTAATGTAAGTAACTAACAAATTTTGAATAAAACCTTATATTAACTACTAATTTCATATTAGAATACTATATGAGTATGTTTTAAGGAAAAATCATATAAGTAACTAACAAATGTTTAATAAAACCTTATATTAACAAAGAAGTTGTTGTTAGAATATAATAAGAGTATGTTTTGTGGAAAACTGATGTAAGTAACTAACAAATTTTCAATAAAACCTTATATTAACAACTAAATTCATATTAGAATACTATAAGAGTATGTTTTGAGGAAAAATCATATAAGTAACTAACAAATGTTTAATAAAACCTTATATTAACAAAGAAATTGTTGTTAGAATACAATAAGAGTATGTTTTGAGGAAAATTCATGTAAGTAACTAACAAATGTTCAATAAAACCTTATATTAACTACTAAATTCTTATTAGAATACTATAAGAGTATGTTTTGAGGAAAAATCATATAAGTAACTAACAAATGTTCAATAAAACCTTATATTAACTGATAAATTGTTGTTAGAATACAATAAGAGAATGTTTTGAAGAAAACTGACGTAAGTAACTAACATATTTTCAATAAAACCTTATATTAACTACTAAATTCATATTAGAATACTATATGAGTATGTTTTGAGGAAAAATCATATAAGTAAATAATAAATGTTTAATAAAACCTTATATTAACTACTAAATTCTTATTACAATACTATAAGAGTATATTTTGAGGAAAAATCCTATAAGTAACTAACAAATGTTTAATAAAACCTTATATTAACAAAGAAGTTGTTGTCAGAATATAATAAGAGTATGTTTTGTAGAAAACTGATGTAAGTAACTAACAAATTTTCAATAAAACCTTATATTAACAACTAAATTCATATTAGAATACTATAAGGGTATGTTTTGAGAAAAAATCATATAAGTAACTAACAAATGTTTAATAAAACCTTATATTGACAAAGAAATTGTTGTTAGAATACAATAAGAGTATGTTTTGAGGAAAACTCATGTAAGTAACTAAAAAATGTTCAATAAAACCTTATATTAACTACTAAATTCTTATTAGAATACTATAAGAGTATGTTTTGAGGAAAAATCATATAAGTAACTAACAAATGTTTAATAAAACCTTATATTGACAAAGAAATTGTTGTTAGAATACAATAAGAGTATGTTTTGAGGAAAACTCATGTAAGTAACTAAAAAATGTTCAATAAAACCTTATATTAACTACTAAATTCTTATTAGAATACTATAAGAGTATGTTTTGAGGAAAAATCATATAAGTAACTAACAAATGTTTAATAAAACCTTATATTAACAAAGAAATAGTTGTTAGAATAAAATAAAGTATGTTTTGAGGAAAACCCATGTAAGTAACTAACAAATGTTCAATAAAACCTTATATTAACTACTAAATTCTTATTAAAATACTATAAGAGTATGTTTTGAGGAAAAATCACATAAGTAACTAACAAATTTTTAATAAAACCTTATATTAACAAAGAAATAGTTGTTAGAATAAAATAAAGTATGTTTTGAGGAAAACCCATGTAAGTAACTAACAAATGTTCAATAAAACCTTATATTAACTACTAAATTCTTATTAAAATACTATAAGAGTATGTTTTGAGGAAAAATCACATAAGTAACTAACAAATTCTTAATAAAACCTTATATTAACTAATAAATTGTTGTTAGAATACAATAAGAGAATGTATTGAAGAAAACTGATGTAACTAACTAACATATTTTCAATAAAACCTTATATTAACTACTAAATTCATATTAGAATACTATAAGAGTATGTTTTGAGGAAAAATCATATAAGTAACTAACAAATGTTTAATAAAACCTTATATTAACAAAGAAATTGTTGTTAGAATATGATAAAAGTATGTTTTCAGGAAAACTCATGTAAGTAACTAACAAATGTTGAATAAAACCTTATATTAACTACTAAATTCATATTAGAAAACTATATGAGTATGTTTTGAGGAAAAATCATATATGTAAATAACAAATGTTTAATAAAACCTTATATTAACTACTAAATTCATATTAGAATACTATAAGAGTATGTTTTGAGGAAAAATCATATAAGTAACTAAAAAATGTTTAATAAAACCTTATATTAACAAAAAAATTGTTGTTAAAATACAATAAAAGTATGTTTTGAGGAAAACTCATGTAAGTAACTAACAAATGTTCAATAAAACCTTATATTAACTACTAAATTCTTATTAGAATACTATAAGAGTATGTTTTGAGGAAAAATCATATAAGTAACTAACAAATGGTTAATAAAACCTTATATTAACAAAGAAATAGTTGTTAGAATAGAATAAAGTATGTTTTGAGGAAAACCCATGTAAGTAACTAACAAATGTTCAATAAAACCTTATATTAACTACTAAATTCTTATTAAAATACTATAAGAGTATGTTTTGAGGAAAAATCACATAAGTAACTAACAAATTCTTAATAAAACCTTATATTAACAAATAAATTGTTGTTAGAATACAATAAGAGAATGTTTTGAAGAAAACTGATGTAAGTAACTAACATATTTTCAATAAAACCTTATATTAACTACTAAATTCATATTAGAATACTATAAGAGTATGTTTTGAGGAAAAATCATATAAGTAACTAACAAATGTTTAATAAAACCTTATATTAACAAAGAAATTGTTGTTAGAATATGATAAAAGTATGTTTTCAGGAAAACTCATGTAAGTAACTAAAAAATGTTGAATAAAACCTTATATTAACTACTACATTCATATTAGAATACTATATGAGTATGTTTTGAGGAAAAATCATATATGTAAATAAAAAATGTTTAATAAAACCTTATATTAACTACTAAATTCTTATTAGAAGACTATAAGAGTATATTTTGAGGAAAAATCATATAAGTAACTAACAAATGTTTAATAAAACCTTATATTAACAAAGAAATTGTTGTTAGAATACAATAAGAGTATGTTTTGAGGAAGACTCATGTAAGTAACTAACAAATGTTCAATAAAACCTTATATTAACTACTAAATTCTTATTAGAATACTATAAGAGTATGTTTTGAGGAAAAATCATATAAGTTACTAACAAATGTTTAATAAATCCTTATATTAACTGATAAATTGTTGTTAGAATACAATAAGAGAATGTTTTGAGGAAAACTGATATAAATAACTAACATATTTTCAATAAAACCTTATATGAACTACTAAATTCATATTAGAATAATATAAGAATATGTTTTGAGGAAAAATGATATAAGTAACTAACAAATTTTTAATAAAACCTTATATTAACAACTAAATTCTTATTAGAATACTATAAGAGTATGTTTTGAGCAAAAATCATATAAGTAACAAACAAATGTTTAATAAAACGTTATATTAACTAAGAAATTATTGTTAGAATATGATAAAATTATGTTTTCAGGAAAACTAATGTAAGTAACTAACAAATTTTGAATAAAACCTTATATTAACTACTAATTTCATATTAGAATACTATATGAGTATGTTTTAAGGAAAAATCATATAAGTAACTAACAAATGTTTAATAAAACCTTATATTAACAAAGAAGTTGTTGTTAGAATATAATAAGAGTATGTTTTGTGGAAAACTGATGTAAGTAACTAACAAATTTTCAATAAAACCTTATATTAACAACTAAATTCATATTAGAATACTATAAGAGTATGTTTTGAGGAAAAATCATATAAGTAACTAACAAATGTTTAATAAAACCTTATATTAACAAAGAAATTGTTGTTAGAATACAATAAGAGTATGTTTTGAGGAAAATTCATGTAAGTAACTAACAAATGTTCAATAAAACCTTATATTAACTACTAAATTCTTATTAGAATACTATAAGAGTATGTTTTGAGGAAAAATCATATAAGTAACTAACAAATGTTCAATAAAACCTTATATTAACTGATAAATTGTTGTTAGAATACAATAAGAGAATGTTTTGAAGAAAACTGACGTAAGTAACTAACATATTTTCAATAAAACCTTATATTAACTACTAAATTCATATTAGAATACTATATGAGTATGTTTTGAGGAAAAATCATATAAGTAAATAATAAATGTTTAATAAAACCTTATATTAACTACTAAATTCTTATTACAATACTATAAGAGTATATTTTGAGGAAAAATCCTATAAGTAACTAACAAATGTTTAATAAAACCTTATATTAACAAAGAAGTTGTTGTCAGAATATAATAAGAGTATGTTTTGTAGAAAACTGATGTAAGTAACTAACAAATTTTCAATAAAACCTTATATTAACAACTAAATTCATATTAGAATACTATAAGGGTATGTTTTGAGAAAAAATCATATAAGTAACTAACAAATGTTTAATAAAACCTTATATTGACAAAGAAATTGTTGTTAGAATACAATAAGAGTATGTTTTGAGGAAAACTCATGTAAGTAACTAAAAAATGTTCAATAAAACCTTATATTAACTACTAAATTCTTATTAGAATACTATAAGAGTATGTTTTCAGGAAAAATCATATAAGTAACTAACAAATGTTTAATAAAACCTTATATTAACAAAGAAATAGTTGTTAGAATAAAATAAAGTATGTTTTGAGGAAAATCCATGTAAGTAACTAACAAATGTTCAATAAAACCTTATATTAACTACTAAATTCTTATTAAAATACTATAAGAGTATGTTTTGAGGAAAAATCACATAAGTAACTCACATATTTTTAATAAAACCTTATATTAACAAAGAAATAGTTGTTAGAATAAAATAAAGTATGTTTTGAGGAAAACCCATGTAAGTAACTAACAAATGTTCAATAAAACCTTATATTAACTACTAAATTCTTATTAAAATACTATAAGAGTATGTTTTGAGGAAAAATCACATAAGTAACTAACAAATTCTTAATAAAACCTTATATTAACTAATAAATTGTTGTAAGAATACAATAAGAGAATGTTTTGAAGAAAACTGATGTAACTAACTAACATATTTTCAATAAAACCTTATATTAACTACTAAATTCATATTAGAATACTATAAGAGTATATTTTGAGGAAAACTCATTTACATAACTAACAAATGTTTAATAAAACCTTATATTAACAAAGAAATAGTTGTTAGAATATGATAAAAGTATGTTTTCAGGAAAACTAATGTACGTAACTAAAAAATGTTTAATAAAACCTTATATTAACTACTAAATTCATATTAGAATACTATATGAGTATGTTTTGAGGAAAAATCATATAAGTAACTAACAAATGTTTAATAAAACCTTATATTAACTACTAAATTCTTATTAGAATACTATAAGAGTATATTTTGAGGAAAAATCATATAAGTAACTAACAAATGTTTAATAAAACCTTATATTAACAAAGAAATTGTTGTTAGAATACAATAAGAGTATGTTTTGAGGAAAACTGATGTAAGTAACTAACAAATTTTCAATAAAACCTTATATTAACAACTAAATTCATATTAGAATACTATAAGAGTATGTTTTGAGGAAAAATCATATAAGTAACTAACAAATATTTAATAAATCCTTATATTAACTGATAAATTGTTGTTAGAATACAATAAGAGAATGTTTTGAGGAAAACTGATGTAAATAACTAACATATTTTCAATAAAACCTTATATGAACTACTAAATTCATATTAGAATACTATAAGAATATGTTTTGAGGAAAAATGATATAAGTAACTAACAAATTTTTAATAAAAATTTATATTAACAACTAAATTCTTATTAGAATACTATAAGAGTATGTTTTGAGCAAAAACCATATAAGTAACAAACAAATGTTTAATAAAACGTTATATTAACTAAAAAATTATTTTTAGAATATGATAAAATTATGTTTTCAGGAAAACTCATGTAAGTAACTAACAAATGTTGAATAAAACCTTATATTAACTACTAAATTCATATTAGAATACTATATGAGTATGTTTTAAGGAAAAATCATATAAGTAACTAACAAATGTTTAATAAAACCTTATATTAACAAAGAAGTTGTTGTCAGAATATAATAAGAGTATGTATTGTAGAAAACTGATGTAAGTAACTAACAAATTTTCAATAAAACCTTATATTAACAACTAAATTCATATTAGAATACTATAAGGGTATGTTTTGAGGAAAAATCATATAAGTAACTAACAAATGTTTAATAAAACCTTATATTGACAAAGAAATTGTTGTTAGAATACAATAAGAGTATGTTTTGAGAAAAACTCATGTATGTAACTAACAAATGTTCAATAAAACCTTATATTAACTACTAAATTCTTATTAGAATACTATAAGAGTATGTTTTGAGGAAAAATCATATAAGTAACTAACAAATGTTTAATAAAACCTTATATTAACAAAGAAATAGTTGTTAGAATAAAATAAAGTATGTTTTGAGGAAAACCCATTCAAGTAACTAACAAATGTTCAATAAAACCTTATATTAACTACTAAATTCTTATTAAAATACTATAAGAGTATGTTTTGAGGAAAAATCACATAAGTAACTAACAAATGTTTAATAAAACCTTATATTAACAAAGAAATTGTTGTTAGAATATGATAAAAGTATGTTTTCAGGAAAACTCATGTAAGTAACTAACAAATTCTTAATAAAACCTTATATTAACTAATAAATTGTTGTTAGAATTGAATAAGAGAATGTTTTGAAGAAAACTGATGTAAGTAACTAACATATTTTCAATAAAACCTTATATTAACTACTAAATTCATATTAGAATACTATAAGAGTATGTTTTTAGGAAAAATCATATAAGTAACTAACAAATGTTTAATAAAACCTTATATTAACAAAGAAATTGTTGTTAAAATATGATAAAAGTATGTTTTCAGGAAAATTCATGTAAGTAACTAACAAATGTTGAATAAAACCTTATATTAACTACTAAATTCCTATTAGAATACTATATGAGTATGTTTTGAGGAAAAATCATATATGTAAATAACAAATGTTTAATAAAACCTTATATTAACTACTAAATTCTTAATAGAATACTATAAGAGTATATTTTGAGGAAAAATCATATAAGTAACTAACAAATGTTTAATAAAACCTTATATTAACAAAGAAATTGTTGTTAGAATATGATAAAAGTATGTTTTCAGGAAAACTCATGTAAGTAACTAACAAATGTTGAATAAAACCTTATATTAACTACTAAATTCATATTAGAAAACTATATGAGTATGTTTTGAGGAAAAATCATATATGTAAATAACAAATGTTTAATAAAACCTTATATTAACTACTAAATTCATATTAGAATACTATAAGAGTATGTTTTGAGGAAAAATCATATAAGTAACTAACAAATGTTTAATAAAACCTTATATTAACTACTAAATTCATATTAGAATACTATAAGAGTATGTTTTGAGGAAAAATCATATAAGTAACTAACAAATGTTTAATAAAACCTTATATTAACAAAAAAAATGTTGTTAAAATACAATAAAAGTATGTTTTCAGGAAAACTCATGTAAGTAACTAACAAATGTTCAATAAAACCTTATATTAACTACTAAATTCTTATTAGAATACTATAAGAGTATGTTTTGAGGAAAAATCATATAAGTAACTAACAAATGTTTAATAAAACCTTATATTAACTAATAAATTGTTGTTAGAATACACTAAGAGAATGTTTTGAAGAAAACTGAAGTAAATAATAAATGTTTAATAAAACCTTATATTAACTAATAAATTCTTATTAGAATACTATAAGAGTATATTTTGAGGAAAAATCATATAAGTAACTAACAAATGTTTAATAAAACCTTATATTAACAAAGAAGTTGTTGTCAGAATATAATAAGAGTATGTTTTGTAGAAAACTGATGTAAGTAACTAACAAATTTTCAATAAAACCTTATATTAACAACTAAATTCATATTAGAATACTATAAGGGTATGTTTTGAGAAAAAATCATATAAGTAACTAACAAATGTTTAATAAAACCTTATATTGACAAAGAAATTGTTGTTAGAATACAATAAGAGTATGTTTTGAGGAAAACTCATGTAAGTAACTAAAAAATGTTCAATAAAACCTTATATTAACTACTAAATTCTTATTAGAATACTATAAGAGTATGTTTTGAGGAAAAATCAATTACGTAACTAACAAATGTTTAATAAAACCTTATATTAACAAAGAAATTGTTGTTAGAATATGATAAAAGTATGTTTTCAGGAAAACTCATGTACGTAACTAAAAAATGTTGAATAAAACCTTATATTAACTACTAAATTCATATTAGAATACTATATGAGTATGTTTTGAGGAAAAATCATATATGTAAATAACAAATGTTTAATAAAACCTTATATTAACTACTAAATTCTTATTAGAATACTATAAGAGTATATTTTGAGGAAAAATCATATAAGTAACTAACAAATGTTTAATAAAACCTTATATTCACAAAGAAATTGTTGTTAGAATACAATAAGAGTATGTTTTGAGGAAAACTTGATGTAAGTAACTAACAAATTTTCAATAAAACCTTATACTAACAACTAAATTCATATTAGAATACTATAAGAGTATGTTTTGAGGAAAAATAATATAAGTAACTAACAAATGTTTAATAAAACCTTATATTAACAAAAAACTGGTTGTTAGAATACAATAAAAGTTTGTTTTGAGGAAGACTCATGTAAGTAACTAACAAATGTTCAATAAAACCTTATATTAACTACTAAATTCTTATTAGAATACTATAAGAGTATGTTTTGAGGAAAAATCATATAAGTAACTAACAAATGTTTAATAAATCCTTATATTAACTGATAAATTGTTGTTAGAATACAATAAGAAAATGTTTTGAGGAAAACTGATGTAAATAACTAACATATTTTCAATAAAACCTTATATGAACTACTAAATTCATATTAGAATACTATAAGAATATGTTTTGAGGAAAAATGATATAAGTAACTAACAAATTTTTAATAAAACCTTATATTAACAACTAAATTCTTATTAGAATATTATAAGAGTATGTTTTGAGCAAAAATCATATAAGTAACAAACAAATGTTTAATAAAACGTTATATTAACTAAGAAATTATTGTTAGAATATGATAAAATTATGTTTTCAGGAAAACTCATGTAAGTAACTAACAAATGTTGAATAAAACCTTATATTAACTACTAAATTCATATTAGAATACTATATTAGTATGTTTTAAGGAAAAATCATATAAGTAACTAAGAAATGTTTAATAAAACCTTATATTAACAAAGAAGTTGTTGTTAGAATATAATAAGAGTATGTTTTGTGGAAAACTGATGTAAGTAACTAACAAATGCTGTATACCCATCACTTGATGATCTGTTGAATGAGGCCGGGGGTATTTCGTGTGCTAAGCTATATGACAAGATGAGACAGCGTAGCCAAGAAGTGGACTGGGGAGGACTGATTTGGTCGAAACCGATAAGCAGAAAGTGGAGTTTCGTGACATGGCTCGTTATGAAAAAGCGTCTGCAGACCGGACACATTACTAAGCATTGGTTGGGTAATGAGGCGGCTATCTGTGCGCTATGCAAGGAGGCAGAGGAGACGACTGAACACCTGTGGTTTGGTTGCTCCGTGATCAAAGCTGTGCAACGAGTTGTATTCGATTGGGCTGGCATCTCTTGCCGCTTTGAGACTGTCGCTGACTGGCTTCACTGGTTTGCTCTTGTGCCAGTGAAGAACCGCAAAAGGAAGGTTTACCACACTAAGCTACTTTGTTTCCAAGCACTTATTTACTTTACATGGCTTGCACGAAACAAACTTATTTTTTGCCAGGAAGTTTTTGATGTAACTAGATGTGCTAATCTCATTATTGCCAGTTGCCGATCCCGGCTTTCCATAAAGCACGGTTGTGCTGGTGGAGATTCTGGATCGACAAGGGCATAGGTTAGGGAGTTAAGAGGTTGGGAGTTTAGAAGATATGGAGGTTGTCTTGAGGACATTGGGGTATAGAGGGGACTTTTGGGTATAGCTTTTTGCTTCCCTTCTTACGTAAGACTCCTTGTTTGGTCTTACACTTTTGTATATGTTTGGTTTCTCCACCACAGCTATATATTTACCGCTTCAGAACTAACAAATTTTCAATAAAACCTTATATTAACAACTAAATTCATATTAGAATACTATAAGAGTATGTTTTGAGGAAAAATCATATAAGTAACTAACAGATGTTAAATAAAACCTTATATTAACAAAGAAATTGTTGTTAGAATACAATAAGAGTATGTTTTGAGGAAAATTCATGTAAGTAACTAACAAATGTTCAATAAAACCTTATATTAACTACTAAATTCTTATTAGAATACTATAAGAGTATGTTTTGAGGAAAAATCATATAAGTAACGAACAAATGTTTAATAAAACCTTATATTAACTGATAAATTGTTGTTAGAATACAATAAGAGAATGTTTTGAAGAAAACTGATGTAAGTAACTAACATATTTTCAATAAAACCTTATATTAACTACTAAATTCATATTAGAATACTATATGAGTATGTTTTGAGGAAAAATCATATAAGTAAATAATAAATGTTTAATAAAACCTTATATTAACTACTAAATTCTTATTAGAATACTATAAGAGTATATTTTGAGGAAAAATCATATAAGTAACTAACAAATGTTTAATAAAACCTTATATTAACAAAGAAGTTGTTGTCAGAATATAATAAGAGTATGTTTTGTAGAAAACTGATGTAAGTAACTAACAAATTTTCAATAAAACCTTATATTAACATCTAAATTCATATTAGAATACTATAAGGGTATGTTTTGAGAAAAAATCATATAAGTAACTAACAAATGTTTAATAAAACCTTATATTGACAAAGAAATTGTTGTTAGAATACAATAAGAGTATGTTTTGAGGAAAACTCATGTAAGTAACTAAAAAATGTTCAATAAAACCTTATATTAACTACTAAATTCTTATTAGAATACTATAAGAGTATGTTTTTAGGAAAAATCATATAAGTAACTAACAAATGTTTAATAAAACCTTATATTAACAAAGAAATAGTTGTTAGAATAAAATAAAGTATGTTTTGAGGAAAACCCATGTAAGTAACTAACAAATGTTCAATAAAACCTTATATTAACTACTAAATTCTTATTAAAATACTATAAGAGTATGTTTTGAGGAAAAATCACATAAGTAACTAACAAATTTTTAATAAAACCTTATATTAACAAAGAAATAGTTGTTAGAATAAAATAAAGTATGTTTTGAGGAAAACCCATGTAAGTAACTAACAAATGTTCAATAAAACCTTATATTAACTACTAAATTCTTATTAAAATACTATAAGAGTATGTTTTGAGGAAAAATCACATATGTAACTAACAAATTCTTAATAAAACCTTATATTAACTAATAAATTGTTGTTAGAATACAATAAGAGAATGTTTTGAAGAAAACTGATGTAACTAACTAACATATTTTCAATAAAACCTTATATTAACTGCTAAATTCATATTAGAATACTATAAGAGTATGTTTTGAGGAAAAATCATTTACGTAACTAACAAATGTTTAATAAAACCTTATATTAACAAAGAAAATTGTTGTTAGAATATGATAAAAGTATGTTTTCAGGAAAACTCATGTACGTAACTAACAAATGTTGAATAAAACCTTATATTAACTACTAAATTCATATTAGAAAACTATATGAGTATATTTTGAGGAAAAATCATATATGTAAATAACAAATGTTTAATAAAACCTTATATTAACTACTAAATTCATATTAGAATACTATAAGAGTATGTTTTTAGGAAAAATCATATAAGTAACTAACAAATGTTTAATAAAACCTTATATTAACAAAAAAATTGTTGTTAGAATACAATAAAAGTATGTTTTGAGGAAAACTCATGTAAGTAACTAACAAATGTTCAATAAAACCTTATATTAACTACTAAATTCTTATTAGAATACTGTAAGAGTATGTTTTGAGGAAAAATCATATAAGTAACTAACAAATGTTTAATAAAACCTTATATTAACTAATAAATTGTTGTTAGAATACACTAAGAGAATGTTTTGAAGAAAACTGATGTAAATAACTAACATATTTTCAATAAAACCTTATATTAACTACTAAATTCATATTAGAATACTATATGAGTATGTTTTGAGGAAAAATCATATAAGTAAATAATAAATGTTTAATAAAACCTTATATTAACTAATAAATTCTTATTAGAATACTATAAGAGTATATTTTGAGGAAAAATCATATAAGTAACTAACAAATGTTTAATAAAACCTTATATTAACAAAGAAGTTGTTGTCAGAATATAATAAGAGTATGTTTTGTATCAAACTGATGTAAGTAACTAACAAATTTTCAATAAAACCTTATATTAACAACTAAATTCATATTAGAATACTATAAGGGTATGTTTTGAGAAAAAATCATATAAGTAACTAACAAATGTTTAATAAAACCTTATATTGACAAAGAAATTGTTGTTAGAATACAATAAGAGTATGTTTTGAGGAAAACTCATGTAAGTAACTAAAAAATGTTCAATAAAACCTTATATTAACTACTAAATTCTTATTAGAATACTATAAGAGTATGTTTTGAGGAAAAATCATATAAGTAACTAACAAATGTTTAATAAAACCTTATATTAACAAAGAAATAGTTGTTAGAATAAAATAAAGTATGTTTTGAGGAAAACCCATGTAAGTAACTAACAAATGTTCAATAAAACCTTATATTAACTACTAAATTCTTATTAAAATACTATAAGAGTATGTTTTGAGGAAAAATCACATAAGTAACTAACAAATTTTTAATAAAACCTTATATTAACAAAGAAATAGTTGTTAGAATAAAATAAAGTATGTTTTGAGGAAAACCCATGTAAGTAACTAACAAATGTTCAATAAAACCTTATATTAACTACTAAATTCTTATTAAAATACTATAAGAGTATGTTTTGAGGAAAAATCACATAAGTAACTAACAAATTCTTAATAAAACCTTATATTAACTAATAAATTGTTGTTAGAATACAATAAGAGAATGTATTGAAGAAAACTGATGTAACTAACTAACATATTTTCAATAAAACCTTATATTAACTACTAAATTCATATTAGAATATTATAAGAGTATGTTTTGAGGAAAAATCATATAAGTAACTAACAAATGTTTAATAAAACCTTATATTAACAAAGAAATTGTTGTTAGAATATGATAAAAGTATGTTTTCAGGAAAACTCATGTAAGTAACTAACAAATGTTGAATAAAACCTTATATTAACTACTAAATTCATATTAGAAAACTATATGAGTATGTTTTGAGGAAAAATCATATATGTAAATAACAAATGTTTAATAAAACCTTATATTAACTACTAAATTCATATTAGAATACTATAAGAGTATGTTTTGAGGAAAAATCATATAAGTAACTAAAAAATGTTTAATAAAACCTTATATTAACAAAAAAATTGTTGTTAAAATACAATAAAAGTATGTTTTGAGGAAAACTCATGTAAGTAACTAACAAATGTTCAATAAAACCTTATATTAACTACTAAATTCTTATTAGAATACTATAAGAGTATGTTTTGAGGAAAAATCATATAAGTAACTAACAAATGGTTAATAAAACCTTATATTAACAAAGAAATAGTTGTTAGAATAGAATAAAGTATGTTTTGAGGAAAACCCATGTAAGTAACTAACAAATGTTCAATAAAACCTTATATTAACTACTAAATTCTTATTAAAATACTATAAGAGTATGTTTTGAGGAAAAATCACATAAGTAACTAACAAATTCTTAATAAAACCTTATATTAACAAATAAATTGTTGTTAGAATACAATAAGAGAATGTTTTGAAGAAAACTGATGTAAGTAACTAACATATTTTCAATAAAACCTTATATTAACTACTAAATTCATATTAGAATACTATAAGAGTATGTTTTGAGGAAAAATCATATAAGTAACTAACAAATGTTTAATAAAACCTTATATTAACAAAGAAATTGTTGTTAGAATATGATAAAAGTATGTTTTCAGGAAAACTCATGTAAGTAACTAAAAAATGTTGAATAAAACCTTATATTAACTACTACATTCATATTAGAATACTATATGAGTATGTTTTGAGGAAAAATCATATATGTAAATAAAAAATGTTTAATAAAACCTTATATTAACTACTAAATTCTTATTAGAAGACTATAAGAGTATATTTTGAGGAAAAATCATATAAGTAACTAACAAATGTTTAATAAAACCTTATATTAACAAAGAAATTGTTGTTAGAATACAATAAGAGTATGTTTTGAGGAAGACTCATGTAAGTAACTAACAAATGTTCAATAAAACCTTATATTAACTACTAAATTCTTATTAGAATACTATAAGAGTATGTTTTGAGGAAAAATCATATAAGTTACTAACAAATGTTTAATAAATCCTTATATTAACTGATAAATTGTTGTTAGAATACAATAAGAGAATGTTTTGAGGAAAACTGATATAAATAACTAACATATTTTCAATAAAACCTTATATGAACTACTAAATTCATATTAGAATAATATAAGAATATGTTTTGAGGAAAAATGATATAAGTAACTAACAAATTTTTAATAAAACCTTATATTAACAACTAAATTCTTATTAGAATACTATAAGAGTATGTTTTGAGCAAAAATCATATAAGTAACAAACAAATGTTTAATAAAACGTTATATTAACTAAGAAATTATTGTTAGAATATGATAAAATTATGTTTTCAGGAAAACTAATGTAAGTAACTAACAAATTTTGAATAAAACCTTATATTAACTACTAATTTCATATTAGAATACTATATGAGTATGTTTTAAGGAAAAATCATATAAGTAACTAACAAATGTTTAATAAAACCTTATATTAACAAAGAAGTTGTTGTTAGAATATAATAAGAGTATGTTTTGTGGAAAACTGATGTAAGTAACTAACAAATTTTCAATAAAACCTTATATTAACAACTAAATTCATATTAGAATACTATAAGAGTATGTTTTGAGGAAAAATCATATAAGTAACTAACAAATGTTTAATAAAACCTTATATTAACAAAGAAATTGTTGTTAGAATACAATAAGAGTATGTTTTGAGGAAAATTCATGTAAGTAACTAACAAATGTTCAATAAAACCTTATATTAACTACTAAATTCTTATTAGAATACTATAAGAGTATGTTTTGAGGAAAAATCATATAAGTAACTAACAAATGTTCAATAAAACCTTATATTAACTGATAAATTGTTGTTAGAATACAATAAGAGAATGTTTTGAAGAAAACTGATGTAAGTAACTAACATATTTTCAATAAAACCTTATATTAACTACTAAATTCATATTAGAATACTATATGAGTATGTTTTGAGGAAAAATCATATAAGTAAATAATAAATGTTTAATAAAACCTTATATTAACTACTAAATTCTTATTACAATACTATAAGAGTATATTTTGAGGAAAAATCCTATAAGTAACTAACAAATGTTTAATAAAACCTTATATTAACAAAGAAGTTGTTGTCAGAATATAATAAGAGTATGTTTTGTAGAAAACTGATGTAAGTAACTAACAAATTTTCAATAAAACCTTATATTAACAACTAAATTCATATTAGAATACTATAAGGGTATGTTTTGAGAAAAAATCATATAAGTAACTAACAAATGTTTAATAAAACCTTATATTGACAAAGAAATTGTTGTTAGAATACAATAAGAGTATGTTTTGAGGAAAACTCATGTAAGTAACTAAAAAATGTTCAATAAAACCTTATATTAACTACTAAATTCTTATTAGAATACTATAAGAGTATGTTTTCAGGAAAAATCATATAAGTAACTAACAAATGTTTAATAAAACCTTATATTAACAAAGAAATAGTTGTTAGAATAAAATAAAGTATGTTTTGAGGAAAATCCATGTAAGTAACTAACAAATGTTCAATAAAACCTTATATTAACTACTAAATTCTTATTAAAATACTATAAGAGTATGTTTTGAGGAAAAATCACATAAGTAACTCACATATTTTTAATAAAACCTTATATTAACAAAGAAATAGTTGTTAGAATAAAATAAAGTATGTTTTGAGGAAAACCCATGTAAGTAACTAACAAATGTTCAATAAAACCTTATATTAACTACTAAATTCTTATTAAAATACTATAAGAGTATGTTTTGAGGAAAAATCACATAAGTAACTAACAAATTCTTAATAAAACCTTATATTAACTAATAAATTGTTGTAAGAATACAATAAGAGAATGTTTTGAAGAAAACTGATGTAACTAACTAACATATTTTCAATAAAACCTTATATTAACTACTAAATTCATATTAGAATACTATAAGAGTATATTTTGAGGAAAACTCATTTACATAACTAACAAATGTTTAATAAAACCTTATATTAACAAAGAAATAGTTGTTAGAATATGATAAAAGTATGTTTTCAGGAAAACTAATGTACGTAACTAAAAAATGTTTAATAAAACCTTATATTAACTACTAAATTCATATTAGAATACTATATGAGTATGTTTTGAGGAAAAATCATATAAGTAACTAACAAATGTTTAATAAAACCTTATATTAACTACTAAATTCTTATTAGAATACTATAAGAGTATATTTTGAGGAAAAATCATATAAGTAACTAACAAATGTTTAATAAAACCTTATATTAACAAAGAAATTGTTGTTAGAATACAATAAGAGTATGTTTTGAGGAAAACTGATGTAAGTAACTAACAAATTTTCAATAAAACCTTATATTAACAACTAAATTCATATTAGAATACTATAAGAGTATGTTTTGAGGAAAAATCATATAAGTAACTAACAAATATTTAATAAATCCTTATATTAACTGATAAATTGTTGTTAGAATACAATAAGAGAATGTTTTGAGGAAAACTGATGTAAATAACTAACATATTTTCAATAAAACCTTATATGAACTACTAAATTCATATTAGAATACTATAAGAATATGTTTTGAGGAAAAATGATATAAGTAACTAACAAATTTTTAATAAAAATTTATATTAACAACTAAATTCTTATTAGAATACTATAAGAGTATGTTTTGAGCAAAAATCATATAAGTAACAAACAAATGTTTAATAAAACGTTATATTAACTAAAAAATTATTTTTAGAATATGATAAAATTATGTTTTCAGGAAAACTCATGTAAGTAACTAACAAATGTTGAATAAAACCTTATATTAACTACTAAATTCATATTAGAATACTATATGAGTATGTTTTAAGGAAAAATCATATAAGTAACTAACAAATGTTTAATAAAACCTTATATTAACAAAGAAGTTGTTGTCAGAATATAATAAGAGTATGTATTGTAGAAAACTGATGTAAGTAACTAACAAATTTTCAATAAAACCTTATATTAACAACTAAATTCATATTAGAATACTATAAGGGTATGTTTTGAGGAAAAATCATATAAGTAACTAACAAATGTTTAATATAACCTTATATTGACAAAGAAATTGTTGTTAGAATACAATAAGAGTATGTTTTGAGAAAAACTCATGTATGTAACTAACAAATGTTCAATAAAACCTTATATTAACTACTAAATTCTTATTAGAATACTATAAGAGTATGTTTTGAGGAAAAATCATATAAGTAACTAACAAATGTTTAATAAAACCTTATATTAACAAAGAAATAGTTGTTAGAATAAAATAAAGTATGTTTTGAGGAAAACCCATTCAAGTAACTAACAAATGTTCAATAAAACCTTATATTAACTACTAAATTCTTATTAAAATACTATAAGAGTATGTTTTGAGGAAAAATCACATAAGTAACTAACAAATGTTTAATAAAACCTTATATTAACAAAGAAATTGTTGTTAGAATATGATAAAAGTATGTTTTCAGGAAAACTCATGTAAGTAACTAACAAATTCTTAATAAAACCTTATATTAACTAATAAATTGTTGTTAGAATTGAATAAGAGAATGTTTTGAAGAAAACTGATGTAAGTAACTAACATATTTTCAATAAAACCTTATATTAACTACTAAATTCATATTAGAATACTATAAGAGTATGTTTTTAGGAAAAATCATATAAGTAACTAACAAATGTTTAATAAAACCTTATATTAACAAAGAAATTGTTGTTAAAATATGATAAAAGTATGTTTTCAGGAAAATTCATGTAAGTAACTAACAAATGTTGAATAAAACCTTATATTAACTACTAAATTCCTATTAGAATACTATATGAGTATGTTTTGAGGAAAAATCATATATGTAAATAACAAATGTTTAATAAAACCTTATATTAACTACTAAATTCTTAATAGAATACTATAAGAGTATATTTTGAGGAAAAATCATATAAGTAACTAACAAATGTTTAATAAAACCTTATATTAACAAAGAAATTGTTGTTAGAATATGATAAAAGTATGTTTTCAGGAAAACTCATGTAAGTAACTAACAAATGTTGAATAAAACCTTATATTAACTACTAAATTCATATTAGAAAACTATATGAGTATGTTTTGAGGAAAAATCATATATGTAAATAACAAATGTTTAATAAAACCTTATATTAACTACTAAATTCATATTAGAATACTATAAGAGTATGTTTTGAGGAAAAATCATATAAGTAACTAACAAATGTTTAATAAAACCTTATATTAACTACTAAATTCATATTAGAATACTATAAGAGTATGTTTTGAGGAAAAATCATATAAGTAACTAACAAATGTTTAATAAAACCTTATATTAACAAAAAAAATGTTGTTAAAATACAATAAAAGTATGTTTTCAGGAAAACTCATGTAAGTAACTAACAAATGTTCAATAAAACCTTATATTAACTACTAAATTCTTATTAGAATACTATAAGAGTATGTTTTGAGGAAAAATCATATAAGTAACTAACAAATGTTTAATAAAACCTTATATTAACTAATAAATTGTTGTTAGAATACACTAAGAGAATGTTTTGAAGAAAACTGAAGTAAATAATAAATGTTTAATAAAACCTTATATTAACTAATAAATTCTTATTAGAATACTATAAAAGTATATTTTGAGGAAAAATCATATAAGTAACTAACAAATGTTTAATAAAACCTTATATTAACAAAGAAGTTGTTGTCAGAATATAATAAGAGTATGTTTTGTAGAAAACTGATGTAAGTAACTAACAAATTTTCAATAAAACCTTATATTAACAACTAAATTCATATTAGAATACTATAAGGGTATGTTTTGAGAAAAAATCATATAAGTAACTAACAAATGTTTAATAAAACCTTATATTGACAAAGAAATTGTTGTTAGAATACAATAAGAGTATGTTTTGAGGAAAACTCATGTAAGTAACTAAAAAATGTTCAATAAAACCTTATATTAACTACTAAATTCTTATTAGAATACTATAAGAGTATGTTTTGAGGAAAAATCATATAAGTAACTAACAAATGTTTAATAAAACCTTATATTAACAAAGAAATAGTTGTTAGAATAAAATAAAGTATGTTTTGAGGAAAACCCATGTAAGTAACTAACAAATGTTCAATAAAACCTTATATTAACTACTAAATTCTTATTAAAATACTATAAGAGTATGTTTTGAGGAAAAATCACATAAGTAACTAACAAATTTTTAATAAAACCTTATATTAACAAAGAAATAGTTGTTAGAATAAAATAAAGTATGTTTTGAGGAAAACCCATGTAAGTAACTAACAAATGTTCAATAAAACCTTATATTAACTACTAAATTCTTATTAAAATACTATAAGAGTATGTTTTGAGGAAAAATCACATAAGTAACTAACAAATTCTTAATAAAACCTTATATTAACTAATAAATTGTTGTTAGAATACAATAAGAGAATGTTTTGAAGAAAACTGATGTAACTAAGTAACATATTTTCAATAAAACCTTATATTAACTACTAAATTCATATTAGAATACTATAAGAGTATGTTTTGAGGAAAAATCATATAAGTAACTAACAAATGTTTAATAAAACCTTATATTAACAAAGAAATTGTTGTTAGAATATGATAAAAGTATGTTTTCAGGAAAACTCATGTAAGTAACTAACAAATGTTGAATAAAACCTTATATTAACTACTAAATTCATATTAGAATACTATATGAGTATGTTTTGAGGAAAAATCATATATGTAAATAACAAATGTTTAATAAAACCTTATATTAACTACTAAATTCTTATTAGAATACTATAAGAGTATATTTTGAGGAAAAATCATATAAGTAACTAACAAATGTTTAATAAAACCTTATATTAACAAAAAAATTGTTGTTAGAATACAATAAAAGTATGTTTTGAGGAAAACTCATGTAAGTAACTAACAAATGTTCAATAAAACCTTATATTAACTACTAAATTCTTATTAGAATACTATAAGAGTATGTTTTGAGGAAAAATCATATAAGTAACTAACAAATGTTTAATAAAACCTTATATTAACTAATAAATTGTTGTTAGAATACACTAAGAGAATGTTTTGAAGAAAACTGATGTAAATAACTAACATATTTTCAATAAAACCTTATATTAACTACTAAATTCATATTAGAATACTATATGAGTATGTTTTGAGGAAAAATCATATAAGTAAATAATAAATGTTTAATAAAACCTTATATTAACTAATAAATTCTTATTAGAATACTATAAGAGTATATTTTGAGGAAAAATCATATAAGTAACTAACAAATGTTTAATAAAACCTTATATTAACAAAGAAGTTGTTGTCAGAATATAATAAGAGTATGTTTTGTAGAAAACTGATGTAAGTAACTAACAAATTTTCAATAAAACCTTATATTAACAACTAAATTCATATTAGAATACTATAAGGGTATGTTTTGAGAAAAAATCATATAAGTAACTAACAAATGTTTAATAAAACCTTATATTGACAAAGAAATTGTTGTTAGAATACAATAAGAGTATGTTTTGAGGAAAACTCATGTAAGTAACTAAAAAATGTTCAATAAAACCTTATATTAACTACTAAATTCTTATTAGAATACTATAAGAGTATGTTTTGAGGAAAAATCATATAAGTAACTAACAAATGTTTAATAAAACCTTATATTAACAAAGAAATAGTTGTTAGAATAAAATAAAGTATGTTTTGAGGAAAACCCATGTAAGTAACTAACAAATGTTCAATAAAACCTTATATTAACTACTAAATTCTTATTAAAATACTATAAGAGTATGTTTTGAGGAAAAATCATATAAGTAAATAATAAATGTTTAATAAAACCTTATATTAACTAATAAATTCTTATTAGAATACTATAAGAGTATATTTTGAGGAAAAATCATATAAGTAACTAACAAATGTTTAATAAAACCTTATATTAACTACTAAATTCTTATTAAAATACTATAAGAGTATGTTTTGAGGAAAAATCACATAAGTAACTAACAAATTCTTAATAAAACCTTATATTAACTAATATATTGTTGTTAGAATACAATAAGAGAATGTTTTGAAGAAAACTGATGTAACTAACTAACATATTTTCAATAAAACCTTATATTAACTACTAAATTCATATTAGAATACTATAAGAGTATGTTTTGAGGAAAAATCATATAAGTAACTAACAAATGTTTAATAAAACCTTATATTAACAAAGAAATTGTTGTTAGAATATGATAAAAGTATGTTTTCAGGAAAACTCATGTAAGTAACTAACAAATGTTGAATAAAACCTTATATTAACTACTAAATTCATATTAGAAAACTATATGAGTATGTTTTGAGGAAAAATCATATATGTAAATAACAAATGTTTAATAAAACCTTATATTAACTACTAAATTCATATTAGAATACTATAAGAGTATGTTTTGAGGAAAAATCATATAAGTAACTAAAAAATGTTTAATAAAACCTTATATTAACAAAAAAATTGTTGTTAAAATACAATAAAAGTATGTTTTGAGGAAAACTCATGTAAGTAACTAACAAATGTTCAATAAAACCTTATATTAACTACTAAATTCTTATTAGAATACTATAAGAGTATGTTTTGAGGAAAAATCATATAAGTAACTAACAAATGGTTAATAAAACCTTATATTAACAAAGAAATAGTTGTTAGAATAAAATAAAGTATGTTTTGAGGAAAACCCATGTAAGTCACTAACAAATGTTCAATAAAACCTTATATTAACTACTAAATTCTTATTAAAATACTATAAGAGTATGTTTTGAGGAAAAATCACATAAGTAACTAACAAATTCTTAATAAAACCTTATATTAACTAATAAATTTTTGTTAGAATACAATAAGAGAATGTTTTGAAGAAAACTGATGTAACTAACTAACATATTTTCAATAAAACCTTATATTAACTACTAAATTCATATTAGAATACTATATGAGTATGTTTTGAGGAAAAATCATATATGTAAATAACAAATGTTTCATAAAACCTTATATTAACTACTAAATTCTTATTAGAATACTATAAGAGTATATTTTGAGGAAAAATCATATAAGTAACTAACAAATGTTTAATAAAACCTTATATTAACAAAAAAATTGTTGTTAGAATACAATAAAAGTATGTTTTGAGGAAAACTCATGTAAGTAACTAACAAATGTTGAATAAAACCTTATATTAACTACTAAATTCTTATTAGAATACTATAAGAGTATGTTTTGAGGAAAAATCATATAAGTAACTAACAAATGTTTAATAAAACCTTATATTAACAAAGAAATAGTTGTTAGAATACACTAAGAGAATGTTTTGAAGAAAACTGATGTAAATAACTAACATATTTTCAATAAAACCTTATATTAACTACTAAATTCATATTAGAATACTATATGAGTATGTTTTGAGGAAAAATCATATAAGTAAATAATAAATGTTTAATAAAACCTTATATTAACTAATAAATTCTTATTAGAATACTATAAGAGTATATTTTGAGGAAAAATCATATAAGTAACTAACAAATGTTTAATAAAACCTTATATTAACAAAGAAGTTGTTGTCAGAATATAATAAGAGTATGTTTTGTAGAAAACTGATGTAAGTAACTAACAAATTTTCAATAAAACCTTATATTAACAACTAAATTCATATTAGAATACTATAAGGGTATGTTTTGAGAAAAAATCATATAAGTAACTAACAAATGTTTAATAAAACCTTATATTGACAAAGAAATTGTTGTTAGAATACAATAAGAGTATGTTTTGAGGAAAACTCATGTAAGTAACTAAAAAATGTTCAATAAAACCTTATATTAACTACTAAATTCTTATTAGAATACTATAAGAGTATGTTTTGAGGAAAAATCATATAAGTAACTAACAAATGTTTAATAAAACCTTATATTAACAAAGAAATAGTTGTTAGAATAAAATAAAGTATGTTTTGAGGAAAACCCATGTAAGTAACTAACAAATGTTCAATAAAACCTTATATTAACTACTAAATTCTTATTAAAATACTATAAGAGTATGTTTTGAGGAAAAATCACATAAGTAACTAACAAATTCTTAATAAAACCTTATATTAACTAATAAATTGTTGTTAGAATACAATAAGAGAATGTTTTGAAGAAAACTGATGTAACTAAGTAACATATTTTCAATAAAACCTTATATTAACTACTAAATTCATATTAGAATACTATAAGAGTATGTTTTGAGGAAAAATCATATAAGTAACTAACAAATGTTTAATAAAACCTTATATTAACAAAGAAATTGTTGTTAGAATATGATAAAAGTATGTTTTCAGGAAAACTCATGTAAGTAACTAACAAATGTTGAATAAAACCTTATATTAACTACTAAATTCATATTAGAATACTATATGAGTATGTTTTGAGGAAAAATCATATATGTAAATAACAAATGTTTAATAAAACCTTATATTAACTACTAAATTCTTATTAGAATACTATAAGAGTATATTTTGAGGAAAAATCATATAAGTAACTAACAAATGTTTAATAAAACCTTATATTAACAAAAAAATTGTTGTTAGAATACAATAAAAGTATGTTTTGAGGAAAACTCATGTAAGTAACTAACAAATGTTCAATAAAACCTTATATTAACTACTAAATTCTTATTAGAATACTATAAGAGTATGTTTTGAGGAAAAATCATATAAGTAACTAACAAATGTTTAATAAAACCTTATATTAACTAATAAATTGTTGTTAGAATACACTAAGAGAATGTTTTGAAGAAAACTGATGTAAATAACTAACATATTTTCAATAAAACCTTATATTAACTACTAAATTCATATTAGAATACTATATGAGTATGTTTTGAGGAAAAATCATATAAGTAAATAATAAATGTTTAATAAAACCTTATATTAACTAATAAATTCTTATTAGAATACTATAAGAGTATATTTTGAGGAAAAATCATATAAGTAACTAACAAATGTTTAATAAAACCTTATATTAACAAAGAAGTTGTTGTCAGAATATAATAAGAGTATGTTTTGTAGAAAACTGATGTAAGTAACTAACAAATTTTCAATAAAACCTTATATTAACAACTAAATTCATATTAGAATACTATAAGGGTATGTTTTGAGAAAAAATCATATAAGTAACTAACAAATGTTTAATAAAACCTTATATTGACAAAGAAATTGTTGTTAGAATACAATAAGAGTATGTTTTGAGGAAAACTCATGTAAGTAACTAAAAAATGTTCAATAAAACCTTATATTAACTACTAAATTCTTATTAGAATACTATAAGAGTATGTTTTGAGGAAAAATCATATAAGTAACTAACAAATGTTTAATAAAACCTTATATTAACAAAGAAATAGTTGTTAGAATAAAATAAAGTATGTTTTGAGGAAAACCCATGTAAGTAACTAACAAATGTTCAATAAAACCTTATATTAACTACTAAATTCTTATTAAAATACTATAAGAGTATGTTTTGAGGAAAAATCATATAAGTAAATAATAAATGTTTAATAAAACCTTATATTAACTAATAAATTCTTATTAGAATACTATAAGAGTATATTTTGAGGAAAAATCATATAAGTAACTAACAAATGTTTAATAAAACCTTATATTAACTACTAAATTCTTATTAAAATACTATAAGAGTATGTTTTGAGGAAAAATCACATAAGTAACTAACAAATTCTTAATAAAACCTTATATTAACTAATATATTGTTGTTAGAATACAATAAGAGAATGTTTTGAAGAAAACTGATGTAACTAACTAACATATTTTCAATAAAACCTTATATTAACTACTAAATTCATATTAGAATACTATAAGAGTATGTTTTGAGGAAAAATCATATAAGTAACTAACAAATGTTTAATAAAACCTTATATTAACAAAGAAATTGTTGTTAGAATATGATAAAAGTATGTTTTCAGGAAAACTCATGTAAGTAACTAACAAATGTTGAATAAAACCTTATATTAACTACTAAATTCATATTAGAAAACTATATGAGTATGTTTTGAGGAAAAATCATATATGTAAATAACAAATGTTTAATAAAACCTTATATTAACTACTAAATTCATATTAGAATACTATAAGAGTATGTTTTGAGGAAAAATCATATAAGTAACTAAAAAATGTTTAATAAAACCTTATATTAACAAAAAAATTGTTGTTAAAATACAATAAAAGTATGTTTTGAGGAAAACTCATGTAAGTAACTAACAAATGTTCAATAAAACCTTATATTAACTACTAAATTCTTATTAGAATACTATAAGAGTATGTTTTGAGGAAAAATCATATAAGTAACTAACAAATGGTTAATAAAACCTTATATTAACAAAGAAATAGTTGTTAGAATAAAATAAAGTATGTTTTGAGGAAAACCCATGTAAGTCACTAACAAATGTTCAATAAAACCTTATATTAACTACTAAATTCTTATTAAAATACTATAAGAGTATGTTTTGAGGAAAAATCACATAAGTAACTAACAAATTCTTAATAAAACCTTATATTAACTAATAAATTTTTGTTAGAATACAATAAGAGAATGTTTTGAAGAAAACTGATGTAACTAACTAACATATTTTCAATAAAACCTTATATTAACTACTAAATTCATATTAGAATACTATATGAGTATGTTTTGAGGAAAAATCATATATGTAAATAACAAATGTTTCATAAAACCTTATATTAACTACTAAATTCTTATTAGAATACTATAAGAGTATATTTTGAGGAAAAATCATATAAGTAACTAACAAATGTTTAATAAAACCTTATATTAACAAAAAAATTGTTGTTAGAATACAATAAAAGTATGTTTTGAGGAAAACTCATGTAAGTAACTAACAAATGTTGAATAAAACCTTATATTAACTACTAAATTCTTATTAGAATACTATAAGAGTATGTTTTGAGGAAAAATCATATAAGTAACTAACAAATGTTTAATAAAACCTTATATTAACAAAGAAATAGTTGTTAGAATACACTAAGAGAATGTTTTGAAGAAAACTGATGTAAATAACTAACATATTTTCAATAAAACCTTATATTAACTACTAAATTCATATTAGAATACTATATGAGTATGTTTTGAGGAAAAATCATATAAGTAAATAATAAATGTTTAATAAAACCTTATATTAACTAATAAATTCTTATTAGAATACTATAAGAGTATATTTTGAGGAAAAATCATATAAGTAACTAACAAATGTTTAATAAAACCTTATATTAACAAAGAAGTTGTTGTCAGAATATAATAAGAGTATGTTTTGTAGAAAACTGATGTAAGTAACTAACAAATTTTCAATAAAACCTTATATTAACAACTAAATTCATATTAGAATACTATAAGGGTATGTTTTGAGAAAAAATCATATAAGTAACTAACAAATGTTTAATAAAACCTTATATTGACAAAGAAATTGTTGTTAGAATACAATAAGAGTATGTTTTGAGGAAAACTCATGTAAGTAACTAAAAAATGTTCAATAAAACCTTATATTAACTACTAAATTCTTATTAGAATACTATAAGAGTATGTTTTGAGGAAAAATCATATAAGTAACTAACAAATGTTTAATAAAACCTTATATTAACAAAGAAATAGTTGTTAGAATAAAATAAAGTATGTTTTGAGGAAAACCCATGTAAGTAACTAACAAATGTTCAATAAAACCTTATATTAACTACTAAATTCTTATTAAAATACTATAAGAGTATGTTTTGAGGAAAAATCACATAAGTAACTAACAAATTTTTAATAAAACCTTATATTAACAAAGAAATAGTTGTTAGAATAAAATAAAGTATGTTTTGAGGAAAACCCATGTAAGTAACTAACAAATGTTCAATAAAACCTTATATTAACTACTAAATTCTTATTAAAATACTATAAGAGTATGTTTTGAGGAAAAATCACATAAGTAACTAACAAATTCTTAATAAAACCTTATATTAACTAATAAATTGTTGTTAGAATACAATAAGAGAATGTTTTGAAGAAAACTGATGTAACTAACTAACATATTTTCAATAAAACCTTATATTAACTACTAAATTCATATTAGAATACTATAAGAGTATTATTTGAGGAAAAATCATATAAGTAACTAACAAATGTTTAATAAAACCCTATATTAACAAAGAAATTGTTGTTAGAATATGATAAAAGTATGTTTTCAGGAAAACTCATGTAAGTAACTAACAAATGTTGAATAAAACCTTATATTAACTACTACATTCATATTAGAATACTATATGAGTATGTTTTGAGGAAAAATCATATATGTAAATAACAAATGTTTAATAAAACCTTATATTAACTACTAAATTCTTATTAGAAGACTATAAGAGTATATTTTGAGGAAAAATCATATAAGTAACTAACAAATGTTTAATAAAACCTTATATTAACAAAGAAATTGTTGTTAGAATACAATAAGAGTATGTTTTGAGGAAAACTGATGTAAGTAACTAATAAATTTTCAATAAAACCTTATATTAACAACTAAATTCATATTAGAATACTATAAGAGTATGTTTTTAGGGATAATCATATAAGTAACTAACAAATTTTTAATAAAACCTTATATTAACAAAAAAATTGTTGTTAGAATACAATAAAAGTTTGTTTTGAGGAAGACTCATGTAAGTAACTAACAAATGTTCAATAAAACCTTATATTAACTACTAAATTCTTATTAGAATACTATAAGAGTTTGTTTTGAGGAAAAATCATATAGGTTACTAACAAATGTTTAATAAATCCTTATATTAACTGATAAATTGTTGTTAGAATACAATAAGAGAATGTTTTGAGGAAAACTGATGTAAATAACTAACATATTTTCAATAAAACCTTATATGAACTACTAAATTCATATTAGAATAATATAAGAATATGTTTTGAGGAAAAATGATATAAGTAACTAACAAATTTTTAATAAAACCTTATATTAACAACTAAATTCTTATTAGAATACTATAAGAGTATGTTTTGAGCAAAAATCATATAAGTAACAAACAAATGTTTAATAAAACGTTATATTAACTAAGAAATTATTGTTAGAATATGATAAAATTATGTTTTCAGGAAAACTCATGTAAGTAACTAACAAATGTTGAATAAAACCTTATATTAACTACTAAATTCATATTAGAATACTATATGAGTATGTTTTAAGGAAAAATCATATAAGTAACTAACAAATGTTTAATAAAACCTTATATTAACAAAGAAGTTGTTGTTAGAATATAATAAGAGTATGTTTTGTGGAAAACTGATGTAAGTAACTAAGAAATTTTCAATAAAACCTTATATTAACAACTAAATTCATATTAGAATACTATAAGAGTATGTTTTGAGGAAAAATCATATAAGTAACTAACAAATGTTTAATAAAACCTTATATTAACAAAGAAATTGTTGTTAGAATACAATAAGAGTATGTTTTGAGGAAAATTCATGTAAGTAACTAACAAATGTTCAATAAAACCTTATATTAACTACTAAATTCTTATTAGAATACTATAAGAGTATGTTTTGAGGAAAAATCATATAAGTAACTAACAAATGTTCAATAAAACCTTATATTAACTGATAAATTGTTGTTAGAATACAATAAGAGAATGTTTTGAAGAAAACTGATGTAAGTAACTAACATATTTTCAATAAAACCTTATATTAACTACTAAATTCATATTAGAATACTATATGAGTATGTTTTGAGGAAAAATCATATAAGTAAATAATAAATGTTTAATAAAACCTTATATTAACTACTAAATTCTTATTACAATACTATAAGAGTATATTTTGAGGAAAAATCCTATAAGTAACTAACAAATGTTTAATAAAACCTTATATTAACAAAGAAGTTGTTGTCAGAATATAATAAGAGTATGTTTTGTAGAAAACTGATGTAAGTAACTAACAAATTTTCAATAAAACCTTATATTAACAACTAAATTCATATTAGAATACTATAAGGGTATGTTTTGAGAAAAAATCATATAAGTAACTAACAAATGTTTAATAAAACCTTATATTGACAAAGAAATTGTTGTTAGAATACAATAAGAGTATGTTTTGAGGAAAACTCATGTAAGTAACTAAAAAATGTTCAATAAAACCTTATATTAACTACTAAATTCTTATTAGAATACTATAAGAGTATGTTTTGAGGAAAAATCATATAAGTAACTAACAAATGTTTAATAAAACCTTATATTAACAAAGAAATAGTTGTTAGAATAAAATAAAGTATGTTTTGAGGAAAACCCATGTAAGTAACTAACAAATGTTCAATAAAACCTTATATTAACTACTAAATTCTTATTAAAATACTATAAGAGTATGTTTTGAGGAAAAATCACATAAGTAACTAACATATTTTTAATAAAACCTTATATTAACAAAGAAATAGTTGTTAGAATAAAATAAAGTATGTTTTGAGGAAAACCCATGTAAGTAACTAACAAATGTTCAATAAAACCTTATATTAACTACTAAATTCTTATTAAAATACTATAAGAGTATGTTTTGAGGAAAAATCACATAAGTAACTAACAAATTCTTAATAAAACCTTATATTAACTAATAAATTGTTGTTAGAATACAATAAGAGAATGTTTTGAAAAAAACTGATGTAACTAACTAACATATTTTCAATAAAACCTTATATTAACTACTAAATTCATATTAGAATACTATAAGAGTATGTTTTGAGGAAAAATCATATAAGTAACTAACAAATGTTTAATAAAACCTTATATTAACAAAGAAATTGTTGTTAGAATATGATAAAATTATGTTTTCAGGAAAACTCATGTAAGTAACTAACAAATGTTGAATAAAACCTTATATTAACTACTAAATTCATATTAGAATACTATATGAGTATGTTTTAAGGAAAAATCATATAAGTAACTAACAAATGTTTAATAAAACCTTATATTAACAAAGAAGTTGTTGTTAGAATATAATAAGAGTATGTTTTGTGGAAAACTGATGTAAGTAACTAAGAAATTTTCAATAAAACCTTATATTAACAACTAAATTCATATTAGAATACTATAAGAGTATGTTTTGAGGAAAAATCATATAAGTAACTAACAAATGTTTAATAAAACCTTATATTAACAAAGAAATTGTTGTTAGAATACAATAAGAGTATGTTTTGAGGAAAATTCATGTAAGTAACTAACAAATGTTCAATAAAACCTTATATTAACTACTAAATTCTTATTAGAATACTATAAGAGTATGTTTTGAGGAAAAATCATATAAGTAACTAACAAATGTTCAATAAAACCTTATATTAACTGATAAATTGTTGTTAGAATACAATAAGAGAATGTTTTGAAGAAAACTGATGTAAGTAACTAACATATTTTCAATAAAACCTTATATTAACTACTAAATTCATATTAGAATACTATATGAGTATGTTTTGAGGAAAAATCATATAAGTAAATAATAAATGTTTAATAAAACCTTATATTAACTACTAAATTCTTATTACAATACTATAAGAGTATATTTTGAGGAAAAATCATATAAGTAACTAACAAATGTTTAATAAAACCTTATATTAACAAAGAAGTTGTTGTCAGAATATAATAAGAGTATGTTTTGTAGAAAACTGATGTAAGTAACTAACAAATTTTCAATAAAACCTTATATTAACAACTAAATTCATATTAGAATACTATAAGGGTATGTTTTGAGAAAAAATCATATAAGTAACTAACAAATGTTTAATAAAACCTTATATTGACAAAGAAATTGTTGTTAGAATACAATAAGAGTATGTTTTGAGGAAAACTCATGTAAGTAACTAAAAAATGTTCAATAAAACCTTATATTAACTACTAAATTCTTATTAGAATACTATAAGAGTATGTTTTGAGGAAAAATCATATAAGTAACTAACAAATGTTTAATAAAACCTTATATTAACAAAGAAATAGTTGTTAGAATAAAATAAAGTATGTTTTGAGGAAAACCCATGTAAGTAACTAACAAATGTTCAATAAAACCTTATATTAACTACTAAATTCTTATTAAAATACTATAAGAGTATGTTTTGAGGAAAAATCACATAAGTAACTAACAAATTTTTAATAAAACCTTATATTAACAAAGAAATAGTTGTTAGAATAAAATAAAGTATGTTTTGAGGAAAACCCATGTAAGTAACTAACAAATGTTCAATAAAACCTTATATTAACTACTAAATTCTTATTAAAATACTATAAGAGTATGTTTTGAGGAAAAATCACATAAGTAACTAACAAATTCTTAATAAAACCTTATATTAACTAATAAATTGTTGTTAGAATACAATAAGAGAATGTTTTGAAGAAAACTGATGTAACTAACTAACATATTTTAAATAAAACCTTATATTAACTACTAAATTCATATTAGAATACTATAAGAGTATTATTTGAGGAAAAATCATATAAGTAACTAACAAATGTTTAATAAAACCCTATATTAACAAAGAAATTGTTGTTAGAATATGATAAAAGTATGTTTTCAGGAAAACTCATGTAAGTAACTAACAAATGTTGAATAAAACCTTATATTAACTACTACATTCATATTAGAATACTATATGAGTATGTTTTGAGGAAAAATCATATATGTAAATAACAAATGTTTAATAAAACCTTATATTAACTACTAAATTCTTATTAGAAGACTATAAGAGTATATTTTGAGGAAAAATCATATAAGTAACTAACAAATGTTTAATAAAACCTTATATTAACAAAGAAATTGTTGTTAGAATACAATAAGAGTATGTTTTGAGGAAAACTGATGTAAGTAACTAATAAATTTTCAATAAAACCTTATATTAACAACTAAATTCATATTAGAATACTATAAGAGTATGTTTTTAGGGATAATCATATAAGTAACTAACAAATTTTTAATAAAACCTTATATTAACAAAAAAATTGTTGTTAGAATACAATAAAAGTTTGTTTTGAGGAAGACTCATGTAAGTAACTAACAAATGTTCAATAAAACCTTATATTAACTACTAAATTCTTATTAGAATACTATAAGAGTTTGTTTTGAGGAAAAATCATATAGGTTACTAACAAATGTTTAATAAATCCTTATATTAACTGATAAATTGTTGTTAGAATACAATAAGAGAATGTTTTGAGGAAAACTGATGTAAATAACTAACATATTTTCAATAAAACCTTATATGAACTACTAAATTCATATTAGAATAATATAAGAATATGTTTTGAGGAAAAATGATATAAGTAACTAACAAATTTTTAATAAAACCTTATATTAACAACTAAATTCTTATTAGAATACTATAAGAGTATGTTTTGAGCAAAAATCATATAAGTAACAAACAAATGTTTAATAAAACGTTATATTAACTAAGAAATTATTGTTAGAATATGATAAAATTATGTTTTCAGGAAAACTCATGTAAGTAACTAACAAATGTTGAATAAAACCTTATATTAACTACTAAATTCATATTAGAATACTATATGAGTATGTTTTAAGGAAAAATCATATAAGTAACTAACAAATGTTTAATAAAACCTTATATTAACAAAGAAGTTGTTGTTAGAATATAATAAGAGTATGTTTTGTGGAAAACTGATGTAAGTAACTAAGAAATTTTCAATAAAACCTTATATTAACAACTAAATTCATATTAGAATACTATAAGAGTATGTTTTGAGGAAAAATCATATAAGTAACTAACAAATGTTTAATAAAACCTTATATTAACAAAGAAATTGTTGTTAGAATACAATAAGAGTATGTTTTGAGGAAAATTCATGTAAGTAACTAACAAATGTTCAATAAAACCTTATATTAACTACTAAATTCTTATTAGAATACTATAAGAGTATGTTTTGAGGAAAAATCATATAAGTAACTAACAAATGTTCAATAAAACCTTATATTAACTGATAAATTGTTGTTAGAATACAATAAGAGAATGTTTTGAAGAAAACTGATGTAAGTAACTAACATATTTTCAATAAAACCTTATATTAACTACTAAATTCATATTAGAATACTATATGAGTATGTTTTGAGGAAAAATCATATAAGTAAATAATAAATGTTTAATAAAACCTTATATTAACTACTAAATTCTTATTACAATACTATAAGAGTATATTTTGAGGAAAAATCCTATAAGTAACTAACAAATGTTTAATAAAACCTTATATTAACAAAGAAGTTGTTGTCAGAATATAATAAGAGTATGTTTTGTAGAAAACTGATGTAAGTAACTAACAAATTTTCAATAAAACCTTATATTAACAACTAAATTCATATTAGAATACTATAAGGGTATGTTTTGAGAAAAAATCATATAAGTAACTAACAAATGTTTAATAAAACCTTATATTGACAAAGAAATTGTTGTTAGAATACAATAAGAGTATGTTTTGAGGAAAACTCATGTAAGTAACTAAAAAATGTTCAATAAAACCTTATATTAACTACTAAATTCTTATTAGAATACTATAAGAGTATGTTTTGAGGAAAAATCATATAAGTAACTAACAAATGTTTAATAAAACCTTATATTAACAAAGAAATAGTTGTTAGAATAAAATAAAGTATGTTTTGAGGAAAACCCATGTAAGTAACTAACAAATGTTCAATAAAACCTTATATTAACTACTAAATTCTTATTAAAATACTATAAGAGTATGTTTTGAGGAAAAATCACATAAGTAACTAACATATTTTTAATAAAACCTTATATTAACAAAGAAATAGTTGTTAGAATAAAATAAAGTATGTTTTGAGGAAAACCCATGTAAGTAACTAACAAATGTTCAATAAAACCTTATATTAACTACTAAATTCTTATTAAAATACTATAAGAGTATGTTTTGAGGAAAAATCACATAAGTAACTAACAAATTCTTAATAAAACCTTATATTAACTAATAAATTGTTGTTAGAATACAATAAGAGAATGTTTTGAAAAAAACTGATGTAACTAACTAACATATTTTCAATAAAACCTTATATTAACTACTAAATTCATATTAGAATACTATAAGAGTATGTTTTGAGGAAAAATCATATAAGTAACTAACAAATGTTTAATAAAACCTTATATTAACAAAGAAATTGTTGTTAGAATATGATAAAATTATGTTTTCAGGAAAACTCATGTAAGTAACTAACAAATGTTGAATAAAACCTTATATTAACTACTAAATTCATATTAGAATACTATATGAGTATGTTTTAAGGAAAAATCATATAAGTAACTAACAAATGTTTAATAAAACCTTATATTAACAAAGAAGTTGTTGTTAGAATATAATAAGAGTATGTTTTGTGGAAAACTGATGTAAGTAACTAAGAAATTTTCAATAAAACCTTATATTAACAACTAAATTCATATTAGAATACTATAAGAGTATGTTTTGAGGAAAAATCATATAAGTAACTAACAAATGTTTAATAAAACCTTATATTAACAAAGAAATTGTTGTTAGAATACAATAAGAGTATGTTTTGAGGAAAATTCATGTAAGTAACTAACAAATGTTCAATAAAACCTTATATTAACTACTAAATTCTTATTAGAATACTATAAGAGTATGTTTTGAGGAAAAATCATATAAGTAACTAACAAATGTTCAATAAAACCTTATATTAACTGATAAATTGTTGTTAGAATACAATAAGAGAATGTTTTGAAGAAAACTGATGTAAGTAACTAACATATTTTCAATAAAACCTTATATTAACTACTAAATTCATATTAGAATACTATATGAGTATGTTTTGAGGAAAAATCATATAAGTAAATAATAAATGTTTAATAAAACCTTATATTAACTACTAAATTCTTATTACAATACTATAAGAGTATATTTTGAGGAAAAATCATATAAGTAACTAACAAATGTTTAATAAAACCTTATATTAACAAAGAAGTTGTTGTCAGAATATAATAAGAGTATGTTTTGTAGAAAACTGATGTAAGTAACTAACAAATTTTCAATAAAACCTTATATTAACAACTAAATTCATATTAGAATACTATAAGGGTATGTTTTGAGAAAAAATCATATAAGTAACTAACAAATGTTTAATAAAACCTTATATTGACAAAGAAATTGTTGTTAGAATACAATAAGAGTATGTTTTGAGGAAAACTCATGTAAGTAACTAAAAAATGTTCAATAAAACCTTATATTAACTACTAAATTCTTATTAGAATACTATAAGAGTATGTTTTGAGGAAAAATCATATAAGTAACTAACAAATGTTTAATAAAACCTTATATTAACAAAGAAATAGTTGTTAGAATAAAATAAAGTATGTTTTGAGGAAAACCCATGTAAGTAACTAACAAATGTTCAATAAAACCTTATATTAACTACTAAATTCTTATTAAAATACTATAAGAGTATGTTTTGAGGAAAAATCACATAAGTAACTAACATATTTTTAATAAAACCTTATATTAACAAAGAAATAGTTGTTAGAATAAAATAAAGTATGTTTTGAGGAAAACCCATGTAAGTAACTAACAAATGTTCAATAAAACCTTATATTAACTACTAAATTCTTATTAAAATACTATAAGAGTATGTTTTGAGGAAAAATCACATAAGTAACTAACAAATTCTTAATAAAACCTTATATTAACTAATAAATTGTTGTTAGAATACAATAAGAGAATGTTTTGAAAAAAACTGATGTAACTAACTAACATATTTTCAATAAAACCTTATATTAACTACTAAATTCATATTAGAATACTATAAGAGTATGTTTTGAGGAAAAATCATATAAGTAACTAACAAATGTTTAATAAAACCTTATATTAACAAAGAAATTGTTGTTAGAATATGATAAAATTATGTTTTCAGGAAAACTCATGTAAGTAACTAACAAATGTTGAATAAAACCTTATATTAACTACTAAATTCATATTAGAATACTATATGAGTATGTTTTAAGGAAAAATCATATAAGTAACTAACAAATGTTTAATAAAACCTTATATTAACAAAGAAGTTGTTGTTAGAATATAATAAGAGTATGTTTTGTGGAAAACTGATGTAAGTAACTAAGAAATTTTCAATAAAACCTTATATTAACAACTAAATTCATATTAGAATACTATAAGAGTATGTTTTGAGGAAAAATCATATAAGTAACTAACAAATGTTTAATAAAACCTTATATTAACAAAGAAATTGTTGTTAGAATACAATAAGAGTATGTTTTGAGGAAAATTCATGTAAGTAACTAACAAATGTTCAATAAAACCTTATATTAACTACTAAATTCTTATTAGAATACTATAAGAGTATGTTTTGAGGAAAAATCATATAAGTAACTAACAAATGTTCAATAAAACCTTATATTAACTGATAAATTGTTGTTAGAATACAATAAGAGAATGTTTTGAAGAAAACTGATGTAAGTAACTAACATATTTTCAATAAAACCTTATATTAACTACTAAATTCATATTAGAATACTATATGAGTATGTTTTGAGGAAAAATCATATAAGTAAATAATAAATGTTTAATAAAACCTTATATTAACTACTAAATTCTTATTACAATACTATAAGAGTATATTTTGAGGAAAAATCATATAAGTAACTAACAAATGTTTAATAAAACCTTATATTAACAAAGAAGTTGTTGTCAGAATATAATAAGAGTATGTTTTGTAGAAAACTGATGTAAGTAACTAACAAATTTTCAATAAAACCTTATATTAACAACTAAATTCATATTAGAATACTATAAGGGTATGTTTTGAGAAAAAATCATATAAGTAACTAACAAATGTTTAATAAAACCTTATATTGACAAAGAAATTGTTGTTAGAATACAATAAGAGTATGTTTTGAGGAAAACTCATGTAAGTAACTAAAAAATGTTCAATAAAACCTTATATTAACTACTAAATTCTTATTAGAATACTATAAGAGTATGTTTTGAGGAAAAATCATATAAGTAACTAACAAATGTTTAATAAAACCTTATATTAACAAAGAAATAGTTGTTAGAATAAAATAAAGTATGTTTTGAGGAAAACCCATGTAAGTAACTAACAAATGTTCAATAAAACCTTATATTAACTACTAAATTCTTATTAAAATACTATAAGAGTATGTTTTGAGGAAAAATCACATAAGTAACTAACATATTTTTAATAAAACCTTATATTAACAAAGAAATAGTTGTTAGAATAAAATAAAGTATGTTTTGAGGAAAACCCATGTAAGTAACTAACAAATGTTCAATAAAACCTTATATTAACTACTAAATTCTTATTAAAATACTATAAGAGTATGTTTTGAGGAAAAATCACATAAGTAACTAACAAATTCTTAATAAAACCTTATATTAACTAATAAATTGTTGTTAGAATACAATAAGAGAATGTTTTGAAAAAAACTGATGTAACTAACTAACATATTTTCAATAAAACCTTATATTAACTACTAAATTCATATTAGAATACTATAAGAGTATGTTTTGAGGAAAAATCATATAAGTAACTAACAAATGTTTAATAAAACCTTATATTAACAAAGAAATTGTTGTTAGAATATGATAAAATTATGTTTTCAGGAAAACTCATGTAAGTAACTAACAAATGTTGAATAAAACCTTATATTAACTACTAAATTCATATTAGAATACTATATGAGTATGTTTTAAGGAAAAATCATATAAGTAACTAACAAATGTTTAATAAAACCTTATATTAACAAAGAAGTTGTTGTTAGAATATAATAAGAGTATGTTTTGTGGAAAACTGATGTAAGTAACTAAGAAATTTTCAATAAAACCTTATATTAACAACTAAATTCATATTAGAATACTATAAGAGTATGTTTTGAGGAAAAATCATATAAGTAACTAACAAATGTTTAATAAAACCTTATATTAACAAAGAAATTGTTGTTAGAATACAATAAGAGTATGTTTTGAGGAAAATTCATGTAAGTAACTAACAAATGTTCAATAAAACCTTATATTAACTACTAAATTCTTATTAGAATACTATAAGAGTATGTTTTGAGGAAAAATCATATAAGTAACTAACAAATGTTCAATAAAACCTTATATTAACTGATAAATTGTTGTTAGAATACAATAAGAGAATGTTTTGAAGAAAACTGATGTAAGTAACTAACATATTTTCAATAAAACCTTATATTAACTACTAAATTCATATTAGAATACTATATGAGTATGTTTTGAGGAAAAATCATATAAGTAAATAATAAATGTTTAATAAAACCTTATATTAACTACTAAATTCTTATTACAATACTATAAGAGTATATTTTGAGGAAAAATCATATAAGTAACTAACAAATGTTTAATAAAACCTTATATTAACAAAGAAGTTGTTGTCAGAATATAATAAGAGTATGTTTTGTAGAAAACTGATGTAAGTAACTAACAAATTTTCAATAAAACCTTATATTAACAACTAAATTCATATTAGAATACTATAAGGGTATGTTTTGAGAAAAAATCATATAAGTAACTAACAAATGTTTAATAAAACCTTATATTGACAAAGAAATTGTTGTTAGAATACAATAAGAGTATGTTTTGAGGAAAACTCATGTAAGTAACTAAAAAATGTTCAATAAAACCTTATATTAACTACTAAATTCTTATTAGAATACTATAAGAGTATGTTTTGAGGAAAAATCATATAAGTAACTAACAAATGTTTAATAAAACCTTATATTAACAAAGAAATAGTTGTTAGAATAAAATAAAGTATGTTTTGAGGAAAACCCATGTAAGTAACTAACAAATGTTCAATAAAACCTTATATTAACTACTAAATTCTTATTAAAATACTATAAGAGTATGTTTTGAGGAAAAATCACATAAGTAACTAACATATTTTTAATAAAACCTTATATTAACAAAGAAATAGTTGTTAGAATAAAATAAAGTATGTTTTGAGGAAAACCCATGTAAGTAACTAACAAATGTTCAATAAAACCTTATATTAACTACTAAATTCTTATTAAAATACTATAAGAGTATGTTTTGAGGAAAAATCACATAAGTAACTAACAAATTCTTAATAAAACCTTATATTAACTAATAAATTGTTGTTAGAATACAATAAGAGAATGTTTTGAAAAAAACTGATGTAACTAACTAACATATTTTCAATAAAACCTTATATTAACTACTAAATTCATATTAGAATACTATAAGAGTATGTTTTGAGGAAAAATCATATAAGTAACTAACAAATGTTTAATAAAACCTTATATTAACAAAGAAATTGTTGTTAGAATATGATAAAATTATGTTTTCAGGAAAACTCATGTAAGTAACTAACAAATGTTGAATAAAACCTTATATTAACTACTAAATTCATATTAGAATACTATATGAGTATGTTTTAAGGAAAAATCATATAAGTAACTAACAAATGTTTAATAAAACCTTATATTAACAAAGAAGTTGTTGTTAGAATATAATAAGAGTATGTTTTGTGGAAAACTGATGTAAGTAACTAAGAAATTTTCAATAAAACCTTATATTAACAACTAAATTCATATTAGAATACTATAAGAGTATGTTTTGAGGAAAAATCATATAAGTAACTAACAAATGTTTAATAAAACCTTATATTAACAAAGAAATTGTTGTTAGAATACAATAAGAGTATGTTTTGAGGAAAATTCATGTAAGTAACTAACAAATGTTCAATAAAACCTTATATTAACTACTAAATTCTTATTAGAATACTATAAGAGTATGTTTTGAGGAAAAATCATATAAGTAACTAACAAATGTTCAATAAAACCTTATATTAACTGATAAATTGTTGTTAGAATACAATAAGAGAATGTTTTGAAGAAAACTGATGTAAGTAACTAACATATTTTCAATAAAACCTTATATTAACTACTAAATTCATATTAGAATACTATATGAGTATGTTTTGAGGAAAAATCATATAAGTAAATAATAAATGTTTAATAAAACCTTATATTAACTACTAAATTCTTATTACAATACTATAAGAGTATATTTTGAGGAAAAATCATATAAGTAACTAACAAATGTTTAATAAAACCTTATATTAACAAAGAAGTTGTTGTCAGAATATAATAAGAGTATGTTTTGTAGAAAACTGATGTAAGTAACTAACAAATTTTCAATAAAACCTTATATTAACAACTAAATTCATATTAGAATACTATAAGGGTATGTTTTGAGAAAAAATCATATAAGTAACTAACAAATGTTTAATAAAACCTTATATTGACAAAGAAATTGTTGTTAGAATACAATAAGAGTATGTTTTGAGGAAAACTCATGTAAGTAACTAAAAAATGTTCAATAAAACCTTATATTAACTACTAAATTCTTATTAGAATACTATAAGAGTATGTTTTGAGGAAAAATCATATAAGTAACTAACAAATGTTTAATAAAACCTTATATTAACAAAGAAATAGTTGTTAGAATAAAATAAAGTATGTTTTGAGGAAAACCCATGTAAGTAACTAACAAATGTTCAATAAAACCTTATATTAACTACTAAATTCTTATTAAAATACTATAAGAGTATGTTTTGAGGAAAAATCACATAAGTAACTAACATATTTTTAATAAAACCTTATATTAACAAAGAAATAGTTGTTAGAATAAAATAAAGTATGTTTTGAGGAAAACCCATGTAAGTAACTAACAAATGTTCAATAAAACCTTATATTAACTACTAAATTCTTATTAAAATACTATAAGAGTATGTTTTGAGGAAAAATCACATAAGTAACTAACAAATTCTTAATAAAACCTTATATTAACTAATAAATTGTTGTTAGAATACAATAAGAGAATGTTTTGAAAAAAACTGATGTAACTAACTAACATATTTTCAATAAAACCTTATATTAACTACTAAATTCATATTAGAATACTATAAGAGTATGTTTTGAGGAAAAATCATATAAGTAACTAACAAATGTTTAATAAAACCTTATATTAACAAAGAAATTGTTGTTAGAATATGATAAAATTATGTTTTCAGGAAAACTCATGTAAGTAACTAACAAATGTTGAATAAAACCTTATATTAACTACTAAATTCATATTAGAATACTATATGAGTATGTTTTAAGGAAAAATCATATAAGTAATTAACAAATGTTTAATAAAACCTTATATTAACAAAGAAGTTGTTGTTAGAATATAATAAGAGTATGTTTTGTGGAAAACTGATGTAAGTAACTAAGAAATTTTCAATAAAACCTTATATTAACAACTAAATTCATATTAGAATACTATAAGAGTATGTTTTGAGGAAAAATCATATAAGTAACTAACAAATGTTTAATAAAACCTTATATTAACAAAGAAATTGTTGTTAGAATACAATAAGAGTATGTTTTGAGGAAAATTCATGTAAGTAACTAACAAATGTTCAATAAAACCTTATATTAACTACTAAATTCTTATTAGAATACTATAAGAGTATGTTTTGAGGAAAAATCATATAAGTAACTAACAAATGTTCAATAAAACCTTATATTAACTGATAAATTGTTGTTAGAATACAATAAGAGAATGTTTTGAAGAAAACTGATGTAAGTAACTAACATATTTTCAATAAAACCTTATATTAACTACTAAATTCATATTAGAATACTATATGAGTATGTTTTGAGGAAAAATCATATAAGTAAATAATAAATGTTTAATAAAACCTTATATTAACTACTAAATTCTTATTACAATACTATAAGAGTATATTTTGAGGAAAAATCATATAAGTAACTAACAAATGTTTAATAAAACCTTATATTAACAAAGAAGTTGTTGTCAGAATATAATAAGAGTATGTTTTGTAGAAAACTGATGTAAGTAACTAACAAATTTTCAATAAAACCTTATATTAACAACTAAATTCATATTAGAATACTATAAGGGTATGTTTTGAGAAAAAATCATATAAGTAACTAACAAATGTTTAATAAAACCTTATATTGACAAAGAAATTGTTGTTAGAATACAATAAGAGTATGTTTTGAGGAAAACTCATGTAAGTAACTAAAAAATGTTCAATAAAACCTTATATTAACTACTAAATTCTTATTAGAATACTATAAGAGTATGTTTTGAGGAAAAATCATATAAGTAACTAACAAATGTTTAATAAAACCTTATATTAACAAAGAAATAGTTGTTAGAATAAAATAAAGTATGTTTTGAGGAAAACCCATGTAAGTAACTAACAAATGTTCAATAAAACCTTATATTAACTACTAAATTCTTATTAAAATACTATAAGAGTATGTTTTGAGGAAAAATCACATAAGTAACTAACATATTTTTAATAAAACCTTATATTAACAAAGAAATAGTTGTTAGAATAAAATAAAGTATGTTTTGAGGAAAACCCATGTAAGTAACTAACAAATGTTCAATAAAACCTTATATTAACTACTAAATTCTTATTAAAATACTATAAGAGTATGTTTTGAGGAAAAATCACATAAGTAACTAACAAATTCTTAATAAAACCTTATATTAACTAATAAATTGTTGTTAGAATACAATAAGAGAATGTTTTGAAAAAAACTGATGTAACTAACTAACATATTTTCAATAAAACCTTATATTAACTACTAAATTCATATTAGAATACTATAAGAGTATGTTTTGAGGAAAAATCATATAAGTAACTAACAAATGTTTAATAAAACCTTATATTAACAAAGAAATTGTTGTTAGAATATGATAAAAGTATGTTTTCAGGAAAACTCATGTAAGTAACTAACAAATGTTGAATAAAACCTTATATTAACTACTAAATTCATATTAGAATACTATATGAGTATGTTTTGAGGAAAAATCATATATGTAAATAACAAATGTTTAATAAAACCTTATATTAACTACTAAATTCTTATTAGAAGACTATAAGAGTATATTTTCAGGAAAAATCATATAAGTAACTAACAAATGTTTAATAAAACCTTATATTAACAAAAAAATTGTTGTTAGAATACAATAAAAGTATGTTTTGAGGAAAACTCATGTAAGTAACTAACAAATGTTCAATAAAACCTTATATTAACTACTAAATTCTTATTTGAATACTATAAGAGTATGTTTTGAGGAAAAATCATATAAGTAACTAACAAATGTTTAATAAAACCTTATATTAACAAAGAAATAGTTGTTAGAATAAAATAAAGTATGTTTTGAGGAAAACCCATGTAAGTAACTAACAAATGTTCAATAAAACCTTATATTAACTACTAAATTCTTATTAAAATACTATAAGTGTATGTTTTGAGGAATAATCACATATGTAACTAACAAATTTTTAATAAAACCTTATATTAACTAATAAATTGTTGTTAGAATACAATAAGAGAATGTTTTGAAGAAAACTGATGTAAGTAACTAACATATTTTCAATAAAACCTTATATTAACTACTAAATTCATATTAGAATACTATAAGAGTATTATTTGAGGAAAAATCATATAAGTAACTAACAAATGTTTAATAAAACCTTATATTAACAAAGAAATAGTTGTTAGAATATGATAAAAGTATGTTTTCAGGAAAACTCATGTAAGTAACTAACAAATGTTGAATAAAACCTTATATTAACTACTAAATTCATATTAGAAAACTATATGAGTATGTTTTGAGGAAAAATCATATATGTAAATAACAAATGTTTAATAAAACCTTATATTAACTACTAAATTCATATTAGAATACTATAAGAGTATGTTTTGAGGAAAAATCATATAAGTAACTAAAAAATGTTTAATAAAACCTTATATTAACAACAAAATTGTTGTTAAAATACAATAAAAGTATGTTTTGAGGAAAACTCATGTAAGTAACTAACAAATGTTCAATAAAACTTTATATTAAATACTAAATTCTTATTAGAATACTATAAGAGTATGTTTTGAGGAAAAATCATATAAGTAACTAACAAATGGTTAATAAAACCTTATATTAACAAAGAAATAGTTGTTAGAATAAAATAAAGTATGTTTTGAGGAAAACCCATGTAAGTAACTAACAAATGTTCAATAAAACCTTATATTAACTACTAAATTCTTATTAAAATACTATAAGAGTATGTTTTGAGGAAAAATCACATAAGTAACTAACAAATTCTTAATAAAACCTTATATTAACTAATAAATTGTTGTTAGAATACAATAACAGAATGTTTTGAAGAAAACTGATGTAAGTAACTAACATATTTTCAATAAAACCTTATATTAACTACTAAATTCATATTAGAATACTATAAGAGTATGTTTTGAGGAAAAATCATATAAGTAACTAACGAATGTTTAATAAAACCTTATATTAACAAAGAAATTGTTGTTAGAATATGATAAAAGTATGTTTTCAGGAAAACTCATGTAAGTAACTAAAAAATGTTGAATAAAACCTTATATTAACTACTACATTCATATTAGAATACTATATGAGTATGTTTTGAGGAAAAATCATATATGTAAATAACAAATGTTTAATAAAACCTTATATTAACTACTAAATTCTTATTAGAAGACTATAAGAGTATATTTTGAGGAAAAATCATATAAGTAACTAACAAATGTTTAATAAAACCTTATATTAACAAAGAAATTATTGTTAGAATACAATAAGAGTATGTTTTGAGGAAAACTGATGTAAGTAACTAATAAATTTTCAATAAAACCTTATATTAACAACTAAATTCATATTAGAATACTATAAGAGTATGTTTTTAGGGATAATCATATAAGTAACTAACAAATTTTTAATAAAACCTTATATTAACAAAAAAATTGTTGTTAGAATACAATAAGAGAATGTTTTGAGGAAAACTGATGTAAATAACTAACATATTTTCAATAAAACCTTATATGAACTACTAAATTCATATTAGAATAATATAAGAATATGTTTTGAGGAAAAATGATATAAGTAACTAACAAATTTTTAATAAAACCTTATATTAACAACTAAATTCTTATTAGAATACTATAAGAGTATGTTTTGAGCAAAAATCATATAAGTAATAAACAAATGTTTAATAAAACGTTATATTAACTAAGAAATTATTGTTAGAATATGATAAAATTATGTTTTCAGGAAAACTCATGTAAGTAACTAACAAATGTTGAATAAAACCTTATATTAACTACTAAATTCATATTAGAATACTATATGAGTATGTTTTAAGGAAAAATCATATAAGTAACTAACAAATGTTTAATAAAACCTTATATTAACAAAGAAGTTGTTGTTAGAATATAATAAGAGTATGTTTTGTGGAAAACTGATGTAAGTAACTAAGAAATTTTCAATAAAACCTTATATTAACAACTAAATTCATATTAGAATACTATAAGAGTATGTTTTGAGGAAAAATCATATAAGTAACTAACAAATGTTTAATAAAACCTTATATTAACAAAGAAATTGTTGTTAGAATACAATAAGAGTATGTTTTGAGGAAAATTCATGTAAGTAACTAACAAATGTTCAATAAAACCTTATATTAACTATTAAATTCTTATTAGAATACTATAAGAGTATGTTTTGAGGAAAAATCATATAAGTAACTAACAAATGTTCAATAAAACCTTATATTAACTGATAAATTGTTGTTAGAATACAATAAGAGAATGTTTTGAAGAAAACTGATGTAAGTAACTAACATATTTTCAATAAAACCTTATATTAACTACTAAATTCATATTAGAATACTATATGAGTATGTTTTGAGGAAAAATCATATAAGTAAATGATAAATGTTTAATAAAACCTTATATTAACTACTAAATTCTTATTACAATACTATAAGAGTATATTTTGAGGAAAAATCGTATAAGTAACTAACAAATGTTTAATAAAACCTTATATTAACAAAGAAGTTGTTGTCAGAATATAATAAGAGTATGTTTTGTAGAAAACTGATGTAAGTAACTAACAAATTTTCAATAAAACCTTATATTAACAACTAAATTCATATTAGAATACTATAAGGGTATGTTTTGAGAAAAAATCATATAAGTAACTAACAAATGTTTAATAAAACCTTATATTGACAAAGAAATTGTTGTTAGAATACAATAAGAGTATGTTTTGAGGAAAACTCATGTAAGTAACTAAAAAATGTTCAATAAAACCTTATATTAACTACTAAATTCTTATTAGATTACTATAAGAGTATGTTTTGAGGAAAAATCATATAAGTAACTAAGAAATGTTTAATAAAACCTTATATTAACAAAGAAATAGTTGTTAGAATAAAATAAAGTATGTTTTGAGGAAAACCCATGTAAGTAACTAACAAATGTTCAATAAAACCTTATATTAACTACTAAATTCTTATTAAAATACTATAAGAGTATGTTTTGAGGAAAAATCACATAAGTAACTAACATATTTTTAATAAAACCTTATATTAACAAAGAAATAGTTGTTAGAATAAAATAAAGTATGTTTTGAGGAAAACCCATGTAAGTAACTAACAAATGTTCAATAAAACCTTATATTAACTACTAAATTCTTATTAAAATACTATAAGAGTATGTTTTGAGGAAAAATCACATAAGTAACTAACAAATTCTTAATAAAACCTTATATTAACTAATAAATTGTTGTTAGAATACAATAAGAGAATGTTTTGAAGAAAACTGATGTAACTAACTAACATATTTTCAATAAAACCTTATATTAACTACTAAATTCATATTAGAATACTATAAGAGTATGTTTTGAGGAAAAATCATATAAGTAACTAACAAATGTTTAATAAAACCTTATATTAACAATGAAATTGTTGTTAGAATATGATAAAAGTATGTTTTCAGGAAAACTCATGTACGTAACTAAAAAATGTTGAATAAAACCTTATATTAACTACTAAATTCATATTAGAATACTATATGAGTATGTTTTGAGGAAAAATCATATATGTAAATAACAAATGTTTAATAAAACCTTATATTAACTACTAAATTCTTATTAGAATACTATAAGAGTATATTTTGAGGAAAAATCATATAAGTAACTAACAAATGTTTAATAAAACCTTATATTAACAAAGAAATTGTTGTTAGAATACAATAAGAGTATGTTTTGAGGAAAACTGATGTAAGTAACTAATAAATTTTCAATAAAACCTTATATTAACAACTAAATTCATATTAGAATACTATAAGAGTATGTTTTGAGGAAAAATCATATAACTAACAAATGTTTAATAAAACCCTATATTAACAAAAAACTGGTTGTTAGAATACAATAAAAGTTTGTTTTGAGGAAGACTCATGTAAGTAACTAACAAATGTTCAATAAAACCTTATATTAACTACTAAATTCTTATTAGAATACTATAAGAGTATGTTTTGAGGAAAAATCATATAAGTAACTAACAAATGTTTAATAAATCCTTATATTAACTGATAAATTGTTGTTAGAATACAATAAGAGAATGTTTTGAGGAAAACTGATGTAAATAACTAACATATTTTCAATAAAACCTTATATGAACTACTAAATTCATATTAGAATACTATATGAATATGTTTTGAGGAAAAATGATATAAGTAACTAACAAATTTTTAATAAAACCTTATATTAACAACTAAATTCTTATTAGAATACTATAAGAGTATGTTTTGAGCAAAAATCATATAAGTAACAAACAAATGTTTAATAAAACGTTATATTTAACTAAGAAATTATTGTTAGAATATGATAAAATTATGTTTTCAGGAAAACTCATGTAAGTAACTAACAAATGTTGAATAAAACCTTATATTAACTACTAAATTCATATTAGAATACTATACGAGTATGTTTTAAGGAAAAATCATATAAGTAACTAACAAATGTTTAATAAAACCTTATATTAACAAAGAAGTTGTTGTTAGAATATAATAAGAGTATGTTTTGTGGAAAACTGATGTAAGTAACTAACAAATTTTCAATAAAACTTTATATTAACAACTAAATTCATATTAGAATACTATAAGAGCATGTTTTGAGGAAAAATCATATAAGTAACTAACAAATGTTTAATAAAACCTTATATTAACAAAGAAATTGTTGTTAGAATTCAATAAGAGTATGTTTTGAGGAAAATTCATGTAAGTAACTAACAAATGTTCAATAAAACCTTATATTAACTACTAAATTCTTATTAGAATACTATAAGAGTATGTTTTGAGGAAAAATCATATAAGTAACGAACAAATGTTTAATAAAATCTTATATTAACTGATAAATTGTTGTTAGAATACAATAAGAGAATGTTTTGAAGAAAACTGATGTAAGTAACTAACATATTTTCAATAAAACCTTATATTAACTACTAAATTCATATTAGAATACTATATGAGTATGTTTTGAGGAAAAATCATATAAGTAAATAATAAATGTTTAATAAAACCTTATATTAACTACTAAATTCTTATTAGAATACTATAAGAGTATATTTTGAGGAAAAATCATATAAGTAACTAACAAATGTTTAATAAAACCTTATATTAACAAAGAAGTTGTTGTCAGAATATAATAAGAGTATGTTTTGTAGAAAACTGATGTAAGTAACAAACAAATTTTCAATAAAACCTTATATTAACAACTAAATTCATATTAGAATACTATAAGGGTATGTTTTGGGAAAAAATCATATAAGTAACTAACAAATGTTTAATAAAACCTTATATTGACAAAGAAATTGTTGTTAGAATAAAATAAGAGAATGTTTAGAAGAAAACTGATGTAAGTAACTAACATATTTTCAATAAAACCTTATATTAACTACTAAATTCATATTAGAATACTATAAGAGTATGTTTTGAGAAAAAATCATATAAGTAACTAACAAATGTTTTATAAAACCTTATATTAACAAAGAAATTGTTGTTAGAATACAATAAGAGTATGTTTTGAGGAAAAATCATATAAGTAACTAACAAATGTTCAATAAAACCTTATATTAACTGATAAATTGTTGTTAGAATACAATAAGAGAATGTTTTGAAGAAAACTGATGTAAGTAACTAACATATTTTCAATAAAACCTTATATTAACTACTAAATTCATATTAGAATACTATATGAGTATGTTTTGAGGAAAAATCATATAAGTAAATAATAAATGTTTAATAAAACCTTATATTAACTACTAAATTCTTATTACAATACTATAAGAGTATATTTTGAGGAAAAATCATATAAGTAACTAACAAATGTTTAATAAAACCTTATATTAACAAAGAAGTTGTTGTCAGAATATAATAAGAGTATGTTTTGTAGAAAACTGATGTAAGTAACTAACAAATTTTCAATAAAACCTTATATTAAGTACTAAATTCATATTAGAATACTATAAGGGTATGTTTTGAGAAAAAATCATATAAGTAACTAACAAATGTTTAATAAAACCTTATATTGACAAAGAAATTGTTGTTAGAATACAATAAGAGTATGTTTTGAGGAAAACTCATGTAAGTAACTAAAAAATGTTCAATAAAACCTTATATTAACTACTAAATTCTTATTAGAATACTATAAGAGTATGTTTTGAGGAAAAATCATATAAGTAACTAAGAAATGTTTAATAAAACCTTATATTAACAAAGAAATAGTTGTTAGAATAAAATAAAGTATGTTTTGAGGAAAACCCATGTAAGTAACTAACAAATGTTCAATAAAACCTTATATTAACTACTAAATTCTTATTAAAATACTATAAGAGTATGTTTTGAGGAAAAATCACATAAGTAACTAACATATTTTTAATAAAACCTTATATTAACAAAGAAATAGTTGTTAGAATAAAATAAAGTATGTTTTGAGGAAAACCCATGTAAGTAACTAACAAATGTTCAATAAAACCTTATATTAACTACTAAATTCTTATTAAAATACTATAAGAGTATGTTTTGAGGAAAAATCACATAAGTAACTAACAAATTCTTAATAAAACCTTATATTAACTAATAAATTGTTGTTAGAATACAATAAGAGAATGTTTTGAAGAAAACTGATGTAACTAACTAACATATTTTCAATAAAACCTTATATTAACTACTAAATTCATATTAGAATACTATAAGAGTATGTTTTGAGGAAAAATCATATAAGTAACTAACAAATGTTTAATAAAACCTTATATTAACAATGAAATTGTTGTTAGAATATGATAAAAGTATGTTTTCAGGAAAACTCATGTACGTAACTAAAAAATGTTGAATAAAACCTTATATTAACTACTAAATTCATATTAGAATACTATATGAGTATGTTTTGAGGAAAAATCATATATGTAAATAACAAATGTTTAATAAAACCTTATATTAACTACTAAATTCTTATTAGAATACTATAAGAGTATATTTTGAGGAAAAATCATATAAGTAACTAACAAATGTTTAAAAAAACCTTATATTAACAAAGAAATTGTTGTTAGAATACAATAAGAGTATGTTTTGAAGAAAACTGATGTAAGTAACTAACAAATTTTCAATAAAACCTTATATTAACAACTAAATTCATATTAGAATACTATAAGGGTATGTTTTGAGCAAAAATCATATAAGTAACAAACAAATGTTTAATAAAACGTTATATTTAACTAAGAAATTATTGTTAGAATATGATAAAATTATGTTTTCAGGAAAACTCATGTAAGTAACTAACAAATGTTGAATAAAACCTTATATTAACTACTAAATTCATATTAGAATACTATACGAGTATGTTTTAAGGAAAAATCATATAAGTAACTAACAAATGTTTAATAAAACCTTATATTAACAAAGAAGTTGTTGTTAGAATATAATAAGAGTATGTTTTGTGGAAAACTGATGTAAGTAACTAACAAATTTTCAATAAAACTTTATATTAACAACTAAATTCATATTAGAATACTATAAGAGTATGTTTTGAGGAAAAATCATATAAGTAACTAACAAATGTTTAATAAAACCTTATATTAACAAAGAAATTGTTGTTAGAATTCAATAAGAGTATGTTTTGAGGAAAATTCATGTAAGTAACTAACAAATGTTCAATAAAACCTTATATTAACTACTAAATTCTTATTAGAATACTATAAGAGTATGTTTTGAGGAAAAATCATATAAGTAACGAACAAATGTTTAATAAAACCTTATATTAACTGATAAATTGTTGTTAGAATACAATAAGAGAATGTTTTGAAGAAAACTGATGTAAGTAACTAACATATTTTCAATAAAACCTTATATTAACTACTAAATTCATATTAGAATACTATATGAGTATGTTTTGAGGAAAAATCGTATAAGTAAATAATAAATGTTTAATAAAACCTTATATTAACTACTAAATTCTTATTAGAATACTATAAGAGTATATTTTGAGGAAAAATCATATAAGTAACTAACAAATGTTTAATAAAACCTTATATTAACAAAGAAGTTGTTGTCAGAATATAATAAGGGTATGTTTTGTAGAAAACTGATGTAAGTAACAAACAAATTTTCAATAAAACCTTATATTAACAACTAAATTCATATTAGAATACTATAAGGGTATGTTTTGGGAAAAAATCATATAAGTAACTAACAAATGTTTAATAAAACCTTATATTGACAAAGAAATTGTTGTTAGAATACAATAAGAGAATGTTTTGAAGAAAACTGATGTAAGTAACTAACATATTTTCAATAAAACCTTATATTAACTACTAAATTCATATTAGAATACTATAAGAGTATGTTTTGAGGAAAAATCATATAAGTAACTAACAAATGTTTTATAAAACCTTATATTAACAAAGAAATTGTTGTTAGAATACAATAAGAGTATGTTTTGAGGAAAAATCATATAAGTAACTAACAAATGTTCAATAAAACCTTATATTAACTGATAAATTGTTGTTAGAATACAATAAGAGAATGTTTTGAAGAAAACTGATGTAAGTAACTAACATATTTTCAATAAAACCTTATATTAACTACTAAATTCATATTAGAATACTATAAGAGTATGTTTTGAGGAAAAATCATATAAGTAACTAACAAATGTTCAATAAAACCTTATATTAACAAAGAAATTGTTGTTAGAATACAATAAGAGTATGTTTTGAGGAAAACTGATGTAAGTAACTAACAAATTTTCAATAAAACCTTATATTAACAACTAAATTCATATTAGAATACTATAAGAGTATGTTTTGAGGAAAAATCATATAACTAACAAATGTTTAATAAAACCCTATATTAACAAAAAACTGGTTGTTAGAATACAATAAAAGTTTGTTTTGAGGAAGACTCATGTAAGTAACTAACATATTTTCAATAAAACCTTATATGAACTACTAAATTCATATTAGAATAATATAAGAATATGTTTTGAGGAAAAATGATATAAGTAACTAACAAATTTTTAATAAAACCTTATATTAACAACTAAATTCTTATTAGAATACTATAAGAGTATGTTTTGAGCAAAAATCATATAAGTAACAAACAAATGTTTAATAAAACGTTATATTAACTAATAAATTATTGTTAGAATATGATAAAATTATGTTTTCAGGAAAACTCATGTAAGTAACTAACAAATGTTGAATAAAACCTTATATTAACTACTAAATTCATATTAGAATACTATATGAGTATGTTTTAAGGAAAAATCATACAAGTAACTAACAAATGTTTAATAAAACCTTATATTAACAAAGAAGTTGTTGTTAGAATATAATAAGAGTATGTTTTGTGGAAAACTGATGTAAGTAACTAACAAATTTTCAATAAAACCTTATATTAACAACTAAATTCATATTAGAATACTATAAGAGTATGTTTGGAGGAAAAATCATATAGCTAACTAACAAATGTTTAATAAAACCTTATATTAACAAAGAAATTGTTGTTAGAATACAATAAGAGTATGTTTTGAGGAAAATTCATGTATGTAACTAACAAATGTTCAATAAAAACTTATATTAACTACTAAATTCTTATTAGAATACTATAAGAGTATGTTTTGAGGAAAAATCATATAAGTAAATAATAAATGTTTAATAAAACCTTATATTAACTACTAAATTCTTATTAGAATACTATAAGAGTATATTTTGAGGAAAAATCATATAAGTAACTAACAAATGTTTAATAAAACCTTATATTAACAAAGAAGTTGTTGTCAGAATATAATAAGAGTATGTTTTGTAGAAAACTGATGTAAGTAACTAACAAATTTTCAATAAAACCTTATATTAACAACTAAATTCTTATTAGAATACTATAAGAGTATGTTTTGAGGAAAAATCATATAAGTAACTAACAAATGTTTAATAAAACCTTATATTAACAAAGAAATTGTTGTTAGAATACAATAAGAGTATGTTTTGAGGAAAATTCATGTATGTAACTAACAAATGTTCAATAAAACCTTATATTAACTACTAAATTCTTATTAGAATACTATAAGAGTATGTTTTGAGGAAAAATCATATAAGTAACGAACAAATGTTTAATAAAACCTTATATTAACTGATAAATTGTTGTTAGAATACAATAAGAGAATGTTTTGAAGAAAACTGATGTAAGTAACTAACATATTTTCAATAAAACCTTATATTAACTACTAAATTCATATTAGAATACTATGTGAGTATGTTTTGAGGAAAAATCATATAAGTAAATAATAAATGTTTAATAAAACCTTATATTAACTACTAAATTCTTATTACAATACTATAAGAGTATATTTTGAGGAAAAATCATATAAGTAACTAACAAATGTTTAATAAAACCTTATATTAACAAAGAAGTTGTTGTCAGAATATAATAAGAGTATGTTTTGTAGAAAACTGATGTAAGTAACTAACAAATTTTCAATAAAACCTTATATTAACAACTAAATTCATATTAGAATACTATAAGGGTATGTTTTGAGAAAAAATCATATAAGTAACTAACAAATGTTTAATAAAACCTTATATTGACAAAGAAATTGTTGTTAGAATGCAATAAGAGTATGTTTTGAGGAAAACTCATGTAAGTAACTAAAAAATGTTCAATAAAACCTTATATTAACTACTAAATTCTTATTAGAATACTATAAGAGTATGTTTTGAGGAAAAATCATATAAGTAACTAAGAAATGTTTAATAAAACCTTATATTAACAAAGAAATAGTTGTTAGAATAAAATAAAGTATGTTTTGAGGAAAACCCATGTAAGTAACTAACAAATGTTCAATAAAACCTTATATTAACTACTAAATTCTTATTAAAATACTATAAGAGTATGTTTTGAGGAAAAATCACATAAGTAACTAACATATTTTTAATAAAACCTTATATTAACAAAGAAATAATTGTTAGAATAAAATAAAGTATGTTTTGAGGAAAACCCATGTAAGTAACTAACAAATGTTCAATAAAACCTTATATTAACTACTAAATTCTTATTAAAATACTATAAGAGTATGTTTTGAGGAAAAATCACATAAGTAACTAACAAATTCTTAATAAAACCTTATATTAACTAATAAATTGTTGTTAGAATACAATAAGAGAATGTTTTGAAGAAAACTGATGTAACTAACTAACATATTTTCAATAAAACCTTATATTAACTACTAAATTCATATTAGAATATTATAAGAGTATGTTTTGAGGAAAAATCATATAAGTAACTAACAAATGTTTAATAAAACCTTATATTAACAATGAAATTGTTGTTAGAATATGATAAAAGTATGTTTTCAGGAAAACTCATGTACGTAACTAAAAAATGTTGAATAAAACCTTATATTAACTACTAAATTCATATTAGAATACTATATGAGTATGTTTTGAGGAAAAATCATATATGTAAATAACAAATGTTTAATAAAACCTTATATTAACTACTAAATTCTTATTAGAATACTATAAGAGTATATTTTGAGGAAAAATCATATAAGTAACTAACAAATGTTTAAAAAAACCTTATATTAACAAAGAAATTGTTGTTAGAATACAATAAGAGTATGTTTTGAAGAAAACTGATGTAAGTAACTAACAAATTTTCAATAAAACCTTATATTAACAACTAAATTCATATTAGAATACTATAAGGGTATGTTTTGAGCAAAAATCATATAAGTAACAAACAAATGTTTAATAAAACGTTATATTTAACTAAGAAATTATTGTTAGAATATGATAAAATTATGTTTTCAGGAAAACTCATGTAAGTAACTAACAAATGTTGAATAAAACCTTATATTAACTACTAAATTCATATTAGAATACTATACGAGTATGTTTTAAGGAAAAATCATATAAGTAACTAACAAATGTTTAATAAAACCTTATATTAACAAAGAAGTTGTTGTTAGAATATAATAAGAGTATGTTTTGTGGAAAACTGATGTAAGTAACTAACAAATTTTCAATAAAACTTTATATTAACAACTAAATTCATATTAGAATACTATAAGAGTATGTTTTGAGGAAAAATCATATAAGTAACTAACAAATGTTTAATAAAACCTTATATTAACAAAGAAATTGTTGTTAGAATTCAATAAGAGTATGTTTTGAGGAAAATTCATGTAAGTAACTAACAAATGTTCAATAAAACCTTATATTAACTACTAAATTCTTATTAGAATACTATAAGAGTATGTTTTGAGGAAAAATCATATAAGTAACGAACAAATGTTTAATAAAACCTTATATTAACTGATAAATTGTTGTTAGAATACAATAAGAGAATGTTTTGAAGAAAACTGATGTAAGTAACTAACATATTTTCAATAAAACCTTATATTAACTACTAAATTCATATTAGAATACTATATGAGTATGTTTTGAGGAAAAATCATATAAGTAAATAATAAATGTTTAATAAAACCTTATATTAACTACTAAATTCTTATTAGAATACTATAAGAGTATATTTTGAGGAAAAATCATATAAGTAACTAACAAATGTTTAATAAAACCTTATATTAACAAAGAAGTTGTTGTCAGAATATAATAAGGGTATGTTTTGTAGAAAACTGATGTAAGTAACAAACAAATTTTCAATAAAACCTTATATTAACAACTAAATTCATATTAGAATACTATAAGGGTATGTTTTGGGAAAAAATCATATAAGTAACTAACAAATGTTTAATAAAACCTTATATTGACAAAGAAATTGTTGTTAGAATACAATAAGAGAATGTTTTGAAGAAAACTGATGTAAGTAACTAACATATTTTCAATAAAACCTTATATTAACTACTAAATTCATATTAGAATACTATAAGAGTATGTTTTGAGGAAAAATCATATAAGTAACTAACAAATGTTTTATAAAACCTTATATTAACAAAGAAATTGTTGTTAGAATACAATAAGAGTATGTTTTGAGGAAAAATCATATAAGTAACTAACAAATGTTCAATAAAACCTTATATTAACTGATAAATTGTTGTTAGAATACAATAAGAGAATGTTTTGAAGAAAACTGATGTAAGTAACTAACATATTTTCAATAAAACCTTATATTAACTACTAAATTCATATTAGAATACTATAAGAGTATGTTTTGAGGAAAAATCATATAAGTAACTAACAAATGTTCAATAAAACCTTATATTAACAAAGAAATTGTTGTTAGAATACAATAAGAGTATGTTTTGAGGAAAACTGATGTAAGTAACTAACAAATTTTCAATAAAACCTTATATTAACAACTAAATTCATATTAGAATACTATAAGAGTATGTTTTGAGGAAAAATCATATAACTAACAAATGTTTAATAAAACCCTATATTAACAAAAAACTGGTTGTTAGAATACAATAAAAGTTTGTTTTGAGGAAGACTCATGTAAGTAACTAACATATTTTCAATAAAACCTTATATGAACTACTAAATTCATATTAGAATAATATAAGAATATGTTTTGAGGAAAAATGATATAAGTAACTAACAAATTTTTAATAAAACCTTATATTAACAACTAAATTCTTATTAGAATACTATAAGAGTATGTTTTGAGCAAAAATCATATAAGTAACAAACAAATGTTTAATAAAACGTTATATTAACTAATAAATTATTGTTAGAATATGATAAAATTATGTTTTCAGGAAAACTCATGTAAGTAACTAACAAATGTTGAATAAAACCTTATATTAACTACTAAATTCATATTAGAATACTATATGAGTATGTTTTAAGGAAAAATCATATAAGTAACTAACAAATGTTTAATAAAACCTTATATTAACAAAGAAGTTGTTGTTAGAATATAATAAGAGTATGTTTTGTGGAAAACTGATGTAAGTAACTAACAAATTTTCAATAAAACCTTATATTAACAACTAAATTCATATTAGAATACTATAAGAGTATGTTTGGAGGAAAAATCATATAGCTAACTAACAAATGTTTAATAAAACCTTATATTAACAAAGAAATTGTTGTTAGAATACAATAAGAGTATGTTTTGAGGAAAATTCATGTAAGTAACTAACAAATGTTCAATAAAAACTTATATTAACTACTAAATTCTTATTAGAATACTATAAGAGTATGTTTTGAGGAAAAATCATATAAGTAAATAATAAATGTTTAATAAAACCTTATATTAACTACTAAATTCTTATTAGAATACTATAAGAGTATATTTTGAGGAAAAATCATATAAGTAACTAACAAATGTTTAATAAAACCTTATATTAACAAAGAAGTTGTTGTCAGAATATAATAAGAGTATGTTTTGTAGAAAACTGATGTAAGTAACTAACAAATTTTCAATAAAACCTTATATTAACAACTAAATTCTTATTAGAATACTATAAGAGTATGTTTTGAGGAAAAATCATATAAGTAACTAACAAATGTTTAATAAAACCTTATATTAACAAAGAAATTGTTGTTAGAATACAATAAGAGTATGTTTTGAAGAAAATTCATGTATGTAACTAACAAATGTTCAATAAAACCTTATATTAACTACTAAATTCTTATTAGAATACTATAAGAGTATGTTTTGAGGAAAAATCATATAAGTAACGAACAAATGTTTAATAAAACCTTATATTAACTGATAAATTGTTGTTAGAATACAATAAGAGAATGTTTTGAAGAAAACTGATGTAAGTAACTAACATATTTTCAATAAAACCTTATATTAACTACTAAATTCATATTAGAATACTATGTGAGTATGTTTTGAGGAAAAATCATATAAGTAAATAATAAATGTTTAATAAAACCTTATATTAACTACTAAATTCTTATTACAATACTATAAGAGTATATTTTGAGGAAAAATCATATAAGTAACTAACAAATGTTTAATAAAACCTTATATTAACAAAGAAGTTGTTGTCAGAATATAATAAGAGTATGTTTTGTAGAAAACTGATGTAAGTAACTAACAAATTTTCAATAAAACCTTATATTAACAACTAAATTCATATTAGAATACTATAAGGGTATGTTTTGAGAAAAAATCATATAAGTAACTAACAAATGTTTAATAAAACCTTATATTGACAAAGAAATTGTTGTTAGAATGCAATAAGAGTATGTTTTGAGGAAAACTCATGTAAGTAACTAAAAAATGTTCAATAAAACCTTATATTAACTACTAAATTCTTATTAGAATACTATAAGAGTATGTTTTGAGGAAAAATAATATAAGTAACTAAGAAATGTTTAATAAAACCTTATATTAACAAAGAAATAGTTGTTAGAATAAAATAAAGTATGTTTTGAGGAAAACCCATGTAAGTAACTAACAAATGTTCAATAAAACCTTATATTAACTACTAAATTCTTATTAAAATACTATAAGAGTATGTTTTGAGGAAAAATCACATAAGTAACTAACATATTTTTAATAAAACCTTATATTAACAAAGAAATAATTGTTAGAATAAAATAAAGTATGTTTTGAGGAAAACCCATGTAAGTAACTAACAAATGTTCAATAAAACCTTATATTAACTACTAAATTCTTATTAAAATACTATAAGAGTATGTTTTGAGGAAAAATCACATAAGTAACTAACAAATTCTTAATAAAACCTTATATTAACTAATAAATTGTTGTTAGAATACAATAAGAGAATGTTTTGAAGAAAACTGATGTAACTAACTAACATATTTTCAATAAAACCTTATATTAACTACTAAATTCATATTAGAATACTATAAGAGTATGTTTTGAGGAAAAATCATATAAGTAACTAACAAATGTTTAATAAAACCTTATATTAACAATGAAATTGTTGTTAGAATATGATAAAAGTATGTTTTCAGGAAAACTCATGTACGTAACTAAAAAATGTTGAATAAAACCTTATATTAACTACTAAATTCATATTAGAATACTATATGAGTATGTTTTGAGGAAAAATCATATATGTAAATAACAAATGTTTAATAAAACCTTATATTAACTACTAAATTCTTATTAGAATACTATAAGAGTATATTTTGAGGAAAAATCATATAAGTAACTAGCAAATGTTTAAAAAAACCTTATATTAACAAAGAAATTGTTGTTAGAATACAATAAGAGTATGTTTTGAAGAAAACTGATGTAAGTAACTAACAAATTTTCAATAAAACCTTATATTAACAACTAAATTCATATTAGAATACTATAAGGGTATGTTTTGAGCAAAAATCATATAAGTAACAAACAAATGTTTAATAAAACGTTATATTTAACTAAGAAATTATTGTTAGAATATGATAAAATTATGTTTTCAGGAAAACTCATGTAAGTAACTAACAAATGTTGAATAAAACCTTATATTAACTACTAAATTCATATTAGAATACTATACGAGTATGTTTTAAGGAAAAATCATATAAGTAACTAACAAATGTTTAATAAAACCTTATATTAACAAAGAAGTTGTTGTTAGAATATAATAAGAGTATGTTTTGTGGAAAACTGATGTAAGTAACTAACAAATTTTCAATAAAACTTTATATTAACAACTAAATTCATATTAGAATACTATAAGAGTATGTTTTGAGGAAAAATCATATAAGTAACTAACAAATGTTTAATAAAACCTTATATTAACAAAGAAATTGTTGTTAGAATTCAATAAGAGTATGTTTTGAGGAAAATTCATGTAAGTAACTAACAAATGTTCAATAAAACCTTATATTAACTACTAAATTCTTATTAGAATACTATAAGAGTATGTTTTGAGGAAAAATCATATAAGTAACGAACAAATGTTTAATAAAACCTTATATTAACTGATAAATTGTTGTTAGAATACAATAAGAGAATGTTTTGAAGAAAACTGATGTAAGTAACTAACATATTTTCAATAAAACCTTATATTAACTACTAAATTCATATTAGAATACTATATGAGTATGTTTTGAGGAAAAATCATATAAGTAAATAATAAATGTTTAATAAAACCTTATATTAACTACTAAATTCTTATTAGAATACTATAAGTGTATATTTTGAGGAAAAATCATATAAGTAACTAACAAATGTTTAATAAAACCTTATATTAACAAAGAAGTTGTTGTCAGAATATAATAAGAGTATGTTTTGTAGAAAACTGATGTAAGTAACAAACAAATTTTCAATAAAACCTTATATTAACAACTAAATTCATATTAGAATACTATAAGGGTATGTTTTGGGAAAAAATCATATAAGTAACTAACAAATGTTTAATAAAACCTTATATTGACAAAGAAATTGTTGTTAGAATACAATAAGAGAATGTTTTGAAGAAAACTGATGTAAGTAACTAACATATTTTCAATAAAACCTTATATTAACAACTAAATTCATATTAGAATACTATAAGAGTATGTTTTGAGGAAAAATCATATAAGTAACTAACAAATGTTTTATAAAACCTTATATTAACAAAGAAATTGTTGTTAGAATACAATAAGAGTATGTTTTGAGGAAAAATCATATAAGTAACTAACAAATGTTCAATAAAACCTTATATTAACTGATAAATTGTTGTTAGAATACAATAAGAGAATGTTTTGAAGAAAACTGATGTAAGTAACTAACATATTTTCAATAAAACCTTATATTAACTACTAAATTCATATTAGAATACTATAAGAGTATGTTTTGAGGAAAAATCATATAAGTAACTAACAAATGTTCAATAAAACCTTATATTAACAAAGAAATTGTTGTTAGAATACAATAAGAGTATGTTTTGAGGAAAACTGATGTAAGTAACTAACAAATTTTCAATAAAACCTTATATTAACAACTAAATTCATATTAGAATACTATAAGAGTATGTTTTGAGGAAAAATCATATAACTAACAAATGTTTAATAAAACCCTATATTAACAAAAAACTGGTTGTTAGAATACAATAAAAGTTTGTTTTGAGGAAGACTCATGTAAGTAACTAACATATTTTCAATAAAACCTTATATGAACTACTAAATTCATATTAGAATAATATAAGAATATGTTTTGAGGAAAAATGATATAAGTAACTAACAAATTTTTAATAAAACCTTATATTAACAACTAAATTCTTATTAGAATACTATAAGAGTATGTTTTGAGCAAAAATCATATAAGTAACAAACAAATGTTTAATAAAACGTTATATTAACTAATAAATTATTGTTAGAATATGATAAAATTATGTTTTCAGGAAAACTCATGTAAGTAACTAACAAATGTTGAATAAAACCTTATATTAACTACTAAATTCAGATTAGAATACTATATGAGTATGTTTTAAGGAAAAATCATATAAGTAACTAACAAATGTTTAATAAAACCTTATATTAACAAAGAAGTTGTTGTTAGAATATAATAAGAGTATGTTTTGTGGAAAACTGATGTAAGTAACTAACAAATTTTCAATAAAACCTTATATTAACAACTAAATTCATATTAGAATACTATAAGAGTATGTTTGGAGGAAAAATCATATAGCTAACTAACAAATGTTTAATAAAACCTTATATTAACAAAGAAATTGTTGTTAGAATACAATAAGAGTATGTTTTGAGGAAACTTCATGTAAGTAACTAACAAATGTTCAATAAAAACTTATATTAACTACTAAATTCTTATTAGAATACTATAAGAGTATGTTTTGAGGAAAAATCATATAAGTAAATAATAAATGTTTAATAAAACCTTATATTAACTACTAAATTCTTATTAGAATACTATAAGAGTATATTTTGAGGAAAAATCATATAAGTAACTAACAAATGTTTAATAAAACCTTATATTAACAAAGAAGTTGTTGTCAGAATATAATAAGAGTATGTTTTGTAGAAAACTGATGTAAGTAACTAACAAATTTTCAATAAAACCTTATATTAACAACTAAATTCTTATTAGAATACTATAAGAGTATGTTTTGAGGAAAAATCATATAAGTAACTAACAAATGTTTAATAAAACCTTATATTAACAAAGAAATTGTTGTTAGAATACAATAAGAGTATGTTTTGAGGGAAATTCATGTATGTAACTAACAAATGTTCAATAAAACCTTATATTAACTACTAAATTCTTATTAGAATACTATAAGAGTATGTTTTGAGGAAAAATCATATAAGTAACGAACAAATGTTTAATAAAACCTTATATTAACTGATAAATTGTTGTTAGAATACAATAAGAGAATGTTTTGAAGAAAACTGATGTAAGTAACTAACATATTTTCAATAAAACCTTATATTAACTACTAAATTCATATTAGAATACTATGTGAGTATGTTTTGAGGAAAAATCATATAAGTAAATAATAAATGTTTAATAAAACCTTATATTAACTACTAAATTCTTATTACAATACTATAAGAGTATATTTTGAGGAAAAATCATATAAGTAACTAACAAATGTTTAATAAAACCTTATATTAACAAAGAAGTTGTTGTCAGAATATAATAAGAGTATGTTTTGTAGAAAACTGATGTAAGTAACTAACAAATTTTCAATAAAACCTTATATTAACAACTAAATTCATATTAGAATACTATAAGGGTATGTTTTGAGAAAAAATCATATAAGTAACTAACAAATGTTTAATAAAACCTTATATTGACAAAGAAATTGTTGTTAGAATGCAATAAGAGTATGTTTTGAGGAAAACTCATGTAAGTAACTAAAAAATGTTCAATAAAACCTTATATTAACTACTAAATTCTTATTAGAATACTATAAGAGTATGTTTTGAGGAAAAATAATATAAGTAACTAACAAATGTTTAATAAATCCTTATATTAACAAAGAAATAGTTGTTAGAATAAAATAAAGTATGTTTTGAGGAAAACCCATGTAAGTAACTAACAAATGTTCAATAAAACCTTATATTAACTACTAAATTCTTATTAAAATACTATAAGAGTATGTTTTGAGGAAAAATCACATAAGTAACTAACAAATTTTTAATAAAACCTTATATTAACAAAGAAATAGTTGTTAGAATAAAATAAAGTATGTTTTGAGGAAAACCCATGTAAGTAACTAACAAATGTTCAATAAAACCTTATATTAACTACTAAATTCTTATTAAAATACTATAAGAGTATGTTTTGAGGAAAAATCACATAAGTAACTAACAAATTCTTAATAAAACCTTATATTAACTAATAAATTGTTGTTAGAATACAATAAGAGAATGTTTCGAAGAAAACTGATGTAAGTAACTAACATATTTTCAATAAAACCTTATATTAACTACTAAATTCATATTAGAATACTATAAGAGTATGTTTTGAGGAAAAATCATATAAGTAACTAACAAATGTTTAATAAAACCTTATATTAACAATGAAATTGTTGTTAGAATATGATAAGAGTATGTTTTCAGGAAAACTCATGTATGTAACTAAAAAATGTTGAATAAAACCTTATATTAACTACTACATTCATATTAGAATACTATATGAGTATGTTTTGAGGAAAAATCATATATGTAAATAACAAATGTTTAATAAAACCTTATATTAACTACTAAATTCTTATTAGAAGACTATAAGAGTATATTTTGAGGAAAAATCATATAAGTAACTAACAAATGTTTAATAAAACCTTATATTAACAAAGAAGTTGTTGTCAGAATATAATAAGAGTATGTTTTGTAGAAAACTGATGTAAGTAAATAACAAATTTTCAATAAAACCTTATATTAACAACTAAATTCATATTAGAATACTATAAGGGTATGTTTTGAGAAAAAATCATATAAGTAACTAACAAATGTTTAATAAAACCTTATATTGACAAAGAAATTGTTGTTAGAATACAATAAGAGTATGTTTTGAGGAAAACTCATGTAAGTAACTAAAAAATGTTCAATAAAACCTTATATTAACTACTAAATTCTTATTAGAATACTATAAGAGTATGTTTTGAGGAAAAATCATATAAGTAACTAACAAATGTTTAATAAAACCTTATATTAACAAAGAAATAGTTGTTAGAATAAAATAAATTATGTTTTGAGGAAAACCAATGTAAGTAACTAACAAATGTTCAATAAAACCTTATATTAACTACTAAATTCTTATTAAAATACTATAAGAGTATATTTTGAGGAAAAATCACATAAGTAACTAACAAATTCTTAATAAAACCTTATATTAACTAATAAATTGTTGTTAGAATACAATAAGAGAATGTTTTGAAGAAAACTGATGTAACTAACTAACATATTTTCAATAAAACCTTATATTAACTACTAAATTCATATTAGAATACTATAAGAGTATGTTTTGAGGAAAAATCATTTACGTAACTAAAAAATGTTGAATAAAACCTTATATTAACTACTAAATTCATATTAGAATACTATATGAGTATGTTTTGAGGAAAAATCATATATGTAAATAACAAATGTTTAATAAAACCTTATATTAACTACTAAATTCTTATTAGAATACTATAAGAGTATATTTTGAGGAAAAATCATATAAGTAACTAACAAATATTTAATAAAACCTTATATTAACAAAGAAATTGTTGTTAGAATACAATAAGAGTATGTTTTGAGGAAAACTGATGTAAGTAACTAACAAATTTTCAATAAAACCTTATATTAACAACTAAATTCATATTAGAATACTATAAGAGTATGTTTTGAGGAAAAATCATATAAGTAACTAACAAATGTTTAATAAAACCCTATATTAACAAAAAACTGGTTGTTAGAATACAATAAAAGTTTGTTTTGAGGAAGACTCATGTAAGTAACTAACAAATGTTCAATAAAACCTTATATTAACTACTAAATTATTATTAGAATACTATAAGAGTATGTTTTGAGGAAAAATCATATAAGTAACTAACAAATGTTTAATAAATCCTGATATTAACTGATAAATTGTTGTTAGAATACAATAAGAGAATGTTTTGAGGAAAACTGATGTAAATAACTAACATATTTTCAATAAAACCTTATATGAACTACTAAATTCATATTAGAATACTATAAGAATATGTTTTGAGGAAAAATGATATAAGTAACTAACAAATTTTTAATAAAACCTTATATTAACATCTAAATTCTTATTAGAATACTATAAGAGTATGTTTTGAGCAAAAATCATATAAGTAACAAACAAATGTTTAATAAAACGTTATATTAACTAAGAAATTATTGTTAGAATATGATAAAATTATGTTTTCAGGAAAACTCATGTAAGTAACTAACAAATGTTGAATAAAACCTTATATTAACTACTAAATTCATATTAGAATACTATATGAGTATGTTTTAAAGAAAAATCATATAAGTAACTAACAAATGTTTAATAAAACCTTATATTAACAAAGAAGTTGTTGTTAGAATATAATAAGAGTATGTTTTGTGGAAAACTGATGTAAGTAACTAACAAATTTTCAATAAAACCTTATATTAACAACTAAATTCATATTAGAATACTATAAGAGTATGTTTTGAGGAAAAATCATATAAGTAACTAACAAATGTTTAATAAAACCTTATATTAACAAAGAAATTGTTGTTAGAATACAATAAGAGTATGTTTTGAGGAAAATTCATGTAAGTAACTAACAAATGTTCAATAAAACCTTATATTAACTACTAAATTCTTATTAGAATACTATAAGAGTATGTTTTGAGGAAAAATCATATAAGTAACGAACAAATGTTTAATAAAACCTTATATTAACTGATAAATTGTTGTTAGAATACAATAAGAGAATGTTTTGAAGAAAACTGATGTAAGTAACTAACATATTTTCAATAAAACCTTATATTAACTACTAAATTCATATTAGAATACTATATGAGTATGTTTTGAGGAAAAATCATATAAGTAAATAATAAATGTTTAATAAAACCTTATATTAACTACTAAATTCTTATTAGAATACTATAAGAGTATATTTTGAGAAAAAATCATATAAGTAACGAACAAATGTTTAATAAAACCTTATATTAACAAAGAAGTTGTTGTCAGAATATAATAAGAGTATGTTTTGTAGAAAACTGATGTAAGTAACTAACAAATTTTCAATAAAACCTTATATTAACAACTAAATTCATATTAGAATACTATAAGGGTATGTTTTGAGAAAAAATCATATAAGTAACTAACAAATGTTTAATAAAACCTTATATTGACAAAGAAATTGTTGTTAGAATACAATAAGAGTATGTTTTGAGGAAAACTCATGTAAGTAACTAAAAAATGTTCAATAAAACCTTATATTAACTACTAAATTCTTATTAGAATACTATAAGAGTATGTTTTGAGGAAAAATCATATAAGTAACGAACAAATGTTTAATAAAACCTTATATTAACTGATAAATTGTTGTTAAAATACAATAAGAGAATGTTTTGAAGAAAACTGATGTAAGTAAATAACATATTTTCAATAAAACCTTATATTAACTACTAAATTCATATTAGAATACTATATGAGTATGTTTTGAGGAAAAATCATATAACTAAATAATAAATGTTTAATAAAACCTTATATTAACTACTAAATTCTTATTAGAATACTATAAGAGTATATTTTGAGGAAAAATCATATAAGTAACTAACAAATGTTTAATAAAACCTTATATTAACAAAGAAGTTGTTGTCAGAATATAATAAGAGTATGTTTTGTAGAAAACTGATGTAAGTAACTAACAAATTTTCAATAAAACCTTATATTAACAACTAAATTCATATTAGAATACTATAAGGGTATGTTTTGAGAAAAAATCATATAAGTAACTAACAAATGTTTAATAAAACCTTATATTGACAAAGAAATTGTTGTTAGAATACAATAAGAGTATGTTTTGAGGAAAACTCATGTAAGTAACTAAAAAATGTTCAATAAAACCTTATATTAACTACTAAATTCTTATTAGAATACTATAAGAGTATGTTTTGAGGAAAAATCATATAAGTAACTAACAAATGTTTAATAAAACCTTATATTAACAAAGAAATAGTTGTTAGAATAAAATAAAGTATGTTTTGAGGAAAACCCATGTAAGTAACTAACAAATGTTCAATAAAACCTTATATTAACTACTAAATTCTTATTAAAATACTATAAGAGTATGTTTTGAGGAAAAATCACATAAGTAACTAACAAATTCTTAATAAAACCTTATATTAACTAATAAATTGTTGTTAGAATACAATAAGAGAATGTTTTGAAGAAAACTGATGTAACTAACTAACATATTTTCAATAAAACCTTATATTAACTACTAAATTCATATTAGAATACTATAAGAGTATGTTTTGAGGAAAAATCATTTACGTAACTAACAAATGTTTAATAAAACCTTATATTAACAAAGAAATTGTTGTTAGAATATGATAAAAGTATGTTTTCAGGAAAACTCATGTACGTAACTAAAAAATGTTGAATAAAACCTTATATTAACTACTAAATTCATATTAGAATACTATATGAGTATGTTTTGAGGAAAAATCATATATGTAAATAACAAATGTTTAATAAAACCTTATATTAACTACTAAATTCTTATTTGAATACTATAAGAGTATATTTTGAGGAAAAATCATATAAGTAACTAACAAATGTTTAATAAAACCTTATATTAACAAAGAAATTGTTGTTAGAATACAATAAGAGTATGTTTTGAGGAAAACTGATGTAAGTAACTAACAAATTTTCAATAAAACCTTATATTAACAACTAAATTCATATTAGAATACTATAAGAGTATGTTTTGAGGAAAAATCATATAAGTAACTAACAAATGTTTAATAAAACCTTATATTAACAAAAAACTGGTTGTTAGAATACAATAAAAGTTTGTTTTGAGGAAGACTCATGTAAGTAACTAACAAATGTTCAATAAAACCTTATATTAACTACTAAATTCTTATTAGAATACTATAAGAGTATGTTTTGAGGAAAAATCATATAAGTAACTAACAAATGTTTAATAAATCCTTATATTAACTGATAAATTGTTGTTAGAATACAATAAGAGAATGTTTTGAAGAAAACTGATGTAAATAACTAACATATTTTCAATAAAACCTTATATGAACTACTAAATTCATATTAGAATACTATAAGAATATGTTTTGAGGAAAAATGATATAAGTAACTTACAAATTTTTAATAAAACCTTATATTAACATCTAAATTCTTATTAGAATACTATAAGAGTATGTTTTGAGCAAAAATCATATAAGTAACAAACAAATGTTTAATAAAACGTTATATTAACTAAGAAATTATTGTTAGAATATGATAAAATTATGTTTTCAGGAAAACTCATGTAAGTAACTAACAAATGTTAAATAAAACCTTATATTAACTACTAAATTCATATTAGAATACTATATGAGTATGTTTTGAGGAAAAATCATATATGTAAATAACAAATGTTTAATAAAACCTTATATTAACTACTAAATTCTTATTAGAATACTATAAGAGTATATTTTGAGGAAAAATCATATAAGTAACTAACAAATATTTAATAAAACCTTATATTAACAAAGAAATTGTTGTTAGAATACAATAAGAGTATGTTTTGAGGAAAACTGATGTAAGTAACTAACAAATTTTCAATAAAACCTTATATTAACAACTAAATTCATATTAGAATACTATAAGAGTATGTTTTGAGGAAAAATCATATAAGTAACTAACAAATGTTTAATAAAACCCTATATTAACAAAAAACTGGTTGTTAGAATACAATAAAAGTTTGTTTTGAGGAAGACTCATGTAAGTAACTAACAAATGTTCAATAAAACCTTATATTAACTACTAAATTATTATTAGAATACTATAAGAGTATGTTTTGAGGAAAAATCATATAAGTAACTAACAAATGTTTAATAAATCCTGATATTAACTGATAAATTGTTGTTAGAATACAATAAGAGAATGTTTTGAGGAAAACTGATGTAAATAACTAACATATTTTCAATAAAACCTTATATGAACTACTAAATTCATATTAGAATACTATAAGAATATGTTTTGAGGAAAAATGATATAAGTAACTAACAAATTTTTAATAAAACCTTATATTAACATCTAAATTCTTATTAGAATACTATAAGAGTATGTTTTGAGCAAAAATCATATAAGTAACAAACAAATGTTTAATAAAACGTTATATTAACTAAGAAATTATTGTTAGAATATGATAAAATTATGTTTTCAGGAAAACTCATGTAAGTAACTAACAAATGTTGAATAAAACCTTATATTAACTACTAAATTCATATTAGAATACTATATGAGTATGTTTTAACGAAAAATCATATAAGTAACTAACAAATGTTTAATAAAACCTTATATTAACAAAGAAGTTGTTGTTAGAATATAATAAGAGTATGTTTTGTGGAAAACTGATGTAAGTAACTAACAAATTTTCAATAAAACCTTATATTAACAACTAAATTCATATTAGAATACTATAAGAGTATGTTTTGAGGAAAAATCATATAAGTAACTAACAAATGTTTAATAAAACCTTATATTAACAAAGAAATTGTTGTTAGAATACAATAAGAGTATGTTTTGAGGAAAATTCATGTAAGTAACTAACAAATGTTCAATAAAACCTTATATTAACTACTAAATTCTTATTAGAATACTATAAGAGTATGTTTTGAGGAAAAATCATATAAGTAACGAACAAATGTTTAATAAAACCTTATATTAACTGATAAATTGTTGTTAGAATACAATAAGAGAATGTTTTGAAGAAAACTGATGTAAGTAACTAACATATTTTCAATAAAACCTTATATTAACTACTAAATTCATATTAGAATACTATATGAGTATGTTTTGAGGAAAAATCATATAAGTAAATAATAAATGTTTAATAAAACCTTATATTAACTACTAAATTCTTATTAGAATACTATAAGAGTATATTTTGAGAAAAAATCATATAAGTAACGAACAAATGTTTAATAAAACCTTATATTAACAAAGAAGTTGTTGTCAGAATATAATAAGAGTATGTTTTGTAGAAAACTGATGTAAGTAACTAACAAATTTTCAATAAAACCTTATATTAACAACTAAATTCATATTAGAATACTATAAGGGTATGTTTTGAGAAAAAATCAGATAAGTAACTAACAAATGTTTAATAAAACCTTATATTGACAAAGAAATTGTTGTTAGAATACAATAAGAGTATGTTTTGAGGAAAACTCATGTAAGTAACTAAAAAATGTTCAATAAAACCTTATATTAACTACTAAATTCTTATTAGAATACTATAAGAGTATGTTTTGAGGAAAAATCATATAAGTAACGAACAAATGTTTAATAAAACCTTATATTAACTGATAAATTGTTGTTAAAATACAATAAGAGAATGTTTTGAAGAAAACTGATGTAAGTAACTAACATATTTTCAATAAAACCTTATATTAACTACTAAATTCATATTAGAATACTATATGAGTATGTTTTGAGGAAAAATCATATAACTAAATAATAAATGTTTAATAAAACCTTATATTAACTACTAAATTCTTATTAGAATACTATAAGAGTATATTTTGAGGAAAAATCATATAAGTAACTAACAAATGTTTAATAAAACCTTATATTAACAAAGAAGTTGTTGTCAGAATATAATAAGAGTATGTTTTGTAGAAAACTGATGTAAGTAACTAACAAATTTTCAATAAAACCTTATATTAACAACTAAATTCATATTAGAATACTATAAGGGTATGTTTTGAGAAAAAATCATATAAGTAACTAACAAATGTTTAATAAAACCTTATATTGACAAAGAAATTGTTATTAGAATACAATAAGAGTATGTTTTGAGGAAAACTCATGTAAGTAACTAAAAAATGTTCAATAAAACCTTATATTAACTACTAAATTCTTATTAGAATACTATAAGAGTATGTTTTGAGGAAAAATCATATAAGTAACTAACAAATGTTTAATAAAACCTTATATTAACAAAGAAATAGTTGTTAGAATAAAATAAAGTATGTTTTGAGGAAAACCCATGTAAGTAACTAACAAATGTTCAATAAAACCTTATATTAACTACTAAATTCTTATTAAAATACTATAAGAGTATGTTTTGAGGAAAAATCACATAAGTAACTAACAAATTCTTAATAAAACCTTATATTAACTAATAAATTGTTGTTAGAATACAATAAGAGAATGTTTTGAAGAAAACTGATGTAACTAACTAACATATTTTCAATAAAACCTTATATTAACTACTAAATTCATATTAGAATACTATAAGAGTATGTTTTGGGGAAAAATCATTTACGTAACTAACAAATGTTTAATAAAACCTTATATTAACAAAGAAATTGTTGTTAGAATATGATAAAAGTATGTTTTCAGGAAAACTCATGTACGTAACTAAAAAATGTTGAATAAAACCTTATATTAACTACTAAATTCATATTAGAATACTATATGACTATGTTTTGAGGAAAAATCATATATGTAAATAACAAATGTTTAATAAAACCTTATATTAACTACTAAATTCTTATTTGAATACTATAAGAGTATATTTTGAGGAAAAATCATATAAGTAACTAACAAATGTTTAATAAAACCTTATATTAACAAAGAAATTGTTGTTAGAATACAATAAGAGTATGTTTTGAGGAAAACTGATGTAAGTAACTAACAAATTTTCAATAAAACCTTATATTAACAACTAAATTCATATTAGAATACTATAAGAGTATGTTTTGAGGAAAAATCATATAAGTAACTAACAAATGTTTAATAAAACCTTATATTAACAAAAAACTGGTTGTTAGAATACAATAAAAGTTTGTTTTGAGGAAGACTCATGTAAGTAACTAACAAATGTTCAATAAAACCTTATATTAACTACTAAATTCTTATTAGAATACTATAAGAGTATGTTTTGAGGAAAAATCATATAAGTAACTAACAAATGTTTAATAAATCCTTATATTAACTGATAAATTGTTGTTAGAATACAATAAGAGAATGTTTTGAGGAAAACTGATGTAAATAACTAACATATTTTCAATAAAACCTTATATGAACTACTAAATTCATATTAGAATACTATAAGAATATGTTTTGAGGAAAAATGATATAAGTAACTAACAAATTTTTAATAAAACCTTATATTAACAACTAAATTCTTATTAGAATACTATAAGAGTATGTTTTGAGCAAAAATCATATAAGTAACAAACAAATGTTTAATAAAACGTTATATTAACTAAGAAATTATTGTTAGAATATGATAAAATTATGTTTTCAGGAAAACTCATGTAAGTAACTAACAAATGTTAAATAAAACCTTATATTAACTACTAAATTCATATTAGAATACTATATAAGTATATTTTAAGGAAAAATCATATAAATAACTAACAAATGTTTAATAAAACCTTATATTAACAAAGAAGTTGTTGTTAGAATATAATAAGAGTATGTTTTGTGGAAAACTGATGTAAGTAACTAACAAATTTTCAATAAAACCTTATATTAACAACTAAATTCATATTAGAATACTATAAGAGTATGTTTTGAGGAAAAATTATATAAGTAACTAACAAATGTTTAATAAAACCTTATATTAACAAAGAAATTATTGTTAGAATACAATAAGAGTATGTTTTGAGGAAAATTCATGTAAGTAACTAACAAATGTTCAATAAAACCTTATATTAACTACTAAATTCTTATTAGAGTACTATAAGAGTATGTTTTGAGGAAAAATCATATAAGTAACAAACAAATGTTTAACAAAACCTTATATTAACTGATAAATTGTTGATAGAATACAATAAGAGAATGTTTTGATGAAAACTAATGTAAGTAACTAACATATTTTCAATAAAACCTTATATTAACTACTAAATTCATATTAGAATACTATATGAGTATGTTTTGAGGAAAAATCATATAAGTAAATAATAAATGTTTAATAAAACCTTATATTAACTATTAAATTCTTATTAGAATACTATAAGAGTATATTTTGAGGAAAAATCATATAAGTAACTAACAAATGTTTAATAAAACCTTATATTAACAAAGAAGTTGTTGTCAGAATATAATAAGAGTATGTTTTGTAGAAAACTGATGTAAGTAACTAACAAATTTTCTATAAAACCTTATATTAACAACTAAATTCATATTAGAATACTATAAGGGTATGTTTTGAGAAAAAATCATATAAGTAACTAACAAATGTTTAATAAAACCTTATATAGACAAAGAAATTGTTGTTAGAATACAATAAGAGTATGTTTTGAGGAAAACTCATGTAAGTAACTAAAAAATGTTCAATAAAACCTTATATTAACTACTAAATTCTTATTAGAATACTATAAGAGTATGTTTTGATGAAAAATCATATAAGTAACTAACAAATGTTTAATAAAACCTTATATTAACAAAGAAATAGTTGTTAGAATAAAATAAAGTATGTTTTGAGGAAAACCCATGTAAGTAACTAACAAATGTTCAATAAAACCTTATATTAACTACTAAATTCTTATTAAAATACTATAAGAGTATGTTTTGAGGAAAAATCACATAAGTAACTAACAAATTTTTAATAAAACCTTATATTAACAAAGAAATAGTTGTTAGAATAAAATAAAGTATGTTTTGAGGAAAACCCATGTAAGTAACTAACAAATGTTCAATAAAACCTTATATTAACTACTAAATTCTTATTAAAATACTATAAGAGTATGTTTTGAGGAAAAATCACATAAGTAACTAACAAATTCTTAATAAAACCTTATATTAACTAATAAATTGTTGTTAGAATACAATAAGAGAATGTTTTGAAGAAAACTGATGTAACTAACTAACATATTTTCAATAAAACCTTATATTAACTACTAAATTCATATTAGAATACTATAAGAGTATGTTTTGAGGAAAAATCATATAAGTAACTAACAAATGTTTAATAAAACCTTATATTAACAATGAAATTGTTGTTAGAATATGATAAAAGTATGTTTTCAGGAAAACTCATGTAAGTAACTAAAAAATGTTGAATAAAACCTTATATTAACTACTACATTCATATTAGAATACTATATGAGTATGTTTTGAGGAAAAATCATATATGTAAATAACAAATGTTTAATAAAACCTTATATTAACTACTAAATTCTTATTAGAAGACTATAAGAGTATATTTTGAGGAAAAATCATATAAGTAACTAACAAATGTTTAATAAAACCTTATATTAACAAAGAAGTTGTTGTTAGAATATAATAAGAGTATGTTTTGTGGAAAACTGATGTAAGTAACTAACAAATTTTCAATAAAACCTTATATTAACAACTAAATTCATATTAGAATACTATAAGAGTATGTTTTGAGGAAAAATCATATAAGTAACTAACAAATGTTTAATAAAACCTTATATTAACAAAGAAGTTGTTGTCAGAATATAATAAGAGTATGTTTTGTAGAAAACTGATGTAAGTAACTAAAAATTTTTCAATAAAACCTTATATTAACAACTAAATTCATATTAGAATACTATAAGGGTATGTTTTGAGAAAAAATCATATAAGTAACTAACAAATGTTTAATAAAACCTTATATTGACAAAGAAATTGTTGTTAGAATACAATAAGAGTATGTTTTGAGGAAAACTAATGTAAGTAACTAACAAATGTTCAATAAAACCTTATATTAACTACTAAATTCTTATTAAAATACTATAAGAGTATGTTTTGAGGAAAAATCACATAAGTAACTAACAAATTTTTAATAAAACCTTATATTAACAAAGAAATAGTTGTTAGAATAAAATAAAGTATGTTTTGAGGAAAACCCATGTAAGTAACTAACAAATGTTCAATAAAACCTTATATTAACTACTAAATTCTTATTAAAATACTATAAGAGTATGTTTTGAGGAAAAATCACATAAGTAACTAACAAATTCTTAATAAAACCTTATATTAACTAATAAATTGTTGTTAGAATACAATAAGAGTATGTTTTGAGGAAAACTGATGTAAGTAACTAACAAATTTTCAATAAAACCTTATATTAACAACTAAATTCATATTAGAATACTATAAGAGTATGTTTTGAGGAAAAATCATATAAGTAACTAACAAATGTTTAATAAAACCTTATATTAACAAAAAACTGGTTGTTAGAATACAATAAAAGTTTGTTTTGAGGAAGACTCATGTAAGTAACTAACAAATGTTCAATAAAACCTTATATTAACTACTAAATTCTTATTAGAATACTATAAGAGTATGTTTTGAGGAAAAATCATATAGGTAACTAACAAATGTTTAATAAATCCTTATATTAACTGATAAATTGTTGTTAGAATACAATAAGAGAATTTTTTTGAGGAAAACTGATGTAAATAACTAACATATTTTTAATAAAACCTTAAATGAACTACTAAATTCATATTAGAATACTATAAGAATATGTTTTGAGGAAAAATGATATAAGTAACTAACAAATTTTTAATAAAACCTTATATTAACAACTAAATTCTTATTAGAATACTATAAGAGTATGTTTTGAGCAAAAATCATATAAGTAACAAACAAATGTTTAATAAAACGTTATATTAACTAAGAAATTATTGTTAGAATATGATAAAATTATGTTTTCAGGAAAACTCATGTAAGTAACTAACAAATGTTGAATAAAACCTTATATTAACTACTAAATTCATATTAGAATACTATATGAGTATGTTTTAAGGAAAAATCATATAAGTAACTAACAAATGTTTAATAAAACCTTATATTAACAAAGAAGTTGTTGTTAGAATATAATAAGAGTATGTTTTGTGGAAAACTGATGTAAGTAACTAACAAATTTTCAATAAAACCTTATATTAACAACTAAATTCATATTAGAATACTATAAGAGTATGTTTTGAGGAAAAATCATATAAGTAACTAACAAATGTTTAATAAAACCTTATATTAACAAAGAAATTATTGTTAGAATACAATAAGAGTATGTTTTGAGGAAAATTCATGTAAGTAACTAACAAATGTTCAATAAAACCTTATATTAACTACTAAATTCTTATTAGAATACTATAAGAGTATGTTTTGAGGAAAAATCATATAAGTAACGAACAAATGTTTAATAAAACCTTATATTAACTGATAAATTGTTGTTAGAATACAATAAGAGAATGTTTTGAAGAAAACTAATGTACGTAACTAACATATTTTCAATAAAACCTTATATTAACTACTAAATTCATATTAGAATACTATATGAGTATGTTTTGAGGAAAAATCATATAAGTAAATAATAAATGTTTAATAAAACCTTATATTAACTACTAAATTCTTATTAGAATACTATAAGAGTATATTTTGAGGAAAAATCATATAAGTAACTAACAAATGTTTAATAAAACCTTATATTAAAAAAGAAGTTGTTGTCAGAATATAATAAGAGTATGTTTTGTAGAAAACTGATGTAAGTAACTAACAAATTTTCAATAAAACCTTATATTAACAACTAAATTCATATTAGAATACTATAAGGGTATGTTTTGAGAAAAAATCATATAAGTAACTAACAAATGTTTAATAAAACCTTATATTGACAAAGAAATTGTTGTTAGAATACAATAAGAGTATGTTTTGAGGAAAACTCATGTCAGTAACTAAAAAATGTTCAATAAAACCTTATATTAACTACTAAATTCTTATTAGAATACTATAAGAGTATGTTTTGAGGAAAAATCATATAAGTAACTAACAAATGTTTAATAAAACCTTATATTAACAAAGAAATAGTTGTTAGAATAAAATAAAGTATGTTTTGAGGAAAACCAATGTAAGTAACTAACAAATGTTCAATAAAACCTTATATTAACTACTAAATTCTTATTAAAATACTATAAGAGTATGTTTTAAGGAAAAATCATATAAGTAACTAACAAATGTTTAATAAAACCTTATATTAACAAAGAAGTTGTTGTTAGAATATAATAAGAGTATGTTTTGTGGAAAACTGATGTAAGTAACTAACATATTTTCAATAAAACCTTATATTAACTACTAAATTCATATTAGAATACTATAAGAGTATGTTTTGAGGAAAAATCATTTACGTAACTAACAAATATTTACTAAAACCTTATATTAACAAAGAAATTGTTGTTAGAATATGATAAAAGTATGTTTTCAGGAAAACTCATGTACGTAACTAAAAAATGTTGAATAAAACCTTATATTAACTACTAAATTCATATTAGAATACTATATGAGTATGTTTTGAGGAAAAATCATATATGTAAATAACAAATGTTTAATAAAACCTTATATTAACTACTAAATTCTTATTAGAATACTATAAGAGTATATTTTGAGGAAAAATCATATAAGTAACTAACAAATGTTTAATAAAACCTTATATTAACAAAGAAATTGTTGTTAGAATACAATAAGAGTATGTTTTGAGGAAAACTGATGTAAGTAACTAACAAATTTTCAATAAAACCTTATACTAACAACTAAATTCATATTAGAATACTATAAGAGTATGTTTTGAGGAAAAATCATATAAGTAACTAACAAATGTTTAATAAAACCTTATATTAACAAAAAACTGGTTGTTAGAATACAATAAAAGTTTGTTTTGAGGAAGACTCATGTAAGTAACTAACAAATGTTCAATAAAACCTTATATTAACTACTAAATTCTTATTAGAATACTATAAGAGTATGTTTTGAGGAAAAATCATATAGGTAACTAACAAATGTTTAATAAATCCTTATATTAACTGATAAATTGTTGTTAGAATACAATAAGAGAATGTTTTGAGGAAAACTGATGTAAATAACTAACATATTTTCAATAAAACCTTATATGAACTGCTAAATTCATATTAGAATACTATAAGAATATGTTTTGAGGAAAAATGATATAACTAACTAACAAATTTTTAATAAAACCTTATATTAACAACTAAATTCTAATTAGAATACTATAAGAGTATGATTTGAGCAAAAATCATATAAGTAACAAACAAATGTTTAATAAAACGTTATATTAACTAAGAAATTATTGTTAGAATATGATAAAATTATGTTTTCAGGAAAACTCATGTAAGTAACTAACAAATGTTGAATAAAACCTTATATTAACTACTAAATTCATATTAGAATACTATATGAGTATGTTTTAAGGAAAAATCATCTAAGTAACTAACAAATGTTTAATAAAACCTTATATTAACAAAGAAGTTGTTGTTAGAATATAATAAGTGTATGTTTTGTGGAAAACTGATGTAAGTAACTAACAAATTTTCAATAAAACCTTATATTAACAACTAAATTCATATTAGAATACTATAAGAGTATGTTTTGAGGAAAAATCATATAAGTAACTAACAAATGTTTAATAAAACCTTATATTAACAAAGAAATTATTGTTAGAATACAATAAGAGTATGTTTTGAGGAAAATTCATGTAAGTAACTAACAAATGTTCAATAAAACCTTATATTAACTACTAAATTCTTATTAGAATACTATAAGAGTATGTTTTGAGGAAAAATCATATAAGTAACGAACAAATGTTTAATAAAACCTTATATTAACTGATAAATTGTTGTTAGAATACAATAAGAGAATGTTTTGAAGAAAACTAATGTAAGTAACTAACATATTTTCAATAAAACCTTATATTAACTACTAAATTCATATTAGAATACTATATGAGTATGTTTTGAGGAAAAATCATATAAGTAAATAATAAATGTTTAATAAAACCTTATATTAACTACTAAATTCTTATTAGAATACTATAAGAGTATATTTTGAGGAAAAATCATATAAGTAACTAACAAATGTTTAATAAAACCTTATATTAACAAAGAAGTTGTTGTCAGAATATAATAAGAGTATGTTTTGTAGAAAACTGATGTAAGTAACTAACAAATTTTCAATAAAACCTTATATTAACAACTAAATTCATATTAGAATACTATAAGGGTATGTTTTGAGAAAAAATCATATAAGTAACTAACAAATGTTTAATAAAACCTTATATTGACAAAGAAATTGTTGTTAGAATACAATAAGAGTATGTTTTGAGGAAAACTCATGTAAGTAACTAAAAAATGTTCAATAAAACCTTATATTAACTACTAAATTCTTATTAGAATACTATAAGAGTATGTTTTGAGGAAAAATCATATAAGTAACTAACAAATGTTTAATAAAACCTTATATTAACAAAGAAATAGTTGTTAGAATAAAATAATGTATGTTTTGAGGAAAACCCGTGTAAGTAACTAACAAATGTTCAATAAAACCTTATATTAACTACTAAATTCTTATTAAAATACTATAAGAGTATGTTTTGAGGAAAAATCACATAAGTAACTAACAAATTTTTAATAAAACCTTATATTAACAAAGAAATAGTTGTTAGAATAAAATAAAGTATGTTTTGAGGAAAACCCATGTAAGTAACTAACAAATGTTCAATAAAACCTTATATTAACTACTAAATTCTTATTAAAATACTATAAGAGTATGTTTTGAGGAAAAATCACATAAGTAACTAACAATTTCTTAATAAAACCTTATATTAACTAATAAATTGTTGTTAGAATACAATAAGAGAATGTTTTGAAGAAAACTGATGTAACTAACTAACATATTTTCAATAAAACCTTATATTAACTACTAAATTCATATTAGAATACTATAAGAGTATGTTTTGAGGAAAAATCATTTACGTAACTAACAAATATTTACTAAAACCTTATATTAACAAAGAAATTGTTGTTAGAATATGATAAAAGTATGTTTTCAGGAAAACTCATGTACGTAACTAAAAAATGTTGAATAAAACCTTATATTAACTACTAAATTCATATTAGAATACTATATGAGTATGTTTTGAGGAAAAATCATATATGTAAATAACAAATGTTTAATAAAACCTTATATTAACTACTAAATTCTTATTAGAATACTATAAGAGTATATTTTGAGGAAAAATCATATAAGTAACTAACAAATGTTTAATAAAACCTTATATTAACAAAGAAATTGTTGTTAGAATACAATAAGAGTATGTTTTGAGGAAAACTGATGTAAGTAACTAACAAATTTTCAATAAACCCTTATACTAACAACTAAATTCATATTAGAATACTATAAGAGTATGTTTTGAGGAAAAATCATATAAGTAACTAACAAATGTTTAATAAAACCTTATATTAACAAAAAACTGGTTGTTAGAATACAATAAAAGTTTGTTTTGAGGAAGACTCATGTAAATAACTAACAAATGTTCAATAAAACCTTATATTAACTACTAAATTCTTATTAGAATACTATAAGAGTATGTTTTGAGGAAAAATCATATAAGTAACTAACAAATGTTTAATAAATCCTTATATTAACTGATAAATTGTTGTTAGAATACAATAAGAGAATGTTTTGAGGAAAACTGATGTAAATAACTAACATATTTTCGATAAAACCTTATATGAACTGCTAAATTCATATTAGAATACTATAAGAATATGTTTTGAGGAAAAATGATATAAGTAACTAACAAATTTTTAATAAAACCTTATATTAACAACTAAATTCTAATTAGAATACTATAAGAGTATGATTTGAGCAAAAATCATATAAGTAACAAACAAATGTTTAATAAAACGTTATATTAACTAAGAAATTATTGTTAGAATATGATAAAATTATGTTTTCAGGAAAACTCATGTAAGTAACTAACAAATGTTGAATAAAACCTTATATTAACTACTAAATTCATATTAGAATACTATATGAGTATGTTTTAAGGAAAAATCATATAAGTAACTAACAAATGTTTAATAAAACCTTATATTAACAAAGAAGTTGTTGTTAGAATATAATAAGAGTATGTTTTGTGGAAAACTGATGTAAGTAACTAACAAATTTTCAATAAAACCTTATATTAACAACTAAATTCATATTAGAATACTATAAGAGTATGTTTTGAGGAAAAATCATATAAGTAACTAACAAATGTTTAATAAAACCTTATATTAACAAAGAAATTATTGTTAGAATACAATAAGAGTATGTTTTGAGGAAAATTCATGTAAGTAACTAACAAATGTTCAATAAAACCTTATATTAACTACTAAATTCTTATTAGAATACTATAAGAGTATGTTTTGAGGAAAAATCATATAAGTAACGAACAAATGTTTAATAAAACCTTATATTAACTGATAAATTGTTGTTAGAATACAATAAGAGAATGTTTTGAAGAAAACTAATGTAAGTAACTAACATATTTTCAATAAAACCTTATATTAACTACTAAATTCATATTAGAATACTATATGAGTATGTTTTGAGGAAAAATCATATAAGTAAATAATAAATGTTTAATAAAACCTTATATTAACTACTAAATTCTTATTAGAATACTATAAGAGTATATTTTGAGGAAAAATCATATAAGTAACTAACAAATGTTTAATAAAACCTTATATTAACAAAGAAGTTGTTGTCAGAATATAATAAGAGTATGTTTTGTAGAAAACTGATGTAAGTAACTAACAAATTTTCAATAAAACCTTATATTAACAACTAAATTCATATTAGAATACTATAAGGGTATGTTTTGAGAAAAAATCATATAAGTAACTAACAAATGTTTAATAAAACCTTATATTGACAAAGAAATTGTTGTTAGAATACAATAAGAGTATGTTTTGAGGAAAACTCATGTAAGTAACTAAAAAATGTTCAATAAAACCTTATATTAACTACTAAATTCTTATTAGAATACTATAAGAGTATGTTTTGAGGAAAAATCATATAAGTAACTAACAAATGTTTAATAAAACCTTATATTAACAAAGAAATAGTTGTTAGAATAAAATAATGTATGTTTTGAGGAAAACCCATGTAAGTAACTAACAAATGTTCAATAAAACCTTATATTAACTACTAAATTCTTATTAAAATACTATAAGAGTATGTTTTGAGGAAAAATCACATAAGTAACTAACAAATTTTTAATAAAACCTTATATTAACAAAGAAATAGTTGTTAGAATAAAATAAAGTATGTTTTGAGGAAAACCCATATAAGTAACTAACAAATGTTCAATAAAACCTTATATTAACTACTAAATTCTTATTAAAATACTATAAGAGTATGTTTTGAGGAAAAATCACATAAGTAACTAACAATTTCTTAATAAAACCTTATATTAACTAATAAATTGTTGTTAGAATACAATAAGAGAATGTTTTGAAGAAAACTGATGTAACTAACTAACATATTTTCAATAAAACCTTATATTAACTACTAAATTCATATTAGAATACTATAAGAGTATGTTTTGAGGAAAAATCATTTACGTAACTAACAAATATTTACTAAAACCTTATATTAACAAAGAAATTGTTGTTAGAATATGATAAAAGTATGTTTTCAGGAAAACTCATGTACGTAACTAAAAAATGTTGAATAAAACCTTATATTAACTACTAAATTCATATTAGAATACTATATGAGTATGTTTTGAGGAAAAATCATATATGTAAATAACAAATGTTTAATAAAACCTTATATTAACTACTAAATTCTTATTAGAATACTATAAGAGTATATTTTGAGGAAAAATCATATAAGTAACTAACAAATGTTTAATAAAACCTTATATTAACAAAGAAATTGTTGTTAGAATACAATAAGAGTATGTTTTGAGGAAAACTGATGTAAGTAACTAACAAATTTTCAATAAACCCTTATACTAACAACTAAATTCATATTAGAATACTATAAGAGTATGTTTTGAGGAAAAATCATATAAGTAACTAACAAATGTTTAATAAAACCTTATATTAACAAAAAACTGGTTGTTAGAATACAATAAAAGTTTGTTTTGAGGAAAACTCATGTAAATAACTAACAAATGTTCAATAAAACCTTATATTAACTACTAAATTCTTATTAGAATACTATAAGAGTATGTTTTGAGGAAAAATCATATAAGTAACTAACAAATGTTTAATAAATCCTTATATTAACTGATAAATTGTTGTTAGAATACAATAAGAGAATGTTTTGAGGAAAACTGATGTAAATAACTAACATATTTTCAATAAAACCTTATATGAACTGCTAAATTCATATTAGAATACTATAAGAATATGTTTTGAGGAAAAATGATATAAGTAACTAACAAATTTTTAATAAAACCTTATATTAACAACTAAATTCTAATTAGAATACTATAAGAGTATGATTTGAGCAAAAATCATATAAGTAACAAACAAATGTTTAATAAAACGTTATATTAACTAAGAAATTATTGTTAGAATATGATAAAATTATGTTTTCAGGAAAACTCATGTAAGTAACTAACAAATGTTGAATAAAACCTTATATTAACTACTAAATTCATATTAGAATACTATATGAGTATGTTTTAAGGAAAAATCATATAAGTAACTAACAAATGTTTAATAAAACCTTATATTAACAAAGAAGTTGTTGTTAGAATATAATAAGAGTATGTTTTGTGGAAAACTGATGTAAGTAACTAACAAATTTTCAATAAAACCTTATATTAACAACTAAATTCATATTAGAATACTATAAGAGTATGTTTTGAGGAAAAATCATATAAGTAACTAACAAATGTTTAATAAAACCTTATATTAACAAAGAAATTATTGTTAGAATACAATAAGAGTATGTTTTGAGGAAAATTCATGTAAGTAACTAACAAATGTTCAATAAAACCTTATATTAACTACTAAATTCTTATTAGAATACTATAAGAGTATGTTTTGAGGAAAAATCATATAAGTAACGAACAAATGTTTAATAAAACCTTATATTAACTGATAAATTGTTATTAGAATACAATAAGAGAATGTTTTGAAGAAAACTAATGTAAGTAACTAACATATTTTCAATAAAACCTTATATTAACTACTAAATTCATATTAGAATACTATATGAGTATGTTTTGAGGAAAAATCATATAAGTAAATAATAAATGTTTAATAAAACCTTATATTAACTACTAAATTCTTATTAGAATACTATAAGAGTATATTTTGAGGAAAAATCATATAAGTAACTAACAAATGTTTAATAAAACCTTATATTAACAAAGAAGTTGTTGTCAGAATATAATAAGAGTATGTTTTGTAGAAAACTGATGTAAGTAACTAACAAATTTTCAATAAAACCTTATATTAACAACTAAATTCATATTAGAATACTATAAGGGTATGTTTTGAGAAAAAATCATATAAGTAACTAACAAATGTTTAATAAAACCTTATATTGACAAAGAAATTGTTGTTAGAATACAATAAGAGTATGTTTTGAGGAAAACTCATGTAAGTAACTAAAAAATGTTCAATAAAACCTTATATTAACTACTAAATTCTTATTAGAATACTATAAGAGTATGTTTTGAGGAAAAATCATATAAGTAACTAACAAATGTTTAATAAAACCTTATATTAACAAAGAAATAGTTGTTAGAATAAAATAAAGTATGTTTTGAGGAAAACCCATGTAAGTAACTAACAAATGTTCAATAAAACCTTATATTAACTACTAAATTCTTATTAAAATACTATAAGAGTATGTTTTGAGGAAAAATCACATAAGTAACTAACAAATTTTTAATAAAACCTTATATTAACAAAGAAATAGTTGTTAGAATAAAATAAAGTATGTTTTGAGGAAAACCCATGTAAGTAACTAACAAATGTTCAATAAAACCTTATATTAACTACTAAATTCTTATTAAAATACTATAAGAGTATGTTTTGAGGAAAAATCACATAAGTAACTAACAAATTCTTAATAAAACCTTATATTAACTAATAAATTGTTGTTAGAATACAATAAGAGAATGTTTTGAAGAAAACTGATGTAACTAACTAACATATTTTCAATAAAACCTTATATTAACTACTAAATTCATATTAGAATACTATAAGAGTATGTTTTGAGGAAAAATCATTTACGTAACTAACAAATGTTTAATAAAACCTTATATTAACAAAGAAATTGTTGTTAGAATATGATAAAAGTATGTTTTCAGGAATACTCATGTACGTAACTAAAAAATGTTTAATAAAACCTTATATTAACTACTAAATTCTTATTAGAATACTATAAGAGTATATTTTGAGGAAAAATCATATAAGTAACTAACAAATGTTTAATAAAACCTTATATTAACAAAGAAATTGTTGTTAGAATACAATAAGAGAATGTTTTGAAGAAAACTGATGTAACTAACTAACATATTTTCAATAAAACCTTATACTAACAACTAAATTCATATTAGAATACTATAAGAGTATGTTTTGAGGAAAAATCATATAAGTAACTAACAAATGTTTAATAAAACCTTATATTAACAAAAAACTGGCTGTTAGAATACAATAAAAGTTTGTTTTGAGGAAGACTCATGTAAATAACTAACAAATGTTCAATAAAACCTTATATTAACTACTAAATTCTTATTAGAATACTATAAGAGTATGTTTTGAGGAAAAATCATATAAGTAACTAACAAATGTTTAATAAATCCTTATATTAACTGATAAATTGTTGTTAGAATACAATAAGAGAATGTTTTGAGGAAAACTGATGTAAATAACTAACATATTTTCAATAAAACCTTATATGAACTGCTAAATTCATATTAGAATACTATAAGAATATGTTTTGAGGAAAAATGATATAAGTAACTAACAAATTTTTAATAAAACCTTATATTAACAACTAAATTCTAATTAGAATACTATAAGAGTATGATTTGAGCAAAAATCATATAAGTAACAAACAAATGTTTAATAAAACGTTATATTAACTAAGAAATTATTGTTAGAATATGATAAAATTATGTTTTCAGGAAAACTCATGTAAGTAACTAACAAATGTTGAATAAAACCTTATATTAACTACTAAATTCATATTAGAATACTATATGAGTATGTTTTAAGGAAAAATCATCTAAGTAACTAACAAATGTTTAATAAAACCTTATATTAACAAAGAAGTTGTTGTTAGAATATAATAAGTGTATGTTTTGTGGAAAACTGATGTAAGTAACTAACAAATTTTCAATAAAACCTTATATTAACAACTAAATTCATATTAGAATACTATAAGAGTATGTTTTGAGGAAAAATCATATAAGTAACTAACAAATGTTTAATAAAACCTTATATTAACAAAGAAATTATTGTTAGAATACAATAAGAGTATGTTTTGAGGAAAATTCATGTAAGTAACTAACAAATGTTCAATAAAACCTTATATTAACTACTAAATTCTTATTAGAATACTATAAGAGTATGTTTTGAGGAAAAATCATATAAGTAACGAACAAATGTTTAATAAAACCTTATATTAACTGATAAATTGTTGTTAGAATACAATAAGAGAATGTTTTGAAGAAAACTAATGTAAGTAACTAACATATTTTCAATAAAACCTTATATTAACTACTAAATTCATATTAGAATACTATATGAGTATGTTTTGAGGAAAAATCATATAAGTAAATAATAAATGTTTAATAAAACCTTATATTAACTACTAAATTCTTATTAGAATACTATAAGAGTATATTTTGAGGAAAAATCATATAAGTAACTAACAAATGTTTAATAAAACCTTATATTAACAAAGAAGTTGTTGTCAGAATATAATAAGAGTATGTTTTGTAGAAAACTGATGTAAGTAACTAACAAATTTTCAATAAAACCTTATATTAACAACTAAATTCATATTAGAATACTATAAGGGTATGTTTTGAGAAAAAATCATATAAGTAACTAACAAATGTTTAATAAAACCTTATATTGACAAAGAAATTGTTGTTAGAATACAATAAGAGTATGTTTTGAGGAAAACTCATGTAAGTAACTAAAAAATGTTCAATAAAACCTTATATTAACTACTAAATTCTTATTAGAATACTATAAGAGTATGTTTTGAGGAAAAATCATATAAGTAACTAACAAATGTTTAATAAAACCTTATATTAACAAAGAAATAGTTGTTAGAATAAAATAATGTATGTTTTGAGGAAAACCCATGTAAGTAACTAACAAATGTTCAATAAAACCTTATATTAACTACTAAATTCTTATTAAAATACTATAAGAGTATGTTTTGAGGAAAAATCACATAAGTAACTAACAAATTTTTAATAAAACCTTATATTAACAAAGAAATAGTTGTTAGAATAAAATAAAGTATGTTTTGAGGAAAACCCATGTAAGTAACTAACAAATGTTCAATAAAACCTTATATTAACTACTAAATTCTTATTAAAATACTATAAGAGTATGTTTTGAGGAAAAATCACATAAGTAACTAACAATTTCTTAATAAAACCTTATATTAACTAATAAATTGTTGTTAGAATACAATAAGAGAATGTTTTGAAGAAAACTGATGTAACTAACTAACATATTTTCAATAAAACCTTATATTAACTACTAAATTCATATTAGAATACTATAAGAGTATGTTTTGAGGAAAAATCATTTACGTAACTAACAAATATTTACTAAAACCTTATATTAACAAAGAAATTGTTGTTAGAATATGATAAAAGTATGTTTTCAGGAAAACTCATGTACGTAACTAAAAAATGTTGAATAAAACCTTATATTAACTACTAAATTCATATTAGAATACTATATGAGTATGTTTTGAGGAAAAATCATATATGTAAATAACAAATGTTTAATAAAACCTTATATTAACTACTAAATTCTTATTAGAATACTATAAGAGTATATTTTGAGGAAAAATCATATAAGTAACTAACAAATGTTTAATAAAACCTTATATTAACAAAGAAATTGTTGTTAGAATACAATAAGAGTATGTTTTGAGGAAAACTGATGTAAGTAACTAACAAATTTTCAATAAACCCTTATACTAACAACTAAATTCATATTAGAATACTATAAGAGTATGTTTTGAGGAAAAATCATATAAGTAACTAACAAATGTTTAATAAAACCTTATATTAACAAAAAACTGGTTGTTAGAATACAATAAAAGTTTGTTTTGAGGAAGACTCATGTAAATAACTAACAAATGTTCAATAAAACCTTATATTAACTACTAAATTCTTATTAGAATACTATAAGAGTATGTTTTGAGGAAAAATCATATAAGTAACTAACAAATGTTTAATAAATCCTTATATTAACTGATAAATTGTTGTTAGAATACAATAAGAGAATGTTTTGAGGAAAACTGATGTAAATAACTAACATATTTTCAATAAAACCTTATATGAACTGCTAAATTCATATTAGAATACTATAAGAATATGTTTTGAGGAAAAATGATATAAGTAACTAACAAATTTTTAATAAAACCTTATATTAACAACTAAATTCTAATTAGAATACTATAAGAGTATGATTTGAGCAAAAATCATATAAGTAACAAACAAATGTTTAATAAAACGTTATATTAACTAAGAAATTATTGTTAGAATATGATAAAATTATGTTTTCAGGAAAACTCATGTAAGTAACTAACAAATGTTGAATAAAACCTTATATTAACTACTAAATTCATATTAGAATACTATATGAGTATGTTTTAAGGAAAAATCATATAAGTAACTAACAAATGTTTAATAAAACCTTATATTAACAAAGAAGTTGTTGTTAGAATATAATAAGAGTATGTTTTGTGGAAAACTGATGTAAGTAACTAACAAATTTTCAATAAAACCTTATATTAACAACTAAATTCATATTAGAATACTATAAGAGTATGTTTTGAGGAAAAATCATATAAGTAACTAACAAATGTTTAATAAAACCTTATATTAACAAAGAAATTATTGTTAGAATACAATAAGAGTATGTTTTGAGGAAAATTCATGTAAGTAACTAACAAATGTTCAATAAAACCTTATATTAACTACTAAATTCTTATTAGAATACTATAAGAGTATGTTTTGAGGAAAAATCATATAAGTAACGAACAAATGTTTAATAAAACCTTATATTAACTGATAAATTGTTGTTAGAATACAATAAGAGAATGTTTTGAAGAAAACTAATGTAAGTAACTAACATATTTTCAATAAAACCTTATATTAACTACTAAATTCATATTAGAATACTATATGAGTATGTTTTGAGGAAAAATCATATAAGTAAATAATAAATGTTTAATAAAACCTTATATTAACTACTAAATTCTTATTAGAATACTATAAGAGTATATTTTGAGGAAAAATCATATAAGTAACTAACAAATGTTTAATAAAACCTTATATTAACAAAGAAGTTGTTGTCAGAATATAATAAGAGTATGTTTTGTAGAAAACTGATGTAAGTAACTAACAAATTTTCAATAAAACCTTATATTAACAACTAAATTCATATTAGAATACTATAAGGGTATGTTTTGAGAAAAAATCATATAAGTAACTAACAAATGTTTAATAAAACCTTATATTGACAAAGAAATTGTTGTTAGAATACAATAAGAGTATGTTTTGAGGAAAACTCATGTAAGTAACTAAAAAATGTTCAATAAAACCTTATATTAACTACTAAATTCTTATTAGAATACTATAAGAGTATGTTTTGAGGAAAAATCATATAAGTAACTAACAAATGTTTAATAAAACCTTATATTAACAAAGAAATAGTTGTTAGAATAAAATAATGTATGTTTTGAGGAAAACCCATGTAAGTAACTAACAAATGTTCAATAAAACCTTATATTAACTACTAAATTCTTATTAAAATACTATAAGAGTATGTTTTGAGGAAAAATCACATAAGTAACTAACAAATTTTTAATAAAACCTTATATTAACAAAGAAATAGTTGTTAGAATAAAATAAAGTATGTTTTGAGGAAAACCCATGTAAGTAACTAACAAATGTTCAATAAAACCTTATATTAACTACTAAATTCTTATTAAAATACTATAAGAGTATGTTTTGAGGAAAAATCACATAAGTAACTAACAATTTCTTAATAAAACCTTATATTAACTAATAAATTGTTGTTAGAATACAATAAGAGAATGTTTTGAAGAAAACTGATGTAACTAACTAACATATTTTCAATAAAACCTTATATTAACTACTAAATTCATATTAGAATACTATAAGAGTATGTTTTGAGGAAAAATCATTTACGTAACTAACAAATGTTTAATAAAACCTTATATTAACAAAGAAATTGTTGTTAGAATATGATAAAAGTATGTTTTCAGGAATACTCATGTACGTAACTAAAAAATGTTGAATAAAACCTTATATTAACTACTAAATTCTTATTAGAATACTATAAGAGTATATTTTGAGGAAAAATCATATAATTAACTAACAAATGTTTAATAAAACCTTATATTAACAAAGAAATTGTTGTTAGAATACAATAAGAGTATGTTTTGAGGAAAACTGATGTAAGTAAGTAACAAATTTTCAATAAAACCTTATACTAACAACTAAATTCATATTAGAATACTATAAGAGTATGTTTTGAGGAAAAATCATATAAGTAACTAACAAATGTTTAATAAAACCTTATATTAACAAAAAACTGGTTGTTAGAATACAATAAAAGTTTGTTTTGAGGAAGACTCATGTAAATAACTAACAAATGTTCAATAAAACCTTATATTAACTACTAAATTCTTATTAGAATACTATAAGAGTATGTTTTGAGGAAAAATCATATAAGTAACTAACAAATGTTTAATAAATCCTTATATTAACTGATAAATTGTTGTTAGAATATAATAAGAGAATGTTTTGAGGAAAACTGATGTAAATAACTAACATATTTTCAATAAAACCTTATATGAACTACTAAATTCATATTAGAATACTATAAGAATATGTTTTGAGGAAAAATGATATAAGTAACTAACAAATTTTTAATAAAACCTTATATTAACAACTAAATTCTTATTAGAATACTATAAGAGTATGTTTTGAGCAAAAATCATATAAGTAACAAACAAATGTTTAATAAAACGTTATATTAACTAAGAAATTATTGTTAGAATATGATAAAATTATGTTTTCAAGAAAACTCATGTAAGTAACTAACAAATGTTGAATAAAACCTTATATTAACTACTAAATTCATATTAGAATACTATATGAGTATGTTTTAAGGAAAAATCATATAAGTAACTAACAAATGTTTAACTAAACCTTATATTAACAAAGAAGTTGTTGTTAGAATATAATAAGAGTATGTTTTGTGGAAAACTGATGTAAGTAACTAAAAAATTTTCAATAAAACCTTATATTAACAACTAAATTCATATTAGAATACTATAAGAGTATGTTTTGAGGAAAAATCATATAAGTAACTAACAAATGTTTAATAAAACCTTATATTAACAAAGAAATTATTGTTAGAATACAATAAGAGTATGTTTTGAGGAAAATTCATGTAAGTAACTAACAAATGTTCAATAAAACCTTATATTAACTACTAAATTCTTATTAGAATACTATAAGAGTATGTTTTGAGGAAAAATCATATAAGTAACGAACAAATGTTTAATAAAACCTTATATTAACTGATAAATTGTTGTTAGAATACAATAAGAGAATGTTTTGAAGAAAACTAATGTAAGTAACTAACATATTTTCAATAAAACCTTATATTAACTACTAAATTCATATTAGAATACTATATGAGTATGTTTTGAGGAAAAATCATATAAGTAAATAATAAATGTTTAATAAAACCTTATATTAACTACTAAATTCTTATTAGAATACTATAAGAGTATATTTTGAGGAAAAATCATATAAGTAACTAACAAATGTTTAATAAAACCTTATATTAACAAAGAAGTTGTTGTCAGAATATAATAAGAGTATGTTTTGTAGAAAACTGATGTAAGTAACTAACAAATTTTCAATAAAACCTTATATTAACAACTAAATTCATATTAGAATACTATAAGGGTATGTTTTGAGAAAAAATCATATAAGTAACTAACAAATGTTTAATAAAACCTTATATTGACAAAGAAATTGTTGTTAGATTACAATAAGAGTATGTTTTGAGGAAAACTCATGTAAGTAACTAAAAAATGTTCAATAAAACCTTATATTAACTACTAAATTCTTATTAGAATACTATAAGAGTATGTTTTGAGGAAAAATCATATAAGTAACTAACAAATGTTTAATAAAACCTTATATTAACAAAGAAATAGTTGTTAGAATAAAATAAAGTATGTTTTGAGGAAAACCCATGTAAGTAACTAACAAATGTTCAATAAAACCTTATATTAACTACTGAATTCTTATTAAAATACTATAAGAGTATGTTTTGAGGAAAAATCACATAAGTAACTAACAAATTTTTAATAAAACCTTATATTAACAAAGAAATAGTTGTTAGAATAAAATAAAGTATGTTTTGAGGAAAACCCATGTAAGTAACTAACAAATGTTCAATAAAACCTTATATTAACTACTAAATTCTTATTAAAATACTATAAGAGTATGTTTTGAGGAAAAATCACATAAGTAACTAACAAATTCTTAATAAAACCTTATATTAACTAATAAATTGTTGTTAGAATACAATAAGAGAATGTTTTGAAGAAAACTGATGTAACTAACTAACATATTTTCAATAAAACCTTATATTAACTACTAAATTCATATTAGAATACTATAAGAGTATGTTTTGAGGAAAAATCATTTACGTAACTAACAAATGTTTAATAAAACCTTATATTAACAAAGAAATTGTTGTTAGAATATGATAAAAGTATGTTTTCAGGAAAACTCATGTACGTAACTAAAAAATGTTGAATAAAACCTTATATTAACTACTAAATTCATATTAGAATACTATATGAGTATGTTTTGAGGAAAAATCATATATGTAAATAACAAATGTTTAATAAAACCTTATATTAACTACTAAATTCTTATTAGAATACTATAAGAGTATATTTTGAGGAAAAATCATATAATTAACTAACAAATGTTTAATAAAACCTTATATTAACAAAGAAATTGTTGTTAGAATACAATAAGAGTATGTTTTGAGGAAAACTGATGTAAGTAACTAACAAATTTTCAATAAAACCTTATATTAACAACTAAATTCATATTAGAATACTATAAGAGTATGTTTTGAGGAAAAATCATATAAGTAACTAACAAATGTTTAATAAAACCTTATATTAACAAAAAACTGGTTGTTAGAATACAATAAAAGTTTGTTTTGAGGAAGACTCATGTAAGTAACTAACAAATGTTCAATAAAACCTTATATTAACTACTAAATTCTTATTAGAATACTATAAGAGTATGTTTTGAGGAAAAATCATATAAGTAACTAACAAATGTTTAATAAATCCTTATATTAACTGATAAATTGTTGTTAGAATACAATAAGAGAATGTTTTGAGGAAAACTGATGTAAATAACTAACATATTTTCAATAAAACCTTATATGAACTACTAAATTCATATTAGAATACTATAAGAATATGTTTTGAGGAAAAATGATATAACTAACTAACAAATTTTTAATAAAACCTTATATTAACAACTAAATTCTTATTAGAATACTATAAAAGTATGTTTTGAGCAAAAATCATATAAGTAACAAACAAATGTTTAATAAAACGTTATATTAACTAAGAAATTATTGTTAGAATATGATAAAATTATGTTTTCACGAAAACTCATGTAAGTAACTAACAAATGTTGAATAAAACCTTATATTAACTACTAAATTCATATTAGAATACTATATGAGTATGTTTTAAGGAAAAATCATATAAGTAACTAACAAATGTTTAATAAAACCTTATATTAACAAAGAAGTTGTTGTTAGAATATAATAAGAGTATGTTTTGTGGAAAACTGATGTAAGTAACTAACAAATTTTCAATAAAACCTTATATTAACAACTAAATTCATATTAGAATACTATAAGAGTATGTTTTGAGGAAAAATCATATAAGTAACTAACAAATGTTAAATAAAACCTTATATTAACAAAGAAATTGTTGTTAGAATACAATAAGAGTATGTTTTGAGGAAAATTCATGTAAGTAACTAACAAATGTTCAATAAAACCTTATATTAACTACTAAATTCATATTTGAATACTATAAGAGTATGTTTTGAGGAAAAATCATATAAGTAACTAACAAATGTTTAATAAAACCTTATATTAACAAAAAACTGGTTGTTAGAATACAATAAAAGTTTGTTTTGAGGAAGACTCATGTAAATAACTAACAAATGTTCAATAAAACCTTATATTAACTACTAAATTCTTATTAGAATACTATAAGAGTATGTTTTGAGGAAAAATCATATAAGTAACTAACAAATGTTTAATAAATCCTTATATTAACTGATAAATTGTTGTTAGAATACAATAAGAGAATGTTTTGAGGAAAACTGATGTAAATAACTAACATATTTTCAATAAAACCTTATATGAACTACTAAATTCATATTAGAATACTATAAGAATATGTTTTGAGGAAAAATGATATAAGTAACTAACAAATTTTTAATAAAACCTTATATTAACAACTAAATTCTTATTAGAATACTAAAAGAGTATGTTTTGAGCAAAAATCATATAAGTAACAAACAAATGTTTAATAAAACGTTATATTAACTAAGAAATTATTGTTAGAATATGATAAAATTATGTTTTCAGGAAAACTCATGTAAGTAACTAACAAATGTTGAATAAAACCTTATATTAACTACTAAATTCATATTAGAATACTATATGAGTATGTTTTAAGGAAAAATCATATAAGTAATTAACAAATGTTTAATAAAACCTTATATTAACAAAGAAGTTGTTGTTAGAATATAATAAGAGTATGTTTTGTGGAAAACTGATGTAAGTAACTAACAAATTTTCAATAAAACCTTATATTAACAACTAAATTCATATTAGAATACTATAAGAGTATGTTTTGAGGAAAAATCATATAAGTAACTAACAAATGTTTAATAAAACCTTATATTAACAAAGAAATTATTGTTAGAATACAATAAGAGTATGTTTTGAGGAAAATTCATGTAAGTAACTAACAAATGTTCAATAAAACCTTATATTAACTACTAAATTCTTATTAGAATACTATAAGAGTATGTTTTGAGGAAAAATCATATAAGTAACGAACAAATGTTTAATAAAACCTTATATTAACTGATAAATTGTTGTTAGAATACAATAAGAGAATGTTTTGAAGAAAACTAATGTAAGTAACTAACATATTTTCAATAAAACCTTATATTAACTACTAAATTCATATTAGAATACTATATGAGTATGTTTTGAGGAAAAATCATATAAGTAAATAATAAATGTTTAATAAAACCTTATATTAACTACTAAATTCTTATTAGAATACTATAAGAGTATATTTTGAGGAAAAATCATATAAGTAACTAACAAATGTTTAATAAAACCTTATATTAACAAAGAAGTTGTTGTCAGAATATAATAAGAGTATGTTTTGTAGAAAACTGATGTAAGTAACTAACAAATTTTCAATAAAACCTTATATTAACAACTAAATTCATATTAGAATACTGTAAGGGTATGTTTTGAGAAAAAATCATATAAGTAACTAACAAATGTTTAATAAAACCTTATATTGACAAAGAAATTGTTGTTAGAATACAATAAGAGTATGTTTTGAGGAAAACTCATGTAAGTAACTAAAAAATGTTCAATAAAACCTTATATTAACTACTAAATTCTTATTAGAATACTATAAGAGTATGTTTTGAGGAAAAATCATATAAGTAACTAACAAATGTTTAATAAAACCTTATATTAACAAAGAAATAGTTGTTAGAATAAAATAATGTATGTTTTGAGGAAAACCCATGTAAGTAACTAACAAATGTTCAATAAAACCTTATATTAACTACTAAATTCTTATTAAAATACTATAAGAGTATGTTTTGAGGAAAAATCACATAAGTAACTAACAAATTTTTAATAAAACCTTATATTAACAAAGAAATAGTTGTTAGAATAAAATAAAGTATGTTTTGAGGAAAACCCATGTAAGTAACTAACAAATGTTCAATAAAACCTTATATTAACTACTAAATTCTTATTAAAATACTATAAGAGTATGTTTTGAGGAAAAATCACATAAGTAACTAACAATTTCTTAATAAAACCTTATATTAACTAATAAATTGTTGTTAGAATACAATAAGAGAATGTTTTGAAGAAAACTGATGTAACTAACTAACATATTTTCAATAAAACCTTATATTAACTACTAAATTCATATTAGAATACTATAAGAGTATGTTTTGAGGAAAAATCATTTACGTAACTAACAAATGTTTAATAAAACCTTATATTAACAAAGAAATTGTTGTTAGAATATGATAAAAGTATGTTTTCAGGAATACTCATGTACGTAACTAAAAAATGTTGAATAAAACCTTATATTAACTACTAAATTCTTATTAGAATACTATAAGAGTATATTTTGAGGAAAAATCATATAATTAACTAACAAATGTTTAATAAAACCTTATATTAACAAAGAAATTGTTGTTAGAATACAATAAGAGTATGTTTTGAGGAAAACTGATGTAAGTAAGTAACAAATTTTCAATAAAACCTTATACTAACAACTAAATTCATATTAGAATACTATAAGAGTATGTTTTGAGGAAAAATCATATAAGTAACTAACAAATGTTTAATAAAACCTTATATTAACAAAAAACTGGTTGTTAGAATACAATAAAAGTTTGTTTTGAGGAAGACTCATGTAAATAACTAACAAATGTTCAATAAAACCTTATATTAACTACTAAATTCTTATTAGAATACTATAAGAGTATGTTTTGAGGAAAAATCATATAAGTAACTAACAAATGTTTAATAAATCCTTATATTAACTGATAAATTGTTGTTAGAATATAATAAGAGAATGTTTTGAGGAAAACTGATGTAAATAACTAACATATTTTCAATAAAACCTTATATGAACTACTAAATTCATATTAGAATACTATAAGAATATGTTTTGAGGAAAAATGATATAAGTAACTAACAAATTTTTAATAAAACCTTATATTAACAACTAAATTCTTATTAGAATACTATAAGAGTATGTTTTGAGCAAAAATCATATAAGTAACAAACAAATGTTTAATAAAACGTTATATTAACTAAGAAATTATTGTTAGAATATGATAAAATTATGTTTTCAAGAAAACTCATGTAAGTAACTAACAAATGTTGAATAAAACCTTATATTAACTACTAAATTCATATTAGAATACTATATGAGTATGTTTTAAGGAAAAATCATATAAGTAACTAACAAATGTTTAACTAAACCTTATATTAACAAAGAAGTTGTTGTTAGAATATAATAAGAGTATGTTTTGTGGAAAACTGATGTAAGTAACTAACAAATTTTCAATAAAACCTTATATTAACAACTAAATTCATATTAGAATACTATAAGAGTATGTTTTGAGGAAAAATCATATAAGTAACTAACAAATGTTTAATAAAACCTTATATTAACAAAGAAATTATTGTTAGAATACAATAAGAGTATGTTTTGAGGAAAATTCATGTAAGTAACTAACAAATGTTCAATAAAACCTTATATTAACTACTAAATTCTTATTAGAATACTATAAGAGTATGTTTTGAGGAAAAATCATATAAGTAACGAACAAATGTTTAATAAAACCTTATATTAACTGATAAATTGTTGTTAGAATACAATAAGAGAATGTTTTGAAGAAAACTAATGTAAGTAACTAACATATTTTCAATAAAACCTTATATTAACTACTAAATTCATATTAGAATACTATATGAGTATGTTTTGAGGAAAAATCATATAAGTAAATAATAAATGTTTAATAAAACCTTATATTAACTACTAAATTCTTATTAGAATACTATAAGAGTATATTTTGAGGAAAAATCATATAAGTAACTAACAAATGTTTAATAAAACCTTATATTAACAAAGAAGTTGTTGTCAGAATATAATAAGAGTATGTTTTGTAGAAAACTGATGTAAGTAACTAACAAATTTTCAATAAAACCTTATATTAACAACTAAATTCATATTAGAATACTATAAGGGTATGTTTTGAGAAAAAATCATATAAGTAACTAACAAATGTTTAATAAAACCTTATATTGACAAAGAAATTGTTGTTAGATTACAATAAGAGTATGTTTTGAGGAAAACTCATGTAAGTAACTAAAAAATGTTCAATAAAACCTTATATTAACTACTAAATTCTTATTAGAATACTATAAGAGTATGTTTTGAGGAAAAATCATATAAGTAACTAACAAATGTTTAATAAAACCTTATATTAACAAAGAAATAGTTGTTAGAATAAAATAAAGTATGTTTTGAGGAAAACCCATGTAAGTAACTAACAAATGTTCAATAAAACCTTATATTAACTACTGAATTCTTATTAAAATACTATAAGAGTATGTTTTGAGGAAAAATCACATAAGTAACTAACAAATTTTTAATAAAACCTTATATTAACAAAGAAATAGTTGTTAGAATAAAATAAAGTATGTTTTGAGGAAAACCCATGTAAGTAACTAACAAATGTTCAATAAAACCTTATATTAACTACTAAATTCTTATTAAAATACTATAAGAGTATGTTTTGAGGAAAAATCACATAAGTAACTAACAAATTCTTAATAAAACCTTATATTAACTAATAAATTGTTGTTAGAATACAATAAGAGAATGTTTTGAAGAAAACTGATGTAACTAACTAACATATTTTCAATAAAACCTTATATTAACTACTAAATTCATATTAGAATACTATAAGAGTATGTTTTGAGGAAAAATCATTTACGTAACTAACAAATGTTTAATAAAACCTTATATTAACAAAGAAATTGTTGTTAGAATATGATAAAAGTATGTTTTCAGGAAAACTCATGTACGTAACTAAAAAATGTTGAATAAAACCTTATATTAACTACTAAATTCATATTAGAATACTATATGAGTATGTTTTGAGGAAAAATCATATATGTAAATAACAAATGTTTAATAAAACCTTATATTAACTACTAAATTCTTATTAGAATACTATAAGAGTATATTTTGAGGAAAAATCATATAATTAACTAACAAATGTTTAATAAAACCTTATATTAACAAAGAAATTGTTGTTAGAATACAATAAGAGTATGTTTTGAGGAAAACTGATGTAAGTAACTAACAAATTTTCAATAAAACCTTATATTAACAACTAAATTCATATTAGAATACTATAAGAGTATGTTTTGAGGAAAAATCATATAAGTAACTAACAAATGTTTAATAAAACCTTATATTAACAAAAAACTGGTTGTTAGAATATAATAAAAGTTTGTTTTGAGGAAGACTCATGTAAGTAACTAACAAATGTTCAATAAAACCTTATATTAACTACTAAATTCTTATTAGAATACTATAAGAGTATGTTTTGAGGAAAAATCATATAAGTAACTAACAAATGTTTAATAAATCCTTATATTAACTGATAAATTGTTGTTAGAATACAATAAGAGAATGTTTTGAGGAAAACTGATGTAAATAACTAACATATTTTCAATAAAACCTTATATGAACTACTAAATTCATATTAGAATACTATAAGAATATGTTTTGAGGAAAAATGATATAACTAACTAACAAATTTTTAATAAAACCTTATATTAACAACTAAATTCTTATTAGAATACTATAAAAGTATGTTTTGAGCAAAAATCATATAAGTAACAAACAAATGTTTAATAAAACGTTATATTAACTAAGAAATTATTGTTAGAATATGATAAAATTATGTTTTCACGAAAACTCATGTAAGTAACTAACAAATGTTGAATAAAACCTTATATTAACTACTAAATTCATATTAGAATACTATATGAGTATGTTTTAAGGAAAAATCATATAAGTAACTAACAAATGTTTAATAAAACCTTATATTAACAAAGAAGTTGTTGTTAGAATATAATAAGAGTATGTTTTGTGGAAAACTGATGTAAGTAACTAACAAATTTTCAATAAAACCTTATATTAACAACTAAATTCATATTAGAATACTATAAGAGTATGTTTTGAGGAAAAATCATATAAGTAACTAACAAATGTTAAATAAAACCTTATATTAACAAAGAAATTGTTGTTAGAATACAATAAGAGTATGTTTTGAGGAAAATTCATGTAAGTAACTAACAAATGTTCAATAAAACCTTATATTAACTACTAAATTCATATTTGAATACTATAAGAGTATGTTTTGAGGAAAAATCATATAAGTAACTAACAAATGTTTAATAAAACTATATATTAACAAAAAACTGGTTGTTAGAATACAATAAAAGTTTGTTTTGAGGAAGACTCATGTAAATAACTAACAAATGTTCAATAAAACCTTATATTAACTACTAAATTCTTATTAGAATACTATAAGAGTATGTTTTGAGGAAAAATCATATAAGTAACTAACAAATGTTTAATAAATCCTTATATTAACTGATAAATTGTTGTTAGAATACAATAAGAGAATGTTTTGAGGAAAACTGATGTAAATAACTAACATATTTTCAATAAAACCTTATATGAACTACTAAATTCATATTAGAATACTATAAGAATATGTTTTGAGGAAAAATGATATAAGTAACTAACAAATTTTTAATAAAACCTTATATTAACAACTAAATTCTTATTAGAATACTAAAAGAGTATGTTTTGAGCAAAAATCATATAAGTAACAAACAAATGTTTAATAAAACGTTATATTAACTAAGAAATTATTGTTAGAATATGATAAAATTATGTTTTCAGGAAAACTCATGTAAGTAACTAACAAATGTTGAATAAAACCTTATATTAACTACTAAATTCATATTAGAATACTATATGAGTATGTTTTAAGGAAAAATCATATAAGTAATTAACAAATGTTTAATAAAACCTTATATTAACAAAGAAGTTGTTGTTAGAATATAATAAGAGTATGTTTTGTGGAAAACTGATGTAAGTAACTAACAAATTTTCAATAAAACCTTATATTAACAACTAAATTCATATTAGAATACTATAAGAGTATGTTTTGAGGAAAAATCATATAAGTAACTAACAAATGTTTAATAAAACCTTATATTAACAAAGAAATTATTGTTAGAATACAATAAGAGTATGTTTTGAGGAAAATTCATGTAAGTAACTAACAAATGTTCAATAAAACCTTATATTAACTACTAAATTCTTATTAGAATACTATAAGAGTATGTTTTGAGGAAAAATCATATAAGTAACGAACAAATGTTTAATAAAACCTTATATTAACTGATAAATTGTTGTTAGAATACAATAAGAGAATGTTTTGAAGAAAACTAATGTAAGTAACTAACATATTTTCAATAAAACCTTATATTAACTACTAAATTCATATTAGAATACTATATGAGTATGTTTTGAGAAAAAATCATATAAGTAAATAATAAATGTTTAATAAAACCTTATATTAACTACTAAATTCTTATTAGAATACTATAAGAGTATATTTTGAGGAAAAATCATATAAGTAACTAACAAATGTTTAATAAAACCTTATATTAACAAAGAAGTTGTTGTCAGAATATAATAAGAGTATGTTTTGTAGAAAACTGATGTAAGTAACTAACAAATTTTCAATAAAACCTTATATTAACAACTAAATTCATATTAGAATACTATAAGGGTATGTTTTGAGAAAAAATCATATAAGTAACTAACAAATGTTTAATAAAACCTTATATTGACAAAGAAATTGTTGTTAGATTACAATAAGAGTATGTTTTGAGGAAAACTCATGTAAGTAACTAAAAAATGTTCAATAAAACCTTATATTAACTACTAAATTCTTATTAGAATACTATAAGAGTATGTTTTGAGGAAAAATCATATAAGTAACTAACAAATGTTTAATAAAACCTTATATTAACAAAGAAATAGTTGTTAGAATAAAATAAAGTATGTTTTGAGGAAAACCCATGTAAGTAACTAACAAATGTTCAATAAAACCTTATATTAACTACTGAATTCTTATTAAAATACTATAAGAGTATGTTTTGAGGAAAAATCACATAAGTAACTAACAAATTTTTAATAAAACCTTATATTAACAAAGAAATAGTTGTTAGAATAAAATAAAGTATGTTTTGAGGAAAACCCATGTAAGTAACTAACAAATGTTCAATAAAACCTTATATTAACTACTAAATTCTTATTAAAATACTATAAGAGTATGTTTTGAGGAAAAATCACATAAGTAACTAACAAATTCTTAATAAAACCTTATATTAACTAATAAATTGTTGTTAGAATACAATAAGAGAATGTTTTGAAGAAAACTGATGTAACTAACTAACATATTTTCAATAAAACCTTATATTAACTACTAAATTCATATTAGAATACTATAAGAGTATGTTTTGAGGAAAAATCATTTACGTAACTAACAAATGTTTAATAAAACCTTATATTAACAAAGAAATTGTTGTTAGAATATGATAAAAGTATGTTTTCAGGAAAACTCATGTACGTAACTAAAAAATGTTGAATAAAACCTTATATTAACTACTAAATTCATATTAGAATACTATATGAGTATGTTTTGAGGAAAAATTATATATGTAAATAACAAATGTTTAATAAAACCTTATATTAACTACTAAATTCTTATTAGAATACTATAAGAGTATATTTTGAGGAAAAATCATATAATTAACTAACAAATGTTTAATAAAACCTTATATTAACAAAGAAATTGTTGTTAGAATACAATAAGAGTATGTTTTGAGGAAAACTGATGTAAGTAACTAACAAATTTTCAATAAAACCTTATATTAACAACTAAATTCATATTAGAATACTATAAGAGTATGTTTTGAGGAAAAATCATATAAGTAACTAACAAATGTTTAATAAAACCTTATATTAACAAAAAACTGGTTGTTAGAATACAATAAAAGTTTGTTTTGAGGAAGACTCATGTAAGTAACTAACAAATGTTCAATAAAACCTTATATTAACTACTAAATTCTTATTAGAATACTATAAGAGTATGTTTTGAGGAAAAATCATATAAGTAACTAACAAATGTTTAATAAATCCTTATATTAACTGATAAATTGTTGTTAGAATACAATAAGAGAATGTTTTGAGGAAAACTGATGTAAATAACTAACATATTTTCAATAAAACCTTATATGAACTACTAAATTCATATTAGAATACTATAAGAATATGTTTTGAGGAAAAATGATATAAGTAACTAACAAATTTTTAATAAAACCTTATATTAACAACTAAATTCTTATTAGAATACTATAAGAGTATGTTTTGAAGAAAAATCATATAAGTAACTAACAAATGTTAAATAAAACCTTATATTAACAAAGAAATTGTTGTTAGAATACAATAAGAGTATGTTTTGAGGAAAATTCATGTAAGTAACTAACAAATGTTCAATAAAACCTTATATTAACTACTAAATTCATATTAGAATACTATAAGAGTATGTTTTGAGGAAAAATCATATAAGTAACTAACAAATGTTTAATAAAACCTTATATTAACAAAAAACTGGTTGTTAGAATACAATAAAAGTTTGTTTTGAGGAAGACTCATGTAAATAACTAACAAATGTTCAATAAAACCTTATATTAACTACTAAATTCTTATTAGAATACTATAAGAGTATGTTTTGAGGAAAAATCATATAAGTAACTAACAAATGTTTAATAAATCCTTATATTAACTGATAAATTGTTGTTAGAATACAATAAGAGAATGTTTTGAGGAAAACTGATGTAAATAACTAACATATTTTCAATAAAACCTTATATGAACTACTAAATTCATATTAGAATACTATAAGAATATGTTTTGAGGAAAAATGATATAAGTAACTAACAAATTTTTAATAAAACCTTATATTAACAACTAAATTCTTATTAGAATACTAAAAGAGTATGTTTTGAGCAAAAATCATATAAGTAACAAACAAATGTTTAATAAAACGTTATATTAACTAAGAAATTATTGTTAGAATATGATAAAATTATGTTTTCAGGAAAACTCATGTAAGTAACTAACAAATGTTGAATAAAACCTTATATTAACTACTAAATTCATATTAGAATACTATATGAGTATGTTTTAAGGAAAAATCATATAAGTAATTAACAAATGTTTAATAAAACCTTATATTAACAAAGAAGTTGTTGTTAGAATATAATAAGAGTATGTTTTGTGGAAAACTGATGTAAGTAACTAACAAATTTTCAATAAAACCTTATATTAACAACTAAATTCATATTAGAATACTATAAGAGTATGTTTTGAGGAAAAATCATATAAGTAACTAACAAATGTTTAATAAAACCTTATATTAACAAAGAAATTATTGTTAGAATACAATAAGAGTATGTTTTGAGGAAAATTCATGTAAGTAACTAACAAATGTTCAATAAAACCTTATATTAACTACTAAATTCTTATTAGAATACTATAAGAGTATGTTTTGAGGAAAAATCATATAAGTAACGAACAAATGTTTAATAAAACCTTATATTAACTGATAAATTGTTGTTAGAATACAATAAGAGAATGTTTTGAAGAAAACTAATGTAAGTAACTAACATATTTTCAATAAAACCTTATATTAACTACTAAATTCATATTAGAATACTATATGAGTATGTTTTGAGAAAAAATCATATAAGTAAATAATAAATGTTTAATAAAACCTTATATTAACTACTAAATTCTTATTAGAATACTATAAGAGTATATTTTGAGGAAAAATCATATAAGTAACTAACAAATGTTTAATAAAACCTTATATTAACAAAGAAGTTGTTGTCAGAATATAATAAGAGTATGTTTTGTAGAAAACTGATGTAAGTAACTAACAAATTTTCAATAAAACCTTATATTAACAACTAAATTCATATTAGAATACTATAAGGGTATGTTTTGAGAAAAAATCATATAAGTAACTAACAAATGTTTAATAAAACCTTATATTGACAAAGAAATTGTTGTTAGAATACAATAAGAGTATGTTTTGAGGAAAACTCACGTAAGTAACTAAAAAATGTTCAATAAAACCTTATATTAACTACTAAATTCTTATTAGAATACTATAAGAGTATGTTTTGAGGAAAAATCATATAAGTAACTAACAAATGTTTAATAAAACCTTATATTAACAAAGAAATAGTTGTTAGAATAAAATAAAGTATGTTTTGAGGAAAACCCATGTAAGTAACTAACAAATGTTCAATAAAACCTTATATTAACTACTAAATTCTTATTAAAATACTATAAGAGTATGTTTTGAGGAAAATCACATAAGTAACTAACAAATTTTTAATAAAACCTTATATTAACAAAGAAATAGTTGTTAGAATAAAATAAAGTATGTTTTGAGGAAAACCCATGTAAGTAACTAACAAATGTTCAATAAAACCTTATATTAACTACTAAATTCTTATTAAAATACTATAAGAGTATGTTTTGAGGAAAAATCACATAAGTAACTAACAAATTCTTAATAAAACCTTATATTAACTAATAAATTGTTGTTAGAATACAATAAGAGAATGTTTTGAAGAAAACTGATGTAACTAACTAACATATTTTCAATAAAACCTTATATTAACTACTAAATTCATATTAGAATAATATAAGAGTATGTTTTGAGGAAAAATCATTTACGTAACTAACAAATGTTTAATAAAACCTTATATTAACAAAGAAATTGTTGTTAGAATATGATAAAAGTATGTTTTCAGGAAAACTCATGTACGTAACTAAAAAATGTTGAATAAAACCTTATATTAACTACTAAATTCATATTAGAATACTATATGAGTATGTTTTGAGGAAAAATCAAATATGTAAATAATAAATGTTTAATAAAACCTTATATTAACTACTAAATTCTTATTAGAATACTATAAGAGTATATTTTGAGGAAAAATCATATAATTAACTAACAAATGTTTAATAAAACCTTATATTAACAAAGAAATTGTTGTTAGAATACAATAAGAGTATGTTTTGAGGAAAACTGATGTAAGTAACTAACAAATTTTCAATAAAACCTTATATTAACAACTAAATTCATATTAGAATACTATAAGAGTATGTTTTGAGGAAAAATCATATAAGTAACTAACAAATGTTTAATAAAACCTTATATTAACAAAAAACTGGTTGTTAGAATACAATAAAAGTTTGTTTTCAGGAAGACTCATGTAAGTAACTAACAAATGTTCAAAAAAACCTTATATTAACTACTAAATTCTTATTAGAATACTATAAGAGTATGTTTTGAGGAAAAATCATATAAGTAACTAACAAATGTTTAATAAATCCTTATATTAACTGATAAATTGTTGTTAGAATACAATAAGAGAATGTTTTGAGGAAAACTGATGTAAATAACTAACATATTTTCAATAAAACCTTATATGAACTACTAAATTCATATTAGAATACTATAAGAATATGTTTTGAGGAAAAATGATATAAGTAACTAACAAATTTTTAATAAAACCTTATATTAACAACTAAATTCTTATTAGAATACTATAAGAGTATGTTTTGAGCAAAAATCATATAAGTAACAAACAAATGTTTAATAAAACGTTATATTAACTAAGAAATTATTGTTAGAATATGATAAAATTATGTTTTCAGGAAAACTCATGTAAGTAACTAACAAATGTTGAATAAAACCTTATATTAACTACTAAATTCATATTAGAATACTATATGAGTATGTTTTAAGGAAAAATCATATAAGTAACTAACAAATGTTTAATAAAACCTTATATTAACAAAGAAGTTGTTGTTAGAATATAATAAGAGTATGTTTTGTGGAAAACTGATGTAAGTAACTAACAAATTTTCAATAAAACCTTATATTAACAACTAAATTCATATTAGAATACTATAAGAGTATGTTTTGAGGAAAAATCATATAAGTAACTAACAAATGTTTAATAAAACCTTATATTAAAAAAGAAATTATTGTTAGAATACAATAAGAGTATGTTTTGAGGAAAATTCATGTAAGTAACTAACAAATGTTCAATAAAACCTTATATTAACTACTAAATTCTTATTAGAATACTATAAGAGTATGTTTTGAGGAAAAAACATATAAGTAACGAACAAATGTTTAATAAAACCTTATATTAACTGATAAATTGTTGTTAGAATACAATAAGAGAATGTTTTGAAGAAAACTAATGTAAGTAACTAACATATTTTCAATAAAGACTTATATTAACTACTAAATTCATATTAGAATACTATATGAGTATGTTTTGAGGAAAAATCATATAAGTAAATAATAAATGTTTAATAAAACCTTATATTAACTACTAAATTCTTATTAGAATACTATAAGAGTATATTTTGAGGAAAAATCATATAAGTAACTAACAAATGTTTAATAAAACCTTATATTAACAAAGAAGTTGTTGTCAGAATATAATAAGAGTATGTTTTGTAGAAAACTGATGTAAGTAACTAACAAATTTTCAATAAAACCTTATATTAACAACTAAATTCATATTAGAATACTATAAGGGTATGTTTTGAGAAAAAATCATATAAGTAACTAACAAATGTTTAATAAAACCTTATATTGACAAAGAAATTGTTGTTAGAATACAATAAGAGTATGTTTTGAGGAAAACTCATGTAAGTAACTAAAAAATGTTCAATAAAACCTTATATTAACAACTAAATTCTTATTAGAATACTATAAGAGTATGTTTTGAGGAAAAATCATATAAGTAACTAACAAATGTTTAATAAAACCTTATATTAACAAAGAAATAGTTGTTAGAATAAAATAAAGTATGTTTTGAGGAAAACCCATGTAAGTAACTAACAAATGTTCAATAAAACCTTATATTAACTACTAAATTCTTATTAAAATACTATAAGAGTATGTTTTGAGGAAAAATCACATAAGTAACTAACAAATTTTTAATAAAACCTTATATTAACAAAGAAATAGTTGTTAGAATAAAATAAAGTATGTTTTGAGGAAAACCCATGTAAGTAACTAACAAATGTTCAATAAAACCTTATATTAACTACTAAATTCTTATTAAAATACTATAAGAGTATGTTTTGAGGAAAAATCACATAAGTAACTAATAAATTCTTAATAAAACCTTATATTAACTAATAAATTGTTGTTAGAATACAATAAGAGAATGTTTTGAAAAAAACTGATGTAACTAACTAACATATTTTCAATAAAACCTTATATTAACTACAAAATTCATATTAGAATACTATAAGAGTATGTTTTGAGGAAAAATCATTTACGTAACTAACAAATGTTTAATAAAACCTTATATTTACAAAGAAATTGTTGTTAGAATATGATAAAAGTATGTTTTCAGGAAAACTCATGTACGTAACTAAAAAATGTTGAATAAAACCTTATATTAACTACTAAATTCATATTAGAATACTATATGAGTATGTTTTGAGGAAAAATCATATATGTAAATAACAAATGTTGAATAAAACCTTATATTAACTACTAAATTCTTATTAGAATACTATAAGAGTATATTTTGAGGAAAAATCATATAATTAACTAACAAATGTTTAATAAAACCTTATATTAACAAAGAAATTGTTGTTAGAATACAATAAGAGTATGTTTTGAGGAAAACTGATGTAAGTAACTAACAAATTTTCAATAAAACCTTATATTAACAACTAAATTCATATTAGAATACTATAAGAGTATGTTTTGAGGAAAAATCATATAAGTAACTAACAAATGTTTAATAAAACCTTATATTAACAAAAAACTGGTTGTTAGAATACAATAAAAGTTTGTTTTGAGGAAGACTCATGTAAGTAACTAACAAATGTTCAATAAAACCTTATATTAACTACTAAATTCTTATTAGAATACTATAAGAGTATGTTTTGAGGAAAAATCATATAAGTAACTAACAAATGTTTAATAAATCCTTATATTAACTGATAAATTGTTGTTAGAATACAATAAGAGAATGTTTTGAGGAAAACTGATGTAAATAACTAACATATTTTCAATAAAACCTTATATGAACTACTAAATTCATATTAGAATACTATAAGAATATGTTTTGAGGAAAAATGATATAACTAACTAACAAATTTTTAATAAAACCTTATATTAACAACTAAATTCTTATTAGAATACTATAAAAGTATGTTTTGAGCAAAAATCATATAAGTAACAAACAAATGTTTAATAAAACGTTATATTAACTAAGAAATTATTGTTAGAATATGATAAAATTATGTTTTCAGGAAAACTCATGTAAGTAACTAACAAATGTTGAATAAAACCTTATATTAACTACTAAATTCATATTAGAATACTATATGAGTATGTTTTAAGGAAAAATCATATAAGTAACTAACAAATGTTTAATAAAACCTTATATTAACAAAGAAGTTGTTGTTAGAATATAATAAGAGTATGTTTTGTGGAAAACTGATGTAAGTAACTAACAAATTTTCAATAAAACCTTATATTAACAACTAAATTCATATTAGAATACTATAAGAGTATGTTTTGAGGAAAAATCATATAAGTAACTAACAAATGTTTAATAAAACCTTATATTAACAAAGAAATTATTGTTAGAATACAATAAGAGTATGTTTTGAGGAAAATTCATGTAAGTAACTAACAAATTTTCAATAAAACCTTATATTAACTACTAAATTCTTATTAGAATACTATAAGAGTATGTTTTGAGGAAAAATCATATAAGTAACGAACAAATGTTTAATAAAACCTTATATTAACTGATAAATTGTTGTTAGAATACAATAAGAGAATGTTTTGAAGAAAACTGATGTAAGTAACTAACATATTTTCAATAAAACCTTATATTAAAATTCATATTAGAATACTATATGAGTATGTTTTGAGGAAAAATCATATAAGTAAATAATAAATGTTTAATAAAACCTTATATTAACTACTAAATTCTTATTAGAATACTATAAGAGTATATTTTGAGGAAAAATCATATAAGTAACTAACAAATGTTTAATAAAACCTTATATTAACAAAGAAGTTGTTGTCAGAATATAATAAGAGTATGTTTTGTAGAAAACTGATGTAAGTAACTAACAAATTTTCAATAAAACCTTATATTAACAACTAAATTCATATTAGAATACTATAAGGGTATGTTTTGAGAAAAAATCATATAAGTAACTAACAAATGTTTAATAAAACCTTATATTGACAAAGAAATTGTTGTTAGAATACAATAAGAGTATGTTTTGAGGAAAACTCATGTAAGTAACTAAAAAATGTTCAATAAAACCTTATATTAACTACTAAATTCTTATTAGAATACTATAAGAGTATGTTTTGAGGAAAAATCAATTACGTAACTAACAAATGTTTAATAAAACCTTATATTAACAAAGAAATTGTTGTTAGAATATGATAAAAGTATGTTTTCAGGAAAACTCATGTACGTAACTAAAAAATGTTGAATAAAACCTTATATTAACTACTAAATTCATATTAGAATACTATATGAGTATGTTTTGAGGAAAAATCATATATGTAAATAACAAATGTTTAATAAAACCTTATATTAACTACTAAATTCTTATTAGAATACTATAAGAGTATATTTTGAGGAAAAATCATATAAGTAACTAACAAATGTTTAATAAAACCTTATATTCACAAAGAAATTGTTGTTAGAATACAATAAGAGTATGTTTTGAGGAAAACTTGATGTAAGTAACTAACAAATTTTCAATAAAACCTTATACTAACAACTAAATTCATATTAGAATACTATAAGAGTATGTTTTGAGGAAAAATAATATAAGTAACTAACAAATGTTTAATAAAACCTTATATTAACAAAAAACTGGTTGTTAGAATACAATAAAAGTTTGTTTTGAGGAAGACTCATGTAAGTAACTAACAAATGTTCAATAAAACCTTATATTAACTACTAAATTCTTATTAGAATACTATAAGAGTATGTTTTGAGGAAAAATCATATAAGTAACTAACAAATGTTTAATAAAACCTTATATTAACAAAGAAATAGTTGTTAGAATAAAATAAAGTATGTTTTGAGGAAAACCCATGTAAGTAACTAACAAATGTTCAATAAAACCTTATATTAACTACTAAATTCTTATTAAAATACTATAAGAGTATGTTTTGAGGAAAATCACATAAGTAACTAACAAATTTTTAATAAAACCTTATATTAACAAAGAAATAGTTGTTAGAATAAAATAAAGTATGTTTTGAGGAAAACCCATGTAAGTAACTAACAAATGTTCAATAAAACCTTATATTAACTACTAAATTCTTATTAAAATACTATAAGAGTATGTTTTGAGGAAAAATCACATAAGTAACTAACAAATTCTTAATAAAACCTTATATTAACTAATAAATTGTTGTTAGAATACAATAAGAGAATGTTTTGAAGAAAACTGATGTAACTAACTAACATATTTTCAATAAAACCTTATATTAACTACTAAATTCATATTAGAATAATATAAGAGTATGTTTTGAGGAAAAATCATTTACGTAACTAACAAATGTTTAATAAAACCTTATATTAACAAAGAAATTGTTGTTAGAATATGATAAAAGTATGTTTTCAGGAAAACTCATGTACGTAACTAAAAAATGTTGAATAAAACCTTATATTAACTACTAAATTCATATTAGAATACTATATGAGTATGTTTTGAGGAAAAATCAAATATGTAAATAATAAATGTTTAATAAAACCTTATATTAACTACTAAATTCTTATTAGAATACTATAAGAGTATATTTTGAGGAAAAATCATATAATTAACTAACAAATGTTTAATAAAACCTTATATTAACAAAGAAATTGTTGTTAGAATACAATAAGAGTATGTTTTGAGGAAAACTGATGTAAGTAACTAACAAATTTTCAATAAAACCTTATATTAACAACTAAATTCATATTAGAATACTATAAGAGTATGTTTTGAGGAAAAATCATATAAGTAACTAACAAATGTTTAATAAAACCTTATATTAACAAAAAACTGGTTGTTAGAATACAATAAAAGTTTGTTTTCAGGAAGACTCATGTAAGTAACTAACAAATGTTCAAAAAAACCTTATATTAACTACTAAATTCTTATTAGAATACTATAAGAGTATGTTTTGAGGAAAAATCATATAAGTAACTAACAAATGTTTAATAAATCCTTATATTAACTGATAAATTGTTGTTAGAATACAATAAGAGAATGTTTTGAGGAAAACTGATGTAAATAACTAACATATTTTCAATAAAACCTTATATGAACTACTAAATTCATATTAGAATACTATAAGAATATGTTTTGAGGAAAAATGATATAAGTAACTAACAAATTTTTAATAAAACCTTATATTAACAACTAAATTCTTATTAGAATACTATAAGAGTATGTTTTGAGCAAAAATCATATAAGTAACAAACAAATGTTTAATAAAACGTTATATTAACTAAGAAATTATTGTTAGAATATGATAAAATTATGTTTTCAGGAAAACTCATGTAAGTAACTAACAAATGTTGAATAAAACCTTATATTAACTACTAAATTCATATTAGAATACTATATGAGTATGTTTTAAGGAAAAATCATATAAGTAACTAACAAATGTTTAATAAAACCTTATATTAACAAAGAAGTTGTTGTTAGAATATAATAAGAGTATGTTTTGTGGAAAACTGATGTAAGTAACTAACAAATTTTCAATAAAACCTTATATTAACAACTAAATTCATATTAGAATACTATAAGAGTATGTTTTGAGGAAAAATCATATAAGTAACTAACAAATGTTTAATAAAACCTTATATTAAAAAAGAAATTATTGTTAGAATACAATAAGAGTATGTTTTGAGGAAAATTCATGTAAGTAACTAACAAATGTTCAATAAAACCTTATATTAACTACTAAATTCTTATTAGAATACTATAAGAGTATGTTTTGAGGAAAAAACATATAAGTAACGAACAAATGTTTAATAAAACCTTATATTAACTGATAAATTGTTGTTAGAATACAATAAGAGAATGTTTTGAAGAAAACTAATGTAAGTAACTAACATATTTTCAATAAAGACTTATATTAACTACTAAATTCATATTAGAATACTATATGAGTATGTTTTGAGGAAAAATCATATAAGTAAATAATAAATGTTTAATAAAACCTTATATTAACTACTAAATTCTTATTAGAATACTATAAGAGTATATTTTGAGGAAAAATCATATAAGTAACTAACAAATGTTTAATAAAACCTTATATTAACAAAGAAGTTGTTGTCAGAATATAATAAGAGTATGTTTTGTAGAAAACTGATGTAAGTAACTAACAAATTTTCAATAAAACCTTATATTAACAACTAAATTCATATTAGAATACTATAAGGGTATGTTTTGAGAAAAAATCATATAAGTAACTAACAAATGTTTAATAAAACCTTATATTGACAAAGAAATTGTTGTTAGAATACAATAAGAGTATGTTTTGAGGAAAACTCATGTAAGTAACTAAAAAATGTTCAATAAAACCTTATATTAACAACTAAATTCTTATTAGAATACTATAAGAGTATGTTTTGAGGAAAAATCATATAAGTAACTAACAAATGTTTAATAAAACCTTATATTAACAAAGAAATAGTTGTTAGAATAAAATAAAGTATGTTTTGAGGAAAACCCATGTAAGTAACTAACAAATGTTCAATAAAACCTTATATTAACTACTAAATTCTTATTAAAATACTATAAGAGTATGTTTTGAGGAAAAATCACATAAGTAACTAACAAATTTTTAATAAAACCTTATATTAACAAAGAAATAGTTGTTAGAATAAAATAAAGTATGTTTTGAGGAAAACCCATGTAAGTAACTAACAAATGTTCAATAAAACCTTATATTAACTACTAAATTCTTATTAAAATACTATAAGAGTATGTTTTGAGGAAAAATCACATAAGTAACTAATAAATTCTTAATAAAACCTTATATTAACTAATAAATTGTTGTTAGAATACAATAAGAGAATGTTTTGAAAAAAACTGATGTAACTAACTAACATATTTTCAATAAAACCTTATATTAACTACAAAATTCATATTAGAATACTATAAGAGTATGTTTTGAGGAAAAATCATTTACGTAACTAACAAATGTTTAATAAAACCTTATATTTACAAAGAAATTGTTGTTAGAATATGATAAAAGTATGTTTTCAGGAAAACTCATGTACGTAACTAAAAAATGTTGAATAAAACCTTATATTAACTACTAAATTCATATTAGAATACTATATGAGTATGTTTTGAGGAAAAATCATATATGTAAATAACAAATGTTGAATAAAACCTTATATTAACTACTAAATTCTTATTAGAATACTATAAGAGTATATTTTGAGGAAAAATCATATAATTAACTAACAAATGTTTAATAAAACCTTATATTAACAAAGAAATTGTTGTTAGAATACAATAAGAGTATGTTTTGAGGAAAACTGATGTAAGTAACTAACAAATTTTCAATAAAACCTTATATTAACAACTAAATTCATATTAGAATACTATAAGAGTATGTTTTGAGGAAAAATCATATAAGTAACTAACAAATGTTTAATAAAACCTTATATTAACAAAAAACTGGTTGTTAGAATACAATAAAAGTTTGTTTTGAGGAAGACTCATGTAAGTAACTAACAAATGTTCAATAAAACCTTATATTAACTACTAAATTCTTATTAGAATACTATAAGAGTATGTTTTGAGGAAAAATCATATAAGTAACTAACAAATGTTTAATAAATCCTTATATTAACTGATAAATTGTTGTTAGAATACAATAAGAGAATGTTTTGAGGAAAACTGATGTAAATAACTAACATATTTTCAATAAAACCTTATATGAACTACTAAATTCATATTAGAATACTATAAGAATATGTTTTGAGGAAAAATGATATAACTAACTAACAAATTTTTAATAAAACCTTATATTAACAACTAAATTCTTATTAGAATACTATAAAAGTATGTTTTGAGCAAAAATCATATAAGTAACAAACAAATGTTTAATAAAACGTTATATTAACTAAGAAATTATTGTTAGAATATGATAAAATTATGTTTTCAGGAAAACTCATGTAAGTAACTAACAAATGTTGAATAAAACCTTATATTAACTACTAAATTCATATTAGAATACTATATGAGTATGTTTTAAGGAAAAATCATATAAGTAACTAACAAATGTTTAATAAAACCTTATATTAACAAAGAAGTTGTTGTTAGAATATAATAAGAGTATGTTTTGTGGAAAACTGATGTAAGTAACTAACAAATTTTCAATAAAACCTTATATTAACAACTAAATTCATATTAGAATACTATAAGAGTATGTTTTGAGGAAAAATCATATAAGTAACTAACAAATGTTTAATAAAACCTTATATTAACAAAGAAATTATTGTTAGAATACAATAAGAGTATGTTTTGAGGAAAATTCATGTAAGTAACTAACAAATTTTCAATAAAACCTTATATTAACTACTAAATTCTTATTAGAATACTATAAGAGTATGTTTTGAGGAAAAATCATATAAGTAACGAACAAATGTTTAATAAAACCTTATATTAACTGATAAATTGTTGTTAGAATACAATAAGAGAATGTTTTGAAGAAAACTGATGTAAGTAACTAACATATTTTCAATAAAACCTTATATTAAAATTCATATTAGAATACTATATGAGTATGTTTTGAGGAAAAATCATATAAGTAAATAATAAATGTTTAATAAAACCTTATATTAACTACTAAATTCTTATTAGAATACTATAAGAGTATATTTTGAGGAAAAATCATATAAGTAACTAACAAATGTTTAATAAAACCTTATATTAACAAAGAAGTTGTTGTCAGAATATAATAAGAGTATGTTTTGTAGAAAACTGATGTAAGTAACTAACAAATTTTCAATAAAACCTTATATTAACAACTAAATTCATATTAGAATACTATAAGGGTATGTTTTGAGAAAAAATCATATAAGTAACTAACAAATGTTTAATAAAACCTTATATTGACAAAGAAATTGTTGTTAGAATACAATAAGAGTATGTTTTGAGGAAAACTCATGTAAGTAACTAAAAAATGTTCAATAAAACCTTATATTAACTACTAAATTCTTATTAGAATACTATAAGAGTATGTTTTGAGGAAAAATCAATTACGTAACTAACAAATGTTTAATAAAACCTTATATTAACAAAGAAATTGTTGTTAGAATATGATAAAAGTATGTTTTCAGGAAAACTCATGTACGTAACTAAAAAATGTTGAATAAAACCTTATATTAACTACTAAATTCATATTAGAATACTATATGAGTATGTTTTGAGGAAAAATCATATATGTAAATAACAAATGTTTAATAAAACCTTATATTAACTACTAAATTCTTATTAGAATACTATAAGAGTATATTTTGAGGAAAAATCATATAAGTAACTAACAAATGTTTAATAAAACCTTATATTCACAAAGAAATTGTTGTTAGAATACAATAAGAGTATGTTTTGAGGAAAACTTGATGTAAGTAACTAACAAATTTTCAATAAAACCTTATACTAACAACTAAATTCATATTAGAATACTATAAGAGTATGTTTTGAGGAAAAATAATATAAGTAACTAACAAATGTTTAATAAAACCTTATATTAACAAAAAACTGGTTGTTAGAATACAATAAAAGTTTGTTTTGAGGAAGACTCATGTAAGTAACTAACAAATGTTCAATAAAACCTTATATTAACTACTAAATTCTTATTAGAATACTATAAGAGTATGTTTTGAGGAAAAATCATATAAGTAACTAACAAATGTTTAATAAATCCTTATATTAACTGATAAATTGTTGTTAGAATACAATAAGAAAATGTTTTGAGGAAAACTGATGTAAATAACTAACATATTTTCAATAAAACCTTATATGAACTACTAAATTCATATTAGAATACTATAAGAATATGTTTTGAGGAAAAATGATATAAGTAACTAACAAATTTTTAATAAAACCTTATATTAACAACTAAATTCTTATTAGAATATTATAAGAGTATGTTTTGAGCAAAAATCATATAAGTAACAAACAAATGTTTAATAAAACGTTATATTAACTAAGAAATTATTGTTAGAATATGATAAAATTATGTTTTCAGGAAAACTCATGTAAGTAACTAACAAATGTTGAATAAAACCTTATATTAACTACTAAATTCATATTAGAATACTATATTAGTATGTTTTAAGGAAAAATCATATAAGTAACTAAGAAATGTTTAATAAAACCTTATATTAACAAAGAAGTTGTTGTTAGAATATAATAAGAGTATGTTTTGTGGAAAACTGATGTAAGTAACTAACAAATTTTCAATAAAACCTTATATTAACAACTAAATTCATATTAGAATACTATAAGAGTATGTTTTGAGGAAAAATCATATAAGTAACTAACAGATGTTAAATAAAACCTTATATTAACAAAGAAATTGTTGTTAGAATACAATAAGAGTATGTTTTGAGGAAAATTCATGTAAGTAACTAACAAATGTTCAATAAAACCTTATATTAACTACTAAATTCTTATTAGAATACTATAAGAGTATGTTTTGAGGAAAAATCATATAAGTAACGAACAAATGTTTAATAAAACCTTATATTAACTGATAAATTGTTGTTAGAATACAATAAGAGAATGTTTTGAAGAAAACTGATGTAAGTAACTAACATATTTTCAATAAAACCTTATATTAACTACTAAATTCATATTAGAATACTATATGAGTATGTTTTGAGGAAAAATCATATAAGTAAATAATAAATGTTTAATAAAACCTTATATTAACTACTAAATTCTTATTAGAATACTATAAGAGTATATTTTGAGGAAAAATCATATAAGTAACTAACAAATGTTTAATAAAACCTTATATTAACAAAGAAGTTGTTGTCAGAATATAATAAGAGTATGTTTTGTAGAAAACTGATGTAAGTAACTAACAAATTTTCAATAAAACCTTATATTAACATCTAAATTCATATTAGAATACTATAAGGGTATGTTTTGAGAAAAAATCATATAAGTAACTAACAAATGTTTAATAAAACCTTATATTGACAAAGAAATTGTTGTTAGAATACAATAAGAGTATGTTTTGAGGAAAACTCATGTAAGTAACTAAAAAATGTTCAATAAAACCTTATATTAACTACTAAATTCTTATTAGAATACTATAAGAGTATGTTTTTAGGAAAAATCATATAAGTAACTAACAAATGTTTAATAAAACCTTATATTAACAAAGAAATAGTTGTTAGAATAAAATAAAGTATGTTTTGAGGAAAACCCATGTAAGTAACTAACAAATGTTCAATAAAACCTTATATTAACTACTAAATTCTTATTAAAATACTATAAGAGTATGTTTTGAGGAAAAATCACATAAGTAACTAACAAATTTTTAATAAAACCTTATATTAACAAAGAAATAGTTGTTAGAATAAAATAAAGTATGTTTTGAGGAAAACCCATGTAAGTAACTAACAAATGTTCAATAAAACCTTATATTAACTACTAAATTCTTATTAAAATACTATAAGAGTATGTTTTGAGGAAAAATCACATATGTAACTAACAAATTCTTAATAAAACCTTATATTAACTAATAAATTGTTGTTAGAATACAATAAGAGAATGTTTTGAAGAAAACTGATGTAACTAACTAACATATTTTCAATAAAACCTTATATTAACTGCTAAATTCATATTAGAATACTATAAGAGTATGTTTTGAGGAAAAATCATTTACGTAACTAACAAATGTTTAATAAAACCTTATATTAACAAAGAAAATTGTTGTTAGAATATGATAAAAGTATGTTTTCAGGAAAACTCATGTACGTAACTAAAAAATGTTGAATAAAACCTTATATTAACTACTAAATTCATATTAGAATACTATATGAGTATGTTTTGAGGAAAAATCATATATGTAAATAACAAATGTTTAATAAAACCTTATATTAACTACTAAATTCTTATTAGAATACTATAAGAGTATATTTTGAGGAAAAATCATATAAGTAACTAACAAATGTTTAATAAAACCTTATATTAACAAAGAAATTGTTGTTAGAATACAATAATAGTATGTTTTGAGGAAAACTGATGTAAGTAACTAACAAATTTTCAATAAAACCTTATACTAACAACTAAATTCATATTAGAATACTATAAGAGTATGTTTTGAGGAAAAATCATATAAGTAACTAACAAATGTTTAATAAAACCTTATATTAACAAAGAAATTATTGTTAGAATACAATAAGAGTATGTTTTGAGGAAAATTCATGTAAGTAACTAACAAATTTTCAATAAAACCTTATATTAACTACTAAATTCTTATTAGAATACTATAAGAGTATGTTTTGAGGAAAAATCATATAAGTAACGAACAAATGTTTAATAAAACCTTATATTAACTGATAAATTGTTGTTAGAATACAATAAGAGAATGTTTTGAAGAAAACTGATGTAAGTAACTAACATATTTTCAATAAAACCTTATATTAACTACTAAATTCATATTAGAATACTATATGAGTATGTTTTGAGCAAAAATCATATAAGTAAATAATAAATGTTTAATAAAACCTTATATTAACTACTAAATTCTTATTAGAATACTATAAGAGTATATTTTGAGGAAAAATCATATAAGTAACTAACAAATGTTTAATAAAACCTTATATTAACAAAAAACTGGTTGTTAGAATACAATAAAAGTTTGTTTTGAGGAAGACTCATGTAAGTAACTAACAAATGTTCAATAAAACCTTATATTAACTACTAAATTCTTATTAGAATACTATAAGAGTATGTTTGAGGAAAAATCATATAAGTAACTAACAAATGTTTAATAAAACCTTATATTAACTGATAAATTGTTGTTAGAATACAATAAGAGAATGTTTTGAAGAAAACTGATGTAAGTAACTAACATATTTTCAATAAAACCTTATATGAACTACTAAATTCATATTAGAATACTATAAGAATATGTTTTGAGGAAAAATGATATAAGTAACTAACAAATTTTTAATAAAACCTTATATTAACAACTAAATTCTTCTTAGAATACTATAAGAGTATGTTTTGAGCAAAAATCATATAAGTAACAAACAAATGTTTAATAAAACGTTATATGAACTAAGAAATTATTTTTAGAATATGATAAAATTATGTTTTCAGGAAAACTCATGTAAGTAACTAACAAATGTTGAATAAAACCTTATATTAACTACTAAATTCATATTAGAATACTATATGAGTATGTTTTAAGGAAAAATCATATAAGTAACTAACAAATGTTTAATAAAACCTTATATTAACAAAGAAGTTGTTGGCAGAATATAATAAGAGTATGTATTGTAGAAAACAGATGTAAGTAACTAACAAATTTTCAATAAAACCTTATATTAACAACTAAATTCATATTAGAATACTATAAGGGTATGTTTTGAGGAAAAATCATATAAGTAACTAACAAAGGTTTAATAAAACCTTATATTGACAAAGAAATTGTTGTTAGAATACAATAAGAGTATGTTTTGAGGAAAACTCATGTAAGTAACTAAAAAATGTTCAATAAAACCTTATATTAACTACTAAATTCTTATTAGAATACTATAAGAGTATGTTTTGAGGAAAAATCAATTACGTAACTAACAAATGTTTAATAAAACCTTATATTAACAAAGAAATTGTTGTTAGAATATGATAAAAGTATGTTTTCAGGAAAACTCATGTACGTAACTAAAAAATGTTGAATAAAACCTTATATTAACTACTAAATTCATATTAGAATACTATATGAGTATGTTTTGAGGAAAAATCATATATGTAAATAACAAATGTTTAATAAAACCTTATATTAACTACTAAATTCTTATTAGAATACTATAAGAGTATATTTTGAGGAAAAATCATATAAGTAACTAACAAATGTTTAATAAAACCTTATATTAACAAAGAAATTGTTGTTAGAATACAATAAGAGTATGTTTTGAGGAAAACTGAGGTAAGTAACTAACAAATTTTCAATAAAACCTTATACTAACAACTAAATTCATATTAGAATACTATAAGAGTATGTTTTGAGGAAAAATCATATAAGTAACTAACAAATGTTTAATAAAACCTTATATTAACAAAAAACTGGTTGTTAGAATACAATAAAAGTTTGTTTTGAGGAAGACTCATGTAAGTAACTAACAAATTTTCAATAAAACCTTATATTAACTACTAAATTCTTATTAGAATACTATAAGAGTATGTTTTGAGGAAAAATCATATAAGTAACTAACAAATGTTTAATAAATCCTTATATTAACTGATAAATTGTTGTTAGAATACAATAAGAAAATGTTTTGAGGAAAACTGATGTAAATAACTAACATATTTTCAATAAAACCTTATATGAACTACTAAATTCATATTAGAATACTATAAGAATATGTTTTGAGGAAAAATGATATAAGTAACTAACAAATTTTTAATAAAACCTTATATTAACAACTAAATTCTTATTAGAATACTATAAGAGTATGTTTTGAGCAAAAATCATATAAGTAACAAACAAATGTTTAATAAAACGTTATATTAACTAAGAAATTATTGTTAGAATATGATAAAATTATGTTTTCAGGAAAACTCATGTAAGTAACTAACAAATGTTGAATAAAACCTTATATTAACTACTAAATTCATATTAGAATACGATATGAGTATGTTTTAAGGAAAAATCATATAAGTAACTAACAAATGTTTAATAAAACCTTATATTAACAAAGAAGTTGTTGTCAGAATATAATAAGAGTATGTTTTGTAGAAAACCGATGTAAGTAACTAACAAATTTTCAATAAAACCTTATATTAACAACTAAATTCATATTAGAATACTATAAGGGTATGTTTTGAGAAAAAATCATATAAGTAACTAACAAATGTTTAATAAAACCTTATATTGACAAAGAAATTGTTGTTAGAATACAATAAGAGTATGTTTTGAGGAAAACTCATGTAAGTAACTAAAAAATGTTCAATAAAACCTTATATTAACTACTAAATTCTTATTAGAATACTATAAGAGTATGTTTTGAGGAAAAATCATATAAGTAACTAACAAATGTTTAATAAAACCTTATATTAACAAAGAAATAGTTGTTAGAATAAAATAAAGTATGTTTTGAGGAAAACCCATGTACGTAACTAACAAATTTTCAATAAAACCTTATATTAACTACTAAATTCTTATTAAAATACTATAAGAGTATGTTTTGAGGAAAAATCACATAAGTAACTAAGAAATTTTAAATAAAACCTTATATTAAAAAAGAAATAGTTGTTAGAATAAAATAAAGTATGTTTTGAGGAAAACCCATGTAAGTAACTAACAAATGTTCAATAAAACCTTATATTAACTACTAAATTCTTATTAAAATACTATAAGAGTATGTTTTGAGGAAAAATCACATAAGTAACTAACAAATTCTTAATAAAACCTTATATTAACTAATAAATTGTTGTTAGAATACAATAAGAGAATGTTTTGAAGAAAACTGATGTAACTAACTAACATATTTTCAATAAAACCTTATATTAACTACTAAATTCATATTAGAATACTATAAGAGTATGTTTTGAGGAAAAATCATTTACATAACTAACAAGTGTTTAATAAAACCTTATATTAACAAAGAAATTGTTGTTAGAATATGATAAAAGTATGTTTTCAGGAAAACTCATTTACGTAACTAAAAAATGTTGAATAAAACCTTATATTAACTACTAAATTCATATTAGAATACTATATGAGTATGTTTTGAGGAAAAATCATATATGTAAATAACAAATGTTTAATAAAACCCTATATTAACTACTAAATTCTTATTAGAATACTATAAGAGTATATTTTGAGGAAAAATCATATAAGTAACTAACAAATGTTTAATAAAACCTTATATTAACAAAGAAATTGTTGTTAGAATACAATAAGAGTATGTTTTGAGGAAAACTTGATGTAAGTAACTAACAAATTTTCAATAAAACCTTATACTAACAACTAAATTCATATTAGAATACTATAAGAGTATGTTTTGAGGAAAAATCATATAAGTAACTAACAAATATTTAATAAAACCTTATATTAACAAAAAACTGGTTGTTAGAATAAAATAAAAGTTTGTTTTGAGGAAGACTCATGTAAGTAACTAACAAATGTTCAATAAAACCTTATATTAACTACTAAATTCTTATTAGAATACTATAAGAGTATGTTTTGAGGAAAAATCATATAAGTAACTAACAAATGTTTAATAAATCCATATATTAACTGATAAATTGTTGTTAGAATACAATAAGAAAATGTTTTGAGGAAAACTGATGTAAATAACTAACATATTTTCAATAAAACCTTATATGAACTACTAAATTCATATTAGAATACTATAAGAATATGTTTTGAGGAAAAATGATATAAGTAACTAACAAATTTTTAATAAAACCTTATATTAACAACTAAATTCTTATTAGAATATTATAAGAGTATGTTTTGAGCAAAAATCATATAAGTAACAAACAAATGTTTAATAAAACGTTATATTAACTAAGAAATTATTGTTAGAATATGATAAAATTATTTTTTCAGGAAAACTCATGTAAGTAACTAACAAATGTTGAATAAAACCTTATATTAACTACTAAATTCATATTAGAATACTATATGAGTATGTTTTAAGGAAAAATCATATAAGTAACTAAGAAATGTTTAATAAAACCTTATATTAACAAAGAAGTTGTTGTTAGAATATAATAAGAGTATGTTTTGTGGAAAACTGATGTAAGTAACTAACAAATTTTCAATAAAACCTTATATTAACAACTAAATTCATATTAGAATACTATAAGAGTATGTTTTGAGGAAAAATCATATAAGTAACTAACAAATGTTAAATAAAACCTTATATTAACAAAGAAATTGTTGTTAGAATACAATAAGAGTATGTTTTGAGGAAAATTCATGTAAGTAACTAACAAATGTTCAATAAAACCTTATATTAACTACTAAATTCTTATTAGAATACTATAAGAGTATGTTTTGAGGAAAAATCATATAAGTAACGAACAAATGTTTAATAAAACCTTATATTAACTGGTAAATTGTTGTTAGAATACAATAAGAGAATGTTTTGAAGAAAACTGATGTAAGTAACTAACATATTTTCAATAAAACCTTATATTAACTACTAAATTCATATTAGAATACTATATGAGTATGTTTTGAGGAAAAATCATATAAGTAAATAATAAATGTTTAATAAAACCTTATATTAACTACTAAATTCTTATTAGAATACTATAAGAGTATATTTTGAGGAAAAATCATATAAGTAACTAACAAATGTTTAATAAAACCTTATATTAACAAAGAAGTTGTTGTCAGAATATAATAAGAGTATGTTTTGTAGAAAACTGATGTAAGTAACTAACAAATTTTCAATAAAACCTTATATTAACAACTAAATTCATATTAGAATACTATAAGGGTATGTTTTGAGAAAAAATCATATAAGTAACTAACAAATGTTTAATAAAACCTTATATTGACAAAGAAATTGTTGTTAGAATACAATAAGAGTATGTTTTGAGGAAAACTCATGTAAGTAACTAAAAAATGTTCAATAAAACCTTATATTAACTACTAAATTCTTATTAGAATACTATAAGAGTATGTTTTTAGGAAAAATCATATAAGTAACTAACAAATGTTTAATAAAACCTTATATTAACAAAGAAATAGTTGTTAGAATAAAATAAAGTATGTTTTGAGGAAAACCCATGTAAGTAACTAACAAATGTTCAATAAAACCTTATATTAACTACTAAATTCTTATTAAAATACTATAAGAGTATGTTTTGAGGAAAAATCACATAAGTAACTAACAAATTTTTAATAAAACCTTATATTAACAAAGAAATAGTTGTTAGAATAAAATAAAGTATGTTTTGAGGAAAACCCATGTAAGTAACTAACAAATGTTCAATAAAACCTTATATTAACTACTAAATTCTTATTAAAATACTATAAGAGTATGTTTTGAGGAAAAATCACATAAGTAACTAACAAATTCTTAATAAAATCTTATATTAACTAATAAATTGTTGTTAGAATACAATAAGAGAATGTTTTGAAGAAAACTGATGTAACTAACTAACATATTTTCAATAAAACCTTATATTAACTACTAAATTCATATTAGAATACTATAAGAGTATGTTTTGAGGAAAAATCATTTACGTAACTAACAAATGTTTAATAAAATCTTATATTAACAAAGAAATTGTTGTTAGAATATGATAAAAGTATGTTTTCAGGAAAACTCATGTACGTAACTAAAAAATGTTGAATAAAACCTTATATTAACTACTAAATTCATATTAGAATACTATATGAGTATGTTTTGAGGAAAAATCATATATGTAAATAACAAATGTTTAATAAAACCTTATATTAACTACTAAATTCTTATTAGAATACTATAAGAGTATATTTTGAGGAAAAATCATATAAGTAACTAACAAATGTTTAATAAAACCTTATATTAACAAAGAAATTGTTGTTAGAATACAATAATAGTATGTTTTGAGGAAAACTGATGTAAGTAACTAACAAATTTTCAATAAAACCTTATACTAACAACTAAATTCAAATTAGAATACTATAAGAGTATGTTTTGAGGAAAAATCATATAAGTAACTAACAAATGTTTAATAAAACCTTATATTAACAAAGAAATTATTGTTAGAATACAATAAGAGTATGTTTTGAGGAAAATTCATGTAAGTAACTAACAAATTTTCAATAAAACCTTATATTAACTACTAAATTCTTATTAGAATACTATAAGAGTATGTTTTGAGGAAAAATCATATAAGTAACGAACAAATGTTTAATAAAACCTTATATTAACTGATAAATTGTTGTTAGAATACAATAAGAGAATGTTTTGAAGAAAACTGATGTAAGTAACTAACATATTTTCAATAAAACCTTATATTAACTACTAAATTCATATTAGAATACTATATGAGTATGTTTTGAGCAAAAATCATATAAGTAAATAATAAATGTTTAATAAAACCTTATATTAACTACTAAATTCTTATTAGAATACTATAAGAGTATATTTTGAGGAAAAATCATATAAGTAACTAACAAATGTTTAATAAAACCTTATATTAACAAAAAACTGGTTGTTAGAATACAATAAAAGTTTGTTTTGAGGAAGACTCATGTAAGTAACTAACAAATGTTCAATAAAACCTTATATTAACTACTAAATTCTTATTAGAATACTATAAGAGTATGTTTTGAGGAAAAATCATATAAGTAACTAACAAATGTTTAATAAAACCTTATATTAACTGATAAAATTTTGTTAGAATACAATAAGAGAATGTTTTGAAGAAAACTGATGTAAGTAACTAACATATTTTCAATAAAACCTTATATGAACTACTAAATTCATATTAGAATACTATAAGAATATGTTTTGAGGAAAAATGATATAAGTAACTAACAAATTTTTAATAAAACCTTATATTAACAACTAAATTCTTATTAGAATACTATAAGAGTATGTTTTGAGCAAAAATCATATAAGTAACAAACAAATGTTTAATAAAACGTTATATTAACTAAAAAATTATTTTTAGAATATGATAAAATTATGTTTTCAGGAAAACTCATGTAAGTAACTAACAAATGTTGAATAAAACCTTATATTAACTACTAAATTCATATTAGAATACTATATGAGTATGTTTTAAGGAAAAATCATATAAGTAACTAACAAATGTTTAATAAAACCTTATATTAACAAAGAAGTTGTTGGCAGAATATAATAAGAGTATGTATTGTAGAAAACAGATGTAAGTAACTAACAAATTTTCAATAAAACCTTATATTAACAACTAAATTCATATTAGAATACTATAAGGGTATGTTTTGAGGAAAAATCATATAAGTAACTAACAAATGTTTAATAAATCCTTATATTAACTGATAAATTGTTGTTAGAATACAATAAGAGAATGTTTTGAAGAAAACCGATGTAAATAACTAACATATTTTCAATAAAACCTTATATGAACTACTAAATTCATATTAGAATACTATAAGAATATGTTTTGAGGAAAAATGATATAAGTAACTAACAAATTTTTAATAAAACCTTATATTAACAACTAAATTCTTATTAGAATACTATAAGAGTATGTTTTGAGCAAAAATCATATAAGTAACAAACAAATGTTTAATAAAACCTTATATTAACAAAAAAAAATTGTTTTTAGAATACAATAAAAGTATGTTTTGAGGAAAACTCATGTAAGTAACTAACAAATGTTCAATAAAACCTTATATTAACTACTAAATTCTTATTAGAATACTATAAGAGTATGTTTTGAGGAAAAATCATATAAGTAACTAACAAATATTTAATAAAACCTTATATTAACAAAGAAATAGTTGTTAGAATAAAATAAAGTATGTTTTGAGGAAAACCCATGTAAGTAACTAACAAATGTTCAATAAAACCTTATATTAACTACTAAATTCTTATTAAAATACTATAAGAGTATGTTTTGAGGAAAAATCACATAAGTAACTAACAAATTTTTAATAAAACCTTATATTAACTAATAAATTGTTGTTAGAATACAATAAGAGAATGTTTTGAAGAAAACTGATGTAACTAACTAACATATTTTTAATAAAACCTTATATTAACTACTAAATTCATATTAGAATACTATAAGAGTATGTTTTGAGGAAAAATCGTATAAGTAACTAACAAATGTTTAATAAAACCTTATATTAACAAAGAAATTGTTGTTAGAATATGATAAAAGTATGTTTTCAGGAAAACTCATGTAAGTAACTAACAAATGTTGAATAAAAGCTTATATTAACTACTAAATTCATATTAGAATACTATATGAGTATGTTTTGAGGAAAAATCATATATGTAAATAACAAATGTTTAATAAAACCTTATATTAACTACTAAATTCATATTAGAATACTATAAGAGTATGTTTTGAGGAAAAATCATATAAGTAACTAACAAATGTTTAATAAAACCTTATATTAACAAAGAAATAGTTGTTAGAATAAAATAAAGTATGTTTTGAGGAAAACCCATGTAAGTAACTAACAAATGTTCAATAAAACCTTATATTAACTACTAAATTCTTATTAAAATACTATAAGAGTATGTTTTGAGGAAAAATCACATAAGTAACTAACAAATTTTTAATAAAACCTTATATTAACTAATAAATTGTTGTTAGAATACATTAAGAGAATGTTTTGAAGAAAACTGATGTAAGTAACTAACATATTTTCAATAAAACCTTATATTAACTACTAAATTCATATTAGAATACTATATGAGTATGTTTTGAGCAAAAATCATATAAGTAAATAATAAATGTTTAATAAAACCTTATATTAACTACTAAATTCTTATTAGAATACTATAAGAGTATATTTTGAGGAAAAATCATATAAGTAACTAACAAATGTTTAATAAAACCTTATATTAACAAAGAAGTTGTTGTCAGAATATAATAAGAGTATGTTTTGTAGAAAACTGATGTAAGTAACTAACAAATTTTCAATAAAACCTTATATTAACAACTAAATTCATATTAGAATACTATAAGGGTATGTTTTGAGAAAAAATCATATAAGTAACTAACAAATGTTTAATAAAACCTTATATTGACAAAGAAATTGTTGTTAGAATACAATAAGAGTATGTTTTGAGGAAAACTCATGTAAGTAACTAAAAAATGTTCAATAAAACCTTATATTAACTACTAAATTCTTATTAGAATACTATAAGAGTATGTTTTTAGGAAAAATCATATAAGTAACTAACAAATGTTTAATAAAACCTTATATTAACAAAGAAATAGTTGTTAGAATAAAATAAAGTATGTTTTGAGGAAAACCCATGTAAGTAACTAACAAATGTTCAATAAAACCTTATATTAACTACTAAATTCTTATTAAAATACTATAAGAGTATGTTTTGAGGAAAAATCACATAAGTAACTAACAAATTTTTAATAAAACCTTATATTAACAAAGAAATAGTTGTTAGAATAAAATAAAGTATGTTTTGAGGAAAACCCATGTAAGTAACTAACAAATGTTCAATAAAACCTTATATTAACTACTAAATTCTTATTAAAATACTATAAGAGTATGTTTTGAGGAAAAATCACATAAGTAACTAACAAATTCTTAATAAAATCTTATATTAACTAATAAATTGTTGTTAGAATACAATAAGAGAATGTTTTGAAGAAAACTGATGTAACTAACTAACATATTTTCAATAAAACCTTATATTAACTACTAAATTCATATTAGAATACTATAAGAGTATGTTTTGAGGAAAAATCATTTACGTAACTAACAAATGTTTAATAAAATCTTATATTAACAAAGAAATTGTTGTTAGAATATGATAAAAGTATGTTTTCAGGAAAACTCATGTACGTAACTAAAAAATGTTGAATAAAACCTTATATTAACTACTAAATTCATATTAGAATACTATATGAGTATGTTTTGAGGAAAAATCATATATGTAAATAACAAATGTTTAATAAAACCTTATATTAACTACTAAATTCTTATTAGAATACTATAAGAGTATATTTTGAGGAAAAATCATATAAGTAACTAACAAATGTTTAATAAAACCTTATATTAACAAAGAAATTGTTGTTAGAATACAATAATAGTATGTTTTGAGGAAAACTGATGTAAGTAACTAACAAATTTTCAATAAAACCTTATACTAACAACTAAATTCAAATTAGAATACTATAAGAGTATGTTTTGAGGAAAAATCATATAAGTAACTAACAAATGTTTAATAAAACCTTATATTAACAAAGAAATTATTGTTAGAATACAATAAGAGTATGTTTTGAGGAAAATTCATGTAAGTAACTAACAAATTTTCAATAAAACCTTATATTAACTACTAAATTCTTATTAGAATACTATAAGAGTATGTTTTGAGGAAAAATCATATAAGTAACGAACAAATGTTTAATAAAACCTTATATTAACTGATAAATTGTTGTTAGAATACAATAAGAGAATGTTTTGAAGAAAACTGATGTAAGTAACTAACATATTTTCAATAAAACCTTATATTAACTACTAAATTCATATTAGAATACTATATGAGTATGTTTTGAGCAAAAATCATATAAGTAAATAATAAATGTTTAATAAAACCTTATATTAACTACTAAATTCTTATTAGAATACTATAAGAGTATATTTTGAGGAAAAATCATATAAGTAACTAACAAATGTTTAATAAAACCTTATATTAACAAAAAACTGGTTGTTAGAATACAATAAAAGTTTGTTTTGAGGAAGACTCATGTAAGTAACTAACAAATGTTCAATAAAACCTTATATTAACTACTAAATTCTTATTAGAATACTATAAGAGTATGTTTTGAGGAAAAATCATATAAGTAACTAACAAATGTTTAATAAAACCTTATATTAACTGATAAATTGTTGTTAGAATAGAATAAGAGAATGTTTTGAAGAAAACTGATGTAAGTAACTAACATATTTTCAATAAAACCTTATATGAACTACTAAATTCATATTAGAATACTATAAGAATATGTTTTGAGGAAAAATGATATAAGTAACTAACAAATTTTTAATAAAACTTTATATTAACAACTAAATTCTTATTAGAATACTATAAGAGTATGTTTTGAGCAAAAATCATATAAGTAACAAACAAATGTTTAATAAAACGTTATATTAACTAAAAAATTATTTTTAGAATATGATAAAATTATGTTTTCAGGAAAACTCATGTAAGTAACTAACAAATGTTGAATAAAACCTTATATTAACTACTAAATTCATATTAGAATACTATATGAGTATGTTTTAAGGAAAAATCATATAAGTAACTAACAAATGTTTAATAAAACCTTATATTAACAAAGAAGTTGTTGGCAGAATATAATAAGAGTATGTATTGTAGAAAACAGATGTAAGTAACTAACAAATTTTCAATAAAACCTTATATTAACAACTAAATTCATATTAGAATACTATAAGGGTATGTTTTGAGGAAAAATCATATAAGTAACTAACAAATGTTTAATAAATCCTTATATTAACTGATAAATTGTTGTTAGAATACAATAAGAGAATGTTTTGAAGAAAACCGATGTAAATAACTAACATATTTTCAATAAAACCTTATATGAACTACTAAATTCATATTAGAATACTATAAGAATATGTTTTGAGGAAAAATGATATAAGTAACTAACAAATTTTTAATAAAACCTTATATTAACAACTAAATTCTTATTAGAATACTATAAGAGTATGTTTTGAGCAAAAATCATATAAGTAACAAACAAATGTTTAATAAAACCTTATATTAACAAAAAAAAATTGTTTTTAGAATACAATAAAAGTATGTTTTGAGGAAAACTCATGTAAGTAACTAACAAATGTTCAATAAAACCTTATATTAACTACTAAATTCTTATTAGAATACTATAAGAGTATGTTTTGAGGAAAAATCATATAAGTAACTAACAAATATTTAATAAAACCTTATATTAACAAAGAAATAGTTGTTAGAATAAAATAAAGTATGTTTTGAGGAAAACCCATGTAAGTAACTAACAAATGTTCAATAAAACCTTATATTAACTACTAAATTCTTATTAAAATACTATAAGAGTATGTTTTGAGGAAAAATCACATAAGTAACTAACAAATTTTTAATAAAACCTTATATTAACTAATAAATTGTTGTTAGAATACAATAAGAGAATGTTTTGAAGAAAACTGATGTAACTAACTAACATATTTTTAATAAAACCTTATATTAACTACTAAATTCATATTAGAATACTATAAGAGTATGTTTTGAGGAAAAATCGTATAAGTAACTAACAAATGTTTAATAAAACCTTATATTAACAAAGAAATTGTTGTTAGAATATGATAAAAGTATGTTTTCAGGAAAACTCATGTAAGTAACTAACAAATGTTGAATAAAAGCTTATATTAACTACTAAATTCATATTAGAATACTATATGAGTATGTTTTGAGGAAAAATCATATATGTAAATAACAAATGTTTAATAAAACCTTATATTAACTACTAAATTCATATTAGAATACTATAAGAGTATGTTTTGAGGAAAAATCATATAAGTAACTAACAAATGTTTAATAAAACCTTATATTAACAAAGAAATAGTTGTTAGAATAAAATAAAGTATGTTTTGAGGAAAACCCATGTAAGTAACTAACAAATGTTCAATAAAACCTTATATTAACTACTAAATTCTTATTAAAATACTATAAGAGTATGTTTTGAGGAAAAATCACATAAGTAACTAACAAATTTTTAATAAAACCTTATATTAACTAATAAATTGTTGTTAGAATACATTAAGAGAATGTTTTGAAGAAAACTGATGTAAGTAACTAACATATTTTTAATAAAACCTTATATTAACTACTAAATTCATATTAGAATACTATAAGAGTATGTTTTGAGGAAAAATCGTATAAGTAACTAACAAATGTTTAATAAAACCTTATATTAACAAAGAAATTGTTGTTAGAATATGATAAAAGTATGTTTTCAGGAAAACTCATGTAAGTAACTAACAAATGTTGAATAAAAGCTTATATTAACTACTAAATTCATATTAGAATACTATATGAGTATGTTTTGAGGAAAAATCATATATGTAAATAACAAATGTTTAATAAAACCTTATATTAACTACTAAATTCATATTAGAATACTATAAGAGTATGTTTTGAGGAAAAATCATATAAGTAACTAACAAATGTTTAATAAAACCTTATATTAACAAAGAAATAGTTGTTAGAATAAAATAAAGTATGTTTTGAGGAAAACCCATGTAAGTAACTAACAAATGTTCAATAAAACCTTATATTAACTACTAAATTCTTATTAAAATACTATAAGAGTATGTTTTGAGGAAAAATCACATAAGTAACTTACAAATTTTTAATAAAACCTTATATTAACTAATAAATTGTTGTTAGAATACAAAAAGAGAATGTTTTGAAGAAAACTGATGTAACTAACTAACATATTTTCAATAAAACCTTATATTAACAACTAAATTCTTATTAGAATACTATAAGAGTATGTTTTGAGGAAAAATCATATAAGTAACTAAAAAATGTTTAATAAAACCTTATATTAACAAAGAAATAGTTGTTAGAATAAAATAAAGTATGTTTTGAGGAAAACCCATGTAAGTAACTAACAAATGTTCAATAAAACCTTATATTAAATACTAAATTCTTATTAAAATACTATAAGAGTATGTTTTGAGGAAAAATCACATAAGTAACTAACAAATTCTTAATAAAACCTTATATTAACTACTAACAAATTCTTATTAACTAATAAATTCTTAATCACATAAGTAACTAACAAATTCTTAATCACATAAGTAACTAACAAATTCTTATTAACTAATAAATTGTTGTTAGAATAGAATAAGAGAATGTTTTGAAGAAAACTGATGTAAGTAACTAACATATTTTCAATAAAACCTTATATTAACTACTAAATTCTTATTAGAATACTATAAGAGTATGTTTTGAGGAAAAATCATATAAGTAACTAACAAATGTTTAATAAATCCTTATATTAACTGATAAATTGTTGTTAGAATACAATAAGAGAATGTTTTGAGGAAAACTGATGTAAATAACTAACATATTTTCAATAAAACCTTATATGAACTACTAAATTCATATTAGAATACTATAAGAGTATGTTTTGAGGAAAAATCGTATAAGTAACTAACCAATGTTTAATAAAACCTTATATTAACAAAGAAATTGTTGTTAGAATATGATAAAAGTATGTTTTCAGGAAAACTCATGTAAGTAACTAACAAATGTTGAATAAAAGCTTATATTAACTACTAAATTCATATTAGAATACTATATGAGTATGTTTTGAGGAAAAATCATATATGTAAATAACAAATGTTTAATAAAACCTTATATTAACTACTAAATTCATATTAGAATACTATAAGAGTATGTTTTGAGGAAAAATCATATAAGTAACTAACAAATGTTTAATAAAACCTTATATTAACAAAAAAATTGTTGTTAGAATACAATAAAAGTATGTTTTGAGGAAAACTCATGTAAGTAACTAACAAATGTTCAATAAAACCTTATATTAACTACTAAATTCTTATTAGAATATTATAAGAGTATGTTTTGAGGAAAAATCATATAAGTAACTAACAAATATTTAATAAAACCTTATATTAACAAAGAAATAGTTGTTAGAATAAAATAAAGTATGTTTTGAGGAAAACCCATGTAAGTAACTAACAAATGTTCAATAAAACCTTATATTAACTACTAAATTCTTATTAAAATACTATAAGAGTATGTTTTGAGGAAAAATCACATAAGTAACTTACAAATTTTTAATAAAACCTTATATTAACTAATAAATTGTTGTTAGAATACAAAAAGAGAATGTTTTGAAGAAAACTGATGTAACTAACTAACATATTTTCAATAAAACCTTATATTAACAACTAAATTCTTATTAGAATACTATAAGAGTATGTTTTGAGGAAAAATCATATAAGTAACTAACAAATGTTTAATAAAACCTTATATTAACAAAGAAATAGTTGTTAGAATAAAATAAAGTATGTTTTGAGGAAAACCCATGTAAGTAACTAACAAATGTTCAATAAAACCTTATATTAAATACTAAATTCTTATTAAAATACTATAAGAGTATGTTTTGAGGAAAAATCTCATAAGTAACTAACAAATTCTTAATAAAACCTTATATTAACTACTAACAAATTCTTATTAACTAATAAATTCTTAATCACATAAGTAACTAACAAATTCTTAATCACATAAGTAACTAACAAATTCTTATTAACTAATAAATTGTTGTTAGAATAGAATAAGAGAATGTTTTGAAGAAAACTGATGTAAGTAACTAACATATTTTCAATAAAACCTTATATTAACTACTAAATTCATATTAGAATACTATAAGAGTATGTTTTGAGGAAAAATCATATAAGTAACTAACAAATGTTTAATAAAACCTTATATTAACAAAGAAATTGTTGTTAGAATATAAGAAAAGTATGTTTTCAGGAAAACTCATGTAAGTAACTAACAAATGTTGAATAAAACCTTATATTAACTACTAAATTCATATTAGAATACTATATGAGTATGTTTTGAGGAAAAATCATATAAGTAACTAACAAATGTTTAATAAAACCTTATATTAACAAAGAAATAGTTGTTAGAATAAAATAAAGTATGTTTTGAGGAAAACCCATGTAAGTAACTAACAAATGTTCAATAAAACCTTATATTAACTACTAAATTCTTATTAAAATACTATAAGAGTATGTTTTGAGGAAAAATCACATAAGTAACTAACAAATTCTTAATAAAACCTTATATTAACTAATAAATTGTTGTTAGAATACAATAAGAGAATGTTTTGAGGAAGACTCATGTAAGTAACTAACATATTTTCAATAAAACCTTATATTAACTACTAAATTCATATTAGAATACTATAAGAGTATGTTTTGAGGAAAAATCATATAAGTAACTAACAAATGTTTAATAAAACCTTATATTAACTACTAAATTCATATTAGAATACTATAAGAGTATGTTTTGAGGAAAAATCACATAAGTAACTAACAAATTTTTAATAAAACCTTATATTAACTAATAAATTGTTGTTGGAATACATTAAGAGAATGTTTTGAAGAAAACTGATGTAAGTAACTAACATATTTTTAATAAATCCTTATATTAACTACTAAATTCATATTAGAATACTATAAGAGTATGTTTTGAGGAAAAATCGTATAAGTAACTAACAAATGTTTAATAAAACCTTATATTAACAAAGAAATTGTTGTTAGAATATGATAAAAGTATGTTTTCAGGAAAACTCATGTAAGTAACTAACAAATGTTGAATAAAAGCTTATATTAACTACTAAATTCATATTAGAATACTATATGAGTATGTTTTGAGGAAAAATCATATATGTAAATAACAAATGTTTAATAAAACCTTATATTAACTACTAAATTCATATTAGAATACTATAAGAGTATGTTTTGAGGAAAAATCATATAAGTAACTAACAAATGTTTAATAAAACCTTATATTAACAAAAAAATTGTTGTTAGAATACAATAAAAGTATGTTTTGAGGAAAACTCATGTAAGTAACTAACAAATGTTCAATAAAACCTTATATTAACTACTAAATTCTTATTAGAATATTATAAGAGTATGTTTTGAGGAAAAATCATATAAGTAACTAACAAATATTTAATAAAACCTTATATTAACAAAGAAATAGTTGTTAGAATAAAATAAAGTATGTTTTGAGGAAAACCCATGTAAGTAACTAACAAATGTTCAATAAAACCTTATATTAACTACTAAATTCTTATTAAAATACTATAAGAGTATGTTTTGAGGAAAAATCACATAAGTAACTTACAAATTTTTAATAAAACCTTATATTAACTAATAAATTGTTGTTAGAATACAAAAAGAGAATGTTTTGAAGAAAACTGATGTAACTAACTAACATATTTTCAATAAAACCTTATATTAACAACTAAATTCTTATTAGAATACTATAAGAGTATGTTTTGAGGAAAAATCATATAAGTAACTAACAAATGTTTAATAAAACCTTATATTAACAAAGAAATAGTTGTTAGAATAAAATAAAGTATGTTTTGAGGAAAACCCATGTAAGTAACTAACAAATGTTCAATAAAACCTTATATTAACTACTAAATTCTTATTAAAATACTATAAGAGTATGTTTTGAGGAAAAATCACATAAGTAACTAACAAATTTTTAATAAAACCTTATATTAACTAATAAATTGTTGTTAGAATACATTAAGAGAATGTTTTGAAGAAAACTGATGTAACTAACTAACATATTTTCAATAAAACCTTATATTAACAACTAAATTCATATTAGAATACTATAAGAGTATGTTTTGAGGAAAAATCATATAAGTAACTAACAAATGTTTAATAAAACCTTATATTAACAAAGAAATTGTTGTTAGAATATGATAAAAGTATGTTTTCAGGAAAACTCATGTAAGTAACTAACAAATGTTGAATAAAACCTTATATTAACTACTAAATTCATATTAGAATACTATATGAGTATGTTTTGAGGAAAAATCATATATGTAAATAACAAATGTTGAATAAAAGCTTATATTAACTACTAAATTCTTATTAGAATACTATAAGAGTATGTTTTGAGGAAAAATCATATAAGTAACTAACAAATATTTAATAAAACCTTATATTAACAAAGAAATAGTTGTTAGAATAAAATAAAGTATGTTTTGAGGAAAACCCATGTAAGTAACTAACAAATGTTCAATAAAACCTTATATTAACTACTAAATTCTTATTAAAATACTATAAGAGTATGTTTTGAGGAAAAATCACATAAGTAACTTACAAATTTTTAATAAAACCTTATATTAACTAATAAATTGTTGTTAGAATACAAAAAGAGAATGTTTTGAAGAAAACTGATGTAACTAACTAACATATTTTCAATAAAACCTTATATTAACAACTAAATTCTTATTAGAATACTATAAGAGTATGTTTTGAGGAAAAATCATATAAGTAACTAAAAAATGTTTAATAAAACCTTATATTAACAAAGAAATAGTTGTTAGAATAAAATAAAGTATGTTTTGAGGAAAACCCATGTAAGTAACTAACAAATGTTCAATAAAACCTTATATTAAATACTAAATTCTTATTAAAATACTATAAGAGTATGTTTTGAGGAAAAATCACATAAGTAACTAACAAATTCTTAATAAAACCTTATATTAACTACTAACAAATTCTTATTAACTAATAAATTCTTAATCACATAAGTAACTAACAAATTCTTAATCACATAAGTAACTAACAAATTCTTATTAACTAATAAATTGTTGTTAGAATAGAATCAGAGAATGTTTTGAAGAAAACTGATGTAAGTAACTAACATATTTTCAATAAAACCTTATATTAACTACTAAATTCTTATTAGAATACTATAAGAGTATGTTTTGAGGAAAAATCATATAAGTAACTAACAAATGTTTAATAAATCCTTATATTAACTGATAAATTGTTGTTAGAATACAATAAGAGAATGTTTTGAGGAAAACTGATGTAAATAACTAACATATTTTCAATAAAACCTTATATGAACTACTAAATTCATATTAGAATACTATAAGAGTATGTTTTGAGGAAAAATCGTATAAGTAACTAACCAATGTTTAATAAAACCTTATATTAACAAAGAAATTGTTGTTAGAATATGATAAAAGTATGTTTTCAGGAAAACTCATGTAAGTAACTAACAAATGTTGAATAAAAGCTTATATTAACTACTAAATTCATATTAGAATACTATATGAGTATGTTTTGAGGAAAAATCATATATGTAAATAACAAATGTTTAATAAAACCTTATATTAACTACTAAATTCATATTAGAATACTATAAGAGTATGTTTTGAGGAAAAATCATATAAGTAACTAACAAATGTTTAATAAAACCTTATATTAACAAAAAAATTGTTGTTAGAATACAATAAAAGTATGTTTTGAGGAAAACTCATGTAAGTAACTAACAAATGTTCAATAAAACCTTATATTAACTACTAAATTCTTATTAGAATATTATAAGAGTATGTTTTGAGGAAAAATCATATAAGTAACTAACAAATATTTAATAAAACCTTATATTAACAAAGAAATAGTTGTTAGAATAAAATAAAGTATGTTTTGAGGAAAACCCATGTAAGTAACTAACAAATGTTCAATAAAACCTTATATTAACTACTAAATTCTTATTAAAATACTATAAGAGTATGTTTTGAGGAAAAATCACATAAGTAACTTACAAATTTTTAATAAAACCTTATATTAACTAATAAATTGTTGTTAGAATACAAAAAGAGAATGTTTTGAAGAAAACTGATGTAACTAACTAACATATTTTCAATAAAACCTTATATTAACAACTAAATTCTTATTAGAATACTATAAGAGTATGTTTTGAGGAAAAATCATATAAGTAACTAACAAATGTTTAATAAAACCTTATATTAACAAAGAAATAGTTGTTAGAATAAAATAAAGTATGTTTTGAGGAAAACCCATGTAAGTAACTAACAAATGTTCAATAAAACCTTATATTAAATACTAAATTCTTATTAAAATACTATAAGAGTATGTTTTGAGGAAAAATCACATAAGTAACTAACAAATTCTTAATAAAACCTTATATTAACTACTAACAAATTCTTATTAACTAATAAATTCTTAATCACATAAGTAACTAACAAATTCTTAATCACATAAGTAACTAACAAATTTTTATTAACTAATAAATTGTTGTTAGAATAGAATAAGAGAATGTTTTGAAGAAAACTGATGTAAGTAACTAACATATTTTCAATAAAACCTTATATTAACTACTAAATTCATATTAGAATACTATAAGAGTATGTTTTGAGGAAAAATCATATAAGTAACTAACAAATGTTTAATAAAACCTTATATTAACAAAGAAATTGTTGTTAGAATATAATAAAAGTATGTTTTCAGGAAAACTCATGTAAGTAACTAACAAATGTTGAATAAAACCTTATATTAACTACTAAATTCATATTAGAATACTATATGAGTATGTTTTGAGGAAAAATCATATAAGTAACTAACAAATGTTTAATAAAACCTTATATTAACAAAGAAATAGTTGTTAGAATAAAATAAAGTATGTTTTGAGGAAAACCCATGTAAGTAACTAACAAATGTTCAATAAAACCTTATATTAACTACTAAATTCTTATTAAAATACTATAAGAGTATGTTTTGAGGAAAAATCACATAAGTAACTAACAAATTCTTAATAAAACCTTATATTAACTAATAAATTGTAGTTAGAATACAATAACATAATGTTTTGAGGAAGACTCATGTAAGTAACTAACATATTTTCAATAAAACCTTATATTAACTACTAAATTCATATTAGAATACTATAAGAGTATGTTTTGAGGAAAAATCATATAAGTAACTAACAAATGTTTAATAAATACTTATATTAACAAAGAAATTGTTGTTAGAATATGATAAAAGTATGTTTTCAGGAAACTCATGTAAGTAACTAACAAATGTTGAATAAAACCTTATATTAACTACTAAATTCATATTAGAATATTATATGAGTATGTTTTAAGGAAAAATCATATATGTAAATAACAAAAGTTTAATAAAACCTTATATTAACTACTAAATTCTTATTAGAATACTATAAGAGTATATTTTGACGAAAAATCATATAAGTAACTAACAAATGTTTAATAAAACCTTATATTAACAAAAAAAAATTGTTGTTAGAATACAATAAAAGTATGTTTTGAGGAAAACTCATGTAAGTAACTAACAAATGTTCAATAAAACCTTATATTAACTACTAAATTCTTATTAGAATACTAAAAGAGTATGTTTTGAGGAAAAATCATATAAGTAACTAACAAATATTTAATAAAACCTTATATTAACTAATAAATTGTTGTTAGAATACAATAAGAGAATGTTTTGAAGAAAACTGATGTAACTAACATATTTTCAATAAAACCTTATATTAACAACTAAATTCATATTAGAATACTATAAGAGTATGTTTTGAGGAAAAATCATATAAGTAATTAACAAATGTTTAATAAAACCTTATATTAACAAAGAAATAGTTGTTAGAATAAAATAAAGTATGTTTTGAGGAAAACCCATGTAAGTAACTAACAAATGTTCAATAAAACCTTATATTAACTACTAAATTCTTATTAAAATACTATAAGAGTATGTTTTGAGGAAAAATCACATAAGTAACTAACAAATTCTTAATAAAACCTTATATTAACTAATAAATTGTTGTTAGAATACAATAAGAGAATGTTTTGAAGAAAACTGATGTAAGTAACTAACATATTTTCAATAAAACCTTATATTAAATACTAAATTCATATTAGAATACTATAAGAGTATGTTTTGAGGAAAAATCATATAAGTAACTAACAAATGTTTAATAAAACCTCATATTAACAAAGAAATTGTTGTTAGAATATGATAAAAGTATGTTTTCAGGAAAACTCATGTAAGTAACTAACAAATGTTGAATAAAACCTTATATTAACTACTAAATTCATATTAGAATACTATATGAGTATGTTTTGAGGAAAAATCATATATGTAAATAACAAATGTTTAATAAAACCTTATATTAACTACTAAATTCTTATTAGAATACTATAAGAGTATATTTTGAGGAAAAATCATATAAGTAACTAACAAATGTTTAATAAAACCTTATATTAACAAAAAAATTGTTGTTAGAATACAATAAAAGTATGTTTTGAGGAAAACTCATGTAAGTAACTAACAAATGTTCAATAAAACCTTATATTAACTACTAAATTCTTATTAGAATACTATAAGAGTATGTTTTGAGGAAAAATCATATAAGTAATTATCAAATGTTTAATAAAACCTTATATTAACAAAGAAATAGTTGTTAGAATAAAATAAAGTATGTTTTGAGGAAAACCCATGTAAGTAACTAACAAATGTTCAATAAAACCTTATATTAACTACTAAATTCTTATTAAAATACTATAAGAGTATGTTTTGAGGAAAAATCACATAAGTAACTAACAAATTTTTAATAAAACTTTATATTAACTAATAAATTGTTGTTAGAATACAATAAGAGAATGTTTTGACGAAGACTCATGTAAGTAACTAACATATTTTCAATAAAACCTTATATTAACTACTAAATTCATATTAGAATACTATAAGAGTATGTTTTGAGGAAAAATCATATAAGTAACTAACAAATGTTTAATAAATCCTTATATTAACAAAGAAATTGTTGTTAGAATATGATAAAAGTATGTTTTCAGGAAAACTCATGTAAGTAACTAACAAATGTTGAATAAAAGCTTATATTAACTACTAAATTCTTATTAAAATACTATAAGAGTATGTTTTGAGGAAAAATCACATAAGTAACTAACAAATTTTTAATAAAACCTTATATTAACTAATAAATTGTTGTTAGAATACAATAAGAGAATGTTTTGAAGAAAACTGATGTAAGTAACTAACATATTTTCAATAAAACCTTATATTAACAACTAAATTCATATTAGAATACTATAAGAGTATGTTTTGAGGAAAAATCATATAAGTAACTAACAAATGTTTAATAAAACCTTATATTAACAAAGAAATTGTTGTTAGAATATGATAAAAGTATGTTTTCAGGAAAACTCATGTAAGTAACTAACAAATGTTGAATAAAAGCTTATATTAACTACTAAATTCATATTAGAATACTATATGAGTATGTTTTGAGGAAAAATCATATATGTAAATAACAAATGTTTAATAAAACCTTATATTAACTACTAAATTCATATTAGAATACTATAAGAGTATGTTTTGAGGAAAAATCATATAAGTAACTAACAAATGTTTAATAAAACCTTATATTAACAAAAAAATTGTTGTTAGAATACAATAAAAGTATGTTTTGAGGAAAACTCATGTAAGTAACTAACAAATGTTCAATAAAACCTTATATTAACTACTAAATTCTTATTAGAATATTATAAGAGTATGTTTTGAGGAAAAATCATATAAGTAACTAACAAATATTTAATAAAACCTTATATTAACAAAGAAATAGTTGTTAGAATAAAATAAAGTATGTTTTGAGGAAAACCCATGTAAGTAACTAACAAATGTTCAATAAAACCTTATATTAACTACTAAATTCTTATTAAAATACTATAAGAGTATGTTTTGAGGAAAAATCACATAAGTAACTTACAAATTTTTAATAAAACCTTATATTAACTAATAAATTGTTGTTAGAATACAAAAAGAGAATGTTTTGAAGAAAACTGATGTAACTAACTAACATATTTTCAATAAAACCTTATATTAACAACTAAATTCTTATTAGAATACTATAAGAGTATGTTTTGAGGAAAAATCATATAAGTAACTAACAAATGTTTAATAAAACCTTATATTAACAAAGAAATAGTTGTTAGAATATAATAAAAGTATGTTTTCAGGAAAACTCATGTAAGTAACTAACAAATGTTGAATAAAACCTTATATTAACTACTAAATTCATATTAGAATACTATATGAGTATGTTTTGAGGAAAAATCATATAAGTAACTAACAAATGTTTAATAAAACCTTATATTAACAAAGAAATAGTTGTTAGAATAAAATAAAGTATGTTTTGAGGAAAACCCATGTAAGTAACTAACAAATGTTCAATAAAACCTTATATTAACTACTAAATTCTTATTAAAATACTATAAGAGTATGTTTTGAGGAAAAATCACATAAGTAACTAACAAATTCTTAATAAAACCTTATATTAACTAATAAATTGTTGTTAGAATACAATAAGAGAATGTTTTGACGAAGACTCATGTAAGTAACTAACATATTTTCAATAAAACCTTATATTAACTACTAAATTCATATTAGAATACTATAAGAGTATGTTTTGAGGAAAAATCATATAAGTAACTAACAAATGTTTAATAAATCCTTATATTAACAAAGAAATTGTTGTTAGAATATGATAAAAGTATGTTTTCAGGAAACTCATGTAAGTAACTAACAAATGTTGAATAAAACCTTATATTAACTACTAAATTCACATTAGAATATTATATGAGTATGTTTTAAGGAAAAATCATATATGTAAATAACAAAAGTTTAATAAAACCTTATATTAACTACTAAATTCTTATTAGAATACTATAAGAGTATATTTTGACGAAAAATCATATAAGTAACTAACAAATGTTTAATAAAACCTTATATTAACAAAAAAAAATTGTTGTTAGAATCTAATAAAAGTATGTTTTGAGGAAAACTCATGTAAGTAACTAACAAATGTTCAATAAAACCTTATATTAACTACTAAATTCTTATTAGAATACTAAAAGAGTATGTTTTGAGGAAAAATCATATAAGTAACTAACAAATATTTAATAAAACCTTATATTAAATAATAAATTGTTGTTAGAATACAATAAGAGAATGTTTTGAAGAAAACTGATGTAACTAACTAACATATTTTCAATAAAACCTTATATTAACAACTAAATTCATATTAGAATACTATAAGAGTATGTTTTGAGGAAAAATCATATAAGTAATTAACAAATGTTTAATAAAACCTTATATTAACAAAGAAATAGTTGTTAGAATAAAATAAAGTATGTTTTGAGGAAAACCCATGTAAGTAACTAACAAATGTTCAATAAAACCTTATATTAACTACTAAATTCTTATTAAAATACTATAAGAGTATGTTTAGAGGAAAAATCATATAAGTAACTAACAAATGTTTAATAAAACCTTATATTAACAAAAAAATTGTTGTTAGAATACAATAAAAGTATGTTTTGAGGAAAACTCATGTAAGTAACTAACAAATGTTCAATAAAACCTTATATTAACTACTAAATTCTTATTAGAATACTATAAGAGTATGTTTTGAGGAAAAATCATATAAGTAACTAACAAATGTTCAATAAAACCTTATATTAACTACTAAATTCTTATTAGAATACTATAAGAGTATGTTTTGAGGAAAAATCATATAAGTAACTAACAAATGTTTAATAAAACCTTATATTAACAAAGAAATAGTTGTTAGAATAAAATAAAGTATGTTTTGAGGAAAACCCATGTAAATAACTAACAAATGTTCAATAAAACCTTATATGAACTACTAAATTCTTATTAAAATACTATAAGAGTATGTTTTGAGGAAAAATCACATAAGTAACTAACAAATTCTTAATAAAACCTTATATTAACTAATAAATTGTTGTTAGAATACAATAAGAGAATGTTTTGAAGAAAACTGATGTAAGTAACTAACAAATGTTTAATAAAACCTTATATTAACTACTAAATTCATATTAGAATACTATAAGAGTATGTTTTGAGGAAAAATCATATAAGTAACTAACAAATGTTTAATAAAACCTTATATTAACAAAAAAATTGTTGTTAGAATACAATAAAAGTATGTTTTGAGGAAAACTCATGTAAGTAACTAACAAATGTTCAATAAAACCTTATATTAACTACTAAATTCTTATTAGAATACTATAAGAGTATGTTTTGAGGAAAAATCATATAAGTAACTAACAAATGTTCAATAAAACCTTATATTAACTACTAAATTCTTATTAGAATAATATAAGAGTATGTTTTGAGGAAAAATCATATAAGTAACCAACAAATGTTTAATAAAACCTTATATTAACAAAGAAATAGTTGTTAGAATAAAATAAATTATGTTTTGAGGAAAACCCATGTAAGTAACTAACAAATGTTCAATAAAACCTTATATTAACTACTAAATTCTTATTAAAATACTATAAGAGTATGTTTTGAGGAAAAATCACATAAGTAACTAACAAATTCTTAATAAAACCTTATATTAACTAATAAATTGTTGTTAGAATAGAATAAGAGAATGTTTTGAAGAAAACTGATGTAAGTAACTAACATATTTTCAATAAAACCTCATATTAACTACTAAATTCATATTAGAATACTATAAGAGTATGTTTTGAGGAAAAATCATATAAGTAACTAACAAATGTTTAATAAAACCTTATATTAACAAAGAAATTGTTGTTAGAATATGATAAAAGTATGTTTTCAGGAAAACTCATGTAAGTAACTAACAAATGTTGAATAAAACCTTATATTAACTACTAAATTCATATTAGAATACTATATGAGTATGTTTTGAGGAAAAATCATATATGTAAATAACAAATGTTTAATAAAACCCTATATTAACAAAGAAATTGTTGTTAGAATACAATAAGAGTATGTTTTGAGGAAAACTGATGTAAGTAACTAACAAATTTTCAATAAAACCTTATATTAACAACTAAATTCTTATTAGAATACTATAAGAGTATGTTTTGAGCAAAAATCATATAAGTAACAAACAAATGTTTAATAAAACCTTATATTAACAAAAAAAAATTGTTTTTAGAATACAATAAAAGTATGTTTTGAGGAAAACTCATGTAAGTAACTAACAAATGTTCAATAAAACCTTATATTAACTACTAAATTCTTATTAGAATACTATAAGAGTATGTTTTGAGGAAAAATCATATAAGTAACTAACAAATATTTAATAAAACCTTATATTAACAAAGAAATAGTTGTTAGAATAAAATAAAGTATGTTTTGAGGAAAACCCATGTAAGTAACTAACAAATGTTCAATAAAACCTTATATTAACTACTAAATTCTTATTAAAATACTATAAGAGTATGTTTTGAGGAAAAATCACATAAGTAACTAACAAATTTTTAATAAAACCTTATATTAACTAATAAATTGTTGTTAGAATACAATAAGAGAATGTTTTGAAGAAAACTGATGTAACTAACTAACATATTTTTAATAAAACCTTATATTAACTACTAAATTCATATTAGAATACTATAAGAGTATGTTTTGAGGAAAAATCGTATAAGTAACTAACAAATGTTTAATAAAACCTTATATTAACAAAGAAATTGTTGTTAGAATATGATAAAAGTATGTTTTCAGGAAAACTCATGTAAGTAACTAACAAATGTTGAATAAAAGCTTATATTAACTACTAAATTCATATTAGAATACTATATGAGTATGTTTTGAGGAAAAATCATATATGTAAATAACAAATGTTTAATAAAACCTTATATTAACTACTAAATTCATATTAGAATACTATAAGAGTATGTTTTGAGGAAAAATCATATAAGTAACTAACAAATGTTTAATAAAACCTTATATTAACAAAGAAATAGTTGTTAGAATAAAATAAAGTATGTTTTGAGGAAAACCCATGTAAGTAACTAACAAATGTTCAATAAAACCTTATATTAACTACTAAATTCTTATTAAAATACTATAAGAGTATGTTTTGAGGAAAAATCACATAAGTAACTAACAAATTTTTAATAAAACCTTATATTAACTAATAAATTGTTGTTAGAATACATTAAGAGAATGTTTTGAAGAAAACTGATGTAAGTAACTAACATATTTTTAATAAAACCTTATATTAACTACTAAATTCATATTAGAATACTATAAGAGTATGTTTTGAGGAAAAATCGTATAAGTAACTAACAAATGTTTAATAAAACCTTATATTAACAAAGAAATTGTTGTTAGAATATGATAAAAGTATGTTTTCAGGAAAACTCATGTAAGTAACTAACAAATGTTGAATAAAAGCTTATATTAACTACTAAATTCATATTAGAATACTATATGAGTATGTTTTGAGGAAAAATCATATATGTAAATAACAAATGTTTAATAAAACCTTATATTAACTACTAAATTCATATTAGAATACTATAAGAGTATGTTTTGAGGAAAAATCATATAAGTAACTAACAAATGTTTAATAAAACCTTATATTAACAAAGAAATAGTTGTTAGAATAAAATAAAGTATGTTTTGAGGAAAACCCATGTAAGTAACTAACAAATGTTCAATAAAACCTTATATTAACTACTAAATTCTTATTAAAATACTATAAGAGTATGTTTTGAGGAAAAATCACATAAGTAACTTACAAATTTTTAATAAAACCTTATATTAACTAATAAATTGTTGTTAGAATACAAAAAGAGAATGTTTTGAAGAAAACTGATGTAACTAACTAACATATTTTCAATAAAACCTTATATTAACAACTAAATTCTTATTAGAATACTATAAGAGTATGTTTTGAGGAAAAATCATATAAGTAACCAAAAAATGTTTAATAAAACCTTATATTAACAAAGAAATAGTTGTTAGAATAAAATAAAGTATGTTTTGAGGAAAACCCATGTAAGTAACTAACAAATGTTCAATAAAACCTTATATTAAATACTAAATTCTTATTAAAATACTATAAGAGTATGTTTTGAGGAAAAATCACATAAGTAACTAACAAATTCTTAATAAAACCTTATATTAACTACTAACAAATTCTTATTAACTAATAAATTCTTAATCACATAAGTAACTAACAAATTCTTAATCACATAAGTAACTAACAAATTCTTATTAACTAATAAATTGTTGTTAGAATAGAATAAGAGAATGTTTTGAAGAAAACTGATGTAAGTAACTAACATATTTTCAATAAAACCTTATATTAACTACTAAATTCTTATTAGAATACTATAAGAGTATGTTTTGAGGAAAAATCATATAAGTAACTAACAAATGTTTAATAAATCCTTATATTAACTGATAAATTGTTGTTAGAATACAATAAGAGAATGTTTTGAGGAAAACTGATGTAAATAACTAACATATTTTCAATAAAACCTTATATGAACTACTAAATTCATATTAGAATACTATAAGAGTATGTTTTGAGGAAAAATCGTATAAGTAACTAACCAATGTTTAATAAAACCTTATATTAACAAAGAAATTGTTGTTAGAATATGATAAAAGTATGTTTTCAGGAAAACTCATGTAAGTAACTAACAAATGTTGAATAAAAGCTTATATTAACTACTAAATTCATATTAGAATACTATATGAGTATGTTTTGAGGAAAAATCATATATGTAAATAACAAATGTTTAATAAAACCTTATATTAACTACTAAATTCATATTAGAATACTATAAGAGTATGTTTTGAGGAAAAATCATATAAGTAACTAACAAATGTTTAATAAAACCTTATATTAACAAAAAAATTGTTGTTAGAATACAATAAAAGTATGTTTTGAGGAAAACTCATGTAAGTAACTAACAAATGTTCAATAAAACCTTATATTAACTACTAAATTCTTATTAGAATATTATAAGAGTATGTTTTGAGGAAAAATCATATAAGTAACTAACAAATATTTAATAAAACCTTATATTAACAAAGAAATAGTTGTTAGAATAAAATAAAGTATGTTTTGAGGAAAACCCATGTAAGTAACTAACAAATGTTCAATAAAACCTTATATTAACTACTAAATTCTTATTAAAATACTATAAGAGTATGTTTTGAGGAAAAATCACATAAGTAACTTACAAATTTTTAATAAAACCTTATATTAACTAATAAATTGTTGTTAGAATACAAAAAGAGAATGTTTTGAAGAAAACTGATGTAACTAACTAACATATTTTCAATAAAACCTTATATTAACAACTAAATTCTTATTAGAATACTATAAGAGTATGTTTTGAGGAAAAATCATATAAGTAACTAACAAATGTTTAATAAAACCTTATATTAACAAAGAAATAGTTGTTAGAATAAAATAAAGTATGTTTTGAGGAAAACCCATGTAAGTAACTAACAAATGTTCAATAAAACCTTATATTAAATACTAAATTCTTATTAAAATACTATAAGAGTATGTTTTGAGGAAAAATCTCATAAGTAACTAACAAATTCTTAATAAAACCTTATATTAACTACTAACAAATTCTTATTAACTAATAAATTCTTAATCACATAAGTAACTAACAAATTCTTAATCACATAAGTAACTAACAAATTCTTATTAACTAATAAATTGTTGTTAGAATAGAATAAGAGAATGTTTTGAAGAAAACTGATGTAAGTAACTAACATATTTTCAATAAAACCTTATATTAACTACTAAATTCATATTAGAATACTATAGGAGTATGTTTTGAGGAAAAATCATATAAGTAACTAACAAATGTTTAATAAAACCTTATATTAACAAAGAAATTGTTGTTAGAATATAAGAAAAGTATGTTTTCAGGAAAACTCATGTAAGTAACTAACAAATGTTGAATAAAACCTTATATTAACTACTAAATTCATATTAGAATACTATATGAGTATGTTTTGAGGAAAAATCATATAAGTAACTAACAAATGTTTAATAAAACCTTATATTAACAAAGAAATAGTTGTTAGAATAAAATAAAGTATGTTTTGAGGAAAACCCATGTAAGTAACTAACAAATGTTCAATAAAACCTTATATTAACTACTAAATTCTTATTAAAATACTATAAGAGTATGTTTTGAGGAAAAATCACATAAGTAACTAACAAATTCTTAATAAAACCTTATATTAACTAATAAATTGTTGTTAGAATACAATAAGAGAATGTTTTGAGGAAGACTCATGTAAGTAACTAACATATTTTCAATAAAACCTTATATTAACTACTAAATTCATATTAGAATACTATAAGAGTATGTTTTGAGGAAAAATCATATAAGTAACTAACAAATGTTTAATAAAACCTTATATTAACTACTAAATTCATATTAGAATACTATAAGAGTATGTTTTGAGGAAAAATCACATAAGTAACTAACAAATTTTTAATAAAACCTTATATTAACTAATAAATTGTTGTTGGAATACATTAAGAGAATGTTTTGAAGAAAACTGATGTAAGTAACTAACATATTTTTAATAAATCCTTATATTAACTACTAAATTCATATTAGAATACTATAAGAGTATGTTTTGAGGAAAAATCGTATAAGTAACTAACAAATGTTTAATAAAACCTTATATTAACAAAGAAATTGTTGTTAGAATATGATAAAAGTATGTTTTCAGGAAAACTCATGTAAGTAACTAACAAATGTTGAATAAAAGCTTATATTAACTACTAAATTCATATTAGAATACTATATGAGTATGTTTTGAGGAAAAATCATATATGTAAATAACAAATGTTTAATAAAACCTTATATTAACTACTAAATTCATATTAGAATACTATAAGAGTATGTTTTGAGGAAAAATCATATAAGTAACTAACAAATGTTTAATAAAACCTTATATTAACAAAAAAATTGTTGTTAGAATACAATAAAAGTATGTTTTGAGGAAAACTCATGTAAGTAACTAACAAATGTTCAATAAAACCTTATATTAACTACTAAATTCTTATTAGAATATTATAAGAGTATGTTTTGAGGAAAAATCATATAAGTAACTAACAAATATTTAATAAAACCTTATATTAACAAAGAAATAGTTGTTAGAATAAAATAAAGTATGTTTTGAGGAAAACCCATGTAAGTAACTAACAAATGTTCAATAAAACCTTATATTAACTACTAAATTCTTATTAAAATACTATAAGAGTATGTTTTGAGGAAAAATCACATAAGTAACTTACAAATTTTTAATAAAACCTTATATTAACTAATAAATTGTTGTTAGAATACAAAAAGAGAATGTTTTGAAGAAAACTGATGTAACTAACTAACATATTTTCAATAAAACCTTATATTAACAACTAAATTCTTATTAGAATACTATAAGAGTATGTTTTGAGGAAAAATCATATAAGTAACTAACAAATGTTTAATAAAACCTTATATTAACAAAGAAATAGTTGTTAGAATAAAATAAAGTATGTTTTGAGGAAAACCCATGTAAGTAACTAACAAATGTTCAATAAAACCTTATATTAACTACTAAATTCTTATTAAAATACTATAAGAGTATGTTTTGAGGAAAAATCACATAAGTAACTAACAAATTTTTAATAAAACCTTATATTAACTAATAAATTGTTGTTAGAATACATTAAGAGAATGTTTTGAAGAAAACTGATGTAACTAACTAACATATTTTCAATAAAACCTTATATTAACAACTAAATTCATATTAGAATACTATAAGAGTATGTTTTGAGGAAAAATCATATAAGTAACTAACAAATGTTTAATAAAACCTTATATTAACAAAGAAATTGTTGTTAGAATATGATAAAAGTATGTTTTCAGGAAAACTCATGTAAGTAACTAACAAATGTTGAATAAAACCTTATATTAACTACTAAATTCATATTAGAATACTATATGAGTATGTTTTGAGGAAAAATCATATATGTAAATAACAAATGTTGAATAAAAGCTTATATTAACTACTAAATTCTTATTAGAATACTATAAGAGTATGTTTTGAGGAAAAATCATATAAGTAACTAACAAATATTTAATAAAACCTTATATTAACATAGAAATAGTTGTTAGAATAAAATAAAGTATGTTTTGAGGAAAACCCATGTAAGTAACTAACAAATGTTCAATAAAACCTTATATTAACTACTAAATTCTTATTAAAATACTATAAGAGTATGTTTTGAGGAAAAATCACATAAGTAACTTACAAATTTTTAATAAAACCTTATATTAACTAATAAATTGTTGTTAGAATACAAAAAGAGAATGTTTTGAAGAAAACTGATGTAACTAACTAACATATTTTCAATAAAACCTTATATTAACAACTAAATTCTTATTAGAATACTATAAGAGTATGTTTTGAGGAAAAATCATATAAGTAACTAAAAAATGTTTAATAAAACCTTATATTAACAAAGAAATAGTTGTTAGAATAAAATAAAGTATGTTTTGAGGAAAACCCATGTAAGTAACTAACAAATGTTCAATAAAACCTTATATTAAATACTAAATTCTTATTAAAATACTATAAGAGTATGTTTTGAGGAAAAATCACATAAGTAACTAACAAATTCTTAATAAAACCTTATATTAACTACTAACAAATTCTTATTAACTAATAAATTCTTAATCACATAAGTAACTAACAAATTCTTAATCACATAAGTAACTAACAAATTCTTATTAACTAATAAATTGTTGTTAGAATAGAATAAGAGAATGTTTTGAAGAAAACTGATGTAAGTAACTAACATATTTTCAATAAAACCTTATATTAACTACTAAATTCTTATTAGAATACTATAAGAGTATGTTTTGAGGAAAAATCATATAAGTAACTAACAAATGTTTAATAAATCCTTATATTAACTGATAAATTGTTGTTAGAATACAATAAGAGAATGTTTTGAGGAAAACTGATGTAAATAACTAACATATTTTCAATAAAACCTTATATGAACTACTAAATTCATATTAGAATACTATAAGAGTATGTTTTGAGGAAAAATCGTATAAGTAACTAACCAATGTTTAATAAAACCTTATATTAACAAAGAAATTGTTGTTAGAATATGATAAAAGTATGTTTTCAGGAAAACTCATGTAAGTAACTAACAAATGTTGAATAAAACCTTATATTAACTACTAAATTCATATTAGAATACTATATGAGTATGTTTTGAGGAAAAATCATATATGTAAATAACAAATGTTGAATAAAAGCTTATATTAACTACTAAATTCTTATTAGAATACTATAAGAGTATGTTTTGAGGAAAAATCATATAAGTAACTAACAAATGTTTAATAAAACCTTATATTAACAAAGAAATAGTTGTTAGAATAAAATAAAGTATGTTTTGAGGAAAACCCATGTAAGTAACTAACAAATGTTCAATAAAACCTTATATTAAATACTAAATTCTTATTAAAATACTATAAGATTATGTTTTGAGGAAAAATCACATAAGTAACTAACAAATTCTTAATAAAACCTTATATTAACTACTAACAAATTCTTATTAACTAATAAATTCTTAATCACATAAGTAACTAACAAATTCTTAATCACATAAGTAACTAACAAATTCTTATTAACTAATAAATTGTTGTTAGAATAGAATCAGAGAATGTTTTGAAGAAAACTGATGTAAGTAACTAACATATTTTCAATAAAACCTTATATTAACTACTAAATTCTTATTAGAATACTATAAGAGTATGTTTTGAGGAAAAATCATATAAGTAACTAACAAATGTTTAATAAATCCTTATATTAACTGATAAATTGTTGTTAGAATACAATAAGAGAATGTTTTGAGGAAAACTGATGTAAATAACTAACATATTTTCAATAAAACCTTATATGAACTACTAAATTCATATTAGAATACTATAAGAGTATGTTTTGAGGAAAAATCGTATAAGTAACTAACCAATGTTTAATAAAACCTTATATTAACAAAGAAATTGTTGTTAGAATATGATAAAAGTATGTTTTCAGGAAAACTCATGTAAGTAACTAACAAATGTTGAATAAAAGCTTATATTAACTACTAAATTCATATTAGAATACTATATGAGTATGTTTTGAGGAAAAATCATATATGTAAATAACAAATGTTTAATAAAACCTTATATTAACTACTAAATTCATATTAGAATACTATAAGAGTATGTTTTGAGGAAAAATCATATAAGTAACTAACAAATGTTTAATAAAACCTTATATTAACAAAAAAATTGTTGTTAGAATACAATAAAAGTATGTTTTGAGGAAAACTCATGTAAGTAACTAACAAATGTTCAATAAAACCTTATATTAACTACTAAATTCTTATTAGAATATTATAAGAGTATGTTTTGAGGAAAAATCATATAAGTAACTAACAAATATTTAATAAAACCTTATATTAACAAAGAAATAGTTGTTAGAATAAAATAAAGTATGTTTTGAGGAAAACCCATGTAAGTAACTAACAAATGTTCAATAAAACCTTATATTAACTACTAAATTCTTATTAAAATACTATAAGAGTATGTTTTGAGGAAAAATCACATAAGTAACTTACAAATTTTTAATAAAACCTTATATTAACTAATAAATTGTTGTTAGAATACAAAAAGAGAATGTTTTGAAGAAAACTGATGTAACTAACTAACATATTTTCAATAAAACCTTATATTAACAACTAAATTCTTATTAGAATACTATAAGAGTATGTTTTGAGGAAAAATCATATAAGTAACTAACAAATGTTTAATAAAACCTTATATTAACAAAGAAATAGTTGTTAGAATAAAATAAAGTATGTTTTGAGGAAAACCCATGTAAGTAACTAACAAATGTTCAATAAAACCTTATATTAAATACTAAATTCTTATTAAAATACTATAAGAGTATGTTTTGAGGAAAAATCACATAAGTAACTAACAAATTCTTAATAAAACCTTATATTAACTACTAACAAATTCTTATTAACTAATAAATTCTTAATCACATAAGTAACTAACAAATTCTTAATCACATAAGTAACTAACAAATTTTTATTAACTAATAAATTGTTGTTAGAATAGAATAAGAGAATGTTTTGAAGAAAACTGATGTAAGTAACTAACATATTTTCAATAAAACCTTATATTAACTACTAAATTCATATTAGAATACTATAAGAGTATGTTTTGAGGAAAAATCATATAAGTAACTAACAAATGTTTAATAAAACCTTATATTAACAAAGAAATTGTTGTTAGAATATAATAAAAGTATGTTTTCAGGAAAACTCATGTAAGTAACTAACAAATGTTGAATAAAACCTTATATTAACTACTAAATTCATATTAGAATACTATATGAGTATGTTTTGAGGAAAAATCATATAAGTAACTAACAAATGTTTAATAAAACCTTATATTAACAAAGAAATAGTTGTTAGAATAAAATAAAGTATGTTTTGAGGAAAACCCATGTAAGTAACTAACAAATGTTCAATAAAACCTTATATTAACTACTAAATTCTTATTAAAATACTATAAGAGTATGTTTTGAGGAAAAATCACATAAGTAACTAACAAATTCTTAATAAAACCTTATATTAACTAATAAATTGTAGTTAGAATACAATAACATAATGTTTTGAGGAAGACTCATGTAAGTAACTAACATATTTTCAATAAAACCTTATATTAACTACTAAATTCATATTAGAATACTATAAGAGTATGTTTTGAGGAAAAATCATATAAGTAACTAACAAATGTTTAATAAATACTTATATTAACAAAGAAATTGTTGTTAGAATATGATAAAAGTATGTTTTCAGGAAACTCATGTAAGTAACTAACAAATGTTGAATAAAACCTTATATTAACTACTAAATTCATATTAGAATATTATATGAGTATGTTTTAAGGAAAAATCATATATGTAAATAACAAAAGTTTAATAAAACCTTATATTAACTACTAAATTCTTATTAGAATACTATAAGAGTATATTTTGACGAAAAATCATATAAGTAACTAACAAATGTTTAATAAAACCTTATATTAACAAAAAAAAATTGTTGTTAGAATACAATAAAAGTATGTTTTGAGGAAAACTCATGTAAGTAACTAACAAATGTTCAATAAAACCTTATATTAACTACTAAATTCTTATTAGAATACTAAAAGAGTATGTTTTGAGGAAAAATCATATAAGTAACTAACAAATATTTAATAAAACCTTATATTAACTAATAAATTGTTGTTAGAATACAATAAGAGAATGTTTTGAAGAAAACTGATGTAACTAACATATTTTCAATAAAACCTTATATTAACAACTAAATTCATATTAGAATACTATAAGAGTATGTTTTGAGGAAAAATCATATAAGTAATTAACAAATGTTTAATAAAACCTTATATTAACAAAGAAATAGTTGTTAGAATAAAATAAAGTATGTTTTGAGGAAAACCCATGTAAGTAACTAACAAATGTTCAATAAAACCTTATATTAACTACTAAATTCTTATTAAAATACTATAAGAGTATGTTTTGAGGAAAAATCACATAAGTAACTAACAAATTCTTAATAAAACCTTATATTAACTAATAAATTGTTGTTAGAATACAATAAGAGAATGTTTTGAAGAAAACTGATGTAAGTAACTAACATATTTTCAATAAAACCTTATATTAAATACTAAATTCATATTAGAATACTATAAGAGTATGTTTTGAGGAAAAATCATATAAGTAACTAACAAATGTTTAATAAAACCTCATATTAACAAAGAAATTGTTGTTAGAATATGATAAAAGTATGTTTTCAGGAAAACTCATGTAAGTAACTAACAAATGTTGAATAAAACCTTATATTAACTACTAAATTCATATTAGAATACTATATGAGTATGTTTTGAGGAAAAATCATATATGTAAATAACAAATGTTTAATAAAACCTTATATTAACTACTAAATTCTTATTAGAATACTATAAGAGTATATTTTGAGGAAAAATCATATAAGTAACTAACAAATGTTTAATAAAACCTTATATTAACAAAAAAATTGTTGTTAGAATACAATAAAAGTATGTTTTGAGGAAAACTCATGTAAGTAACTAACAAATGTTCAATAAAACCTTATATTAACTACTAAATTCTTATTAGAATACTATAAGAGTATGTTTTGAGGAAAAATCATATAAGTAATTATCAAATGTTTAATAAAACCTTATATTAACAAAGAAATAGTTGTTAGAATAAAATAAAGTATGTTTTGAGGAAAACCCATGTAAGTAACTAACAAATGTTCAATAAAACCTTATATTAACTACTAAATTCTTATTAAAATACTATAAGAGTATGTTTTGAGGAAAAATCACATAAGTAACTAACAAATTTTTAATAAAACTTTATATTAACTAATAAATTGTTGTTAGAATACAATAAGAGAATGTTTTGACGAAGACTCATGTAAGTAACTAACATATTTTCAATAAAACCTTATATTAACTACTAAATTCATATTAGAATACTATAAGAGTATGTTTTGAGGAAAAATCATATAAGTAACTAACAAATGTTTAATAAATCCTTATATTAACAAAGAAATTGTTGTTAGAATATGATAAAAGTATGTTTTCAGGAAAACTCATGTAAGTAACTAACAAATGTTGAATAAAAGCTTATATTAACTACTAAATTCTTATTAAAATACTATAAGAGTATGTTTTGAGGAAAAATCACATAAGTAACTAACAAATTTTTAATAAAACCTTATATTAACTAATAAATTGTTGTTAGAATACAATAAGAGAATGTTTTGAAGAAAACTGATGTAAGTAACTAACATATTTTCAATAAAACCTTATATTAACAACTAAATTCATATTAGAATACTATAAGAGTATGTTTTGAGGAAAAATCATATAAGTAACTAACAAATGTTTAATAAAACCTTATATTAACAAAGAAATTGTTGTTAGAATATGATAAAAGTATGTTTTCAGGAAAACTCATGTAAGTAACTAACAAATGTTGAATAAAAGCTTATATTAACTACTAAATTCATATTAGAATACTATATGAGTATGTTTTGAGGAAAAATCATATATGTAAATAACAAATGTTTAATAAAACCTTATATTAACTACTAAATTCATATTAGAATACTATAAGAGTATGTTTTGAGGAAAAATCATATAAGTAACTAACAAATGTTTAATAAAACCTTATATTAACAAAAAAATTGTTGTTAGAATACAATAAAAGTATGTTTTGAGGAAAACTCATGTAAGTAACTAACAAATGTTCAATAAAACCTTATATTAACTACTAAATTCTTATTAGAATATTATAAGAGTATGTTTTGAGGAAAAATCATATAAGTAACTAACAAATATTTAATAAAACCTTATATTAACAAAGAAATAGTTGTTAGAATAAAATAAAGTATGTTTTGAGGAAAACCCATGTAAGTAACTAACAAATGTTCAATAAAACCTTATATTAACTACTAAATTCTTATTAAAATACTATAAGAGTATGTTTTGAGGAAAAATCACATAAGTAACTTACAAATTTTTAATAAAACCTTATATTAACTAATAAATTGTTGTTAGAATACAAAAAGAGAATGTTTTGAAGAAAACTGATGTAACTAACTAACATATTTTCAATAAAACCTTATATTAACAACTAAATTCTTATTAGAATACTATAAGAGTATGTTTTGAGGAAAAATCATATAAGTAACTAACAAATGTTTAATAAAACCTTATATTAACAAAGAAATAGTTGTTAGAATATAATAAAAGTATGTTTTCAGGAAAACTCATGTAAGTAACTAACAAATGTTGAATAAAACCTTATATTAACTACTAAATTCATATTAGAATACTATATGAGTATGTTTTGAGGAAAAATCATATAAGTAACTAACAAATGTTTAATAAAACCTTATATTAACAAAGAAATAGTTGTTAGAATAAAATAAAGTATGTTTTGAGGAAAACCCATGTAAGTAACTAACAAATGTTCAATAAAACCTTATATTAACTACTAAATTCTTATTAAAATACTATAAGAGTATGTTTTGAGGAAAAATCACATAAGTAACTAACAAATTCTTAATAAAACCTTATATTAACTAATAAATTGTTGTTAGAATACAATAAGAGAATGTTTTGACGAAGACTCATGTAAGTAACTAACATATTTTCAATAAAACCTTATATTAACTACTAAATTCATATTAGAATACTATAAGAGTATGTTTTGAGGAAAAATCATATAAGTAACTAACAAATGTTTAATAAATCCTTATATTAACAAAGAAATTGTTGTTAGAATATGATAAAAGTATGTTTTCAGGAAACTCATGTAAGTAACTAACAAATGTTGAATAAAACCTTATATTAACTACTAAATTCATATTAGAATATTATATGAGTATGTTTTAAGGAAAAATCATATATGTAAATAACAAAAGTTTAATAAAACCTTATATTAACTACTAAATTCTTATTAGAATACTATAAGAGTATATTTTGACGAAAAATCATATAAGTAACTAACAAATGTTTAATAAAACCTTATATTAACAAAAAAAAATTGTTGTTAGAATCTAATAAAAGTATGTTTTGAGGAAAACTCATGTAAGTAACTAACAAATGTTCAATAAAACCTTATATTAACTACTAAATTCTTATTAGAATACTAAAAGAGTATGTTTTGAGGAAAAATCATATAAGTAACTAACAAATATTTAATAAAACCTTATATTAAATAATAAATTGTTGTTAGAATACAATAAGAGAATGTTTTGAAGAAAACTGATGTAACTAACTAACATATTTTCAATAAAACCTTATATTAACAACTAAATTCATATTAGAATACTATAAGAGTATGTTTTGAGGAAAAATCATATAAGTAATTAACAAATGTTTAATAAAACCTTATATTAACAAAGAAATAGTTGTTAGAATAAAATAAAGTATGTTTTGAGGAAAACCCATGTAAGTAACTAACAAATGTTCAATAAAACCTTATATTAACTACTAAATTCTTATTAAAATACTATAAGAGTATGTTTAGAGGAAAAATCATATAAGTAACTAACAAATGTTTAATAAAACCTTATATTAACAAAAAAATTGTTGTTAGAATACAATAAAAGTATGTTTTGAGGAAAACTCATGTAAGTAACTAACAAATGTTCAATAAAACCTTATATTAACTACTAAATTCTTATTAGAATACTATAAGAGTATGTTTTGAGGAAAAATCATATAAGTAACTAACAAATGTTCAATAAAACCTTATATTAACTACTAAATTCTTATTAGAATACTATAAGAGTATGTTTTGAGGAAAAATCATATAAGTAACTAACAAATGTTTAATAAAACCTTATATTAACAAAGAAATAGTTGTTAGAATAAAATAAAGTATGTTTTGAGGAAAACCCATGTAAATAACTAACAAATGTTCAATAAAACCTTATATGAACTACTAAATTCTTTTTAAAATACTATAAGAGTATGTTTTGAGGAAAAATCACATAAGTAACTAACAAATTCTTAATAAAACCTTATATTAACTAATAAATTGTTGTTAGAATACAATAAGAGAATGTTTTGAAGAAAACTGATGTAAGTAACTAACAAATGTTTAATAAAACCTTATATTAACTACTAAATTCATATTAGAATACTATAAGAGTATGTTTTGAGGAAAAATCATATAAGTAACTAACAAATGTTTAATAAAACCTTATATTAACAAAAAAATTGTTGTTAGAATACAATAAAAGTATGTTTTGAGGAAAACTCATGTAAGTAACTAACAAATGTTCAATAAAACCTTATATTAACTACTAAATTCTTATTAGAATACTATAAGAGTATGTTTTGAGGAAAAATCATATAAGTAACTAACAAATGTTCAATAAAACCTTATATTAACTACTAAATTCTTATTAGAATAATATAAGAGTATGTTTTGAGGAAAAATCATATAAGTAACCAACAAATGTTTAATAAAACCTTATATTAACAAAGAAATAGTTGTTAGAATAAAATAAATTATGTTTTGAGGAAAACCCATGTAAGTAACTAACAAATGTTCAATAAAACCTTATATTAACTACTAAATTCTTATTAAAATACTATAAGAGTATGTTTTGAGGAAAAATCACATAAGTAACTAACAAATTCTTAATAAAACCTTATATTAACTAATAAATTGTTGTTAGAATAGAATAAGAGAATGTTTTGAAGAAAACTGATGTAAGTAACTAACATATTTTCAATAAAACCTCATATTAACTACTAAATTCATATTAGAATACTATAAGAGTATGTTTTGAGGAAAAATCATATAAGTAACTAACAAATGTTTAATAAAACCTTATATTAACAAAGAAATTGTTGTTAGAATATGATAAAAGTATGTTTTCAGGAAAACTCATGTAAGTAACTAACAAATGTTGAATAAAACCTTATATTAACTACTAAATTCATATTAGAATACTATATGAGTATGTTTTGAGGAAAAATCATATATGTAAATAACAAATGTTTAATAAAACCCTATATTAACAAAGAAATTGTTGTTAGAATACAATAAGAGTATGTTTTGAGGAAAACTGATGTAAGTAACTAACAAATTTTCAATAAAACCTTATATTAACAACTAAATTCATATTAGAATACGATAAGAGTATGTTTTGAGGAAAAATCATATAAGTAACTAACAAATGTTTAATAAAACCTTATATCAAAAAAAATTGTTGTTAGAATACAATAAAAGTTTTTTTTGAGGAAGACTCATGTAAATAACTAACAAATGTTCAATAAAACCTTATATTAACTACTAAATTCTTATTAGAATACTATAAGAGTATGTTTTGAGGAAAAATCATATAAGTAACTAACAAATGTTTAATAAATCCTTATATTAACTGATAAATTGTTGTTAGAATACAATAAGAGAATGTTTTGAGGAAAACTGATGTAAATAACTAACATATTTTCAATAAAACCTTATATGAACTACTAAATTCATATTAGAATACTATAAGAATATGTTTTGAGGAAAAATGATATAAGTAACTAACAAATTTTTAATAAAACCTTATATTAACAACTAAATTCTTATTAGAATACTATAAGAGTATGTTTTGAGCAAAAATCATATAAGTAACAAACAAATGTTTAATAAAACGTTATATTAACTAAGAAATTGTTGTTAGAATATGATAAAAGTATGTTTTCAGGAAAACTCATGTAAGTAACTAACAAATGTTGAATAAAACCTTATATTAACTACTAAATTCATATTAGAATACTATATGAGTATGTTTTAAGGAAAAATCATATAAGTAACTAACAAATGTTTAATAAAACCTTATATTAACAATGAAGTTGTTGTTAGAATATAATAAGAGCATGTTTTGTGGAAAACTGATGTAAGTAACTAACAAATTTTCAATAAAACCTTATATTAACAACTAAATTCATATTAGAATACTATAAGAGTATGTTTTGAGGAAAAATCATATAAGTAACTAACAAATGTTTAATAAAACCTTATATTAACAAAGAAATTGTTGTTAGAATACAATAAGAGTATGTTTTGAGGAAAACTCATGTAAGTAACTAACAAATGTTCAATAAAACCTTATATTAACTACTAAATTCTTATTAGAATACTATAAGAGTATGTTTTGAGGAAAAATCATATAAGTAACTAACAAATGTTTAATAAAACCTTATATTAACTGATAAATTGTTGTTAGAATACAATAAGAGAATGTTTTGAAGAAAACTGATGTATGTAACTAACATATTTTCAATAAAACCTTATATTAACTACTAAATTCATATTAGAATACTATATGTGTATGTTTTGAGGAAAAATCATATAAGTAAATAATAAATGTTTAATAAAACCTTATATTAACTACTAAATTCTTATTAGAATACTATAAGAGTATATGTTGAGGAAAAATCATATAAGTAACTAACAAATGTTTAATAAAACCTTATTTTAACAAAGAAGTTGTTGTCAGAATATAATAAGAGTATGTTTTGTAGAAAACTGATGTAAGTAACTAACAAATTTTCAATAAAACCTTATATTAACAACTAAATTCATATTAGAATAATATAAGGGTATGTTTTGAGGAAAAATCATATAAGTAACTAACAAATGTTTAATAAAACCTTATATTAACAAAGAAATTGTTGTTAGAATACAATAAGAGTATGTTTTGAGGAAAACTCATGTAAGTAACTAACAAATGTTCAATAAAACCTTATATTAAATACTAAATTCTTATTAGAATACTATAAGAGTATGTTTTGAGGAAAAATCATATAAGTAACTAACAAATGTTTAATAAAACCTTATATTAACAAAGAAATAGTTGTTAGAATAAAATAAAGTATGTTTTGAGGAAAACCCATGTAAGTAACTAACAAATGTTCGCTAGTATCAAAGAAATATTCCGTAATGGAATTATCCTGAAGCAATCCAATGCCACCTTTGTATCGCTTCTACCGAAGGTAAGCAATCCCACTCTGGTGAAGGATTTACGCCCAATCTCTTGCTGCAATACAGTGATGAAGATGGTCAGTAAGCTCTTGGTGGCCAGGATTAAGAGCACAATGAACCAGTTGGTGTCGGATTGTCAAGGTGCGTTTGTACCTGGTCGATCGTTGGCTCACAACAATGCGGTTGCCTTAGAGGTTGTTAGGGGATATGGTACTAAGACATTGTCACCACGCTGCACAATCAAGGTAGACCTTCAAAAAGCGTACGACTTTGTCAGCTGGGATTTCGTCCGGTTCACGCTACAACAGCTGCAGTTCCCGGATAAGCTGATTGGTTTGATAATGGAGTGTGTGACATCGACAGCGTTTTCAATCATAATAAATGGTGCGCCAGAAGGGTATTTTCGAGGGAAACGAGGGCTAAGGCAAGGCGACCCCCTCTCGCCTTACCTATTTGTGTTGTGCATGGAGATGCTCAATCGTATGCTGAATGAAGGCACTATGAACCCAGATTTTAAATTCCATCCAAGATGCAGAAGAATGAGGCTGGTGCACTTAGCTTTCGCCGACGATTTGCTGATTTTTTGCAAAGCTGATATGAAATCGATAAAGGTGATAAAGAAGGTCCTGGACAGCTTCTTCAAGGCTTCGGGTCTTCGAGCTAACAAGGATAAAAGTACAATCTACTTTGCTGGTGTGGACAGAGAAGTGGCAGAGAGCATTACGAGAGAGCTGGGGTTCCAGGAGGGTCGGCTACCAGTCCGATATCTAGGCATGCCTCTGCATTCAAAAAGAATTTCTCTTCATGAATATAGTGATCTTACTGAGAAGTGCAGTAAATATGTACAGAATTGGGCAACCAGGAAATTGTCGTATGCGGGCAGAATGCAATTGATAAAGGCTGTGTTTGGAGGGGTGTTATCTTTCTGGAATCAATCAGTTTTACTACCGAAAGGAGTCATTGCAAAGCTGAGCGAAATTCAGCGCCATTTCCTTTGGAAGGGTACGCTGGAAGGTGGGAAAAATCTGGTTGCTTGGAATGATGTGACAAAACCTTTTGATGAAGGTGGGTTGGACATCAAAGAAATTCTAGGCTGGAATAAGAGCATCTATGCAAAGCTTCTAAGCGACATTGACAAGCAAAAGGAGTGTATTTGGGTGAGATGGGCTAATCACAATCTGCTCAGAGGCAATTCAGTATGGGATGTCGGCCCTAAAGCTAATGATTCGTGGGCTTGGAAGGCGCTCCTTGGTGTGAGGGATGAGCTTAAGGAGCTTCTGCAGGCCCATGGAATCATCGATTGGGATGCTTTACATCATCCAGCTGGAGGGTTGGCGAGTGGGAAGGTCTATGAATTGGTTCGTGAACATGGGGAGAACGTCGAATGGGGGAGCTTCATCTGGAAGCGAGCCCAGTGTAAGCGCTGGTCTTTTGTCACGAGGCTGGCTGCACGACAGAGGCTACAGACGGGTCGAGTAGTCAAGCACTGGAAGGGCCCAGATGCGGCCTGGTGTGTGCTTTGCAATGAGGAAGAGGAGACGGAAGATCATCTCTGGTTCGGTTGCAGAGTAATCAGGGAAGTTCAGAGGAGGGTCTTCGATTGGCTAGGTGTGGCGGTCCGATACAGCAACCTCCGCGAATGGCTAATGTGGTTCGAGAGAGAGCCAGAAGCGAACAGAAAAGGGGTAATGTTCCAAGGAAAGCTGTTGGCTTTGTGTGCACTCGTGTACACCACCTGGAGGGCGCGGAATCGGGTTATTTTCGGGGGTGAGCAGTTCAGCCCAGCCACTTGCGCTATTGAGATTATTAAGGCAAGTCGGAACAGAATCTCCATCAAATGCAAGTGTAGAACGAGGGTGGAGAAACTTTGGGTCAAGCGGCTGATGCATTAGCTGAGGCTTGGGTTTTGAGGATGGATGTATAGAGGAAGTGATGATAGGGGTTTTGTGACGAATCTCTTTTTGTGGGGTGGATAGTTTTTGAGGTTTTTTGGGAGGTATACACCGTATGTATTTTTCCACGGGACCCTTGGTATGGTCGGCGTGTTTTTGTAACTTGGTTACACCATCATATATATATTTACCAGTTCAGAACTAACAAATGTTCAATAAAACCTTATATTAACTACTAAATTCTTATTAAAATACTATAAGAGTATGTTTTGAGGAAAAATCACATAAGTAACTAACAAATTCTTAATAAAACCTTATATTAACTAATAAATTGTTGTTAGAATAGAATAAGAGAATGTTTTGAAGAAAACTGATGAAAGTAACTAACATATTTTCAATAAAACCTTATATTAACTACTAAATTCATATTAGAATAATATAAGAGTATGTTTTGAGGAAAAATCATAAAAGTAACTAACAAATGTTTAATAAAACCTTATATTAACAAAGAAATTGTTGTTAGAATATGATAAAAGTATGTTTTCAGGATAACTCATGTAAGTAACTAACAAATGTTGAATAAAAGCTTATATTAACTACTAAATTCATATTAGAATACTATATGAGTATGTTTTGAGGAAAAATCATATATATAAATAACAAATGTTTAATAAAACCTTATATTAACTACTAAATTCTTATTAGAATACTATAAGAGTATATTTTGAGGAAAAATCGTATAAGTAACTAACAAATGTTTAATAAAACCTTATATTAACAAAGAAATTGTTGTTAGAATACAATAAGAGTATGTTTTGAGGAAAACTATTGTAAGTTACTAACAAATTTTCAATAAAACCTTATACTAACAACTAAATTCATATTAGAATACGATAAGAGTATGTTTTGAGGAAAAATCATATAAGTAACTAACAAATGTTTAATAAAACCTTATATTAACAAAGAAATTGTTGTTAGAATACAATAAAAGTTTGTTTTGAGGAAGACTCATGTAAGTAACTAACAAATGTTGAATAAAACCTTATATTAACTACTAAATTCTTATTAGAATACTATAAGAGTATGTTTTGAGGAAAAATCATATAAGTAACTAACAAATGTTTAATAAATCCTTATATTAACTGATAAATTGTTGTTAGAATACAATAAGAGAATGTTTTGAGGAAAACTGATGTAAATAACTAACATATTTTCAATAAAACCTTATATGAACTACTAAATTCATATTAGAATACTATAAGAATATGTTTTGAGGAAAAATGATATAAGTAACTAACAAATTTTTAATAAAACCTTATATTAACAACTAAATTCTTATTAGAATACTATAAGAGTATGTTTTGAGCAAAAATCATATAAGTAACAAACAAATGTTTAATAAAACGTTATATTAACTAAGAAATTGTTGTTAGAATATGATAAAAGTATGTTTTCAGGAAAACTCATTTAAGTAACTAACAAATGTTGAATAAAACCTTATATTAACTACTAAATTCATATTAGAATACTATATGAGTATGTTTTATGGAAAAATCATATAAGTAACTAACAAATGTTTAATAAAACCTTATATTAACAATGAAGTTGTTGTTAGAATATAATAAGAGCATGTTTTGTGCAAAACTGATGTAAGTAACTAACAAATTTTCAATAAAACCTTATATTAACAACTAAATTCATATTAGAATACTATAAGAGTATGTTTTGAGGAAAAATCATATAAGTAACTAACAAATGTTTAATAAAACCTTATATTAACAAAGAAATTGTTGTTAGAATATGATAAAAGTATGTTTTCAGGAAAACTCATGTAAGTAACTAACAAATGTTGAATAAAACCTTATATTAACTACTAAATTCATATTAGAATACTATATGAGTATGTTTTGAGGAAAAATCATATATGTAAATAACAAATGTTTAATAAAACCTTATATTAACTACTAAATTCTTATTAGAATACTATAAGAGTATATTTTGAGGAAAAATAGTATAAGTAACTAACAAATGTTTAATAAAACCTTATATTAACAAAGAAATTGTTGTTAGAATACAATAAGAGTATGTTTTGAGGAAAACTGTTGTAAGTTACTAACAAATTTTCAATAAAACCTTATACTAACAACTAAATTCATATTAGAATACGATAAGAGTATGTTTTGAGGAAAAATCATATAAGTAACTAACAAATGTTTAATAAAACCTTATATTAACAAAGAAATTGTTGTTAGAATACAATAAAAGTTTGTTTTGAGGAAGACTCATGTAAGTAACTAACAAATGTTGAATAAAACCTTATATTAACTACTAAATTCTTATTAGAATACTATAAGAGTATGTTTTGAGGAAAAATCATATAAGTAACTAACAAATGTTTAATAAATCCTTATATTAACTGATAAATTGTTGTTAGAATACAATAAGAGAATGTTTTGAGGAAAACTGATGTAAATAACTAACATATTTTCAATAAAACCTTATATGAACTACTAAATTCATATTAGAATACTATAAGAATATGTTTTGAGGAAAAATGATATAAGTAACTAACAAATTTTTATTATAACCTTATATTAACAACTAAATTCTTATTAGAATACTATAAGAGTATGTTTTGAGCAAAAATCATATAAGTAACAAACAAATGTTTAATAAAACGTTATATTAACTAAGAAATTGTTGTTAGAATATGATAAAAGTATGTTTTCAGGAAAACTCATTTAAGTAACTAACAAATGTTGAATAAAACCTTATATTAACTACTAAATTCATATTAGAATACTATATGAGTATGTTTTATGGAAAAATCATAAAAGTAACTAACAAATGTTTAATAAAACCTTATATTAACAATGAAGTTGTTGTTAGAATATAATAAGAGCATGTTTTGTGGAAAACTGATGTAAGTAACTAACAAATTTTCAATAAAACCTTATATTAACAACTAAATTCATATTAGAATACTATAAGAGTATGTTTTGAGGAAAAATCATATAAGTAACTAACAAATGTTTAATAAAACCTTATATTAACAAAGAAATTGTTGTTAGAATACAATAAGAGTATGTTTTGAGGAAAACTCATGTAAGTAACTAACAAATGTTCAATAAAACCTTATATTAACTACTAAATTCTTATTAGAATACTATAAGAGTTTGTTTTGAGGAAAAATCATATAAGTAACTAACAAATGTTTAATAAAACCTTATATTAACAAAGAAATAGTTGTTAGAATAAAATAAAGTATGTTTTGAGGAAAACCCATGTAAGTAACTAACAAATGTTCAATAAAACCTTATATTAACTACTAAATTCTTATTAAAATACTATAAGAGTATGTTTTGAGGAAAAATCACATTCGTAACTAACAAATTTTTAATAAAACCTTATACTAACTAATAAATTGTTGTTAGAATACAATAAGAGAATGTTTTGAAGAAAACTGATGTAAGTAACTAACATATTTTCAATAAAACCTTATATTAACTACTAAATTCATATTAGAATACTATAAGAGTATGTTTTGAGGAAAAATCATAAAAGTAACTAACAAATGTTTAATAAAACCTTATATTAACAAAGAAATTGTTGTTAGAATATGATAAAAGTATGTTTTCAGGAAAACTCATGTAAGTAACTAACAAATGTTGAATAAAACCTTATATTAACTACTAAATTCATATTAGAATACTATATGAGTATGTTTTGAGGAAAAATCATATATGTAAATAACAAATGTTTAATAAAACCTTATATTAACTACTAAATTCTTATTAGAATTCTATAAGAGTATATTTTGAGGAAAAATCATATAAGTAACTAACAAATGTTTAATAAAACCTTATATTAACAAAAAAATTGTTGTTAGAATACAATAAAAGTATGTTTTGAGGAAAACTCATGTAAGTAACTAACAAATGTTCAATAAAACCTTATATTAACTACTAAATTCTTATTAGAATACTATAAGAGTATGTTTTGAGGAAAAATCATATAAGTAACTAACAAATTTTTAATAAAACCTTATATTAACAAAGAAATAGTTGTTAGAATAAAATAAAGTATGTTTTGAGGAAAACCCATGTAAGTAACTAACAAATGTTCAATAAAACCTTATATTAACTACTAAATTCTTATTAAAATACTATAAGAGTATGTTTTGAGGAAAAATCACATAAGTAACTAACAAATTTTTAATAAAACCTTATATTAACTAATAAATTGTTGTTAGAATACAATAAGAGAATGTTTTGAAGAAAACTGATGTAACTAACTAACATATTTTCAATAAAAACTTATATTAACTACTAAATTCATATTAGAATACTATAAGAGTATGTTTTGAGGAAAAATCATATAAGTAACTAACAAATGTTTAATAAAACGTTATATTAACTAAGAAATTATTTTTAGAATATGATAAAATTATGTTTTCAGGAAAACTCATTTAAGTAACTAACAAATGTTGAATAAAACTTTATATTAACTACTAAATTCATATTAGAATACTATATGAGTATGTTTTAAGGAAAAATCATATAAGTAACTAACAAATGTTTAATAAAACCTTATATTAACAAAGAACTTGTTGTCAGAATATAATAAGAGTATGTATTGTAGAAAACTGATGTAAGTAACTAACAAATTTTCAATAAAACCTTATATTAACAACTAAATTCATATTAGAATACTATAAGAGTATGTTTTGAGGATAAATCATATAAGTAACTAAAAATGTTTAATAAAACCTTATATTAACAAAGAAATTGTTGTTAGAATACAATAAGAGTATGTTTTGAGGAAAACTAATGTAAGTAACTAACAAATGTTCAATAAAACCTTATATTAACTACTAAATTCTTATTAGAATAATATAAGAGTATGTTTTGAGGAAAAATCATATAAGTAACTAACAAATGTTTAATAAAACCTTATATTAACAAAGAAATAGTTGTTAGAATAAAATAAAGTATGTTTTGAGGAAAACCCATGTAAGTAACTATCAAATGTTCAATAAAACCTTATATTAACTACTAAATTCTTATTAAAATACTATAAGAGTATGTTTTGAGGAAAAATCACATAAGTAACTAACAAATTTTTAATAAAACCTTATATTAACTAATAAATTGTTGTTAGAATACAATAAGAGAATGTTTTGAAGAAAACTGATGTAAGTAACTAACATATTTTCAATAAAACCTTATATGAACTACTAAATTCATATTAGAATAATATAAGAATATGTTTTGAGGAAAAATGATATAAGTAACTAACAAATTTTTAATAAAACCTTATATTAACAACTAAATTTTTATTAGAATACTATAAGAGTATGTTTTGAGCAAAAATCATATAAGTAACAAACAAATGTTTAATAAAACGTTATATTAACTAAGAAATTATTGTTAGAATACGATAAAATTATGTTTTCAGGAAAACTCATGTAAGTAACTAACAAATGTTGAATAAAACCTTATATTAACTACTAAATTCATATTAGAATACTATATGAGTATGTTTTAAGGAAAAATCATATAAGTAACTAACAAATGTTTAATAAAACCTTATATTAACAAAGAAGTTGGTATTAGAATATAATAAGAGTATGTTTTGTGGAAAACTGATGTAAGTAACTAACAAATTTTCAATAAAACCTTATATTAACAACTAAATTCATATTAGAATACTATAAGAGTATGTTTTGAGGAAAAATCATATAAGTAACTAACAAATGTTTAATAGAACCTTATATTAACAAAGAAATTGTTGTTAGAATACAATAAGAGTATGTTTTGAGGAAAAGTCATGTAAGTAACTAACAAATGTTCAATAAAACCTTATATTAACTACTAAATTCTTATTAGAATACTATAAGAGTATGTTTTGAGGAAATATCATATAAGTAACTAACAAATGTTTAATAAAACCTTATATTAACTGATAAATTGTTGTTAGAATACAATAAGAGAATGTTTTGAAGAAAACAGATGTAAGTAACTAACATATTTTCAATAAAACCTTATATTAAATACTAAATTCATATTAGAATACTATATGAGTATGTTTTGAAGAAAAATCATATAAGTAAATAATAAATGTTTAATAAAACCTTATATTAACTACTAAATTCTTATTTGAATACTATAAGAGTATATTTTGAGGAAAAATAATATAAGTAACTAACAAATGTTTAATAAAACCTTATATTAACAAAGAAGTTGTTGTCAGAATATAATAAGAGTATGTTTTGTAGAAAACTGATGTAAGTAACTAACAAATTTTCAATAAAACCTTATATTAACAACTAAATTCATATTAGAATACTATAAGGGTATGTTTTGAGGAAAAATCATATAAGTAACTAACAAATGTTTAATAAAACCTTATATTGACAAAGAAATTGTTGTTAGAATACAATAAGAGTATGTTTTGAGGAAAACTCATGTATGTAACTAACAAATGTTCAATAAAACCTTATATTAACTACTAAATTCTTATTAGAATACTATAAGAGTATGTTTTGAGGAAAAATCATATAAGTAACTATCAAATGTTTAATAAAACCTTATATTAACAAAGAAATAGTTGTTAGAATAAAATAAAGTATGTTTTGAGGAAAACCCATGTAAGTAACTAACAAATGTTCAATAAAACCTTATATTAACTACTAAATTCTTATTAAAATACTATAAGAGTATGTTTTGAGGAAAAATCACATAAGTAACTAACAAATTTTTAATAAAACCTTATATTAACTAATAAACTGTTGTTAGAATACAATAAGAGAATGTTTTGAAGAAAACTGATGTAAGTAACTAACATATTTTCAATAAAACCTTATATTAACTAATAAATTCATATTAGAGTACTATAAGAGTATGTTTTGAGGAAAAATCATATAAGTAACTAACAAATGTTTAATAAAACCTTATATTAACAAAGAAATTGTTGTTAGAATATGATAAAAGTATGTTTTCAGGAAAACTCATGTAAGTAACTAAAAAATGTTGAATAAAACCTTATATTAACTACTAAATTCATATTAGAATACTATATGAGTATGTTTTGAGGAAACATCATATACGTAAATAACAAATGTTTAATAAAACCTTATATTAACTACTAAATTCATATTAGAATACTATAAGAGTATGTTTTGAGGAAAAATCATATAAGTAACCAACAAATGTTTAATAAAACCTTATATTAACAAAAAAATTGTTGTTAGAATACAATAAAAGTATGTTTTGAGGAAAACTCATGTAAGTAACTAACAAATGTTCAATAAAACCTTATATTAACTACTAAATTCTTATTAGAATAATATAAGAGTATGTTTTGAGGAAAAATCATATAAGTAACCAACAAATGTTTAATAAAACCTTATATTAACAAAGAAATAGTTGTTAGAATAAAATAAAGTATGTTTTGAGGAAAACCCATATAAGTAACTAACAAATGTTCAATAAAACCTTATATTAACTACTAAATTCTTACTAAAATACTATAAGAGTATGTTTTGAGGAAAAATCACATAAGTAACTAACAAATTCTTAATAAAACCTTATATTAACTAATAAATTGTTGTTAGAATACAATAAGAGAATGTTTTGAAGAAAACCGATGTAAATAACTAACATATTTTCAATAAAACCTTATATGAACTACTAAATTCATATTAGAAAACTGATGTAAGTAACTAACAAATTTTAAATAAAACCTTATATTAACAACTAAATTCATATTAGAATACTATAAGGGTATGTTTTGAGGAAAAATCATATAAGTAACTAACAAATGTTTAATAAAACCTTATATTGACAAAGAAATTGTTGTTAGAATACAATAAGAGTATGTTTTGAGGAAAATTCATGTAAGTAACTAACAAATGTTCAATAAAACCTTATATTAACTACTAAATTCTTATTAGAATACTATAAGAGTATGTTTTGAGGAAAAATCATATAAGTAACTAACAAATGTTTAATAAAACCTTATATTAACTGATAAATTGTTGTTAGAATACAATAAGAGAATGTTTTGAAGAAAACTGATGTAAGTAACTAACATATTTTCAATAAAACTTTTTATTAACTACTAAATTCATATTAGAATACTATATGAGTATGTTTTGAGGAAAAATCATATAAGTAAATAATAAATGTTTAATAAAACCTTATATTAACTGCTAAATTCTTATTAGAATACTATAAGAGTATATTTTGAGGAAAAATCATATAAGTAACTAACAAATGTTTAATAAAACCTTATATTAACAAAGAAGTTGTTGTCAGAATATAATAAGAGTATGTTTTGTAGAAAACTGATGTAAGTAACTAACAAATTTTCAATAAAACCTTATATTAACAACTAAATTCATATTAGAATACTATAAGGGTATGTTTTGAGGAAAAATCATATAAGTAACTAACAAATGTTTAATAAAACCTTATATTGACAAAGAAATTGTTGTTAGAATACATTAAGAGTATGTTTTGAGGAAAACTCATGTAAGTAACTAACAAATGTTCAATAAAACCTTATATTAACTACTAAATTCTTATTAAAATACTATAAGAGTATGTTTTGAGAAAAAATCACATAAGTAACTAACAAATTTTTAATAAAACCTTATATTAACTAATAAATTGTTGTTAGAATACAATAAGAGAATGTTTTGAAGAAAACTGATGTAAGTAACTAACATATTTTCAATAAAACCTTATATTAACTACTAAATTCATATTAGAATACTATATGAGTATGTTTTGAGGAAAAATCATATAAGTAAATAATAAATGTTTAATAAAACCTTATATTAACTACTAAATTCTTATTAGAATACTATAAGAGTATATTTTGAGGAAAAATCATATAAGTAACTAACAAATGTTTAATAAAACCTTATATTAACAAAGAAGTTGTTGTCAGAATATAATAAGAGTATGTTTTGTAGAAAACTGATATAAGTAACTAACAAATTTTCAACAAAACCTTATATTAACTACTAAATTCTTATTAGAATACTATAAGAGTATGTTTTGAGGACAAATCATATAAGTAACTAACAAATGTTTAATAAAACCTTATATTAACAAAGAAATAGTTGTTAGAATAAAATAAAGTATGTTTTGAGGAAAACCCATGTAAGTAACTAACAAATGTTCAATAAAACCTTATATTAACTACTAAATTCTTATTAAAATACTATAAGAGTATGTTTTGAGGAAAAATCACATAAGTAACTAACAAATTTTTAATAAAACCTTATATTAACTAATAAATTGTTGTTAGAATACAATAAGAGAATGTTTTGAAGAAAACTTATGTAAGTAACTAACATATTTTCAATAAAACCTTATATTAACTACTAAATTCATATTAGATTACTATAAGAGTATGTTTTGAGGAAAAATCATATAAGTAACTAACAAATTTTTAATAAAACCTTATATTAACTAATAAATTGTTGTTAGAATACAATAAGAGAATGTTTTGAAGAAAACTGATGTAAGTAACTAACATATTTTCAATAAAACCTTATATTAACTACTAAATTCATATTAGAATACTATATGAGTATGTTTTGAGTAAAAATCATATAAGTAAATAAGAAAAATTTAATAAAACCTTATATTAACTACTAAATTCTTATTAGAATACTATAAGAGTATATTTTGAGGAAAAATCATATAAGTATCTAACAAATGTTTAATAAAACCTTATATTAACAAAGAAGTTGTTGTTAGAATACAATAAAAGTATGTTTTGAGGAAAACTCATGTAAGTAACTAACAAATGTTCAATAAAACCTTATATTAACTACTAAATTCTTATTAGAATACTATAAGAGTATGTTTTGAGGAAAAATCATATAAGTAACCAACAAATGTTTAATAAAACCTTATATTAACAAAGAAATAGTTGTTAGAATAAAATAAAATATGTTTTGAGGAAAACCCATGTAAGTAACTAACAAATGTTCAAAAAAACCTTATATTAACTACTAAATTCTTATTAAAATACTATAAGAGTATGTTTTGAGGAAAAATCACATAAGTAACTAACAAATTCTTAATAAAACCTTATATTAACTAATAAATTGTTGTTAGAATACAATAAGAGAATGTTTTGAAGAAAACTGATGTAAGTAACTAACATATTTTCCATAAAACCTTATATTAACTACTAAATTCATATTAGAATACTATAAGAGTATGTTTTGAGGAAAAATCATATAAGTAACTAACAAATGTTTAATAAAACCTTATATTAACAAAGAAATTGTTGTTAGAATATGATAAAAGTATGTTTTCAGGAAAACTCATGTAAGTAACTAAAAAATGTTGAATAAAACCTTATATTAACTACTACATTCATATTAGAATACTATATGAGTATGTTTTGAGGAAAAATCATATATGTAAATAACAAATGTTTAATAAAACCTTATATTAACTACTAAATTCTTATTAGAATACTATAAGAGTATATTTTGAGGAAAAATTATATAAGTAACTAACAAATGTTTAATAAAACCTTATATTAACAAAGAAATTGTTGTTAGAATACAATAAGAGTATGTTTTGAGGAAAACTGATGTAAGTAACTAACAAATTTTCAATAAAACCTTATATTAACAACTAAATTCATATTAGAATACTATAAGAGTATGTTTTGAGGAAAAATCATATAAGTAACTAACAAATGTTTAATAAAACCTTATATTAACAAAAAAATTGTTGTTAGAATACAATAAAAGTTTGTTTTGAGGAAGACTCATGTAAGTAACTAACAAATGTTCAATAAAACCTTATATTAACTACTAAATTCTTATTAGAATACTATAAGAGTATGTTTTGAGGAAAAATCATATAAGTAACTAACAAATGTTTAATAAATCCTTATATTAACTGATAAATTGTTGTTAGAATACAATAAGAGAATATTTTGAGGAAAACTGATGTAAATAACTAACATATTTTCAATAAAACCTTATATGAACTACTAAATTCATATTAGAATACTATAAGAATATGTTTTGAGGAAAAATGATATAAGTAACTAACAAATTTTTAATAAAACCTTATATTAACAACTAAATTCTTATTAGAATACTATAAGAGTATGTTTTGAGCAAAAATCATATAAGTAACAAACAAATGTTTAATAAAACGTTATATTAACTAAGAAATTATTTTTAGAATATGATAAAATTATGTTTTCAGGAAAACTCATGTAAGTAACTAACAAATGTTGAAACCTTATATTAACTACTAAATTCATATTAGAATACTATATGAGTATGTTTTAAGGAAAAATCATATAAGTAACTAACAAATGTTTAATAAAACCTTATATCAACAAAGAAGTTGTTGTCAGAATATAATAAGAGTATGTATTGTAGAAAACTGATGTAAGTAACTAACAAATTTTCAATAAAACCTTATATTAACAACTAAATTCATATTAGAATACTATAAGGGTATGTTATGAGGAAAAATCATATAAGTAACTAACAAATGTTTAATAAAACCTTATATTGACAAAGAAATTGTTGTTAGAATACAATAAGAGTATGTTTTGAGGAAAACTCATGTAAGTAACTAACAAATGTTCAATAAAACCTTATATTAACAACTAAATTCTTATTAGAATACTATAAGAGTATGTTTTGAGGAAAAATCATATAAGTAACTAACAAATGTTTAATAAAACCTTATATTAACAAAGAAATAGTTGTTAGAATAAAATAAAGTATGTTTTGAAGAAAACCCATGTAAGTAACTAACAAATGTTCAATAAAACCTTATATTAACTACTAAATTCTTATTAAAATACTATAAGAGTATGTTTTGAGGAAAAATCACATAAGTAACTAACAAATTTTTAATAAAACCTTATATTAACAAAGAAATTGTTGTTAGAATATGATAAAAGTATGTTTTCAGGAAAACTCATGTAAGTAACTAACAAATGTTGAATAAAACCTTATATTAACTACTAAATTCATATTAGAATATTATATGAGTATGTTTTGAGGAAAAATCATATATGTAAATAACAAATTTTTAATAAAACCTTATATTAACTAATAAATTTTTGTTAGAATACAATAAGAGAATGTTTTAAAGAAAACTGATGTAAGTAACTAACATATTTTCAATAAAACCTTATATTAACTACTAAATTCATATTAGAGTACTATAAGAGTATGTTTTGAGGAAATATCATATAAGTAAGTAACAAATGTTTAATAAAACCTTATATTAACAAAGAAATTGTTGTTAGAATATGATAAAAGTATGTTTTCAGGAAAACTCATGTAAGTAACTAACAAATGTTGAATAAAACCTTTTATTAACTACTAAATTCATATTAGAATACTATATGAGTATGTTTTGAGGAAAAATCATATATGTAAACAACAAATGTTTAATAAAACCTTATATTAACTACTAAATTCATATTAGAATACTATAAGAGTATGTTTTGAGGAAAAATCATATAAGTAACTAACAAATGTTTAATAAAACCTTATATTAACAAAAAAATTGTTGTTAGAATACAATAAAAGTATGTTTTGAGGAAAACTCATGTAAGTAACTAACAAATGTTCAATAAAACCTTATATTAACTACTAAATTCTTATTAGAATACTATAAGAGTATGTTTTGAAGAAAAATCATATAAGTAACTAACAAATGCTTAATAAGACCTTATATTAACAAAGAAATAGTTGTTAGAATAAAATAAACTATGTTTTGAGGAAAACCCATGTAAGTAACTAACAAATGTTCAATAAAACCTTATATTAACTACTAAATTCTTATTAAAATACTATAAGAGTATGTTTCGAGGAAAAATCACATAAGTAACTAACAAATTCTTAATAAAACCTTATATTAACTAATAAATTTTTGTTAGAATACAATAAGAGAATGTTTTAAAGAAAACTGATGTAAGTAACTAACATATTTTCAATAAAACCTTATATTAACTACTAAATTCATATTAGAATACTATAAGAGTATCTTTTGAGGAAAAATCATATAAGTAACTAACAAATGTTTAATAAAACCTTATATTAACAAAGAAATTGTTGTTAGAATATGATAAAAGTATGTTTTCAGGAAAACTCATGTAAGTAACTAACAAATGTTGAATAAAACCTTATATTAACTACTAAATTCATATTAGAATACTATATGAGTATGTTTTGAGGAAAAATCATATATGTAAATAACAAATGTTTAATAAAACCTTATATTAACTACTAAATTCTTATTAGAATACTATAAGAGTATATTTTGAGGAAAAATCATATAAGTAACTAACAAATGTTTAATAAAACCTTATATTAACAAAGAAATTGTTGTTAGAATACAATAAGAGTATGTTTTGAGGAAAACTGATGTAAGTAACTAACAAATTTTCAATAAAACCTTATATTAACAACTAAATTCATATTCGAATACTATAAGAATATGTTTTGAAGAAAAATCATATAAGTAACTAACAAATGTTTAATAAAACCTTATATTAACAAAAAAATTGTTGTTAGAATACAATAAAAGTTTGTTTTGAGGAAGACTCATGTAAGTAACTAACAAATGTTCAATAAAACCTTATATTAACTACTAAATTCTTATTAGAATACTATAAGAGTATGTTTTGAGGAAAAATCATATAAGTAACTAACAAATGTTTAATAAAACCTTATATTAACTGATAAATTGTTGTTAGAATACAATAAGAGAATGTTTTGAAGAAAACTGATGTAAGTAACTAACATATTTTCAATAAAACCTTATATTAACTACTAAATTCATATTAGAGTACTATAAGAGTATGTTTTGAGGAAAAATCATATAAGTAACTAACAAATGTTTAATAAAACCTTATATTAACAAAGAAATTGTTGTTAGAATATGATAAAAGTATGTTTTCAGGAAAACTCATGTAAGTAACTAATAAATGTTGAATAAAACCTTATATTAACAACTAAATTCATATTAGAATACTATAAGAGTATGTTTTGAGGAAAAATCATATAAGTAACTAACAAATGTTTAATAAAACCTTATATTAACAAAAAAATTGTTGTTAGAATACAATAAAAGTTTGTTTTGAGGAAGACTCATGTAAGTAACTAACAAATGTTCAATAAAACCTTATATTAACTACTAAATTCTTATTAGAATACTATAAGAGTATGTTTTGAGGAAAAATCATATAAGTAACTAACAAATGTTTAATAAATCCTTATATTAACTGATAAATTGTTGTTAGAATACAATAAGAGAATATTTTGAGGAAAACTGATGTAAATAACTAACATATTTTCAATAAAACCTTATATGAACTACTAAATTCATATTAGAATACTATAAGAATATGTTTTGAGGAAAAATGATATAAGTAACTAACAAATTTTTAATAAAACCTTATATTAACTAATAAATTGTTGTTAGAATACAATAAGAGAATGTTTTGAAGAAAACTGATGTAAGTAACTAACATATTTTCAATAAAACCTTATATGAACTACTAAATTCATATTAGAATAATATAAGAATATGTTTTGAGGAAAAATGATATAAGTAACTAACAAATTTTTAATAAAACCTTATATTAACAACTAAATTCTTATTAGAATACTATAAGAGTATGTTTTGAGCAAAAATCATATAAGTAACAAACAAATGTTTAATAAAACGTTATATTAACTAAGAAATTATTGTTAGAATACGATAAAATTATGTTTTCAGGAAAACTCATGTAAGTAACTAACAAATGTTAAATAAAACCTTATATTAACTACTAAATTCATATTAGAATACTATATGAGTATGTTTTAAGGAAAAATCATATAAGTAACTAACAAATGTTTAATAAAACCTTATATTAACAAAGAAGTTGTTGTTAGAATATAATAAGAGTATGTTTTGTGGAAAACTGATGTAAGTAACTAACAAATTTTCAATAAAACCTTATATTAACAACTAAATTCATATTAGAATACTATAAGAGTATGTTTTGAGGAAAAATCATATAAGTAACGAACAAATGTTTAATAGAACCTTATATTAACTACTAAATTCTTATTAGAATACTATAAGAGTATATTTTGAGGAAAAATTATATAAGTAACTAACAAATGTTTAATAAAACCTTATATTAACAAAGAAGTTGTTGTCAGAATATAATAAGAGTATGTTTTGTAGAAAACTGATGTAAGTAACTAACAAATTTTCAATAAAACCTTATATTAACAACTAAATTCATATTAGAATACTATAAGGGTATGTTTTGAGGAAAAATCATATAAGTAACTAACAAATGTTTAATAAAACCTTATATTGACAAAGAAATTGTTGTTAGAATACAATAAGAGTATGTTTTGAGGAAAACTCATGTATGTAACTAACAAATGTTCAATAAAACCTTATATTAACTACTAAATTCTTATTAGAATACTATAAGAGTATGTTTTGAGGAAAAATCATATAAGTAACTATCAAATGTTTAATAAAACCTTATATTAACAAAGAAATAGTTGTTAGAATAAAATAAAGTATGTTTTGAGGAAAACCCATGTAAGTAACTAACAAATGTTCAATAAAACCTTATATTAACTACTAAATTCTTATTAAAATACTATAAGAGTATGTTTTGAGGAAAAATCACATAAGTAACTAACAAATTTTTAATAAAACCTTATATTAACTAATAAATTGTTGTTAGAATACAATAAGAGAATGTTTTGAAGAAAACTGATGTAAGTAACTAACATATTTTCAATAAAACCTTATATTAACTAATAAATTCATATTAGAGTACTATAAGAGTATGTTTTGAGGAAAAATCATATAAGTAACTAACAAATGTTTAATAAAACCTTATATTAACAAAGAAATTGTTGTTAGAATATGATAAAAGTATGTTTTCAGGAAAACTCATGTAAGTAACTAAAAAATGTTGAATAAAACCTTATATTAACTATTAAATTCATATTAGAATACTATATGAGTATGTTTTGAGGAAAAATCATATACGTAAATAACAAATGTTTAATAAAACCTTATATTAACTACTAAATTCATATTAGAATACTATAAGAGTATGTTTTGAGGAAAAATCATATAAGTAACCAACAAATGTTTAATAAAACCTTATATTAACAAAAAAATTGTTGTTAGAATACAATAAAAGTATGTTTTGAGGAAAACTCATGTAAGTAACTAACAAATGTTCAATAAAACCTTATATTAACTACTAAATTCTTATTAGAATAATATAAGAGTATGTTTTGAGGAAAAATCATATAAGTAACCAACAAATGTTTAATAAAACCTTATATTAACAAAGAAATAGTTGTTAGAATAAAATAAAGTATGTTTTGAGGAAAACCCATATAAGTAACTAACAAATGTTCAATAAAACCTTATATTAACTACTAAATTCTTACTAAAATACTATAAGAGTATGTTTTGAGAAAAAATCACATAAGTAACTAACAAATTCTTAATAAAACCTTATATTAACTAATAAATTGTTGTTAGAATACAATAAGAGAATGTTTTGAAGAAAACCGATGTAAATAACTAACATATTTTCAATAAAACCTTATATGAACTACTAAATTCATATTAGAATACTATAAGAATATGTTTTGAGGAAAAATGATATAAGTAACTAACAAATTTTTAATAAAACCTTATATTAACAACTAAATTCTTATTAGAATACTATAAGAGTATGTTTTGAGCAAAAATCATATAAGTAACAAACAAATGTTTAATAAAACGTTATATTAACTAAGAAATTATTTTTAGAATATGATAAAATTATGTTTTCAGGAAAACTCATGTAAGTAACTAACAAATGTTGAATAAAACCTTATATTAACTACTAAATTCATATTAGAATACTATATGAGTATGTTTTAAGGAAAAATCATATAAGTAACTAACAAATGTTTAATAAAACCTTATATTAAGAAAGAAGTTGTTGTCAGAATATAATAAGAGTATGTATTGTAGAAAACTGATGTAAGTAACTAACAAATTTTCAATAAAACCTTATATTAACAACTAAATTCATATTAGAATACTATAAGGGTATGTTTTGAGGAAAAATCATATAAGTAACTAACAAATGTTTAATAAAACCTTATATTGACAAAGAAATTGTTGTTAGAATACAATAAGAGTATGTTTTGAGGAAAATTCATGTAAGTAACTAACAAATGTTCAATAAAACCTTATATTAACTACTAAATTCTTATTAGAATACTATAAGAGTATGTTTTGAGGAAAAATCATATAAGTAACTAACAAATGTTTAATAAAACCTTAAATTAACTGATAAATTGTTGTTAGAATACAATAAGAGAATGTTTTGAAGAAAACTGATGTAAGTAACTAACATATTTTCAATAAAACTTTTTATTAACTACTAAATTCATATTAGAATACTATATGAGTATGTTTTGAGGAAAAATCATATAAGTAAATAATAAATGTTTAATAAAACCTTATATTAACTGCTAAATTCTTATTAGAATACTATAAGAGTATATTTTGAGGAAAAATCATATAAGTAACTAACAAATGTTTAATAAAACCTTATATTAACAAAGAAGTTGTTGTCAGAATATAATAAGAGTTTGTTTTGTAGAAAACTGATGTAAGTAACTAACAAATTTTCAATAAAACCTTATATTAACAACTAAATTCATATTAGAATACTATAAGGGTATGTTTTGAGGAAAAATCATATAAGTAACTAACAAATGTTTAATAAAACCTTATATTGACAAAGAAATTGTTGTTAGAATAAAATAAAGTATGTTTTGAGGAAAACCCATGTAAGTAACTAACAAATGTTCAATAAAACCTTATATTAACTACTAAATTCTTATTAAAATACTATAAGAGTATGTTTTGAGGAAAAATCACATAAGTAACTAACAAATTTTTAATAAAACCTTATATTAACTAATAAATTGTTCTTAGAATACAATAAGAGAATGTTTTGAAGAAAACTTATGTAAGTAACTAACATATTTTCAATAAAACCTTATATTAACTACTAAATTCATATTAGATTACTATAAGAGTATGTTTTGAGGAAAAATCATATAAGTAACTAACAAATTTTTAATAAAACCTTATATTAACTAATAAATTGTTGTTAGAATACAATAAGAGAATGTTTTGAAGAAAACTGATGTAAGTAACTAACATATTTTCAATAAAACCTTATATTAACTACTAAATTCATATTAGAATACTATATGAGTATGTTTTGAGGAAAAATCATATAAGTAAATAAGAAAAATTTAATAAAACCTTATATTAACTACTAAATTCTTATTAGAATACTATAAGAGTATATTTTGAGGAAAAATCATATAAGTATCTAACAAATGTTTAATAAAACCTTATATTAACAAAGAAGTTGTTGTTAGAATACAATAAAAGTATGTTTTGAGGAAAACTCATGTAAGTAACTAACAAATGTTCAATAAAACCTTATATTAACTACTAAATTCTTATTAGAATACTATAAGAGTATGTTTTGAGGAAAAATCATATAAGTAACCAACAAATGTTTAATAAAACCTTATATTAACAAAGAAATAGTTGTTAGAATAAAATAAAATATGTTTTGAGGAAAACCCATGTAAGTAACTAACAAATGTTCAAAAAAACCTTATATTAACTACTAAATTCTTATTAAAATACTATAAGAGTATGTTTTGAGGAAAAATCACATAAGTAACTAACAAATTCTTAATAAAACCTTATATTAACTAATAAATTGTTGTTAGAATACAATAAGAGAATGTTTTGAAGAAAACTGATGTAAGTAACTAACATATTTTCCATAAAACCTTATATTAACTACTAAATTCATATTAGAATACTATAAGAGTATGTTTTGAGGAAAAATCATATAAGTAACTAACAAATGTTTAATAAAACCTTATATTAACAAAGAAATTGTTGTTAGAATATGATAAAAGTATGTTTTCAGGAAAACTCATGTAAGTAACTAAAAAATGTTGAATAAAACCTTATATTAACTACTACATTCATATTAGAATACTATATGAGTATGTTTTGAGGAAAAATCATATATGTAAATAACAAATGTTTAATAAAACCTTATATTAACTACTAAATTCTTATTAGAATACTATAAGAGTATATTTTGAGGAAAAATTATATAAGTAACTAACAAATGTTTAATAAAACCTTATATTAACAAAGAAATTGTTGTTAGAATACAATAAGAGTATGTTTTGAGGAAAACTGATGTAAGTAACTAACAAATTTTCAATAAAACCTTATATTAACAACTAAATTCATATTAGAATACTATAAGAGTATGTTTTGAGGAAAAATCATATAAGTAACTAACAAATGTTTAATAAAACCTTATATTAACAAAAAAATTGTTGTTAGAATACAATAAAAGTTTGTTTTGAGGAAGACTCATGTAAGTAACTAACAAATGTTCAATAAAACCTTATATTAACTACTAAATTCTTATTAGAATACTATAAGAGTATGTTTTGAGGAAAAATCATATAAGTAACTAACAAATGTTTAATAAAACCTTATATTACATGATAAATTGTTGTTAGAATACAATAAGAGAATGTTTTGAAGAAAACTGATGTAAGTAACTAACATATTTTCAATAAAACCTTATATGAACTACTAAATTCATATTAGAATACTATAAGAATATGTTTTGAGGAAAAATGATATAAGTAACTAACAAATTTTTAATAAAACCTTATATTAACAACTAAATTCTTATTAGAATACTATAAGAGTATGTTTTGAGCAAAAATCATATAAGTAACAAACAAATGTTTAATAAAACGTTATATTAACTAAGAAATTATTTTTAGAATATGATAAAATTATGTTTTCAGGAAAACTCATGTAAGTAACTAACAAATGTTGAAACCTTATATTAACTACTAAATTCATATTAGAATACTATATGAGTATGTTTTAAGGAAAAATCATATAAGTAACTAACAAATGTTTAATAAAACCTTATATCAACAAAGAAGTTGTTGTCAGAATATAATAAGAGTATGTATTGTAGAAAACTGATGTAAGTAACTAACAAATTTTCAATAAAACCTTATATTAACAACTAAATTCATATTAGAATACTATAAGGGTATGTTATGAGGAAAAATCATATAAGTAACTAACAAATGTTTAATAAAACCTTATATTGACAAAGAAATTGTTGTTAGAATACAATAAGAGTATGTTTTGAGGAAAACTCATGTAAGTAACTAACAAATGTTCAATAAAACCTTATATTGACAACTAAATTCTTATTAGAATACTATAAGAGTATGTTTTGAGGAAAAATCATATAAGTAACTAACAAATGTTTAATAAAACCTTATATTAACAAAGAAATAGTTGTTAGAATAAAATAAAGTATGTTTTGAGGAAAACCCATGTAAGTAACTAACAAATGTTCAATAAAACCTTATATTAACTACTAAATTCTTATTAAAATACTATAAGAGTATGTTTTGAGGAAAAATCACATAAGTAACTAACAAATTTTTAATAAAACCATATATTAACAAAGAAATTGTTGTTAGAATATGATAAAAGTATGTTTTCAGGAAAACTCATGTAAGTAACTAACAAATGTTGAATAAAACCTTATATTAACTACTAAATTCATATTAGAATACTATATGAGTATGTTTTGAGGAAAAATCATATATGTAAACAACAAATGTTTAATAAAACCTTATATTAACTACTAAATTCATATTAGAATACTATAAGAGTATGTTTTGAGGAAAAATCATATAAGTAACTAACAAATGTTTAATAAAACCTTATATTAACAAAAAAATTGTTGTTAAAATACAATAAAAGTATGTTTTGAGGAAAACTCATGTAAGTAACTAACAAATGTTCAATAAAACCTTATATTAACTACTAAATTCTTATTAGAATACTATAAGAGTATGTTTTGAAGAAAAATCATATAAGTAACTAACAAATGCTTAATAAGACCTTATATTAACAAAGAAATAGTTGTTAGAATAAAATAAACTATGTTTTGAGGAAAACCCATGTAAGTAACTAACAAATGTTCAATAAAACCTTATATTAACTACTAAATTCTTATTAAAATACTATAAGAGTATGTTTTGAGGAAAAATCACATAAGTAACTAACAAATTCTTAATAAAACCTTATATTAACTAATAAATTGTTGTTAGAATACAATAAGAGAATGTTTTGAAGAAAACTGATGTAAGTAACTAACATATTTTCAATAAAACCTTATATTAACTACTAAATTCATATTAGAATACTATAAGAGTATCTTTTGAGGAAAAATCATATAAGTAACTAACAAATGTTTAATAAAACCTTATATTAACAAAGAAATTGTTGTTAGAATATGATAAAAGTATGTTTTCAGGAAAACTCATGTAAGTAACTAACAAATGTTGAATAAAACCTTATATTAACTACTAAATTCATATTAGAATACTATATGAGTATGTTTTGAGGAAAAATCATATATGTAAATAACAAATGTTTAATAAAACCTTATATTAACTACTAAATTCTTATTAGAATACTATAAGAGTATATTTTGAGGAAAAATCATATAAGTAACTAACAAATGTTTAATAAAACCTTATATTAACAAAGAAATTGTTGTTAGAATACAATAAGAGTATGTTTTGAGGAAAACTGATGTAAGTAACTAACAAATTTTCAATTAAACCTTATATTAACAACTAAATTCATATTCGAATACTATAAGAATATGTTTTGAAGAAAAATCATATAAGTAACTAACAAATGTTTAATAAAACCTTATATTAACAAAAAAATTGTTGTTAGAATACAATAAAAGTTTGTTTTGAGGAAGACTCATGTAAGTAACTAACAAATGTTCAATAAAACCTTATATTAACTACTAAATTCTTATTAGAATACTATAAGAGTATGTTTTGAGGAAAAATCATATAAGTAACTAACAAATGTTTAATAAAACCTTATATTACATGATAAATTGTTGTTAGAATACAATAAGAGAATGTTTTGAAGAAAACTGATGTAAGTAACTAACATATTTTCAATAAAACCTTATATTAACTACTAAATTCATATTAGAGTACTATAAGAGTATGTTTTGAGGAAAAATCATATAAGTAACCAACAAATGTTTAATAAAACCTTATATTAACAAAGAAATTGTTGTTAGAATATGAAAAAAGTATGTTTTCAGGAAAACTCATGTAAGTAACTAATAAATGTTGAATAAAACCTTATATTAACAACTAAATTCATATTAGAATACTATAAGAGTATGTTTTGAGGAAAAATCATATAAGTAACTAACAAATGTTTAATAAAACCTTATATTAACAAAAAAATTGTTGTTAGAATACAATAAAAGTTTGTTTTGAGGAAGACTCATGTAAGTAACTAACAAATGTTCAATAAAACCTTATATTAACTACTAAATTCTTATTAGAATACTATAAGAGTATGTTTTGAGGAAAAATCATATAAGTAACTAACAAATGTTTAATAAATCCTTATATTAACTGATAAATTGTTGTTAGAATACAATAAGAGAATATTTTGAGGAAAACTGATGTAAATAACTAACATATTTTCAATAAAACCTTATATGAACTACTAAATTCATATTAGAATACTATAAGAATATGTTTTGAGGAAAAATGATATAAGTAACTAACAAATTTTTAATAAAACCTTATATTAACAACTAAATTCTTATTAGAATACTATAAGAGTATGTTTTGAGCAAAAATCATATAAGTAACAAACAAATGTTTAATAAAACGTTATATTAACTAAGAAATTATTTTTAGAATATGATAAAATTATGTTTTCAGGAAAACTCATGTAAGTAACTAACAAATGTTGAATAAAACCTTATATTAACTACTAAATTCATATTAGAATACTATATGAGTATGTTTTAAGGAAAAATCATATAAGTAACTAACAAATGTTTAATAAAACCTTATATCAACAAAGAAGTTGTTGTCAGAATATAATAAGAGTATGTATTGTAGAAAACTGATGTAAGTAACTAACAAATTTTCAATAAAACCTTATATTAACAACTAAATTCATATTAGAATACTATAAGGGTATGTTTTGAGGAAAAATCATATAAGTAACTAACAAATGTTTAATAAAACCTTATATTGACAAAGAAATTGTTGTTAGAATACAATAAGAGTATGTTTTGAGGAAAACTCATGTAAGTAACTAACAAATGTTCAATAAAACCTTATATTAACTACTAAATTCTTATTAGAATACTATAAGAGTATGTTTTGAGGAAAAATCATATAAGTAACTAACAAATGTTTAATAAAACCTTATATTAACAAAGAAATAGTTGTTAGAATAAAATAAAGTATGTTTTGAGGAAAACCCATGTAAGTAACTAACAAATGTTCAATAAAACCTTATATTAACTACTAAATTCTTATTAAAATACTATAAGAGTATGTTTTGAGGAAAAATCACATAAGTAACTAACAAATTTTTAATAAAACCTTATATTAACTAATAAATTTTTGTTAGAATACAATAAGAGAATGTTTTGAAGAAAACTGATGTAAGTAACTAACATATTTTCAATAAAACCTTATATTAACTACTAAATTCATATTAGAGTACTATAAGAGTATGTTTTGAGGAAATATCATATAAGTAAGTAACAAATGTTTAATAAAACCTTATATTAACAAAAAAATTGTTGTTAGAATATGATAAAAGTATGTTTTCAGGAAAACTCATGTAAGTAACTAACAAATGTTGAATAAAACCTTATATTAACTACTAAATTCATATTAGAATACTATATGAGTATGTTTTGAGGAAAAATCATATATGTAAATAACAAATTTTTAATAAAACCTTATATTAACTAATAAATTTTTGTTAGAATACAATAAGAGAATGTTTTGAAGAAAACTGATGTAAGTAACTAACATATTTTCAATAAAAGCTTATATTAACTACTAAATTCATATTAGAGTACTATAAGAGTATGTTTTGAGGAAATATCATATAAGTAAGTAACAAATGTTTAATAAAACCTTATATTAACAAAGAAATTGTTGTTAGAATATGATAAAAGTATGTTTTCAGGAAAACTCATGTAAGTAACTAACAAATGTTGAATAAAACCTTATATTAACTACTAAATTCATATTAGAATACTATATGAGTATGTTTTGAGGAAAAATCATATATGTAAACAACAAATGTTTAATAAAACCTTATATTAACTACTAAATTCATATTAGAATACTATAAGAGTATGTTTTGAGGAAAAATCATATAAGTAACAAACAAATGTTTAATAAAACCTTATATTAACAAAAAAGTTGTTGTTAGAATACAATAAAAGTATGTTTTGAGGAAAACTCATGTAAGTAACTAACAAATGTTCAATAAAACCTTATATTAACTACTAAATTCTTATTAGAATACTATAAGAGTATGTTTTGAGGAAAAATCATATAAGTAACCAACAAATGTTTAATAAAACCTTATATTAACAAAGAAATAGTTGTTAGAATAAAATAAAATATGTTTTGAGGAAAACCCATGTAAGTAACTAACAAATGTTCAAAAAAACCTTATATTAACTACTAAATTCTTATTAAAATACTATAAGAGTATGTTTTGAGGAAAAATCACATAAGTAACTAACAAATTTTTAATAAAACCTTATATTAACTAATAAATTGTTGTTAGAATACAATAAGAGAATGTTTTGAAGAAAACTGATGTAAGTAACTAACATATTTTCAATACAACCTTATATTAACTACTAAATTCATATTAGAGTACTATAAGAGTATGTTTTGAGGAAAAATCATATAAGTAACTAACAAATGTTTAATAAAACCTTATATTAACAAAGAAATTGTTGTTAGAATATGATAAAAGTATGTTTTCAGGAAAACTCATGTAAGTAACTAATAAATGTTGAATAAAACCTTATATTAACTACTAAATTCATATTAGAATACTATATGAGTATGTTTTGAGGAAAAATCATATATGTAAATAACAAATGTTTAATAAAACCTTATATTAACTACTAAATTCATATTAGAATACTATAAGAGTATGTTTTGAGGAAAAATCATATAAGTAACTAACAAATGTTTAATAAAACCTTATATTAACAAAAAAGTTGTTGTTAGAATACAATAAAAGTATGTTTTGAGGAAAACTCATGTAAGTAACTAACAAATGTTCAATAAAACCTTATATTAACTACTAAATTCTTATTAGAATACTATAAGAGTATGTTTTGAGGAAAAATCATATAAGTAACCAACAAATGTTTAATAAAACCTTATATTAACAAAGAAATAGTTGTTAGAATAAAATAAAATATGTTTTGAGGAAAACCCATGTAAGTAACTAACAAATGTTCAAAAAAACCTTATATTAACTACTAAATTCTTATTAAAATACTATAAGAGTATGTTTTGAGGAAAAATCACATAAGTAACTAACAAATTCTTAATAAAACCTTATATTAACTAATAAATTGTTGTTAGAATACAATAAGAGAATGTTTTGAAGAAAACTGATGTAAGTAACTAACATATTTTCAATAAAACCTTATATTAACTACTAAATTCATATTAGAATACTATAAGAGTATCTTTTGAGGAAAAATCATATAAGTAACTAACAAATGTTTAATAAAACCTTATATTAACAAAGAAATTGTTGTTAGAATATGATAAAAGTATGTTTTCAGGAAAACTCATGTAAGTAACTAACAAATGTTGAATAAAACCTTATATTAACTACTAAATTCATATTAGAATACTATATGAGTATGTTTTGAGGAAAAATCATATATGTAAATAACAAATGTTTAATAAAACCTTATATTAACTACTAAATTCTTATTAGAATACTATAAGAGTATATTTTGAGGAAAAATCATATAAGTAACTAACAAATGTTTAATAAAACCTTATATTAACAAAGAAATTGTTGTTAGAATACAATAAGAGTATGTTTTGAGGAAAACTGATGTAAGTAACTAACAAATTTTCAATAAAACCTTATATTAACAACTAAATTCATATTCGAATACTATAAGAGTATGTTTTGAAGAAAAATCATATAAGTAACTAACAAATGTTTAATAAAACCTTATATTAACAAAAAAATTGTTGTTAGAATACAATAAAAGTTTGTTTTGAGGAAGACTCATGTAAGTAACTAACAAATGTTCAATAAAACCTTATATTAACTACTAAATTCTTATTAGAATACTATAAGAGTTTGTTTTGAGGAAAAATCATATAAGTAACTAACAAATGTTTAATAAAACCTTATATTAACTGATAAATTGTTGTTAGAATACAATAAGAGAATGTTTTGAAGAAAACTGATGTAAGTAACTAACATATTTTCAATAAAACTTTTTATTAACTACTAAATTCATATTAGAATACTATATGAGTATGTTTTGAGGAAAAATCATATAAGTAAATAATAAATGTTTAATAAAACCTTATATTAACTACTAAATTCTTATTAGAATACTATAAGAGTATATTTTGAGGAAAAATCATATAAGTAACTAACAAATGTTTAATAAAACCTTATATTAACAAAGAAGTTGTTGTCAGAATATAATAAGAGTATGTTTTGTAGAAAACTGATGTAAGTAACTAACAAATTTTCAATAAAACCTTATATTAACAACTAAATTCATATTAGAATACTATAAGGGTATGTTTTGAGGAAAAATCATATAAGTAACTAACAAATGTTTAATAAAACCTTATATTGACAAAGAAATTGTTGTTAGAATACAATAAGAGTATGTTTTGAGGAAAACTCATGTAAGTAACTAACAAATGTTCAATAAAACCTTATATTAACTACTAAATTCTTATTAAAATACTATAAGAGTATGTTTTGAGGAAAAATCACATAAGTAACTAACAAATTTTTAATAAAACCTTATATTAACTAATAAATTGTTGTTAGAATACAATAAGAAAATGTTTTGAAGAAAACTGATGTAAGTAACTAACATATTTTCAATAAAACCTTATATTAACTACTAAATTCATATTAGAATACTATATGAGTATGTTTTGAGGAAAAATCATATAAGTAAATAATAAATGTTTAATAAAACCTTATATTAACTACTAAATTCTTATTAGAATACTATAAGAGTATATTTTGAGGAAAAATCATATAAGTAACTAACAAATGTTTAATAAAACCTTATATTAACAAAGAAGTTGTTGTCAGAATATAATAAGAGTATATTTTGTAGAAAACTGATGTAAGTAACTAACAAATTTTCAACAAAACCTTATATTAACTACTAAATTCTTATTAGAATACTATAAGAGTATGTTTTGAGGACAAATCATATAAGTAACTAACAAATGTTTAATAAAACCTTATATTAACAAAGAAATAGTTGTTAGAATAAAATAAAGTATGTTTTGAGGAAAACCCATGTAAGTAACTAACAAATGTTCAATAAAACCTTATATTAACTACTAAATTCTTATTAAAATACTATAAGAGTATGTTTTGAGGAAAAATCACATAAGTAACTAACAAATTTTTAATAAAACCTTATATTAACTAATAAATTGTTGTTAGAATACAATAAGAGAATGTTTTGAAGAAAACTGATGTAAGTAACTAACATATTTTCAATACAACCTTATATTAACTACTAAATTCATATTAGAGTACTATAAGAGTATGTTTTGAGGAAAAATCATATAAGTAACTAACAAATGTTTAATAAAACCTTATATTAACAAAGAAATTGTTGTTAGAATATGATAAAAGTATGTTTTCAGGAAAACTCATGTAAGTAACTAATAAATGTTGAATAAAACCTTATATTAACTACTAAATTCATATTAGAATACTATATGAGTATGTTTTGAGGAAAAATCATATATGTAAATAACAAATGTTTAATAAAACCTTATATTAACTACTAAATTCATATTAGAATACTATAAGAGTATGTTTTGAGGAAAAATCATATAAGTAACTAACAAATGTTTAATAAAACCTTATATTAACAAAAAAGTTGTTGTTAGAATACAATAAAAGTATGTTTTGAGGAAAACTCATGTAAGTAACTAACAAATGTTCAATAAAACCTTATATTAACTACTAAATTCTTATTAGAATACTATAAGAGTATGTTTTGAGGAAAAATCATATAAGTAACCAACAAATGTTTAATAAAACCTTATATTAACAAAGAAATAGTTGTTAGAATAAAATAAAATATGTTTTGAGGAAAACCCATGTAAGTAACTAACAAATGTTCAAAAAAACCTTATATTAACTACTAAATTCTTATTAAAATACTATAAGAGTAAGTTTTGAGGAAAAATCACATAAGTAACTAACAAATTCTTAATAAAACCTTATATTAACTAATAAATTGTTGTTAGAATACAATAAGAGAATGTTTTGAAGAAAACTGATGTAAGTAACTAACATATTTTCAATAAAACCTTATATTAACTACTAAATTCATATTAGAATACTATAAGAGTATCTTTTGAGGAAAAATCATATAAGTAACTAACAAATGTTTAATAAAACCTTATATTAACAAAGAAATTGTTGTTAGAATATGATAAAAGTATGTTTTCAGGAAAACTCATGTAAGTAACTAACAAATGTTGAATAAAACCTTATATTAACTACTAAATTCATATTAGAATACTATATGAGTATGTTTTGAGGAAAAATCATATATGTAAATAACAAATGTTTAATAAAACCTTATATTAACTACTAAATTCTTATTAGAATACTATAAGAGTATATTTTGAGGAAAAATCATATAAGTAACTAACAAATGTTTAATAAAACCTTATATTAACAAAGAAATTGTTGTTAGAATACAATAAGAGTATGTTTTGAGGAAAACTGATGTAAGTAACTAACAAATTTTCAATAAAACCTTATATTAACAACTAAATTCATATTCGAATACTATAAGAGTATGTTTTGAAGAAAAATCATATAAGTAACTAACAAATGTTTAATAAAACCTTATATTAACAAAAAAATTGTTGTTAGAATACAATAAAAGTTTGTTTTGAGGAAGACTCATGTAAGTAACTAACAAATGTTCAATAAAACCTTATATTAACTACTAAATTCTTATTAGAATACTATAAGAGTATGTTTTGAGGAAAAATCATATAAGTAACTAACAAATGTTTAATAAAACCTTATATTAACTGATAAATTGTTGTTAGAATACAATAAGAGAATGTTTTGAAGAAAACTGATGTAAGTAACTAACATATTTTCAATAAAACTTTTTATTAACTACTAAATTCATATTAGAATACTATATGAGTATGTTTTGAGGAAAAATCATATAAGTAAATAATAAATGTTTAATAAAACCTTATATTAACTGCTAAATTCTTATTAGAATACTATAAGAGTATATTTTGAGGAAAAATCATATAAGTAACTAACAAATGTTTAATAAAACCTTATATTAACAAAGAAGTTGTTGTCAGAATATAATAAGAGTATGTTTTGTAGAAAACTGATGTAAGTAACTAACAAATTTTCAATAAAACCTTATATTAACAACTAAATTCATATTAGAATACTATAAGGGTATGTTTTGAGGAAAAATCATATAAGTAACTAACAAATGTTTAATAAAACCTTATATTGACAAAGAAATTGTTGTTAGAATACAATAAGAGTATGTTTTGAGGAAAACTCATGTAAGTAACTAACAAATGTTCAATAAAACCTTATATTAACTACTAAATTCTTATTAAAATACTATAAGAGTATGTTTTGAGGAAAAATCACATAAGTAACTAACAAATTTTTAATAAAACCTTATATTAACTAATAAATTGTTGTTAGAATACAATAAGAAAATGTTTTGAAGAAAACTGATGTAAGTAACTAACATATTTTCAATAAAACCTTATATTAACTACTAAATTCATATTAGAATACTATATGAGTATGTTTTGAGGAAAAATCATATAAGTAAATAATAAATGTTTAATAAAACCTTATATTAACTACTAAATTCTTATTAGAATACTATAAGAGTATATTTTGAGGAAAAATCATATAAGTAACTAACAAATGTTTAATAAAACCTTATATTAACAAAGAAGTTGTTGTCAGAATATAATAAGAGTATATTTTGTAGAAAACTGATGTAAGTAACTAACAAATTTTCAACAAAACCTTATATTAACTACTAAATTCTTATTAGAATACTATAAGAGTATGTTTTGAGGACAAATCATATAAGTAACTAACAAATGTTTAATAAAACCTTATATTAACAAAGAAATAGTTGTTAGAATAAAATAAAGTATGTTTTGAGGAAAACCCATGTAAGTAACTAACAAATGTTCAATAAAACCTTATATTAACTACTAAATTCTTATTAAAATACTATAAGAGTATGTTTTGAGGAAAAATCACATAAGTAACTAACAAATTTTTAATAAAACCTTATATTAACTAATAAATTGTTGTTAGAATACAATAAGAGAATGTTTTGAAGAAAACTGATGTAAGTAACTAACATATTTTCAATACAACCTTATATTAACTACTAAATTCATATTAGAGTACTATAAGAGTATGTTTTGAGGAAAAATCATATAAGTAACTAACAAATGTTTAATAAAACCTTATATTAACAAAGAAATTGTTGTTAGAATATGATAAAAGTATGTTTTCAGGAAAACTCATGTAAGTAACTAATAAATGTTGAATAAAACCTTATATTAACTACTAAATTCATATTAGAATACTATATGAGTATGTTTTGAGGAAAAATCATATATGTAAATAACAAATGTTTAATAAAACCTTATATTAACTACTAAATTCATATTAGAATACTATAAGAGTATGTTTTGAGGAAAAATCATATAAGTAACTAACAAATGTTTAATAAAACCTTATATTAACAAAAAAGTTGTTGTTAGAATACAATAAAAGTATGTTTTGAGGAAAACTCATGTAAGTAACTAACAAATGTTCAATAAAACCTTATATTAACTACTAAATTCTTATTAGAATACTATAAGAGTATGTTTTGAGGAAAAATCATATAAGTAACCAACAAATGTTTAATAAAACCTTATATTAACAAAGAAATAGTTGTTAGAATAAAATAAAATATGTTTTGAGGAAAACCCATGTAAGTAACTAACAAATGTTCAAAAAAACCTTATATTAACTACTAAATTCTTATTAAAATACTATAAGAGTAAGTTTTGAGGAAAAATCACATAAGTAACTAACAAATTCTTAATAAAACCTTATATTAACTAATAAATTGTTGTTAGAATACAATAAGAGAATGTTTTGAAGAAAACTGATGTAAGTAACTAACATATTTTCAATAAAACCTTATATTAACTACTAAATTCATATTAGAATACTATAAGAGTATCTTTTGAGGAAAAATCATATAAGTAACTAACAAATGTTTAATAAAACCTTATATTAACAAAGAAATTGTTGTTAGAATATGATAAAAGTATGTTTTCAGGAAAACTCATGTAAGTAACTAACAAATGTTGAATAAAACCTTATATTAACTACTAAATTCATATTAGAATACTATATGAGTATGTTTTGAGGAAAAATCATATATGTAAATAACAAATGTTTAATAAAACCTTATATTAACTACTAAATTCTTATTAGAATACTATAAGAGTATATTTTGAGGAAAAATCATATAAGTAACTAACAAATGTTTAATAAAACCTTATATTAACAAAGAAATTGTTGTTAGAATACAATAAGAGTATGTTTTGAGGAAAACTGATGTAAGTAACTAACAAATTTTCAATAAAACCTTATATTAACAACTAAATTCATATTCGAATACTATAAGAGTATGTTTTGAAGAAAAATCATATAAGTAACTAACAAATGTTTAATAAAACCTTATATTAACAAAAAAATTGTTGTTAGAATACAATAAAAGTTTGTTTTGAGGAAGACTCATGTAAGTAACTAACAAATGTTCAATAAAACCTTATATTAACTACTAAATTCTTATTAGAATACTATAAGAGTATGTTTTGAGGAAAAATCATATAAGTAACTAACAAATGTTTAATAAAACCTTATATTAACTGATAAATTGTTGTTAGAATACAATAAGAGAATGTTTTGAAGAAAACTGATGTAAGTAACTAACATATTTTCAATAAAACTTTTTATTAACTACTAAATTCATATTAGAATACTATATGAGTATGTTTTGAGGAAAAATCATATAAGTAAATAATAAATGTTTAATAAAACCTTATATTAACTGCTAAATTCTTATTAGAATACTATAAGAGTATATTTTGAGGAAAAATCATATAAGTAACTAACAAATGTTTAATAAAACCTTATATTAACAAAGAAGTTGTTGTCAGAATATAATAAGAGTATGTTTTGTAGAAAACTGATGTAAGTAACTAACACATTTTCAATAAAACCTTATATTAACAACTAAATTCATATTAGAATACTATAAGGGTATGTTTTGAGGAAAAATCATATAAGTAACTAACAAATGTTTAATAAAACCTTATATTGACAAAGAAATTGTTGTTAGAATACAATAAGAGTATGTTTTGAGGAAAACTCATGTAAGTAACTAACAAATGTTCAATAAAACCTTATATTAACTACTAAATTCTTATTAAAATACTATAAGAGTATGTTTTGAGGAAAAATCACATAAGTAACTAACAAATTTTTAATAAAACCTTATATTAACTAATAAATTGTTGTTAGAATACAATAAGAAAATGTTTTGAAGAAAACTGATGTAAGTAACTAACATATTTTCAATAAAACCTTATATTAACTACTAAATTCATATTAGAATACTATATGAGTATGTTTTGAGGAAAAATCATATAAGTAAATAATAAATGTTTAATAAAACCTTATATTAACTACTAAATTCTTATTAGAATACTATAAGAGTATATTTTGAGGAAAAATCATATAAGTAACTAACAAATGTTTAATAAAACCTTATATTAACAAAGAAGTTGTTGTCAGAATATAATAAGAGTATATTTTGTAGAAAACTGATGTAAGTAACTAACAAATTTTCAACAAAACCTTATATTAACTACTAAATTCTTATTAGAATACTATAAGAGTATGTTTTGAGGACAAATCATATAAGTAACTAACAAATGTTTAATAAAACCTTATATTAACAAAGAAATAGTTGTTAGAATAAAATAAAGTATGTTTTGAGGAAAACCCATGTAAGTAACTAACAAATGTTCAATAAAACCTTATATTAACTACTAAATTCTTATTAGAATACTATAAGAGTATGTTTTGAGGAAAAATCACATAAGTAACTAACAAATTTTTAATAAAACCTTATATTAACTGATAAATTGTTGTTAGAATACAATAAGAGAATGTTTTGAAGAAAACTGATGTAAGTAACTAACATATTTTCAATAAAACCTTATATTAACTACTAAATTCATATTAGAGTACTATAAGAGTATGTTTTGAGGAAAAATCATATAAGTAACTAACAAATGTTTAATAAAACCTTATATTAACAAAGAAATTGTTGTTAGAATATGATAAAAGTATGTTTTCAGGAAAACTCATGTAAGTAACTAATAAATGTTGAATAAAACCTTATATTAACAACTAAATTCATATTAGAATACTATAAGAGTATGTTTTGAGGAAAAATCATATAAGTAACTAACAAATGTTTAATAAAACCTTATATTAACAAAAAAATTGTTGTTAGAATACAATAAAAGTTTGTTTTGAGGAAGACTCATGTAAGTAACTAACAAATGTTCAATAAAACCTTATATTAACTACTAAATTCTTATTAGAATACTATAAGAGTATGTTTTGAGGAAAAATCATATAAGTAACTAACAAATGTTTAATAAATCCTTATATTAACTGATAAATTGTTGTTAGAATACAATAAGAGAATATTTTGAGGAAAACTGATGTAAATAACTAACATATTTTCAATAAAACCTTATATGAACTACTAAATTCATATTAGAATACTATAAGAATATGTTTTGAGGAAAAATGATATAAGTAACTAACAAATTTTTAATAAAACCTTATATTAACAACTAAATTCTTATTAGAATACTATAAGAGTATGTTTTGAGCAAAAATCATATAAGTAACAAACAAATGTTTAATAAAACGTTATATTAACTAAGAAATTATTTTTAGAATATGATAAAATTATGTTTTCAGGAAAACTCATGTAAGTAACTAACAAATGTTGAATAAAACCTTATATTAACTACTAAATTCATATTAGAATACTATATGAGTATGTTTTAAGGAAAAATCATATAAGTAACTAACAAATGTTTAATAAAACCTTATATCAACAAAGAAGTTGTTGTCAGAATATAATAAGAGTATGTATTGTAGAAAACTGATGTAAGTAACTAACAAATTTTCAATAAAACCTTATATTAACAACTAAATTCATATTAGAATACTATAAGGGTATGTTTTGAGGAAAAATCATATAAGTAACTAACAAATGTTTAATAAAACCTTATATTGACAAAGAAATTGTTGTTAGAATACAATAAGAGTATGTTTTGAGGAAAACTCATGTAAGTAACTAACAAATGTTCAATAAAACCTTATATTAACTACTAAATTCTTATTAGAATACTATAAGAGTATGTTTTGAGGAAAAATCATATAAGTAACTAACAAATGTTTAATAAAACCTTATATTAACAAAGAAATAGTTGTTAGAATAAAATAAAGTATGTTTTGAGGAAAACCCATGTAAGTAACTAACAAATGTTCAATAAAACCTTATATTAACTACTAAATTCTTATTAAAATACTATAAGAGTATGTTTTGAGGAAAAATCACATAAGTAACTAACAAATTTTTAATAAAACCTTATATTAACTAATAAATTTTTGTTAGAATACAATAAGAGAATGTTTTGAAGAAAACTGATGTAAGTAACTAACATATTTTCAATAAAACCTTATATTAACTACTAAATTCATATTAGAGTACTATAAGAGTATGTTTTGAGGAAATATCATATAAGTAAGTAACAAATGTTTAATAAAACCTTATATTAACAAAGAAATTGTTGTTAGAATATGATAAAAGTATGTTTTCAGGAAAACTAATGTAAGTAACTAACAAATGTTGAATAAAACCTTATATTAACTACTAAATTCATATTAGAATACTATATGAGTATGTTTTGAGGAAAAATCATATATGTAAATAACAAATTTTTAATAAAACCTTATATTAACTAATAAATTTTTGTTAGAATACAATAAGAGAATGTTTTGAAGAAAACTGATGTAAGTAACTAACATATTTTCAATAAAACCTTATATTAACTACTAAATTCATATTAGAGTACTATAAGAGTATGTTTTGAGGAAATATCATATAAGTAAGTAACAAATGTTTAATAAAACCTTATATTAACAAAGAAATTGTTGTTAGAATATGATAAAAGTATGTTTTCAGGAAAACTCATGTAAGTAACTAACAAATGTTGAATAAAACCTTATATTAACTACTAAATTCATATTAGAATACTATATGAGTATGTTTTGAGGAAAAATCATATATGTAAACAACAAATGTTTAATAAAACCTTATATTAACTACTAAATTCATATTAGAATACTATAAGAGTATGTTTTGAGGAAAAATCATATAAGTAACAAACAAATGTTTAATAAAACCTTATATTAACAAAAAAGTTGTTGTTAGAATACAATAAAAGTATGTTTTGAGGAAAACTCATCTAAGTAACTAACAAATGTTCAATAAAACCTTATATTAACTACTAAATTCTTATTAGAATACTATAAGAGTATGTTTTGAGGAAAAATCATATAAGTAACCAACAAATGTTTAATAAAACCTTATATTAACAAAGAAATAGTTGTTAGAATAAAATAAAATATGTTTTGAGGAAAACCCATGTAAGTAACTAACAAATGTTCAAAAAAACCTTATATTAACTACTAAATTCTTATTAAAATACTATAAGAGTATGTTTTGAGGAAAAATCACATAAGTAACTAACAAATTTTTAATAAAACCTTATATTAACTAATAAATTGTTGTTAGAATACAATAAGAGAATGTTTTGAAGAAAACTGATGTAAGTAACTAACATATTTTCAATACAACCTTATATTAACTACTAAATTCATATTAGAGTACTATAAGAGTATGTTTTGAGGAAAAATCATATAAGTAACTAACAAATGTTTAATAAAACCTTATATTAACAAAGAAATTGTTGTTAGAATATGATAAAAGTATGTTTTCAGGAAAACTCATGTAAGTAACTAATAAATGTTGAATAAAACCTTATATTAACTACTAAATTCATATTAGAATACTATATGAGTATGTTTTGAGGAAAAATCATATATGTAAATAACAAATGTTTAATAAAACCTTATATTAACTACTAAATTCATATTAGAATACTATAAGAGTATGTTTTGAGGAAAAATCATATAAGTAACTAACAAATGTTTAATAAAACCTTATATTAACAAAAAAGTTGTTGTTAGAATACAATAAAAGTATGTTTTGAGGAAAACTCATGTAAGTAACTAACAAATGTTCAATAAAACCTTATATTAACTACTAAATTCTTATTAGAATACTATAAGAGTATGTTTTGAGGAAAAATCATATAAGTAACCAACAAATGTTTAATAAAACCTTATATTAACAAAGAAATAGTTGTTAGAATAAAATAAAATATGTTTTGAGGAAAACCCATGTAAGTAACTAACAAATGTTCAAAAAAACCTTATATTAACTACTAAATTCTTATTAAAATACTATAAGAGTATGTTTTGAGGAAAAATCACATAAGTAACTAACAAATTCTTAATAAAACCTTATATTAACTAATAAATTGTTGTTAGAATACAATAAGAGAATGTTTTGAAGAAAACTGATGTAAGTAACTAACTTATTTTCAATAAAACCTTATATTAACTACTAAATTCATATTAGAATACTATAAGAGTATCTTTTGAGGAAAAATCATATAAGTAACTAACAAATGTTTAATAAAACCTTATATTAACAAAGAAATTGTTGTTAGAATATGATAAAAGTATGTTTTCAGGAAAACTCATGTAAGTAACTAACAAATGTTGAATAAAACCTTATATTAACTACTAAATTCATATTAGAATACTATATGAGTATGTTTTGAGGAAAAATCATATATGTAAATAACAAATGTTTAATAAAACCTTATATTAACTACTAAATTCTTATTAGAATACTATAAGAGTATATTTTGAGGAAAAATCATATAAGTAAGTAACAAATGTTTAATAAAACCTTATATTAACAAAGAAATTGTTGTTAGAATACAATAAGAGTATGTTTTGAGGAAAACTGATGTAAGTAACTAACAAATTTTCAATAAAACCTTATATTAACAACTAAATTCATATTCGAATACTATAAGAGTATGTTTTGAAGAAAAATCATATAAGTAACTAACAAATGTTTAATAAAACCTTATATTAACAAAAAAATTGTTGTTAGAATACAATAAAAGTTTGTTTTGAGGAAGACTCATGTAAGTAACTAACAAATGTTCAATAAAACCTTATATTAACTACTAAATTCTTATTAGAATACTATAAGAGTATGTTTTGAGGAAAAATCATATAAGTAACTAACAAATGTTTAATAAAACCTTATATTAACTGATAAATTGTTGTTAGAATACAAGAAGAGAATGTTTTGAAGAAAACTGATGTAAGTAACTAACATATTTTCAATAAAACTTTTTATTAACTACTAAATTCATATTAGAATACTATATGAGTATGTTTTGAGGAAAAATCATATAAGTAAATAATAAATGTTTAATAAAACCTTATATTAACTACTAAATTCTTATTAGAATACTATAAGAGTATATTTTGAGGAAAAATCATATAAGTAACTAACAAATGTTTAATAAAACCTTATATTAACAAAGAAGTTGTTGTCAGAATATAATAAGAGTATGTTTTGTAGAAAACTGATGTAAGTAACTAACAAATTTTCAATAAAACCTTATATTAACAACTAAATTCATATTAGAATACTATAAGGGTATGTTTTGAGGAAAAATCATATAAGTAACTAACAAATGTTTAATAAAACCTTATATTGACAAAGAAATTGTTGTTAGAATACAATAAGAGTATGTTTTGAGGAAAACTCATGTAAGTAACTAACAAATGTTCAATAAAACCTTATATTAACTACTAAATTCTTATTAAAATACTATAAGAGTATGTTTTGAGGAAAAATCACATAAGTAACTAACAAATTTTTAATAAAACCTTATATTAACTAATAAATTGTTGTTAGAATACAATAAGAAAATGTTTTGAAGAAAACTGATGTAAGTAACTAACATATTTTCAATAAAACCTTATATTAACTACTAAATTCATATTAGAATACTATATGAGTATGTTTTGAGGAAAAATCATATAAGTAAATAATAAATGTTTAATAAAACCTTATATTAACTACTAAATTCTTATTAGAATACTATAAGAGTATATTTTGAGGAAAAATCATATAAGTAACTAACAAATGTTTAATAAAACCTTATATTAACAAAGAAGTTGTTGTCAGAATATAATAAGAGTATATTTTGTAGAAAACTGATGTAAGTAACTAACAAATTTTCAACAAAACCTTATATTAACTACTAAATTCTTATTAGAATACTATAAGAGTATGTTTTGAGGACAAATCATATAAGTAACTAACAAATGTTTAATAAAACCTTATATTAACAAAGAAATAGTTGTTAGAATAAAATAAAGTATGTTTTGAGGAAAACCCATGTAAGTAACTAACAAATGTTCAATAAAACCTTATATTAACTACTAAATTCTTATTAAAATACTATAAGAGTATGTTTTGAGGAAAAATCACATAAGTAACTAACAAATTTTTAATAAAACCTTATATTAACTAATAAATTGTTGTTAGAATACAATAAGAGAATGTTTTGAAGAAAACTGATGTAAGTAACTAACATATTTTCAATACAACCTTATATTAACTACTAAATTCATATTAGAGTACTATAAGAGTATGTTTTGAGGAAAAATCATATAAGTAACTAACAAATGTTTAATAAAACCTTATATTAACAAAGAAATTGTTGTTAGAATATGATAAAAGTATGTTTTCAGGAAAACTCATGTAAGTAACTAATAAATGTTGAATAAAACCTTATATTAACTACTAAATTCATATTAGAATACTATATGAGTATGTTTTGAGGAAAAATCATATATGTAAATAACAAATGTTTAATAAAACCTTATATTAACTACTAAATTCATATTAGAATACTATAAGAGTATGTTTTGAGGAAAAATCATATAAGTAACTAACAAATGTTTAATAAAACCTTATATTAACAAAAAAGTTGTTGTTAGAATACAATAAAAGTATGTTTTGAGGAAAACTCATGTAAGTAACTAACAAATGTTCAATAAAACTTTATATTAACTACTAAATTCTTATTAGAATACTATAAGAGTATGTTTTGAGGAAAAATCATATAAGTAACCAACAAATGTTTAATAAAACCTTATATTAACAAAGAAATAGTTGTTAGAATAAAATAAAATATGTTTTGAGGAAAACCCATGTAAGTAACTAACAAATGTTCAAAAAAACGTTATATTAACTACTAAATTCTTATTAAAATACTATAAGAGTATGTTTTGAGGAAAAATCACATAAGTAACTAACAAATTCTTAATAAAACCTTATATTAACTAATAAATTGTTGTTAGAATACAATAAGAGAATGTTTTGAAGAAAACTGATGTAAGTAACTAACATATTTTCAATAAAACCTTATATTAACTACTAAATTCATATTAGAATACTATAAGAGTATCTTTTGAGGAAAAATCATATAAGTAACTAACAAATGTTTAATAAAACCTTATATTAACAAAGAAATTGTTGTTAGAATATGATAAAAGTATGTTTTCAGGAAAACTCATGTAAGTAACTAACAAATGTTGAATAAAACCTTATATTAACTACTAAATTCATATTAGAATACTATATGAGTATGTTTTGAGGAAAAATCATATATGTAAATAACAAATGTTTAATAAAACCTTATATTAACTACTAAATTCTTATTAGAATACTATAAGAGTATATTTTGAGGAAAAATCATATAAGTAACTAACAAATGTTTAATAAAACCTTATATTAACAAAGAAATTGTTGTTAGAATACAATAAGAGTATGTTTTGAGGAAAACTGATGTAAGTAACTAACAAATTTTCAATAAAACCTTATATTAACAACTAAATTCATATTCGAATACTATAAGAGTATGTTTTGAAGAAAAATCATATAAGTAACTAACAAATGTTTAATAAAACCTTATATTAACAAAAAAATTGTTGTTAGAATACAATAAAAGTTTGTTTTGAGGAAGACTCATGTAAGTAACTAACAAATGTTCAATAAAACCTTATATTAACTACTAAATTCTTATTAGAATACTATAAGAGTATGTTTTGAGGAAAAATCATATAAGTAACTAACAAATGTTTAATAAAACCTTATATTAACTGATAAATTGTTGTTAGAATACAATAAGAGAATGTTTTGAAGAAAACTGATGTAAGTAACTAACATATTTTCAATAAAACTTTTTATTAACTACTAAATTCATATTAGAATACTATATGAGTATGTTTTGAGGAAAAATCATATAAGTAAATAATAAATGTTTAATAAAACCTTATATTAACTGCTAAATTCTTATTAGAATACTATAAGAGTATATTTTGAGGAAAAATCATATAAGTAACTAACAAATGTTTAATAAAACCTTATATTAACAAAGAAGTTGTTGTCAGAATATAATAAGAGTATGTTTTGTAGAAAACTGATGTAAGTAACTAACAAATTTTCAATAAAACCTTATATTAACAACTAAATTCATATTAGAATACTATAAGGGTATGTTTTGAGGAAAAATCATATAAGTAACTAACAAATGTTTAATAAAACCTTATATTGACAAAGAAATTGTTGTTAGAATACAATAAGAGTATGTTTTGAGGAAAACTCATGTAAGTAACTAACAAATGTTCAATAAAACCTTATATTAACTACTAAATTCTTATTAAAATACTATAAGAGTATGTTTTGAGGAAAAATCACATAAGTAACTAACAAATTTTTAATAAAACCTTATATTAACTAATAAATTGTTGTTAGAATACAATAAGAAAATGTTTTGAAGAAAACTGATGTAAGTAACTAACATATTTTCAATAAAACCTTATATTAACTACTAAATTCATATTAGAATACTATATGAGTATGTTTTGAGGAAAAATCATATAAGTAAATAATAAATGTTTAATAAAACCTTATATTAACTACTAAATTCTTATTAGAATACTATAAGAGTATATTTTGAGGAAAAATCATATAAGTAACTAACAAATGTTTAATAAAACCTTATATTAACAAAGAAGTTGTTGTCAGAATATAATAAGAGTATGTTTTGTAGAAAACTGATGTAAGTAACTAACAAATTTTCAACAAAACCTTATATTAACTACTAAATTCTTATTAGAATACTATAAGAGTATGTTTTGAGGACAAATCATATAAGTAACTAACAAATGTTTAATAAAACGTTATATTAACAAAGAAATAGTTGTTAGAATAAAATAAAGTATGTTTTGAGGAAAACCCATGTAAGTAACTAACAAATGTTCAATAAAACCTTATATTAACTACTAAATTCTTATTAAAATACTATAAGAGTATGTTTTGAGGAAAAATCACATAAGTAACTAACAAATTTTTAATAAAACCTTATATCAACTAATAAATTGTTGTTAGAATACAATAAGAGAATGTTTTGAAGAAAACTGATGTAAGTAACTAACATATTTTAAATACAACCTTATATTAACTACTAAATTCATATTAGAGTACTATAAGAGTATGTTTTGAGGAAAAATCATATAAGTAACTAACAAATGTTTAATAAAACCATATATTAACAAAGAAATTGTTGTTAGAATATGATAAAAGTATGTTTTCAGGAAAACTCATGTAAGTAACTAATAAATGTTGAATAAAACCTTATATTAACTACTAAATTCATATTAGAATACTATATGAATATGTTTTGAGGAAAAATCATATATGTAAATAACAAATGTTTAATAAAACCTTATATTAACTACTAAATTCATCTTAGAATACTATAAGAGTATGTTTTGAGGAAAAATCATATAAGTAACTAACAAATGTTTAATAAAACCTTATATTAACAAAAAAGTTGTTGTTAGAATACAATAAAAGTATGTTTTGAGGAAAACTCATGTAAGTAACTAACAAATGTTCAATAAAACCTTATATTAACTACTAAATTCTTATTAGAATACTATAAGAGTATGTTTTGAGGAAAAATCATATAAGTAACCAACAAATGTTTAATAAAACCTTATATTAACAAAGAAATAGTTGTTAGAATAAAATAAAATATGTTTTGAGGAAAACCCATGTAAGTAACTAACAAATGTTCAAAAAAACCTTATATTAACTACTAAATTCTTATTAAAATACTATAAGAGTATGTTTTGAGGAAAACTGATGTAAGTAACTAACAAATTTTCAATAAAACCTTATATTAACAACTAAATTCATATTAGAATACTATAAGAGTATGTTTTGAGGAAAAATCATATAAGTAACTAACAAATGTTTAATAAAACCTTATATTAACAAAAAAAATTGTTGTTAGAATACAATAAAAGTTTGTTTTGAGGAAGACTCATGTAAGTAACTAACAAATGTTCAATAAAACCTTATATTAACTACTAAATTCTTATTAGAATACTATAAGGGTATGTTTTGAGGAAAAATCATATAAGTATCTAACAAATGTTTAATAAATCCTTATATTAACTGATAAATTGTTGTTAGAATACAATAAGAGAATATTTTGAGGAAAAATGATGTAAATAACTAACATATTTTCAATAAAACCTTATATGAACTACTAAATTCATATTAGAATACTATAAGAATATGTTTTGAGGAAAAATGATATAAGTAACTAACAAATTTTTAATAAAACCTTATATTAACAACTAAATTCTTATTAGAATACTATAAGAGTATGTTTTGAGCAAAAATCATATAAGTAACAAACAAATGTTTAATAAAACGTTATATTAACTAAGAAATTATTTTTAGAATATGATAAAATTATGTTTTCAGGAAAACTCATGTAAGTAACTAACAAATGTTGAATAAAACCTTATATTAACTACTAAATTCATATTAGAATACTATATGAGTATGTTTTAAGGAAAAATCATATAAGTAACTAACAAATGTTTAATAAAACCTTATATCAACAAAGAAGTTGTTGTCAGAATATAATAAGAGTATGTATTGTAGAAAACTGATGTAAGTAACTAACAAATTTTCAATAAAACCTTATATTAACAACTAAATTCATATTAGAATACTATAAGGGTATGTTTTGAGCAAAAATCATATAAGTAACTAACAAATGTTTAATAAAACCTTATATTGACAAAGAAATTGTTGTTAGAATACAATAAGAGTATGTTTTGAGGAAAACTCATTAAAGTAACTAACAAATGTTCAATAAAACCTTATATTAACTACTAAATTCTTATTAGAATACTATAAGAGTATGTTTTGAGGAAAAATCATATAAGTAACTAACAAATGTTTAATAAAACCTTATATTAACAAAGAAATAGTTGTTAGAATAAAATAAAGTATGTTTTGAGGAAAACCCATGTAAGTAACTAACAAATGTTCAATAAAACCTTATATTAACTACTAAATTCTTATTAAAATACTATAAGAGTATATTTTGAGCAAAAATCACATAAGTAACTAACAAATTTTTAATAAAACCTTATATTAACTAATAAATTTTTGTTAGAATACAATAAGAGAATGTTTTGAAGAAAACTGATGTAAGTAACTAACATATTTTCAATAAAACCTTATATTAACTACTAAATTCATATTAGAGTACTATAAGAGTATGTTTTGAGGAAATATCATATAAGTAAGTAACAAATGTTTAATAAAACCTTATATTAACAAAGAAATTGTTGTTAGAATATGATAAAAGTATGTTTTCAGGAAAACTCATGTAAGTAACTAACAAATGTTGAATAAAACCTTATATTAACTACTAAATTCATATTAGAATACTATATGAGTATGTTTTGAGGAAAAATCATATATGTAAATAACAAATTTTTAATAAAACCTTATATTAACTAATAAATTTTTGTTAGAATACAATAAGAGAATGTTTTGAAGAAAACTGATGTAAGTAACTAACATATTTTCAATAAAACCTTATATTAACTACTAAATTCATATTAGAGTACTATAAGAGTATGTTTTTAGGAAATATCATATAAGTAAGTAACAAATGTTTAATAAAACCTTATATTAACAAAGAAATTGTTGTTAGAATATGATAAAAGTATGTTTTCAGGAAAACTCATGTAAGTAACTAACAAATGTTGAATAAAACCTTATATTAACTACTAAATTCATATTAGAATACTATATGAGTATGTTTTGAGGAAAAATCATATATGTAAACAACAAATGTTTAATAAAACCTTATATTAACTACTAAATTCATATTAGAATACTATAAGAGTATGTTTTGAGGAAAAATCATATAAGTAACTAACAAATGTTTAATAAAACCTTATATTAACAAAAAAATTGTTGTTAGAATACAATAAAAGTATGTTTTGAGGAAAACTCATGTAAGTAACTAACAAATGTTCAATAAAACCTTATATTAACTACTAAATTCTTATTAGAATACTATAAGGGTATGTTTTGAGGAAAAATCATATAAGTAACTAACAAATGTTTAATAAAACCTTATATTAACAAAGAAATTGTTGTTAGAATACAATAAGACTATGTTTTGAGGAAAACTCATGTAAGTAACTAACAAATGTTCAATAAAACCTTATATTAACTACTACATTCATATTAGAATACTATATGAGTATGTTTTGAGGAAAAATCATATATGTAAATAACAAATGTTTAATAAAACCTTATATTAACTACTAAATTCTTATTAGAATACTATAAGAGTATATTTTGAGGAAAAATTATATAAGTAACTAACAAATGTTTAATAAAACCTTATATTAACAAAGAAATTGTTGTTAGAATACAATAAGAGTATGTTTTGAGGAAAACTGATGTAAGTAACTAACAAATTTTCAATAAAACCTTATATTAACAACTAAATTCATATTAGAATACTATAAGAGTATGTTTTGAGGAAAAATCATATAAGTAACTAACAAATGTTTAATAAAACCTTATATTAACAAAAAAATTGTTGTTAGAATACAATAAAAGTTTGTTTTGAGGAAGACTCATGTAAGTAACTAACAAATGTTCAATAAAACCTTATATTAACTACTAAATTCTTATTATAATACTATAAGGGTATGTTTTGAGGAAAAATCATATAAGTAACTAACAAATGTTTAATAAATCCTTATATTAAATGATAAATTGTTGTTAGAATACAATAAGAGAATATTTTGAGGAAAACTGATGTAAATAACTAACATATTTTCAATAAAACCTTATATGAACTACTAAATTCATATTAGAATACTATAAGAATATGTTTTGAGGAAAAATGATATAAGTAACTAACAAATTTTTAATAAAACCTTATATTAACAACTAAATTCTTATTAGAATACTATAAGAGTATGTTTTGAGCAAAAATCATATAAGTAACAAACAAATGTTTAATAAAACGTTATATTAACTAAGAAATTATTTTTAGAATATGATAAAATTATGTTTTCAGGAAAACTCATGTAAGTAACTAACAAATGTTGAATAAAACCTTATATTAACTACTAAATTCATATTAGAATACTATATGAGTATGTTTTAAGGAAAAATCATATAAGTAACTAACAAATGTTTAATAAAACCTTATATCAACAAAGAAGTTGTTGTCAGAATATAATAAGAGTATGTATTGTAGAAAACTGATGTAAGTAACTAACAAATTTTCAATAAAACCTTATATTAACAACTAAATTCATATTAGAATACTATAAGGGTATGTTTTGAGGAAAAATCATATAAGTAACTAACAAATGTTTAATAAAACCTTATATTGACAAAGAAATTGTTGTTAGAATACAATAAGAGTATGTTTTGAGGAAAACTCATGTAAGTAACTAACAAATGTTCAATAAAATCTTATATTAACTACTAAATTCTTATTAGAATACTATAAGAGTATGTTTTGAGGAAAAATCATATAAGTAACTAACAAATGTTTAATAAAACCTTATATTAACAAAGAAATAGATGTTAGAATAAAATAAAGTATGTTTTGAGGAAAACCCATGTAAGTAACTAACAAATGTTCAATAAAACCTTATATTAACTACTAAATTCTTATTAAAATACTATAAGAGTATGTTTTGAGGAAAAATCACATAAGTAACTAACAAATTTTTAATAAAACCTTATATTAACTAATAAATTTTTGTTAGAATACAATAAGAGAATGTTTTGAAGAAAACTAATGTAAGTAACTAACATATTTTCAATAAAACCTAATATTAACTACTAAATTCATATTAGAGTACTATAAGAGTATGTTTTGAGGAAATATCATATAAGTAAGTAACAAATGTTTAATAAAACCTTATATTAACAAAGAAATTGTTGTTAGAATATGATAAAAGTATGTTTTCAGGAAAACTCATGTAAGTAACTAACAAATGTTGAATAAAACCTTATATTAACTACTAAATTCATATTAGAATACTATATGAGTATGTTTTGAGGAAAAATCATATATGTAAACAACAAATGTTTAATAAAACCTTATATTAACTACTAAATTCATATTAGAATATTATAAGAGTATGTTTTGAGGAAAAATCATATAAGTAACTAACAAATGTTTAATAAAACCTTATATTAACAAAAAAATTGTTGTTAGAATACAATAAAAGTATGTTTTGAGGAAAACTCATGTAAGTAACTAACAAATGTTCAATAAAACCTTATATTAACTACTAAATTCTTATTAGAATACTATAAGAGTATGTTTTGAAGAAAAATCATATAAGTAACTAACAAATGCTTAATAAAACCTTATATTAACAAAGAAATAGTTGTTAGAATAAAATAAACTATGTTTTGAGGAAAACCCATGTAAGTAACTAACAAATGTTCAATAAAACCTTATATTAACTACTAAATTCTTATTAAAATACTATAAGAGTATGTTTTGAGGAAAAATCACATAAGTAACTAACAAATTCTTAATAAAACCTTATATTAACTAATAAATTGTTGTTAGAATACAATAAGAGAATGTTTTGAAGAAAACTGATGTAAGTAACTAACATATTTTCCATAAAACCTTATATTAACTACTAAATTCATATTAGAATACTATAAGTTTATGTTTTGAGGAAAAATCATACAAGTAACTAACAAATGTTTAATAAAACCTTATATTAACAAAGAAATTGTTGTTAGAATATGATAAAAGTATGTTTTCAGGAAAACTCATGTAAGTAACTAAAAAATGTTGAATAAAACCTTATATTAACTACTACATTCATATTAGAATACTATATGAGTATGTTTTGAGGAAAAATCATATATGTAAATAACAAATGTTTAATAAAACCTTATATTAACTACTAAATTCTTATTAGAATACTATAAGAGTATATTTTGAGGAAAAATTATATAAGTAACTAACAAATGTTTAATAAAACCTTATATTAACAAAGAAATTGTTGTTAGAATACAATAAGAGTATGTTTTGAGGAAAACTGATGTAAGTAACTAACAAATTTTCAATAAAACCTTATATTAACAACTAAATTCATATTAGAATACTATAAGAGTATGTTTTGAGGAAAAATCATATAAGTAACTAACAAATGTTTAATAAAACCTTATATTAACAAAAAAATTGTTGTTAGAATACAATAAAAGTTTGTTTTGAGGAAGACTCATGTAAGTAACTAACAAATGTTCAATAAAACCTTATATTAACTACTAAATTCTTATTAGAATACTATAAGAGTATGTTTTGAGGAAAAATCATATAAGTAACTAACAAATGTTTAATAAATCCTTATATTAACTGATAAATTGTTGTTAGAATACAATAAGAGAATATTTTGAGGAAAACTGATGTAAATAACTAACATATTTTCAATAAAACCTTATATGAACTACTAAATTCATATTAGAATACTATAAGAATATGTTTTGAGGAAAAATGATATAAGTAACTAACAAATTTTTAATAAAACCTTATATTAACAACTAAATTCTTATTAGAATACTATAAGAGTATGTTTTGAGCAAAAATCATATAAGTAACAAACAAATGTTTAATAAAACGTTATATTAACTAAGAAATTATTTTTAGAATATGATAAAATTATGTTTTCAGGAAAACTCATGTAAGTAACTAACAAATGTTGAATAAAACCTTATATTAACTACTAAATTCATATTAGAATACTATATGAGTATGTTTTAAGGAAAAATCATATAAGTAACTAACAAATGTTTAATAAAACCTTATATCAACAAAGAAGTTGTTGTCAGAATATAATAAGAGTATGTATTGTAGAAAACTGATGTAAGTAACTAACAAATTTTCAATAAAACCTTATATTAACAACTAAATTCATATTAGAATACTATAAGGGTATGTTTTGAGGAAAAATCATATAAGTAACTAACAAATGTTTAATAAAACCTTATATTGACAAAGAAATTGTTGTTAGAATACAATAAGAGTATGTTTTGAGGAAAACTCATGTAAGTAACTAACAAATGTTCAATAAAACCTTATATTAACTACTAAATTCTTATTAGAATACTATAAGAGTATGTTTTGAGGAAAAATCATATAAGTAACTAACAAATGTTTAATAAAACCTTATATTAACAAAGAAATAGTTGTTAGAATAAAATAAAGTATGTTTTGAGGAAAACCCATGTAAGTAACTAACAAATGTTCAATAAAACCTTATATTAACTACTAAATTCTTATTAAAATACTATAAGAGTATGTTTTGAGGAAAAATCACATAAGTAACTAACAAATTTTTAATAAAACCTTATATTAACTAATAAATTTTTGTTAGAATACAATAAGAGAATGTTTTGAAGAAAACTGATGTAAGTAACTAACATATTTTCAATAAAACCTTATATTAACTACTAAATTCATATTAGAGTACTATAAGAGTATGTTTTGAGGAAATATCATATAAGTAAGTAACAAATGTTTAATAAAACCTTATATTAACAAAGAAATTGTTGTTAGAATATGATAAAAGTATGTTTTCAGGAAAACTCATGTAAGTAACTAACAAATGTTGAATAAAACCTTATATTAACTACTAAATTCATATTAGAATACTATATGAGTATGTTTTGAGGAAAAATCATATATGTAAATAACAAATTTTTAATAAAACCTTATATTAACTAATAAATTTTTGTTAGAATACAATAAGAGAATGTTTTGAAGAAAACTGATGTAAGTAACTAACATATTTTCAATAAAACCTTATATTAACTACTAAATTCATATTAGAGTACTATAAGAGTATGTTTTGAGGAAATATCATATAAGTAAGTAACAAATGTTTAATAAAACCTTATATTAACAAAGAAATTGTTGTTAGAATATGATAAAAGTATGTTTTCAGGAAAACTCATGTAAGTAACTAACAAATGTTGAATAAAACCTTATATTAACTACTAAATTCATATTAGAATACTATATGAGTATGTTTTGAGGAAAAATCATATATGTAAACAACAAATGTTTAATAAAACCTTATATTAACTACTAAATTCATATTAGAATACTATAAGAGTATGTTTTGAGGAAAAATCATATAAGTAACAAACAAATGTTTAATAAAACCTTATATTAACAAAAAAATTGTTGTTAGAATACAATAAAAGTATGTTTTGAGGAAAACTCATGTAAGTAACTAACAAATGTTCAATAAAACCTTATATTAACTACTAAATTCTTATTAGAATACTATAAGAGTATGTTTTGAAGAAAAATCATATAAGTAACTAACAAATGCTTAATAAAACCTTATATTAACAAAGAAATAGTTGTTAGAATAAAATAAAGTATGTTTTGAGGAAAACCCATGTAAGTAACTAACAAATGTTCAATAAAACCTTATATTAACTACTAAATTCTTATTAAAATACTATAAGAGTATGTTTTGAGGAAAAATCACATAAGTAACTAACAAATTTTTAATAAAACCTTATATTAACTAATAAATTTTTGTTAGAATACAATAAGAGAATGTTTTGAAGAAAACTGATGTAAGTAACTAACATATTTTCAATAAAACCTTATATTAACTACTAAATTCATATTAGAGTACTATAAGAGTATGTTTTGAGGAAATATCATATAAGTAAGTAACAAATGTTTAATAAAACCTTATATTAACAAAGAAATTGTTGTTAGAATATGATAAAACTATGTTTTGAGGAAAACCCATGTAAGTAACTAACAAATGTTCAATAAAACCTTATATTAACTACTAAATTCATATTAGAATACTATATGAGTATGTTTTGAGGAAAAATCATATATGTAAATAACAAATTTTTAATAAAACCTTATATTAACTAATAAATTTTTGTTAGAATACAATAAGAGAATGTTTTGAAGAAAACTGATGTAAGTAACTAACATATTTTCAATAAAACCTTATATTAACTACTAAATTCATATTAGAGTACTATAAGAGTATGTTTTGAGGAAATATCATATAAGTAAGTAACAAATGTTTAATAAAACCTTATATTAACAAAGAAATTGTTGTTAGAATATGATAAAAGTATGTTTTCAGGAAAACTCATGTAAGTAACTAACAAATGTTGAATAAAACCTTATATTAACTACTAAATTCATATTAGAATACTATATGAGTATGTTTTGAGGAAAAATCATATATGTAAACAACAAATGTTTAATAAAACCTTATATTAACTACTAAATTCTTATTAGAATACTATAAGAGTATGTTTTGAAGAAAAATCATATAAGTAACTAACAAATGTTTAATAAAACCTTATATTAACAAAGAAATTGTTGTTAGAATACAATAAGAGTATGTTTTGAGGAAAACTGATGTAAGTAACTAACATATTTTCAATAAAACCTTATATTAACTACTAAATTCATATTAGAGTACTATAAGAGTATGTTTTGAGGAAATATCATATAAGTAAGTAACAAATGTTTAATAAAACCTTATATTAACAAAGAAATTGTTGTTAGAATATGATAAAAGTATGTTTTCAGGAAAACTCATGTAAGTAACTAACAAATGTTGAATAAAACCTTATATTAACTATTAAATTCATATTAGAATACTATATGAGTATGTTTTGAGGAAAAATCATATATGTAAACAACAAATGTTTAATAAAACCTTATATTAACTACTAAATTCTTATTAGAATACTATAAGAGTATGTTTTGAAGAAAAATCATATAAGTAACTAACAAATGTTTAATAAAACCTTATATTAACAAAAAAATTGTTGTTAGAATACAATAAAAGTTTGTTTTGAGGAAGACTCATGTAAGTAACTAACAAATGTTCAATAAAACCTTATATTAACTACTAAATTCTTATTAGAATACTATAAGAGTATGTTTTGAGGAAAAATCATATAAGTAACTAACAAATGTTTAATAAAACCTTATATTAACTGATAAATTGTTGTTAGAATACAATAAGAGAATGTTTTGAAGAAAACTGATGTAAGTAACTAACATATTTTCAATAAAACTTTTTATTAACTACTAAATTCATATTAGAATACTATATGAGTATGTTTTGAGGAAAAATCATATAAGTAAATAATAAATGTTTAATAAAACCTTATATTAACTGCTAAATTCTTATTAGAATACTATAAGAGTATATTTTGAGGAAAAATCATATAAGTAACTAACAAATGTTTAATAAAACCTTATATTAACAAAGAAGTTGTTGTCAGAATATAATAAGAGTATGTTTTGTAGAAAACTGATGTAAGTAACTAACAAATTTTCAACAAAACCTTATATTAACTACTAAATTCTTATTAGAATACTATAAGAGTATGTTTTGAGGACAAATCATATAAGTAACTAACAAATGTTTAATAAAACCTTATATTAACAAAGAAATAGTTGTTAGAATAAAATAAAGTATGTTTTGAGGAAAACCCATGTAAGTAACTAACAAATGTTCAATAAAACCTTATATTAACTACTAAATTCTTATTAAAATACTATAAGAGTATGTTTTGAGGAAAAATCACATAAGTAACTAACAAATTTTTAATAAAACCTTATATTAACTAATAAATTGTTGTTAGAATACAATAAGAGAATGTTTTGAAGAAAACTGATGTAAGTAACTAACATATTTTCAATAAAACCTTATATTAACTACTAAATTCTTATTAGAATACTATAAGAGTATGTTTTGAAGAAAAATCATATAAGTAACTAACAAATGTTTAATAAAACCTTATATTAACAAAGAAATTGTTGTTAGAATACAATAAGAGTATGTTTTGAGGAAAACTGATGTAAGTAACTAACATATTTTCAATAAAACCTTATATTAACTACTAAATTCATATTAGAGTACTATAAGAGTATGTTTTGAGGAAATATCATATAAGTAAGTAACAAATGTTTAATAAAACCTTATATTAACAAAGAAATTGTTGTTAGAATATGATAAAAGTATGTTTTCAGGAAAACTCATGTAAGTAACTAACAAATGTTGAATAAAACCTTATATTAACTACTAAATTCATATTAGAATACTATATGAGTATGTTTTGAGGAAAAATCATATATGTAAACAACAAATGTTTAATAAAACCTTATATTAACTACTAAATTCTTATTAGAATACTATAAGAGTATGTTTTGAAGAAAAATCATATAAGTAACTAACAAATGTTTAATAAAACCATATATTAACAAAAAAATTGTTGTTAGAATACAATAAAAGTTTGTTTTGAGGAAGACTCATGTAAGTAACTAACAAATGTTCAATAAAACCTTATATTAACTACTAAATTCTTATTAGAATACTATAAGAGTATGTTTTGAGGAAAAATCACATAAGTAACTAACAAATTTTTAATAAAACCTTATATTAACTAATAAATTGTTGTTAGAATACAATAAGAAAATGTTTTGAAGAAAACTGATGTAAGTAACTAACATATTTTCAATAAAACCTTATATTAACTACTAAATTCATATTAGAATACTATATGAGTATGTTTTGAGGAAAAATCATATAAGTAAATAATAAATGTTTAATAAAACCTTATATTAACTACTAAATTCTTATTAGAATACTATAAGAGTATATTTTGAGGAAAAATCATATAAGTAACTAACAAATGTTTAATAAAACCTTATATTAACAAAGAAGTTGTTGTCAGAATATAATAAGAGTATGTTTTGTAGAAAACTGATGTAAGTAACTAACAAATTTTCAACAAAACCTTATATTAACTACTAAATTCTTATTAGAATACTATAAGAGTATGTTTTGAGGACAAATCATATAAGTAACTAACAAATGTTTAATAAAACCTTATATTAACAAAGAAATAGTTGTTAGAATAAAATAAAGTATGTTTTGAGGAAAACCCATGTAAGTAACTAACAAATGTTCAATAAAACCTTATATTAACTACTAAATTCTTATTAAAATACTATAAGAGTATGTTTTGAGGAAAAATCACATAAGTAACTAACAAATTTTTAATAAAACCTTATATTAACTAATAAATTGTTGTTAGAATACAATAAGAGAATGTTTTGAAGAAAACTGATGTAAGTAACTAACATATTTTCAATAAAACCTTATATTAACTACTAAATTCATATTAGAGTACTATAAGAGTATGTTTTGAGGAAAAATCATATAAGTAACTAACAAATGTTTAATAAAACCTTATATTAACAAAGAAATTGTTGTTAGAATATGATAAAAGTATGTTTTCAGGAAAACTCATGTAAGTAACTAATAAATGTTGAATAAAACCTTATATTAACTACTAAATTCATATTAGAATACTATATGAGTATGTTTTGACGAAAAATCATATATGTAAATAACAAATGTTTAATAAAACCTTATATTAACTACTAAATTCATATTAGAATACTATAAGAGTCTGTTTTGAGGAAAAATCATATAAGTAACTAACAAATGTTTAATAAAACCTTATATTAACAAAAAAATTGTTGTTAGAATACAATAAAAGTATGTTTTGAGGAAAACTCATGTAAGTAACTAACAAATGTTCAATAAAACCTTATATTAACTACTAAATTCTTATTAGAATACTATAAGAGTATGTTTTGAGGAAAAATCATATAAGTAACCAACAAATGTTTAATAAAACCTTATATTAACAAAGAAATAGTTGTAAGAATAAAATAAAATATGTTTTGAGGAAAACCCATGTAAGTAACTAACAAATGTTCAAAAAAACCTTATATTAACTACTAAATTCTTATTAAAATACTATAAGAGTATGTTTTGAGGAAAAATCACATAAGTAACTAACAAATTCTTAATAAAACCTTATATTAACTAATAAATTGTTGTTAGAATACAATAAGAGAATGTTTTGAAGAAAACTGATGTAAGTAACTAACATATTTTCAATAAAACCTTATATTAACTACTAAATTCATATTAGAGTACTATAAGAGTATGTTTTGAGGAAAAATCATATAAGTAACTAACAAATGTTTAATAAAACCTTATATTAACAAAGAAATTGTTGTAAGAATAAAATAAAATATGTTTTGAGGAAAACCCATGTAAGTAACTAACAAATGTTCAAAAAAACCATATATTAACTACTAAATTCTTATTAAAATACTATAAGAGTATGTTTTGAGGAAAAATCACATAAGTAACTAACAAATTCTTAATAAAACCTTATATTAACTAATAAATTGTTGTTAGAATACAATAAGAGAATGTTTTGAAGAAAACTGATGTAAGTAACTAACATATTTTCCATAAAACCTTATATTAACTACTAAATTCATATTAGAATACTATAAGAGTATGTTTTGAGGAAAAATCATATAAGTAACTAACAAATGTTTAATAAAACCTTATATTAACAAAGAAATTGTTGTTAGAATATGATAAAAGTATGTTTTCAGGAAAACTCATGTAAGTAACTAAAAAATGTTGAATAAAACCTTATATTAACTACTACATTCATATTAGAATAATATATGAGTATGTTTTGAGGAAAAATCATATATGTAAATAACAAATGTTTAATAAAACCTTATATTAACTACTAAATTCTTATTAGAATACTATAAGAGTATATTTTGAGGAAAAATTATGTAAGTAACTAACAAATGTTTAATAAAACCTTATATTAACAAAGAAATTGTTGTTAGAATACAATAAGAGTATGTTTTGAGGAAAACTGATGTAAGTATCTAACAAATTTTCAATAAAACCTTATATTAACAACTAAATTCATATTAGAATACTATATGAGTATGTTTTGAGGAAAAATCATATATGTAAATAACAAATGTTTAATAAAACCTTATATTAACTACTAAATTCTTATTAGAATACTATAAGAGTATGTTTTGAGGAAAAATCATATAAGTAACTAACAAATGTTTAATAAAACCTTATATTAACAAAAAAATTGTTGTTAGAATACAATAAAAGTTTGTTTTGAGGAAGACTCATGTAAGTAACTAACAAATGTTCAATAAAACCTTATATTAACAACTAAATTCATATTAGAATACTATAAGAGTATGTTTTGAGGAAAAATCATATAAGTAACTAACAAATGTTTAATAAAACCTTATATTAACAAAAAAATTGTTGTTAGAATACAATAAAAGTTTGTTTTGAGGAAGACTCATGTAAGTCACTAACAAATGTTCAATAAAACCTTATATTAACTACTAAATTCTTATTAGAATACTATAAGAGTATGTTTTGAGGAAAAATCATATAAGTAACTAACAAATGTTTAATAAATCCTTATATTAACTGATAAATTGTTGTTAGAATACAATAAGATAATATTTTGAGGAAAACTGATGTAAATAACTAACATATTTTCAATAAAACCTTATATGAACTACTAAATTCATATTAGAATACTATAAGAATATGTTTTGAGGAAAAATGATATAAGTAACTAACAAATTTTTAATAAAACCTTATATTAACAACTAAATTCTTATTAGAATACTATAAGAGTATGTTTTGAGCAAAAATCATATAAGTAACAAACAAATGTTTAATAAAACGTTATATTAACTAAGAAATTATTTTTAGAATATGATAAAATTATGTTTTCAGGAAAACTCATGTAAGTAACTAACAAATGTTGAATAAAACCTTATATTAACTACTAAATTCATATTAGAATACTATATGAGTATGTTTTAAGGAAAAATCATATAAGTAACTAACAAATGTTTAATAAAACCTTATATCAACAAAGAAGTTGTTGTCAGAATATAATAAGAGTATGTATTGTAGAAAACTGATGTAAGTAACTAACAAATTTTCAATAAAACCTTATATTAACAACTAAATTCATATTAGAATACTATAAGGGTATGTTTTGAGGAAAAATCATATAAGTAACTAACAAATGTTTAATAAAACCTTATATTGACAAAGAAATTGTTGTTAGAATACAATAAGAGTATGTTTTGAGGAAAACTAATGTAAGTAACTAACAAATGTTCAATAAAATCTTATATTAACTACTAAATTCTTATTAGAATACTATAAGAGTATGTTTTGAGGAAAAATCATATAAGTAACTAACAAATGTTTAATAAAACCTTATATTAACAAAGAAATAGTTGTTAGAATAAAATAAAGTATGTTTTGAGGAAAACCCATGTAAGAAACTAACAAATGTTCAATAAAACCTTATATTAACTACTAAATTCTTATTAAAATACTATAAGAGTATGTTTTGAGGAAAAATCACATAAGTAACTAACAAATTTTTAATAAAACCTTATATTAACTAATAAATTTTTGTTAGAATACAATAAGAGAATGTTTTGAAGAAAACTGATGTAAGTAACTAACATATTTTCAATAAAACCTTATATTAACTACTAAATTCATATTAGAGTACTATAAGAGTATGTTTTGAGGAAATATCATATAAGTAAGTAACAAATGTTTAATAAAACCTTATATTAACAAAGAAATTGTTGTTAGAATATGATAAAAGTATGTTTTCAGGAAAACTCATGTAAGTAACTAACAAATGTTGAATAAAACCTTATATTAACTACTAAATTCATATTAGAATACTATATGAGTATGGTTTGAGGAAAAATCATATATGTAAATAACAAATTTTTAATAAAACCTTATATTAACTAATAAATTTTTGTTAGAATACAATAAGAGAATGTTTTGAAGAAAACTGATGTAAGTAACTAACATATTTTCAATAAAACCTTATATTAACTAATAAATTCATATTAGAGTACTATAAGAGTATGTTTTTAGGAAATATCATATAAGTAAGTAACAAATGTTTAATAAAACCTTATATTAACAAAGAAATTGTTGTTAGAATATGATAAAAGTATGTTTTCAGGAAAACTCATGTAAGTAACTAACAAATGTTGAATAAAACCTTATATTAACTACTAAATTCATATTAGAATACTATATGAGTCTGTTTTGAGGAAAAATCATATATGTAAACAACAAATGTTTAATAAAACCTTATATTAACTACTAAATTCTTATTAGAATACTATAAGAGTATGTTTTGAGGAAAAATCATATAAGTAACTAACAAATGTTTAATAAAACCTTATATTTACAAAAAAATTGTTGTTAGAATACAATAAAAGTATGTTTTGAGGAAAACTCATGTAAGTAACTAACAAATGTTCAATAAAACCTTATATTAACTACTAAATTCTTATTAGAATACTATAAGAGTATGTTTTGAGGAAAAATCATATAAGTAACCAACAAATGTTTAATAAAACCTTATATTAACAAAGAAATAGTTGTAAGAATAAAATAAAATATGTTTTGAGGAAAACCCATGTAAGTAACTAACAAATGTTCAAAAAAACCTTATATTAACTACTAAATTCTTATTAAAATACTATAAGAGTATGTTTTGTGGAAAAATCACATAAGTAACTAACAAATTCTTAATAAAACCTTATATTAACTAATAAATTGTTGTTAGAATACAATAAGAGAATGTTTTGAAGAAAACTGATGTAAGTAACTAACATATTTTCCATAAAACCTTATATTAACTACTAAATTCATATTAGAATACTATAAGAGTATGTTTTGAGGAAAAATCATATAAGTAACTAACAAATGTTTAATAAAACCTTATATTAACAAAGAAATTGTTGTTAGAATATGATAAAAGTATGTTTTCAGGAAAACTCATGTAAGTAACTAAAAAATGTTGAATAAAACCTTATATTAACTACTACATTCATATTAGAATAATATATGAGTATGTTTTGAGGAAAAATCATATATGTAAATAACAAATGTTTAATAAAACCTTATATTAACTACTAAATTCTTATTAGAATACTATAAGAGTATATTTTGAGGAAAAATTATGTAAGTAACTAACAAATGTTTAATAAAACCTTATATTAACAAAGAAATTGTTGTTAGAATACAATAAGAGTATGTTTTGAGGAAAACTGATGTAAGTATCTAACAAATTTTCAATAAAACCTTATATTAACAACTAAATTCATATTAGAATACTATATGAGTATGTTTTGAGGAAAAATCATATAAGTAACCAACAAATGTTTAATAAAACCTTATATTAACAAAGAAATAGTTGTTAGAATAAAATAAAGTATGTTTTGAGGAAAACCCATGTAAGTAACTAACAAATGTTCAATAAAACCTTATATTAACTACTAAATTCTTATTAAAATACTATAAGAGTATGTTTTGAGGAAAAATCACATAAGTAACTAACAAATTTTTAATAAAACCTTATATCAACTAATAAATTGTTGTTAGAATACAATAAGAGAATGTTTTGAAGAAAACTGATGTAAGTAACTAACATATTTTAAATACAACCTTATATTAACTACTAAATTCATATTAGAGTACTATAAGAGTATGTTTTGAGGAAAAATCATATAAGTAACTAACAAATGTTTAATAAAACCTTATATTAACAAAGAAATTGTTGTTAGAATATGATAAAAGTATGTTTTCAGGAAAACTCATGTAAGTAACTAATAAATGTTGAATAAAACCTTATATTAACTACTAAATTCATATTAGAATACTATAAGAGTATGTTTTGAGGAAAAATCATATAAGTAACTAACAAATGTTTAATAAAACCTTATATTAACAAAAAAATTGTTGTTAGAATACAATAAAAGTTTGTTTTGAGGAAGACTCATGTAAGTAACTAACAAATGTTCAATAAAACCTTATATTAACAACTAAATTCATATTAGAATACTATAAGAGTATGTTTTGAGGAAAAATCATATAAGTAACTAACAAATGTTTAATAAAACCTTATATTAACAAAAAAATTGTTGTTAGAATACAATAAAAGTTTGTTTTGAGGAAGACTCATGTAAGTAACTAACAAATGTTCAATAAAACCTTATATTAACTACTAAATTCTTATTAGAATACTATAAGAGTATGTTTTGAGGAAAAATCATATAAGTAACTAACAAATGTTTAATAAATCCTTATATTAACTGATAAATTGTTGTTAGAATACAATAAGATAACATTTTGAGGAAAACTGATGTAAATAACTAACATATTTTCAATAAAACCTTATATGAACTACTAAATTCATATTAGAATACTATAAGAATATGTTTTGAGGAAAAATGATATAAGTAACTAACAAATTTTTAATAAAACCTTATATTAACAACTAAATTCTTATTAGAATACTATAAGAGTATGTTTTGAGCAAAAATCATATAAGTAACAAACAAATGTTTAATAAAACGTTATATTAACTAAGAAATTATTTTTAGAATATGATAAAATTATGTTTTCAGGAAAACTCATGTAAGTAACTAACAAATGTTGAATAAAACCTTATATTAACTACTAAATTCATATTAGAATACTATATGAGTATGTTTTAAGGAAAAATCATATAAGTAACTAACAAATGTTTAATAAAACCTTATATCAACAAAGAAGTTGTTGTCAGAATATAATAAGAGTATGTATTGTAGAAAACTGATGTAAGTAACTAACAAATTTTCAATAAAACCTTATATTAACAACTAAATTCATATTAGAATACTATAAGGGTATGTTTTGAGGAAAAATCATATAAGTAACTAACAAATGTTTAATAAAACCTTATATTGACAAAGAAATTGTTGTTAGAATACAATAAGAGTATGTTTTGAGGAAAACTCATGTAAGTAACTAACAAATGTTCAATAAAATCTTATATTAACTACTAAATTCTTATTAGAATACTATAAGAGTATGTTTTGAGGAAAAATCATATAAGTAACTAACAAATGTTTAATAAAACCTTATATTAACAAAGAAATAGTTGTTAGAATAAAATAAAGTATGTTTTGAGGAAAACCCATGTAAGTAACTAACAAATGTTCAATAAAACCTTATATTAACTACTAAATTCTTATTAAAATACTATAAGAGTATGTTTTGAGGAAAAATCACATAAGTAACTAACAAATTTTTAATAAAACCTTATATTAACTAATAAATTTTTGTTAGAATACAATAAGAGAATGTTTTGAAGAAAACTGATGTAAGTAACTAACATATTTTCAATAAAACCTTATATTAACTACTAAATTCATATTAGAGTACTATAAGAGTATGTTTTGAGGAAATATCATATAAGTAAGTAACAAATGTTTAATAAAACCTTATATTAACAAAGAAATTGTTGTTAGAATATGATAAAAGTATGTTTTCAGGAAAACTCATGTAAGTAACTAACAAATGTTGAATAAAACCTTATATTAACTACTAAATTCATATTAGAATACTATATGAGTATGGTTTGAGGAAAAATCATATATGTAAATAACAAATTTTTAATAAAACCTTATATTAACTAATAAATTTTTGTTAGAATACAATAAGAGAATGTTTTGAAGAAAACTGATGTAAGTAACTAACATATTTTCAATAAAACCTTATATTAACTAATAAATTCATATTAGAGTACTATAAGAGTATGTTTTTAGGAAATATCATATAAGTAAGTAACAAATGTTTAATAAAACCTTATATTAACAAAGAAATTGTTGTTAGAATATGATAAAAGTATGTTTTCAGGAAAACTCATGTAAGTAACTAACAAATGTTGAATAAAACCTTATATTAACTACTAAATTCATATTAGAATACTATATGAGTATGTTTTGAGGAAAAATCATATATGTAAACAACAAATGTTTAATAAAACCTTATATTAACTACTAAATTCATATTAGAATACTATAAGAGTATGTTTTGAGGAAAAATCATATAAGTAACTAACAAATGTTTAATAAAACCTTATATTTACAAAAAAATTGTTGTTAGAATACAATAAAAGTATGTTTTGAGGAAAACTCATGTAAGTAACTAACAAATGTTCAATAAAACCTTATATTAACTACTAAATTCTTATTAGAATACTATAAGAGTATGTTTTGAAGAAAAATCATATAAGTAACTAACAAATGCTTAATAAAACCTTATATTAACAAAGAAATAGTTGTTAGAATAAAATAAAGTATGTTTTGAGGAAAACCCATGTAAGTAACTAACAAATGTTCAATAAAACCTTATATTAACTACTAAATTCTTATTAAAATACTATAAGAGTATGTTTTGAGGAAAAATCACATAAGTAACTAACAAATTCTTAATAAAACCTTATATTAACTAATAAATTGTTGTTAGAATACAATAAAAAATGTTTTGAAGAAAACTGATGTAAGTAACTAACATATTTTCAATAAAACCTTATATTAACTACTAAATTCATATTAGAATACTATATGAGTATGTTTTGAGGAAAAATCATATAAGTAAATAATAAATGTTTAATAAAACCTTATATTAACTACTAAATTCTTATTAGAATACTATAAGAGTATATTTTGAGGAAAAATCATATAAGTAACTAACAAATGTTTAATAAAACCTTATATTAACAAAGAAGTTGTTGTCAGAATATAATAAGAGTATGTTTTGTAGAAAACTGATGTAAGTAACTAACAAATTTTCAACAAAACCTTATATTAACTACTAAATTCTTATTAGAATACTATAAGAGTATGTTTTGAGGACAAATCATATAAGTAACTAACAAATGGTTAATAAAACCTTATATTAACAAAGAAATAGTTGTTAGAATAAAATAAAGTATGTTTTGAGGAAAACCCATGTAAGTAACTAACAAATGTTCAATAAAACCTTATATTAACTACTAAATTCTTATTAAAATACTATAAGAGTATGTTTTGAGGAAAAATCACATAAGTAACTAACAAATTTTTAATAAAACCTTATATTAACTAATAAATTGTTGTTAGAATACAATAAGAGAATGTTTTGAAGAAAACTGATGTAAGTAACTAACATATTTTCAATAAAACCTTATATTAACTACTAAATTCATATTAGAGTACTATAAGAGTATGTTTTGAGGAAATATCATATAAGTAAGTAACAAATGTTTAATAAAACCTTATATTAACAAAGAAATTGTTGTTAGAATATGATAAAAGTATGTTTTCAGGAAAACTTATGTAAGTAACTAATAAATGTTGAATAAAACCTTATATTAACTACTAAATTCATATTAGAATACTATATGAGTATGTTTTGAGGAAAAATCATATATGTAAATAACAAATGTTTAATAAAACCTTATATTAACTACTAAATTCATATTAGAATACTATAAGATTATGTTTTGTGGAAAAATCATATAAGTAACTAACAAATGTTTAATAAAACCTTATATTAACAAAAAAATTGTTGTTAGAATACAATAAAAGTATGTTTTGTGGAAAACTCATGTAAGTAACTAACAAATGTTCAATAAAACCTTATATTAACTACTAAATTCTTATTAGAATACTATAAGAGTATGTTTTGAGGAAAAATCATATAAGTAACCAACAAATGTTTAATAAAACCTTATATTAACAAAGAAATAGTTGTTAGAATAAAATAAAATATGTTTTGAGGAAAACCCATGTAAGTAACTAACAAATGTTCAAAAAAACCTTATATTAACTACTAAATTCTTATTAAAATACTATAAGAGTATGTTTTGAGGAAAAATCACATAAGTAACTAACAAATTCTTAATAAAACCTTATATTAACTAATAAATTGTTGTTAGAATACAATAAGAGAATGTTTTGAAGAAAACTGATGTAAGTAACTAACATATTTTCCATAAAACCTTATATTAACTACTAAATTCATATTAGAATACTATAAGAGTATGTTTTGAGGAAAAATCATATAAGTAACTAACAAATGTTTAATAAAACCTTATATTAACAAAGAAATTGTTGTTAGAATATGATAAAAGTATGTTTTCAGGAAAACTCATATAAGTAACTAAAAAATGTTGAATAAAACCTTATATTAACTACTACATTCATATTAGAATACTATATGAGTATGTTTTGAGGAAAAATCATATATGTAAATAACAAATGTTTAATAAAACCTTATATTAACTACTAAATTCTTATTAGAATACTATAAGAGTATATTTTGAGGAAAAATTATGTAAGTAACTAACAAATGTTTAATAAAACCTTATATTAACAAAGAAATTGTTGTTAGAATACAATAAGAGTATGTTTTGAGGAAAACTGATTTAAGTAACTAACAAATTTTCAATAAAACCTTATATTAACAACTAAATTCATATTAGAATACTATAAGAGTATGTTTTGAGGAAAAATCATATAAGTAACTAACAAATGTTTAATAAAACCTTATATTAACAAAAAAATTGTTGTTAGAATACAATAAAAGTTTGTTTTGAGGAAGACTCATGTAAGTAACTAACAAATGTTCAATAAAACCTTATATTAACTACTAAATTCTTATTAGAATACTATAAGAGTATGTTTTGAGGAAAAATCATATAAGTAACTAACAAATGTTTAATAAATCCTTATATTAACTGATAAATTGTTGTTAGAATACAATAAGATAATATTTTGAGGAAAACTGATGTAAATAACTAACATATTTTCAATAAAACCTTATATGAACTACTAAATTCATATTAGAATACTATAAGAATATGTTTTGAGGAAAAATGATATAAGTAACTAACAAATTTTTAATAAAACCTTATATTAACAACTAAATTCTTATTAGAATACTATAAGAGTATGTTTTGAGCAAAAATCATATAAGTAACAAACAAATGTTTAATAAAACGTTATATTAACTAAGAAATTATTTTTAGAATATGATAAAATTATGTTTTCAGGAAAACTCATGTAAGTAACTAACAAATGTTGAATAAAACCTTATATTAACTACTAAATTCATATTAGAATACTATATGAGTATGTTTTAAGGAAAAATCATATAAGTAACTAACAAATGTTTAATAAAACCTTATATCAACAAAGAAGTTGTTGTCAGAATATAATAAGAGTATGTATTGTAGAAAACTGATGTAAGTAACTAACAAATTTTCAATAAAACCTTATATTAACAACTAAATTCATATTAGAATACTATAAGGGTATGTTTTGAGGAAAAATCATATAAGTAACTAACAAATGTTTAATAAAACCTTATATTGACAAAGAAATTGTTGTTAGAATACAATAAGAGTATGTTTTGAGGAAAACTCATGTAAGTAACTAACAAATGTTCAATAAAATCTTATATTAACTACTAAATTCTTATTAGAATACTATAAGAGTATGTTTTGAGGAAAAATCATATAAGTAACTAACAAATGTTTAATAAAACCTTATATTAACAAAGAAATAGTTGTTAGAATAAAATAAAGTATGTTTTGAGGAAAACCCATGTAAGTAACTAACAAATGTTCAATAAAACCTTATATTAACTACTAAATTCTTATTAAAATACTATAAGAGTATGTTTTGAGGAAAAATCACATAAGTAACTAACAAATTTTTAATAAAACCTTATATTAACTAATAAATTTTTGTTAGAATACAATAAGAGAATGTTTTGAAGAAAACTGATATAAGTAACTAACATATTTTCAATAAAACCTTATATTAACTACTAAATTCATATTAGAGTACTATAAGAGTATGTTTTGAGGAAATATCATATAAGTAAGTAACAAATGTTTAATAAAACCTTATATTAACAAAGAAATTGTTGTTAGAATATGATAAAAGTATGTTTTCAGGAAAACTCATGTAAGTAACTAACAAATGTTGAATAAAACCTTATATTAACTACTAAATTCATATTAGAATACTATATGAGTATGGTTTGAGGAAAAATCATATATGTAAATAACAAATTTTTAATAAAACCTTATATTAACTAATAAATTTTTGTTAGAATACAATAAGAGAATGTTTTGAAGAAAACTGATGTAAGTAACTAACATATTTTCAATAAAACCTTATATTAACTAATAAATTCATATTAGAGTACTATAAGAGTATGTTTTTAGGAAATATCATATAAGTAAGTAACAAATGTTTAATAAAACCTTATATTAACAAAGAAATTGTTGTTAGAATATGATAAAAGTATGTTTTCAGGAAAACTCATGTAAGTAACTAACAAATGTTGAATAAAACCTTATATTAACTACTAAATTCATATTAGAATACTATATGAGTATGTTTTGAGGAAAAATCATATATGTAAACAACAAATGTTTAATAAAACCTTATATTAACTACTAAATTCATATTAGAATACTATAAGAGTATGTTTTGAGGAAAAATCATATAAGTAACTAACAAATGTTTAATAAAACCTTATATTTACAAAAAAATTGTTGTTAGAATACAATAAAAGTATGTTTTGAGGAAAACTCATGTAAGTAACTAACAAATGTTCAATAAAACCTTATATTAACTACTAAATTCTTATTAGAATACTATAAGAGTATGTTTTGAAGAAAAATCATATAAGTAACTAACAAATGCTTAATAAAACCTTATATTAACAAAGAAATAGTTGTTAGAATAAAATAAAGTATGTTTTGAGGAAAACCCATGTAAGTAACTAACAAATGTTCAATAAAACCTTATATTAACTACTAAATTCTTATTAAAATACTATAAGAGTATGTTTTGAGGAAAAATCACATAAGTAACTAACAAATTCTTAATAAAACCTTATATTAACTAATAAATTGTTGTTAGAATACAATAAAAAATGTTTTGAAGAAAACTGATGTAAGTAACTAACATATTTTCAATAAAACCTTATATTAACTACTAAATTCATATTAGAATACTATATGAGTATGTTTTGAGGAAAAATCATATAAGTAAATAATAAATGTTTAATAAAACCTTATATTAACTACTAAATTCTTATTAGAATACTATAAGAGTATATTTTGAGGAAAAATCATATAAGTAACTAACAAATGTTTAATAAAACCTTATATTAACAAAGAAGTTGTTGTCAGAATATAATAAGAGTATGTTTTGTAGAAAACTGATGTAAGTAACTAACAAATTTTCAACAAAACCTTATATTAACTACTAAATTCTTATTAGAATACTATAAGAGTATGTTTTGAGGACAAATCATATAAGTAACTAACAAATGGTTAATAAAACCTTATATTAACAAAGAAATAGTTGTTAGAATAAAATAAAGTATGTTTTGAGGAAAACCCATGTAAGTAACTAACAAATGTTCAATAAAACCTTATATTAACTACTAAATTCTTATTAAAATACTATAAGAGTATGTTTTGAGGAAAAATCACATAAGTAACTAACAAATTTTTAATAAAACCTTATATTAACTAATAAATTGTTGTTAGAATACAATAAGAGAATGTTTTGAAGAAAACTGATGTAAGTAACTAACATATTTTCAATAAAACCTTATATTAACTACTAAATTCATATTAGAGTACTATAAGAGTATGTTTTGAGGAAATATCATATAAGTAAGTAACAAATGTTTAATAAAACCTTATATTAACAAAGAAATTGTTGTTAGAATATGATAAAAGTATGTTTTCAGGAAAACTTATGTAAGTAACTAATAAATGTTGAATAAAACCTTATATTAACTACTAAATTCATATTAGAATACTATATGAGTATGTTTTGAGGAAAAATCATATATGTAAATAACAAATGTTTAATAAAACCTTATATTAACTACTAAATTCATATTAGAATACTATAAGATTATGTTTTGTGGAAAAATCATATAAGTAACTAACAAATGTTTAATAAAACCTTATATTAACAAAAAAATTGTTGTTAGAATACAATAAAAGTATGTTTTGTGGAAAACTCATGTAAGTAACTAACAAATGTTCAATAAAACCTTATATTAACTACTAAATTCTTATTAGAATACTATAAGAGTATGTTTTGAGGAAAAATCATATAAGTAACCAACAAATGTTTAATAAAACCTTATATTAACAAAGAAATAGTTGTTAGAATAAAATAAAATATGTTTTGAGGAAAACCCATGTAAGTAACTAACAAATGTTCAAAAAAACCTTATATTAACTACTAAATTCTTATTAAAATACTATAAGAGTATGTTTTGAGGAAAAATCACATAAGTAACTAACAAATTCTTAATAAAACCTTATATTAACTAATAAATTGTTGTTAGAATACAATAAGAGAATGTTTTGAAGAAAACTGATGTAAGTAACTAACATATTTTCCATAAAACCTTATATTAACTACTAAATTCATATTAGAATACTATAAGAGTATGTTTTGAGGAAAAATCATATAAGTAACTAACAAATGTTTAATAAAACCTTATATTAACAAAGAAATTGTTGTTAGAATATGATAAAAGTATGTTTTCAGGAAAACTCATATAAGTAACTAAAAAATGTTGAATAAAACCTTATATTAACTACTACATTCATATTAGAATACTATATGAGTATGTTTTGAGGAAAAATCATATATGTAAATAACAAATGTTTAATAAAACCTTATATTAACTACTAAATTCTTATTAGAATACTATAAGAGTATATTTTGAGGAAAAATTATGTAAGTAACTAACAAATGTTTAATAAAACCTTATATTAACAAAGAAATTGTTGTTAGAATACAATAAGAGTATGTTTTGAGGAAAACTGATTTAAGTAACTAACAAATTTTCAATAAAACCTTATATTAACAACTAAATTCATATTAGAATACTATAAGAGTATGTTTTGAGGAAAAATCATATAAGTAACTAACAAATGTTTAATAAAACCTTATATTAACAAAAAAATTGTTGTTAGAATACAATAAAAGTTTGTTTTGAGGAAGACTCATCTAAGTAACTAACAAATGTTCAATAAAACCTTATATTAACTACTAAATTCTTATTAGAATACTATAAGAGTATGTTTTGAGGAAAAATCATATAAGTAACTAACAAATGTTTAATAAATCCTTATATTAACTGATAAATTGTTGTTAGAATACAATAAGAGAATATTTTGAGGAAAACTGATGTAAATAACTAACATATTTTCAATAAAACCTTATATGAACTACTAAATTCATATTAGAATACTATAAGAATATGTTTTGAGGAAAAATGATATAAGTAACTAACAAATTTTTAATAAAACCTTATATTAACAACTAAATTCTTATTAGAATACTATAAGAGTATGTTTTGAGCAAAAATCTTATAAGTAACAAACAAATGTTTAATAAAACGTTATATTAACTAAGAAATTATTTTTAGAATATGATAAAATTATGTTTTCAGGAAAACTCATGTAAGTAACTAACAAATGTTGAATAAAACCTTATATTAACTACTAAATTCATATTAGAATACTATATGAGTATGTTTTAAGGAAAAATCATATAAGTAACTAACAAATGTTTAATAAAACCTTATATCAACAAAGAAGTTGTTGTCAGAATATAATAAGAGTATGTATTGTAGAAAACTGATGTAAGTAACTAACAAATTTTCAATAAAACCTTATATTAACAACTAAATTCATATTAGAATACTATAAGGGTATGTTTTGAGGAAAAATCATATAAGTAACTAACAAATGTTTAATAAAACCTTATATTGACAAAGAAATTGTTGTTAGAATACAATAAGAGTATGTTTTGAGGAAAACTCATGTAAGTAACTAACAAATGTTCAATAAAATCTTATATTAACTACTAAATTCTTATTAGAATACTATAAGAGTATGTTTTGAGGAAAAATCATATAAGTAACTAACAAATGTTTAATAAAACCTTATATTAACAAAGAAATAGTTGTTAGAATAAAATAAAGTATGTTTTGAGGAAAACCCATGTAAGTAACTAACAAATGTTCAATAAAACCTTATATTAACTACTAAATTCTTATTAAAATACTATAAGAGTATGTTTTGAGGAAAAATCACATAAGTAACTAACAAATTTTTAATAAAACCTTATATTAACTAATAAATTTTTGTTAGAATACAATAAGAGAATGTTTTGAAGAAAACTGATGTAAGTAACTAACATATTTTCAATAAAACCTTATATTAACTACTAAATTCATATTAGAGTACTATAAGAGTATGTTTTTAGGAAATATCATATAAGTAAGTAACAAATGTTTAATAAAACCTTATATTAACAAAGAAATTGTTGTTAGAATATGATAAAAGTATGTTTTCAGGAAAACTCATGTAAGTAACTAACAAATGTTGAATAAAACCTTATATTAACTACTAAATTCATATTAGAATACTATATGAGTATGGTTTGAGGAAAAATCATATATGTAAATAACAAATTTTTAATAAAACCTTATATTAACTAATAAATTTTTGTTAGAATACAATAAGAGAATGTTTTGAAGAAAACTGATGTAAGTAACTAACATATTTTCAATAAAACCTTATATTAACTAATAAATTCATATTAGAGTACTATAAGAGTATGTTTTTAGGAAATATCATATAAGTAAGTAACAAATGTTTAATAAAACCTTATATTAACAAAGAAATTGTTGTTAGAATATGATAAAAGTATGTTTTCAGGAAAACTCATGTAAGTAACTAACAAATGTTGAATAAAACCTTATATTAACTACTAAATTCATATTAGAATACTATATGAGTCTGTTTTGAGGAAAAATCATATATGTAAACAACAAATGTTTAATAAAACCTTATATTAACTACTAAATTCATATTAGAATACTATAAGAGTATGTTTTGAGGAAAAATCATATAAGTAACTAACAAATGTTTAATAAAACCTTATATTTACAAAAAAATTGTTGTTAGAATACAATAAAAGTATGTTTTGAGGAAAACTCATGTAAGTAACTAACAAATGTTCAATAAAACCTTATATTAACTACTAAATTCTTATTAGAATACTATAAGAGTATGTTTTGAGGAAAAATCATATAAGTAACCAACAAATGTTTAATAAAACCTTATATTAACAAAGAAATAGTTGTAAGAATAAAATAAAATATGTTTTGAGGAAAACCCATGTAAGTAACTAACAAATGTTCAAAAAAACCTTATATTAACTACTAAATTCTTATTAAAATACTATAAGAGTATGTTTTGAGGAAAAATCACATAAGTAACTAACAAATTCTTAATAAAACCTTATATTAACTAATAAATTGTTGTTAGAATACAATAAGAGAATGTTTTGAAGAAAACTGATGTAAGTAACTAACATATTTTCCATAAAACCTTATATTAACTACTAAATTCATATTAGAATACTATAAGAGTATGTTTTGAGGAAAAATCATATAAGTAACTAACAAATGTTTAATAAAACCTTATATTAACAAAGAAATTGTTGTTAGAATATGATAAAAGTATGTTTTCAGGAAAACTCATGTAAGTAACTAAAAAATGTTGAATAAAACCTTATATTAACTACTACATTCATATTAGAATAATATATGAGTATGTTTTGAGGAAAAATCATATATGTAAATAACAAATGTTTAATAAAACCTTATATTAACTACTAAATTCTTATTAGAATACTATAAGAGTATATTTTGAGGAAAAATTATGTAAGTAACTAACAAATGTTTAATAAAACCTTATATTAACAAAGAAATTGTTGTTAGAATACAATAAGAGTATGTTTTGAGGAAAACTGATGTAAGTATCTAACAAATTTTCAATAAAACCTTATATTAACAACTAAATTCATATTAGAATACTATATGAGTATGTTTTGAGGAAAAATCATATATGTAAATAACAAATGTTTAATAAAACCTTATATTAACTACTAAATTCTTATTAGAATACTATAAGAGTATGTTTTGAGGAAAAATCATATAAGTAACTAACAAATGTTTAATAAAACCTTATATTAACAAAAAAATTGTTGTTAGAATACAATAAAAGTTTGTTTTGAGGAAGACTCATGTAAGTAACTAACAAATGTTCAATAAAACCTTATATTAACAACTAAATTCATATTAGAATACTATAAGAGTATGTTTTGAGGAAAAATCATATAAGTAACTAACAAATGTTTAATAAAACCTTATATTAACAAAAAAATTGTTGTTAGAATACAATAAAAGTTTGTTTTGAGGAAGACTCATGTAAGTAACTAACAAATGTTCAATAAAACCTTATATTAACTACTAAATTCTTATTAGAATACTATAAGAGTATGTTTTGAGGAAAAATCATATAAGTAACTAACAAATGTTTAATAAATCCTTATATTAACTGATAAATTGTTGTTAGAATACAATAAGATAATATTTTGAGGAAAACTGATGTAAATAACTAACATATTTTCAATAAAACCTTATATGAACTACTAAATTCATATTAGAATACTATAAGAATATGTTTTGAGGAAAAATGATATAAGTAACTAACAAATTTTTAATAAAACCTTATATTAACAACTAAATTCTTATTAGAATACTATAAGAGTATGTTTTGAGCAAAAATCATATAAGTAACAAACAAATGTTTAATAACACGTTATATTAACTAAGAAATTATTTTTAGAATATGATAAAATTATGTTTTCAGGAAAACTCATGTAAGTAACTAACAAATGTTGAATAAAACCTTATATTAACTACTAAATTCATATTAGAATACTATATGAGTATGTTTTAAGGAAAAATCATATAAGTAACTAACAAATGTTTAATAAAACCTTATATCAACAAAGAAGTTGTTGTCAGAATATAATAAGAGTATGTATTGTAGAAAACTGATGTAAGTAACTAACAAATTTTCAATAAAACCTTATATTAACAACTAAATTCATATTAGAATACTATAAGGGTATGTTTTGAGGAAAAATCATATAAGTAACTAACAAATGTTTAATAAAACCTTATATTGACAAAGAAATTGTTGTTAGAATACAATAAGAGTATGTTTTGAGGAAAACTCATGTAAGTAACTAACAAATGTTCAATAAAATCTTATATTAACTACTAAATTCTTATTAGAATACTATAAGAGTATGTTTTGAGGAAAAATCATATAAGTAACTAACAAATGTTTAATAAAACCTTATATTAACAAAGAAATAGTTGTTAGAATAAAATAAAGTATGTTTTGAGGAAAACCCATGTAAGTAACTAACAAATGTTCAATAAAACCTTATATTAACTACTAAATTCTTATTAAAATACTATAAGAGTATGTTTTGAGGAAAAATCACATAAGTAACTAACAAATTTTTAATAAAACCTTATATTAACTAATAAATTTTTGTTAGAATACAATAAGAGAATGTTTTGAAGAAAACTGATGTAAGTAACTAACATATTTTCAATAAAACCTTATATTAACTACTAAATTCATATTAGAGTACTATAAGAGTATGTTTTGAGGAAATATCATATAAGTAAGTAACAAATGTTTAATAAAACCTTATATTAACAAAGAAATTGTTGTTAGAATATGATAAAAGTATGTTTTCAGGAAAACTCATGTAAGTAACTAACAAATGTTGAATAAAACCTTATATTAACTACTAAATTCATATTAGAATACTATATGAGTATGGTTTGAGGAAAAATCATATATGTAAATAACAAATTTTTAATAAAACCTTATATTAACTAATAAATTTTTGTTAGAATACAATAAGAGAATGTTTTGAAGAAAACTGATGTAAGTAACTAACATATTTTCAATAAAACCTTATATTAACTAATAAATTCATATTAGAGTACTATAAGAGTATGTTTTTAGGAAATATCATATAAGTAAGTAACAAATGTTTAATAAAACCTTATATTAACAAAGAAATTGTTGTTAGAATATGATAAAAGTATGTTTTCAGGAAAACTCATGTAAGTAACTAACAAATGTTGAATAAAACCTTATATTAACTACTAAATTCATATTAGAATACTATATGAGTATGTTTTGAGGAAAAATCATATATGTAAACAACAAATGTTTAATAAAACCTTATATTAACTACTAAATTCATATTAGAATACTATAAGAGTATGTTTTGAGGAAAAATCATATAAGTAACTAACAAATGTTTAATAAAACCTTATATTTACAAAAAAATTGTTGTTAGAATACAATAAAAGTATGTTTTGAGGAAAACTCATGTAAGTAACTAACAAATGTTCAATAAAACCTTATATTAACTACTAAATTCTTATTAGAATACTATAAGAGTATGTTTTGAAGAAAAATCATATAAGTAACTAACAAATGCTTAATAAAACCTTATATTAACAAAGAAATAGTTGTTAGAATAAAATAAAGTATGTTTTGAGGAAAACCCATGTAAGTAACTAACAAATGTTCAATAAAACCTTATATTAACTACTAAATTCTTATTAAAATACTATAAGAGTATGTTTTGAGGAAAAATCACATAAGTAACTAACAAATTCTTAATAAAACCTTATATTAACTAATAAATTGTTGTTAGAATACAATAAGAAAATGTTTTGAAGAAAACTGATGTAAGTAACTAACATATTTTCAATAAAACCTTATATTAACTACTAAATTCATATTAGAATACTATATGAGTATGTTTTGAGGAAAAATCATATAAGTAAATAATAAATGTTTAATAAAACCTTATATTAACTACTAAATTCTTATTAGAATACTATAAGAGTATATTTTGAGGAAAAATCATATAAGTAACTAACAAATGTTTAATAAAACCTTATATTAACAAAGAAGTTGTTGTCAGAATATAATAAGAGTATGTTTTGTAGAAAACTGATGTAAGTAACTAACAAATTTTCAACAAAACCTTATATTAACTACTAAATTCTTATTAGAATACTATAAGAGTATGTTTTGAGGACAAATCATATAAGTAACTAACAAATGGTTAATAAAACCTTATATTAACAAAGAAATAGTTGTTAGAATAAAATAAAGTATGTTTTGAGGAAAACCCATGTAAGTAACTAACAAATGTTCAATAAAACCTTATATTAACTACTAAATTCATATTAGAATACTATATGAGTATGTTTTGAGGAAAAATCATATATGTAAACAACAAATGTTTAATAAAACCTTATATTAACTACTAAATTCATATTAGAATACTATAAGAGTATGTTTTGAGGAAAAATCATATAAGTAACTAACAAATGTTTAATAAAACCTTATATTTACAAAAAAATTGTTGTTAGAATACAATAAAAGTATGTTTTGAGGAAAACTCATGTAAGTAACTAACAAATGTTCAATAAAACCTTATATTAACTACTAAATTCTTATTAGAATACTATAAGAGTATGTTTTGAGGAAAAATCATATAAGTAACCAACAAATGTTTAATAAAACCTTATATTAACAAAGAAATAGTTGTTAGAATAAAATAAAATATGTTTTGAGGAAAACCCATGTAAGTAACTAACAAATGTTCAACAAAACCTTATATTAACTACTAAATTCTTATTAAAATACTATAAGAGTATGTTTTGAGGAAAAATCACATAAGTAACTAACAAATTCTTAATAAAACCTTATATTAACTAATAAATTGTTGTTAGAATACAATAAAAGTATGTTTTGAGGAAAACTCATGTAAGTAACTAACAAATGTTCAATAAAACCTTATATTAACTACTAAATTCTTATTAGAATACTATAAGAGTATGTTTTGAGGAAAAATCATATAAGTAACCAACAAATGTTTAATAAAACCTTATATTAACAAAGAAATAGTTGTTAGAATAAAATAAAATATGTTTTGAGGAAAACCCATGTAAGTAACTAACAAATGTTCAAAAAAACCTTATATTAACTACTAAATTCTTATTAAAATACTATAAGAGTATGTTTTGAGGAAAAATCACATAAGTAACTAACAAATTCTTAATAAAACCTTATATTAACTAATAAATTGTTGTTAGAATACAATAAGAGAATGTTTTGAAGAAAACTGATGTAAGTAACTAACATATTTTCCATAAAACCTTATATTAACTACTAAATTCATATTAGAATACTATAAGAGTATGTTTTGAGGAAAAATCATATAAGTAACTAACAAATGTTTAATAAAACCTTATATTAACAAAGAAATTGTTGTTAGAATATGATAAAAGTATGTTTTCAGGAAAACTCATGTAAGTAACTAAAAAATGTTGAATAAAACCTTATATTAACTACTACATTCATATTAGAATACTATATGAGTATGTTTTGAGGAAAAATCATATATGTAAATAACAAATGTTTAATAAAACCTTATATTAACTACTAAATTCTTATTAGAATACTATAAGAGTATATTTTGAGGAAAAATTATGTAAGTAACTAACAAATGTTTAATAAAACCTTATATTAACAAAGAAATTGTTGTTAGAATACAATAAGAGTATGTTTTGAGGAAAACTGATGTAAGTAACTAACAAATTTTTAATAAAACCTTATATTAACAACTAAATTCTTATTAGAATACTATAAGAGTATGTTTTGAGCAAAAATCATATAAGTAACAAACAAATGTTTAATAAAACGTTATATTAACTAAGAAATTATTTTTAGAATATGATAAAATTATGTTTTCAGGAAAACTCATGTAAGTAACTAACAAATGTTGAATAAAACCTTATATTAACTACTAAATTCATATTAGAATACTATATGAGTAAGTTTTAAGGAAAAATCATATAAGTAACTAACAAATGTTTAATAAAACCTTATATCAACAAAAAAGTTGTTGTCAGAATATAATAAGAGTATGTATTGTAGAAAACTGATGTAAGTAACTAACAAATTTTCAATAAAACCTTATATTAACAACTAAATTCATATTAGAATACTATAAGGGTATGTTTTGAGGAAAAATCATATAAGTAACTAACAAATGTTTAATAAAACCTTATATTGACAAAGAAATTGTTGTTAGAATACAATAAGAGTATGTTTTGAGGAAAACTCATGTAAGTAACTAACAAATGTTCAATAAAATCTTATATTAACTACTAAATTCTTATTAGAATACTATAAGAGTATGTTTTGAGGAAAAATCATATAAGTAACTAACAAATGTTTAATAAAACCTTATATTAACAAAGAAATAGTTGTTAGAATAAAATAAAGTATGTTTTGAGGAAAACCCATGTAAGTAACTAACAAATGTTCAATAAAACCTTATATTAACTACTAAATTCTTATTAAAATACTATAAGAGTATGTTTTGAGGAAAAATCACATAAGTAACTAACAAATTTTTAATAAAACCTTATATTAACTAATAAATTTTTGTTAGAATACAATAAGAGAATGTTTTGAAGAAAACTGATGTAAGTAACTAACATATTTTCAATAAAACCTTATATTAACTACTAAATTCATATTAGAGTACTATAAGAGTATGTTTTGAGGAAATATCATATAAGTAAGTAACAAATGTTTAATAAAACCTTATATTAACAAAGAAATTGTTGTTAGAATATGATAAAAGTATGTTTTCAGGAAAACTCATGTAAGTAACTAACAAATGTTGAATAAAACCTTATATTAACTACTAAATTCATATTAGAATACTATATGAGTATGGTTTGAGGAAAAATCATATATGTAAATAACAAATTTTTAATAAAACCTTATATTAACTAATAAATTTTTGTTAGAATACAATAAGAGAATGTTTTGAAGAAAACTGATGTAAGTAACTAACATATTTTCAATAAAACCTTATATTAACTAATAAATTCTATTAGAGTACTATAAGAGTATGTTTTTAGGAAATATCATATAAGTAAGTAACAAATGTTTAATAAAACCTTATATTAACAAAGAAATTGTTGTTAGAATATGATAAAAGTATGTTTTCAGGAAAACTCATGTAAGTAACTAACAAATGTTGAATAAAACCTTATATTAACTACTAAATTCATATTAGAATACTATATGAGTATGTTTTGAGGAAAAATCATATATGTAAACAACAAATGTTTAATAAAACCTTATATTAACTACTAAATTCATATTAGAATACTATAAGAGTATGTTTTGAGGAAAAATCATATAAGTAACTAACAAATGTTTAATAAAACCTTATATTAACAAAAAAATTGTTGTTAGAATACAATAAAAGTTTGTTTTGAGGAAGACTCATGTAAGTAACTAACAAATGTTCAATAAAACCTTATATTAACTACTAAATTCTTATTAGAATACTATAAGAGTATGTTTTGAGGAAAAATCACATAAGTAACTAACAAATTCTTAATAAAACCTTATATTAACTAATAAATTGTTGTTAGAATACAATAAGAAAATGTTTTGAAGAAAACTGATGTAAGTAACTAACATATTTTCAATAAAACCTTATATTAACTACTAAATTCATATTAGAATACTATATGAGTATGTTTTGAGGAAAAATCATATAAGTAAATAATAAATGTTTAATAAAACCTTATATTAACTACTAAATTCTTATTAGAATACTATAAGAGTATGTTTTGTGGAAAAATCAGATAAGTAACTAACAAATGTTTAATAAAACCTTATATTAACAAAAAAATTGTTGTTAGAATACAATAAAAGTATGTTTTGTGGAAAACTCATGTAAGTAACTAACAAATGTTCAATAAAACCTTATATTAACTACTAAATTCTTATTAGAATACTATAAGAGTATGTTTTGAGGAAAAATCATATAAGTAACCAACAAATGTTTAATAAAACCTTATATTAACAAAGAAATAGTTGTTAGAATAAAATAAAATATGTTTTGAGGAAAACCCATGTAAGTAACTAACAAATGTTCAAAAAAACCTTATATTAACTACTAAATTCTTATTAAAATACTATAAGAGAATGTTTTGAAGAAAACTGATGTAAGTAACTAACATATTTTCCATAAAACCTTATATTAACTACTACATTCATATTAGAATACTATATGAGTATGTTTTGAGGAAAAATCATATATGTAAATAACAAATGTTTAATAAAACCTTATATTAACTACTAAATTCTTATTAGAATACTATAAGAGTATATTTTGAGGAAAAATTATGTAAGTAACTAACAAATGTTTAATAAAACCTTATATTAACAAAGAAATTGTTGTTAGAATACAATAAGAGTATGTTTTGAGGAAAACTGATGTAAGTAACTAACAAATTTTCAATAAAACCTTATATTAACAACTAAATTCATATTAGAATACTATAAGAGTATGTTTTGAGGAAAAATCATATAAGTAACTAACAAATGTTTAATAAAACCTTATATTAACAAAAAAATTGTTGTTAGAATACAATAAAAGTTTGTTTTGAGGAAGACTCATGTAAGTAACTAACAAATGTTCAATAAAACCTTATATTAACTACTAAATTCTTATTAGAATACTATAAGAGTATGTTTTGAGGAAAAATCATATAAGTAACTAACAAATGTTTAATAAATCCTTATATTAACTGATATATTGTTGTTAGAATACAATAAGAGAATATTTTGAGGAAAACTGATGTAAATAACTAACATATTTTCAATAAAACCTTATATGAACTACTAAATTCATATTAGAATACTATAAGAATATGTTTTGAGGAAAAATGATATAAGTAACTAACAAATTTTTAATAAAACCTTATATTAACAACTAAATTCTTATTAGAATACTATAAGAGTATGTTTTGAGCAAAAATCATATAAGTAACAAACAAATGTTTAATAAAACGTTATATTAACTAAGAAATTATTTTTAGAATATGATAAAATTATGTTTTCAGGAAAACTCATGTAAGTAACTAACAAATGTTGAATAAAACCTTATATTAACTACTAAATTCATATTAGAATACTATATGAGTATGTTTTAAGGAAAAATCATATAAGTAACTAACAAATGTTTAATAAAACCTTATATCAACAAAGAAGTTGTTGTCAGAATATAATAAGAGTATGTATTGTAGAAAACTGATGTAAGTAACTAACAAATTTTCAATAAAACCTTATATTAACAACTAAATTCATATTAGAATACTATAAGGGTATGTTTTGAGGAAAAATCATATAAGTAACTAACAAATGTTTAATAAAACCTTATATTGACAAAGAAATTGTTGTTAGAATACAATAAGAGTATGTTTTGAGGAAAACTCATGTAAGTAACTAACAAATGTTCAATAAAATCTTATATTAACTACTAAATTCTTATTAGAATACTATAAGAGTATGTTTTGAGGAAAAATCATATAAGTAACTAACAAATGTTTAATAAAACCTTATATTAACAAAGAAATAGTTGTTAGAATAAAATAAAGTATGTTTTGAGGAAAACCCATGTAAGTAACTAACAAATGTTCAATAAAACCTTATATTAACTACTAAATTCTTATTAAAATACTATAAGAGTATGTTTTGAGGAAAAATCACATAAGTAACTAACAAATTCTTAATAAAACCTTATATTAACTAATAAATTGTTGTTAGAATACAATAAGAGAATGTTTTGAAGAAAACTGATGTAAGTAACTAACATATTTTCCATAAAACCTTATATTAACTACTAAATTCATATTAGAATACTATAAGAGTATGTTTTGAGGAAAAATCATATAAGTAACTAACAAATGTTTAATAAAACCCTATATTAACAAAGAAATTGTTGTTAGAATATGATAAAAGTATGTTTTCAGGAAAACTCATGTAAGTAACTAAAAAATGTTGAATAAAACTTTATATTAACTACTACATTCATATTAGAATACTATATGAGTATGTTTTGAGGAAAAATCATATATGTAAATAACAAATGTTTAATAAAACCTTATATTAACTACTAAATTCTTATTAGAATACTATAAGAGTATGTTTTGAGGAAAAATCATATAAGTAACTAACAAATGTTTAATAAAACCTTATATTAACAAAAAAATTGTTGTTAGAATACAATAAAAGTTTGTTTTGAGGAAGACTCATGTAAGTAACTAACAAATGTTCAATAAAACCTTATATTAACAACTAAATTCATATTAGAATACTATAAGAGTATGTTTTGAGGAAAAATCATATAAGTAACTAACAAATGTTTAATAAAACCTTATATTAAAAAAAAATTGTTGTTAGAATACAATAAAAGTTTGTTTTGAGGAAGACTCATGTAAGTAACTAACAAATGTTCAATAAAACCTTATATTAACTACTAAATTCTTATTAGAATACTATAAGAGTATGTTTTGAGGAAAAATCATATAAGTAACTAACAAATGTTTAATAAATCCTTATATTAACTGATAAATTGTTGTTAGAATACAATAAGAGAATATTTTGAGGAAAACTGATGTAAATAACTAACATATTTTCAATAAAACCTTATATGAACTACTAAATTCATATTAGAATACTATAAGAATATGTTTTGAGGAAAAATGATATAAGTAACTAACAAATTTTTAATAAAACCTTATATTAACAACTAAATTCTTATTAGAATACTATAAGAGTATGTTTTGAGCAAAAATCATATAAGTAACAAACAAATGTTTAATAAAACGTTATATTAACTAAGAAATTATTTTTAGAATATGATAAAATTATGTTTTCAGGAAAACTCATGTAAGTAACTAACAAATGTTGAATAAAACCTTATATTAACTACTAAATTCATATTAGAATACTATATGAGTATGTTTTAAGGAAAAATCATATAAGTAACTAACAAATGTTTAATAAAACCTTATATCAACAAAGAAGTTGTTGTCAGAATATAATAAGAGTATGTATTGTAGAAAACCGATGTAAGTAACTAACAAATTTTCAATAAAACCTTATATTAACAACTAAATTCATATTAGAATACTATAAGGGTATGTTTTGAGGACAAATCATATAAGTAACTAACAAATGTTTAATAAAACCTTATATTGACAAAGAAATTGTTGTTAGAATACAATAAGAGTATGTTTTGAGGAAAACTCATGTAAGTAACTAACAAATGTTCAATAAAATCTTATATTAACTACTAAATTCTTATTAGAATACTATAAGAGTATGTTTTGAGGAACAATCATATAAGTAACTAACAAATGTTTAATAAAACCTTATATTAACAAAGAAATAGTTGTTAGAATAAAATAAAGTATGTTTTGAGGAAAACCCATGTAAGTAACTAACAAATGTTCAATAAAACCTTATATTAACTACTAAATTCTTATTAAAATACTATAAGAGTATGTTTTGAGGAAAAATCACATAAGTAACTAACAAATTTTTAATAAAACCTTATATTAACTAATAAATTTTTGTTAGAATACAATAAGAGAATGTTTTGAAGAAAACTGATGTAAGTAACTAACATATTTTCAATAAAACCTTATATTAACTACTAAATTCATATTAGAGTACTATAAGAGTATGTTTTGAGGAAAAATCATATAAGTAACTAACAAATGTTTAATAAAACCTTATATTAACAAAAAAATTGTTGTTAGAATACAATAAAAGTTTGTTTTGAGGAAGACTCATGTAAGTAACTAACAAATGTTCAATAAAACCTTATATTAACTACTAAATTCTTATTAGAATACTATAAGAGTATGTTTTGAGGAAAAATCATATAAGTAACTAACAAATGTTTAATAAATCCTTATATTAACTGATAAATTGTTGTTAGAATACAATAAGAGAATATTTTGAGGAAAACTGATGTAAATAACTAACATATTTTCAATAAAACCTTATATGAACTACTAAATTCATATTAGAATACTATAAGAATATGTTTTGAGGAAAAATGATATAAGTAACTAACAAATTTTTAATAAAACCTTATATTAACAACTAAATTCTTATTAGAATACTATAAGAGTATGTTTTGAGCAAAAATCATATAAGTAACAAACAAATGTTTAATAAAACGTTATATTAACTAAGAAATTATTTTTAGAATATGATAAAATTATGTTTTCAGGAAAACTCATGTAAGTAACTAACAAATGTTGAATAAAACCTTATATTAACTACTAAATTCATATTAGAATACTATATGAGTATGTTTTAAGGAAAAATCATATAAGTAACTAACAAATGTTTAATAAAACCTTATATCAACAAAGAAGTTGTTGTCAGAATATAATAAGAGTATGTATTGTAGAAAACTGATGTAAGTAACTAACAAATTTTCAATAAAACCTTATATTAACAACTAAATTCATATTAGAATACTATAAGGGTATGTTTTGAGGAAAAATCATATAAGTAACTAACAAATGTTTAATAAAACCTTATATTGACAAAGAAATTGTTGTTAGAATACAATAAGAGTATGTTTTGAGGAAAACTCATGTAAGTAACTAACAAATGTTCAATAAAATCTTATATTAACTACTAAATTCTTATTAGAATACTATAAGAGTATGTTTTGAGGAACAATCATATAAGTAACTAACAAATGTTTAATAAAACCTTATATTAACAAAGAAATAGTTGTTAGAATAAAATAAAGTATGTTTTGAGGAAAACCCATGTAAGTAACTAACAAATGTTCAATAAAACCTTATATTAACTACTAAATTCTTATTAAAATACTATAAGAGTATGTTTTGAGGAAAAATCACATAAGTAACTAACAAATTTTTAATAAAACCTTATATTAACTAATAAATTTTTGTTAGAATACAATAAGAGAATGTTTTGAAGAAAACTGATGTAAGTAACTAACATATTTTCAATAAAACCTTATATTAACTACTAAATTCATATTAGAGTACTATAAGAGTATGTTTTGAGGAAAAATCATATAAGTAACTAACAAATGTTTAATAAAACCTTATATTAACAAAAAAATTGTTGTTAGAATACAATAAAAGTTTGTTTTGAGGAAGACTCATGTAAGTAACTAACAAATGTTCAATAAAACCTTATATTAACTACTAAATTCTTATTAGAATACTATAAGAGTATGTTTTGAGGAAAAATCATATAAGTAACTAACAAATGTTTAATAAATCCTTATATTAACTGATAAATTGTTGTTAGAATACAATAAGAGAATATTTTGAGGAAAACTGATGTAAATAACTAACATATTTTCAATAAAACCTTATATGAACTACTAAATTCATATTAGAATACTATAAGAATATGTTTTGAGGAAAAATGATATAAGTAACTAACAAATTTTTAATAAAACCTTATATTAACAACTAAATTCTTATTAGAATACTATAAGAGTATGTTTTGAGCAAAAATCATATAAGTAACAAACAAATGTTTAATAAAACGTTATATTAACTAAGAAATTATTTTTAGAATATGATAAAATTATGTTTTCAGGAAAACTCATGTAAGTAACTAACAAATGTTGAATAAAACCTTATATTAACTACTAAATTCATATTAGAATACTATATGAGTATGTTTTAAGGAAAAATCATATAAGTAACTAACAAATGTTTAATAAAACCTTATATCAACAAAGAAGTTGTTGTCAGAATATAATAAGAGTATGTATTGTAGAAAACTGATGTAAGTAACTAACAAATTTTCAATAAAACCTTATATTAACAACTAAATTCATATTAGAATACTATAAGGGTATGTTTTGAGGAAAAATCATATAAGTAACTAACAAATGTTTAATAAAACCTTATATTGACAAAGAAATTGTTGTTAGAATACAATAAGAGTATGTTTTGAGGAAAACTCATGTAAGTAACTAACAAATGTTCAATAAAATCCTATATTAACTACTAAATTCTTATTAGAATACTATAAGAGTATGTTTTGAGGAACAATCATATAAGTAACTAACAAATGTTTAATAAAACCTTATATTAACAAAGAAATAGTTGTTAGAATAAAATAAAGTATGTTTTGAGGAAAACCCATGTAAGTAACTAACAAATGTTCAATAAAACCTTATATTAACTACTAAATTCTTATTAAAATACTATAAGAGTATGTTTTGAGGAAAAATCACATAAGTAACTAACAAATTTTTAATAAAACCTTATATTAACTAATAAATTTTTGTTAGAATACAATAAGAGAATGTTTTGAAGAAAACTGATGTAAGTAACTAACATATTTTCAATAAAACCTTATATTAACTACTAAATTCATATTAGAGTACTATAAGAGTATGTTTTGAGGAAAAATCATATAAGTAACTAACAAATGTTTAATAAAACCTTATATTAACAAAAAAATTGTTGTTAGAATACAATAAAAGTTTGTTTTGAGGAAGACTCATGTAAGTAACTAACAAATGTTCAATAAAACCTTATATTAACTACTAAATTCTTATTAGAATACTATAAGAGTATGTTTTGAGGAAAAATCATATAAGTAACTAACAAATGTTTAATAAATCCTTATATTAACTGATAAATTGTTGTTAGAATACAATAAGAGAATATTTTGAGGAAAACTGATGTAAATAACTAACATATTTTCAATAAAACCTTATATGAACTACTAAATTCATATTAGAATACTATAAGAATATGTTTTGAGGAAAAATGATATAAGTAACTAACAAATTTTTAATAAAACCTTATATTAACAACTAAATTCTTATTAGAATACTATAAGAGTATGTTTTGAGCAAAAATCATATAAGTAACAAACAAATGTTTAATAAAACGTTATATTAACTAAGAAATTATTTTTAGAATATGATAAAATTATGTTTTCAGGAAAACTCATGTAAGTAACTAACAAATGTTGAATAAAACCTTATATTAACTACTAAATTCATATTAGAATACTATATGAGTATGTTTTAAGGAAAAATCATATAAGTAACTAACAAATGTTTAATAAAACCTTATATCAACAAAGAAGTTGTTGTCAGAATATAATAAGAGTATGTATTGTAGAAAACTGATGTAAGTAACTAACAAATTTTCAATAAAACCTTATATTAACAACTAAATTCATATTAGAATACTATAAGGGTATGTTTTGAGGAAAAATCATATAAGTAACTAACAAATGTTTAATAAAACCTTATATTGACAAAGAAATTGTTGTTAGAATACAATAAGAGTATGTTTTGAGGAAAACTCATGTAAGTAACTAACAAATGTTCAATAAAATCCTATATTAACTACTAAATTCTTATTAGAATACTATAAGAGTATGTTTTGAGGAACAATCATATAAGTAACTAACAAATGTTTAATAAAACCTTATATTAACAAAGAAATAGTTGTTAGAATAAAATAAAGTATGTTTTGAGGAAAACCCATGTAAGTAACTAACAAATGTTCAATAAAACCTTATATTAACTACTAAATTCTTATTAAAATACTATAAGAGTATGTTTTGAGGAAAAATCACATAAGTAACTAACAAATTTTTAATAAAACCTTATATTAACTAATAAATTTTTGTTAGAATACAATAAGAGAATGTTTTGAAGAAAACTGATGTAAGTAACTAACATATTTTCATTAAAACCTTATATTAACTACTAAATTCATATTAGAGTACTATAAGAGTATGTTTTGAGGAAAAATCATATAAGTAACTAACAAATGTTTAATAAAACCTTATATTAACAAAAAAATTGTTGTTAGAATACAATAAAAGTTTGTTTTGAGGAAGACTCATGTAAGTAACTAACAAATGTTCAATAAAACCTTATATTAACTACTAAATTCTTATTAGAATACTATAAGAGTATGTTTTGAGGAAAAATCATATAAGTAACTAACAAATGTTTAATAAATCCTTATATTAACTGATAAATTGTTGTTAGAATACAATAAGAGAATATTTTGAGGAAAACTGATGTAAATAACTAACATATTTTCAATAAAACCTTATATGAACTACTAAATTCATATTAGAATACTATAAGAATATGTTTTGAGGAAAAATGATATAAGTAACTAACAAATTTTTAATAAAACCTTATATTAACAACTAAATTCTTATTAGAATACTATAAGAGTATGTTTTGAGCAAAAATCATATAAGTAACAAACAAATGTTTAATAAAACGTTATATTAACTAAGAAATTATTTTTAGAATATGATAAAATTATGTTTTCAGGAAAACTCATGTAAGTAACTAACAAATGTTGAATAAAACCTTATATTAACTACTAAATTCATATTAGAATACTATATGAGTATGTTTTAAGGAAAAATCATATAAGTAACTAACAAATGTTTAATAAAACCTTATATCAACAAAGAAGTTGTTGTCAAAATATAATAAGAGTATGTATTGTAGAAAACTGATGTAAGTAACTAACAAATTTTCAATAAAACCTTATATTAACAACTAAATTCATATTAGAATACTATAAGGGTATGTTTTGAGGAAAAATCATATAAGTAACTAACAAATGTTTAATAAAACCTTATATTGACAAAGAAATTGTTGTTAGAATACAATAAGAGTATGTTTTGAGGAAAACTCATGTAAGTAACTAACAAATGTTCAATAAAATCTTATATTAACTACTAAATTCTTATTAGAATACTATAAGAGTATGTTTTGAGGAACAATCATATAAGTAACTAACAAATGTTTAATAAAACCTTATATTAACAAAGAAATAGTTGTTAGAATAAAATAAAGTATGTTTTGAGGAAAACCCATGTAAGTAACTAACAAATGTTCAATAAAACCTTATATTAACTACTAAATTCTTATTAAAATACTATAAGAGTATGTTTTGAGGAAAAATCACATAAGTAACTAACAAATTTTTAATAAAACCTTATATTAACTAATAAATTTTTGTTAGAATACAATAAGAGAATGTTTTGAAGAAAACTGATGTAAGTAACTAACATATTTTCAATAAAACCTTATATTAACTACTAAATTCATATTAGAGTACTATAAGAGTATGTTTTGAGGAAAAATCATATAAGTAACTAACAAATGTTTAATAAAACCTTATATTAACAAAAAAATTGTTGTTAGAATACAATAAAAGTTTGTTTTGAGGAAGACTCATGTAAGTAACTAACAAATGTTCAATAAAACCTTATATTAACTACTAAATTCTTATTAGAATACTATAAGAGTATGTTTTGAGGAAAAATCATATAAGTAACTAACAAATGTTTAATAAATCCTTATATTAACTGATAAATTGTTGTTAGAATACAATAAGAGAATATTTTGAGGAAAACTGATGTAAATAACTAACATATTTTCAATAAAACCTTATATGAACTACTAAATTCATATTAGAATACTATAAGAATATGTTTTGAGGAAAAATGATATAAGTAACTAACAAATTTTTAATAAAACCTTATATTAACAACTAAATTCTTATTAGAATACTATAAGAGTATGTTTTGAGCAAAAATCATATAAGTAACAAACAAATGTTTAATAAAACGTTATATTAACTAAGAAATTATTTTTAGAATATGATAAAATTATGTTTTCAGGAAAACTCATGTAAGTAACTAACAAATGTTGAATAAAACCTTATATTAACTACTAAATTCATATTAGAATACTATATGAGTATGTTTTAAGGAAAAATCATATAAGTAACTAACAAATGTTTAATAAAACCTTATATCAACAAAGAAGTTGTTGTCAGAATATAATAAGAGTATGTATTGTAGAAAACTGATGTAAGTAACTAACAAATTTTCAATAAAACCTTATATTAACAACTAAATTCATATTAGAATACTATAAGGGTATGTTTTGAGGAAAAATCATATAAGTAACTAACAAATGTTTAATAAAACCTTATATTGACAAAGAAATTGTTGTTAGAATACAATAAGAGTATGTTTTGAGGAAAACTCATGTAAGTAACTAACAAATGTTCAATAAAATCTTATATTAACTACTAAATTCTTATTAGAATACTATAAGAGTATGTTTTGAGGAACAATCATATAAGTAACTAACAAATGTTTAATAAAACGTTATATTAACAAAGAAATAGTTGTTAGAATAAAATAAAGTATGTTTTGAGGAAAACCCATGTAAGTAACTAACAAATGTTCAATAAAACCTTATATTAACTACTAAATTCTTATTAAAATACTATAAGAGTATGTTTTGAGGAAAAATCACATAAGTAACTAACAAATTTTTAATAAAACCTTATATTAACTAATAAATTTTTGTTAGAATACAATAAGAGAATGTTTTGAAGAAAACTGATGTAAGTAACTAACATATTTTCAATAAAACCTTATATTAACTACTAAATTCATATTAGAGTACTATAAGAGTATGTTTTGAGGAAAAATCATATAAGTAACTAACAAATGTTTAATAAAACCTTATATTAACAAAAAAATTGTTGTTAGAATACAATAAAAGTTTGTTTTGAGGAAGACTCATGTAAGTAACTAACAAATGTTCAATAAAACCTTATATTAACTACTAAATTCTTATTAGAATACTATAAGAGTATGTTTTGAGGAAAAATCATATAAGTAACTAACAAATGTTTAATAAATCCTTATATTAACTGATAAATTGTTGTTAGAATACAATAAGAGAATATTTTGAGGAAAACTGATGTAAATAACTAACATATTTTCAATAAAACCTTATATGAACTACTAAATTCATATTAGAATACTATAAGAATATGTTTTGAGGAAAAATGATATAAGTAACTAACAAATTTTTAATAAAACCTTATATTAACAACTAAATTCTTATTAGAATACTATAAGAGTATGTTTTGAGCAAAAATCATATAAGTAACAAACAAATGTTTAATAAAACGTTATATTAACTAAGAAATTATTTTTAGAATATGATAAAATTATGTTTTCAGGAAAACTCATGTAAGTAACTAACAAATGTTGAATAAAACCTTATATTAACTACTAAATTCATATTAGAATACTATATGAGTATGTTTTAAGGAAAAATCATATAAGTAACTAACAAATGTTTAATAAAACCTTATATCAACAAAGAAGTTGTTGTCAGAATATAATAAGAGTATGTATTGTAGAAAACTGATGTAAGTAACTAACAAATTTTCAATAAAACCTTATATTAACAACTAAATTCATATTAGAATACTATAAGGGTATGTTTTGAGGAAAAATCATATAAGTAACTAACAAATGTTTAATAAAACCTTATATTGACAAAGAAATTGTTGTTAGAATACAATAAGAGTATGTTTTGAGGAAAACTCATGTAAGTAACTAACAAATGTTCAATAAAATCTTATATTAACTACTAAATTCTTATTAGAATACTATAAGAGTATGTTTTGAGGAACAATCATATAAGTAACTAACAAATGTTTAATAAAACGTTATATTAACAAAGAAATAGTTGTTAGAATAAAATAAAGTATGTTTTGAGGAAAACCCATGTAAGTAACTAACAAATGTTCAATAAAACCTTATATTAACTACTAAATTCTTATTAAAATACTATAAGAGTATGTTTTGAGGAAAAATCACATAAGTAACTAACAAATTTTTAATAAAACCTTATATTAACTAATAAATTTTTGTTAGAATACAATAAGAGAATGTTTTGAAGAAAACTGATGTAAGTAACTAACATATTTTCAATAAAACCTTATATTAACTACTAAATTCATATTAGAGTACTATAAGAGTATGTTTTGAGGAAAAATCATATAAGTAACTAACAAATGTTTAATAAAACCTTATATTAACAAAAAAATTGTTGTTAGAATACAATAAAAGTTTGTTTTGAGGAAGACTCATGTAAGTAACTAACAAATGTTCAATAAAACCTTATATTAACTACTAAATTCTTATTAGAATACTATAAGAGTATGTTTTGAGGAAAAATCATATAAGTAACTAACAAATGTTTAATAAATCCTTATATTAACTGATAAATTGTTGTTAGAATACAATAAGAGAATATTTTGAGGAAAACTGATGTAAATAACTAACATATTTTCAATAAAACCTTATATGAACTACTAAATTCATATTAGAATACTATAAGAATATGTTTTGAGGAAAAATGATATAAGTAACTAACAAATTTTTAATAAAACCTTATATTAACAACTAAATTCTTATTAGAATACTATAAGAGTATGTTTTGAGCAAAAATCATATAAGTAACAAACAAATGTTTAATAAAACGTTATATTAACTAAGAAATTATTTTTAGAATATGATAAAATTATGTTTTCAGGAAAACTCATGTAAGTAACTAACAAATGTTGAATAAAACCTTATATTAACTACTAAATTCATATTAGAATACTATATGAGTATGTTTTAAGGAAAAATCATATAAGTAACTAACAAATGTTTAATAAAACCTTATATCAACAAAGAAGTTGTTGTCAGAATATAATAAGAGTATGTATTGTAGAAAACTGATGTAAGTAACTAACAAATTTTCAATAAAACCTTATATTAACAACTAAATTCATATTAGAATACTATAAGGGTATGTTTTGAGGAAAAATCATATAAGTAACTAACAAATGTTTAATAAAACCTTATATTGACAAAGAAATTGTTGTTAGAATACAATAAGAGTATGTTTTGAGGAAAACTCATGTAAGTAACTAACAAATGTTCAATAAAATCTTATATTAACTACTAAATTCTTATTAGAATACTATAAGAGTATGTTTTGAGGAAAAATCATATAAGTAACTAACAAATGTTTAATAAAACCTTATATTAACAAAGAAATAGTTGTTAGAATAAAATAAAGTATGTTTTGAGGAAAACCCATGTAAGTAACTAACAAATGTTCAATAAAACCTTATATTAACTACTAAATTCTTATTAAAATACTATAAGAGTATGTTTTGAGGAAAAATCACATAAGTAACTAACAAATTTTTAATAAAACCTTATATTAACTAATAAATTTTTGTTAGAATACAATAAGAGAATGTTTTGAAGAAAACTGATGTAAGTAACTAACATATTTTCAATAAAACCTTATATTAACTACTAAATTCATATTAGAGTACTATAAGAGTATGTTTTGAGGAAATATCATATAAGTAAGTAACAAATGTTTAATAAAACCTTATATTAACAAAGAAATTGTTGTTAGAATATGATAAAAGTATGTTTTCAGGAAAACTCATGTAAGTAACTAACAAATGTTGAATAAAACCTTATATTAACTACTAAATTCATATTAGAATACTATATGAGTATGTTTTGAGGAAAAATCATATATCTAAATAACAAATTTTTAATAAAACCTTATATTAACTAATAAATTTTTGTTAGAATACAATAAGAGAATATTTTGAAGAAAACTGATGTAAGTAACTAACATATTTTCAATAAAACCTTATATTAACTAATAAATTCATATTAGAGTACTATAAGAGTATGTTTTTAGGAAATATCATATAAGTAAGTAACAAATGTTTAATAAAACCTTATATTAACAAAGAAATTGTTGTTAGAATATGATAAAAGTATGTTTTCAGGAAAACTCATGTAAGTAACTAACAAATGTTGAATAAAACCTTATATTAACTACTAAATTCATATTAGAATACTATATGAGTATGTTTTGAGGAAAAATCATATATGTAAACAACAAATGTTTAATAAAACCTTATATTAACTACTAAATTCATATTAGAATACTATAAGAGTATGTTTTGAGGAAAAATCATATAAGTAACTAACAAAAGTTTAATAAAACCTTATATTTACAAAAAAATTGTTGTTAGAATACAATAAAAGTATGTTTTGAGGAAAACTCATGTAAGTAACTAACAAATGTTCAATAAAACCTTATATTAACTACTAAATTCTTATTAGAATACTATAAGAGTATGTTTTGAAGAAAAATCATATAAGTAACTAACAAATGCTTAATAAAACCTTATATTAACAGAGAAATAGTTGTTAGAATAAAATAAAATATGTTTTGAGGAAAACCCATGTAAGTAACTAACAAATGTTCAAAAAAACCTTATATTAACTACTAAATTCTTATTAAAATACTATAAGAGTATGTTTTGAGGAAAAATCACATAAGTAACTAACAAATTCTTAATAAAACCTTATATTAACTAATAAATTGTTGTTAGAATACAATAAGAGAATGTTTTGAAGAAAACTGATGTAAGTAACTAACATATTTTCAATAAAACCTTATATTAACTACTAAATTCATATTAGAGTACTATAAGAGTATGTTTTGAGGAAATATCATATAAGTAAGTAACAAATGTTTAATAAAACCTTATATTAACAAAGAAATTGTTGTTAGAATATGATAAAAGTATGTTTTCAGGAAAACTCATGTAAGTAACTAAAAAATGTTGAATAAAACCTTATATTAACTACTACATTCATATTAGAATACTATATGAGTATGTTTTGAGGAAAAATCATATATGTAAATAACAAATGTTTAATAAAACCTTATATTAACTACTAAATTCTTATTAGAATACTATAAGAGTATGTTTTGAGGAAAAATCATATAAGTAACTAACAAATGTTTAATAAAACCTTATATTAACAAAAAAATTGTTGTTAGAATACAATAAAAGTTTGTTTTGAGGAAGACTCATGTAAGTAACTAACAAATGTTCAATAAAACCTTATATTAACAACTAAATTCATATTAGAATACTATAAGAGTATGTTTTGAGGAAAAATCATATAAGTAACTAACAAATGTTTAATAAAACCTTATATTAAAAAAAAAATTGTTGTTAGAATACAATAAAAGTTTGTTTTGAGGAAGACTCATGTAAGTAACTAACAAATGTTCAATAAAACCTTATATTAACTACTAAATTCTTATTAGAATACTATAAGAGTATGTTTTGAGGAAAAATCATATAAGTAACTAACAAATGTTTAATAAATCCTTATATTAACTGATAAATTGTTGTTAGAATACAATAAGAGAATATTTTGAGGAAAACTGATGTAAATAACTAACATATTTTCAATAAAACCTTATATGAACTACTAAATTCATATTAGAATACTATAAGAATATGTTTTGAGGAAAAATGATATAAGTAACTAACAAATTTTTAATAAAACCTTATATTAACAACTAAATTCTTATTAGAATACTATAAGAGTATGTTTTGAGCAAAAATCATATAAGTAACAAACAAATGTTTAATAAAACGTTATATTAACTAAGAAATTATTTTTAGAATATGATAAAATTATGTTTTCAGGAAAACTCATGTAAGTAACTAACAAATGTTGAATAAAACCTTATATTAACTACTAAATTCATATTAGAATACTATATGAGTATGTTTTAAGGAAAAATCATATAAGTAACTAACAAATGTTTAATAAAACCTTATATCAACAAAGAAGTTGTTGTCAGAATATAATAAGAGTATGTATTGTAGAAAACTGATGTAAGTAACTAACAAATTTTCAATAAAACCTTATATTAACAACTAAATTCATATTAGAATACTATAAGGGTATGTTTTGAGGAAAAATCATATAAGTAACTAACAAATGTTTAATAAAACCTTATATTGACAAAGAAATTGTTGTTAGAATACAATAAGAGTATGTTTTGAGGAAAACTCATGTAAGTAACTAACAAATGTTCAATAAAATCTTATATTAACTACTAAATTCTTATTAGAATACTATAAGAGTATGTTTTGAGGAACAATCATATAAGTAACTAACAAATGTTTAATAAAACCTTATATTAACAAAGAAATAGTTGTTAGAATAAAATAAAGTATGTTTTGAGGAAAACCCATGTAAGTAACTAACAAATGTTCAATAAAACCTTATATTAACTACTAAATTCTTATTAAAATACTATAAGAGTATGTTTTGAGGAAAAATCACATAAGTAACTAACAAATTTTTAATAAAACCTTATATTAACTAATAAATTTTTGTTAGAATACAATAAGAGAATGTTTTGAAGAAAACTGATGTAAGTAACTAACATATTTTCAATAAAACCTTATATTAACTACTAAATTCATATTAGAGTACTATAAGAGTATGTTTTGAGGAAAAATCATATAAGTAACTAACAAATGTTTAATAAAACCTTATATTAACAAAAAAATCGTTGTTAGAATACAATAAAAGTTTGTTTTGAGGAAGACTCATGTAAGTAACTAACAAATGTTCAATAAAACCTTATATTAACTACTAAATTCTTATTAGAATACTATAAGAGTATGTTTTGAGGAAAAATCATATAAGTAACTAACAAATGTTTAATAAATCCTTATATTAACTGATAAATTGTTGTTAGAATACAATAAGAGAATATTTTGAGGAAAACTGATGTAAATAACTAACATATTTTCAATAAAACCTTATATGAACTACTAAATTCATATTAGAATACTATAAGAATATGTTTTGAGGAAAAATGATATAAGTAACTAACAAATTTTTAATAAAACCTTATATTAACAACTAAATTCTTATTAGAATACTATAAGAGTATGTTTTGAGCAAAAATCATATAAGTAACAAACAAATGTTTAATAAAACGTTATATTAACTAAGAAATTATTTTTAGAATATGATAAAATTATGTTTTCAGGAAAACTCATGTAAGTAACTAACAAATGTTGAATAAAACCTTATATTAACTACTAAATTCATATTAGAATACTATAAGAGTATGTTTTGAGGAAAAATCATATAAGTAACTAACAAATGTTTAATAAAACCTTATATTAACAAAGAAGTTGTTGTCAGAATATAATAAGAGTATGTATTGTAGAAAACTGATGTAAGTAACTAACAAATGTTCAATAAAACCTTATATTAACTACTAAATTCTTATTAGAATACTATAAGAGTATGTTTTGAGGAAAAATCATATAAGTAACCAACAAATGTTTAATAAAACCTTATATTAACAAAGAAATAGTTGTTAGAATAAAATAAAATATGTTTTGAGGAAAACCCATGTAAGTAACTAACAAATGTTCAAAAAAACCTTATATTAACTACTAAATTCTTATTAAAATACTATAAGAGTATGTTTTGAGGAAAAATCACATAAGTAACTAACAAATTCTTAATAAAACCTTATATTAACTAATAAATTGTTGTTAGAATACAATAAGAGAATGTTTTGAAGAAAACTGATGTAAGTAACTAACATATTTTCCATAAAACCTTATATTAACTACTAAATTCATATTAGAATACTATAAGAGTATGTTTTGAGGAAAAATCATATAAGTAACTAACAAATGTTTAATAAAACCTTATATTAACAAAGAAATTGTTGTTAGAATATGATAAAAGTATGTTTTCAGGAAAACTCATGTAAGTAACTAAAAAATGTTGAATAAAACCTTATATTAACTACTACATTCATATTAGAATACTATATGAGTATGTTTTGAGGAAAAATCATATATGTAAATAACAAATGTTTAATAAAACCTTATATTAACTACTAAATTCTTATTAGAATACTATAAGAGTATATTTTGAGGAAAAATTATGTAAGTAACTAACAAATGTTTAATAAAACCTAATATTAACAAAGAAATTGTTGTTAGAATACAATAAGAGTATGTTTTGAGGAAAACTGATGTAAGTAACTAACAAATTTTCAATAAAACCTTATATTAACAACTAAATTCATATTAGAATACTATAAGAGTATGTTTTGAGGAAAAATCATATAAGTAACTAACAAATGTTTAATAAAACCTTATATTAACAAAAAAATTGTTGTTAGAATACAATAAAAGTTTGTTTTGAGGAAGACTCATGTAAGTAACTAACAAATGTTCAATAAAACCTTATATTAACTACTAAATTCTTATTAGAATACTATAAGAGTATGTTTTGAGGAAAAATCATATAAGTAACTAACAAATGTTTAATAAATCCTTATATTAACTGATAAATTGTTGTTAGAATACAATAAGAGAATATTTTGAGGAAAACTGATGTAAATAACTAACATATTTTCAATAAAACCTTATATGAACTACTAAATTCATATTAGAATACTATAAGAATATGTTTTGAGGAAAAATGATATAAGTAACTAACAAATTTTTAATAAAACCTTATATTAACAACTAAATTCTTATTAGAATACTATAAGAGTATGTTTTGAGCAAAAATCATATAAGTAACAAACAAATGTTTAATAAAACGTTATATTAACTAAGAAATTATTTTTAGAATATGATAAAATTATGTTTTCAGGAAAACTCATGTAAGTAACTAACAAATGTTGAATAAAACCTTATATTAACTACTAAATTCATATTAGAATACTATATGAGTATGTTTTAAGGAAAAATCATATAAGTAACTAACAAATGTTTAATAAAACCTTATATCAACAAAGAAGTTGTTGTCAGAATATAATAAGAGTATGTATTGTAGAAAACTGATGTAAGTAACTAACAAATTTTCAATAAAACCTTATATTAACAACTAAATTCATATTAGAATACTATAAGGGTATGTTTTGAGGAAAAATCATATAAGTAACTAACAAATGTTTAATAAAACCTTATATTGACAAAGAAATTGTTGTTAGAATACAATAAGAGTATGTTTTGAGGAAAACTCATGTAAGTAACTAACAAATGTTCAATAAAATCTTATATTAACTACTAAATTCTTATTAGAATACTATAAGAGTATGTTTTGAGGAAAAATCATATAAGTAACTAACAAATGTTTAATAAAACCTTATATTAACAAAGAAATAGTTGTTAGAATAAAATAAAGTATGTTTTGAGGAAAACCCATGTAAGTAACTAACAAATGTTCAATAAAACCTTATATTAACTACTAAATTCTTATTAAAATACTATAAGAGTATGTTTTGAGGAAAAATCACATAAGTAACTAACAAATTTTTAATAAAACCTTATATTAACTAATAAATTTTTGTTAGAATACAATAAGAGAATGTTTTGAAGAAAACTGATGTAAGTAACTAACATATTTTCAATAAAACCTTATATTAACTACTAAATTCATATTAGAGTACTATAAGAGTATGTTTTGAGGAAATATCATATAAGTAAGTAACAAATGTTTAATAAAACCTTATATTAACAAAGAAATTGTTGTTAGAATATGATAAAAGTATGTTTTCAGGAAAACTCATGTAAGTAACTAACAAATGTTGAATAAAACCTTATATTAACTACTAAATTCATATTAGAATACTATATGAGTATGTTTTGAGGAAAAATCATATATCTAAATAACAAATTTTTAATAAAACCTTATATTAACTAATAAATTTTTGTTAGAATACAATAAGAGAATATTTTGAAGAAAACTGATGTAAGTAACTAACATATTTTCAATAAAACCTTATATTAACTAATAAATTCATATTAGAGTACTATAAGAGTATGTTTTTAGGAAATATCATATAAGTAAGTAAAAAATGTTTAATAAAACCTTATATTAACAAAGAAATTGTTGTTAGAATATGATAAAAGTATGTTTTCAGGAAAACTCATGTAAGTAACTAACAAATGTTGAATAAAACCTTATATTAACTACTAAATTCATATTAGAATACTATATGAGTATGTTTTGAGGAAAAATCATATATGTAAACAACAAATGTTTAATAAAACCTTATATTAACTACTAAATTCATATTAGAATACTATAAGAGTATGTTTTGAGGAAAAATCATATAAGTAACTAACAAATGTTTAATAAAACCTTATATTTACAAAAAAATTGTTGTTAGAATACAATAAAAGTATGTTTTGAGGAAAACTCATGTAAGTAACTAACAAATGTTCAATAAAACCTTATATTAACTACTAAATTCTTATTAGAATACTATAAGAGTATGTTTTGAAGAAAAATCATATAAGTAACTAACAAATGCTTAATAAAACCTTATATTAACAAAGAAATAGTTGTTAGAATAAAATAAAGTATGTTTTGAGGAAAACCCATGTAAGTAACTAACAAATGTTCAATAAAACCTTATATTAACTACTAAATTCTTATTAAAATACTATAAGAGTATGTTTTGAGGAAAAATCACATAAGTAACTAACAAATTCTTAATAAAACCTTATATTAACTAATAAATTGTTGTTAGAATACAATAAGAGAATGTTTTGAAGAAAACTGATGTAAGTAACTAACATATTTTCAATAAAACCTTATATTAACTACTAAATTCATATTAGAATACTATAAGAGTATCTTTTGAGGAAAAATCATATAAGTAACTAACAAATGTTTAATAAAACCTTATATTAACAAAGAAATTGTTGTTAGAATATGATAAAAATATGTTTTCAGGAAAACTCATGTAAGTAACTAACAAATGTTGAATAAAACCTTATATTAACTACTAAATTCATATTAGAATACTATATGAGTATGTTTTGAGGAAAAATCATATATGTAAATAACAAATGTTTAATAAAACCTTATATTAACTACTAAATTCTTATTAGAATACTATAAGAGTATATTTTGAGGAAAAATCATATAAGTAACTAACAAATGTTTAATAAAACCTTATATTAACAAAGAAATTGTTGTTAGAATACAATAAGAGTATGTTTTGAGGAAAACTGATGTAAGTAACTAACAAATTTTCAATAAAACCTTATATTAACAACTAAATTCATATTCGAATACTATAAGAGTATGTTTTGAAGAAAAATCATATAAGTAACTAACAAATGTTTAATAAAACCTTATATTAACAAAAAAATTGTTGTTAGAATACAATAAAAGTTTGTTTTGAGGAAGACTCATGTAAGTAACTAACAAATGTTCAATAAAACCTTATATTAACTACTAAATTCTTATTAGAATACTATAAGAGTATGTTTTGAGGAAAAATCATATAAGTAACTAACAAATGTTTAATAAATCCTTATATTAACTGATAAATTGTTGTTAGAATACAATAAGAGAATATTTTGAGGAAAACTGATGTAAATAACTAACATATTTTCAATAAAACCTTATATGAACTACTAAATTCATATTAGAATACTATAAGAAAATGTTTTGAGGAAAAATGATATAAGTAACTAACAAATTTTTAATAAAACCTTATATTAACAACTAAATTCTTATTAGAATACTATAAGAGTATGTTTTGAGCAAAAATCATATAAGTAACAAACAAATGTTTAATAAAACGTTATATTAACTAAGAAATTGTTGTTAGAATATGATAAAAGTATGTTTTCAGGAAAACTCATGTAAGTAACTAACAAATGTTGATGATTTGAGACCTATATCGTGTTGTAACACGATTCTGAAGGTGGTCACCAAGATTATAGCTGGAAGGATTAAAGGGCTGTTGGGAAATGTCATCTCGGATAGTCAAGGAGCTTTTATTCCAGGTCGATCCATTGCTCAAAATTCGGCTGTGGCCACTGAGATTGTTCACGGCTATGGTACGAAACGAGGTTCTCCAAGGTGCACCATCAAGGTGGATTTAAAAAAGGCTTATGATTATTTGAGTTGGGATTTTATTCGACAAACTCTTTACTACTTGAATATGCCTGAGAAGCTGATACATCTGATTTTGGAATGTGTTACATCGCCTACCTTCTCAGTGTTGATTAATGGAGCTCCGGAGGGTTTTTTCCATGGTAGGAGAGGCTTAAGGCAAGGGGATCCTCTCTCCCCTTACCTATTTGTATTGTGCATGGAAATTTTGAGTCGTAAGCTGCGTTTAGCTACAGAAGCGCCCGGTTTTAAGTTCCATCCTAAATGCAAAAGCATGAGGCTGTCGCATCTGGCCTTTGCTGATGACCTTCTGATTTTTTGTCATGGAGATGTGCGGTCTGTTGGCATCATTAAGGACTGTTTGGAGGACTTCTTTTCCGTGTCGGGGCTAAGTGCTAATGTCGACAAGAGTACGGTGTATGTGGCTGGCTGTACTGAGGACGTTGCTGGGAGTATTGTTAGCCGGCTTGGGTTTGTTAGAGGTACTCTCCCGGTGAAGTACCTGGGCACTCCGCTTAGCTCAAGGAAAATTCGTGTGCACGAATATGGGGAATTATATAGTAAAATCAGCAAAGTGATTAATACTTGGGCTACGAGAAAGCTTTCCTATGCCGGGCGCCTACAACTCATTAAATCTGTATGTATGGGTATTAATACATTCTGGAGTCAGTCCTTGTTGCTGCCGATTGGTGTTGTTAACATCGTTGAAGGCATGATGAGGAGCTTTCTATGGAGTGGAAAATTGGAAGGGAGGAGACATCTGGTTGCATGGGACGATGTTACTAAGCCATTGAGTGAGGGTGGCTTGGGCATTCGTGATCTCCAGTCCTGGAACAAATGCATCTTTGCTAAGCTGTGCAGCGACATTGCTACGCAAAAACCTGGAATTTGGCTGCGCTGGTGTAACGCCAATCACTTGGAGGGTGCTCCGATCTGGGAGGTGGGTGCCAAGGTCGACGATACATGGCTTTGGAAAGGGATCTTGAAGGTGAGGGATGATCTTCGACAGGCTTTCCCATCCGCTGATAGTGGCCAGGGCCTTGTTCCCAAACTTGACGAGGTGCTGGATGGATCTGGTCAGATTTCTTGCGCCTTGCTCTATGATAAGCTTAGACCAAGGGGTCAGGAAGTGGATTGGGGTGGACTGATTTGGAGTAAACCGATCAGCAGGAAGTGGAGTTTTGTGGTTTGGCTTGCAATTAAAAAACGGCTTCAGACGGGCCATATCACGAAGCATTGGATGGGCAATGAGGCAGCCACCTGTGCACTGTGCAAGGCCGAAGAGGAGACACCCGAACACCTTTGGTTTGGTTGTCCTGTGATTGCTGCTGTCCAACAACTCACGTTTGACTGGGCTGGAATTTCATGCCGGTTTGAGACGATTGCTGCATGGCTCGAATGGTTTACATCAGAACCAGCAAAGAACCGGAAGAAGAGAGTCTTTCAAGCCAAATGGATGTGTTTCCATGCTCTTATTTATTTTACGTGGCTTGCTCGGAACAAGCTTGTATTTAACAATGAACCCTTTGATGTAAATGGATGTGCGAATCTCATTATAGCGAGTTGTCGATCCCGGCTTTCCATCAAGCGTTCTTGTGCTTGATGGTTATCCTGGATCGAAGTAGTACTGAGTTGAGGTAGATTAGGAGGGTAGAAGGGGTTGGTTGGCTTGGAGCAGTGGTGTAGTGGGGTTTTTGTGGTTTTTTGGTTCCGTTTGTTAGAGAGGTGGCGGGTTTAGAGGGGACTTTTGGGTATAGTATCACTCCCTTCTTACGTAAGACTCTTCGTTTGGTCTTACATTTTTTGTACATTGGGTGTTTACACCGCAGCTATATATTTACCAATTCAGAACTAACAAATGTTGAATAAAACCTTATATTAACTACTAAATTCATATTAGAATACTATATGAGTATGTTTTAAGGAAAAATCATATAAGTAACTAACAAATGTTTAATAAAACCTTATATTAACAAAGAAGTTGTTGTTAGAATATAATAAGAGTATGTTTTGTGGAAAACTGATGTAAGTAACTAACAAATTTTCAATAAAACCTTATATTAACAACTAAATTCATATTAGAATACTATAAGAGTATGTTTTGAGGAAAAATCATATAAGTAACTAACAAATGTTTAATAAAACCTTATATTAACAAAGAAATTGTTGTTAGAATACAATAAGAGTATGTTTTGAGGAAAACTCATGTAAGTAACTAACAAATGTTCAATAAAACCTTATGTTAACTACTAAATTCTTATTAGAATACTATAAGAGTATGTTTTGAGGAAAAATCATATAAGTAACTAACAAATGTTTAATAAAACCTTATATTAACTGATAAATTGTTGTTAGAATACAATAAGAGAATGTTTTGAACAAAACTGATGTAAGTAACTAACATATTTTCAATAAAACCTTATATTAACTACTAAATTCATATTAGAATACTATATGAGTATGTTTTGAGGAAAAATCATATAAGTAAATAATAAATGTTTAATAAAACCTTATATTAACTACTAAATTCTTATTAGAATACAATAAGAGTATATTTTGAGGAAAAATCATATAAGTAACTAACAAATGTTTAATAAAACCTTATATTAACAAAGAAGTTGTTGTTAGAATATAATAAGAGTATGTTTTGTAGAAAACTGATGTAAGTAACTAACAAATTTTCAATAAAACCTTATATTAACAACTAAATTCATATTAGAATACTATAAGAGTATGTTTTGAGGAAAAATCATATAAGTAACTAACAAATGTTTAATAAAACCTTATATTAACAAAGAAATTGTTGTTAGAATACAATAAGAGTATGTTTTGAGGAAAACTGATGTAAGTAACTAACAAATTTTCAATAAAACCTTATATTAACAACTAAATTCATATTAGAATACTATAAGAGTATGTTTTGAGGAAAAATCATATAAGTAACTAACAAATGTTTAATAAAACCTTATATTAACAAAGAAATTGTTGTTAGAATACAATAATAGAATCTTTTGAGGAAAACTCATATAAGTAACTACCAAATGTTTAATAAAACCTTATATTTATCAGTGTTACTTTCAGTTGAATAGACAACATATTGTCATTTTCTTTAAGTCCCTTCTCAACAAATGAGCATTGTCATTTCAGGAGCCATATCCTGCTTACATGTATTTCCCCTTTTATTCAGGTTTTTCTCACCTAGGGCAGAATTGACATAAGTGAGCTTGATGAAGATTCTGATGGTTTTCTTCAACTACTTGTAAGGATTCCCTGATCTCAGCTCATTCAAACTAACTGATTGAGGTTAAACATTTTAAGATTGTTTGGGAATGCTAATTTGATGACTATAAAGATTCACAGAGAAACGGTTGCTGTAATTCCAAACAAATGGTTGTTGTTCAGCTCTTTCAATGGTTGCTTGAGTTTGTAAAGCTTTTTACACAAAACAAATTGTTGTGTCCCCCAACTTATGTAGTTCCAATTAGTAGAGACAAAATTGTTTGGAATCATGAGCAGATTGGAAATTTAGGTGTTAATTTGTTCATGAAAGCAATTTACTGTTAATTGTTAGAGAAATTGCACTAGGACTGATTGGAACTTGATCATGAAAGCAATTCAAGTAAATTAATCTCTCCTCTCTCGCTCTTTGATTAAGGACCTTCTTGTATTTTTGGTATCAATTCCGTTATATCTGAGTTTCGTGTATATGATCAATGTCCTAATCTGGATGCAGGAAGGGGGTTATGCATACCCATAATGAAGAAACAAGAAAGTGTTTCAAGCAATCTTTTGTCACATGTGTTTTGGCACCTCAATATGGTAGTAGCTTTAATGTTCTTAAATGTTTAGCTGAGGCTAACTTTATTGAAATACAGGTTGTGCCTTTGACTTCATTCACTTTATTTAAGTGATATTATGTCAAGCATAGAATCCGACTATTGATGTATTTTGTTTTTTATTTAGCCTTGTTGTCATCATGTATTCGACTACATTGTCATTATTTAATGTATTGGACCCATTGGTTATGATCTTTGGCATTGTTTAATTTTCTGTTTGCCAAAACAATGCCACAATATGGATTATTAGGTGTATTTGATGAAGCACATCGAACTTGAGAGCGATAAGCGATGTCAATGTTTGTAAATACGTCGACCATTATGATACAAAAGATCGATTTCTAAACCCATCATATATGAAAATTATAACAAAAACAGATGTGTATATGTAGCAAATACATCGTTAAAAATATATAAAATGATGTTGTAAATAATCAAAACATCATTTTCAAAGAAAAAACTGATTGAAAATATATAAATAACATTGACTTTAAAAATATTCAATATGGTATATTATATTTATATAAAATAACATCACAAATTACAAATGAAAAAAGTGTATTCACAAATTAAATAATATATAACCGATGTGTATAGCAATGTAAGACATCAGGTTTATAAAAAATAGCGATGCTAATTTGAAATTTTGTATTACACCTACATACCACCAAATGGCTAGAAATGAAAAATAATAATGGTTGAACATTAGATGAATCAATCAAAAAGTAATTATATCCATGTATTTAAGTCGTTAATAAAAAGAAAAACGATGTTATAAATTATTAAAGACATCGGTTATAAACCGATGTGGTAAAGTTGGGATCTTTAACACCACCCACTAACACGTCGAATTTTTTTTTTGATTAACATCGGTTTATAACCGATGTCTATGAAGAGAATTCTAGTAGTGCTATAAGAGTGTGTTTTGAGGAAAAATCATATAAGTAACTAACAAATGTTTAATAAAACCTTATATTAACAAAGAAATTGTTGTTAGAATACAATAAGAGTATGTTTTGAGGAAAACTCATGTAAGTAACTAACAAATGTTCAATAAAACCTTATATTAACTACTAAATTCTTATTAGAATACTATAACAGTATGTTTTGAGGAAAAATCATATAAGTAACTAACAAATGTTTAATAAAACCTTATATTAACAAAGAAATAGTTGTTAGAATAAAATAAAGTATGTTTTGAGGAAAACCCATGTAAGTAACTAACAAATGTTCAATAAAACCTTATATTAACTACTAAATTCTTATTAAAATACTATAAGAGTATGTTTTGAGGAAAAATCACATAAGTAACTAACAAATTTTTAATAAAACCTTATATTAACTAATAAATTGTTGTTAAAATACAATAAGAGAATGTTTTGAGGGAAACTGATGTAAGTAAGTAACATATTTTCAATAAAACCTTATATTAACTACTAAATTCATATTAGAATACTATAAGAGTATGTTTTGAGGAAAAATCATATAAGTAACTAACAAATATTTAATAAAACCTTATATTAACAAAGGAATTGTTGTTAGAATATGATAAAAGTATGTTTTCAGGAAAACTCATGTAAGTAACTAACAAATGTTGAATAAAACCTTATATTAACTACTAAATTCATATTAGAATACTATATGAGTATGTTTTGAGGAAAAATCATATATGTAAATAACAAATGTTTAATAAAACCTTATATTAACTACAAAATTCTTATTAGAATACTATAAGAGTATATTTTGAGAAAAAATCATATAAGTAACTAACAAATGTTTAATAAAACCTTATATTAACAAAGAAATTGTTGTTAGAAAACAATAAGAGTATGTTTTGAGGAAAACTCATGTAAGTAACTAACATATTTTCAATAAAACCTTATATGAACTACTAAATTCATATTAGAATACTATAAGAATATGTTTTGAGGAAAAATGATATAAGTAACTAACAAATTTTTAATAAAACCTTATATTAACAACTAAATTCTTATTAGAATACTATAAGAGTATGTTTTGAGCAAAAATCATATAAGTAACAAACAAATGTTTAATAAAACTTTATATTAACTAAGAAATTATTTTTAGAATATGATAAAATTATGTTTTCAGGAAAACTCATGTAAGTAACTAACAAATATTGAATAAAACCTTATATTAACTACTAAATTCATATTAAAATACTATATGAGTATGTTTTAAGGAAAAATCATATAAGTAACTAACAAATGTTTACTAAAACCTTATATTAACAAAGAAGTTGTTGTTAGAATATAATACGAGTATGTTTTGTGGAAAACTGATGTAAGTAACTAACAAATTTTCAATAAAACCTTATATTAACAACTAAATTCATATTAGAATACTATAAGAGTATGTTTTGAGGAAAAATCATATAAGTAACTAACAAATGTTTAATAAAACCTTATATTAACAAAGAAATTGTTGTTAGAATACAATAAGAGTATGTTTTGAGGAAAATTCATGTAAGTAACTAACAAATGTTCAATAAAACCTTATATTAACTACTAAATTCTTATTAGAATACTATAAGAGTATGTTTTGAGGAAAAATCATATAAGTAACTAACAAATGTTTAATAAAACCTTATATTAACTGATAAATTGTTGTTAGAATACAATAAGAGAATGTTTTGAAGAAAACTGATGTAAGTAACTAACATATTTTCAATAAAACCTTATATTAACTACTAAATTCATATTAGAATACTATATGAGTATGTTATGAGGAAAAATCATATAAGTAAATAATAAATGTTTAATAAAACTTTATATTAACTACTAAATTCTTATTAGAATACTATAAGAGTATATTTTGAGGAAAAATCATATAAGTAACTAACAAATGTTTAATAAAATCTTATATTAACAAAGAAGTTGTTGTCAGAATATAATAAGAGTTTGTTTTGTAGAAAACTGATGTAAGTAACTAACAAATTTTCAATAAAACCTTATATTAACAACTAAATTCATATTAGAATACTATAAGGGTATGTTTTGAGGAAAAATCATATAAGTAACTAACAAATGTTTAATAAAACCTTATATTGACAAAGAAATTGTTGTTAGAATACAATAAGAGTATGTTTTGAGGAAAACTCATGTAAGTAACTAACAAATGTTCAATAAAACCTTATATTAACTACTAAGTTCTTATTAGAATACTATAAGAGTATGTTTTGAGGAAAAATCATATAAGTAACTAACAAATGTTTAATAAAACCTTATATTAACAAATAAATAGTTGTTAGAATAAAATAAAGTATGTTTTGAGGAAAACCCATGTAAGTAACTAACAAATGTTCAATAAAACCTTATATTAACTACTAAATTCTTATTAAAATACTATAAGAGTATGTTTTGAGGAAAAATCACATAAGTAACTAACAAATTTTTAATAAAACCTTATATTAACTAATAAATTGTTGTTAGAATGCAATAAGAGAATGTTTTGAAGAAAACTGATGTAAGTAACTAACATATTTTCAATAAAACCTTATATTAACTAATAAATTCATATTAGAGTACTATAAGAGTATGTTTTGAGGAAAAATCATATAAGTAACTAACAAATGTTTAATAAAACCTTATATTAACAAAGAAATGTTTGTTAGAATATGATAAAAGTATGTTTTCAGGAAAACTCATTTAAGTAACTAACAAATGTTGAATAAAACCTTATATTAACTAATAAATTCATATTAGAGTACTATAAGAGTATGTTTTGAGGAAAAATCATATAAGTAACTAACAAATGTTTAATAAAACCTTATATTAACAAAGAAATTGTTGTTAGAATATGATAAAAGTATGTTTTCAGGAAAACTCATTTAAGTAACTAACAAATGTTGAATAAAACCTTATATTAACTACTAAATTCATATTAGAATACTATAAGAGTATGTTTTGAGGAAAAATCATATAAGTAACTAACAAATGTTTAATAAAACCTTATATTAACAAAGAAATTGTTGTTAGAATACAATAAGAGTATGTTTTGAGGAAAACTGATGTAAGTAACTAACAAATTTTCAATAAAACCTTATATTAACAACTAAATTCATATTAGAATACTATAAGAGTATGTTTTGAGGAAAAATCATATAAGTAACTAACAAATGTTTAATAAAACCTTATATTAACAAAGAAATTGTTGTTAGAATACAATAATAGAATCTTTTGAGGAAAACTCATATAAGTAACTACCAAATGTTTAATAAAACCTTATATTTATCAGTGTTACTTTCAGTTGAATAGACAACATATTGTCATTTTCTTTAAGTCCCTTCTCAACAAATGAGCATTGTCATTTCAGGAGCCATATCCTGCTTACATGTATTTCCCCTTTTATTCAGGTTTTTCTCACCTAGGGCAGAATTGACATAAGTGAGCTTGATGAAGATTCTGATGGTTTTCTTCAACTACTTGTAAGGATTCCCTGATCTCAGCTCATTCAAACTAACTGATTGAGGTTAAACATTTTAAGATTGTTTGGGAATGCTAATTTGATGACTATAAAGATTCACAGAGAAACGGTTGCTGTAATTCCAAACAAATGGTTGTTGTTCAGCTCTTTCAATGGTTGCTTGAGTTTGTAAAGCTTTTTACACAAAACAAATTGTTGTGTCCCCCAACTTATGTAGTTCCAATTAGTAGAGACAAAATTGTTTGGAATCATGAGCAGATTGGAAATTTAGGTGTTAATTTGTTCATGAAAGCAATTTACTGTTAATTGTTAGAGAAATTGCACTAGGACTGATTGGAACTTGATCATGAAAGCAATTCAAGTAAATTAATCTCTCCTCTCTCGCTCTTTGATTAAGGACCTTCTTGTATTTTTGGTATCAATTCCGTTATATCTGAGTTTCGTGTATATGATCAATGTCCTAATCTGGATGCAGGAAGGGGGTTATGCATACCCATAATGAAGAAACAAGAAAGTGTTTCAAGCAATCTTTTGTCACATGTGTTTTGGCACCTCAATATGGTAGTAGCTTTAATGTTCTTAAATGTTTAGCTGAGGCTAACTTTATTGAAATACAGGTTGTGCCTTTGACTTCATTCACTTTATTTAAGTGATATTATGTCAAGCATAGAATCCGACTATTGATGTATTTTGTTTTTTATTTAGCCTTGTTGTCATCATGTATTCGACTACATTGTCATTATTTAATGTATTGGACCCATTGGTTATGATCTTTGGCATTGTTTAATTTTCTGTTTGCCAAAACAATGCCACAATATGGATTATTAGGTGTATTTGATGAAGCACATCGAACTTGAGAGCGATAAGCGATGTCAATGTTTGTAAATACGTCGACCATTATGATACAAAAGATCGATTTCTAAACCCATCATATATGAAAATTATAACAAAAACAGATGTGTATATGTAGCAAATACATCGTTAAAAATATATAAAATGATGTTGTAAATAATCAAAACATCATTTTCAAAGAAAAAACTGATTGAAAATATATAAATAACATTGACTTTAAAAATATTCAATATGGTATATTATATTTATATAAAATAACATCACAAATTACAAATGAAAAAAGTGTATTCACAAATTAAATAATATATAACCGATGTGTATAGCAATGTAAGACATCAGGTTTATAAAAAATAGCGATGCTAATTTGAAATTTTGTATTACACCTACATACCACCAAATGGCTAGAAATGAAAAATAATAATGGTTGAACATTAGATGAATCAATCAAAAAGTAATTATATCCATGTATTTAAGTCGTTAATAAAAAGAAAAACGATGTTATAAATTATTAAAGACATCGGTTATAAACCGATGTGGTAAAGTTGGGATCTTTAACACCACCCACTAACACGTCGAATTTTTTTTTTGATTAACATCGGTTTATAACCGATGTCTATGAAGAGAATTCTAGTAGTGCTATAAGAGTGTGTTTTGAGGAAAAATCATATAAGTAACTAACAAATGTTTAATAAAACCTTATATTAACAAAGAAATTGTTGTTAGAATACAATAAGAGTATGTTTTGAGGAAAACTCATGTAAGTAACTAACAAATGTTCAATAAAACCTTATATTAACTACTAAATTCTTATTAGAATACTATAACAGTATGTTTTGAGGAAAAATCATATAAGTAACTAACAAATGTTTAATAAAACCTTATATTAACAAAGAAATAGTTGTTAGAATAAAATAAAGTATGTTTTGAGGAAAACCCATGTAAGTAACTAACAAATGTTCAATAAAACCTTATATTAACTACTAAATTCTTATTAAAATACTATAAGAGTATGTTTTGAGGAAAAATCACATAAGTAACTAACAAATTTTTAATAAAACCTTATATTAACTAATAAATTGTTGTTAAAATACAATAAGAGAATGTTTTGAGGGAAACTGATGTAAGTAAGTAACATATTTTCAATAAAACCTTATATTAACTACTAAATTCATATTAGAATACTATAAGAGTATGTTTTGAGGAAAAATCATATAAGTAACTAACAAATATTTAATAAAACCTTATATTAACAAAGGAATTGTTGTTAGAATATGATAAAAGTATGTTTTCAGGAAAACTCATGTAAGTAACTAACAAATGTTGAATAAAACCTTATATTAACTACTAAATTCATATTAGAATACTATATGAGTATGTTTTGAGGAAAAATCATATATGTAAATAACAAATGTTTAATAAAACCTTATATTAACTACAAAATTCTTATTAGAATACTATAAGAGTATATTTTGAGAAAAAATCATATAAGTAACTAACAAATGTTTAATAAAACCTTATATTAACAAAGAAATTGTTGTTAGAAAACAATAAGAGTATGTTTTGAGGAAAACTCATGTAAGTAACTAACATATTTTCAATAAAACCTTATATGAACTACTAAATTCATATTAGAATACTATAAGAATATGTTTTGAGGAAAAATGATATAAGTAACTAACAAATTTTTAATAAAACCTTATATTAACAACTAAATTCTTATTAGAATACTATAAGAGTATGTTTTGAGCAAAAATCATATAAGTAACAAACAAATGTTTAATAAAACTTTATATTAACTAAGAAATTATTTTTAGAATATGATAAAATTATGTTTTCAGGAAAACTCATGTAAGTAACTAACAAATGTTGAATAAAACCTTATATTAACTACTAAATTCATATTAAAATACTATATGAGTATGTTTTAAGGAAAAATCATATAAGTAACTAACAAATGTTTACTAAAACCTTATATTAACAAAGAAGTTGTTGTTAGAATATAATACGAGTATGTTTTGTGGAAAACTGATGTAAGTAACTAACAAATTTTCAATAAAACCTTATATTAACAACTAAATTCATATTAGAATACTATAAGAGTATGTTTTGAGGAAAAATCATATAAGTAACTAACAAATGTTTAATAAAACCTTATATTAACAAAGAAATTGTTGTTAGAATACAATAAGAGTATGTTTTGAGGAAAATTCATGTAAGTAACTAACAAATGTTCAATAAAACCTTATATTAACTACTAAATTCTTATTAGAATACTATAAGAGTATGTTTTGAGGAAAAATCATATAAGTAACTAACAAATTTTTAATAAAACCTTATATTAACTAATAAATTGTTGTTAAAATACAATAAGAGAATGTTTTGAGGGAAACTGATGTAAGTAAGTAACATATTTTCAATAAAACCTTATATTAACTACTAAATTCATATTAGAATACTATAAGAGTATGTTTTGAGGAAAAATCATATAAGTAACTAACAAATATTTAATAAAACCTTATATTAACAAAGGAATTGTTGTTAGAATATGATAAAAGTATGTTTTCAGGAAAACTCATGTAAGTAACTAACAAATGTTGAATAAAACCTTATATTAACTACTAAATTCATATTAGAATACTATATGAGTATGTTTTGAGGAAAAATCATATATGTAAATAACAAATGTTTAATAAAACCTTATATTAACTACAAAATTCTTATTAGAATACTATAAGAGTATATTTTGAGGAAAAATCATATAAGTAACTAACAAATGTTTAATAAAACCTTATATTAACAAAGAAATTGTTGTTAGAAAACAATAAGAGTATGTTTTGAGGAAAACTCATGTAAGTAACTAACATATTTTCAATAAAACCTTATATGAACTACTAAATTCATATTAGAATACTATAAGAATATGTTTTGAGGAAAAATGATATAAGTAACTAACAAATTTTTAATAAAACCTTATATTAACAACTAAATTCTTATTAGAATACTATAAGAGTATGTTTTGAGCAAAAATCATATAAGTAACAAACAAATGTTTAATAAAACTTTATATTAACTAAGAAATTATTTTTAGAATATGATAAAATTATGTTTTCAGGAAAACTCATGTAAGTAACTAACAAATGTTGAATAAAACCTTATATTAACTACTAAATTCATATTAAAATACTATATGAGTATGTTTTAACGAAAAATCATATAAGTAACTAACAAATGTTTACTAAAACCTTATATTAACAAAGAAGTTGTTGTTAGAATATAATAAGAGTATGTTTTGTGGAAAACTGATGTAAGTAACTAACAAATTTTCAATAAAACCTTATATTAACAACTAAATTCATATTAGAATACTATAAGAGTATGTTTTGAGGAAAAATCATATAAGTAACTAACAAATGTTTAATAAAACCTTATATTAACAAAGAAATTGTTGTTAGAATACAATAAGAGTATGTTTTGAGGAAAATTCATGTAAGTAACTAACAAATGTTCAATAAAACCTTATATTAACTACTAAATTCTTATTAGAATACTATAAGAGTATGTTTTGAGGAAAAATCATATAAGTAACTAACAAATGTTTAATAAAACCTTATATTAACTGATAAATTGTTGTTAGAATACAATACGAGAATGTTTTGAAGAAAACTGATGTAAGTAACTAACATATTTTCAATAAAACCTTATATTAACTACTAAATTCATATTAGAATACTATATGAGTATGTTATGAGGAAAAATCATATAAGTAAATAATAAATGTTTAATAAAACCATATATTAACTACTAAATTCTTATTAGCATACTATAAGAGTATATTTTGAGGAAAAATCATATAAGTAACTAACAAATGTTTAATAAAATCTTATATTAACAAAGAAGTTGTTGTCAGAATATAATAAGAGTATGTTTTGTAGAAAACTGATGTAAGTAACTAACAAATTTTCAATAAAACCTTATATTAACAACTAAATTCATATTAGAATACTATAAGGGTATATTTTGAGGAAAAATCATATAAGTAACTAACAAATGTTTAATAAAACCTTATATTGACAAAGAAATTGTTGTTAGAATACAATAAGAGTATGTTTTGAGGAAAACTCATGTAAGTAACTAACAAATGTTCAATAAAACCTTATATTAACTACTAAGTTCTTATTAGAATACTATAAGAGTATGTTTTGAGGAAAAATCATATAAGTAACTAACAAATGTTTAATAAAACCTTATATTAACAAATAAATAGTTGTTAGAATAAAATAAAGTATGTTTTGAGGAAAACCCATGTAAGTAACTAACAAATGTTCAATAAAACCTTATATTAACTACTAAATTCTTATTAAAATACTATAAGAGTATGTTTTGAGGAAAAATCACATAAGTAACTAACAAATTTTTAATAAAACCTTATATTAACTAATAAATTGTTGTTAGAATACAATAAGAGAATGTTTTGAAGAAAACTGATGTAAGTAACTAACATATTTTCAATAAAACCTTATATTAACTAACAAATTCATATTAGAGTACTATAAGAGTATGTTTTGAGGAAAAATCATATAAGTAACTAACAAATGTTTAATAAAACCTTATATTAACAAAGAAATTGTTGTTAGAATATGATAAAAGTATGTTTTCAGGAAAACTCATTTAAGTAACTAACAAATGTTGAATAAAACCTTATATTAACTACTAAATTCATATTAGAATACTATAAGAGTATGTTTTGAGGAAAAATCATATAAGTAACTAACAAATGTTTAATAAAACCTTATATTAACAAAAAAATTGTTGTTAGAATACAATAAAAGTATGTTTTGAGGAAAACTCATGTAAGTAACTAACAAATGTTCAATGAAACCATATATTAACTACTAAATTCTTATTAGAATACTATAAGAGTATGTTTTGAGGAAAAATCATATAAGTAACCAACAAATGTTTGATAAAACCATATATTAACAAAGAAATAGTTGTTAGAATAAAATAAAGTATGTTTTGAGGAAAACCCATGTAAGTAACTAACAAATGTTCAATAAAACCTTATATTAACTACTAAATTCTTATTAAAATACTATAAGAGTATGTTTTGAGGAAAAATCACATAACTAACAAATTCTTAATAAAACCTTATATTAACTAATAAATTGTTGTTAGAATATAATAAGAGAATGTTTTGAAGAAAACTGATGTAAGTAACTAACATATTTTCAATAAAACCTTATATTAACTACTAAATTCATATTAGAATACTATAAGAGTATGTTTGGAGGAAAAATCATATAAGTAACTAACAAATGTTTAATAAAACCTTATATTAACAAAGAAATTGTTGTTAGAATATGATAAAAGTATGTTTTCAGGAAAACTCATGTAAGTAACTAAAAAATGTTGAATAAAACCTTATATTAACTACTAAATTCATATTAGAATACTATATGAGTATGTTTTGAGGAAAAATAATATATGTAAATAACAAATGTTTAATAAAACCTTATATTAACTACTAAATTCTTATTAGAATACTATAAGAGTATATTTTGAGGAAAAATCATATAAGTAACTAACAAATGTTTAATAAAACCTTATATTAACAAAGAAATTGTTGTTAGAATACAATAAGAGTATGTTTTGAGGAAAACTGATGTAAGTAACTAACAAATTTTCAATAAAACCTTATATTAACAACTAAATTCATATTAGAATACTATAAGAGTATGTTTTGAGGAAAAATCATATAAGTAACTAACAAATGTTTAATAAAACCTTATATTAACAAAAAAATTGTTGTTAGAATACAATAAAAGTTTGTTTTGAGGAAGACTCATGTAAGTAACTAACAAATGTTCAATAAAACCTTATATTAACTACTAAATTCTTATTAGAATACTATAAGAGTATGTTTTGAGGAAAAATCATATAAATAACTAACAAATGTTTAATAAATCCTTATATTAACTGATAAATTGTTGTTAGAATACAATAAGAGAATATTTTGAGGAAAACTGATGTAAATAACTAACATATTTTCAATAAAACCTTATATGAACTACTAAATTCATATTAGAATACTATAAGAATATGTTTTGAGGAAAAATGACATAAGTAACTAACAAATTTTTAATAAAACCTTATATTAACAACTAAATTCTTATTAGAATACTATAAGAGTATGTTTTGAGCAAAAATCATATAAGTAACAAACAAATGTTTAATAAAACGTTATATTAACTAAGAAATTGTTGTTAGAATATGATAAAAGTATGTTTTCAGGAAAACTCGTGTAAGTAACTAACAAATGTTGAATAAAACCTTATATTAACTACTAAATTCATATTAGAATACTATATGAGTATGTTTTAAGGAAAAATCATATAAGTAACTAACAAATGTTTAATAAAACCTTATATTAACAAAGAAGTTGTTGTTAGAATATAATAAGAGTATGTTTTGTGGAAAACTGGTGTAAGTAACTAACAAATTTTTAATAAAACCTTATATTAACAACTAAATTCATATTAGAATACTATAAGAGTATGTTTTGAGGAAAAATCATATAAGTAACTAACAAATGTTTAATAAAACCTTATATTAACAAAGAAATTGTTGTTAGAATTCAATAAGAGTATGTTTTGAGGAAAACTCTGTAAGTAACTAACAAATGTTCAATAAAACCTTATGTTAACTACTAAATTCTTATTAGAATACTATAAGAGTAGTTAATATAAGGTTTCATTCAACATTTGTTAGTTACTTACATGAGTAAAGAAGCAGCGATTAAATCTATTGAGATTGAGAAGGTGGATGGATCCAAGTACATCCAGCCAGTGATTTTTGAATGGTTGCCTGCGAGCTGTCCGATCTGTGAAAAATTTGGGCATAGCGAGGATAGATGCTGGTTTCGAAAGGGTGTCCGAAAGTTGGGCAGAGTGCCTAGTGCGATTGTATCTGCTCAGTCGCAACCACCAACGAAGCATGGTTCCCAAGGATCCGGGGGGGGGGGGGGGGGGGGGGGGTTATAAAGGCAAGGGGTTATATGTAGATGTTGCTAAGTCTAAGCCTCAGTATCGACAGCTGAATATCAAGGATCATGTCAGGTTTAATAAGACACCAAGTGGTGAATTTCGCTGCCAGCTCGAGTGGAAAGTCAGTGTTGAAGTATGTACCTATCCGCTCAGCTAAAGAGTATCAGCAGAACTCAGAGGTCCCTGAAGGAGCGGATGTTGGGACGTCTACAGGGGAGGATTGGTCAGTGCAGTCAGGTAGGAAAAGCCACAGATATTCAGATTTCAAGAAAGTTGTTGAGCAGGGTCCTGGTCAAGCCCAGCAGGGGTCTAGATTTGATGTGCTTGATGATTATAAGGAGGATGACGGTATTGCAACAGATAGAAGTAAAAACTTAGCAAATTTGTCAAGTGAGGGTAGCACTCACAAAGAGATCTCTCATGAATAAGATAAAAATAGCAGCTTGGAATATTGCGGGTCTAAAGGACTCGTTTAAACAAAATATTATTAATTCATATTGTTTTGAGAATGAGATTGGTATGATTGGGCTGCTAGAAACCAGGGTGCTCCATAGAAATATTCGAGATATAAAAGAGGGACTTATGAGGAATTGGGAGTGTTGTATGAATGGAGATGACAACACTAAGGGGAGAATATGGGTTACTTGGAACCCGGCTCAGTATACTGTGACAGTAGAGCAGATCAGTGGTCAGTGGATTCATTGTTCAGTGCGAACTAAAGATTTGAGTTTCAAATTTGGCGCTACTTTTGTCTATGCATGTAATACGAAAACAGAAAGAATTGAACTTTGGAATGGGCTGCAACAGATTGCTGGGCAGATGACAGAGCCGTGGATTGTGTTAGGGGACTTTAATTGCATTCTAAGGTTGGAGGAAAAATGGCCACAGACATTGGCTAGATTCGATGAGTTTGAAGAGCTTAGATCAGGGATGGAGGCTTGTGGGTTGTCTGACTTGCCGTTTACAGGGGCTGCTCTAACTTGGACTAATAAACGTAAAGGCATAAGTAAGATAGAAAGGAAATTGGACCGAATATTGGTCAATGAGTGCTGGATGGACTCTTATGAGAACACGAGGGCCATATTTGACACCCCGATCTTCTCCGATCACTCGCCGGCAGTAGCTTTGCTCCGCAATGAAGAATCTATAAGAAAGTACCCCTTCAAATACAAGAATTTTTGGGGGAAAGAGGAAGAATTTGATGCAATGGTAAGGGCTGCTTGGAGCTATACTGAGGTAGGGTCAAAGCAGTTTAAATTGGTAAAGAAACTCAAAAGTGTTAAGGAGGCGCTTAAGCCTTGGGATCGAGCCAGGTTCCCGGAGCTACAAACTCAGATTAAGCTTGATAAAGGCATCCTCCATGAACTCCAGAGGAGAAGCCGGACTGAGAAAGAGAATGAAGCACTGGATGAACAGATTGATGTGGCCGAGAGGAATCTTAGAAGCAATGTTGCAAGACTGATCAGTATCACCGCTCAAAAGGCTAAGCTACACTGGCTGACTATGGGAGAGGAAACATCTTCTCTTTTCTACAGGAATGTGAAAGAAAGGCAAGCTCGTAATGCAATCTTGATTATGAAGAACTCAGCTGATGTATTTATGGACAAAGAGGAGGATATTAGAGAGCACATCCTGTTGTATTTTAAGGAGCTGCTTGCAACTGAAGCTTATGTTGAACCATTTTCGGAAGATCTGACTGGTACTGTTTTAGCAGATAACAGAGAAGAGGAGTTCTTACAGATTCCTAGCTATGATGCTATCAGAAAGTGTATATGGAGCATAGGAATCAACAAGTCTCCGGGCCCTGATGGGTTTGGGAGCAAGTTCTTTAGGGACGCCTGGAGTGTGGTTGGTAGAGACACTTGTGAGGCAATTCGGGAGATTTTCAGAAATGGCAAGGTGTTGCGCCAAATCAACACCACTTTTATATCTCTCATTCCAAAGGTACCCAACCCTACTTATGTAAAAGATTTGAGACCTATATCTTGTTGCAATACTATTATGAAAGTGGTCACCAAGCTAATAGCAAGTAGAATCAAGGGTGAACTAGGAGAACTGATTTCAGATAGCCAAGGTGCTTTTATCCCCGGACGATCACTGGCGCACAACTGTGCAGTTGCACTAGAAATAGTTAATGGGTACGGTATGAAGCGGGTATCTCCGAGATGTATGATAAAGGTCGATCTACAAAAGGCTTATGACTATCTGAATTGGTACTTCAACTTTCCGAGTGGACTGATTGCACTGATCATGGACTGTGTGTCAACTCCCTCATTTTCGGTACTCATCAATGGAGCTCCAGAGGGATTTTTTCTGGGTCGGAGAGGGTTGAGACAAGGGGATCCTTTATCTCCGTATTTATTTGTGTTATGTATGGAAATCCTAAGTAGGATGCTTCGTAAGGCTGCTGAAAATTCCCGATTTAAATTCCATCCAAAGTGCAAGGGCCTTAAGCTTACTCACCTAGCTTTTGCGGACGATCTTCTGGTGTTCTGTCACGCTGATCTGGACTCAGTTAAGATCTTAAAGGAATGCCTGGAGTCGTTCTTTGCTGTTTCAGGATTAAGAGCAAACAAAGATAAGAGCACGGTGTTTATTTCGGGTGTTTCCACTGAGCTACAGAATCAGATTTTTCAGCACCTGGATTTTTCTTCTGGCACTCTTCCTGTCCGTTATTTAGGTATGCCCCTGCACTCTAAAAAGATCGCTGTTGCTGAGTATGATGGCCTATTTGACAAGCTTGGGGCTCTCTTTCAATCTTGGGCTACTAAGAGGTTGTCTTACGGGGGAAGATTGCAGCTGCTTAAATCGGTATGTGGAGGGATTACTTCGTTCTGGAGTCAGGTTATGGTGTTGCCCAAAGGAGTGATGGACCGAATTGAGAATATGTGTAAGAGATTTTTGTGGAATGGCACCATGGATGGCAGGAAATGTCTAGTGAAATGGACTGACGTGACGAAGCCATTCAAGGAAGGAGGGCTTGATATTAGAGAAATTCTGTCATGGAATCGGAGCATACAAGCGAAGCTGGTAGGGGATATTGCACTCGGCAAACCTTGCATCTGGACATCCTGGTGTTTACAGAATCATCTGAGGGGTGACATAATTTGGGATGTGCAACGGAAAGTCCACGATTGCTGGCTTTGGAAGAGTCTATTGACCACCAGAGATGAAGTAAAGCCGCTGTTGCAGTCGGATAGCACACAAGCTATTTCACTTAGCTCCGTCATTGGACCCGGTGGAGGGGTTTCTAGCGCCAAAATCTACCACCAGATACGCAGTAGAAACGAGGATGTTCGATGGGGTGAACTGATTTGGGGAAGACTGCAGTGCCGCCAATGGGCCTTCATTGTTTGGCTTGCGTCGATCAACCGATTGAGTACAGGTAGGAGAGTCAAACACTGGAAGGGTCCTGATTCAGCAGAATGTATGATATGTAGGAGCGAAGAAGAGAGCGAGGAGCATCTTTGGTTCAGGTGCTCGGGCATCCAAGAGGTCCAGAATCTGGTTTTCGACTGGATTGGTATTTCTTGTCGACATGCTTCGGTTTGTGAATGGTTAAACTGGTTTGCTGATGAATCCCCTAAGGTGCAGAGAATGCAGCTGTTTCAAGCGAAATTATTAGCCTTCGAAGCAACTATCTATTTTACTTGGATGCATAGAAACAAGCTTGTATTTTGTGGAGAACAATTTCAACCTAAGGTTTGTGCATTAAATATTATTACTTGTTGTCGTTCCCGCTTTTCGGCTAAGTGGAAGTGCAAACCACTAGTCAAAAGGCTGGAGCGACAACTTAGGTGGGAAGTATAGGGCGGATAGTATATGTGTAGTAGGAGTAGAATGCTGGGAGATGTAGGTGAGTTAGTGTTTAGTTGAGCTTTTGGTGGGCATATAGGGACCCTTTTGGAGTTGGTCTCTATCTTTTGTATAAGATCCATAGTTTGGTCTTATTCTTCTGTAACTTGGTTTTATACCACATCTATATATTTACCTTTTCAAGAATACTATAAGAGTATGTTTTGAGGAAAAATCATATAAGTAACTAACAAATGTTTAATAAAACCTTATATTAACTGATAAATTGTTGTTAGAATACAATAAGAGAATGTTTTGAAGAAAACTGATGTAAGTAACTAACATATTTTCAATAAAACCTTATATTAACTACTAAATTCATATTAGAATACTATATGAGTATGTTTTGAGGAAAAATCATATAAGTAAATAATAAATGTTTAATAAAACCTTATATTAACTACTAAATTCTTATTAGAATACTATAAGAGTATATTTTGAGGAAAAATCATATAAGTAACTAACAAATGTTTAATAAAACCTTATATTAACAAAGAAGTTGTTGTTAGAATATAATAAGAGTATGTTTTGTAGAAAACTGATGTAAGTAACTAACAAATTTTCAATAAAACCTTATATTAACAACTAAATTCATATTAGAATACTATAAGGGTATGTTTTGAGGAAAAATCATATAAGTAACTAACAAATGTTTAATAAAACCTTATATTAACAAAGAAATTGTTGTTAGAATACAATAAGAGTATGTTTTGAGGAAAACTCATGTAAGTAACTAACAAATGTTCAATAAAACCATATATTAACTACTAAATTCTGATACGGGGTTAGCCGTAGGATGGCCCGATCTTCGACAATCAAACAAGAAATAACAAGAACGAAAGCAAAAGACTCAAAGACTCGATGAACAATATGCAAGACTCGAAATTGATAACAAAGACTCGACCGATAAGGACTGAGTCGATCTATATAGAACAAGATAAAGACCCCAAGCCTCCTCAAAGGGTAGGAACCAATACCAATGACTATATAACCCGCCTCTACAACCCTACACAACCAAGCGGACAACTTGGAGGCACAAGGAGGGGGCTCGTGGATGCTTGATAGCACCAATCCTATGACGACAATCGACACACACCGTGCATGATGGATAGCACCAATCCTATGACGAGAATCGACACACACCAAACATGTGGTAGCACCAACCCACCAAAGAGGATCGACACACACAAGACAAACCAAGCTAAGAACAACACATCGAAACCTATCCCACGCAGGGGAACTCGGTACCTCCCTAGGAGAACTCTCCAAATCTGACTTTTGTCAAAAATTCAATTCTAATATCTCTGATTTTATTGAATGAATAAAAGCGTCTTAAACAGAAAACATAATCCTAGATAAAATCAAACTACTTGGTGGCCAAGAAAATATCTTAAAGATAGATTTTTCCTTTTCCACTTTATTTATCCTAGAAAATAAATATAAAAAATAATTAGATATAATATCAATTAATTGAAAAGTCAACTAATAGATATTATTCTAATTTACATTATGGCTAAATAAATATAAAGATAGAATGACAAATTAAATAGGAAAAGATAATTATTTTCGTCCAAAAAATGAACAGCTGCAAAGATGTTGATTTTCGGCCATGTTCCCGGTGGATTCTGGAAAAACCTTCAAAAACAAAGTTGTAGATCTCTTCGTTCTCGTTCCAACAAGGTATGGCACGAACCAATAAGATCAATATTGACTCCGAACGACCCGTTTTACAGAGACGTCGCAAAGCTGTCAAATATGCTGAACGATTTAAACTTGTTGATAAGCACCACTCGTTTTTCCTTCATCAAATTCTTATTAGAATACTATAAGAGTATGTTTTGAGGAAAAATCATATAAGTAACTAACAAATGTTTAATAAAACTTTATATTAACTACTAAATTCATATTAGAATACTATATAAGTATGTTTTGAGGAAAAATCATATAAGTAAATAACAAATGTTTAATAAAACCTTATATTAACTACTAAATTCTTATTAGAATACTATAAGAGTATATTTTGAGGAAACATCATATAAGTAACTAACAAATGTTTAATAAAACCTTATATTAACAAAGAAGTTATTGTTAGAATATAATAAGAGTATGTTTTGTGGAAAACTGATGTAAGTAACTAACAAATTTTCAATAAAAACTTATATTACCAACTAAATTCATATTAGAATACTATTAGAGTATGTTTTGAGGAAAAATCATATAAGTAACTAACAAATGTTTAATAAAACCTTATATTAACAAAGAAATTGTTGTTAGAATATGATAAAAGTATGTTTTCAGGAAAACTCATGTAAGTAACTAACAAATGTTGAATAAAACCTTATATTAACTACTAAATTCATATTAGAATACTATAAGAGTATGTTTTGAGGAAAAATAATATAAGTAACTAACAAATGTTTAATAAAACCTTATATTAACAAAAAAAATTGTTGTTAGAATACAATAAAAGTATGTTTTGAGGAAAACTCATGTAAGTAACTAACAAATGTTCAATAAAACCTTATATTAACTACTAAATTCTTATTAGAATACTATAAGAGTATGTTTTGAGGAAAAATCATATAAGTAACTGACAAATGTTTAATAAATCCTTATATTAACTGATAAATTGTTGTTAGAATACAATAATAGAATGTTTTGAGGAAAACTGATGTAAATAACTAACATATTTTCAATAAAACCTTATATGAACTACTAAATTCATATTAGAATACTATAAGAGTATGTTTTGAGGAAAAATGATATAAGTAACTAACAAATACTTAATAAAACCTTATATTAACAACTAAATTCTTATTAGAATACTATAAGAGTATGTTTTGAGGAAAAATCGTATAAGTAACTAACAAATGTTTAATGAAACCTTATATTAACTAAGAAATTGTTGTTAGAATATGATAAAAGTATGTTTTCAGGAAAACTCATGTAAGTAACTAACAAATGTTGAATAAAACCTTCTATTAACTACTAAATTTATATTAGAATACTATATGAGTATGTTTTGAGGAAAAATCATATCAGTAAATAGCAAATGTTTAATAAAACCTTATATTAACTACTAAATTCTAATTAGAATACTATAAGAGTATATTTTGAGGAAAAATCATATAAGTAACTAACAAATGTTTAATAAAACCTTATATTAACAAAGATTTTGTTGTTAGAATACAATAAGAGTATGTTTTGAGGAAAACTGATGTAAGTAACTAACAAATTTTCAATAAAACCTTATATTAACAACTAAATTCATATTAGAATACTATAAGAGTATGTTTTGAGAAAAAATCATATAAGTAACTAACAAATGTTTAATAAAACATTATATTAACAAAGAAATTGTGTTAGAATACAATAAAAGTATGTTTTGAGGAAAACTCATGTAAGTAACTACCAAATGTTTAATAAAACCTTATATTTATCAGTGTTACTTTCAGTTGAATAGACAACATATTGTCATTTTCTTTAAGTCCCTTCTCAACAAATGAGCATTGTCATTTCAGGAGCCATATCCTGCTTACATGTATTTCCCCTTTTATTCAGGTTTTTCTCACCTAGGGCAGAATTGACATGAGTGAGCTTGATGAAGATTCTGATGGTTTTCTTCAACTACTTGTAAGGATTCCCTGATCTCAGCTCATTCAAACTAACTGATTGAGGTTAAACATTTTAAGATTGTTTGGGAATGCTAATTTGATGACTATAAAGATTCCCAGAGAAACGGTTGCTGTAATACCAAACAAATGGTTGTTGTTCAGCTCTTTCAATGGTTGCTTGAGTTTGTAAAGCTTTTTACACAAAACAAATTGTTGTGTCCCCCAACTTATGTAGTTCCAATTAGTAGAGACAAAATTGTTTGGAATCATGAGCAGATTGGAAATTTAGGTGTTAATTTGTTCATGAAAGGAATTTACTATTAATTGTTAGAGAAATTGCACTAGGACTGATTGGAACTTGATCATGAAAGCAATTCAAGTAAATTAATCTCTCCTCTCTCGCTCTTTGATTAAGGACCTTCTTGTATTTTTGGTATCAATTCCGTTATATCTGAGTTTCGTGTATATGATCAATGTCCTAATCTGGATGCAGGAAGGGGTTATGCATACCCATAATGAAGAAACAAGAAAGTGTTTCAAGCAATCTTTTGTCACATGTGTTTTGGCACCTCAATATGGTAGTAGCTTTAATGTTCTTAAATGTTTAGCTGAGGCTAACTTTATTGAAATACAGGTTGTGCCTTTGACTTCATTCACTTTATTTAAGTGATATTATGTCAAGCATAGAATCCGACTATTGATGTATTTTGTTTTTTATTTAGCCTTGTTGTCATCATGTATTCGACTATATTGTCATTATTTAATGTATTGGACCTATTGGTTATGATCTTTGGCATTGTTTAATTTTCTGTTTGCCAAAACAATGCCACAATATGGATTATTAGGTGTATTTGATGAAGCACATCGAACTTGAGAGCGATAAGCGATGTCAATGTTTGTAAATACGTCGACCATTATGATACAAAAGATCGATTTCTAAACCCATCATATATGAAAATTATAACAAAAACAGATGTGTATATGTAGCAAATACATCGTTAAAAATATATAAAATGATGTTGTAAATAATCAAAACATCATTTTCAAAGAAAAAACTGATTTGAAAATATATAAATAACATTGACTTTAAAAATATTCAATATGGTATATTATATTTATATAAAATAACATCACAAATTACAAATGAAAAAAGTGTATTCACAAATTAAATAATATATAACCTATGTGTATAGCAATGTAAGACATCAGGTTTATAAAAAATAGCGATGCTAATTTGAAATTTTGTATTACACACCTACATACCACCAAATGGCTAGAAATGAAAAATAATAATGGTTTAACATTAGATGAATCAATCAAAAAGTAATTATATCCATGTATTTAAGTCATTAATAAAAAGAAAAATGATGTTATAAATTATTAAAGACATCGGTTATAAACCGATGTGGTAAAGTTGGGATCTTTAACACCACCCACTAACACGTCGAATTTTTTTTTTGATTAACATCGGTTTATACCCGATGTCTATGAAGAGAATTCTAGTAGTGCTATAAGAGTATGTTTTGAGGAAAAATCATATAAGTAACTAACAAATGTTTAATAAAACCTTATATTAACAAAGAAATTGTTGTTAGAATACAATAAGAGTATGTTTTGAGGAAAACTCATGTAAGTAACTAACAAATGTTGAATAAAACCTTATATTAACTACTAAATTCTTATTAGAATACTATAACAGTATGTTTTGAGGAAAAATCATATAAGTAACTAACAAATGTTTAATAAATCCTTATATTAACTGATAAATTGTTGTTAGAATACAATAAGAGAATGTTTTGAGGAAAACTGATGTAAATAACTAACATATTTTCAATAAAACCTTATATGAACTACTAAATTCATATTAGAATACTATAAGAATATGTTTTGAGGAAAAATGATATAAGTAACTAACAAATTTTTAATAAAACCTTATATGAACAACTAAATTCTTATTAGAATACTATAAGAGTATGTTTTGAGCAAAAATTATATAAGTAACAAACAAATGTTTAATAAAACGTTATATTAACTACGAAATTATTGTTAGAATATGATAAAATTATGTTTTCAGGAAAACTCATGTAAGTAACTAACAAATGTTGAATAAAACCTTATATTAACTACTAAATTCATATTAGAATACTATATGAGTATGTTTTAAGGAAAAATCATATAAGTAACTAACAAATGTTTAATAAAACCTTATATTAACAAAGAAGTTGTTGTTAGAATATAATAAGAGTATGTTTTGTGGAAAACTGATGTAAGTAACTAACAAATTTTCAATAAAACCTTATATTAACAACTAAATTCATATTAGAATACTATAAGCGTATGTTTTGAGGAAAAATCATATAAGTAACTAAAAATGTTTAATAAAACCTTATATTAACAAAGAAATTGTTGTTAGAATACAATAAAAGTATGGTTTGAGGAAAACTCAAGTAAGTAACTAACAAATGTTCAATAAAACCTTATATTAACTACTAAATTCTTATTAGAATACTATAAGAGTATGTTTTGAGGAAAAATCATAAAAGTAACTAACAAATGTTTAATAAAACATTATATTAACAAAGAAATATTTGTTAGAATAAAATAAAGTATGTTTTGAGGAAAACCCATGTAAGTAACTAACAAATGTTCAATAAAACCTTATATTAACTACTAAATTCTTATTAAAATACTATAAGAGTATGTTTTGAGGAAAAATCACATAAGTAACTAACAAATTTTTAATAAAACCTTATATTAACTAATAAATTGTTGTTAGAATACAATAAGAGAATGTTTTGAAGAAAATTGATGTAAGTAACTAACATATTTTCAATAAAACCTTATATTAACTACTAAATTCATATTAGAATACTATAAGAGTATGTTTTGAGGAAAAATCATATAAGTAACTAACAAATGTTTAATAAAACCTTATATTAACAAAGAAATTGTTGTTAGAATATGATAAAAGTATGTTTTCAGGAAAACTCATCTAAGTAACTAACAAATGTTGAATAAAACCTTATATTAACTACTAAATTCATATTAGAATACTATTAGAGTATGTTTTGAGGAAAAATCATATAAGTAACTAACAAATGTTTAATAAAACCTTATATTAACAAAGAAATAGTTGTTAGAATAAAATAAAGTATGTTTTGAGGAAAACCAATGTAAGTAACTAACAAATGTTCAATAAAACCTTATATTAACTACTAAATTCTTATTAAAATACTATATGAGTATGTTTTGAGGAAAAATCATATATGTAAATAACAAATGTTTAATAAAACCTTATATTAAAAACTAAATTCATATTAGAATACTATTAGAGTATGTTTTGAGGAAAAATCATATAAGTAACTAACAAATGTTTAATAAAACCTTATATTAACAAAGAAATTGTTGTTAGAATACAATAAGAGTATGTTTTGAGGAAAACTGAAGTAAGTAACTAACAAATTTTCAATAAAACCTTATATTAACAACTAAATTCATATTAGAATACTATAAGAGTATATTTTGAGGAAAAATCATATAAGTAACTAACAAATGTTTAATAAAACCTTATATTAACAAAAAAAATTGTTGTTAGAATACAATAAAAGTTTGTTTTGAGGAAGACTCATGTAAGTAACTAACAAAAGTTCAATAAAACCTTATATTAACTACTAAATTCTTATTAGAATACTATAAGAGTATGTTTTGAGGAAAAATCATATAAGTAACTAACAAATGTTTAATAAATCCTTATATTAACAAAGAAATTGTTGTTAGAATATGATAAAAGTATGTTTTCAGGAAAACTCATGTAAGTAACTAACAAATGTTGAATAAAACCTTATATGAACTACTAAATTCATATTAGAATACTATAAGAATATGTTTTGAGGAAAAATGATATAAGTAACTAACAAATGTTTAATAAAACCTTATATTAACAACTAAATTCTTATTAGAATACTATAAGAGTATGTTTTGAGCAAAAATCATATAAGTAACAAACAAATGTTTAATAAAACGTTATATTAAATAAGAAATTATTGTTAGAATATGATAAAATTATGTTTTCAGGAAAACTCATGTAAGTAACTAACAAATGTTGAATAAAACCTTATATTAACTACTAAATTCATATTAGAATACTATATGAGTATGTTTTAAGGAAAAATCATATAAGTAACTAACAAATGTTTAATAAAACCTTATATTAACAAAGAAGTTGTTGTTAGAATATAATAAGAGTATGTTTTGTGGAAAACTGATGTAAGTAACTAACAAATTTTCAATAAAACCTTATATTAACAACTAAATTCATATTAGAATACTATAAGGGTAAGTTTTGAGGAAAAATCATATAAGTAACTAACAAATGTTTAATAAAACCTTATATTAACAAAGAAATTGTTGTTAGAATACAATAAGAGTATGTTTTGAGGAAAACTCATGTAAGTAACTAACAAATGTTCAATAAAACCTTATATTAACTACTAAATTCTTTCTAGAATACTATAAGAGTATGTTTTGAGGAAAAATCATATAAGTAACTAACAAATTTTTAATAAAACCTTATATTAACAAAGAAATAGTTGTTAGAATAAAATAAAGTATGTTTTGAGAAAAACCCATGTAAGTAACTAACAAATGTTCAATAAAACCTTATATTAACTACTAAATTCTTATTAAAATACTATAAGAGTATGTTTTGAGGGAAAATCACATAAGTAACTAACAAATTTTTAATAAAACCTTATATTAACTAATAAATTGTTGTTAGAATACAATAAGAGAATATTTTGAAGAAAACTGATGTAAGTAACTAACATATTTTCAAAAAAACCTTATATTAACTACTAAATTCATATTAGAATACTATAAGAATAGGTTTTGAGGAAAAATCATATAAGTAACTAACAAATGTTTAATAAAACCTTATATTAACAAAGAAATTGTTGTTAGAATATGATAAAAGTATATTTTCAGGAAAACTCATGTAAGTAACTGACAAATTCTTAATAAAACCTTATATTAACTAATAAATTGTTGTTAGAATAGAATAAGAGAATGTTTTGAAGAAAACTGATGTAAGTAACTAACATATTTTCAATAAAACCTTATATTAACTACTAAATTCATATTAGAATACTATAAGAGTATGTTTTGAAGAAAAATCATATAAGTAACCAACAAATGTTTAATAAAACCTTATATTAACAAAGAAATTGTTGTTAGAATATGATAAAAGTATATTTTCAGGAAAACTCATGTAAGTAACTAACAAATGTTGAATAAAACCTTATATTAACTACTAAATTCATATTAGAATACTATATGAGTATGTTTTGAGGAAAAATCATATATGTAAATAACAAATGTTTAATAAAACCTTATATTAACAAAGAAGTTGTTGTTAGAATATAATAAGAGTATGTTTTGCGGTTCTTCACTGGCACAAGAGCAAACCAGTGAAGCCAGTCAGCGACAGTCTCAAAGCGGCAAGAGATGCCAGCCCAATCGAATACAACTCGTTGCACAGCTTTGATCACGGAGCAACCAAACCACAGGTGTTCAGTCGTCTCCTCTGCCTCCTTGCATAGCGCACAGATAGCCGCCTCATTACCCAACCAATGCTTAGTAATGTGTCCGGTCTGCAGACGCTTTTTCATAACGAGCCATGTCACGAAACTCCACTTTCTGCTTATCGGTTTCGACCAAATCAGTCCTCCCCAGTCCACTTCTTGGCTACGCTGTCTCATCTTGTCATATAGCTTATTTACTTTACATGGCTTGCACGAAACAAACTTATTTTTTGCCAGGAAGTTTTTGATGTAACTAGATGTGCTAATCTCATTATTGCCAGTTGCCGATCCCGGCTTTCCATAAAGCACGGTTGTGCTGGTGGAGATTCTGGATCGACAAGGGCATAGGTTAGGGAGTTAAGAGGTTGGGAGTTTAGAAGATATGGAGGTTGTCTTGAGGACATTGGGGTATAGAGGGGACTTTTGGGTATAGCTTTTTGCTTCCCTTCTTACGTAAGACTCCTTGTTTGGTCTTACACTTTTGTATATGTTTGGTTTCTCCACCACAGCTATATATTTACCGCTTCAGAACTAACAAATTTTCAATAAAACCTTATATTAACAACTAAATTCATATTAGAATACTATAAGAGTATGTTTTGAGGAAAAATCATATAAGTAACTAACAAATGTTTAATAAAACCTTATATTAACAAAGAAATAGTTGTTAGAAGAAAATAAAGTATGTTTTGAGGAAAACCCATGTAAGTAACTAACAAATGTTCAATAAAACCTTATATTAACTACTAAATTCTTATTAAAATACTATAAGAGTATGTTTTGAGGAAAAATCACATAAGTAACTAACAAATTTTTAATAAAACCTTATATTAACTAATAAATTGTTGTTAGAATACAATAAGAGAATGTTTTGAAGAAAACTGATGTAAGTAACTAACATATTTTCAATAAAACCTTATATTAACTACTAAATTCATATTAGAATACTATAAGAGTATGTTTTGAGGAAAAATCATATAAGTAACTAACAAATATTTAATAAAACCTTATATTAACAAAGAAATTGTTGTCAGAATATAATAAGAGTATGTTTTGTAGAAAACTGATGTAAGTAACTAACAAATTTTCAATAAAAACTTATATTAACAACTAAATTCATATTAGAATACTATAAGGGTATGTTTTGAGGAAAAATCATATAAGTAACTAACAAATGTTTAATAAAACCTTATATTAACAAAGAAATTGTTTTTAGAATACAATAAGAGTATGTTTTGAGGAAAACTCATGTAAGTAACTAACAAATGTTCAATAAAACTTATATTAACTACTAAATTCTTATTAGAATACTATAAGAGTATGTTTTGAGGAAAAATCATATAAGTAACTAACAAATGTTTAATAAAACCTTATATTAACAAAGAAATAGTTGTTAGAATAAAATAAAGTATGTTTTGAGGAAAACCAATGTAAGTAACTAACAAATGTTCAATAAAACCTTATATTAACTACTAAATTCTTATTAAAATACTATAAGAGTATGTTTTGAGGAAAAATCACATAAGTAACTAACAAATTTTTAATAAAACCTTATATTAACTAATAAATTGTTGTTAGAATACAATAAGAGAATGTTTTGAAGAAAACTGATGTAAGTAACTAACATATTTTCAATAAAACCTTATATTAACTACTAAATTCATATTAGAATACTATAAGAGTATGTTTTGAGGAAAAATCATATAAGTAACTAACAAATGTTTAATAAAACCTTATATTAACAAAGAAATTGTTGTCAGAATATAATAAGAGTATGTTTTGTAGAAAACTGATGTAAGTAACTAACAAATTTTCAATAAAAACTTATATTAACAACTAAATTCATATTAGAATACTATAAGGGTATGTTTTGAGGAAAAATCATATAAGTAACTAACAAATGTTTAATAAAACCTTATATTAACAAAGAAATTGTTGTTAGAATACAATAAGAGTATGTTTTGAGGAAAACTCATGTAAGTAACTAACAAATGTTCAATAAAACCTTATATTAACTACTAAATTCTTATTAGAATACTATAAGAGTATGTTTTGAGGAAAAATCACATAAGTAACTAACAAATTTTTAATAAAACCTTATATTAACTAATAAATTGTTGTTAGAATACAATAAGAGAATGTTTTGAAGAAAATTGATGTAAGTAACTAACATATTTTCAATAAAACCTTATATTAACTACTAAATTCATATTAGAATACTATAAGAGTATGTTTTGAGGAAAAATCATATAAGTAACTAACAAATGTTTAATAAAACCTTATATTAACAAAGAAATTGTTGTTAGAATATGATAAAAGTATGTTTTCAGGAAAACTCATCTAAGTAACTAACAAATGTTGAATAAAACCTTATATTAACTACTAAATTCATATTAGAATACTATTAGAGTATGTTTTGAGGAAAAATCATATAAGTAACTAACAAATGTTTAATAAAACCTTATATTAACAAAGAAATAGTTGTTAGAATAAAATAAAGTATGTTTTGAGGAAAACCAATGTAAGTAACTAACAAATGTTCAATAAAACCTTATATTAACTACTAAATTCTTATTAAAATACTATATGAGTATGTTTTGAGGAAAAATCATATATGTAAATAACAAATGTTTAATAAAACCTTATATTAAAAACTAAATTCATATTAGAATACTATTAGAGTATGTTTTGAGGAAAAATCATATAAGTAACTAACAAATGTTTAATAAAACCTTATATTAACAAAGAAATTGTTGTTAGAATACAATAAGAGTATGTTTTGAGGAAAACTGAAGTAAGTAACTAACAAATTTTCAATAAAACCTTATATTAACAACTAAATTCATATTAGAATACTATAAGAGTATATTTTGAGGAAAAATCATATAAGTAACTAACAAATGTTTAATAAAACCTTATATTAACAAAAAAAATTGTTGTTAGAATACAATAAAAGTTTGTTTTGAGGAAGACTCATGTAAGTAACTAACAAAAGTTCAATAAAACCTTATATTAACTACTAAATTCTTATTAGAATACTATAAGAGTATGTTTTGAGGAAAAATCATATAAGTAACTAACAAATGTTTAATAAATCCTTATATTAACAAAGAAATTGTTGTTAGAATATGATAAAAGTATGTTTTCAGGAAAACTCATGTAAGTAACTAACAAATGTTGAATAAAACCTTATATTAACTACTAAATTCATATTAGAATACTATATGAGTATGTTTTGAGGAAAAATCATATATGTAAATAACAAATGTTTAATAAAACCTTATATTAACAAAGAAATAGTTGTTAGAATAAAATAAAGTATGTTTTGAGGAAAACCCATGTAAGTAACTAACAAATGTTTAATAAAACCTTATATTAACTACTAAATTCATATTAGAATACTATAAGAGTATGTTTTGAGGAAAAATCATATAAGTAACTAACAAATGTTTAATAAAACCTTATATTAACAAAGAAATTGTTGTTAGAATATGATAAAAGTATGTTTTCAGGAAAACTCATGTAAGTAACTAACAAATGTTGAATAAAACCTTATACTAACTACTAAAGTCATATTAGAATACTATATGAATATGTTTTGAGGAAAAATCATATATGTAAATAACAAATGTTTAATAAAACCTTATATTAACTACTAAATTCTTATTAGAATACTATAAGAGTATATTTTGAGGAAAAATCATATAAGTAACTAACAAATGTTTAATAAAACCTTATATTAACAAAAAAATTGTTGTTAGAATACAATAAAAGTATGTTTTGAGGAAAACTCATGTAAGTAACTAACAAATGTTCAATAAAAACTTATATTAACTACTAAATTCTTATTAGAATACTATAAGAGTATGTTTTGAGGAAAAATCATATAAGTAACTAACAAATGTTTAATAAAACCTTATATTAACAAAGAAATAGTTGTTAGAATAAAATAAAGTATGTTTTGAGGAAAACCCATGTAAGTAACTAACAAATGTTCAATAAAACCTTATATTAACTACTAAATTCTTATTAAAATACTATAAGAGTATGTTTTGAGGAATAATCACATAAGTAACTAACAAATTTTTAATAAAACCTTATATTAACTAATAAATTGTTGTTAGAATACAATAAGAGAATGTTTTGAAGAAAACTGATGTAAGTAACTAACATATTTTCAATAAAACCTTATATTAACTACTAAATTCATATTAGAATACTATAAGAGTATGTTTTGAGGAAAAATCATATAAGTAACTAACAAATGTTTAATAAAACCTTATATTAACAAAGAAATTGTTGTTAGAATATGATAAAAGTATGTTTTCAAGAAAACTCATGTAAGTAAATAACAAATGTTGAATAAAACCTTATATTAACTACTAAATTCATATTAGAATACTATATGAGTATGTTTTGAGGAAAAATCATATATGTAAACAACAAATGTTTAATAAAACCTTATATTAACTACTAAATTCATATTAGAATACTATAAGAGTATGTTTTGAGGAAAAATCATATAAGTAACTAACAAATGTTTAATAAAACCTTATATTAACAAAGAAATTGTTGTTAGAATATGATAAAAGTATGTTTTCAGGAAAACTCATGTAGGTAACTAACAAATGTTGAATAAAACCTTATACTAACTACTAAAGTCATATTAGAATACTATATGAGTATGTTTTGAGGAAAAATCATATATGTAAATAACAAATGTTTAATAAAACCTTATATTAACTACTAAATTCTTATTAGAATACTATAAGAGTATATTTTGAGGAAAAATCATATAAGTAACTAACAAATGTTTAATAAAACCTTATATTAACAAAAAAATTGTTGTTAGAATACAATAAAAGTATGTTTTGAGGAAAACTCATGTAAGTAACTAACAAATGTTCAATAAAACCTTATATTAACTACTAAATTCTTATTAGAATACTATAAGAGTATGTTTTGAGGAAAAATCATATAAGTAACTAACAAATGTTTAATAAAACCTTATATTAACAAAGAAATAGTTGTTAGAATAAAATAAAGTATGTTTTGAGGAAAACCCATGTAAGTAACTAACAAATGTTCAATAAAACCTTATATTAACTACTAAATTCTTATTAAAATACTATAAGAGTATGTTTTGAGGAATAATCACATAAGTAACTAACAAATTTTTAATAAAACCTTATATTAACTAATAAATTTTTGTTAGAATACAATAAGAGAATGTTTTAAAGAAAACTGATGTAAGTAACTAACATATTTTCAATAAAACCATATATTAACTACTAAATTCATATTAGAATACTATAAGAGTATGTTTTGAGGAAAAATCATATAAGTAACTAACAAATGTTTAATAAAACCTTATATTAACAAAGAAATTGTTGTTAGAATATGATAAAAGTATGTTTTCAAGAAAACTCATGTAAGTAACTAACAAATGTTGAATAAAACCTTATATTAACTACTAAATTCATATTAGAATACTATATGAGTATGTTTTGAGGAAAAATCATATATGTAAATAACAAATGTTTAATAAAACCTTATATTAACTACTAAATTCATATTAGAATACTATAAGAGTATGTTTTGAGGAAAAATCATATAAGTAACTAACAAATGTTTAATAAAACCTTATATTAACAAAGAAATAGTTGTTAGAATAAAATAAAGTATATTTTGAGGAAAACCCATGTAAGTAACTAACAAATGTTCAATAAAACCTTATATTAACTACTAAATTCTTATTAAAATACTATAAGAGTATGTTTTGAGGAATAATCACATAAGTAACTAACAAATTTTTAATAAAACCTTATATTAACTAATAAATTGTTGTTAGAATACAATAAGAGAATGTTTTGAAGAAAACTGATGTAAGTAACTAACATATTTTCAATAAAACCTTATATTAACTACTAAATTCATATTAGAATACTATAAGAGTATGTTTTGAGGAAAAATCATATAAGTAACTAACAAATGTTTAATAAAACCTTATATTAACAAAGAAATTTTTGTTAGAATATGATAAAAGTATGTTTTCAGGAAAACTCATGTAAGTAACTAACAAATGTTGAATAAAACCTTATATTAACTACTAAATTCATATTAGAATACTATATGAGTATGTTTTGAGGAAAAATCATATATGTAAATAACAAATGTTTAATAAAACCTTATATTAACAAAGAAGTTGTTGTTAGAATATAATAAGAGTATGTTTTGTGGAAAACAGATGTAAGTAACTAACAAATTTTCAATAAAACCTTATATTAACAACTAAATTCATATTAGAATACTATAAGAGTATGTTTTGAGGAAAAGTCATATAAGTAACTAAAAATGTTTAATAAAACCTTATATTAATAAAGATATTGTTGTTAGAATACAATAAGAGTATGTTTTGAGGAAAACTCATGTAAGTAACTAACAAATGTTCAATAAAACCTTATATTAACTACTAAATTCTTATTAGAATACTATAAGAGTATGTTTTGAGGAAAAATCATATAAGTAACTAACAAATGTTTAATAAAACCTTATATTAACAAAGAAATAGTTGTTAGAATAAAATAAAGTATGTTTTGAGGAAAACCCATGTAAGTAACTAACAAATGTTCAATAAAACCTTATATTAACTACTAAATTCTTATTAAAATACTATAAGAGTATGTTTTGAGGAAAAATCACATAAGTAACTAACAAATTTTTAATAAAACCTTATATTAACTAATAAATTGTTGTTAGAATACAATAAGAGAATGTTTTGAAGAAAACTGATGTAAGTAACTAACATATTTTCAATAAAACCTTATATTAACTACTAAATTCATATTAGAATATTATAAGAGTATGTTTTGAGGAAAAATCATATAAGTAACTAACAAATGTTTAATAAAACCTTATATTAACAAAGAAATTGTTGTCAGAATATAATAAGAGTATGTTTTGTAGAAAACTGATGTAAGTAACTAACAAATTTTCAATAAAAACTTATATTAACAACTAAATTCATATTAGAATACTATAAGGGTATGTTTTGAGGAAAAATCATATAAGTAACTAACAAATGTTTAATAAAACCTTATATTAACAAAGAAATTGTTGTTAGAATACAATAGAGTATGTTTTGAGGAAAACTCATGTAAGTAACTAACAAATGTTCAATAAAACCTTATATTAACTACTAAATTCTTATTAGGATACTATAAGAGTATGTTTTGAGGAAAAATCATATAATTAACTAACAAATGTTTAATAAAAGCTTATATTAACAAAGAAATAGTTGTTAGAATAAAATAAAGTATGTTTTGAGGAAAACCCATGTAAGTAACTAACAAATGTTCAATAAAACCTTATATTAACTAATAAATTCTTATTAGAATACTATAAGAGTATGTTTTGAGGAAAAATCATATAAGTAACTAACAAATGTTTAATAAAACCTTATATTAACAAAGAAATTGTTGTTAGAATATGATAAAAGTATGTTTTCAGGAAAACTCATGTAAGTAACTAACAAATGTTGAATAAAACCTTATACTAACTACTAAAGTCATATTAGAATACTATATGAGTATGTTTTGAGGAAAAATCATATATGTAAATAACAAATGTTTAATAAAACCTTATATTAACTACTAAATTCTTATTAGAATACTATAAGAGTATATTTTGAGGAAAAATCATATAAGTAACTAACAAATGTTTAATAAAACCTTATATTAACAAAAAAATTGTTGTTAGAATACAATAAAAGTATGTTTTGAGGAAAACTCATGTAAGTAACAAACATATGTTCAATAAAACCTTATATTAACTACTAAATTCTTATTAAAATACTATAAGAGTATGTTTTGAGGAATAATCACATAAGTAACTAACAAATTTTTAATAAAACCTTATATTAACTAATAAATTGTTGTTAGATTACAATAAGAGAATGTTTTGAAGAAAACTGATGTAAGTAACTAACATATTTTCAATAAAACCTTATATTAACTACTAAATTCATATTAGAATACTATAAGAGTATGTTTTGAGGAAAAATCATATAAGTAACTAACAAATGTTTAATAAAACCTTATATTAACAAAGAAATTGTTGTTAGAATATGATAAAAGTATGTTTTCAAGAAAACTCATGTAAGTAACTAACAAATGTTGAATAAAACCTTATATTAACTACTAAATTCATATTAGAATACTATATGAGTATGTTTTGAGGAAAAATCATATATGTAAATAACAAATGTTTAATAAAACCTTATATTAACTACTAAATTCATATTAGAATACTATAAGAGTATGTTTTGAGGAAAAATCATATAAGTAACTAACAAATGTTTAATAAAACCTTATATTAACAAAGAAATTGTTGTTAGAATATTATAAAAGTATGTTTTCAGGAAAACTCATGTAAGTAACTAACAAATGTTGAATAAAACCTTATACTAACTACTAAAGTCATATTAGAATACTATATGAGTATGTTTTGAGGAAAAATCATATATGTAAATAACAAATGTTTAATAAAACCTTATATTAACTACTAAATTCTTATTAGAATACTATAAGAGTATATTTTGAGGAAAAATCATATAAGTAACTAACAAATGTTTAATAAAACCTTATATTAACAAAAAAATTGTTGTTAGAATACAATAAAAGTATGTTTTGAGGAAAACTCATGTAAGTAACTAACAAATGTTCAATAAAACCTTATATTAACTACTAAATTCTTATTAGAATACTATAAGAGTATGTTTTGAGGAAAAATCATATAAGTAACTAACAAATGTTTAATAAAACCTTATATTAACAAAGAAATAGTTGTTAGAATAAAATAAAGTATGTTTTGAGGAAAACCCATGTAAGTAACTAACAAATGTTCAATAAAACCTTATATTAACTACTAAATTCTTATTAAAATACTATAAGAGTATGTTTTGAGGAATAATCACATAAGTAACTAACAAATTTTTAATAAAACCTTATATTAACTAATAAATTGTTGTTAGAATACAATAAGAGAATGTTTTGAAGAAAACTGATGTAAGTAACTAACATATTTTCAATAAAACCTTATATTAACTACTAAATTCATATTAGAATACTATAAGAGTATGTTTTGAGGAAAAATCATATAAGTAACTAACAAATGTTTAATAAAACCTTATATTAACAAAGAAATTGTTGTTAGAATATGATAAAAGTATGTTTTCAAGAAAACTCATGTAAGTAACTAACAAATGTTGAATAAAACCTTATATTAACTACTAAATTCATATTAGAATACTATATGAGTATGTTTTGAGGAAAAATCATATATGTAAATAACAAATGTTTAATAAAACCTTATATTAACTACTAAATTCATATTAGAATACTATAAGAGTATGTTTTGAGGAAAAATCATATAAGTAACTAACAAATGTTTAATAAAACCTTATATTAACAAAGAAATAGTTGTTAGAATAAAATAAAGTATGTTTTGAGGAAAACCCATGTAAGTAACTAACAAATGTTCAATAAAACCTTATATTAACTACTAAATTCTTATTAAAATACTATAAGAGTATGTTTTGAGGAAAAATCATATAAGTAACTAACAAATGTTTAATAAAACCTTATATTAACAAAGAAATAGTTGTTAGAATAAAATAAAGTATGTTTTGAGGAAAACCCATGTAAGTAACTAACAAATGTTCAATAAAACCTTATATTAACTACTAAATTCTTATTAAAATACTATAAGAGTATGTTTTGAGGAAAAATCACATAAGTAACTAACAAATTTTTAATAAAACCTTATATTAACTAATAAATTGTTGTTAGAATACAATAAGAGAATGTTTTGAAGAAAACTGATGTAAGTAACTAACATATTTTCAATAAAACCTTATATTAACTACTAAATTCATATTAGAATATTATAAGAGTATGTTTTGAGGAAAAATCATATAAGTAACTAACAAATGTTTAATAAAACCTTATATTAACAAAGAAATTGTTGTCAGAATATAATAAGAGTATGTTTTGTAGAAAACTGATGTAAGTAACTAACAAATTTTCAATAAAACCTTATATTAACAACTAAATTCATATTAGAATACTATAAGAGTATGTTTTGAGGAAAAATCATATAAGTAACTAAAAATGTTTAATAAAACCTTATATTAACAAAGATATTGTTGTTAGAATACAATAAGAGTATGTTTTGAGGAAAACTCATGTAAGTAACTAACAAATGTTCAATAAAACCTTATATTAACTACTAAATTCTTATTAGAATATTATAAGAGTATGTTTTGAGGAAAAATCATATAAGTAACTAACAAATGTTTAATAAAACCTTATATTAACAAAGAAATAGTTGTTAGAATAAAATAAAGTATGTTTTGAGGAAAACCCATGTAAGTAACTAACAAATGTTCAATAAAACCTTATATTAACTACTAAATTCTTATTAAAATACTATAAGAGTATGTTTTGAGGAAAAATCACATAAGTAACTAACAAATTTTTAATAAAACCTTATATTAACTAATAAATTGTTGTTAGAATACAATAAGAGAATGTTTTGAAGAAAACTGATGTAAGTAACTAACATATTTTCAATAAAACCTTATATTAACTACTAAATTCATATTAGAATATTATAAGAGTATGTTTTGAGGAAAAATCATATAAGTAACTAACAAATGTTTAATAAAACCTTATATTAACAAAGAAATTGTTGTCAGAATATAATAAGAGTATGTTTTGTAGAAAACTGATGTAAGTAACTAACAAATTTTCAATAAAAACTTATATTAACAACTAAATTCATATTAGAATACTATAAGGGTATGTTTTGAGGAAAAATCATATAAGTAACTAACAAATGTTTAATAAAACCTTATATTTGTGATGCGGGACCATCTTATACAACTCCAGACACACCCATCATACTTGGAGAAGGACCAATGACTCGAGCTAGAGCTAAGAAGCTTCAGAGAGACTCATTCAACTTTGTGGGTCATGCTTTGTTCTCGAGCAAGGTTCAACTCCCCGAGCCTACATTGAAGACATACATGTGCATTGGAGCACAAATGGAGGCCGAGCCACCTTGATTAAGCTTAGGCCGAATTTTACTAAGTGTTTAGCTTATTTTCAGCTTATGAACATTATTGGGCTGAATTGGGCTTTATTTAAGTTGTTAGTTTTAAGACCTTATTTACTTATGTTCTTAAGTTTATTAGGCCCATTAGTTAGTAGATCTATCCTATTCTATCTATTATTTTCGGCCAAACATCAGCCCTTAAGGCTATATATTTTCGATTCCAGCATTGTAATCAATCAGAACATTGATAATACAAAGTATTCTTCTCAAACGTGTGAAACACCTAGAGAGAGAGATCAGCCGAATTGAGCAGTGCTCTTCCGATCTCGAATTGATTGATAATCTCAGCTTGGTTTGCTTTGCCGTTCATTAACTTCGCAAGACTTGGTGAATCTAGTATCCACAAGCCCCCTCCTTGTGCCTTCAAGTTGTCCGCTTGATTGTGTAGGGTTGTAGAGGCGGGTTATATAGTCATTGGTATTGGTTCCTACCCTCTGAGGAGGCCTGGGGTCTTTATCTTGTTCTATATAGATCGACTCAATCCTTATCAGGTCGTGTCTTTCCATTCTTGCATTCAATTTCGAGTCTTTATCTATCTTTATCGAGTCTTTATTGTTCTTGTTGCTGTCTTGCGTCGTTCTTGGAGTTCTTGATCAATTCTTGGTCGAGTTCTTGAAGTCTTGCTGCGTTCTTGTTGAGTCTTGATCGATCTTGCTTGTTTCTTGATCGATTCTTTAAGTTTCTTTGCTGCGTCAGTTTGAGTTCTTGAGTCTTTCTTGAGTTTCTTGCTTGTTGTCGAAGATCGGACCACCTCACGGCTAACCCCGTATCAAATTGGCATCAGAGCTTTGGTTTCCGACATCAAGATTGAGTCTTTTCTTTTTCATAAACACAAAAACCACAAAAAAGAGTCCTTTTCTTGTTTTGGTTATTTACTTGCATTCTTTTTGATTATATTACTAATCTTGAGTTTGTGATTGTTTGTGGTTGCATAGCCTAAACACAAAGCCTAGCCGAGACCAGTGGAGTCGACCAAGCCGTGAAGCACCCTTGTGCATCACCCTAGCCGACGGCAGATTTCTATCCCCATAAGTTGAGACTTGGCCGAATCCTTCACCACACAAAGCAAACCCTAGTGTGTCTATCTTTTCTATCCATTGTTCTATCTTTGGAATATTTTATCTATCCTATATCTATTCTATTTGCCTTATTACAATCTGATTTTAATTGATAGATTAATCCATATTATCTATCTTTTATCTCTAAAAAGGCTTAGATAGATCTTGTTACCTTATATATCCAAAGGTTGTTTATAAATACATCTTTAAGGGCTGAATTTCTATCATCTATCACCAACCTATCATATTTTCGAGTCCTTTTCTCATTGTTGTTAGTTTCTTGCATTAGTGTCATATTTAAAAAAAAAAAAAGAAAAAAAAGAAAGAAAACAGATCCGAAAATTACAAAAAAAAAAAAAGAAAGAGAGAAAGTGTTTGGTTGTTGTTTGTTGATCTAGTGCAAGAAAACCTAAAGGACTCAACTTTTGGTGATCTCCATAGCCCTTGTCGACAGCCCTAAACCTAAACACATTACCTTACCTCCACAAAATTGAAACCCTACCTTGCAACTACAACATCATAACCTAAGGTTTTCAATCAAAAGAGGTAAATCTCCAAGTTTTCTTTTGTTTTCTGTTTGTGTTAAGCACTGATTTTCTTGTTCAAGTGCTGCTGTGTGTGTGTCGAAGAGATCTCCTCCTGGTCGAGTTCTCTCTTGTCTTGATCGAGTTGATTGTGTGAGTGTCGAGTGAGCTCAGCCCCTGCCGAGTGATCTCTTGTGTGTGTCGAGTGCTCTTCTCATCTTGATTGAGTACTTTGAGTGTCTTACAGCTGTTGTTGAGTGCTCTTTATCCTTTTATCGAGTGCTTTGTTTGTTGTTTCATCCATTACATACTTTGATTGCCTTGTTCTTTGCTTGGTAGTTGATTTGCCCAAAGCGGATTGCCCTAGCAAGCGTGATATATCAATCAGAGAGGGAGTGTGAGCGAAACACAATTGTGAGGTGTTTATATTTTTCACTAATCCTTAACATAGTTCTGTGTTTCTTTTGTCTTTGTTATCATGTCTAACAATCAGGGAAACAATGGTGGTAACAACCCCAACAATGAGGGTAACTCGAGTACCACTGTAACACCCGAGCAATTCAACACCTTGGCCGCCAATATAGCCACCTTGACGGATACAATGGCTGCAATGCAAGCCAAGATGGCGGCTTGGGAAAGCTCTAGGCCTAGTGGTTCGAACACCATAGGAGGTCAACAAGAGCGAGTTGAGATACCTCAAGAAGAAAGAGAGGTCATTAATCCTAACCCTATTCCTAATCCTCATGATAATGTTAATTTCCAGAATCCTTTATTCAATGAAAACAACTCTCCACGAGGTGGGAGAAATGATCGGAATAATGGGTTTGTTAATGTGCAAGGTCAAGGACAGGGAAGGGGAAGAGGACGTGGTTATCAAGAGCGTTTCTATTACTTGGAGCAAGATGATGACTTCCAAGAAGAGGAGTATTGGGAGCAACGCCCGAGACGTAATCAAAGGGGAAATCAGAACCGACCACCTAGGTTCAATGACGACGACGGCATAGGTAAGGTCAAGGTAAAGATTCCTCCTTTCGAAGGTAAAACTGATCCAGATGCATACATTGATTGGGAAACTAAAATGGATCAGATTTGGAATTGTCATAATTTCTCTAATGCTAAAAAGGTGCAATTAGCTACTCTAGAATTTACAGGCTTTGCTTTAATTTGGTGGGATAACCTAGTTAAAGAAAGAAGAAGAGCTCTTGATGCACCTATTGCTTCTTGGGATCAACTTAAAGCATTAATGAGAAATAGATTTGTACCTCAACATTATGCTAGAGAGCTTAGGCAAAGATTAGAAAATCTTAAGCAAGGAAATAAAACTGTTGAGGAAACCTTTAATCTTATGCAAGAAACTATGGCTCGAGCTAATGTGAATGAACCTTATGAAGATACAAATGCTAGATATCTTAGGATATTGCATCCCGCTTTAGCTCATGAGATTGATTACTTTCCCTATACTACTCCTACTGATTTGTTACACTTAGCAATTAAAGTAGAAAAGGGACAACGCTACAAGAGCCAGGGAAGAGTGTCGAGTGGCCAACAGCCCCAATGGCGCCAATCTCGGCCAAATCAGTCCCAATGGCGTGGTGAAGGTGGTTCACGAGATCGACCAAGCCAGCCCCAAGGGAGAGGAGAGAGCCGAGCACCTCAACAGCCCCTCGACAAAGGAAAAGGTCCATGGAATGGACGAGAATCGTCTGGGACATCTACTGGTCCCAAAGGGAGTAATCCTAACTCTTCTACCCTTAGATCTAGAGATATTGTATGCTTTAAATGCCAAGGTAGAGGACATTATATGAAGGATTGCCCTAATAAGAAAACTCTCATGGTTAATCAATTTGGAGAATATGAATCTGAAAATTCTTGCGATGAACATGATGAGAATGCTAATAATGACAATGATCAGAACTTAAACCTTGTTTGCTATGAAAATGAAGATAATGAGGTTGAATATGAACATGGAGAATCTTTGATTGTTAGAAGAGTTTTAAGTGTCGTTCCTACACCATGTGAAGATAATCAAAGAGAAAACTTATTTCATACTCGTTGTCTGGTTAAAGGAAAGGTTGTAAATGTGATCATTGATGGAGGTAGTTGCTGTAATTTAGCTAGTCAAGAAATGGTTGACAAACTGCATTTACCTACTGTCCAACACCCTAGACCTTACAAATTGCATTGGATGAATGACTGTGGTTTATTAAAGGTTCATAGACAAGTTAAAGTGCATATTAAACTAGGACATTATGAAGATGATGTTTTATGTGATATTGTGCCTATGCAAGCTTGTCATATTATATTAGGCCGTCCTTGGCAATCTGATCGTAAGGTTATTCATGATGGGTTTACTAATCGTTATACCTTTACTTTTCAGGGAAAGAATGTCATTCTCAAACCCATGACACCTACGCAAGTAGCTGATGAGATTGAGAAGCGGAAGGTAAGTAAAGGTGAGTTAGATCAAGAGGCTCAGTCGAGCCAAGTGGATCCTCAAACTCGAGCTAAGAGTGTGTTCTTGGTTTCCAAAAGCACATTCCTGGACGAATTTGCGGATGGTGGAACTATGCTTATGCGCCTTTGCAAGAGCTTGAGCATGTTGAGTGAAGAGCTTAAAGCTTCTCTTCCATCGAACATTCTCGCTCTTCTTGAGGAGTTTAAGGATGTGTTTCCCGATGAAATACCACCAGGTCTACCCCCTATTCGTGGAATTGAGCATCAAATTGATCTTATTCCAGGGGCTGCATTGCCTAATCGACCTGCGTATCGTATGAATCCCACTGAGACCCAAGAGGTCGAAACCCAAGTCCAGGAACTGTTGGATAAGGGTTATATTAGAGAAAGCTTAAGTCCTAGTGCTGTGCCTGTGTTATTAGTCCCTAAGAAAGATGGATCATGGCGAATGTGTGTAGATTGTAGGGCTATTAACAACATTACTATTAAATATCGTCATCCTATTCCTAGATTAGATGATATGCTAGATGAGTTACATGGAGCTTCTATATTCTCTAAAATTGATCTTAGAAGTGGCTATCATCAAATTAGAATGAAAAAGGGAGATGAATGGAAAACAGCCTTTAAGACTAAGCTTGGTTTATATGAGTGGTTGGTTATGCCTTTTGGTTTAACTAATGCTCCTAGCACTTTTATGCGTTTAATGAATCATGTGCTTCGAGATTTCATTGGAAGATTTGTTGTTGTTTATTTTGATGATATTCTGATTTATAGCAAATCTCTTAATGAACATGAATCACATCTTAGAGAAGTGCTTAAAACGCTGAGAATTGAACGCTTGTATGCTAATTTAAAGAAGTGTGAATTATGTAATGAACAAGTGTCTTTTCTTGGATTTGTAGTGAGCTCTAATGGACTGCGTGTTGATGAATCAAAGATTAAAGCCATCCAAGAGTGGCCGACCCCCACCAACATAGGCCATGTACGCAGCTTCCAAGGTCTTGCGAGCTTCTACCGACGCTTTGTGCGAGATTTCAGCACCATCTCAGCCCCACTGACCGACCTTACTAAGAAGAGAAGTGAGTTCACATGGGGAGCAGCTCAGGAGGAAGCATTCAACACACTTAAGGACAAGCTGACTCACGCACCTCTATTAGCTTTGCCGGATTTTACTCAGCCTTTTGAGGTCGAGTGTGATGCTAGCGGAGTCGGAATTGGTGGAGTCCTTATGCAGGGAGGTAAGCCTATTGCTTTCTTTTCTGATAAATTGAAAGGTGCTTGTCTTAATTACTCTACCTATGATAAAGAATTGTATGCATTGTTTAGAGTACTTAAGACATGGTCTCATTATCTATGGCCTAGCGAGTTTATTCTTAGGACTGATCATGAGTCTTTAAAACACTTTAAAAGCCAAGATAAACTTGATAGGAGACATGGTAGATGGATGGAGTTTATTGAAACATTTCCTTATGTAATTAAGTATAAGAAAGGCAAAGACAATGTGGTAGCTGATGCATTATCTAGAAGACATGTTCTTTTAACCACTTTCGATTCTAGAGTCTTAGGCTTTGTTTACATAAAGGAATTGTATGAATCTGATTTGGATTTTGGTGAACATTTTCGAAAATGCTTAGAAAAGGGTCCTAATGACAGCTTTTATATACATGAAGGATTCTTATTTCGAAAAGATCAAGTGTGCATTCCCAGATGTTCTCTACGATTATTACTTGTTAGTGAAGCCCATAGTGGTGGATTAATGGGACATTTTGGTAGAGATAAGACCTATAACACACTGAAATCACACTTTTATTGGCCACATATGCTTAGGGATGTAGAACATTGCCTTAAGAGATGCATAGATTGCATTAAAGCCAAAGCTAAGCTTATGCCTCATGGCCTTTATACACCACTGCCGACCCCCTCAGCCCCTTGGGAAGACATTTCTATGGATTTTATTGTTGGGTTGCCTAGAACTAAGAAGGGGAGAGATTCTATATTTGTGGTAGTGGATAGGTTCTCTAAAATGGCTCATTTCATTGCATGTCATAAAACTGATGATGCTACCAACGTTGCTAATCTATTCTTTAGAGAAGTAGTTAGGTTGCATGGCGTGCCTAAAACCATTGTTAGTGATAGGGATGTGAAATTCTTAAGTCATTTTTGGCGTACTTTATGGAATAAATTGGGAACTAGATTGCTATTCTCTACTTCTAGCCACCCCCAGACTGATGGCCAAACTGAGGTGACTAATAGAACCCTTGCTACTGTCCTAAGAGCCATTATTAGGAAGAATTTGAAACTTTGGGAAGAAGCCTTACCTCATGTGGAATTTGCTTATAATAGAACCATGCATTCGGCTACTAAAATCAGTCCATTTGAATGTGTGTATGGTGTTAATCCACTAACCCCTTTTGATCTTACTCCATATCCTATGAGAGACAAAGAATCATTTGAGGCAGGTAAGCATGTCGAGTTCATCAAGGAGCTGCATCAACGAACTCGAGAGAAGCTGAAGCTAAAGGCTGAATACAATGCTAACAAGGCCAACAAAGGACGTCGCTTGGTCACATTTCAGCCTGGAGATCTTGTATGGGTGCATTTGAGGAAGGAGCGGTTTCCAGAAGCCCGGAAGAACAAGCTGTCGCCTCGTGGTGATGGACCATTTCGGATCAAGAAGAGAGTGGGCGACAATGCCTACCAATTGGAGCTTCCTGGAGACATGGGCGTGAGCGCAACATTCAACGTCGCGGATCTAATCCCTTACTTCGCTGTGGATGAAGACTTGGATTCGTGGTCGAATCCTTTTCAAGAAGGGGAGGTTGATGCGGGACCATCTTCTACAACTCCAGACACACCCATCATACTTGGAGAAGGACCAATGACTCGAGCTAGAGCTAAGAAGCTTCAGAGAGACTCATTCAACTTTGTGGGTCATGCTTTGTTCTCGAGCAAGGTTCAACTCCCCGAGCCTACATTGAAGACATACATGTGCATTGGAGCACAAATGGAGGCCGAGCCATGTTTTCAATAAAACCTTATATAAGAGCACAAATGGAGGCCGAGACATGTTCTCGAGCAATGTTTTGAAGAAAACTGATGTAAGTAACTAACATATTTTCAATAAAACCTTATATTAACTACTAAATTCATATTAGAATACTATAAGAGTTTGTTTTGAGGAAGACTCATGTAAGTAACTAACAAATGTTCAATAAAACCTTATATTAACTACTAAATTCTTATTAGAATACTATAAGAGTATGTTTTGAGGAAAAATCATATAAGTAACTAACAAATGTTTAATAAATCCTTATATTAACTGATAAATTGTTGTTAGAATACAATAAGAGAATGTTTTGAGGAAAACTGATGTAAATAACTAACATATTTTCAATAAAACCTTATATGAACTACTAAATTCATATTAGAATACTATAAGAATATGTTTTGAGGAAAAATGATATAAGTAACTAACAAATTTTTAATAAAACCTTATATTAACAACTAAATTCTTATTAGAATACTATAAGAGTATGTTTTGAGCAAAAATCATATAAGTAACAAACAAATGTTTAATAAAACGTTATATTAACTAAGAAATTGTTGTTAGAATATGATAAAAGTATGTTTTCAGGAAAACTCATGTAAGTAACTAACAAATGTTGAATAAAACCTTATATTAACTACTAAATTCATATTAGAATACTATAAGAGTATATTTTGAGGAAAAATCATATAAGTAACTAACAAATGTTTAATAAAACCTTATATTAACAAAGAAATTGTTGTTAGAATACAATAAGAGTATGTTTTGAGGAAAACTGATGTAAGTAACTAACAAATTTTCAATAAAACCTTATATTAACAACTAAATTCATATTAGAATACTATAAGAGTATGTTTTGAGGAAAAATCATATAAGTAACTAACAAATGTTTAATAAAACCTTATATTAACAAAGAAATTGTTGTTAGAATACAATAAGAGTATGTTTTGAGGAAAACTCATGTAAGTAACTAACAAATGTTCAATAAAACCTTATGTTAACTACTAAATTCTTATTAGAATACTATAAGAGTATGTTTGAGGAAAAATCATATAAGTAACTAACAAATATTTAATAAAACCTTATATTAACTGATAAATTGTTGTTAGAATACAATAAGAGAATGTTTTGAAGAAAACTGATGTAAGTAACTAACATATTTTCAATAAAACCTTATATTAACTACTAAATTCATATTAGAATACTATATGAGTATGTTTTGAGGAAAAATAATATAAGTAAATAATAAATGTTTAATAAAACCTTATATTAACTACTAAATTCTTATTAGAATACTATAAGAGTATATTTTGAGGAAAAATCATATAAGTAACTAACAAATGTTTAATAAAACCTTATATTAACAAAGAAGTTGTTGTCAGAATAGAATAAAAGTATGTTTTGTAGAAAACTGATGTAAGTAACTAACAAATTTTCAATAAAACCGTATATTAACAACTAAATTCATATTAGAATACTATAAGAGTATGTTTTGAGGAAAAATCATATAAGTAACTAACAAATGTTTAATAAAACCTTATATTAACAAAGAAATAGTTGTTAGAATAAAATAAAGTATGTTTTGCGGAAAACCCATGTAAGTAACTAACAAATGTTCAATAAAACCTTATATTAACTACTAAATTCTTATTAAAATACTATAAGAGTATGTTTTGAGGAAAAATCACATAAGTAACTAACAAATTTTTTATTAAAACCTTATATTAACTAATAAATTGTTGTTAGAATACAATAAGAGAATGTTTTGAGGAAAACTGATATAAGTAACTAACATATTTTCAATAAAACCTTATATTAACTACTAAATTCATATTAGAATACTATAAGAGTATGTTTTGAGGAAAAATCATATAAGTAACTAACAAATGTTTAATAAAACCTTATATTAACAAAGAAATTGTTGTTAGAATATGATAAAAGTATGTTTTCAGGAAAACTCATGTAAGTAACTAACAAATGTTGAATAAAACCTTATATTAACTACTAAATTCATATTAGAATACTATATGAGTATGTTTTGAGGAAAAATCATATATGTAAATAACAAATGTTTAATAAAACCTTATATTAACTACTAAATTCTTATTAGAATACTATAAGAGTATATTTTGAGGAAATATCATATAAGTAACTAACAAATGTTTAATAAAACCTTATATTAACAAAGAAATTGTTGTTAGAATACAATAAGAGTATGTTTTGAGGAAAACTGATGTAAGTAACTAACAAATTTTCAATAAAACCTTATATTAACAACTAAATTCATATTAGAATACTATAAGAGTATGTTTTGAGGAAAAATCATATAAGTAACTAACAAATGTTTAATAAAACCTTATATTAACAAAAAAATTGTTGTTAGAATACAATAAAAGTATGTTTTGAGGAAAACTCATGTAAGTAACTAACAAATGTTCAATAAAACCTTATATTAACAAAGAAATTGTTGTTAGAATACAATAAGAGTATGTTTTGAGGAAAACTCATGTAAGTAACTAACAAATTTTCAATAAAACCTTATATTAACTACTAAATTCTTATTAGAATACTATAAGAGTATGTTTTGAGGAAAAATCATATAAGTAACTAACAAATGTTTAATAAAACCATATATTAACAAAAAAATTGTTGTTAGAATACAATAAAAGTATGTTTTGAGGAAAACTCATGTAAGTAACTAACAAATGTTCAATAAAACCTTATATTAACAAAGAAATTGTTGTTAGAATACAATAAGAGTATGTTTTGATGAAAACTCATGTAAGTAACTAACAAATGTTCAATAAAACCTTATATTAACTACTAAATTCTTATTAGAATACTATAAGAGTATGTTTTGAGGAAAAATGATATAAGAAACTAACAAATGTTTAATAAAACCTTATATTAACTGATAAATTGTTGTTAGAATACAATAAGAGAATGTTTTGAAGAAAACTGATGTAAGTAACTAACATATTTTCAATAAAACCTTATATTAACTACTAAATTCATATTAGAATACTATATGAGTATGTTTTGAGGAAAAATCATATAAGTAAAAAATAAATGTTTAATAAAACCTTATATTAACTACTAAATTCTTATTAGAATACTATAAGAGTATATTTTGAGGAAAAATCATATAAGTAACTAACAAATGTTTAATAAAACCTTATATTAACAAAGAAGTTATTGTCAGAATATAATAAGAGTATGTTTTGTAGAAAACTGATGTAAGTAGCTAACAAATTTTCAATAAAACCTTATATTAACAACTAAATTCATATTAGAATACTATAAGGTTATGTTTTGAGGAAAAATCATATAAGTAACTAACAAATGTTTAATAAAACCTTATATTAACAAAGAAATTGTTGTTAGAATACAATAAGAGTATGTTTTGAGGAAAACTCATGTAAGTAACTAACAAATGTTCAATAAAACCTTATATTAACTACTAAATTCTTATTAGAATACTATAAGAGTATGTTTTGAGGAAAAATCATATAAGTAACTAACAAATGTATAATAAAACCTTATATTAACAAAGAAATAGTTGTTAGAATAAAATAAAGTATGTTTTGCGGAAAACCCATGTAAGTAACTAACAAATGTTCAATAAAACCTTATATTAACTACTAAATTCTTATTAAAATACTATAAGAGTATGTTTTGAGGAAAAATCACATAAGTAACTAACAAATTTTTTATTAAAACCTTATACTAACTAATAAATTGTTGTTAGAATATGATAAAAGTATGTTTTCAGGAAAACTCATGTAAGTAACTAACAAATGTTGAATAAAACCTTATATTAACTACTAAATTCATATTAGAATACTATATGAGTATGTTTTGAGGAAAAATCATATATGTAAATAACAAATGTTTAATAAAACCTTATATTAACTATTAAATTCTTATTAGAATACTATAAGAGTATATTTTGAGGAAATATCATATAAGTAACTAACAAATGTTTAATAAAACCTTATATTAACAAAGAAATTGTTGTTAGAATACAATAAGAGTATGTTTTGAGGAAAACTGATGTAAGTAACTAACAAATTTTCAATAAAACCTTATATTAACAACTAAATTCATATTAGAATACTATAAGAGTATGTTTTGAGGAAAAATCATATAAGTAACTAACAAATGTTTAATAAAACCTTATATTAACAAAAAAATTGTTGTTAGAATACAATAAAAGTATGTTTTGAGGAAAACTCATTTAAGTAACTAACAAATGTTCAATAAAACCTTATATTAACAAAGAAATTGTTGTTAGAATACAATAAGAGTATGTTTTGAGGAAAACTCATGTAAGTAACTAACAAATGTTCAATAAAACCTTATATTAACTACTAAATTCTTATTAGAATACTATAAGAGTATGTTTTGAGGAAAAATCATATAAGTAACTAACAAATGTTTAATAAAACCTTATATTAACCGATAAATTGTTGTTAGAATACAATAAGAGAATGTTTTGAAGAAAACTGATGTAAGTAACTAACATATTTTCAATAAAACCTTATATTAACTACTAAATTCATATTAGAATACTATATGAGTATGTTTTGAGGAAAAATCATATAAGTAAATAATAAATGTTTAATAAAACCTTATATTAACTACTAAATTCTTATTAAAATACTATAAGAGTATATTTTGAGGAAAAATCATATAAGTAACTAACAAATGTTTAATAAAACCTTATATTAACAAAGAAGTTGTTGTCAGAATATAATACGAGTATGTTTTGTAGAAACTGATGTAAGTAACTAACAAATTTTCAATAAAACCTTATATTAACAACTAAATTCATATTAGAATACTATAAGAGTATGTTTTGAGGAAAAATAATATAAGTAACTAACAAATGTTTAATAAAACCTTATATTAACAAAGAAATTGTTGTTAGAATATGATAAAAGTATGTTTTCAGGAAAACTCATGTAAGTAACTAACAAATGTTGAATAAAACCTTATATTAACTACTAAATTCATATTAGAATACTATAAGAGTATATTTTGAGGAAATATCATATAAGTAACTAACAAATGTTTAATAAAACCTTATATTAACAAAGAAATTGTTGTTAGAATACAATAAGAGTATGTTTTGAGGAAAACTGATGTAAGTAACTAACAAATTTTCAATAAAACCTTATATTAACAACTAAATTCATATTAGAATACTATAAGAGTATGTTTTGAGGAAAAATCATATAAGTAACTAACAAATGTTTAATAAAACCTTATATTAACAAAGAAATTGTTGTTAGAATACAATAAGAGTATGTTTTGAGGAAAACTCATGTAAGTAACTAACAAATGTTCAATAAAACCTTATGTTAACTACTAAATTCTTATTAGAATACTATAAGAGTATGTTTTGAGGAAAAATCATATAAGTAACTAACAAATATTTAATAAAACCTTATATTAACTGATAAATTGTTGTTAGAATACAATAAGAGAATGTTTTGAAGAAAACTGATGTAAGTAACTAACATATTTTCAATAAAACCTTATATTAACTACTAAATTCATATTAGAATACTATATGAGTATGTTTTGAGGAAAAATCATATAAGTAAATAATAAATGTTTAATAAAACCTTATATTAACTACTAAATTCTTATTAGAATACTATAAGAGTATATTTTGAGGAAAAATCATATAAGTAACTAACAAATGTTTAATAAAACCTTATATTAACAAAGAAGTTGTTGTCAGAATAGAATAAAAGTATGTTTTGTAGAAAACTGATGTAAGTAACTAACAAATTTTCAATAAAACCGTATATTAACAACTAAATTCATATTAGAATACTATAAGAGTATGTTTTGAGGAAAAATCATATAAGTAACTAACAAATGTTTAATAAAACCTTATATTAACAAAGAAATAGTTGTTAGAATAAAATAAAGTATGTTTTGCGGAAAACCCATGTAAGTAACTAACAAATGTTCAATAAAACCTTATATTAACTACTAAATTCTTATTAAAATACTATAAGAGTATGTTTTGAGGAAAAATCACATAAGTAACTAACAAATTTTTTATTAAAACCTTATATTAACTAATAAATTGTTGTTAGAATACAATAAGAGAATGTTTTGAGGAAAACTGATGTAAGTAACTAACATATTTTCAATAAAACCTTATATTAACTACTAAATTCATATTAGAATACTATAAGAGTATGTTTTGAGGAAAAATCATATAAGTAACTAACAAATGTTTAATAAAACCTTATATTAACAAAGAAATTGTTGTTAGAATATGATAAAAGTATGTTTTCAGGAAAACTCATGTAAGTAACTAACAAATGTTGAATAAAACCTTATATTAACTACTAAATTCATATTAGAATACTATATGAGTATGTTTTGAGGAAAAATCATATATGTAAATAACAAATGTTTAATAAAACCTTATATTAACTACTAAATTCTTATTAGAATACTATAAGAGTATATTTTGAGGAAATATCATATAAGTAACTAACAAATGTTTAATAAAACCTTATATTAACAAAGAAATTGTTGTTAGAATACAATAAGAGTATGTTTTGAGGAAAACTGATGTAAGTAACTAACAAATTTTCAATAAAACCTTATATTAACAACTAAATTCATATTAGAATACTATAAGAGTATGTTTTGAGGAAAAATCATATAAGTAACTAACAAATGTTTAATAAAACCTTATATTAACAAAGAAATTATTGTTAGAATACAATAAGAGTATGTTTTGAGGAAAACTCATGTAAGTAACTAACAAATGTTCAATAAAACCTTATGTTAACTACTAAATTCTTATTAGAATACTATAAGAGTATGTTTTGAGGAAAAATCATATAAGTAACTAACAAATATTTAATAAAACCTTATATTAACTGATAAATTGTTGTTAGACTACAATAAGAGAATGTTTTGAAGAAAACTGATGTAAGTAACTAACATATTTTCAATAAAACCTTATATTAACTACTAAATTCATATTAGAATACTATATGAGTATGTTTTGAGGAAAAATCATATAAGTAAATAATAAATGTTTAATAAAACCTTATATTAACTACTAAATTCTTATTAGAATACTATAAGAGTATATTTTGAGGAAAAATCATATAAGTAACTAACAAATGTTTAATAAAACGTTATATTAACAAAGAAGTTGTTGTCAGAATAGAATAAAAGTATGTTTTGTAGAAAACTGATGTAAGTAACTAACAAATTTTCAATAAAACCGTATATTAACAACTAAATTCATATTAGAATACTATAAGAGTATGTTTTGAGGAAAAATCATATAAGTAACTAACAAATGTTTAATAAAACCTTATATTAACAAAGAAATAGTTGTTAGAATAAAATAAAGTATGTTTTGCGGAAAACCCATGTAAGTAACTAACAAATGTTCAATAAAATCTTATATTAACTACTAAATTCTTATTAAAATACTATAAGAGTATGTTTTGAGGAAAAATCACATAAGTAACTAACAAATTTTTTATTAAAACCTTATATTAACTAATAAATTGTTGTTAGAATACAATAAGAGAATGTTTTGAGGAAAACTGATGTAAGTAACTAACATATTTTCAATAAAACCTTATATTAACTACTAAATTCATATTAGAATACTATAAGAGTATGTTTTGAGGAAAAATCATATAAGTAACTAACAAATGTTTAATAAAACCTTATATTAACAAAGAAATTGTTGTTAGAATATGATAAAAGTATGTTTTCAGGAAAACTCATGTAAATAACTAACAAATGTTGAATAAAACCTTATATTAACTACTAAATTCATATTAGAATACTATATGAGTATGTTTTGAGGAAAAATCATATATGTAAATAACAAATGTTAAATAAAACCTTATATTAACTACTAAATTCTTATTAGAATACTATAAGAGTATATTTTGAGGAAATATCATATAAGTAACTAACAAATGTTTAATAAAACCTTATATTAACAAAGAAATTGTTGTTAGAATACAATAAGAGTATGTTTTGAGGAAAACTGATGTAAGTAACTAACAAATTTTCAATAAAACCTTATATTAACAACTAAATTCATATTAGAATACTATAAGAGTATGTTTTGAGGAAAAATCATATAAGTAACTAACAAATGTTTAATAAAACCTTATATTAACAAAGAAATTGTTGTTAGAATACAATAAGAGTATGTTTTGAGGAAAACTCATGTAAGTAACTAACAAATGTTCAATAAAACCTTATGTTAACTACTAAATTCTTATTAGAATACTATAAGAGTATGTTTTGAGGAAAAATCATATAAGTAACTAACAAATATTTAATAAAACCTTATATTAACTGATAAATTGTTGTTAGAATACAATAAGAGAATGTTTTGAAGAAAACTGATGTAAGTAACTAACATATTTTCAATAAAACCTTATATTAACTACTAAATTCATATTAGAATACTATATGAGTATGTTTTGAGGAAAAATCATATAAGTAAATAATAAATGTTTAATAAAACCTTATATTAACTACTAAATTCTTATTAGAATACTATAAGAGTATATTTTGAGGAAAAATCATATAAGTAACTAACAAATGTTTAATAAAACGTTATATTAACAAAGAAGTTGTTGTCAGAATAGAATAAAAGTATGTTTTGTAGAAAACTGATGTAAGTAACTAACAAATTTTCAATAAAACCGTATATTAACAACTAAATTCATATTAGAATACTATAAGAGTATGTTTTGAGGAAAAATCATATAAGTAACTAACAAATGTTTAATAAAACCTTATATTAACAAAGAAATAGTTGTTAGAATAAAATAAAGTATGTTTTGCGGAAAACCCATGTAAGTAACTAACAAATGTTCAATAAAATCTTATATTAACTACTAAATTCTTATTAAAATACTATAAGAGTATGTTTTGAGGAAAAATCACATAAGTAACTAACAAATTTTTTATTAAAACCTAATATTAACTAATAAATTGTTGTTAGAATACAATAAGAGAATGTTTTGAGGAAAACTGATGTAAGTAACTAACATATTTTCAATAAAACCTTATATTAACTACTAAATTCATATTAGAATACTATAAGAGTATGTTTTGAGGAAAAATCATATAAGTAACTAACAAATGTTTAATAAAACCTTATATTAACAAAGAAATTGTTGTTAGAATATGATAAAAGTATGTTTTCAGGAAAACTCATGTAAATAACTAACAAATGTTGAATAAAACCTTATATTAACTACTAAATTCATATTAGAATACTATATGAGTATGTTTTGAGGAAAAATCATATATGTAAATAACAAATGTTAAATAAAACCTTATATTAACTACTAAATTCTTATTAGAATACTATAAGAGTATATTTTGAGGAAATATCATATAAGTAACTAACAAATGTTTAATAAAACCTTATATTAACTAAGAAATTGTTGTTAGAATACAATAAGAGTATGTTTTGAGGAAAACTGATGTAAGTAACTAACAAATTTTCAATAAAACCTTATATTAACAACTAAATTCATATTAGAATACTATAAGAGTATGTTTTGAGGAAAAATCATATAAGTAACTAACAAATGTTCAATAAAACCTTATGTTAACTACTAAATTCTTATTAGAATACTATAAGAGTATGTTTTGAGGAAAAATCATATAAGTAACTAACAAATATTTAATAAAACCTTATATTAACTGATAAATTGTTGTTAGAATACAATAAGAGAATGTTTTGAAGAAAACTGATGTAAGTAACTAACATATTTTCAATAAAACCTTATATTAACTACTAAATTCATATTAGAATACTATATGAGTATGTTTTGAGGAAAAATCATATAAGTAAACTGATAAATTGTTGTTAGAATACAATAAGAGAATGTTTTGAAGAAAACTGATGTAAGTAACTAACATATTTTCAATAAAACCTTATATTAACTACTAAATTCATATTAGAATACTATATGAGTATGTTTTGAGAAATTGTTGTTAGAATACAATAAGAGTATGTTTTGAGGAAAACTCATGTAAGTAACTAACAAATGTTCAATAAAACCTTATGTTAACTACTAAATTCTTATTAGAATACTATAAGAGTATGTTTTGAGGAAAAATCATATAAGTAACTAACAAATATTTAATAAAACCTTATATTAACTGATAAATTGTTGTTAGAATACAATAAGAGAATGTTTTGAAGAAAACTGATGTAAGTAACTAACATATTTTCAATAAAACCTTATATTAACTACTAAATTCATATTAGAATACTATATGAGTATGTTTTGAGGAAAAATCATATAAGTAAATAATAAATGTTTAATAAAACCTTATATTAACTACTAAATTCTTATTAGAATACTATAAGAGTATATTTTGAGGAAAAATCATATAAGTAACTAACAAATGTTTAATAAAACGTTATATTAACAAAGAAGTTGTTGTCAGAATAGAATAAAAGTATGTTTTGTAGAAAACTGATGTAAGTAACTAACAAATTTTCAATAAAACCGTATATTAACAACTAAATTCATATTAGAATACTATAAGAGTATGTTTTGAGGAAAAATCATATAAGTAACTAACAAATGTTTAATAAAACCTTATATTAACAAAGAAATAGTTGTTAGAATAAAATAAAGTATGTTTTGCGGAAAACCCATGTAAGTAACTAACAAATGTTCAATAAAATCTTATATTAACTACTAAATTCTTATTAAAATACTATAAGAGTATGTTTTGAGGAAAAATCACATAAGTAACTAACAAATTTTTTATTAAAACCTTATATTAACTAATAAATTGTTGTTAGAATACAATAAGAGAATGTTTTGAGGAAAACTGATGTAAGTAACTAACATATTTTCAATAAAACCTTATATTAACTACTAAATTCATATTAGAATACTATAAGAGTATGTTTTGAGGAAAAATCATATAAGTAACTAACAAATGTTTAATAAAACCTTATATTAACAAAGAAATTGTTGTTAGAATATGATAAAAGTATGTTTTCAGGAAAACTCATGTAAGTAACTAACAAATGTTGAATAAAACCTTATATTAACTACTAAATTCATATTAGAATACTATATGAGTATGTTTTGAGGAAAAATCATATATGTAAATAATAAATGTTTAATAAAACCTTATATTAACTACTAAATTCTTATTAGAATACTATAAGAGTATATTTTGAGGAAATATCATATAAGTAACTAACAAATGTTTAATAAAACCTTATATTAACAAAGAAATTGTTGTTAGAATACAATAAGAGTATGTTTTGAGGAAAACTGATGTAAGTAACTAACAAATTTTCAATAAAACCTTATATTAACAAAGAAATTGTTGTTAGAATACAATAAGAGTATGTTTTGAGGAAAACTCATGTAAGTAACTAACAAATGTTCAATAAAACCTTATATTAACTACTAAATTCTTATTAGAATACTATAAGAGTATGTTTTGAGGAAAAATCATATAAGTAACTAACAAATGTTTAATAAAACCATATATTAACAAAAAAATTGTTGTTAGAATACAATAAAAGTATGTTTTGAGGAAAACTCATGTAAGTAACTAACAAATGTTCAATAAAACCTTATATTAACAAAGAAATTGTTGTTAGAATACAATAAGAGTATGTTTTGATGAAAACTCATGTAAGTAACTAACAAATGTTCAATAAAACCTTATATTAACTACTAAATTCTTATTAGAATACTATAAGAGTATGTTTTGAGGAAAAATGATATAAGAAACTAACAAATGTTTAATAAAACCTTATATTAACTGATAAATTGTTGTTAGAATACAATAAGAGAATGTTTTGAAGAAAACTGATGTAAGTAACTAACATATTTTCAATAAAACCTTATATTAACTACTAAATTCATATTAGAATACTATAAGGGTATGTTTTGAGGAAAAATCATATAAGTAACTAACAAATGTTTAATAAAACCTTATATTAACAAAGAAATTGTTGTTAGAATACAATAAGAGTATGTTTTGAGGAAAACTCATGTAAGTAACTAACAAATGTTCAATAAAACCTTATATTAACTACTAAATTCTTATTAGAATACTATAAGAGTATGTTTTGAGGAAAAATCATATAAGTAACTAACAAATGTTTAATAAAACCTTATATTAACAAAGAAATAGTTGTTAGAATAAAATAAAGTATGTTTTGCGGAAAACCCATCTAAGTAACTAACAAATGTTCAATAAAACCTTATATTAACTACTAAATTCTTATTAAAATACTATAAGAGTATGTTTTGAGGAAAAATCACATAAGTAACTAACAAATTTTTTATTAAAACCTTATACTAACTAATAAATTGTTGTTAGAATATGATAAAAGTATGTTTTCAGGAAAACTCATGTAAGTAACTAACAAATGTTGAATAAAACCTTATATTAACTACTAAATTCATATTAGAATACTATATGAGTATGTTTTGAGGAAAAATCATATATGTAAATAACAAATGTTTAATAAAACCTTATATTAACTATTAAATTCTTATTAGAATACTATAAGAGTATATTTTGAGGAAATATCATATAAGTAACTAACAAATGTTTAATAAAACCTTATATTAACAAAGAAATTGTTATTAGAATACAATAAGAGTATGTTTTGAGGAAAACTGATGTAAGTAACTAACAAATTTTCAATAAAACCTTATATTAACAACTAAATTCATATTAGAATACTATAAGAGTATGTTTTGAGGAAAAATCATATAAGTAACTAACAAATGTTTAATAAAACCTTATATTAACAAAAAAATTGTTGTTAGAATACAATAAAAGTATGTTTTGAGGAAAACTCATTTAAGTAACTAACAAATGTTCAATAAAACCTTATATTAACAAAGAAATTGTTGTTAGAATACAATAAGAGTATGTTTTGAGGAAAACTCATGTAAGTAACTAACAAATGTTCAATAAAACCTTATATTAACTACTAAATTCTTATTAGAATACTATAAGAGTATGTTTTGAGGAAAAATCATATAAGTAACTAACAAATGTTTAATAAAACCTTATATTAACCGATAAATTGTTGTTAGAATACAATAAGAGAATGTTTTGAAGAAAACTGATGTAAGTAACTAACATATTTTCAATAAAACCTTATATTAACTACTAAATTCATATTAGAATACTATATGAGTATGTTTTGAGGAAAAATCATATAAGTAAATAATAAATGTTTAATAAAACCTTATATTAACTACTAAATTCTTATTAAAATACTATAAGAGTATATTTTGAGGAAAAATCATATAAGTAACTAACAAATGTTTAATAAAACCTTATATTAACAAAGAAGTTGTTGTCAGAATATAATACGAGTATGTTTTGTAGAAACTGATGTAAGTAACTAACAAATTTTCAATAAAACCTTATATTAACAACTAAATTCATATTAGAATACTATAAGAGTATGTTTTGAGGAAAAATCATATAAGTAACTAACAAATGTTTAATAAAACCTTATATTAACAAAGAAATTGTTGTTAGAATATGATAAAAGTATGTTTTCAGGAAAACTCATGTAAGTAACTAACAAATGTTGAATAAAACCTTATATTAACTACTAAATTCATATTAGAATACTATATGAGTATGTTTTGAGGAAAAATCATATATGTAAAAAACAAATGTTTAATAAAACCTTATATTAACTACTAAATTCATATTAGAATACTATAAGAGTATATTTTGAGGAAAAATCATATAAGTAACTAACAAATATTTAATAAAACCTTATATTAACAAAGAAATTGTTGTTAGAATACAATAAGAGTATGTTTTGAGGAAAACTGATGTAAGTAACTAACAAATTTTCAATAAAACCTTATATTAACAACTAAATTCATATTAGAATACTATAAGAGTATGTTTTGAGGAAAAATCATATAAGTAACTAACAAATGTTTAATAAAACCTTATATTAACAAAGAAATTGTTGTTAGAATACAATAAGAGTATGTTTTGAGGAAAACTCATGTAAGTAACTAACAAATGTTCAATAAAACCTTATGTTAACTACTAAATTCTTATTAGAATACTATAAGAGTATGTTTTGAAGAAAAATCATATAAGTAACTAACAAATATTTAATAAAACCTTATATTAACTGATAAATTGTTGTTAGAATACAATAAGAGAATGTTTTGAAGAAAACTGATGTAAGTAACTAACATATTTTCAATAAAACCTTATATTAACTACTAAATTCATATTAGAATACTATATGAGTATGTTTTGAGGAAAAATCATATAAGTAAATAATAAATGTTTAATAAAACCTTATATTAACTACTAAATTCTTATTAGAATACTATAAGAGTATATTTTGAGGAAAAATAATATAAGTAACTAACAAATGTTTAATAAAACCTTATATTAACAAAGAAGTTGTTGTCAGAATAGAATAAAAGTATGTTTTGTAGAAAACTGATGTAAGTAACTAACAAATTTTCAATAAAACCGTATATTAACAACTAAATTCATATTAGAATACTATAAGAGTATGTTTTGAGGAAAAATCATATAAGTAACTAACAAATGTTTAATAAAACCTTATATTAACAAAGAAATAGTTGTTAGAATAAAATAAAGTATGTTTTGCGGAAAACCCATGTAAGTAACTAACAAATGTTCAATAAAACCTTATATTAACTACTAAATTCTTATTAAAATACTATAAGAGTATGTTTTGAGGAAAAATCACATAAGTAACTAACAAATTTTTTATTAAAACCTTATATTAACTAATAAATTGTTGTTAGAATACAATAAGAGAATGTTTTGAGGAAAACTGATGTAAGTAACTAACATATTTTCAATAAAACCTTATATTAACTACTAAATTCATATTAGAATACTATAAGAGTATGTTTTGAGGAAAAATCATATAAGTAACTAACAAATGTTTAATAAAACCTTATATTAACAAAGAAATTGTTGTTAGAATATGATAAAAGTATGTTTTCAGGAAAACTCATGTAAATAACTAACAAATGTTGAATAAAACCTTATATTAACTACTAAATTCATATTAGAATACTATATGAGTATGTTTTGAGGAAAAATCATATAAGTAAATAATAAATGTTTAATAAAACCTTATATTAACTACTAAATTCTTATTAGAATACTATAAGAGTATATTTTGAGGAAAAATCACATAAGTAACTAACAAATGTTTAATAAAACCTTATATTAACAAAGAAATTGTTGTTTGAATACAATAAGAGTATGTTTTGAGGAAAACTGATGTAAGTAACTAACAAATTTTCAATAAAACCTTATATTAACAACTAAATTCATATTAGAATACTATAAGAGTATGTTTTGAGGAAAAATCATATAAGTAACTAACAAATGTTTAATAAAACCTTATATTAACAAAGAAATTGTTGTTAGAATACAATAAGAGTATGTTTTGAGGAAAACTCATGTAAGTAACTAACAAATGTTCAATAAAACCTTATGTTAACTACTAAATTCTTATTAGAATACTATAAGAGTATGTTTTGAGGAAAAATCATATAAGTAACTAACAAATATTTAATAAAACCTTATATTAACTGATAAATTGTTGTTAGAATACAATAAGAGAATGTTTTGAAGAAAACTGATGTAAGTAACTAACACATTTTCAATAAAACCTTATATTAACTACTAAATTCATATTAGAATACTATATGAGTATGTTTTGAGGAAAAATCATATAAGTAAATAATAAATGTTTAATAAAACCTTATATTAACTACTAAATTCTTATTAGAATACTATAAGAGTATATTTTGAGGAAAAATCATATAAGTAACTAACAAATGTTTAATAAAACCTTATATTAACAAAGAAGTTGTTGTCAGAATAGAATAAAAGTATGTTTTGTAGAAAACTGATGTAAGTAACTAACAAATTTTCAATAAAACCGTATATTAACAACTAAATTCATATTAGAATACTATAAGAGTATGTTTTGAGGAAAAATCATATAAGTAACTAACAAATGTTTAATAAAACCTTATATTAACAAAGAAATAGTTGTTAGAATAAAATAAAGTATGTTTTGCGGAAAACCCATGTAAGTAACTAACAAATGTTCAATAAAACCTTATATTAACTACTAAATTCTTATTAAAATACTATAAGAGTATGTTTTGAGGAAAAATCACATAAGTAACTAACAAATTTTTTATTAAAACCTTATATTAACTAATAAATTGTTGTTAGAATACAATAAGAGAATGTTTTGAGGAAAACTGATGTAAGTAACTAACATATTTTCAATAAAACCTTATATTAACTACTAAATTCAAATTAGAATACTATAAGAGTATGTTTTGAGGAAAAATCATATAAGTAACTAACAAATGTTTAATAAAACCTTATATTAACAAAGAAATTGTTGTTAGAATATGATAAAAGTATGTTTTCAGGAAAACTCATGTAAATAACTAACAAATGTTGAATAAAACCTTATATTAACTACTAAATTCATATTAGAATACTATATGAGTATGTTTTGAGGAAAAATCATATATGTAAATAACAAATGTTTAATAAAACCTTATATTAACTACTAAATTCTTATTAGAATACTATAAGAGTATATTTTGAGGAAATATCATATAAGTAACTAACAAATGTTTAATAAAACCTTATATTAACAAAGAAATTGTTGTTAGAATACAATAAGAGTATGTTTTGAGGAAAACTGATGTAAGTAACTAACAAATTTTCAATAAAACCTTATATTAACAACTAAATTCATATTAGAATACTATAAGAGTATGTTTTGAGGAAAAATCATATAAGTAACTAACAAATGTTTAATAAAACCTTATATTAACAAAGAAATTGTTGTTAGAATACAATAAGAGTATGTTTTGAGGAAAACTCATGTAAGTAACTAACAAATGTTCAATAAAACCTTATGTTAACTACTAAATTCTTATTAGAATACTATAAGAGTATGTTTTGAGGAAAAATCATATAAGTAACTAACAAATATTTAATAAAACCTTATATTAACTGATAAATTGTTGTTAGAATACAATAAGAGAATGTTTTGAAGAAAACTGATGTAAGTAACTAACATATTTTCAATAAAACCTTATATTAACTACTAAATTCATATTAGAATACTATATGAGTATGTTTTGAGGAAAAATTATATAAGTAAATAATAAATGTTTAATAAAACCTTATATTAACTACTAAATTCTTATTAGAATACTATAAGAGTATATTTTGAGGAAAAATCATATAAGTAACTAACAAATGTTTAATAAAACCTTATATTAACAAAGAAGTTGTTGTCAGAATAGAATAAAAGTATGTTTTGTAGAAAACTGATGTAAGTAACTAACAAATTTTCAATAAAACCGTATATTAACAACTAAATTCATATTAGAATACTATAAGAGTATGTTTTGAGGAAAAATCATATAAGTAACTAACAAATGTTTAATAAAACCTTATATTAACAAAGAAATAGTTGTTAGAATAAAATAAAGTATGTTTTGCGGAAAACCCATGTAAGTAACTAACAAATGTTCAATAAAATCTTATATTAACTACTAAATTCTTATTAAAATACTATAAGAGTATGTTTTGAGGAAAAATCACATAAGTAACTAACAAATTTTTTATTAAAACCTTATATTAACTAATAAATTGTTGTTAGAATACAATAAGAGAATGTTTTGAGGAAAACTGATGTAAGTAACTAACATATTTTCAATAAAACCTTATATTAACTACTAAATTCATATTAGAATACTATAAGAGTATGTTTTGAGGAAAAATCATATAAGTAACTAACAAATGTTTAATAAAACCTTATATTAACAAAGAAATTGTTGTTAGAATATGATAAAAGTATGTTTTCAGGAAAACTCATGTAAGTAACTAACAAATGTTGAATAAAACCTTATATTAACTACTAAATTCATATTAGAATACTATATGAGTATGTTTTGAGGAAAAATCATATGTGTAAATAACAAATGTTTAATAAAACCTTATATTAACTACTAAATTCTTATTAGAATACTATAAGAGTATATTTTGAGGAAATATCATATAAGTAACTAACAAATGTTTAATAAAACCTTATATTAACAAAGAAATTGTTGTTAGAATACAATAAGAGTATGTTTTGAGGAAAACTGATGTAAGTAACTAACAAATTTTCAATAAAACCTTATATTAACAACTAAATTCATATTAGAATACTATAAGAGTATGTTTTGAGGGAAAATCATATAAGTAACTAACAAATGTTTAATAAAACCTTATATTAACAAAGAAATTGTTGTTAGAATACAATAAGAGTATGTTTTGAGGAAAACTCATGTAAGTAACTAACAAATGTTCAATAAAACCTTATGTTAACTACTAAATTCTTATTAGAATACTATAAGAGTATGTTTTGAGGAAAAATCATATAAGTAACTAACAAATATTTAATAAAACCTTATATTAACTGATAAATTGTTGTTAGAATACAATAAGAGAATGTTTTGAAGAAAACTGATGTAAGTAACTAACATATTTTCAATAAAACCTTATATTAACTACTAAATTCATATTAGAATACTATATGAGTATGTTTTGAGGAAAAATCATATAAGTAAATAATAAATGTTTAATAAAACCTTATATTAACTACTAAATTCTTATTAGAATACTATAAGAGTATATTTTGAGGAAAAATCATATAAGTAACTAACAAATGTTTAATAAAACCTTATATTAACAAAGAAGTTGTTGTCAGAATAGAATAAAAGTATGTTTTGTAGAAAACTGATGTAAGTAACTAACAAATTTTCAATAAAACCGTATATTAACAACTAAATTCATATTAGAATACTATAAGAGTATGTTTTGAGGAAAAATCATATAAGTAACTAACAAATGTTTAATAAAACCTTATATTAACAAAGAAATAGTTGTTAGAATAAAATAAAGTATGTTTTGCGGAAAACCCATGTAAGTAACTAACAAATGTTCAATAAAACCTTATATTAACTACTAAATTCTTATTAGAATACTATATGAGTATGTTTTGAGGAAAAATCATATATGTAAATAACAAATGTTTAATAAAACCTTATATTAACTACTAAATTCTTATTAGAATACTATAAGAGTATATTTTGAGGAAATATCATATAAGTAACTAACAAATGTTTAATAAAACCTTATATTAACAAAGAAATTGTTGTTAGAATACAATAAGAGTATGTTTTGAGGAAAACTGATGTAAGTAACTAACAAATTTTCAATAAAACCTTATATTAACAACTAAATTCATATTAGAATACTATAAGAGTATGTTTTGAGGAAAAATCATATAAGTAACTAACAAATGTTTAATAAAACCTTATATTAACAAAAAAATTGTTGTTAGAATACAATAAAAGTATGTTTTGAGGAAAACTCATGTAAGTAACTAACAAATGTTCAATAAAACCTTATATTAACAAAGAAATTGTTGTTAGAATACAATAAGAGTATGTTTTGAGGAAAACTCATGTAAGTAACTAACAAATGTTCAATAAAACCTTATATTAACTACTAAATTCTTATTAGAATACTATAAGAGTATGTTTTGAGGAAAAATCATATAAGTAACTAACAAATGTTTAATAAAACCATATATTAACAAAAAAATTGTTGTTAGAATACAATAAAAGTATGTTTTGAGGAAAACTCATGTAAGTAACTAACAAATGTTCAATAAAACCTTATATTAACAAAGAAATTGTTGTTAGAATACAATAAGAGTATGTTTTGATGAAAACTCATGTAAGTAACTAACAAATGTTCAATAAAACCTTATATTAACTACTAAATTCTTATTAGAATACTATAAGAGTATGTTTTGAGGAAAAATGATATAAGAAACTAACAAATGTTTAATAAAACCTTATATTAACTGATAAATTGTTGTTAGAATACAATAAGAGAATGTTTTGAAGAAAACTGATGTAAGTAACTAACATATTTTCAATAAAACCTTATATTAACTACTAAATTCATATTAGAATACTATATGAGTATGTTTTGAGGAAAAATCATATAAGTAAATAATAAATGTTTAATAAAACCTTATATTAACTACTAAATTCTTATTAGAATACTATAAGAGTATATTTTGAGGAAAAATCATATAAGTAACTAACAAATGTTTAATAAAACCTTATATTAACAAAGAAGTTATTGTCAGAATATAATAAGAGTATGTTTTGTAGAAAACTGATGTAAGTAACTAACATATTTTCAATAAAACCTTATATTAACAACTAAATTCATATTATAATACTATAAGGGTATGTTTTGAGGAAAAATCATATAAGTAACTAACAAATGTTTAATAAAACCTTATATTAACAAAGAAATTGTTGTTAGAATACAATAAGAGTATGTTTTGAGGAAAACTCATGTAAGTAACTAACAAATGTTCAATAAAACCTTATATTAACTACTAAATTCTTATTAGAATACTATAAGAGTATGTTTTGAGGAAAAATCATATAAGTAACTAACAAATGTTTAATAAAACCTTATATTAACAAAGAAATAGTTGTTAGAATAAAATAAAGTATGTTTTGCGGAAAACCCATCTAAGTAACTAACAAATGTTCAATAAAACCTTATATTAACTACTAAATTCTTATTAAAATACTATAAGAGTATGTTTTGAGGAAAAATCACATAAGTAACTAACAAATTTTTTATTAAAACCTTATACTAACTAATAAATTGTTATTAGAATATGATAAAAGTATGTTTTCAGGAAAACTCATGTAAGTAACTAACAAATGTTGAATAAAACCTTATATTAACTACTAAATTCATATTAGAATACTATATGAGTATGTTTTGAGGAAAAATCATATATGTAAATAACAAATGTTTAATAAAACCTTATATTAACTATTAAATTCTTATTAGAATACTATAAGAGTATATTTTGAGGAAATATCATATAAGTAACTAACAAATGTTTAATAAAACCTTATATTAACAAAGAAATTGTTATTAGAATACAATAAGAGTATGTTTTGAGGAAAACTGATGTAAGTAACTAACAAATTTTCAATAAAACCTTATATTAACAACTAAATTCATATTAGAATACTATAAGAGTATGTTTTGAGGAAAAATCATATAAGTAACTAACAAATGTTTAATAAAACCTTATATTAACAAAAAAATTGTTGTTAGAATACAATAAAAGTATGTTTTGAGGAAAACTCATTTAAGTAACTAACAAATGTTCAATAAAACCTTATATTAACAAAGAAATTGTTGTTAGAATACAATAAGAGTATGTTTTGAGGAAAACTCATGTAAGTAACTAACAAATGTTCAATAAAACCTTATATTAACTACTAAATTCTTATTAGAATACTATAAGAGTATGTTTTGAGGAAAAATCATATAAGTAACTAACAAATGTTTAATAAAACCTTATATTAACCGATAAATTGTTGTTAGAATACAATAAGAGAATGTTTTGAAGAAAACTGATGTAAGTAACTAACATATTTTCAATAAAACCTTATATTAACTACTAAATTCATATTAGAATACTATATGAGTATGTTTTGAGGAAAAATCATATAAGTAAATAATAAATGTTTAATAAAACCTTATATTAACTACTAAATTCTTATTAAAATACTATAAGAGTATATTTTGAGGAAAAATCATATAAGTAACTAACAAATGTTTAATAAAACCTTATATTAACAAAGAAGTTGTTGTCAGAATATAATACGAGTATGTTTTGTAGAAACTGATGTAAGTAACTAACAAATTTTCAATAAAACCTTATATTAACAACTAAATTCATATTAGAATACTATAAGAGTATGTTTTGAGGAAAAATCATATAAGTAACTAACAAATATTTAATAAAACCTTATATTAACAAAGAAATTGTTGTTAGAATATGATAAAAGTATGTTTTCAGGAAAACTCATGTAAGTAACTAACAAATGTTGAATAAAACCTTATATTAACTACTAAATTCATATTAGAATACTATATGAGTATGTTTTGAGGAAAAATCATATATGTAAAAAACAAATGTTTAATAAAACCTTATATTAACTACTAAATTCATATTAGAATACTATAAGAGTATATTTTGAGGAAAAATCATATAAGTAACTAACAAATATTTAATAAAACCTTATATTAACAAAGAAATTGTTGTTAGAATACAATAAGAATATGTTTTGAGGAAAACTGATGTAAGTAACTAACAAATTTTCAATAAAACCTTATATTAACAACTAAATTCATATTAGAATACTATAAGAGTATGTTTTGAGGAAAAATCATATAAGTAACTAACAAATGTTTAATAAAACCTTATATTAACAAAGAAATTGTTGTTAGAATACAATAAGAGTATGTTTTGAGGAAAACTCATGTAAGTAACTAACAAATGTTCAATAAAACCTTATGTTAACTACTAAATTCTTATTAGAATACTATAAGAGTATGTTTTGAGGAAAAATCATATAAGTAACTAACAAATATTTAATAAAACCTTATATTAACTGATAAATTGTTGTTAGAATACAATAAGAGAATGTTTTGAAGAAAACTGATGTAAGTAACTAACATATTTTCAATAAAACCTTATATTAACTACTAAATTCATATTAGAATACTATATGAGTATGTTTTGAGGAAAAATCATATAAGTAAATAATAAATGTTTAATAAAACCTTATATTAACTACTAAATTCTTATTAGAATACTATAAGAGTATATTTTGAGGAAAAATAATATAAGTAACTAACAAATGTTTAATAAAACCTTATATTAACAAAGAAGTTGTTGTCAGAATAGAATAAAAGTATGTTTTGTAGAAAACTGATGTAAGTAACTAACAAATTTTCAATAAAACCGTATATTAACAACTAAATTCATATTAGAATACTATAAGGGTATGTTTTGAGGAAAAATCATATAAGTAACTAACAAATGTTTAATAAAACCTTATATTAACAAAGAAATTGTTGTTAGAATACAATAAGAGTATGTTTTGAGGAAAACTCATGTAAGTAACTAACAAATGTTCAATAAAACCTTATATTAACTACTAAATTCTTATTAGAATACTATAAGAGTATGTTTTGAGGAAAAATCATATAAGTAACTAACAAATGTTTAATAAAACCATATATTAACAAAAAAATTGTTGTTAGAATACAATAAAAGTATGTTTTGAGGAAAACTCATGTAAGTAACTAACAAATGTTGAATAAAACCTTATATTAACTACTAAATTCATATTAGAATACTATATGAGTATGTTTTGAGGAAAAATCATATATGTAAAAAACAAATGTTTAATAAAACCTTATATTAACTACTAAATTCATATTAGAATACTATAAGAGTATATTTTGAGGAAAAATCATATAAGTAACTAACAAATATTTAATAAAACCTTATATTAACAAAGAAATTGTTGTTAGAATACAATAAGAGTATGTTTTGAGGAAAACTGATGTAAGTAACTAACAAATTTTCAATAAAACCTTATATTAACAACTAAATTCATATTAGAATACTATAAGAGTATGTTTTGAGGAAAAATCATATAAGTAACTAACAAATGTTTAATAAAACCTTATATTAACAAAGAAATTGTTGTTAGAATACAATAAGAGTATGTTTTGAGGAAAACTCATGTAAGTAACTAACAAATGTTCAATAAAACCTTATGTTAACTACTAAATTCTTATTAGAATACTATAAGAGTATGTTTTGAGGAAAAATCATATAAGTAACTAACAAATATTTAATAAAACCTTATATTAACTGATAAATTGTTGTTAGAATACAATAAGAGAATGTTTTGAAGAAAACTGATGTAAGTAACTAACATATTTTCAATAAAACCTTATATTAACTACTAAATTCATATTAGAATACTATATGAGTATGTTTTGAGGAAAAATCATATAAGTAAATAATAAATGTTTAATAAAACCTTATATTAACTACTAAATTCTTATTAGAATACTATAAGAGTATATTTTGAGGAAAAATAATATAAGTAACTAACAAATGTTTAATAAAACCTTATATTAACAAAGAAGTTGTTGTCAGAATAGAATAAAAGTATGTTTTGTAGAAAACTGATGTAAGTAACTAACAAATTTTCAATAAAACCGTATATTAACAACTAAATTCATATTAGAATACTATAAGGGTATGTTTTGAGGAAAAATCATATAAGTAACTAACAAATGTTTAATAAAACCTTATATTAACAAAGAAATTGTTGTTAGAATACAATAAGAGTATGTTTTGAGGAAAACTCATGTAAGTAACTAACAAATGTTCAATAAAACCTTATATTAACTACTAAATTCTTATTAGAATACTATAAGAGTATGTTTTGAGGAAAAATCATATAAGTAACTAACAAATGTTTAATAAAACCATATATTAACAAAAAAATTGTTGTTAGAATACAATAAAAGTATGTTTTGAGGAAAACTCATGTAAGTAACTAACAAATGTTCAATAAAACCTTATATTAACAAAGAAATTGTTGTTAGAATACAATAAGAGTATGTTTTGATGAAAACTCATGTAAGTAACTAACAAATGTTCAATAAAACCTTATATTAACTACTAAATTCTTATTAGAATACTATAAGAGTATGTTTTGAGGAAAAATGATATAAGAAACTAACAAATGTTTAATAAAACCTTATATTAACTGATAAATTGTTGTTAGAATACAATAAGAGAATGTTTTGAAGAAAAATGATGTAAGTAACTAACATATTTTCAATAAAACCTTATATTAACTACTAAATTCATATTAGAATACTATATGAGTATATTTTGAGGAAAAATCATATAAGTAAATAATAAATGTTTAATAAAACCTTATATTAACTACTAAATTCTTATTAGAATACTATAAGAGTATATTTTGAGGAAAAATCATATAAGTAACTAACAAATGTTTAATAAAACCTTATATTAACAAAGAAGTTATTGTCAGAATATAATAAGAGTATGTTTTGTAGAAAACTGATGTAAGTAACTAACAAATTTTCAATAAAACCTTATATTAACAACTAAATTCATATTAGAATACTATAAGGGTATGTTTTGAGGAAAAATCATATAAGTAACTAACAAATGTTTAATAAAACCTTATATTAACAAAGAAATTGTTGTTAGAATACAATAAGAGTATGTTTTGAGGAAAACTCATGTAAGTAACTAACAAATGTTCAATAAAACCTTATATTAACTACTAAATTCTTATTAGAATACTATAAGAGTATGTTTTGAGGAAAAATCATATAAGTAACTAACAAATGTTTAATAAAACCTTATATTAACAAAGAAATAGTTGTTAGAATAAAATAAAGTATGTTTTGCGGAAAACCCATCTAAGTAACTAACAAATGTTCAACAAAACCTTATATTAACTACTAAATTCTTATTAAAATACTATAAGAGTATGTTTTGAGGAAAAATCACATAAGTAACTAACAAATTTTTTATTAAAACCTTATACTAACTAATAAATTGTTATTAGAATATGATAAAAGTATGTTTTCAGGAAAACTCATGTAAGTAACTAACAAATGTTGAATAAAACCTTATATTAACTACTAAATTCATATTAGAATACTATATGAGTATGTTTTGAGGAAAAATCATATATGTAAATAACAAATGTTTAATAAAACCTTATATTAACTATTAAATTCTTATTAGAATACTATAAGAGTATATTTTGAGGAAATATCATATAAGTAACTAACAAATGTTTAATAAAACCTTATATTAACAAAGAAATTGTTATTAGAATACAATAAGAGTATGTTTTGAGGAAAACTGATGTAAGTAACTAACAAATTTTCAATAAAACCTTATATTAACAACTAAATTCATATTAGAATACTATAAGAGTATGTTTTGAGGAAAAATCATATAAGTAACTAACAAATGTTTAATAAAACCTTATATTAACAAAAAAATTGTTGTTAGAATACAATAAAAGTATGTTTTGAGGAAAACTCATTTAAGTAACTAACAAATGTTCAATAAAACCTTATATTAACAAAGAAATTGTTGTTAGAATACAATAAGAGTATGTTTTGAGGAAAACTCATGTAAGTAACTAACAAATGTTCAATAAAACCTTATATTAACTACTAAATTCTTATTAGAATACTATAAGAGTATGTTTTGAGGAAAAATCATATAAGTAACTAACAAATGTTTAATAAAACCTTATATTAACCGATAAATTGTTGTTAGAATACAATAAGAGAATGTTTTGAAGAAAACTGATGTAAGTAACTAACATATTTTCAATAAAACCTTATATTAACTACTAAATTCATATTAGAATACTATATGAGTATGTTTTGAGGAAAAATCATATAAGTAAATAATAAATGTTTAATAAAACCTTATATTAACTACTAAATTCTTATTAAAATACTATAAGAGTATATTTTGAGGAAAAATCATATAAGTAACTAACAAATGTTTAATAAAACCTTATATTAACAAAGAAGTTGTTGTCAGAATATAATACGAGTATGTTTTGTAGAAACTGATGTAAGTAACTAACAAATTTTCAATAAAACCTTATATTAACAACTAAATTCATATTAGAATACTATAAGAGTATGTTTTGAGGAAAAATCATATAAGTAACTAACAAATATTTAATAAAACCTTATATTAACAAAGAAATTGTTGTTAGAATATGATAAAAGTATGTTTTCAGGAAAACTCATGTAAGTAACTAACAAATGTTGAATAAAACCTTATATTAACTACTAAATTCATATTAGAATACTATATGAGTATGTTTTGAGGAAAAATCATATATGTAAAAAACAAATGTTTAATAAAACCTTATATTAACTACTAAATTCATATTAGAATACTATAAGAGTATATTTTGAGGAAAAATCATATAAGTAACTAACAAATATTTAATAAAACCTTATATTAACAAAGAAATTGTTGTTAGAATACAATAAGAATATGTTTTGAGGAAAACTGATGTAAGTAACTAACAAATTTTCAATAAAACCTTATATTAACAACTAAATTCATATTAGAATACTATAAGAGTATGTTTTGAGGAAAAATCATATAAGTAACTAACAAATGTTTAATAAAACCTTATATTAACAAAGAAATTGTTGTTAGAATACAATAAGAGTATGTTTTGAGGAAAACTCATGTAAGTAACTAACAAATGTTCAATAAAACCTTATGTTAACTACTAAATTCTTATTAGAATACTATAAGAGTATGTTTTGAGGAAAAATCATATAAGTAACTAACAAATATTTAATAAAACCTTATATTAACTGATAAATTGTTGTTAGAATACAATAAGAGAATGTTTTGAAGAAAACTGATGTAAGTAACTAACATATTTTCAATAAAACCTTATATTAACTACTAAATTCATATTAGAATACTATATGAGTATGTTTTGAGGAAAAATCATATAAGTAAATAATAAATGTTTAATAAAACCTTATATTAACTACTAAATTCTTATTAGAATACTATAAGAGTATATTTTGAGGAAAAATAATATAAGTAACTAACAAATGTTTAATAAAACCTTATATTAACAAAGAAGTTGTTGTCAGAATAGAATAAAAGTATGTTTTGTAGAAAACTGATGTAAGTAACTAACAAATTTTCAATAAAACCGTATATTAACAACTAAATTCATATTAGAATACTATAAGGGTATGTTTTGAGGAAAAATCATATAAGTAACTAACAAATGTTTAATAAAACCTTATATTAACAAAGAAATTGTTGTTAGAATACAATAAGAGTATGTTTTGAGGAAAACTCATGTAAGTAACTAACAAATGTTCAATAAAACCTTATATTAACTACTAAATTCTTATTAGAATACTATAAGAGTATGTTTTGAGGAAAAATCATATAAGTAACTAACAAATGTTTAATAAAACCATATATTAACAAAAAAATTGTTGTTAGAATACAATAAAAGTATGTTTTGAGGAAAACTCATGTAAGTAACTAACAAATGTTGAATAAAACCTTATATTAACTACTAAATTCATATTAGAATACTATATGAGTATGTTTTGAGGAAAAATCATATATGTAAAAAACAAATGTTTAATAAAACCTTATATTAACTACTAAATTCATATTAGAATACTATAAGAGTATATTTTGAGGAAAAATCATATAAGTAACTAACAAATATTTAATAAAACCTTATATTAACAAAGAAATTGTTGTTAGAATACAATAAGAGTATGTTTTGAGGAAAACTGATGTAAGTAACTAACAAATTTTCAATAAAACCTTATATTAACAACTAAATTCATATTAGAATACTATAAGAGTATGTTTTGAGGAAAAATCATATAAGTAACTAACAAATGTTTAATAAAACCTTATATTAACAAAGAAATTGTTGTTAGAATACAATAAGAGTATGTTTTGAGGAAAACTCATGTAAGTAACTAACAAATGTTCAATAAAACCTTATGTTAACTACTAAATTCTTATTAGAATACTATAAGAGTATGTTTTGAGGAAAAATCATATAAGTAACTAACAAATATTTAATAAAACCTTATATTAACTGATAAATTGTTGTTAGAATACAATAAGAGAATGTTTTGAAGAAAACTGATGTAAGTAACTAACATATTTTCAATAAAACCTTATATTAACTACTAAATTCATATTAGAATACTATATGAGTATGTTTTGAGGAAAAATCATATAAGTAAATAATAAATGTTTAATAAAACCTTATATTAACTACTAAATTCTTATTAGAATACTATAAGAGTATATTTTGAGGAAAAATAATATAAGTAACTAACAAATGTTTAATAAAACCTTATATTAACAAAGAAGTTGTTGTCAGAATAGAATAAAAGTATGTTTTGTAGAAAACTGATGTAAGTAACTAACAAATTTTCAATAAAACCGTATATTAACAACTAAATTCATATTAGAATACTATAAGGGTATGTTTTGAGGAAAAATCATATAAGTAACTAACAAATGTTTAATAAAACCTTATATTAACAAAGAAATTGTTGTTAGAATACAATAAGAGTATGTTTTGAGGAAAACTCATGTAAGTAACTAACAAATGTTCAATAAAACCTTATATTAACTACTAAATTCTTATTAGAATACTATAAGAGTATGTTTTGAGGAAAAATCATATAAGTAACTAACAAATGTTTAATAAAACCATATATTAACAAAAAAATTGTTGTTAGAATACAATAAAAGTATGTTTTGAGGAAAACTCATGTAAGTAACTAACAAATGTTCAATAAAACCTTATATTAACAAAGAAATTGTTGTTAGAATACAATAAGAGTATGTTTTGATGAAAACTCATGTAAGTAACTAACAAATGTTCAATAAAACCTTATATTAACTACTAAATTCTTATTAGAATACTATAAGAGTATGTTTTGAGGAAAAATGATATAAGAAACTAACAAATGTTTAATAAAACCTTATATTAACTGATAAATTGTTGTTAGAATACAATAAGAGAATGTTTTGAAGAAAAATGATGTAAGTAACTAACATATTTTCAATAAAACCTTATATTAACTACTAAATTCATATTAGAATACTATATGAGTATATTTTGAGGAAAAATCATATAAGTAAATAATAAATGTTTAATAAAACCTTATATTAACTACTAAATTCTTATTAGAATACTATAAGAGTATATTTTGAGGAAAAATCATATAAGTAACTAACAAATGTTTAATAAAACCTTATATTAACAAAGAAGTTATTGTCAGAATATAATAAGAGTATGTTTTGTAGAAAACTGATGTAAGTAACTAACAAATTTTCAATAAAACCTTATATTAACAACTAAATTCATATTAGAATACTATAAGGGTATGTTTTGAGGAAAAATCATATAAGTAACTAACAAATGTTTAATAAAACCTTATATTAACAAAGAAATTGTTGTTAGAATACAATAAGAGTATGTTTTGAGGAAAACTCATGTAAGTAACTAACAAATGTTCAATAAAACCTTATATTAACTACTAAATTCTTATTAGAATACTATAAGAGTATGTTTTGAGGAAAAATCATATAAGTAACTAACAAATGTTTAATAAAACCTTATATTAACAAAGAAATAGTTGTTAGAATAAAATAAAGTATGTTTTGCGGAAAACCCATCTAAGTAACTAACAAATGTTCAACAAAACCTTATATTAACTACTAAATTCTTATTAAAATACTATAAGAGTATGTTTTGAGGAAAAATCACATAAGTAACTAACAAATTTTTTATTAAAACCTTATACTAACTAATAAATTGTTATTAGAATATGATAAAAGTATGTTTTCAGGAAAACTCATGTAAGTAACTAACAAATGTTGAATAAAACCTTATATTAACTACTAAATTCATATTAGAATACTATATGAGTATGTTTTGAGGAAAAATCATATATGTAAATAACAAATGTTTAATAAAACCTTATATTAACTATTAAATTCTTATTAGAATACTATAAGAGTATATTTTGAGGAAATATCATATAAGTAACTAACAAATGTTTAATAAAACCTTATATTAACAAAGAAATTGTTATTAGAATACAATAAGAGTATGTTTTGAGGAAAACTGATGTAAGTAACTAACAAATTTTCAATAAAACCTTATATTAACAACTAAATTCATATTAGAATACTATAAGAGTATGTTTTGAGGAAAAATCATATAAGTAACTAACAAATGTTTAATAAAACCTTATATTAACAAAAAAATTGTTGTTAGAATACAATAAAAGTATGTTTTGAGGAAAACTCATTTAAGTAACTAACAAATGTTCAATAAAACCTTATATTAACAAAGAAATTGTTGTTAGAATACAATAAGAGTATGTTTTGAGGAAAACTCATGTAAGTAACTAACAAATGTTCAATAAAACCTTATATTAACTACTAAATTCTTATTAGAATACTATAAGAGTATGTTTTGAGGAAAAATCATATAAGTAACTAACAAATGTTTAATAAAACCTTATATTAACCGATAAATTGTTGTTAGAATACAATAAGAGAATGTTTTGAAGAAAACTGATGTAAGTAACTAACATATTTTCAATAAAACCTTATATTAACTACTAAATTCATATTAGAATACTATATGAGTATGTTTTGAGGAAAAATCATATAAGTAAATAATAAATGTTTAATAAAACCTTATATTAACTACTAAATTCTTATTAAAATACTATAAGAGTATATTTTGAGGAAAAATCATATAAGTAACTAACAAATGTTTAATAAAACCTTATATTAACAAAGAAGTTGTTGTCAGAATATAATACGAGTATGTTTTGTAGAAACTGATGTAAGTAACTAACAAATTTTCAATAAAACCTTATATTAACAACTAAATTCATATTAGAATACTATAAGAGTATGTTTTGAGGAAAAATCATATAAGTAACTAACAAATATTTAATAAAACCTTATATTAACAAAGAAATTGTTGTTAGAATATGATAAAAGAATGTTTTCAGGAAAACTCATGTAAGTAACTAACAAATGTTGAATAAAACCTTATATTAACTACTAAATTCATATTAGAATACTATATGAGTATGTTTTGAGGAAAAATCATATATGTAAAAAACAAATGTTTAATAAAACCTTATATTAACTACTAAATTCATATTAGAATACTATAAGAGTATATTTTGAGGAAAAATCATATAAGTAACTAACAAATATTTAATAAAACCTTATATTAACAAAGAAATTGTTGTTAGAATACAATAAGAGTATGTTTTGAGGAAAACTGATGTAAGTAACTAACAAATTTTCAATAAAACCTTATATTAACAACTAAATTCATATTAGAATACTATAAGAGTATGTTTTGAGGAAAAATCATATAAGTAACTAACAAATGTTTAATAAAACCTTATATTAACAAAGAAATTGTTGTTAGAATACAATAAGAGTATGTTTTGAGGAAAACTCATGTAAGTAACTAACAAATGTTCAATAAAACCTTATGTTAACTACTAAATTCTTATTAGAATACTATAAGAGTATGTTTTGAGGAAAAATCATATAAGTAACTAACAAATATTTAATAAAACCTTATATTAACTGATAAATTGTTGTTAGAATACAATAAGAGAATGTTTTGAAGAAAACTGATGTAAGTAACTAACATATTTTCAATAAAACCTTATATTAACTACTAAATTCATATTAGAATACTATATGAGTATGTTTTGAGGAAAAATCATATAAGTAAATAATAAATGTTTAATAAAACCTTATATTAACTACTAAATTCTTATTAGAATACTATAAGAGTATATTTTGAGGAAAAATAATATAAGTAACTAACAAATGTTTAATAAAACCTTATATTAACAAAGAAGTTGTTGTCAGAATAGAATAAAAGTATGTTTTGTAGAAAACTGATGTAAGTAACTAACAAATTTTCAATAAAACCGTATATTAACAACTAAATTCATATTAGAATACTATAAGAGTATGTTTTGAGGAAAAATCATATAAGTAACTAACAAATGTTTAATAAAACCTTATATTAACAAAGAAATAGTTGTTAGAATAAAATAAAGTATGTTTTGCGGAAAACCCATGTAAGTAACTAACAAATGTTCAATAAAACCTTATATTAACTACTAAATTCTTATTAAAATACTATAAGAGTATGTTTTGAGGAAAAATCACATAAGTAACTAACAAATTTTTTATTAAAACCTTATATTAACTAATAAATTGTTGTTAGAATACAATAAGAGAATGTTTTGAGGAAAACTGATGTAAGTAACTAACATATTTTCAATAAAACCTTATATTAACTACTAAATTCATATTAGAATACTATAAGAGTATGTTTTGAGGAAAAATCATATAAGTAACTAACAAATGTTTAATAAAACCTTATATTAACAAAGAAATTGTTGTTAGAATATGATAAAAGTATGTTTTCAGGAAAACTCATGTAAATAACTAACAAATGTTGAATAAAACCTTATATTAACTACTAAATTCATATTAGAATACTATATGAGTATGTTTTGAGGAAAAATCATATAAGTAAATAATAAATGTTTAATAAAACCTTATATTAACTACTAAATTCTTATTAGAATACTATAAGAGTATATTTTGAGGAAAAATCACATAAGTAACTAACAAATGTTTAATAAAACCTTATATTAACAAAGAAATTGTTGTTAGAATACAATAAGAGTATGTTTTGAGGAAAACTGATGTAAGTAACTAACAAATTTTCAATAAAACCTTATATTAACAACTAAATTCATATTAGAATACTATAAGAGTATGTTTTGAGGAAAAATCATATAAGTAACTAACAAATGTTTAATAAAACCTTATATTAACAAAGAAATTGTTGTTAGAATACAATAAGAGTATGTTTTGAGGAAAACTCATGTAAGTAACTAACAAATGTTCAATAAAACCTTATGTTAACTACTAAATTCTTATTAGAATACTATAAGAGTATGTTTTGAGGAAAAATCATATAAGTAACTAACAAATATTTAATAAAACCTTATATTAACTGATAAATTGTTGTTAGAATACAATAAGAGAATGTTTTGAAGAAAACTGATGTAAGTAACTAACATATTTTCAATAAAACCTTATATTAACTACTAAATTCATATTAGAATACTATATGAGTATGTTTTGAGGAAAAATCATATAAGTAAATAATAAATGTTTAATAAAACCTTATATTAACTACTAAATTCTTATTAGAATACTATAAGAGTATATTTTGAGGAAAAATCATATAAGTAACTAACAAATGTTTAATAAAACCTTATATTAACAAAGAAGTTGTTGTCAGAATAGAATAAAAGTATGTTTTGTAGAAAACTGATGTAAGTAACTAACAAATTTTCAATAAAACCGTATATTAACAACTAAATTCATATTAGAATACTATAAGAGTATGTTTTGAGGAAAAATCATATAAGTAACTAACAAATGTTTAATAAAACCTTATATTAACAAAGAAATAGTTGTTAGAATAAAATAAAGTATGTTTTGCGGAAAACCCATGTAAGTAACTAACAAATGTTCAATAAAACCTTATATTAACTACTAAATTCTTATTAAAATACTATAAGAGTATGTTTTGAGGAAAAATCACATAAGTAACTAACAAATTTTTTATTAAAACCTTATATTAACTAATAAATTGTTGTTAGAATACAATAAGAGAATGTTTTGAGGAAAACTGATGTAAGTAACTAACATATTTTCAATAAAACCTTATATTAACTACTAAATTCATATTAGAATACTATAAGAGTATGTTTTGAGGAAAAATCATATAAGTAACTAACAAATATTTAATAAAACCTTATATTAACAAAGAAATTGTTGTTAGAATATGATAAAAGTATGTTTTCAGGAAAACTCATGTAAGTAACTAACAAATGTTGAATAAAACCTTATATTAACTACTAAATTCATATTAGAATACTATATGAGTATGTTTTGAGGAAAAATCATATATGTAAAAAACAAATGTTTAATAAAACCTTATATTAACTACTAAATTCATATTAGAATACTATAAGAGTATATTTTGAGGAAAAATCATATAAGTAACTAACAAATATTTAATAAAACCTTATATTAACAAAGAAATTGTTGTTAGAATACAATAAGAGTATGTTTTGAGGAAAACTGATGTAAGTAACTAACAAATTTTCAATAAAACCTTATATTAACAACTAAATTCATATTAGAATACTATAAGAGTATGTTTTGAGGAAAAATCATATAAGTAACTAACAAATGTTTAATAAAACCTTATATTAACAAAGAAATTGTTGTTAGAATACAATAAGAGTATGTTTTGAGGAAAACTCATGTAAGTAACTAACAAATGTTCAATAAAACCTTATGTTAACTACTAAATTCTTATTAGAATACTATAAGAGTATGTTTTGAGGAAAAATCATATAAGTAACTAACAAATATTTAATAAAACCTTATATTAACTGATAAATTGTTGTTAGAATACAATAAGAGAATGTTTTGAAGAAAACTGATGTAAGTAACTAACATATTTTCAATAAAACCTTATATTAACTACTAAATTCATATTAGAATACTATATGAGTATGTTTTGAGGAAAAATCATATAAGTAAATAATAAATGTTTAATAAAACCTTATATTAACTACTAAATTCTTATTAGAATACTATAAGAGTATATTTTGAGGAAAAATAATATAAGTAACTAACAAATGTTTAATAAAACCTTATATTAACAAAGAAGTTGTTGTCAGAATAGAATAAAAGTATGTTTTGTAGAAAACTGATGTAAGTAACTAACAAATTTTCAATAAAACCGTATATTAACAACTAAATTCATATTAGAATACTATAAGAGTATGTTTTGAGGAAAAATCATATAAGTAACTAACAAATGTTTAATAAAACCTTATATTAACAAAGAAATAGTTGTTAGAATAAAATAAAGTATGTTTTGCGGAAAACCCATGTAAGTAACTAACAAATGTTCAATAAAACCTTATATTAACTACTAAATTCTTATTAAAATACTATAAGAGTATGTTTTGAGGAAAAATCACATAAGTAACTAACAAATTTTTTATTAAAACCTTATATTAACTAATAAATTGTTGTTAGAATACAATAAGAGAATGTTTTGAGGAAAACTGATGTAAGTAACTAACATATTTTCAATAAAACCTTATATTAACTACTAAATTCATATTAGAATACTATAAGAGTATGTTTTGAGGAAAAATCATATAAGTAACTAACAAATATTTAATAAAACCTTATATTAACAAAGAAATTGTTGTTAGAATATGATAAAAGTATGTTTTCAGGAAAACTCATGTAAGTAACTAACAAATGTTGAATAAAACCTTATATTAACTACTAAATTCATATTAGAATACTATATGAGTATGTTTTGAGGAAAAATCATATATGTAAAAAACAAATGTTTAATAAAACCTTATATTAACTACTAAATTCATATTAGAATACTATAAGAGTATATTTTGAGGAAAAATCATATAAGTAACTAACAAATATTTAATAAAACCTTATATTAACAAAGAAATTGTTGTTAGAATACAATAAGAGTATGTTTTGAGGAAAACTGATGTAAGTAACTAACAAATTTTCAATAAAACCTTATATTAACAACTAAATTCATATTAGAATACTATAAGAGTATGTTTTGAGGAAAAATCATATAAGTAACTAACAAATGTTTAATAAAACCTTATATTAACAAAGAAATTGTTGTTAGAATACAATAAGAGTATGTTTTGAGGAAAACTCATGTAAGTAACTAACAAATGTTCAATAAAACCTTATGTTAACTACTAAATTCTTATTAGAATACTATAAGAGTATGTTTTGAGGAAAAATCATATAAGTAACTAACAAATATTTAATAAAACCTTATATTAACTGATAAATTGTTGTTAGAATACAATAAGAGAATGTTTTGAAGAAAACTGATGTAAGTAACTAACATATTTTCAATAAAACCTTATATTAACTACTAAATTCATATTAGAATACTATATGAGTATGTTTTGAGGAAAAATCATATAAGTAAATAATAAATGTTTAATAAAACCTTATATTAACTACTAAATTCTTATTAGAATACTATAAGAGTATATTTTGAGGAAAAATAATATAAGTAACTAACAAATGTTTAATAAAACCTTATATTAACAAAGAAGTTGTTGTCAGAATAGAATAAAAGTATGTTTTGTAGAAAACTGATGTAAGTAACTAACAAATTTTCAATAAAACCGTATATTAACAACTAAATTCATATTAGAATACTATAAGAGTATGTTTTGAGGAAAAATCATATAAGTAACTAACAAATGTTTAATAAAACCTTATATTAACAAAGAAATAGTTGTTAGAATAAAATAAAGTATGTTTTGCGGAAAACCCATGTAAGTAACTAACAAATGTTCAATAAAACCTTATATTAACTACTAAATTCTTATTAAAATACTATAAGAGTATGTTTTGAGGAAAAATCACATAAGTAACTAACAAATTTTTTATTAAAACCTTATATTAACTAATAAATTGTTGTTAGAATACAATAAGAGAATGTTTTGAGGAAAACTGATGTAAGTAACTAACATATTTTCAATAAAACCTTATATTAACTACTAAATTCATATTAGAATACTATAAGAGTATGTTTTGAGGAAAAATCATATAAGTAACTAACAAATGTTTAATAAAACCTTATATTAACAAAGAAATTGTTGTTAGAATATGATAAAAGTATGTTTTCAGGAAAACTCATGTAAATAACTAACAAATGTTGAATAAAACCTTATATTAACTACTAAATTCATATTAGAATACTATATGAGTATGTTTTGAGGAAAAATCATATAAGTAAATAATAAATGTTTAATAAAACCTTATATTAACTACTAAATTCTTATTAGAATACTATAAGAGTATATTTTGAGGAAAAATCACATAAGTAACTAACAAATGTTTAATAAAACCTTATATTAACAAAGAAATTGTTGTTAGAATACAATAAGAGTATGTTTTGAGGAAAACTGATGTAAGTAACTAACAAATTTTCAATAAAACCTTATATTAACAACTAAATTCATATTAGAATACTATAAGAGTATGTTTTGAGGAAAAATCATATAAGTAACTAACAAATGTTTAATAAAACCTTATATTAACAAAGAAATTGTTGTTAGAATACAATAAGAGTATGTTTTGAGGAAAACTCATGTAAGTAACTAACAAATGTTCAATAAAACCTTATGTTAACTACTAAATTCTTATTAGAATACTATAAGAGTATGTTTTGAGGAAAAATCATATAAGTAACTAACAAATATTTAATAAAACCTTATATTAACTGATAAATTGTTGTTAGAATACAATAAGAGAATGTTTTGAAGAAAACTGATGTAAGTAACTAACATATTTTCAATAAAACCTTATATTAACTACTAAATTCATATTAGAATACTATATGAGTATGTTTTGAGGAAAAATCATATAAGTAAATAATAAATGTTTAATAAAACCTTATATTAACTACTAAATTCTTATTAGAATACTATAAGAGTATATTTTGAGGAAAAATCATATAAGTAACTAACAAATGTTTAATAAAACCTTATATTAACAAAGAAGTTGTTGTCAGAATAGAATAAAAGTATGTTTTGTAGAAAACTGATGTAAGTAACTAACAAATTTTCAATAAAACCGTATATTAACAACTAAATTCATATTAGAATACTATAAGAGTATGTTTTGAGGAAAAATCATATAAGTAACTAACAAATGTTTAATAAAACCTTATATTAACAAAGAAATAGTTGTTAGAATAAAATAAAGTATGTTTTGCGGAAAACCCATGTAAGTAACTAACAAATGTTCAATAAAACCTTATATTAACTACTAAATTCTTATTAAAATACTATAAGAGTATGTTTTGAGGAAAAATCACATAAGTAACTAACAAATTTTTTATTAAAACCTTATATTAACTAATAAATTGTTGTTAGAATACAATAAGAGAATGTTTTGAGGAAAACTGATGTAAGTAACTAACATATTTTCAATAAAACCTTATATTAACTACTAAATTCATATTAGAATACTATAAGAGTATGTTTTGAGGAAAAATCATATAAGTAACTAACAAATGTTTAATAAAACCTTATATTAACAAAGAAATTGTTGTTAGAATATGATAAAAGTATGTTTTCAGGAAAACTCATGTAAATAACTAACAAATGTTGAATAAAACCTTATATTAACTACTAAATTCATATTAGAATACTATATGAGTATGTTTTGAGGAAAAATCATATATGTAAATAACAAATGTTTAATAAAACCTTATATTAACTACTAAATTCTTATTAGAATACTATAGGAGTATATTTTGAGGAAATATCATATAAGTAACTAACAAATGTTTAATAAAACCTTATATTAACAAAGAAATTGTTGTTAGAATACAATAAGAGTATGTTTTGAGGAAAACTGATGTAAGTAACTAACAAATTTTCAATAAAACCTTATATTAACAACTAAATTCATATTAGAATACTATAAGAGTATGTTTTGAGGAAAAATCATATAAGTAACTAACAAATGTTTAATAAAACCTTATATTAACAAAGAAATTGTTGTTAGAATACAATAAGAGTATGTTTTGAGGAAAACTCATGTAAGTAACTAACAAATGTTCAATAAAACCTTATGTTAACTACTAAATTCTTATTTGAATACTATAAGAGTATGTTTTGAGGAAAAATCATATAAGTAACTAACAAATATTTAATAAAACCTTATATTAACTGATAAATTGTTGTTAGAATACAATAAGAGAATGTTTTGAAGAAAACTGATGTAAGTAACTAACATATTTTCAATAAAACCTTATATTAACTACTAAATTCATATTAGAATACTATATGAGTATGTTTTGAGGAAAAATCATATAAGTAAATAATAAATGTTTAATAAAACCTTATATTAACTACTAAATTCTTATTAGAATACTATAAGAGTATATTTTGAGGAAAAATCATATAAGTAACTAACAAATGTTTAATAAAACCTTATATTAACAAAGAAGTTGTTGTCAGAATAGAATAAAACTATGTTTTGTAGAAAACTGATGTAAGTAACTAACAAATTTTCAATAAAACCGTATATTAACAACTAAATTCATATTAGAATACTATAAGAGTATGTTTTGAGGAAAAATCATATAAGTAACTAACAAATGTTTAATAAAACCTTATATTAACAAAGAAATAGTTGTTAGAATAAAATAAAGTATGTTTTGCGGAAAACCCATGTAAGTAACTAACAAATGTTCAATAAAACCTTATATTAACTACTAAATTCTTATTAAAATACTATAAGAGTATGTTTTGAGGAAAAATCACATAAGTAACTAACAAATTTTTTATTAAAACCTTATATTAACTAATAAATTGTTGTTAGAATACAATAAGAGAATGTTTTGAGGAAAACTGATGTAAGTAACTAACATATTTTCAATAAAACCTTATATTAACTACTAAATTCATATTAGAATACTATAAGAGTATGTTTTGAGGAAAAATCATATAAGTAACTAACAAATGTTTAATAAAACCTTATATTAACAAAGAAATTGTTGTTAGAATATGATAAAAGTATGTTTTCAGGAAAACTCATGTAAGTAACTAACAAATGTTGAATAAAACCTTATATTAACTACTAAATTCATATTAGAATACTATATGAGTATGTTTTGAGGAAAAATCATATATGTAAATAACAAATGTTTAATAAAACCTTATATTAACTACTAAATTCTTATTAGAATACTATAAGAGTATATTTTGAGGAAATATCATATAAGTAACTAACAAATGTTTAATAAAACCTTATATTAACAAAGAAATTGTTGTTAGAATACAATAAGAGTATGTTTTGAGGAAAACTGATGTAAGTAACTAACAAATTTTCAATAAAACCTTATATTAACAACTAAATTCATATTAGAATACTATAAGAGTATGTTTTGAGGAAAAATCATATAAGTAACTAACAAATGTTTAATAAAACCTTATATTAACAAAGAAATTGTTGTTAGAATACTATAAGAGTATGTTTTGAGGAAAACTCATGTAAGTAACTAACAAATGTTCAATAAAACCTTATGTTAACTACTAAATTCTTATTAGAATACTATAAGAGTATGTTTTGAGGGAAAATCATATATGTAACTAACAAATATTTAATAAAACCTTATATTAACTGATAAATTGTTGTTAGAATACAATAAGAGAATGTTTTGAAGAAAACTGATGTAAGTAACTAACATATTTTCAATAAAACCTTATATTAACTACTAAATTCATATTAGAATACTATATGAGTATGTTTTGAGGAAAAATCATATAAGTAAATAATAAATGTTTAATAAATCCTTATATTAACTACTAAATTCTTATTAAAATACTATAAGAGTATATTTTGAGGAAAAATCATATAAGTAACTAACAAATGTTTAATAAAACCTTATATTAACAAAGAAGTTGTTGTCAGAATATAATACGAGTATGTTTTGTAGAAACTGATGTAAGTAACTAACAAATTTTCAATAAAACCTTATATTAACAACTAAATTCATATTAGAATACTATAAGAGTATGTTTTGAGGAAAAATCATATAAGTAACTAACAAATGTTTAATAAAACCTTATATTAACAAAGAAATTGTTGTTAGAATATGATAAAAGTATGTTTTAAGGAAAACTCATGTAAGTAACTAACAAATGTTGAATAAAACCTTATATTAACTACTAAATTCATATTAGAATACTATATGAGTATGTTTTGAGGAAAAATCATATATGTAAAAAACAAATGTTTAATAAAACCTTATATTAACTACTAAATTCATATTAGAATACTATAAGAGTATATTTTGAGGAAAAATCATATAAGTAACTAACAAATATTTAATAAAACCTTATATTAACAAAGAAATTGTTGTTAGAATACAATAAGAGTATGTTTTGAGGAAAACTGATGTAAGTAACTAACAAATTTTCAATAAAACCTTATATTAACAACTAAATTCATATTAGAATACTATAAGAGTATGTTTTGAGGAAAAATCATATAAGTAACTAACAAATGTTTAATAAAACCTTATATTAACAAAGAAATTGTTGTTAGAATACAATAAGAGTATGTTTTGAGGAAAACTCATGTAAGTAACTAACAAATGTTCAATAAAACCTTATGTTAACTACTAAATTCTTATTTGAATACTATAAGAGTATGTTTTGAGGAAAAATCATATAAGTAACTAACAAATATTTAATAAAACCTTATATTAACTGATAAATTGTTGTTAGAATACAATAAGAGAATGATTTGAAGAAAACTGATGTAAGTAACTAACATATTTTCAATAAAACCTTATATTAACTACTAAATTCATATTAGAATACTATATGAGTATGTTTTGAGGAAAAATCATATAAGTAAATAATAAATGTTTAATAAAACCTTATATTAACTACTAAATTCTTATTAGAATACTATAAGAGTATATTTTGAGGAAAAATCATATAAGTAACTAACAAATGTTTAATAAAACCTTATATTAACAAAGAAGTTGTTGTCAGAATAGAATAAAAGTATGTTTTGTAGAAAACTGATGTAAGTAACTAACAAATTTTCAATAAAACCGTATATTAACAACTAAATTCATATTAGAATACTATAAGAGTATGTTTTGAGGAAAAATCATATAAGTAACTAACAAATGTTTAATAAAACCTTATATTAACAAAGAAATAGTTGTTAGAATAAAATAAAGTATGTTTTGCGGAAAACCCATGTAAGTAACTAACAAATGTTCAATAAAACCTTATATTAACTACTAAATTCTTATTAAAATACTATAAGAGTATGTTTTGAGGAAAAATCACATAAGTAACTAACAAATTTTTTATTAAAACCTTATATTAACTAATAAATTGTTGTTAGAATACAATAAGAGAATGTTTTGAGGAAAACTGATGTAAGTAACTAACATATTTTCAATAAAACCTTATATTAACTACTAAATTCATATTAGAATACTATAAGAGTATGTTTTGAGGAAAAATCATATAAGTAACTAACAAATGTTTAATAAAACCTTATATTAACAAAGAAATTGTTGTTAGAATATGATAAAAGTATGTTTTCAGGAAAACTCATGTAAATAACTAACAAATGTTGAATAAAACCTTATATTAACTACTAAATTCATATTAGAATACTATATGAGTATGTTTTGAGGAAAAATCATATAAGTAAATAATAAATGTTTAATAAAACCTTATATTAACTACTAAATTCTTATTAGAATACTATAAGAGTATATTTTGAGGAAAAATCACATAAGTAACTAACAAATGTTTAATAAAACCTTATATTAACAAAGAAATTGTTGTTAGAATACAATAAGAGTATGTTTTGAGGAAAACTGATGTAAGTAACTAACAAATTTTCAATAAAACCTTATATTAACAACTAAATTCATATTAGAATACTATAAGAGTATGTTTTGAGGAAAAATCATATAAGTAACTAACAAATGTTTAATAAAACCTTATATTAACAAAGAAATTGTTGTTAGAATACAATAAGAGTATGTTTTGAGGAAAACTCATGTAAGTAACTAACAAATGTTCAATAAAACCTTATGTTAACTACTAAATTCTTATTAGAATACTATAAGAGTATGTTTTGAGGAAAAATCATATAAGTAACTAACAAATATTTAATAAAACCTTATATTAACTGATAAATTGTTGTTAGAATACAATAAGAGAATGTTTTGAAGAAAACTGATGTAAGTAACTAACATATTTTCAATAAAACCTTATATTAACTACTAAATTCATATTAGAATACTATATGAGTATGTTTTGAGGAAAAATCATATAAGTAAATAATAAATGTTTAATAAAACCTTATATTAACTACTAAATTCTTATTAGAATACTATAAGAGTATATTTTGAGGAAAAATCATATAACTAACTAACAAATGTTTAATAAAACCTTATATTAACAAAGAAGTTGTTGTCAGAATAGAATAAAAGTATGTTTTGTAGAAAACTGATGTAAGTAACTAACAAATTTTCAATAAAACCGTATATTAACAACTAAATTCATATTAGAATACTATAAGAGTATGTTTTGAGGAAAAATCATATAAGTAACTAACAAATGTTTAATAAAACCTTATATTAACAAAGAAATAGTTGTTAGAATAAAATAAAGTATGTTTTGCGGAAAACCCATGTAAGTAACTAACAAATGTTCAATAAAACCTTATATTAACTACTAAATTCTTATTAAAATACTATAAGAGTATGTTTTGAGGAAAAATCACATAAGTAACTAACAAATTTTTTATTAAAACCTTATATTAACTAATAAATTGTTGTTAGAATACAATAAGAGAATGTTTTGAGGAAAACTGATGTAAGTAACTAACATATTTTCAATAAAACCTTATATTAACTACTAAATTCATATTAGAATACTATAAGAGTATGTTTTGAGGAAAAATCATATAAGTAACTAACAAATGTTTAATAAAACCTTATATTAACAAAGAAATTGTTGTTAGAATATGATAAAAGTATGTTTTCAGGAAAACTCATGTAAGTAACTAACAAATGTTGAATAAAACCTTATATTAACTACTAAATTCATATTAGAATACTATATGAGTATGTTTTGAGGAAAAATCATATATGTAAATAACAAATGTTTAATAAAACCTTATATTAACTACTAAATTCTTATTAGAATACTATAAGAGTATATTTTGAGGAAATATCATATAAGTAACTAACAAATGTTTAATAAAACCTTATATTAACAAAGAAATTGTTGTTAGAATACAATAAGAGTATGTTTTGAGGAAAACTGATGTAAGTAACTAACAAATTTTCAATAAAACCTTATATTAACAACTAAATTCATATTAGAATACTATAAGAGTATGTTTTGAGGAAAAATCATATAAGTAACTAACAAATGTTTAATAAAACCTTATATTAACAAAGAAATTGTTGTTAGATTACTATAAGAGTATGTTTTGAGGAAAACTCATGTAAGTAACTAACAAATGTTCAATAAAACCTTATGTTAACTACTAAATTCTTATTAGAATACTATAAGAGTATGTTTTGAGGGAAAATCATATATGTAACTAACAAATATTTAATAAAACCTTATATTAACTGATAAATTGTTGTTAGAATACAATAAGAGAATGTTTTGAAGAAAACTGATGTAAGTAACTAACATATTTTCAATAAAACCTTATATTAACTACTAAATTCATATTAGAATACTATATGAGTATGTTTTGAGGAAAAATCATATAAGTAAATAATAAATGTTTAATAAATCCTTATATTAACTACTAAATTCTTATTAAAATACTATAAGAGTATATTTTGAGGAAAAATCATATAAGTAACTAACAAATGTTTAATAAAACCTTATATTAACAAAGAAGTTGTTGTCAGAATATAATACGAGTATGTTTTGTAGAAACTGATGTAAGTAACTAACAAATTTTCAATAAAACCTTATATTAACAACTAAATTCATATTAGAATACTATAAGAGTATGTTTTGAGGAAAAATCATATAAGTAACTAACAAATGTTTAATAAAACCTTATATTAACAAAGAAATTGTTGTTAGAATATGATAAAAGTATGTTTTCAGGAAAACTCATGTAAGTAACTAACAAATGTTGAATAAAACCTTATATTAACTACTAAATTCATATTAGAATACTATATGAGTATGTTTTGAGGAAAAATCATATATGTAAAAAACAAATGTTTAATAAAACCTTATATTAACTACTAAATTCATATTAGAATACTATAAGAGTATATTTTGAGGAAAAATCATATAAGTAACTAACAAATATTTAATAAAACCTTATATTAACAAAGAAATTGTTGTTAGAATACAATAAGAGTATGTTTTGAGGAAAACTGATGTAAGTAACTAACAAATTTTCAATAAAACCTTATATTAACAACTAAATTCATATTAGAATACTATAAGAGTATGTTTTGAGGAAAAATCATATAAGTAACTAACAAATGTTTAATAAAACCTTATATTAACAAAGAAATTGTTGTTAGAATACAATAAGAGTATGTTTTGAGGAAAACTCATGTAAGTAACTAACAAATGTTCAATAAAACCTTATGTTAACTACTAAATTCTTATTAGAATACTATAAGAGTATGTTTTGAGGAAAAATCATATAAGTAACTAACAAATATTTAATAAAACCTTATATTAACTGATAAATTGTTGTTTGAATACAATAAGAGAATGTTTTGAAGAAAACTGATGTAAGTAACTAACATATTTTCAATAAAACCTTATATTAACTACTAAATTCATATTAGAATACTATATGAGTATGTTTTGAGGAAAAATCATATAAGTAAATAATAAATGTTTAATAAAACCTTATATTAACTACTAAATTCTTATTAGAATACTATAAGAGTATATTTTGAGGAAAAATCATATAAGTAACTAACAAATGTTTAATAAAACCTTATATTAACAAAGAAGTTGTTGTCAGAATAGAATAAAAGTATGTTTTGTAGAAAACTGATGTAAGTAACTAACAAATTTTCAATAAAACCGTATATTAACAACTAAATTCATATTAGAATACTATAAGAGTATGTTTTGAGGAAAAATCATATAAGTAACTAACAAATGTTTAATAAAACCTTATATTAACAAAGAAATAGTTGTTAGAATAAAATAAAGTATGTTTTGCGGAAAACTCATGTAAGTAACTAACAAATGTTCAATAAAACCTTATGTTAACTACTAAATTCTTATTAGAATACTATAAGAGTATGTTTTGAGGGAAAATCATATATGTAACTAACAAATATTTAATAAAACCTTATATTAACTGATAAATTGTTGTTAGAATACAATAAGAGAATGTTTTGAAGAAAACTGATGTAAGTAACTAACATATTTTCAATAAAACCTTATATTAACTACTAAATTCATATTAGAATACTATATGAGTATGTTTTGAGGAAAAATCATATAAGTAAATAATAAATGTTTAATAAATCCTTATATTAACTACTAAATTCTTATTAAAATACTATAAGAGTATATTTTGAGGAAAAATCATATAAGTAACTAACAAATGTTTAATAAAACCTTATATTAACAAAGAAGTTGTTGTCAGAATATAATACGAGTATGTTTTGTAGAAACTGATGTAAGTAACTAACAAATTTTCAATAAAACCTTATATTAACAACTAAATTCATATTAGAATACTATAAGAGTATGTTTTGAGGAAAAATCATATAAGTAACTAACAAATGTTTAATAAAACCTTATATTAACAAAGAAATTGTTGTTAGAATATGATAAAAGTATGTTTTCAGGAAAACTCATGTAAGTAACTAACAAATGTTGAATAAAACCTTATATTAACTACTAAATTCATATTAGAATACTATATGAGTATGTTTTGAGGAAAAATCATATATGTAAAAAACAAATGTTTAATAAAACCTTATATTAACTACTAAATTCATATTAGAATACTATAAGAGTATATTTTGAGGAAAAATCATATAAGTAACTAACAAATATTTAATAAAACCTTATATTAACAAAGAAATTGTTGTTAGAATACAATAAGAGTATGTTTTGAGGAAAACTGATGTAAGTAACTAACAAATTTTCAATAAAACCTTATATTAACAACTAAATTCATATTAGAATACTATAAGAGTATGTTTTGAGGAAAAATCATATAAGTAACTAACAAATGTTTAATAAAACCTTATATTAACAAAGAAATTGTTGTTAGAATACAATAAGAGTATGTTTTGAGGAAAACTCATGTAAGTAACTAACAAATGTTCAATAAAACCTTATGTTAACTACTAAATTCTTATTAGAATACTATAAGAGTATGTTTTGAGGAAAAATCATATAAGTAACTAACAAATATTTAATAAAACCTTATATTAACTGATAAATTGTTGTTTGAATACAATAAGAGAATGTTTTGAAGAAAACTGATGTAAGTAACTAACATATTTTCAATAAAACCTTATATTAACTACTAAATTCATATTAGAATACTATATGAGTATGTTTTGAGGAAAAATCATATAAGTAAATAATAAATGTTTAATAAAACCTTATATTAACTACTAAATTCTTATTAGAATACTATAAGAGTATATTTTGAGGAAAAATCATATAAGTAACTAACAAATGTTTAATAAAACCTTATATTAACAAAGAAGTTGTTGTCAGAATAGAATAAAAGTATGTTTTGTAGAAAACTGATGTAAGTAACTAACAAATTTTCAATAAAACCGTATATTAACAACTAAATTCATATTAGAATACTATAAGAGTATGTTTTGAGGAAAAATCATATAAGTAACTAACAAATGTTTAATAAAACCTTATATTAACAAAGAAATAGTTGTTAGAATAAAATAAAGTATGTTTTGCGGAAAACCCATGTAAGTAACTAACAAATGTTCAATAAAACCTTATATTAACTACTAAATTCTTATTAAAATACTATAAGAGTATGTTTTGAGGAAAAATCACATAAGTAACTAACAAATTTTTTATTAAAACCTTATATTAACTAATAAATTGTTGTTAGAATACAATAAGAGAATGTTTTGAGGAAAACTGATGTAAGTAACTAACATATTTTCAATAAAACCTTATATTAACTACTAAATTCATATTAGAATACTATAAGAGTATGTTTTGAGGAAAAATCATATAAGTAACTAACAAATGTTTAATAAAACCTTATATTAACAAAGAAATTGTTGTTAGAATATGATAAAAGTATGTTTTCAGGAAAACTCATGTAAATAACTAACAAATGTTGAATAAAACCTTATATTAAATACTAAATTCATATTAGAATACTATATGAGTATGTTTTGAGGAAAAATCATATAAGTAAATAATAAATGTTTAATAAAACCTTATATTAACTACTAAATTCTTATTAGAATACTATAAGAGTATATTTTGAGGAAAAATCACATAAGTAACTAACAAATGTTTAATAAAACCTTATATTAACAAAGAAATTGTTGTTAGAATACAATAAGAGTATGTTTTGAGGAAAACTGATGTAAGTAACTAACAAATTTTCAATAAAACCTTATATTAACAACTAAATTCATATTAGAATACTATAAGAGTATGTTTTGAGGAAAAATCATATAAGTAACTAACAAATGTTTAATAAAACCTTATATTAACAAAGAAATTGTTGTTAGAATACAATAAGAGTATGTTTTGAGGAAAACTCATGTAAGTAACTAACAAATGTTCAATAAAACCTTATGTTAACTACTAAATTCTTATTAGAATACTATAAGAGTATGTTTTGAGGAAAAATCATATAAGTAACTAACAAATATTTAATAAAACCTTATATTAACTGATAAATTGTTGTTAGAATACAATAAGAGAATGTTTTGAAGAAAACTGATGTAAGTAACTAACATATTTTCAATAAAACCTTATATTAACTACTAAATTCATATTAGAATACTATATGAGTATGTTTTGAGGAAAAATCATATAAGTAAATAATAAATGTTTAATAAAACCTTATATTAACTACTAAATTCTTATTAGAATACTATAAGAGTATATTTTGAGGAAAAATCATATAAGTAACTAACAAATGTTTAATAAAACCTTATATTAACAAAGAAGTTGTTGTCAGAATAGAATAAAAGTATGTTTTGTAGAAAACTGATGTAAGTAACTAACAAATTTTCAATAAAACCGTATATTAACAACTAAATTCATATTAGAATACTATAAGAGTATGTTTTGAGGAAAAATCATATAAGTAACTAACAAATGTTTAATAAAACCTTATATTAACAAAGAAATAGTTGTTAGAATAAAATAAAGTATGTTTTGCGGAAAACCCATGTAAGTAACTAACAAATGTTCAATAAAACCTTATATTAACTACTAAATTCTTATTAAAATACTATAAGAGTATGTTTTGAGGAAAAATCACATAAGTAACTAACAAATTTTTTATTAAAACCTTATATTAACTAATAAATTGTTGTTAGAATACAATAAGAGAATGTTTTGAGGAAAACTGATGTAAGTAACTAACATATTTTCAATAAAACCTTATATTAACTACTAAATTCATATTAGAATACTATAAGAGTATGTTTTGAGGAAAAATCATATAAGTAACTAACAAATGTTTAATAAAACCTTATATTAACAAAGAAATTGTTGTTAGAATATGATAAAAGTATGTTTTCAGGAAAACTCATGTAAATAACTAACAAATGTTGAATAAAACCTTATATTAACTACTAAATTCATATTAGAATACTATATGAGTATGTTTTGAGGAAAAATCATATATGTAAATAACAAATGTTTAATAAAACCTTATATTAACTACTAAATTCTTATTAGAATACTATAAGAGTATATTTTGAGGAAATATCACATAAGTAACTAACAAATGTTTAATAAAACCTTATATTAACAAAGAAATTGTTGTTAGAATACAATAAGAGTATGTTTTGAGGAAAACTGATGTAAGTAACTAACAAATTTTCAATAAAACCTTATATTAACAACTAAATTCATATTAGAATACTATAAGAGTATGTTTTGAGGAAAAATCATATAAGTAACTAACAAATGTTTAATAAAACCTTATATTAACAAAGAAATTGTTGTTAGAATACAATAAGAGTATGTTTTGAGGAAAACTCATGTAAGTAACTAACAAATGTTCAATAAAACCTTATGTTAACTACTAAATTCTTATTAGAATACTATAAGAGTATGTTTTGAGGAAAAATCATATAAGTAACTAACAAATATTTAATAAAACCTTATATTAACTGATAAATTGTTGTTAGAATACAATAAGAGAATGTTTTGAAGAAAACTGATGTAAGTAACTAACATATTTTCAATAAAACCTTATATTAACTACTAAATTCATATTAGAATACTATATGAGTATGTTTTGAGGAAAAATCATATAAGTAAATAATAAATGTTTAATAAAACCTTATATTAACTACTAAATTCTTATTAGAATACTATAAGAGTATATTTTGAGGAAAAATCATATAAGTAACTAACAAATGTTTAATAAAACCTTATATTAACAAAGAAGTTGTTGTCAGAATAGAATAAAAGTATGTTTTGTAGAAAACTGATGTAAGTAACTAACAAATTTTCAATAAAACCGTATATTAACAACTAAATTCATATTAGAATACTATAAGAGTATGTTTTGAGGAAAAATCATATAAGTAACTAACAAATGTTTAATAAAACCTTATATTAACAAAGAAATAGTTGTTAGAATAAAATAAAGTATGTTTTGCGGAAAACCCATGTAAGTAACTAACAAATGTTCAATAAAACCTTATATTAACTACTAAATTCTTATTAAAATACTATAAGAGTATGTTTTGAGGAAAAATCACATAAGTAACTAACAAATTTTTTATTAAAACCTTATATTAACTAATAAATTGTTGTTAGAATACAATAAGAGAATGTTTTGAGGAAAACTGATGTAAGTAACTAACATATTTTCAATAAAACCTTATATTAACTACTAAATTCATATTAGAATACTATAAGAGTATGTTTTGAGGAAAAATCATATAAGTAACTAACAAATGTTTAATAAAACCTTATATTAACAAAGAAATTGTTGTTAGAATATGATAAAAGTATGTTTTCAGGAAAACTCATGTAAATAACTAACAAATGTTGAATAAAACCTTATATTAACTACTAAATTCATATTAGAATACTATATGAGTATGTTTTGAGGAAAAATCATATATGTAAATAACAAATGTTTAATAAAACCTTATATTAACTACTAAATTCTTATTAGAATACTATAAGAGTATATTTTGAGGAAATATCATATAAGTAACTAACAAATGTTTAATAAAACCTTATATTAACAAAGAAATTGTTGTTAGAATACAGTAAGAGTATGTTTTCAGGAAAACTCATGTAAGTAACTAACATATTTTCAATAAAACCTTATATTAACTACTAAATTCATATTAGAATACTATAAGAGTATGTTTTGAGGAAAAATCATATAAGTAACTAACAAATGTTTAATAAAACCATATATTAACAAAAAAATTGTTGTTAGAATACAATAAGAGTATGTTTTGATGAAAACTCATGTAAGTAACTAACAAATGTTCAATAAAACCTTATATTAACTACTAAATTCTTATTAGAATACTATAAGAGTATGTTTTGAGGAAAAATGATATAAGAAACTAACAAATGTTTAATAAAACCTTATATTAACTGATAAATTGTTGTTAGAATACAATAAGAGAATGTTTTGAAGAAAACTGATGTGAGTAACTAACATATTTTCAATAAAACCTTATATTAACTACTAAATTCATATTAGAATACTATATGAGTATGTTTTGAGGAAAAATCATATAAGTAAATAATAAATGTTTAATAAAACCTTATATTAACTACTAAATTCTTATTAGAATACTATAAGAGTATATTTTGAGGAAAAATCATATAAGTAACTAACAAATGTTTAATAAAACCTTATATTAACAAAGAAGTTGTTGTCAGAATATAATAAGAGTATGTTTTGTAGAAAACTGATGTAAGTAACTAACAAATTTTCAATAAAACCTTATATTAACAACTAAATTCTTATTAGAATACTATAAGAGTATGTTTTGAGGAAAAATCATATAAGTAACTAACAAATGTTTAATAAAACCATATATTAACAAAAAAATTGTTGTTAGAATACAATAAGAGTATGTTTTGATGAAAACTCATGTAAGTAACTAACAAATGTTCAATAAAACCTTATATTAACTACTAAATTCTTATTAGAATACTATAAGAGTATGTTTTGAGGAAAAATGATATAAGAAACTAACAAATGTTTAATAAAACCTTATATTAACTGATAAATTGTTGTTAGAATACAATAAGAGAATGTTTTGAAGAAAACTGATGTGAGTAACTAACATATTTTCAATAAAACCTTATATTAACTACTAAATTCATATTAGAATACTATATGAGTATGTTTTGAGGAAAAATCATATAAGTAAATAATAAATGTTTAATAAAACCTTATATTAACTACTAAATTCTTATTAGAATACTATAAGAGTATATTTTGAGGAAAAATCATATAAGTAACTAACAAATGTTTAATAAAACCTTATATTAACAAAGAAGTTGTTGTCAGAATATAATAAGAGTATGTTTTGTAGAAAACTGATGTAAGTAACTAACAAATTTTCAATAAAACCTTATATTAACAACTAAATTCATATTAGAATACTATAAGGGTATGTTTTGAGGAAAAATCATATAAGTAACTAACAAATGTTTAATAAAACCTTATATTAACAAAGAAATTGTTGTTAGAATACAATAAGAGTATGTTTTGAGGAAAACTCATGTAAGTAACTAACAAATGTTCAATAAAACCTTATATTTACTACTAAATTCTTATTAGAATACTATAAGAGTATGTTTTGAGGAAAAATCATATAAGTAACTAACAAATGTTTAATAAAACCTTATATTAACAAAGAAATAGTTGTTAGAATAAAATAAAGTATGTTTTGCGGAAAACCCATGTAAGTAACTAACAAATGTTCAATAAAACCTTATATTAACTACTAAATTCTTATTAAAATACTATAAGAGTATGTTTTGAGGAAAAATCACATAAGTAACTAACAAATTTTTTATTAAAACCTTATATTAACTAATAAATTGTCGTTAGAATACAATAAGAGAATGTTTTGAGGAAAATAATGTAAGTAACTAACATATTTTCAATAAAACCTTATATTAACTACTAAATTCATATTAGAATACTATAAGAGTATGTTTTGAGGAAAAATCATATAAGTAACTAACAAATGTTTAATAAAACCTTATATTAACAAAGAAATTGTTGTTAGAATATGATAAAAGTATGTTTTCAGGAAAACTCATGTAAGTAACTAACAAATGTTGAATAAAACCTTATATTAACTACTAAATTCATATTAGAATACTATATGAGTATGTTTTGAGGAAAAATCATATATGTAAATAACAAATGTTTAATAAAACCTTATATTAACTACTAAATTCTTATTAGAATACTATAAGAGTATATTTTGAGGAAATATCATATAAATAACTAACAAATAATTAATAAAACCTTATATTAACAAAGAAATTGTTGTTAGAATACAATAAGAGTATGTTTTGAGGAAAACTGATGTAAGTAACTAACAAATTTTCAATAAAACCTTATATTAACAACTAAATTCATATTAGAATACTATAAGAGTATGTTTTGAGGAAAAATCATATAAGTAACTAACAAATGTTTAATAAAACCTTATATTAACAAAAAAATTGTTGTTAGAATACAATAAAAGTATGTTTTGAGGAAAACTCATGTAAGTAACTAACAAATGTTCAATAAAACCTTATATTAACAAAGAAATTGTTGTTAGAATACAATAAGATTATGTTTTGAGGAAAACTCATGTAAGTAACTAACAAATGTTCAATAAAACCTTATATTAACTACTAAATTCTTATTAGAATACTATAAGAGTATGTTTTGAGGAAAAATCATATAATTAACTAACAAATGTTTAATAAAACCTTATATTAACTGATAAATTGTTGTTAGAATACAATAAGATTATGTTTTGAAGAAAACTCATGTAAGTAACTAACAAATGTTCAATAAAACCTTATATTAACTACTAAATTCTTATTAGAATACTATAAGAGTACATTTTTAGGAAAAATCATATAAGTAACTAACAAATGTTTAATAAAACCTTATATGAACAAAGAAGTTGTTGTCAGAATATAATACGAGTATGTTTTGTAGAAAACTGATGTAAGTAACTAACAAATTTTCAATAAAACCTTATATTAACAACTAAATTCATATTAGAATACTATAAGAGTATGTTTTGAGGAAAAATGATATAAGTAACTAACAAATGTTTAATAAAACCTTATATTAACAAAGAAATTGTTGTTAGAATATGATAAAAGTATGTTTTCAGGAAAACTCATGTAAGTAACTAACAAATGTTGAATAAAACCTTATATTAACTACTAAATTCATATTATAATACTATATGAGTATGTTTTGAGGAAAAATCATATATGTAAATAACAAATGTTTAATAAAACCTTATATTAACTACTAAATTCTTATTAGAATAATATAAGAGTATATTTTGAGGAAAAATCATATAAGTAACTAACAAATGTTTAATAAAACCTTATATTAACAAAGAAATTGTTGTTAGAATACAATAAGAGTATGTTTTGAGGAAAACTGATGTAAGTAACTAACAAATTTTTTATTAAAACCTTATACTAACTAATAAATTGTTATTAGAATATGATAAAAGTATGTTTTCAGGAAAACTCATGTAAGTAACTAACAAATGTTGAATAAAACCTTATATTAACTACTAAATTCATATTAGAATACTATATGAGTATGTTTTGAGGAAAAATCATATATGTAAATAACAAATGTTTAATAAAACCTTATATTAACTACTAAATTCTTATTAGAATACTATAAGAGTATATTTTGAGGAAATATCATATAAGTAACTAACAAATGTTTAATAAAACCTTATATTAACAAAGAAATTGTTGTTAGAATACAATAAGAGTATGTTTTGAGGAAAACTCATGTAAGTAACTAACAAATGTTCAATAAAACCTTATATTAACTACTAAATTCTTATTAGAATACTATAAGAGTATGTTTTGAGGAAAAATCATATAAGTAACTAACAAATGTTTAATAAAACCATATATTAACAAAAAAATTGTTGTTAGAATACAATAAGAGTATGTTTTGATGAAAACTCATGTAAGTAACTAACAAATGTTCAATAAAACCTTATATTAACTACTAAATTCTTATTAGAATACTATAAGAGTATGTTTTGAGGAAAAATGATATAAGAAACTAACAAATGTTTAATAAAACCTTATATTAACTGATAAATTGTTGTTAGAATACAATAAGAGAATGTTTTGAAGAAAACTGATGTGAGTAACTAACATATTTTCAATAAAACCTTATATTAACTACTAAATTCATATTAGAATACTATATGAGTATGTTTTGAGGAAAAATCATATAAGTAAATAATAAATGTTTAATAAAACCTTATATTAACTACTAAATTCTTATTAGAATACTATAAGAGTATATTTTGAGGAAAAATCATATAAGTAACTAACAAATGTTTAATAAAACCTTATATTAACAAAGAAGTTGTTGTCAGAATATAATAAGAGTATGTTTTGTAGAAAACTGATGTAAGTAACTAACAAATTTTCAATAAAACCTTATATTAACAACTAAATTCTTATTAGAATACTATAAGAGTATGTTTTGAGGAAAAATCATATAAGTAACTAACAAATGTTTAATAAAACCATATATTAACAAAAAAATTGTTGTTAGAATACAATAAGAGTATGTTTTGATGAAAACTCATGTAAGTAACTAACAAATGTTCAATAAAACCTTATATTAACTACTAAATTCTTATTAGAATACTATAAGAGTATGTTTTGAGGAAAAATGATATAAGAAACTAACAAATGTTTAATAAAACCTTATATTAACTGATAAATTGTTGTTAGAATACAATAAGAGAATGTTTTGAAGAAAACTGATGTGAGTAACTAACATATTTTCAATAAAACCTTATATTAACTACTAAATTCATATTAGAATACTATATGAGTATGTTTTGAGGAAAAATCATATAAGTAAATAATAAATGTTTAATAAAACCTTATATTAACTACTAAATTCTTATTAGAATACTATAAGAGTATATTTTGAGGAAAAATCATATAAGTAACTAACAAATGTTTAATAAAACCTTATATTAACAAAGAAGTTGTTGTCAGAATATAATAAGAGTATGTTTTGTAGAAAACTGATGTAAGTAACTAACAAATTTTCAATAAAACCTTATATTAACAACTAAATTCATATTAGAATACTATAAGGGTATGTTTTGAGGAAAAATCATATAAGTAACTAACAAATGTTTAATAAAACCTTATATTAACAAAGAAATTGTTGTTAGAATACAATAAGAGTATGTTTTGAGGAAAACTCATGTAAGTAACTAACAAATGTTCAATAAAACCTTATATTTACTACTAAATTCTTATTAGAATACTATAAGAGTATGTTTTGAGGAAAAATCATATAAGTAACTAACAAATGTTTAATAAAACCTTATATTAACAAAGAAATAGTTGTTAGAATAAAATAAAGTATGTTTTGCGGAAAACCCATGTAAGTAACTAACAAATGTTCAATAAAACCTTATATTAACTACTAAATTCTTATTAAAATACTATAAGAGTATGTTTTGAGGAAAAATCACATAAGTAACTAACAAATTTTTTATTAAAACCTTATATTAACTAATAAATTGTTGTTAGAATACAATAAGAGAATGTTTTGAGGAAAATAATGTAAGTAACTAACATATTTTCAATAAAACCTTATATTAACTACTAAATTCATATTAGAATACTATAAGAGTATGTTTTGAGGAAAAATCATATAAGTAACTAACAAATGTTTAATAAAACCTTATATTAACAAAGAAATTGTTGTTAGAATATGATAAAAGTATGTTTTCAGGAAAACTCATGTAAGTAACTAACAAATGTTGAATAAAACCTTATATTAACTACTAAATTCATATTAGAATACTATATGAGTATGTTTTGAGGAAAAATCATATATGTAAATAACAAATGTTTAATAAAACCTTATATTAACTACTAAATTCTTATTAGAATACTATAAGAGTATATTTTGAGGAAATATCATATAAGTAACTAACAAATAATTAATAAAACCTTATATTAACAAAGAAATTGTTGTTAGAATACAATAAGAGTATGTTTTGAGGAAAACTGATGTAAGTAACTAACAAATTTTCAATAAAACCTTATATTAACAACTAAATTCATATTAGAATACTATAAGAGTATGTTTTGAGGAAAAATCATATAAGTAACTAACAAATGTTTAATAAAACCTTATATTAACAAAAAAATTGTTGTTAGAATACAATAAAAGTATGTTTTGAGGAAAACTCATGTAAGTAACTAACAAATGTTCAATAAAACCTTATATTAACAAAGAAATTGTTGTTAGAATACAATAAGATTATGTTTTGAGGAAAACTCATGTAAGTAACTAACAAATGTTCAATAAAACCTTATATTAACTACTAAATTCTTATTAGAATACTATAAGAGTATGTTTTGAGGAAAAATCATATAATTAACTAACAAATGTTTAATAAAACCTTATATTAACTGATAAATTGTTGTTAGAATACAATAAGATTATGTTTTGAAGAAAACTCATGTAAGTAACTAACAAATGTTCAATAAAACCTTATATTAACTACTAAATTCTTATTAGAATACTATAAGAGTACATTTTTAGGAAAAATCATATAAGTAACTAACAAATGTTTAATAAAACCTTATATGAACAAAGAAGTTGTTGTCAGAATATAATACGAGTATGTTTTGTAGAAAACTGATGTAAGTAACTAACAAATTTTCAATAAAACCTTATATTAACAACTAAATTCATATTAGAATACTATAAGAGTATGTTTTGAGGAAAAATCATATAAGTAACTAACAAATGTTTAATAAAACCTTATATTAACAAAGAAATTGTTGTTAGAATATGATAAAAGTATGTTTTCAGGAAAACTCATGTAAGTAACTAACAAATGTTGAATAAAACCTTATATTAACTACTAAATTCATATTATAATACTATATGAGTATGTTTTGAGGAAAAATCATATATGTAAATAACAAATGTTTAATAAAACCTTATATTAACTACTAAATTCTTATTAGAATAATATAAGAGTATATTTTGAGGAAAAATCATATAAGTAACTAACAAATGTTTAATAAAACCTTATATTAACAAAGAAATTGTTGTTAGAATACAATAAGAGTATGTTTTGAGGAAAACTGATGTAAGTAACTAACAAATTTTTTATTAAAACCTTATACTAACTAATAAATTGTTATTAGAATATGATAAAAGTATGTTTTCAGGAAAACTCATGTAAGTAACTAACAAATGTTGAATAAAACCTTATATTAACTACTAAATTCATATTAGAATACTATATGAGTATGTTTTGAGGAAAAATCATATAAGTAACTAACAAATTTTTAATAAAACCATATATTAACAAAAAAATTGTTGTTAGAATACAATAAAAGTATGTTTTGAGGAAAATTCATGTAAGTAACTAACAAATGTTCAATAAAACCTTATATTAACAAAGAAATTGTTGTTAGAATACAATAAGAGTATGTTTTGATGAAAACTCATGTAAGTAACTAACAAATGTTCAATAAAACCTTATATTAACTACTAAATTCTTATTAGAATACTATAAGAGTATGTTTTGAGGAAAAATGATATAAGAAACTAACAAATGTTTAATAAAACCTTATATTAACTGATAAATTGTTGTTAGAATACAATAAGAGAATGTTTTGAAGAAAACTGATGTGAGTAACTAACATATTTTTTATAAAACCTTATATTAACTACTAAATTCATATTAGAATACTATATGAGTATGTTTTGAGGAAAAATCATATAAGTAAATAATAAATGTTTAATAAAACCTTATATTAACTACTAAATTCTTATTAGAATACTATAAGAGTATATTTTGAGGAAAAATCATATAAGTAACTAACAAATGTTTAATAAAACCTTATATTAACAAAGAAGTTGTTGTCAGAATATAATAAGAGTATGTTTTGTAGAAAACTGATGTAAGTAACTAACAAATTTTCAATAAAACCTTATATTAACAACTAAATTCATATTAGAATACTATAAGGGTATGTTTTGAGGAAAAATCATATAAGTAACTAACAAATGTTTAATAAAACCTTATATTAACAAAGAAATTGTTGTTAGAATACAATAAGAGTATGTTTTGAGGAAAACTCATGTAAGTAACTAACAAATGTTCAATAAAACCTTATATTTACTACTAAATTCTTATTAGAATACTATAAGAGTATGTTTTGAGGAAAAATCATATAAGTAACTAACAAATGTTTAATAAAACCTTATATTAACAAAGAAATAGTTGTTAGAATAAAATAAAGTATGTTTTGCGGAAAACCCATGTAAGTAACTAACAAATGTTCAATAAAACCTTATATTAACTACTAAATTGTTATTAAAATACTATAAGAGTATGTTTTGAGGAAAAATCACATAAGTAACTAACAAATTTTTTTATTAAAACCTTATATTAACTAATAAATTGTTGTTAGAATACAATAAGAGAATGTTTTGAGGAAAATGATGTAAGTAACTAACATATTTTCAATAAAACCTTATATTAACTACTAAATTCATATTAGAATAATATAAGAGTATATTTTGAGGAAAAATCATATAAGTAACTAACAAATGTTTAATAAAACCTTATATTAACAAAGAAATTGTTGTTAGAATATGATAAAAGTATGTTTTCAGGAAAACTCATGTAAGTAACTAACAAATGTTGAATAAAACCTTATATTAACTACTAAATTCATATTAGAATACTATATGAGTATGTTTTGAGGAAAAATCATATATGTAAATAACAAATGTTTAATAAAACCTTATATTAACTACTAAATTCTTATTAGAATACTATAAGAGTATATTTTGAGGAAATATCATATAAGTAACTAACAAATAATTAATAAAACCTTATATTAACAAAGAAATTGTTGTTAGAATACAATAAGAGTATGTTTTGAGGAAAACTGATGTAAGTAACTAACAAATTTTCAATAAAACCTTATATTAACAACTAAATTCATATTAGAATACTATAAGAGTATGTTTTGAGGAAAAATCATATAAGTAACTAACAAATGTTTAATAAAACCTTATATTAACAAAGAAATTGTTGTTAGAATACAATAAGAGTATGTTTTGAGGAAAACTGATGTAAGTAACTAACAAATTTTCAATAAAACCTTATATTAACAACTAAATTCATATTAGAATACTATAAGAGTATGTTTTGAGGAAAAATCACATAAGTAACTAACAAATTTTTTATTAAAACCTTATACTAACTAATAAATTGTTATTAGAATATGATAAAAGTATGTTTTCAGGAAAACTCATGTAAGTAACTAACAAATGTTGAATAAAACCTTATATTAACTACTAAATTCATATTAGAATACTATATGAGTATGTTTTGAGGAAAAATCATATAAGTAACTAACAAATTTTTAATAAAACCATATATTAACAAAAAAATTGTTGTTAGAATACAATAAAAGTATGTTTTGAGGAAAATTCATGTAAGTAACTAACAAATGTTCAATAAAACCTTATATTAACAAAGAAATTGTTGTTAGAATACAATAAGAGTATGTTTTGATGAAAACTCATGTAAGTAACTAACAAATGTTCAATAAAACCTTATATTAACTACTAAATTCTTATTAGAATACTATAAGAGTATGTTTTGAGGAAAAATGATATAAGAAACTAACAAATGTTTAATAAAACCTTATATTAACTGATAAATTGTTGTTAGAATACAATAAGAGAATGTTTTGAAGAAAACTGATGTGAGTAACTAACATATTTTTTATAAAACCTTATATTAACTACTAAATTCATATTAGAATACTATATGAGTATGTTTTGAGGAAAAATCATATAAGTAAATAATAAATGTTTAATAAAACCTTATATTAACTACTAAATTCTTATTAGAATACTATAAGAGTATATTTTGAGGAAAAATCATATAAGTAACTAACAAATGTTTAATAAAACCTTATATTAACAAAGAAGTTGTTGTCAGAATATAATAAGAGTATGTTTTGTAGAAAACTGATGTAAGTAACTAACAAATTTTCAATAAAACCTTATATTAACAACTAAATTCATATTAGAATACTATAAGGGTATGTTTTGAGGAAAAATCATATAAGTAACTAACAAATGTTTAATAAAACCTTATATTAACAAAGAAATTGTTGTTAGAATACAATAAGAGTATGTTTTGAGGAAAACTCATGTAAGTAACTAACAAATGTTCAATAAAACCTTATATTTACTACTAAATTCTTATTAGAATACTATAAGAGTATGTTTTGAGGAAAAATCATATAAGTAACTAACAAATGTTTAATAAAACCTTATATTAACAAAGAAATAGTTGTTAGAATAAAATAAAGTATGTTTTGCGGAAAACCCATGTAAGTAACTAACAAATGTTCAATAAAACCTTATATTAACTACTAAATTCTTATTAAAATACTATAAGAGTATGTTTTGAGGAAAAATCACATAAGTAACTAACAAATTTTTTTATTAAAACCTTATATTAACTAATAAATTGTTGTTAGAATACAATAAGAGAATGTTTTGAGGAAAATGATGTAAGTAACTAACATATTTTCAATAAAACCTTATATTAACTACTAAATTCATATTAGAATAATATAAGAGTATGTTTTGAGGAAAAATCATATAAGTAACTAACAAATGTTTAATAAAACCTTATATTAACAAAGAAATTGTTGTTAGAATATGATAAAAGTATGTTTTCAGGAAAACTCATGTAAGTAACTAACAAATGTTGAATAAAACCTTATATTAACTACTAAATTCATATTAGAATACTATATGAGTATGTTTTGAGGAAAAATCATATATGTAAATAACAAATGTTTAATAAAACCTTATATTAACTACTAAATTCTTATTAGAATACTATAAGAGTATATTTTGAGGAAATATCATATAAGTAACTAACAAATAATTAATAAAACCTTATATTAACAAAGAAATTGTTGTTAGAATACAATAAGAGTATGTTTTGAGGAAAACTGATGTAAGTAACTAACAAATTTTCAATAAAACCTTATATTAACAACTAAATTCATATTAGAATACTATAAGAGTATGTTTTGAGGAAAAATCATATAAGTAACTAACAAATGTTTAATAAAACCTTATATTAACAAAAAAATTGTTGTTAGAATACAATAAAAGTATGTTTTGAGGAAAACTCATGTAAGTAACTAACAAATGTTCAATAAAACCTTATATTAACAAAGAAATTGTTGTTAGAATACAATAAGATTATGTTTTGAGGAAAACTCATGTAAGTAACTAACAAATGTTCAATAAAACCTTATATTAACTACTAAATTCTTATTAGAATACTATAAGAGTATGTTTTGAGGAAAAATCATATAAGAAACTAACAAATGTTTAATAAAACCTTATATTAACTGATAAATTGTTGTTAGAATACAATAAGAGAATGTTTTAAAGAAAACTGATGTAAGTAACTAACATATTTTCAATAAAACCTTATATTAACTACTAAATTCATATTAGAATACTATATGAGTATGTTTTGAGGAAAAATCATATAAGTAAATAATAAATGTTTAATAAAACCTTATATTAACTACTAAATTCTTATTAAAATACTATAAGAGTACATTTTTAGGAAAAATCATATAAGTAACTAACAAATGTTTAATAAAACCTTATATGAACAAAGAAGTTGTTGTCAGAATATAATACGAGTATGTTTTGTAGAAAACTGATGTAAGTAACTAACAAATTTTCAATAAAACCTTATATTAACAACTAAATTCATATTAGAATACTATAAGAGTATGTTTTGAGGAAAAATCATATAAGTAACTAACAAATGTTTAATAAAACCTTATATTAACAAAGAAATTGTTGTTAGAATATGATAAAAGTATGTTTTCAGGAAAACTCATGTAAGTAACTAACAAATGTTGAATAAAACCTTATATTAACTACTAAATTCATATTAGAATACTATATGAGTATGTTTTGAGGAAAAATCATATATGTAAATAACAAATGTTTAATAAAACCATATATTAACTACTAAATTCTTATTAGAATAATATAAGAGTATATTTTGAGGAAAAATCATATAAGTAACTAACAAATGTTTAATAAAACCTTATATTAACAAAGAAATTGTTGTTAGAATACAATAAGAGTATGTTTTGAGGAAAACTGATGTAAGTAACTAACAAATTTTCAATAAAACCTTATATTAACAACTAAATTCATATTAGAATACTATAAGAGTATGTTTTGAGGAAAAATCATATAAGTAACTAACAAATGTTTAATAAAACCTTATATTAACAAAAAAATTGTTGTTAGAATACAATAAAAGTATGTTTTGAGGAAAACTCATGTAAGTAACTAACAAATGTTCAATAAAACCTTATATTAACTACTAAATTCTTATTATAATACTATAAGAGTATGTTTTGAGGAAAAATGATATAAGTAACTAACAAATGTTTAATAAAACCTTATATTAACTGATAAATTGTTTTTAGAATATAATAAGAGAATGTTTTGAAGAAAACTGATGTAAGTAACTAACATATTTTCAATAAAACCTTATATTAACTACTAAATTCATATTAGAATACTATATGAGTATGTTTTGAGGAAAAACCATATAAGTAAATAATAAATGTTTAATAAAACCTTATATTAACTACTAAATTCTTATTAGAATACTATAAGAGTATATTTTGAGGAAAAATCATATAAGTAACTAACAAATGTTTAATAAAACCTTATATTAACAAAGAAGTTGTTGTCAGAATATAATAAGAGTATGTTTTGTAGAAAACTGATGTAAGTAACTAACAAATTTTCAATAAAACCTTATATTAACAACTAAATTCATATTAGAATACTATAAGAGTATGTTTTGAGGAAAAATCATATAAGTAACTAACAAATGTTTAATAAAACCTTATATTAACAAAGAAATTGTTGTTAGAATACAATAAGAGTATGTTTTGAGGAAAACTCATGTAAGTAACTAACAAATGTTCAATAAAACCTTATATTAACTACTAAATTCTTATTAGAATACTATAAGAGTATGTTTTGAGGAAAAATCATATAAGTAACTAACAAATGTTTAATAAAACCTTATATTAACAAAGAAATAGTTGTTAGAATAAAATAAAGTATGTTTTGAGGAAAACCCATGTAAGTAACTAACAAATGTTCAATAAAACCTTATATTAACTACTAAATTCTTCTTAAAATACTATAAGAGTATGTTTTGAGGAAAAATCACATAAGTAACTAACAAATTTTTAATAAAACCTTATATTAACTAATAAATTGATGTTAGAATACAATAAGAGAATGTTTTGAGGAAAACTGATGTAAGTAACTAACATATTTTCAATAAAACCTTATATTAACTACTAAATTCATATTAGAATACTATAAGCGTATGTTTTGAGGAAAAATCATATAAGTAACTAACAAATTTCAACTCAAAGGGCAAGAGGTAGACTGGGGAGGAATGCTCTGGGGGAAAATGCAGAACAGAAAGTGGGCGTTTATTACTTGGTTGGCTGCCAACAAGCGTCTGCAGATAGGTAGGAGACTCAAGCACTGGATGCCTGCTGATGTTGCTGTCTGCTCGTTATGTCGAATGGAGGAGGAGAGCGAGGACCACCTATGGTTTGCCTGTCCTACTATCAAGGCAGTTCAGCAACTGGTGTTTGACTGGGTGGGTATTTCAATCCGCTTTGCTACCATTGGGGAGTGGCTCCACTGGTTTGCTTGTGAACCACCCAAGGTATAGAAAACAAAGATGTTCCGGAGGAAGCTTATGGCGCTACAAGCTACTATATACTTTACATGGGCTGCTCGAAACAAGTTACTATTTTGTAAGGAACCTTTTAATATTTTACATTGTTCTGAGCTAATTATAGCGAGCTGTCGATCCAGATTTTCCACGTTATGCAGAGAAAATGCAAACATGGAAAGTTCGGATCGTCTGGGGGGTAGCTAGAGTTATACTTTTGTGTATTTGTAGATTTGGTGGTGTAAGTGTGTCACTAGGAGATGCATCTGACGTGTGTTAAATGTGGGTTTGGTTAGTTTGAGACTCGATGTTTGAGTTCTCTTAGAGTTTATTAGAGTTTTTGGAGGGCATAGGGGGGATTTTGGGTATATTCCTCTTATGTAAGACCCTTGGTTTGGTCTTACAACTTTTGTAACTCGTGGTTTTCTGGTGGTTTTCCAACCACCCCAGCTATATATTTACCTATTCAGAACTAACAAATGTTTAATAAAACCTTATATTAACAAAGAAATTGTTGTTAGAATATGATAAAAGTATGTTTTCAGGAAAACTCATGTAAGTAACTAACAAATGTTGAATAAAACCTTATATTAACTACTAAATTCAGGAAAACTCAAGCATTCGCCAAATAAACTCCCAAACCATCTCTCTCTCTTGCGAACTCTCTCTCTCGCGGGACTCCTTCTGCTTTTGTCGGACTCCCTCCTCCACCGGCGCCACCGCCGGCCGCCTCCTCCGGCCTGAGCCCGTCGCCCGGCGTCCCTCCCTGCCCCCATCCGGACCCAGTCCCTGACCAGTACCCCGTTCCCCAGCCCCCGCCCCAAATCCTCGCAGACCCTCCCTCCCTCCCCTCCTCCCTCTCTCCCGATTACTGTCCCGTCTGAGCCCTCCTCCCTCCCCTGACCGTCGGCGACGCCACCAAGCCCCCCCCTCCCCCACCATCTACCCCCTAGCTCCCAGATCCACCGCACCCCTCCATTCCGCTGTCCCTGCCCTGAGCCCAAACCCTAACCCCTGAGCACTCTCCCGCCCTATCCCCGTCGACCCCTCTTGCCACCGGCCTCCCGCCCTCCCGATACCCAGCCCATACCCAATCCCCACCCCTGCCCTTGATCGACACTTCGACGGCCACTTGTTGTCGATCGGTAGCCCCCTCGGCCTCTTTTGAGGGGCTCGGTATTCCATTCCTTTAACTCTTGCATTATTTGTCCTTTGTTTTCATTCGATTCATCAGCTTCTTTGCTTTCTTTCTCTCATCCATTCTTGTGTTTTAGTGCTTTGATTGCATCTCTGGTTTCTTTAGTTTATTTTACTGTATTGCGGTGAATTTAGTGGCTTAGGGCTGGGATTGCATCCCTTGTTCCTTTTGATTTAGTGCTTTGAGTTACTTGTTGGACTACTTCTTATTTGAACTTGGGTGCGTAACAACCTTTTAGTGTATTCACCCCTAATTTGATTTGGGTGCGTTCATTCCGGGCGCTTTTATTTCATCCTTAGCGGCTTTAGATTGTGATTGGGTCCTTTTCATGTGCCTTGTCTGTTTAGTGTTCTAGTGAGTATTGATTCCTCTCTTCGCCACCGTGTGTCTTGTGTGCTAATTCCTTGATTCTGTGCTCTTCTATCTTAATGTTGTGTACTCGCTTTCTGGATTTTGCTTTGTTGAATTTGTGTGGACATCTTGAGCTCGTATGGCCCGTCCAGTGGTCTCTTGTCCTTGCCTAGCTCAGAGCGTTTCTTCCGTGCGGTTTGGTTTTTGGAATATTGGCTCGCTGACGGGTAAGTCGATTGAACTTGTCAAGATTCTGAAGAACAGAAAGGTAGACATTGCTTGTCTTCAGGAGACTAAGTGGGTGGGGAATAAGGCTCGTGAGGTGGATGGGTGGAAGCTGTGGTATTCCGGTTTCGACAGAAAGAGGAACGGAGTTGGCATCTTGGTTGGGGAGCTTTGGAAGGATCGGGTTGTGTGGGTCGACCGTGTGAGTGACCGTCTGATGGTGATTAAGCTTGTGTTGGAGGATTCTTTTCTGCATGTGATTAGTGCCTACGCCCCCCAAGTAGGCTGAGGTGTGGAGGAGAAGAGGAAATTCTGGGAGGCTTTGGATGCTCTAGTTGGGACAATTCCGGCGTCAGATCGGTATGTGATTGGTGGAGATTTCAATGCTCATATAGGTAAGGTCAACGATGGGTTCGAAGAGGCTCATGGAGGTTTTGGCTTCGGGCAAAGAAATGATGGGGGTATTGCGTTGTTGGAGTTCTCTAGTGCGTTCGGAAGTGTTATATGCAACTCCTGGTTCCGTAAAAGAGATGAACATTTGATTACCTTTTCCAGCTTGGTTGGTAGTTCGCAAATCGACTACCTTTTAGTCAAAAAGGAAGATAGACGACATTGTAGAGATTGCAAGGTGATTCCCTTCGGAGGTATTTCTACTCCCCACCACCTTCTGATCTTGGACTTCGAAGTGCGTTGTCGTGGTCGTAAGATATCCCCCAACTTGCCTTCAAAAATTAGGTGGTGGCGTCTGAATGAATCGACTGGGCGTCTTCTAAAAGAGAAGGTTTGGCAAGCGGCAGAGCAAGGGGGGTTTGGGGAATCGCGAGGCAATGCAGATGCGATGTGGAGCTATTTGGCGGGTTGTATTCGCAACGTGGGGAGAGAGGTGTTAGGGATGTCTAAAGGGAGGCATGGGCTCAGTCGAGGCGTAGACTGGTGGAATGAGGAGGTGAAGGCTAAGGTTAAGGCGAAACAGTTAGCATTTCAGAGATGGTTACATAGAGGCAGTGGAGATGATGGTGGGGAGCTCAGGGTCAGATACAATGTGGCCAAAGGAGAGGCTAAGCGGGCAGTTGCTAAAGCTAGAGACAAGTCATTTGAGAGTCTGTTTAAGGCTCTCGACGAGAAGGGAGGGGAACAGGTTCTTTACCGCTTAGCTCGACATAGAGAGAGGATGAGCAGAGACATCGACAACGTCAAATGTGTCAAAGATGAGAGCGGTCAATTGTTGGTTGAGGATCAGCATATCAGGGGAAGATGGAAGAGGTACTTCTCAGAATTACTCAATGAGGACAATGACTCTTTGAATTGGAGTGCCAATCTTGTAGATCGTATCGACTATGGATTCCACCGACGCATCTCTATACAGGAGGTTAAGGAAGTTGTCTCTAGGATGAAGAACAACAGAGCATCGGGTCCAGACGATATTCCGGGAGATGTTTGGAAATGGCTTGGAGCCAAAGGCTTAGTTTGGCTAATATCACTTTTCAATGCAATCTTTATGTCAGCTAAGATGCCTTCAGAATGGAGACTTAGTAAATTGGTCCCTGTCTACAAGAACAAGGGGGATGTACAATGCTGCAGTAACTACAGGGGAATCAAGCTGCTGAGTCACACGATGAAGTTATGGGAGAGAGTTATAGGGAGGAGACTTCAGAAACTAGTTAACATTTCAGAGAATCAGTTTGGCTTCATTCCTGGCAGATCTGCAATGGAAGCTATCCACTTGATTAGGCGACTGATCGAGATGCACAGAGACAGGAAGAAGAATCTGCATATGGCCTTTATTGATATAGAAAAGGCCTACGACAGGGTATCGAGAGAGCTTCTTTGGAGATGCTTGGTACATAAGGGAGTGCCGGGGTCGTACATCAGAGTTATCAGGGATATGTACGAGGGTTCGCTGACAAGTGTTAGAACGCCTAGTGGGGATTCAGAGTATTTTGATGTCAGTGTGGGGCTTCACCAGGGTTCAGCGCTCAGTCCACTTCTATTCACTTTGGTTTTGGACACACTTTCTGCACCGCTCCAAGAAGAGGTCCCATGGTGCATGCTCTTTGCTGACGATATTGTTCTTGTGGATAACTCAAGATCGGGTTTGGCTCGAAGGCTTGAAAACTGGAGAGAGGTGCTGGAGTCTAAGGGTTTCAGAATGAGTAGGACGAAGACCGAGTATATTCAGTTTCGTTTTGGAGAGGGCGGGGATCCGGAGGCTTCAGTTGTGTTGGGGGATGATCCTGTCCCAAGGAAAGAGTATTTCAAGTATCTTGGCTCTTTCGTTCAGAGCGATGGAGGTGTCGAAAAGGATATCGAGAATCGAATCCAGGCGGGGTGGTTGAGATGGAGAAGGGCTTCAGGGGTGTTATGCGACAAGAAAGTGCCGGCGAAATTGAAAGGGAAATTCTACAAGGTGGTGGTTAGGCCGACCCTATTGTATGGCTCAGAGTGCTGGCCTATTACGAAAGCTCAGTTACAGAAGCTGTCTGTGGCTGAGATGAGAATGTTGCGATGGATGAGTGGGCATACTAGATTGGACAAAATCAGAAATGAAGACATTAGGAGCAAGGTTGGAGTTGCGAGTATTGTTGACAAGCTGCGGGAGTCCAGATTACGGTGGTTTGGGCATGTGCGTAGGAGACCTATTTCAGTCCCTGTGCGTAAGTGCGAGAGCTTGGACCTTGGTGCTTTTTGTAGAGGGAGAGGTAGACCGAAGAAGAGCTGGATGGAGGTTATCCGTCAAGACCTCAATTTGCTGAATCTTTCAGAAGATATGGCTTTAGACAGAGACCACTGGAAGAGGCGCATTCGGGTTCCTGATGTTTAGTAGTTAGAGTCTGGGTGTCGGGTCTTGTTGTTTATGCTTATGGTCTTCCTTCCTTCCTGCCCCCTAGTGCCTTCTTATTGTTTCTGTCTCCATTTGTCTTCTTTTCTTTTATTTGCCTTGTTTACATGTGCTTTAAGTAACTTATTATTGTGGGTCTTTCGGAAACACTCTCTCGACTCGTTCGGGGAAAGAGTGCGTACATCCTGACCCCCCAGACCCTGCGTTTTCGCGGGATATACTGGGTTGTTGTTGTTGTTGTTATATGAGTATGTTTTGAGGAAAAATCATATATGTAAATAACAAATGTTTAATAAAACCTTATATTAACTACTAAATTCTTATTAGAATACTATAAGAGTATATTTTGAGGAAAAATCATATAAGTAACTAACAAATGTTTAATAAAACCTTATATTAACAAAGAAATTGTTGTTAGAATACAATAAGAGTATGTTTTGAGGAAAACTGATGTAAGTAACTAACAAATTTTCAATAAAACCTTATATTAACAACTAAATTCATATTAGAATACTATAAGAGTATGTTTTGAGGAAAAATCATATAAGTAACTAACAAATGTTTAATAAAACCTTATATTAACAAAAAAATTATTGTTAGAATACAATAAAAGTATGTTTTGAGGAAAACTCATGTAAGTAACTAACAAATGTTCAATAAAACCTTATATTAACTACTAAATTCTTATTAGAATACTATAAGAGTATGTTTTGAGGAAAAATCATATAAGTAACTATCAAATGTTTAATAAATCCTTATATTAACTGATAAATTGTTGTTAGAATACAATAAGAGAATATTTTGAGGAAAACTGATGTAAATAACTAACATATTTTCAATAAAACCTTATATGAACTACTAAATTCATATTAAAATACTATAAGAATATGTTTTGAGGAAAAATGATATAAGTAACTAACAAATTTTTAATAAAACCTTATATTAACAACTAAATTCTTATTAGAATACTATAAGAGTATGTTTTGAGCAAAAATCATATAAGTAACAAACAAATTAACTAAGAAATTGTTATTAGAATATGATAAAAGTATGTTTTCAGGAAAACTCATGTAAGTAACTAACAAATGTTGAATAAAACCTTATATTAACTACTAAATTCATATTAGAATACTATATGAGTATGTTTTGAGAAAAAATCATATAAGTAACTAACAAATGTTTAATAAAACCTTATATTAACAAAGAAGTTGTTGTTAGAATATAATAAGAGTATGTTTTGTGGAAAACTGATGTAAGTAACTAACAAATTTTCAATAAAACCTTATATTAACAACTAAATTCATATTAGAATACTATAAGAGTATGTTTTGAGGAAAAATCATATAAGTAACTAACAAATGTTTAATAAAACCTTATATTAACAAAGAAATTGTTGTTAGAATACAATAAGAGTATGTTTTGAGGAAAACTCATGTAAGTAACTAACAAATGTTCAATAAAACCTTATATTAACTACTAAATTCTTATTAGAATACTATAAGAGTGTAACGGCCCAGAATTATGATTTCCGGGTTACGTTTCAAGGGATGAAAACCCTTGTTCGGATCTTGTAATCTAGGTACGGGTCGAGGTTTCAAACTCATTTAAGATTAGTAGACGGAGGGATTTCAAACCCTAAAAACCTCGAAGGGCCATCGGGTACCCTTAACCTGTCCTAAGACTATGTCGCAAAATTCAGTTCAAATGAAAGTAAAGTGGAAACAAAGTTAAGATACAAAGTGTCACGGCAGAGCCGGGTCAAAAACCAAAACGTAAGCGAATGATTACCATTTATACCAAGTTAGAGAATTAGCCAGGTTCTTCAATTCGCCAAAAGGAAACCCCGTCATATAGACATCGAGTACTCAGAATCTGCAGAAAATACCTTAAAAAAAGAACGGGAAAAGGAGTCAGATCGAGCCACTCATGCGGGACCGGTAGTCCTCGCTAAGGCCACATAGTATTTGCTATACCTAATAAAGATGCTCTAATGCATTACGAAAGTCAAACACACTAGCATGCCCCTAAGTATAATAATGTGCAGAAATACTGTAAAGGGCCCAAGACAATGCCAAATGGCATATCCCTCTCCTACCTCCACCCCCTTCCGATAGGGCGGAGACTGGCCAGCTCGTGAATGCATTCCATCATAATCGGGCGGCACGCATGCCTAACCCGCTCCACAATAAAGCCCGCAGGCATCTCATAATATAAGGAAGTTCGTGACTCGATTGACTCAGGGTACCCGATGAGGCTGGGCTACCCTATGACCCTAGCAAAGACTCTAGGACTATCACAGATAACGGCCGTTCTGTTTCAAACGCATAAAGTAAACAGATGCTCATTCAATTAGTGCAACCTAAACAGGATACTACATGGCATGCTTTTATGCATATGCAACACCTAACATAAAATGCAACAACAGTCATGAATGTCCAACCTGAGTAAGCCCCCTAGGGAACTTACCTGAAGATGCAGAACAGCAGGATAATACAAGCAAGGGCCCAAATGCAAGTCCAAAGCAATACACACCTATCATCAAGACATTGCCATAAGCTATCGGCCCAACATTCATACACACGAGACCCAGGATCTCAACACATTCAAAACCAATCGATGATAAAACCATTCCTCAAAACCTTTCCGGTACGATCAAAATCAACCAAAATCATTCTTCAAATCAACCTCACTGATAAAATCGTACCAACCATATTTTCCAAACTCTTAAATCCCAAATTAAGTCAACTTATTTTCAAGACAATTTCTCAAATCATACTTGATTAGATTCCGACATTAATCATTAAATCCCTAACCAATCAGACTTTAGCACATCAAGCACATTTAACTGTTCCTGGCTCTCGGCAAAAACAGGCCTCCGAGGAGGGTTGGTGGCTGTTCAATGGAAGAGAGCAGAGGAGAGGGAGAAGATGTTGCTGCAGTACTGCTCTCGGTGGTGGTTTTCGGATGAATTTGGGGCTATTGTTAAACGGAAGAGATGAGAAGAGGGGAGGCTTGAAATTCTGGGTGTTTCTGATTTTATGCAGGAAGTAAAGGGGAGAGAGGGAGAGAGGTTCTCCTGTGAGCTTGTCCGGATTCCAATTTGAAGGGAAAGGGGGAGTGCTAGCTGTAATTGACCAGAGAGGGTGAGGATTGGGTTTGGCACTTTGCCATTTTTGGGTGAAACAAACACATGAGGGAGAAGGTGAGTGTGGAAGAGTTTACTTAAGAATAGAATGAAGTGTTGGAGAAGGGTGAAGGCTGTTTCCATCCCAGATTCCCAGTTGTTGCTGTCGACAGGGAGAGGCAGAGGGAAATTGTTAAAATTGGACATGTGAAGGGGGGGAAGGGGACAAAATTATATGGTCCCCAAAAGTCAAATTGAATTACCCGGAAACAAAATCTCGAAACCCGCTAATCCCGACTCGATCAAATTAGATTTTCAAAAATCCGGGGAAGATATCGCCATATAAAGTTAGCGAGTTTTCCGTTAAATTCCACTTTTAAATCCATGTTTATTTTCTTTTTCCGAAAAATTAGGATTTAAAAATCCGAGCCTTTACAAAGAATATGTTTTGAGGAAAAATCATATAAGTAACTAACAAATGTTTAATAAAACCTTATATTAACTACTAAATTCATATTAGAATACTATATGAGTATGTTTTGAGGAAAAATCATATATGTATATAACAAATGTTTAATAAAACCTTATATTAACTACTAAATTCTTATTAGAATACTATTAGAGTATATTTTGAGGAAAAATCATATAAGTAACTAACAAATGTTTAATAAAACCTTATATTAACAAAGAAATTGTTGTTAGAATACAATAAGAGTATGTTTTGAGGAAAACTGATGTAAGTAACTAACAAATTTTCAATAAAACCTTATATTAACAACTAAATTAATATTAGAATACTATAAGATTATGTTTTGAGGAAAAATCATATAAGTAACTAACAAATGTTTAATAAAACTTTATATTAACAAGAAAATTGTTGTTAGAATACAATAAAAGTATGTTTTGAGGAAAACTCATGTAAGTAACTAACAAATGTTCAATAAAACCTTATATTAACTACTAAATTCTTATTAGAATACTATAAGAGTATGTTTTTAGGAAAAATCATATAAGTAACTTAAAAATGTTAATAAATCCTTATATTAACTGATAAATTGTTGTTAGAATACAATAAGAGAATGTTTTGAGGAAAACTGATGTAAATAACTAACATATTTTCAATAAAACCTTATATAAACTACTAAATTCATACTAGAATACTATAAGAATATGTTTTGAGGAAAAATGATATAAGTAACTAACAAATTTTTAATAAAACCTTATATTAACAACTAAATTCTTATTAGAATACTATAAGAGTATGTTTTGAGCAAAAATCATATAAGTAACAAACAAATGTTTAATAAAATGTTATATTAACTAAGAAATTGTTGTTAGAATATGATAAAAGTATGTTTTCAGGAAAACTCATGTAAGTAACTAACAAATGTTGAATAAAACTTTATATTAACTACTAAATTCATATTAGAATACTATATGAGTATGTTTTGAGGAAAAATCATATAAGTAACTAACAAATGTTTAATAAAACCTTATATTAACAAAGAAGTTGTTGTTAGAACACAATAAGAGCATGTTTTGAGGAAAACTCATGTAAGTAACTAACAAATGTTCAATAAAACCTTATATTAACAAAGAAAATTGTTGATAGAACACAATAAGAGTATGTTTTGAGGAAAACTCATGTAAGTAACTAACAAATGTTCAATAAAACCTTATATTAACTACTAAATTCTTATTAGAATACTATAAGAGTATGTTTTGAGGAAAAATCATTTAAGTAACTAACAAATGTTTAATAAAATCTTATATTAACTGATAAATTGTTGTTAGAATACAATAAGAGAATGTTTTGAGGAAAAATGATGTAAGTAACTAACATATTTTGAATAAAACCTTATATTAACTACTAAATTCATATTAGAATACTATATGAGTATGTTTTGAGGAAAAATCATATAAGTAAATAATAAATGTTTAATAAAACCTTATATTAACTACTAAATTCTTATTAGAATACTATAAGAGTATATTTTGAGGAAAAATCATATAAGTAACTAACAAATGTTTAATAAAACCTTATATTAACAAAGAAGTTGTTGTCAGAATAGAATAAGAGTATGTTTTGTAGAAAACTGATGTAAGTAACTAACAAATTTTCAATAAAACCTTATATTAACAACTAAATTCATATTAGAATACTATTAGAGTATGTTTTGAGAAAAAATCATATAAGTAACTAACAAATGTTTAATAAAACCTTATATTAACAAAGAAATTGTTGTTAGAATACAATAAGAGTATGTTTTGAGGAAAACTCATGTAAGTAACTAACAAATGTTCAATAAAACCTTATATTAACTACTAAATTCTTATTAGAATGCTATAAGAGTATGTTTTGAGGAAAAATCATATAAGTAACTAACAAATGTTTAATAAAATCTTATATTAACTGATAAATTGTTGTTAGAATACAATAAGAAAATGTTTTGAGGAAAAATGATGTAACTAACTAACATATTTTGAATAAAACCTTATATTAACTACTAAATTCATATTAGAATACTATATGAGTATGTTTTGAGGAAAAATCATATAAGTAAATAATAAATGTTTAATAAAACCTTATATTAACTACTAAATTCTTATTAGAATACTATAAGAGTATATTTTGAGGAAAAATCATATAAGTAACTAACAAATGTTTAATAAAACCATATATTAACAAAGAAGTTGTTGTCAGAATAGAATAAGAGTATGTTTTGTAGAAAACTGATGTAAGTAACTAACAAATTTTCAATAAAACCGTATATTAACAACTAAATTCATATTAGAATACTATAAGAGTATGTTTTGAGGAAAAATCATATAAGTAACTAACAAATGTTTAATAAAATCTTATATTAACAAAGAAATTGTTGTTAGAATAAAATAAGAGTATGTTTTGAGGAAAACTCATGTAAGTAACTAACAAATGTTCAATAAAACCTTATACTAACTACTAAATTCTTATTAGAATACTATAAGAGTATGTTTTGAGGAAAAATCATATAAGTAACTAACAAATGTTTAATAAAACCTTATATTAACAAAGAAATAGTTGTTAGAATGAAATAAAGTATGTTTTGAGGAAAACCTATGTAAATAACTAACAAATGTTCAATAAAACCTTATATTAACTACTAAATTCTTATTAAAATACTATAAGAGTATGTTTTGAGGAAAAATCACATAAGTAACTAACGAATTTTTAATAAAACCTTATATTAACTAATAAATTGTTGTTAGAATACAATAAGAGAATGTTTTGAGCAAAACTGATGTAAGTAACTAACATATTTTCAATAAAACCTTATATTAACTACTAAATTCATATTAGAATACTATAAGAGTATGTTTTGAGGAAAAATAATATAAGTAACTATCAAATGTTTAATAAAACCTTATATTAACAAAGAAATTGTTGTTAGAATATGATAAAAGTATGTTTTCAGGAAAAGTCATGTAAGTAACTAACAAATGTTGAGTAAAACCTTATATTAACTACTAAATTCATATTAGAATACTATATGAGTATGTTTTGAGGAAAAATCATATATGTAAATAACAAATGTTTAATAAAACCTTATATTAACTACTAAATTCTTATTAGAATAATATAAGAGTATATTTTGAGGAAAAATCATATAAGTAACTAACAAATGTTTAATAAAACCTTATATTAACTGATAAATTGTTGTTAGAATACAGTAATAGAATGTTTTGTGGAAAACTGATGTAAGTAACTAACATATTTTGAATAAAACCTTATATTAACTACTAAATTCATATTAGAATACTATATGAGTATGTTTTGAGGAAAAATCATATAAGTAAATAATAAATGTTTAATAAAACCTTATATTAACTACTAAATTCTTATTAGAATACTATAAGAGTATATTTTGAGGAAAAATCATATAAGTAACTAACAAATGTTTAATAAAACCTTATATTAACAAAGAAGTTGTTGTCAGAATTTAATAAGAGTATGTTTTGTAGAAAACTGATGTAAGTAACTAACAAATTTTCAATAAAACCTTATATTAACAACTAAATTCATATTAGAATACTATAAGAGTATGTTTTGAGGAAAAATCATATAAGTAACTAACAAATGTTTAATAAACCTTATATTAACAAAGAAATTGTTGTTAAAATACAATAAGAGTATGTTTTGAGGAAAACTCATGTAAGTAACTAACAAATGTTCAATAGAATCTTATATTAACTACTAAATTCTTATTAGAATACTATAAGAGTATGTTTTGAGGAAAAATCATATAAGTAACTAACAAATGTTTAATAAAACCTTATATTAACAAAGAAATAGTTGATAGAATAAAATAAAGTATGTTTTGAGGAAAACCCATGTAAGTAACTAACAAATGTTCAATAAAACCTTATATTAACTACTAAATTCTTATTAAAATACTATAAGAGTATGTTTTGAGGAAAAATCACATAAGTAACTAACAAATTTTTAATAAAACCTTATATTAACTAATAAATTGTTGTTAGAATAAAATAAGAGAATGTTTTGAGGAAAACTGATGTAAGTAACTAACATATTTTCAATAAAACCTTATATTAACTACTAAATTCATATTAGAATACTATAAGAGTATGTTTTGAGGAAAAATCATATAAGTAACTAACAAATGTTTAATAAAACCTTATATTAACAAAGAAATTGTTGTTAGAATATGATAAAAGTATGTTTTCAGGAAAACTCATGTAAGTAACTAACAAATGTTGAATAAAACCTTATATTAACTACTAAATTCATATTAGAGTACTATATGAGTATGTTTTGAGGAAAAATCATATATGTAAATAACAAATGTTTAATAAAACCTTATATTAACTACTAAATTCTTATTAGAATACTATAAGAGTATATTTTGAGGATAAATCATATAAGTAACTAACAAATGTTTAATAAAACCTTATATTAACAAATAAATTGTTGTTAGAATACAATAAGAGTATGTTTTGAGGAAAACTGATGTAAGTAACTAACAAATTTTCAATAAAACCTTATATTAACAACTAAATTCATATTAGAATACTATAAGATTATGTTTTGAGGAAAAATCATATAAGTAACTAACAAATGTTTAATAAAACCTTATATTAACAAAAAAATTGTTGTTAGAATACAATAAAAGTATGTTTTGAGGAAAACTCATGTAAGTAACTAACAAATGTTCAATAAAACGTTATATTAACTACTAAATTCTTATTAGAATACTATAAGAGTATGTTTTGAGGAAAAATCATATAAGTAACTAACAAATGTTTAATAAATCCTTATATTAACTGATAAATTGTTGTTAGAATACAATAAGAGAATGTTTTGAGGAAAACTGATGTAAATAGTTAACATATTTTCAATAAAACCTTATATGAACTACTAAATTCATATTAGAATACTATAAGAATATGTTTTGAGGAAAAATGATATAAGTAACTAACAAATTTTTAATAAAACCTTATATTAACAACTAAATTCTTATTAGAATACTATAAGAGTATGTTTTGAGCAAAAATCATATAAGTAACAAACAAATGTTTAATAAAACGTTATATTAACTAAGAAATTGTTGTTAGAATATGATAAGAGTATGTTTTCAGGAAAACTTATGTAAGTAACTAACAAATGTTGAATAAAACCTTATATTAACTACTAAATTCATATTAGAATACTATATGAGTATGTTTTGAGGAAAAATCATATAAGTAACTAAAAATGTTTAATAAAACCTTATATTAACAAAGAAGTTGTTGTTAGAATATAATAAGAGTATGTTTTGTGGAAAACTGATGTAAGTAAGTAACAAATTTTCAATAAAACCTTATATTAACAACTAAATTCATATTAGAATACTATAAGATTATGTTTTGAGGAAAAATCATATAAGTAACTAACAAATGTTTAATAAAACCTTATATTAACGAAGAAATTGTTGTTAGAATAAAATAAGAGTATGTTTTGAAGAAAACTCATGTAAGTAACTAACAAATGTTCAATAAAACCTTATATTAACTACTAAATTCTTATTATAATACTATAAGAGTATGTTTTGAGGAAAAATCATATAAGTAACTAACAAATGTTTAATAAAACCTTATATTAACAAAGAAATAGTTGTTAAAATGAAATAAAGTATGTTTTTAGGAAAACCCATGATATATATATATATATATAGGTAAAGGTTCAAATGTAAAATTATCTTAAGGTGTAAAATTTGCTTAAGGTGTAAAATTTCCTCAACTAGTGTATTTTTGTGTGGATTATGGTAGCGCGAGTTGGGTTACGACAAACGTTTTAATTTAGTAAAGGTTAACTGGATGGATCGGACCAAAGAAAAATAAAACAAGTCTCTCTCCCTTCATCCTTCGGTTTCCTGTTCATATATATATATATATATAGGGAAGCTTTAAAATGTAAAATATCCTTAACGTGTAAAATTTGCTTAACGTGTAAATTTTTCAAATCCAACGTAAAACATACCGCGTTCAACATTAGAAGCACCGCCTAGCCTGTCCAGCCACCTCCAGCCCCACGTCGAGCCACCTCCGGCCTCCACCGCTTAGCCGCGCTCGAGCCAACCGCCTGGGCGCACCCCCCGAGCCCTGACTTGGCGTGGTTCGAGCCCAGACGCGCCCACCCTGCCCAGTCGAAGCCCCGCATCGCTGCTTCTCTCATCGGCCTCCCACGCCACCCACGAGCCACCTCCGGCCACCAGCCCCCACCTGCTCGAACCCCCTCCCTCAGGCGCACCCCCCGAGACCGGAACCCCCATGGTCCGAGCCCAGCCGAGCCCACACCGAGCCCATCTCTCCCAACAGCGCTAATCGGTGCTTTTGGCTCGGAATACCTTCGAAATCCCGATTTTGCTCCTTGTTTCAACTCGAATTTGGTATGATTTCTAACCCTAAACTTGTTTATTACATCTATTTAGATTGTTTGAATGATTTAGGTTGAGATTGAAAAACTAGGGTTTGATTTAAGAGCGGAAATTGGGGCTTTTTGCCAAAAGCCAAATTGATTGAAATTGATGATATGGTTGTGTTGTTGGGTTGATTTTGAGCTAATTTCATGTTCATATCATTGTCAAATTGTTTATGGATCATGAGCTAATTGAATTTTAGAATTTTAGATTGCGATATGTTTTAGAATTTGGGACTTTTTTCCAAAAGCCAAATTGATTGAAATTGATGATATGGTTGTGTTGTTGGGTTGATTTTGAGCTAATTTCATGTTCATATCATTGTCAAATTATTTATGGATCATGAGCTAATTGAATTTTAGAATTTTATATTGCGATATGTTTTAGAATTTGGGGCTTTTTGCCAAAAGCAAAATTGACTGAAATTGATGATATGGTTGTGTTGTTGGGTTGATTTGGAGCTAATTTCATGTTCATAGCATTGTCAAATTGTTTATGGATCATGATCTAATTGAAGTTTGGAATTTTATATTGCGATATGCTTTAGAATTTGGGGTTTTTTGCCAACGGTCAAATTGACTGAAATTGATGCTATGGTTGTGTTGTTGGGTTGATTTGGAGCTAATTTCATGTTTATAGCATTGTCAAATTGTTTGTGAATCATGAGCTAATTGAATTTTAGAATTTTATTGCAATTTGCTTTAGGTCGATTAGGTTCTTCTATTTTAGCATAAAAATCATAATTTAGCCTATTAGCTCAATTGGTAGAGCAATGTGCGTTTGCACAAAAGATGTGGGTTCAAATCCCACATAGGTTACATAATAGACAAGAGGGCAACAATCGCAAATTGTTAATCATGCACATTATAATCTATGTTATGCACTTTTTAACCTTAATTATGCACATTTTAATCTTATTTATGCACTTTAATTTTAAAAGCTTATACGTACAAAAAATCGATTTCAAACTTACATCGATCAACCTAAATTATCCGAGAGGTGAACCCAAACTCTCAGAAGTAAAAAAAAAAAACAAAATTTAAATATCGATTTCAAAAGCACATCTTTTGTCTTATTAATGCACTTTATGATCTTACATTTGCACAATTGTATTCTTAATCTGCACAATTGTATCTTACTTTTCCACAATTGTAGTTTAAATTTGCACAATTGTATCCTACTTTAAATTTGCACAATTAAAGTTGCACAAATGCACTTTACAGTTGCACAAATGCACTTCACAATTGCACAAATGCTCTCCACAGTTCCACAAATGCACTTCACAGTTGCACAAAAGGTATCGAAAACGGGAAAAAATGCATTTACCCATAAAATTAGACATGTCTACCAATTTACCCATAAATTAAACATATTTCAATTATAAATTTTTATAATTGAAATAGGCACATTTACCTATTTACCCCATAATGAATTATTTGTCTGCACAAAATAAACTTATATTTGCACAATAAGATGTTATATGTGCACAAAAGCAAGTTATACTTGCACAACAGAAAGTGTTACCACGAAAAAAAAAATTCTGGGCAAAAAAAAAAAAAAAAAATCGGGTCCGCGAAGGGGGGGCAAGGGGGGCACACGCATGGGCAAAGGGGGCAGACATTCTACTAATGAAATTAGGCCCATTAGTAATTAAATTAGGCCCATTAGTAATTAAATTAGGCCCATTAGCTAATTTTACGCGATAAGCAAATTTTACACGTTAAGGAGTTTTTACATTTGAAGTAAACCCTATATATATATATAGAGTATGGATATATTGTGCACACCTCTTAAGGTGTACTTTGTGCACAATTGTGGACCCTTGATCGTGTTTGATGAATGGGCCAGATTAAAAGTCATTTTTCTCCTTTTTTATATAAATAATAAGTGGGGCCCGCATGAAATTAAGCCTTATTCTCTTATTGCTGGGCGCGTGAGTGCGTGATTGAGAATTTGAGAGGTTGGTGATATGGAGGTTTGTGGGACCCGCTAGACAATATTGAGAAAAATGTACATAGTTTTTTTTTTACGGAGAAGTAAAAATCTTTAATTGAACTCTCTTTTTTTTTTTTTTTATGAGGTACACATCTTTTTTTTTTAAATTTTAATTGAACTCTCTATCGTTTTTTTAAGTACATATCTTTAATTGAGTACATACTCCAATTGAACTATTTTTTTTAGTACATATCTTTTTTAAAAAAAAATTGAACTCTCTTCCATTTTTTTTAATTGAGTAATTTATCCCTACCTTTTTTATATGTAAAGATATATATTTAATTGGGAGGTGTCAAAAGAATCGATCGATTTAACGCGCACATTGAACGATAATTCGGAGATTATTAAGTGGAATTATTATTTTTACGAGGTACACAAAAGTGACGAATAATTGCATTAAATTATTAAAAAAACCCTTTTCTTATTCTCAAAAATACGGTAAATGAACGGTTTCGATTGAATCGGTCTATTTAACGCGTATATCGAACAATAATTAGAAGATTACTTAGTTGAATCCTTATTTTTATGAGGTACATAGAAGCGATGACTAATTGCATAACCGTTGTGAATAAGTAATTTTTAGAATAAATCGATAGAATAGATCGATTTAACACACACATTGAACGACAATTGGGATATTATTCAGTGTAATTCTTTTTTTTTACGAGGTACACATAATCAACAAACAATTACATAACCGTTGCGATTAAGTAAATTTTTAGAATTATTCGGTTGAATCGATCGATTTAACACGTACATTAAACAATAATTGGTAAATTATTCAGGAAAATTCTTATTTTTACAAGGTATATAAAAAAACCCAAATAAAAAATATATTATTCTCATAAATTTCTCATTTCTCATTTTTGTAAATGAGCAAAATAAATAAATAAATGAGCAATAACAAAGTGCACAGTGCGAGAAAGGATTTTACGGCCATCGATCTTCGCCACTGCCTCCAATCGCCCCCCTTCACGAGTCGGACACCGCCGCCACCACCACACACCGCCGCACCACCACCAAAAGAACTACTAGACGAATAATTCCCCAATAAAACATTTGTAATACCAGCAAAACCACCCTTCCAGATGAATAATTCCCCCAAAAAAATTCAATTAGTATGAATAAACGCTGTTATTTACCTGAATAATACACCATCCTTTTTATCTCCACCAAATGGTAAACCAAAAAAAATATCACACCCGCCGAATAAATACCAAAAAACCCGCACATTTAATGGAAAATCACCCACATTAACATACCAAACATTTGATTAATGAGATCTATTAAAAACTCAAACTCCAAAGATGCAAGCAAAAACCCTAAGTAATCACAAGTCCTTATCCAAAAAAAACCCACTTAATCACCAAAAATGACCATTTTCACTTGTTGCAAGCAATCCAAAAACACACCTCAAATTTATCATTTTCCATTGAATAATCCAACATTCCACTCAATAAGGATACAAAAAAACACACATACCACTGAATAATAGATGTTATTTAATCGAATAATCCAGATTCCTTATCATCTCAACGAAATGTTAACACAAGATAACCAATACCCACCTATACAAATTACAAGCCATAAAAAAACCCATATCACCAATCTTCCACAATCTCAAACTCGTATGTTTGCTTTCAAATACCCATCGTTGCATTCAATCTTGTGGAACTTTTAATGGAAAAAACATCAATTCTTATGAATAAACGTTGTTATTTAACTGAATATATAATACACCATAGATTGTTATATCAAACAAACGGTAACCCTAACAAAAAACACCTATGCCGCCGAATAATCACACAAAGCCGGATAATGTTGGGAAAAAACTCCACATTCAAATACCAAACATCCAATTCACTGTTTCTTATCCAAAGAAAACCCTTTAATAATCACCATATTTTCACACAAATCATGATTACACTCAAATAAAAGACCATAACCAAGTACAATTCGGTCAAAATCAGCAACATAATACCATATCAATGTGTAATTCGGTGACAATCAAAGAACAAAATTATGAATCACACGTTGTTATCCAAAAACACCAAATTAATCACCCAAAATAGCCTATATTAAACGGAAGCAAGCAATCATTCAACAAAACAACCAAAATCGCAGAAAAATTCAAACCAAAGAGATGAATTGCAACTTATTAACCAATAAAAACCCTAAATATTCAAAAAAAAAATACCAAATAGCTTTGTCCTTACCCATTGATGGAGTCCTCTTCTACAATTGAACCAACCGAATAGAGAAGGCACCCAGGTCACAATCGACGCCGAGACGGGATGGAGGACTGAGGCCTGAAGCCGAGACGGAGGACGGAGGTCGGATTTTGTGACCGGCGTCGCTAGACGGAGGACTGAGGCCGAGACGGGATGCGCCTCCGATCGCCTGCGCTGCTGCTACGCACCGGTGGCCGCTGCAATCAACGCCGGTGGGCCGGAATAGGCGCCGCTGGTACACGTTCGCTAGTACCTCATTGGCGTTGAACAAGGAGGATTTTCGTCTTCTAGGGTTTTAATGTCCTTTGGGTTGCACGCGCCCACTTTTTTCTTTGGTTTCCCTTTTTTGTTTTTTTTTTGTATTTTTTTTCTTTAAAGACGCACACATGGCGTAATCTCGGTCATTCAATCCACCCAGATCTATGGCTAGTATTTGTGCACTAGATACACTATAAAGGGTGTGCACAAGGGAACCACTCCTTATATATATATATATATATATATATATATATATATATATATATATATATATATAGGGTGTGGTTCTTGCCAAAAAAAATACACTAGTTAAGGAGTTCTTTTTTTCTTTTTAATATAGTGGGACCCGCTTGCCAAAAAAAACTCCAACCCTCTTGTTTAGTGCGGGTAATCCACCCCTCACCCATTCTTGCTTTTTTAAGGAGAGTTTTGTTTTTTAATTAAAAAAAATGGTGGGACCCACCTTCAAAAGGCTGATGCATTTTTTTTCGGATATGATTTCACTGTTTGGAAAAATTGGCTAATTCCACTGAATTTTTTTCCGAATATGATTTCATTGTTTTAAAAAATTAGTCAATTCCACTGAATAATGTTTCACATGCTACTAAATAATATTATGTTATCTTTTTCTATCCAGCTCGGATCAAAATTTATCAATTCTACTGAATAATTTATCGCATGCTACCGAATAATGTTTAGTTTTTTTTCCATCAATTTCAAATAAAATAAACCCAAAATCCCTAAATAATATTTAAAATTTATATGAATAATGCTTCATATTTCACCAAATATTGTATCACATTTCACCGAAAAATGTTTAGTTGTGTAATTATAGTTGTGCGATTAATATTTTTTATGTTGTTCGTCAACTCGAAAACTCCATATACTTATGAATAAGGAATCGGATTTCACCGAATAATTGATCAACTCATTAACACTGGTCATCAAAATTCGACATATTCGTCTGAATAATTGACAAATAATATTCAGACAAATAATTAATCAAATTAGGTCTAAATTCGACTAAAAATCAATACATTCGTTTGAATAATTGGTTGTTTTCCCCTCGAATAATGCCAAAAGTTAATAAAGACAAGTAACAAGGAAGAAGCCAACAAATTTGATGCAACATGTTTGACGAACTTGGGCAAGGCTCTCGGTGGCCGACGTCTCCGCCCCCGTCTCTAGCCCCGCTGCCCACCTTTGTATGGTCCTCATCAACAAAGCCACCTTCCTCTTCATCCTCGACGTCTCCGCCCTATCAGAAACCACAATTCCACAAACAAATGAATACAAGTCCGAATTCGTCATTCAATTTCAGGTAAAAGAACACACGAATCGAAGAGCTATGGTAACATACCGGCGATGACGAAGCGGCAGTTGTTCTGGATGCGCTTGTGGGCGCCTCCACGGGGCCGCTTCCTCCGCCGCTTTCGAAATCGCCAATCCACAGAACCAGATGAGGGCTCCTGAAATTGAATGTCGAAATCAACGCTTTCGAAATCGTCGCTTCCTGAAATTGAATGTCGAAATCGCCCGTTCAAATCGCCGCCGCCGCTATCGAAATCGCTTCCTCCACCGCTATCGAAATCGTCTCCTTCGCCTCTTGCCTCACCGCCGGCCTTCACCTCATCGCCTCTCGCCGCATCCGATTGTAGCGCCTTCACCCTAGAACATAATTGGATTCGAACAATCCCTGGCTCGTAGTAGAGGATGGATCGATGTGAGAGGCAGGAGCAGGGCAATGGATTGCAGAGGCGAGATAAGGAGAAAGGAATGGAGGCGAGATGCGGATTGCAGAGGTAGGGGATGGATCGATGTGAGAGGCAGGGCAAGAGTTTTATGTAATGTCTTTTTTTTTTCTAAGCAGGATAAGAATTAGGAGAGACGTCGGCGACCCGGCTTCTGCCCTAGCGCGTCCGAGCGGACGAGAACCCAAAGTTCTGGATCAGTGCTGAAGCTATCATCGGCAGGGGAGCTATAAGCTAGACGTGCAATCCTGTCTGACACAGCGTTCGAACCCCTGAAAATATGACGAATAGCAACATTAGAGAATGATCGGAGAAAAGTCGTAGTATCAGCCATCAGCAACTCAATGATCCACGGCGGTTGCCAATCCCCGAGTAGAGATTTTATAACGACTAAGCAATTGCCTTCGATAAGTAAATTATCGAGACCCATATGGAGGGCCCTGGCCACACCCATATGCAGACCCAGAGCCTCGTAAAACACCGCTGGCTTGTTAGAGCAAATGCCAGAGCCAATGGTAATTACCGTGCCATTGTGGTCTCGTATGACGAAACCGTAAGCGCCTGATTGTGTAGGTAGGCAAGAACCATCGAAGTTTAGTTTGTAGTGGCCGTATGGTGGCTTAGTCCATCCTATAGACCGGTCTGCAGTCGAAGGTGGATAGATAATTCGGTTTCTGTTGCTACCTTTCGAAGATGACGTCGAAAACGGTCGATTGTCCTCTACAGAGGCCGCCCTAGTCTTCCAAGTAGTATAATTGGTTTGGTAAAAAACCACAATAGATTGTGCAGATATATTGTTTATGTGTTGGAACGTCAGCTGATTGCGAAAATACTAGATCGCCCACCAAGCGGTTGCTAAACTAGCAAACTCTGCTTTTCCCATTTCAAAGTAGATATCATTAAGCAGTAAATTAGGCTTAACATAAGTATAACCGTTCGGGGGTTTCAAAAGTTTGATGCCTGCCCCTGAAAAAAATCCGCCTAGTCAGAGTGCAATCAAGAAGCAGATGAGCAGTAGACTCCTGTGTAGAGTTACAAAAATGACATCCAGATGGTACCGACACATGAGACCATTGCAGTCTGTCAGATGTTGGTAGCCCATCCCTTGCGATTTTCCAAATAAAATGCCGAATTTCGTATGGAATGTCTAAATTCCAAATCCATTGACAACCAAACTAGGGGTCGCCAGTATGTTGATTGCCGAGCTTAACTGCCGAAGCGGTGGAGAACCAGCTGTTTCTACTTTGTCCCCAGAACAGACGGTCTTGAAATTGATGTTGCGGTAAATGTGTGGATACAATCTTTTCTATGGTAGCTTGATCCAGTAGACCGTGTAGATCTGTATGGAGTTTTCCAACATCCCACCTATTGTCGGGGTTCATGAAACCGTCCAGGTCAGCTCCTGATCATCCGGTTGTCGTATAGCCACCTTTGTAAGAAGGGTATTTAGCGCCCAGTTCTCTTCCCAAAAGCTAACCGAAAGGCCATTTCCGATTGACCAGTTGAGGCCCATTCTGAAATCCGTTCTGAGGTTCATTTGTTTCGCCCATTGCCAGGATGTGTTCCCTTTTTTAACATACTTTAGTATAGTTTAATTTTTGAGATATTTAGCTGTAATCAATCGCACCCAGATATTATCTGGCTGAGCTATAATTTTCCATAGTAGTTTCATCTGCAGTGCGATGTTCATCGTTTCAGCTTTGTGAATTCCTAGGCCCCCGGATAGAGTGTCTGTGCAGATTTTATCCCAGCTAATTAGCGGTGTGTACTTTTGCTGTTTGTAGATTTTGTCTAACTCATGCAGAATTGACGAAGGCAGCATAAAGGCTTGCATAATATAAAGGGGCTGGGCGCTTAAGTTGGACATGATCAGAACTTTTCTGCCTTCCGTGGAGAGAGAGGAAGCTTTCCATTTTGACAATTGTTGTTAGTTTTTACAATGATGTCAGCGAAACTATCTGGATTAACCCTACCATTTATGATCGGGCAACCCAGATATTTTTCCAAGTTGTTTGATTGGGGGATACCCAACAATGTTGTTACAGTGTGGATGGCAGTCTGTGAAGTATTCAGAGATAGTTGGACGCTCGATTTATGTAGGTTTACTTTTTGTCCCGAGATATAACAGAAACGTTGGATGATGTTTGACAGGTTCGTGCAAGTGCCGTGATTTGCTTTACCAAACAATAGGATGTCGTCAGCGAAGGCTAAGAAAGGAATCTTAACACCTCTTTGACCCACAGTGAATCCAATGTCCTTTTTGATTGCCGTGTTTCGGTCAAGTGTTCTAGCTAGAACCTCAGCTGTAAGAATGAAGAGGAAGGGAGATAAAGGATCCCCCTGTCTCAATCCCCTGGAAGGGATGAAAGGAGTGGAGGGTTCGTCGTTCACGAGCACTGAGTACGAGACTGTTTGTACACATTCCTTGATCCAAAGAATAAACTTGTTTGAAAATCCAAAACGAGTGAGGACCGCGAAGAGGAAAGGCCATTCAACCCTGTCATATGCTTTTTCCATATCTAGTTTAACAGCCATGTATCCTTCTTTCGCCTTGGAGGTTCTGAAGGAGTGGAATATTTCGTGGGCGATAAGAATGTTGTCCTGTATGGCCCTTCCTTTTGTAAAGGCACTCTGTAGTGGATGAATAAGAGTGTCAAACAGGTTGGATAATCTAGCAGTTAGGATTTTTGAAATAATCTTATAAACTGTAGAGCAGAGGCTGATAGGCCTGAAGTGATTAATTGTCTAGGGGTTGTCTCGCTTCTGTATTAGAGTTATGAACGTGTGATTTACTTGTCGTAGTATCTTCCCACTGGAGAAAAAAGCCTTTACCGCTTTTGTAACCGAGGGTCCAACAATATTCCAGTAAGTTTGGTAGAAACCGGGTGGCATTCCATCAGGGTCGGGCGCTTTGTCAGGTTTGATAGAGAATAGGGCACATTTGATTTCATTGTTTGTGACTGATGCCGTTAACATATCATTTTGTTGTGGGCTAATTTCATTATCAATGACTGTCAGATCTGACTCAAAGTCCATGTTATGATTGTAAGATGACCGGAATCGTTCTGTAAAGCAACTGGCGAACTCATTTCTAATGAGGGCGTAGTCCGAGAGGTTGAGGCCTGAATCCGTTGTAAGGAACTTGATCATTTTACGCCCACGTTTAGCCGACGCGACTCGGTGCAAATAAGTTGAATTTGTATCATTAAGTCTTATATGTTTGGCCTTGGCTCTTTGGCTCCAGTAGAGGCGTTGAAAATCAAGCATCCTTTCTCTTTTGTTTAATAATCTCTTATGCAGAGCATAGTTTGTTTGGTTGCTGTTGGTGATCAACTCCTTCTGTATTCACAGAATCTTGTTATCAACTTCAAACATATGTTTATGAATGTTGTGAAATGTTTTCTTGTGCCACTTTTTAGCCAAGTTTTTAAGCAAAGATGTTTTCTTGACCAGTTTGAACATAAGCGAACCTGCTGGGTTGAGTCTCCAAGCTTGTTTAACAATGTTTGAAAATTCATATTTCGTCGTCCAAGCCAATTCAAAACGGAAGGGTTTCTTATTATCATGCATTGGTGAACGAAAGTCGATTGTGATCGGTGCATGGTCAGACGTAGTGAAAGGGTGGATCTTAGCCCGAATGCCATCGAAAATAGAAATAACCTCGTTCTGTGCTAGCAACCGGTCGAGCTTAGCGTAACAATTGTTTGGTAAACCAATTTTTCTTTTCTGCCGGGTATAGGATCCACCGTAGGTAGGAATCTCCAGAAGGGTAATTGAGTTTTTGATCTCTTGTAACCGAATAAAGCATCTGTGTCTTGGAATGATGCCCCCTAATTTATCATCAGGGATCGCAATTTCATTTAGATCACCTAATAAGCAGTAAGGTTTTTGTATAGAAGTTGCGTATTGTATGACAAAATCCTAGAAAGCATCCTTAGAGTTATAGTTCGGGGGAGCATACACTACAAGGAAGGCTATTGTTTTATTATTCCTCCGGTCGAAATAGTCGAAATGGATTACTCTCTTATGAACCGCAACGAGAGTGATATCGCCCTCCGAACTCGGAAGATCTTTCCAAAGCAAACAAATTCCCCCGGAGAAGCCAGTTGCAGGGTCAATATTGTTGAAACCACATTTTTTCCAAACATTTTCGTGAGGTATTTTATTTGTTTTTATCTCAAGCAATGCCAGAACATTGATGTAATTGTTTCGGCGAAAAAGTTCCGTATCAGTCCAGAGATTCCTTCTCTTAATCCCACGGTAATTCCAAGAGCATATATTCATGGAAAACCTTTTTTATTTGTACCCGTTTGTACACTACTTACATTGTTTGGGTGAACGAGACGAAAATTAGTTTGCCATGTTGTATGTAATAACCGGAAGTTACATGAAGTTTGAAACTTTACTATGTGTTGAACATTAATTTGTAAGCGCTTAGAACCAGTCATGCCTTTGTGGTTCACATAAAGTTTGTTTGTAGAAGAAAATGTGTGTGTCTGTCTTTCGTGGGTGTATATATGAACCTTGTTTGGCCAACCTGATTGAATGTAAAGAAACAACTTGGAGGGAAGAAGAAACATATGCCAATCGAAATATTGGAGGCTGCAGGTTATAATGCACATGTAGAGATTGATGAATATGTAAGCACTGGTTGTGTAGTTATTAGGAGGTTCAAAATTATGAGTTAACACAAATAAATCATATTGAGTATAATAAATATGAAGCCTGTAAATCCAATATATATGCTTCTTATGATCGTAGCACAAGTCCAAAAGAAAGTGAGGTTGGCCATAGAGTTTTAATGTTGTTGATTGAAATAAATTACCTAGTAAGGAACCCCACATGATCGATTGAGTAATATAAAATGTGAGACTAGCAAGCCAAATGAGTGTATCAGAATGAATCATATGAGCCTTGTGGGGCTTATGGACATGAATAGAATGAGTTGTCCGATCAGCCTTGTAAGGCTTATTTGAGGTTCTGCATTTATTTTATAGCTCTTGAATGCCAGGGACATGAATAGAAGGATAGAAAAGCAGTCGACACTGGCACCCACCAGCGAGAAGGCCAGCAACCAAGCACACTGCAGCCCTCCACCAGAAGCAGCCCAATGGAGAAGAATAGGATCCCAAGCAGCCGGCCCTGTACACAGAAACCAAACAGCAGCAGCAAGGGAAAGCAAATGTGAAAAAACAAATTGTAAAAGAATGCACAGGGAATTGTACAAAATGCAGGCATTGATCATATATATAGCATCAGAGCAGAATGCCTTAGCAAGGCAAGCACAACAACGAAGGAGGAGCACAAGTGCTCTACCCTCCCGGGTGGTCGACGGGGATAGGACAAGCTTCACAGACTCCACCAACGGAGCGAAAAACAGCAGATACGTAACAGCAGACCAAAAATAAAGGACCACAAACTGACCGAAGCAAAAACAACGATCTAAACAACCCAAAAAATTAACATGTTGTGCTATCATAAGGAAACTACGTTTTGCGCTTCTTCAGAAGGGAGGAAGCCGAGTCATCACCATGGTTGTACCCATCGCTCCCCTCCAGGTTGGTTGCATCCCCGGGAGATCCAATGTCAAGCAAGGCTATCCTGCGAGACATAGAGCGCGAGGACGCAGTGGAGCGTTGAAACAGCAGAGAATCCACTGATCGAGTTCGAGCAGGAGAAACATTGACATTGTCCTCAGGGGCCTGGATTTGTTGGCCATCAATCTCCATCATCGGAGCGATCTCAGCCTGGGGGGCCATCACAGCTGAAGAGGAAGCAACAAGCAAAACCAAGGGTTCAGACTTGCTAGTCCAGCCCAGCATCTCATCATCAAAAGGCGGAAGCTCAGCCTCAACAGTGGTAGGAGTCACACCATTAGGCACCGTGGTAGTCACATTCGGAGAGCTAATCTGAGAGGTGGGAGGAGCAGTCGGCAGGAAATTCACCAAAACCGAGCCCAACCCAGACATGTAAGGCTTGTGACTGTTCTTCGAAAAGGTTGTGGCCACCGTGGTCCCTTTAGGACCGACCTTAACCCACTCCGCATCATCGGAAGAGCCCATCCCCTCCCCCGGGGGGAGAATCGTAATCATAGTGACAACTTTCTTCACCATAACCTCAGGACAATCTTCATAACCATGGGCAAAGCTCCCACAACAACCACAACCTTGCGGAAAGTCTTCGTACCACAGACGAAGGCTAAGAGGGCCAATGGATTCAGTCGGCACCACAATGCCACCAACCAAGCGGCCAAGGCAAATATTGGCAGCAAAGCGAGTATAACTCACACGAATTTTCTGGTGAGAAAACTTATCCAGACGGATGAAAGTACCTACATTAAAACGCTCAAGAATATGAATGATAGCCTCGCGGCACATGAACTCGACAGGTAGGTTGGGGATGCGGACCCAGATATCAACATGAGTTATCTCAGTAGTCAAGGGGCTGAATGTGAGGGACCAAGGGAGAAGCACAAGAATAAAGCCAAAGAAGTGATAGGGACGCCCCTCCCACACCCGATTGAGATCGGTAAGACTATTAAAGCGAATCTCAAACCAGCGACAGGTGCGATCGACAATGGTCGAGGATCGAGCGTAGAAGCGCCACTCACCTCGCAACTTAAGGAGGAGAGTTTCAAAATCGACTGTACCTCCAAAGAGAGTACCAAGCAGGATGTGTTGGTTTGCGACGAGAGCTTTTTGCCGAATTTCTGCCATCCTAGCAAAGAAATCAGAGTGATCAACCACCACCAGAGGAGCCGCCACCGGAGGAGCAGCCGCCGGAGGAGCAACCGTGGAAGGGGAGGCGTCATCCTCCGTCACCTTTTCTTTTCCTTTACCCTCCGCCGAGAGGCGAGGCTGGGGAAGGACCCTTGGATCAGGAACCACAGTGGGGATAGACGCATCAGTTTGGCTAGCAGGGCTCGTGTCCGAGATAGCCGGTGGAGAATTAGTTTCTTGTGTTTCTTTGAGGGCTTCGAGAAGGGATTTTGAAGGATCCATGATCAGAGCAATCAAAAGGGTAGTATGCAGCCAAGGAGAGGAATTACAGAGAAGATTAAGAAGAGGATTCAAGTTGGGGTGGATAACCCAATTGCACATGGTTAATGTGCTTAAATAGGGGGGTTGCCGGTGGGCAAAGTACCGAGGAATTTGTAATAGAGTGGAGAGATGAAAACTTACAGAGCTTAGCACACGTTTGCAGAGGATAGAACAGATCGTCGGACAAGACCAGGAAGAGAAGAGCCAGGCCAGCCATAGCATAGGGGAGACCCACCCATCAGGCCGTCTCCAATCCAAATCAAATTTCATAAATGCCCGGTTGCAGAGCCAGGGAACCTTGCAAGTGGACCGATTGTGAGCCTGTGAGGGCCAATCCGGAGGCTCCACCTCCTCCTTGCTTGCCGGGCTAGGGCTTTCTCCCGAAGGAGCAATTTGGTAAGCGGTGGAGACGAAATTGGTGTGACGCACTAGCAAGGACCCAGTTGGTTCCAAGGCTGAGGGGTACGAAGAGAAGAGGATCGGATGCTGGTGCATACAGGCTGAGACGGGGGAATCAGGTGAGCCATGGCGGCGGCTTACACTTCCAGGTGAAGGAAAAGGAAGGCGCGTATAAGCGCGTTAATAAGGGTAAAAGAGGGGTTTCATCTTTTGAAGCATCTTATTATGTAATGTGTTTTACACGCGCTTAGCATGACTCAATTAAGAATTTAGACTTCCTTTTTTAATTTTCTTTTAAAAACTAACCGAATTACGTGGGAAAATCTCAACCATTTATTTTATATAGATCAACGATTCAGATTTGTGTACAAGGTACACCCTAAGGCTTGTGAACAGAAGATCTATACTCTATGGTCTCGGCTTGCTCTTCCACGTTATAGTAAGGGATATACTGGATTAGTATATGATTAGTATAGAGATATATACCCTTCCACTTTCAAATTTCAATTAACTCGTGATTTCAGTGTTTTGCCGATCAAAAATATAAATATATAAACCCACCCCCTTTGTAATTTTGAGTTAGAATTTGACTACTTGTGTTGATTTGTTTTTCTCTTTTGTTTTACCCAATGGTTACCCGCTCCACCAGCATCACCCGCGCGGGGCGGATGTGGGTAAAAAGGTTTACGGGTGATTGATGGAGCGGGTAAAATTTTTTACACATGGGGCGGGTGATGGGGTGGCTTCATCCACCCATAACCCGCCTCATTTCCACCCCTAGATCTATGTACATCCCCATCTCTCACAATTCATAGTAAATTAGTAATACAAGGTACTGTATTTGTTATTGTTTGGCAAGGTCAGTTATAGAAATCACAAGTCTAAAGTACTCCGTATAATGTAAAGTTGGTAGTTTGTTTTGGAGTTTCTGTCAAGTTCCAAATCTAACATCAGTCAGATCCTTGGGGAGTGTGGGTCAACAGATGAATCAGTTTGTCTTGAGCAAAGGAAATACTAAAAAATTCCAACTTATTAACAGCAACAGAGCTTCACAGAGAGTGAAAAGCTACTACAATTCTTCAAACAACAAAGGGAACTAAACTATTCTTCTTGAAAAACATGACCCTATATTGTATTTGATGCCCACATATAAAAGTTCTCATAAATAAACCTTCCCCAACTTGTATTTACACACTAATAAACTGTAATTGAGAGACTTCCAATTTTCTCCTCTCTCTCTCTCTCTCTCTCCCCCCCTTTTAACACACTTTCAGCTGCTAGAGTACTCTACTCATCCAGAGAATCTGAGATCAATATCAGAATTAAATCTTAACTAGTATACTGGCCCTTACTCCCCAACCAAACAAAAAGTTTCCAGTCCTCATTCCAAATCTTGTTGTAGAGACACTTTCTCAAGCTGCAGCGGCCAATTTTCTCCCAGCAAGGTCGGATTGCACTCCATTGCAGCCCGTAGGTCAACTAAGGAAAGAGGGGTAATACCAGTTGGTCTATTAATGTAACTCATGGGTCGCATCATATTTATTCCACATGCCATCTGAACCCACATCTGCTCAATTTGCTTATTCCCATCCCTTGAATCGACCATTTCCAAACAAGGTTTGATCAACCTTTTGAGATAAACATCCAGGCTACTGTTCAATAGGTTAACACAATCTACTGAGACTTTGAGGCCTTCTGCCTCCAATTTCTGCTCCACTCGCCTCCTCAAGGAGCTGGTGTCAGGAAGCTCCCCAGCACTGTAGCACATATCCATTGGAACAGGAGACGATGGTAAGAAACTAAATACTTTCCGAGGCCCCTTTGCATGTATTTGGATGCCTAGAGGAGCTGTCACAGGGCTCCTACTGCGGATTCCTAGGCTTCCAGCATCCTGGTCAACCTCCTCCCCGTCTTCTACAGAGGTAACCTCAACAGGTCTGCTACCCAACGATTGCAGCTCTGTGGCACATTGCTGTTCTAGAGCTTTAGGAGCTAATTCTGTGCAAGCTGCAGTGTGGGACTTCCCGTGTGGGCCCAGGGGGCTAGGGCGGTCCCTGGATTTACGATCACGGAAGGAAGGAGTTCTTCCCCTTCGAGGAGACTGAGGGCAAACATCTCTACACAGAGATTGGAGAGAACTTTTTTGATACCCATTTGCCACTTTTCCATTAACAGTACATTCAAGCTTGCTCGCTTTTGTTGGTGGGACTGTTGAGAGACAAGCGTTTTTAACTATGGATATGATGAACCAGTTGTGAATGCTGATATTTTCTCTCCCAATTGCGACAATGCAGAGCTTATTGAATTCAGATCTACTGAGCTTTTTATTGAGGAACCTATTCAGGAGGTTGAAGTATTTCTCTGATTTCTGAGCACCAAATTTCTTTGCAATCAGGGTCTTAGCCTCTACCAGATTGACTCGGGTGAAATGCTGATCACCTGCCATTATCTATCTACGCCTCCTTGATTCCTCCCTAGACGGTAGTATAACAATGAAGATTCCAAAGTACCAGCCACAACTCAAAACCAAAACCGTAACCCTAGTTTCTAGCTCAGCACCGCTTTCACCACATTGAGTAAAAGAAGTTACAAAATTGATGACCAGATCCGAATTGAGAAGCAGATCCCGCAGGTAAAAAAAAACTCTCAGCAATTCCAGTTAGCCGACAGCAATTCAATTCGCCAGCTTTCCTTAACAAAAATAAAGAAAACGATAAGAAATTCGGGTCAATACAACGACAAGAGAGTGGAAATCAAAATTCAAACAAAATCAACCTCGTCTGCCCCAAATTCGCACACCAGAAACCCTAAATTCACTTCGAAAAGCGAATAACATAGAGACTGGCTAGAATTGGGGGAGAAACCCTAAACTCTGCACTCGAAAAATTAAACCCCCAAATAAGCGAAAACAATCGAAGCAAGAATGGAAACAATTGCGTATCAAACTGACATGAAATCGGAAATATCACAAGACACCTGAAATTGAATCGAATTTTCACCGGTAAAGGCTCAAATAGAAGCTGAATTTGTCGGGAAGTGAAAGGGGGCGAAATTAGGGCAACGGGTTGTCGCCTGGAGGAGGAGGAGGACTACGACGACGACGACGGGGGGATTAGAGATGGTATCTGTCTGAAGTAGAAGGGTCAACCACCACGTGCGTTTTGTGGTTTGCAAGCCAAAGCTCATTCTCTTCGTTTAGATCTCCTCTTTAGAATGCTAGTTTTTTCCTATCTAATCATATTTTTCTGTCATGTTTTATGAGTCAATGGTCAACGCTTTGTGATATTTGTCAAAATATTTGCACCAAGTCATTACTTCTTTAGGTAGTGTTTGGCAGTCAGTGTTGGAGAATTAAGAACCCGGTTGCACTTCCTAACACAGCTTGGTTCTTTACTTCTTTGCGGTTGTTGAATGTTTTCGTAGTTTGAAATTAGCTCATGGGAGGTTTGAGAGTGATTTCTATCATCTATGATGGAGGAACCGATGGATGCTGGGGAATGGGGCCTCCATCCGGTTCTGGAGGGATGATTGGCTAGGCTGTGGGAGACTGTCGGAGCGGGCGCAAGGAGTTGTTGACAAAGGGGTGGAAAGTGCTAAAGGCAGGAGCTATACTGGACTGACAGAGTTTGATGGAACTGGGATGTCTTCTCTCCACTGTTGTTGGGATGTGTGCTGATGAAATTGGCTTCGGTGGCAGTTGTGGAGGACGGTACGGTCTAGGATACCCTGTGTTGGAGGGATTCGCCTGATGGACAATATTATATAAGCAATGCTTATGATTGCATCATAGGAAATATTGATTACTATGAAGTGGATGTGCAGGCGTACAAGATTTTATGGAAGCTCAAAGTCCTCGAAAGAGTGCGGTACTTTGTATGGCTACTGCTCAAAGGGGTGATTCTCACAAATGTCGAGCAAAAGCGGAAGCATCTATTGATCAAAGAGGGTTGCACTGCGTGCCTAAACCAACCGGAGACACTCTTACATCTCTTCCGGGACTACATGTGTATTCATGGTATGTGGAATTCGATCCAGGTGGGTGCTGCTAACTTCTTTTGTGCACCCTTAGCAAAGTGGATCAGGAGCAATTTGACGAGCCATGCCACTAGGGAGGGTGGCCTTGATTGGACGAGTTGGTTTGCTATGGCACTCTGGTGAACATGACGATGGAGGAATGATAAGAGTTTTCAATGACAAGGAGGTGCTGATCGACAAAGTCGGCTTCATTGATGGAAGAGCTAAGGAGTATGCAAAGGCCTGGTGCAATTCGGAGCAAAGGACAAGCTCGACTTAGAGGTCCACTGTGATGGTGAATTGGGAGAAGCTTGAGGGTGGCTGGATAAAAGTGAATATGGATGGCGCTGTCAACAGTGATGGGTTAGCTATGGCTGGAGTGGCTCTCCGGGACGATGCGGGGACAGCTCGATTGAGGGATTCTACCACAACATCGGCTTATGCTCGGTTGCGATGGCCGATCTTTGGGGAATCCTCAACGGGCTTCGCATAGCTCGGGATAGAGGATTTCAGAAAGTGATGTTCGAGACAGATTCCTTACTCGTTGTTACACCGATCAAAGGTAATATCACCGTCGGTCACTCGCTTTCTAGCCTAGTCCGTTAGTGCCAAGGCTTTATCACTCAATATTAGGGCATCCAACTCCACCATGTCTTCAGGGAAGCGAATTCCGTTGCGGACTCCCTTACTGCTCTCGCCTTCTCTCACCTTATTAATCTTCATGTACTTTCTAACCCACCTGAGGGTGTCTCGTTTCTCATTGAGGAAGACTGTAGGTAAAAGGTTACTCCCCGCCTCACCCGTATGTAGCCTATTTCGTTTTTGCTTTAGTTGTTTGTTGAGAGCTTGCTCTCGTTTCTTCTACCCCAAAAAAATGATGGAGAAAGCGAGATATTAAAAGATGACAAATAGAAATTAAAGTACGATTGGTGCAAATCGATTTACCTAGTACGAGGCTTTTGCCGACTAGCTCATGAGCCCAAGATTTACCACCATAATGAGTAAGAGAATGGCGACCATTGCGAGCAAGCATAAAGTAAGATTCATTGAAAAATGTTACTTCGGGACAAATTGACCCCCAATTATGATTTCACTTAGATCCCAAGCTCAACCCCCAAAAGGGAAAAACATTTTCTTTATGTGCTTTGACATAAAGTGTACAATTAAGATTCTTGTTTGACCCAATTTTGAACAAAAAAAAGCTTGTTCCATGACTTCAAGGTTTTTGTTCGACTCGTGGTTTCTAGAATTTCCTAGTCGTCTGTCTTTCTTGCTGATTTTGTTGTGGTACACAAGTCGTGTCTGGTTGGGGTCGTGGTAGTGTATTTCATATAGCTCCGATTTAGGGTGGCGTTTTCCTGGAGTTTGGTTTTCACTTCCCACAAGAAATCGTGTCTTGATGTACCTACTGTTTGACGATGCTTCCTCAGGAGTGCTTGACTTCTCACTTCTTCTTTTTTGGTAGGAGAGTCTTTCTCGTCTCGGCTCCTCGCTAAATGTTTGTCACCTTCGGTCGTCTTCCTCGATTTCTATGGAAAAAGCCTCTTCCGTGGAGGATCCTTCCATTCACATTTGCATTTACATTTCAATTTTACATTTACATTTACATCTAGTCATCTAGATTTACATTGTCATCACCAAAGACACCAACCAAGGAGAAATACAAAAGAACAACGTACTTACAATTTCATTTTTTGCCTTTTGTTTTCTTTCTCCATATTAAATAAAAAATTAAAATAAAAAAAGATAAAAGAAAATGAACTCCCGGGGATCGACGAATATGGAAACCCCCGGCGGCGACTTGGTCCAATCCCCCAATGAGCCGTCTCTGTAATCCTCCCCCAACCGCTTAATACACCACAAGTCCTCGGTGCACGATAGCGTCTTCTAGTGGGGCACCCCTAACCTGAGCGGGTCCTGGCTCCCCACCACCGTAGCCACCACCCCGCACCCACTCTCCCTTGTCAAGTTATGTGCGAACCCACACAGCGCTCGCACCAGCTTCCCCGCTATTGGGCCTTCCCCGCTCAACCCGTACAGAAAGTGCAGCCCAAACGGCCTAAACACCTCCGGCACCGACGGTATCCTCAGCCACGGCATCTCCCTGTCCACCATACGCGTCGTTTTGGCAAGCCCTCTCTTCCACCTCGACGACCCCTTCACCTCCAGCTTCCACACTTCCTTGCAGTTCCACACACACTCACCACCGCCCACGATGACGCGTATGACGTCTCCCTCCGCGGCACCGCGAGGAAGGTGCCTAGAGTTAGTTTTTTTTACTGATCACCGCTTCGATGTCACGCGGGAAGAACTCGGTGGTGGAGAACCTCCAACGGTAAAGGGTCTCGGCGTCGGACGGAGCGAGCTTGATTATTGAAACTTAGGGCGAGAATTGGACCCGGTGGGCGAATACAGGTTGGACCAAAATTGAGGGAGTACGGAACTTGGAGTAGCCGCATTTGTGGGTGAAGAGCTTGATAGACGGAACGCTGTCGTTTTCGGTTGCGAAGTAGGCGTGATACGGGGTTAGCCGTGAGATAGCCCGATCTTCGACAATCAAATAAGAAACTAAAGAACGGAAGCAAGAAACAAGAAAGACTCAACAAGACTCAAAGAAACCTACAAGAATGCCAAGATTCAGCCAATAACATGCAAGAACACCAAGAACAAGGGATGTACTCGATGTCAACTTCAAGAAAGTGAACAAGACTCGATAAAGACTTGAAATTGCAATACAGAATTGAAAGACACGACCGATAAGGACTGAGTCGATCTATATAGAACAAGATAAAGACCTTAGGCCTCCTCAGAGGGTAGGAACCAATACCAATGACTATATAACCCGCCTTTACAACCCTACACAACCAAGCGGACAAGTTGGATGCACAAGGAGGGGGCTCGTGGATACTAGGATCACCAAGTCTTGCGAAGTTGATGAACACAAAGCAAATCAAGCTAAAACAATACCAATAGTTGCAATCGATGAGCCATGCTTCGAATCGATTGACTTTCACTCATGTGTTTCACACAAAAAGAGAGCTTTTCTATAAAATTCAACGTGTGTGATTACAAAGGAGGCATTCGGCTTATATAGACCTAACTAGGGCCGAATGGGCTGATTTTAATAAAACTAACAACTATAGGAATTAATTAAAATAACCTTAAAGTTTCCTAAAATAACTTAAGTAAGAAAGTTGCTAAAATAGGAAATAAACATAATGTTCAAGACTTAATAAAATCCCGTCAAAACCAGCGACAGCTAAAAATAAGGTGGATTTCGGTCAAGCTCTAGGTCGAATCTGGAAACACCTTTAACGGAAAAGTTGTAGATCTCTTCGTCCTCGTTCCAACAAGGTATGGCACGCCTCAATCCGATAAATATAGACTCCGAACGACCCATTTTACTGAGACATTAAAAAGCTGTCAAATATTCTGAACGAGTCTAAAACGTCATTTGCACCTTTGGATCTTCTCCCATGGTGGAGCCTTCTTCTTCCTCTTGAGGATGACATCATTCTCACGAGCTCAAATCATAGGTCCATCCACATGCATAGATGTGTCTGAAGGTGTCTTGGATGGTCCCGCATCAATCTCCCTTTCTTGAAAAGGATTCGTCCTCGAATCCAAGGTCGCATAAGATTCCTCAAATGCATCCACACGAGCTCCTGGATCGAAAACCTCATGCCCATGGAAACTCGTCTCAAGACCGATTGATGTAGGAATTGACCACTCCTTGTTGGGTATTGTCTCAGCTTCGTCAACTTGTGGGCCATTAGAGCTCTCTACAAAATCAAGAAAAGAAACTTGATTAGTGCACAATTCAGATTCCATATCAACGTCATGATGTTCTAACTTAATATGCACTTTAGCTTGTTCATTGATCTCTAAGTTTCCATCCAATGCTAGCAAATTTTAATCATTTTTCAAGGCTGGATTTTCAATTAATTCAAGGCTAGCAATATGAGAATAATTTTTATCATCAATGATCATATTATAAACATTGCAATTTTCTAAGCATTTAGTATGACACAAATCTTCGCTTTGATTATCATCACAAGGTACAAGTGGAACACTTAAAACTTTACTAACAATCAACGAATCTTCATGCTCATATTCAATGCAATCTTCATGATCATAGGCAAGTAAATTAACATCTTGATCATTATTAACATGCTCTTTAACTTCATCAACAAACTGAATATTTACACTAGAAGAAACATGATGTTGAATAGCATTATTAGGAGGAATAGGATGAGTTTCTTCCCTTTCAATTGGTGGCACTGCAACTTGAAGTGGGACTCTTTGTCTGAACACCGTCTTAGAGCCAAAACGCCGAAGCTCAAATGCCGTAAAGCTTTTGTCCAACTTAACCAATTCTTCATTGGTCCTTACCAATATCGCATTCATGCCGTTCATAGCTTTCAAAAATGTGTTCATCTCAGCATAAACAATCGCCATGTTAACATGATTAGACATCACAAAGAAAAGACAAGCAAGGAACTATGTAAGAGATTAGTAAAATATAAACAAACTCACGATGTGTTTCGCTCACACTCCCTCTCTAATTGGTATGTCACGCTGACGGAGGGAAAGTCGTTGATTCACCTCGCCAAAAATAAATCCCAAACAAACAAACTAGTATAGTATGCAAGTAAGGGGTCGAACCCTAGAGAATCAAGTATTTCTAAATATTGTGTATTTATCAATATAAAAAGAAAAGATTTTTATGAATGAAAATAAAAGAAAACAATATTGACAAAAGCAAATAAATGATAGAAGAAAAGCATTTCCACCTACAAGTTCTCGACTTTGGTTGGTTTTATTGATCATCGACTCCTTTTCAAGCTATTATCGTTTCCTACGAATTCCTCTCGTCTCGGTATAAATAGATTAAAAGTCCTACGAGTCCAATGAATCCCTTACACCTCAATGCAACCTTAACACGGTCAAGATTTAACAAAGAGATAGCAAATAGTCCCAAGAACTTGAGCATATAAATAACACCAATTAAACACGGTAAATCAATGTTTAAGATATATGTCAACTCCCTACATAATCATGCTTCAAACACGGAATCTGCATTCTTATGCGTGCTACTACGGAAATAACACAAATACGAAAGTATTAAATCCTAGCATGAAATCAATATTATCAAGGTAGCTAATCAAGATAACATCAATAACATAATCAATATCACACAAAGAAGTTGAAAGAATTATAGAGGAAAAATAACTTATATTAGAAACTCACAAACCAACCAAGTCTCGAAAGTGTAGGCGAAAACTACAAAATTAGCCAGACATGGCTTACCTCAACTTTCTTCTCTTCATAGGTGATTGCTCTACTTGAATCCTTTCATAAGAAAACTAACCCTAAACATCCTATTTATAAGCCTAAAGTCTTGCATAAACAAGGTAAAAGATAGATAAATAAGATAGAAACTTCCTAAACAAACTAGATAGAAGATAGATGTTGTGAGCTGAATCTGCCATGTTTTACAGTAACTTTTATATCGATTTCTGCATACATTGCATGCATTTGGGTTAGAATAATACAGAACCTGTGTAGTTTACACTTATTTGCAATATATGGAGGTCTACACAAGTTTTGGTTATATTTCGCATAAATCGGACGCACTTTAGAGCTTAAAGGAAACTCATGGAGAGGCTAAGAATGGTACAACTGGAGAAAAGGCCATTTTTCACCATTCTTCGTTCTGAATCAAGCTTATATGTCTTAATGAGAGTTGTAGCCCTCGAAAAGAGCTTTCCAACGCATGGTCATATGCGTCAATCCGATGAACGAGGACTCGGGAAAGTGCGTTTCAAGAACAGAGCAGAAAGCTGAGAGAACTTTACTCGATCTCGAGTACACTTACTCGATCTCGACAAAGGCTGTCCAAGCACACCTGGTCGAGCAGAGCTGATCGAGGACATTGAGTCAGAGACAACCCAACTCCGGAAGCCAACTCGATCTCGAGTAACTCTTGTCGAGGTCGACCACACTTCGACGCCATGTCCGGAGTCGACGAGCTGTGCCAAGTCGAGAAGCCGAAGACGGAGAAGCCGAGCCAACTCTACTCGATCTCGAGTACAGCTAGTCGAGATCGAGGAGCCAAGGAGCACCAGTCCGAGCCTTGTCGAGCAGAGCTACCCGACCAAGCCAGCCAGCCCAAGTCGACGCCAGTCCTACTCGAGATCGACTAGCCCTGGTCGAGATCGACGAGTGCCGTGTCCGAAGCCGCGTTACGCGGTTTGCTGTCCGACGCGGTTTGGCTTTCCTTGGGGCCGAAGGAGTCCGAGATATCCGAGATCTATCAACATCTATCCACACCTATCAACACATGGAAGATTTTGCTCTTTAGATAGAATTTCCCTTTTTTGATTTAATTCCTTAATTGCTTTTATTTATCTTTTAAGCCTTTAGATATAGATTTAGATAAAGATAGATATTTCTATCCTTGATTAGCAAGGAATAGAAGGCTATAAATAAAGCCCTAGGGGCTGGTTTTTCATTCATTCAATTACACACACAATTCCATTCAAGTAAGTAGGAGTAGAGAGAGAAAGTTTGTGGCGAGCAAGGTGGAAAGGCGAAAGCGGATTTGTCTTGTTGGTTGTAAGCTTTCTTTATTTAATTCAATGCAAGTTTGTTTCTTTTGTTATTTGATGTCTTTCTTGATGATGAAGAGAGAGTAGTCCACCCACTTCTGGGGCTGGGGTGAGCCCGACGGTGGCCATGTAAGGTGATGCGGTAAAGGTCAGATCTTGTTATGCAATTCGTCTTCTATCCCTATGAGCATGATTCTTTTGCGAGAGTTGAAGGTGATCCTTGTTGGTGTTATTGAAGCGAAAGTGATCTTAATGCAACTTGGATTAATTATGTGAAAAGGGTTAGTAACAATTAGGGTTTATGCGAAAGCCTCTATATGCCTATTTGTTAGTAACGAAAGTTACTTTGATGGAAAGCATGATCTTTTATGCCTTTATATGTTACTTTGCATGGTTATCGTTGTGGCGTTGATACCCTGGCTTTGGAAGTCTTTCATAAATTGAGTCTATTTCTGTCGAAATTCTGAAATCTGTGTTCGAATCTAGAATTTATATTTTCTGCATTTTTAGTCGATATAGAGGAGGGGCTTGTCGAGATCGAGTAGACCTTAGTCGATGTCGAGTTGGCTCTTGTCTACGTCGAGTTGAGTTTCTGTTTCTGTTTTCGATTCTGAAATTTCTGTTTCTACTATTTCTTGTCGATCTCGAGTTAGGTGTTGTCGAGATCGAGTTGCCCTTGTCGGGTTTGCTGTCTGCTGTGATTTCTGAGTTTCTGTTGTCGATCTCGAGTAGCATCTTGTCAAGATCGAGTACTGTGCTTGTCGAGATCGAGTAGCTTCTGTCTTTGCTTTTATTTCTTGCTTTCGTTTCTTATTTCTGTCTTTCTTTCTTTGTTTCTGTGTTTCTGTCTTTCTGTTGCTTTTCTGTGAGATTTACAGCTGCCTAGGATCCGCTGACACGCTTCCTCGTGGATTCGATCCTGACTTTCTCTTACTGCATTGGAGGAGTCTTGTAATTATTTGTGTGGGCCTAAATCTGGTTTGATCTATTTTGTTATATTTCATACTCGATTTCCTCCTCACAACAAATTGGCGCCGTTGCCGGGGAAGCTATCATTCGCGCCTTAGGTAGTCAGATCTCACTTTTTCTTTTGAGTTACTTCGCAGGTGTATGCGCCGTTCTGGTCAACCACCTGAGTTTGACGGCTTAGACGAACCAGAGCGCCTTCTACACATCAGAGCTAAACTACAAAGAGCCATGGCAGCTGCAGAGACACAGGAACAGCTGATCGAGAGGCTCACGAGGGATCTAGCCGCCAGGGATGCTGCTCTCGCCGCTGAGAGAGCAGGAAGGGAACAAGAAGCTGAACGTGCAAGGCAGCTGGCAAATGAGCTTGCCCTCTACCCAACCACTGCAGAGGATTATATGCACCCGACTCTCGTCGTGCCTGAATCGGCCATTCTAATCCCTGAAAACAACTATGAAATTCTCACTCAATTCCTTATTGAAATTAAAAATCATGCATTTCATGGTAGATTTAATGAATGCCCGTTGCGCCATATTACCAACTTTATTGACATGTGTCGTACTCTTTTTGAAGGTACCACCTTGGAGTACATCCTGATGAAAGATTTTCGTTGGTCTCTGGCTGGGCCTGCACTGAAATGGTTGAAAGGGCTGAAACCACGATCTCTCACGACATGGGCTCAGGTGAAGCAAGAATTTTTAAATAAGTTCTTTCCTCCTGCAAAGACAGCACTCCTGCGCCAAAAGATCACATCTTTCAAACAGCAGCCAGGGGAGACGCTAGCAAAGGCATGGGAACGCTATAAGGATTTGCTGCGATCCTGCCCTACACATGGACAGCAACCCTGCGTAGTTCAAGAGATCTTCTTCAACTCTCTGGACTTGGCTGCAAAGGACAGAATCAACACATATACTCACTATGAGTATCTAACAATGCCGCCTCCTGACGCATGGGCTGCTCTAGACAAGCTGACCAACTATGATAACAAGTATGGGACTCCAGTCAACTATGAGGAGAACCCCTACGCCAGGCCAGCACCATCCATGCCCTTATACGAGCCCCCTAAGAAGATTGATCCAGATGTTAGGGAGCAGTACTACAGAGATCAGAATAAGAAGCTCCTCAAACAAGTAAAGTACCTTTCTGTCAACCAGTCTTGTATTGAATGCGGATCACAGAGGCACACCACTACTGAGTGCCCACACACTGAGCAAGTCAGGCTGGCAGAAAACCATGAAGAGGCAGCTTACGCAGGGGGTCCCAATCGCTACATGGGGGACCAAAGGTTTCAGCAACCACAATGGAACCAAGGTGCCCCTAGGAACCCCCCACCTTACAGAGCTCCAGGACATCCAAAAAGGAACCAGAAAAAGGATGATCTACAGACTGTCTTGGAGAAAATAAGGAGGAATCATACAGAAACCAGGCAATCCTACAACTCAGTCTACACTCATATTCAGGGCGTCAACTCTAGGCTTGGGGAGATTGATATATGGAGGAAAACAGTTAATACACAGATTGCTCAGCTAGCAGCAGGAATCCCCAGACAGACAGGGTCACTCCCAGGATCTTCAGAACCTAATCCCAAGGGAAAGACTGGACATATCGCTGCTGTAAAACTCAGAAGCGGCCATCAACTGCAAGAGCCAGAGGTCGGAAAGCAGCAGAACAAAGGAGAATAGCAAGTCGACCAGCAGCAAGTCGACATCGACAAGCACCTGGTCGATCTCGAGGAGGGGCAACTCGATCTCGAGGAAACATTAGGCCAGCCTTCATCTGAACTGCACAGCAACTCGACATCACCCAATCTGGTCGAGATCGACAAGGACGTGGTCGACATCGAGGACACCCAACCCGAGATCGAGAAAACTGCAGCACCTCCGACGTCTGTTCTGGCTCCGAATCAGAAAAAGAAGCTGCCTTTCCCCACAAAATCTCCAAAGGACCCGGCAGAAAAGAAATTTCAGCGCTTCATCAAGATGCTTCAGAAACTCAACGTCACCATCCCCTTCACAGAAGCTCTCAATGAAATGCCATCCTATGTCAAGTTCCTGAAGGAGATTCTGAGCAAAAAGCGATCAATGGCTGAAATTACAGAGGAATGCAGCCATTTGGACATACTGGAGAAGAGGCCAGATCCAGGTAAGTTTGCTATAACCATTGGATTTGGTCCATATAAAATTAATGCTTTATGTGATCTTGGAGCTAGTGTGAGTATAATGCCTTTAACAATTTGGTCCAAGATTAAGATAGGTGCCCTAGAGCCTGTGGATGCTAGACTTTATATGGCCAACAACACGGTGGTCATTCCAACAGGCATGGTGGACAATGTACCAGTACAAGTAGGTAAATTCTTTGTCCCTGCTGATTTCCTAGTTGTTGATATGCAAGAGGACCCTGCTTGTCCAATTATTCTAGGAAGACCCTTCTTGGCGACGGTGGATGCCAACATAAGCGTAAGGAAAGGAGTGCTCACCTTCAACATCAGCGATGAGGTAATTGAGTATTCCTTTAATAAAACTGAAAGACATACAGGTCCAATGGAAGATGTAAAATCTATCTCGGCTGGCTACATCACCTGCGGGGAACCCAAGGTAAGAAACATGACCCCTGAGGAGCTGGAAAAGAGGGATATGGAGGCACATGTGGAGGAGATCATAGCAATCCTAAAGGAGGACACAGAAAATCCAATCGACACAAACCAAGGTACGTCGTTATGGACTAATTATTTTTCGGATGCCTTGACAGGAACTAAGTATGGGGTCAAAGTCGACCAAGAGTCCTCGACATCGAGGACTATAGTCGATCTCGACCAAAACCAGAAACCTCCACCAGCACCAGCGTCGTCAGGCAGCCAGACTGAAGCGACAGGCAACTCGAGATCGAGTACCATACTCGAGATCGACCACCAAGACTTCGCTGCATCGACTTCGCTTTCCTCGACGCTGACTCCACTAGATGGCCAGGGCTACTCGATCTCGACCACTAACTATTCGAGATCGACCAGGCTTATCGATGTCGACCAACCTTCACCAGCTTCTGCATCCTCGAGCAGCTCACCTCCAGAACCAGAAACCTCGTCGAGATCGAGCACCCCTACTCGAGATCGACCAAACACTATGGTCCCCGATTCCGTCTCCGCGAAGGTAAGCCAAGGTATGGATCTTTCTTCTCCCATTTCCATTAAAGATCTATCTATACATGGGAGAGGTTTGCCTTGGTATGTGCGCTTATGTAGGGTTTCCAATGACGAGCCCAAAGAGTATGAAGTTGGAGACAAGCTCTATGTCTCCAAATCAAAGGATCATTGGTTCCTTAACAAATTCAACAAAAAGAGGATGGGACCTTTTGTGGTGAATAAGATCCATTCTGGAGGATTGCAACTGATGGACAAGAATGGAGTCCTATTCGAAGCCCAAGCTATATGGGCCCTGCAGATGCCACCTTGAGCATAAATGGAAAGTCGGCCTAGCGACTATAAAATCTAGAGCTTGTACATAGACATTTACTTCTTTTTTGGGACTTTGTGGACTCTATTTTGCTTGTTTTTGGTTTTGAACACTTTTAGTTTTTCTATTATGGGTATATGTCTTCTGCACTTTTCAGGTCCATGGATAGAAGCAAGCTATATTCAGACTCGGCCCAGGCGATTCTTTCAAAATTGAGAAGCCCTGCACACCTGTCTAGTGAGTTTCTTTCTTTACCCTTGTTTTTATACAGTGAGGACACTGTAATGTTTAAGTATGGGGTGGGGGAAGAGCTTACTTTGTGCATATTGGACATATTTGACATTATTTGTGCATATTTAGAATTTATTTCTTTGAATTGCTACATGGCTATTTTGGAATGCATTATTGATTTATGTGCTTATATGCATGTTTTCCAAAAAAGTTTAAAAAAATGACCCCCATTAAAATTTTTGATAAATGTCATGGAAGTTATATTGAACTCGACGATGCAAAATTGGATTCATTAGAGATATAGCATGAAATTGCCTAGTAAAGGGAAGTCACAATGAAGTGCATTATTTCTTGAAAACCATGAAAGGAGGTAAAATTTGAAGTTGCTTTTGACATGTTGCATGATAAAATGATGGAGGACTTTATATTTCCATATAAATGCTCATATGTTATATTCCTAGCCTTACCTATGCTTATGCATCACAAAAGGCCATAATATGCCTTATTTCATATACTGCTCCACATGTTCTAAATATTGCCCATTCTTTACCTTATTTCCTTATCCGGGGATTATGTTGAGAATGATGTTACATTATGGAGATTGTCATATGGTGTTTGTGTTATTATTATCATTATTGGAGTTTGGTAGGAGAATGTTCGAAAAATATGGAAAATTTAATGAGTGAAAGAAAATCCGATCAAAGATCGACCCTGCTCGCTGAGATAATAGTTTGGCGAGATGGGACACCAGGTGAGGAGTCCGACGCACTAAGTATCCGGGGCCATTCATGACACCCATGTTTGCGACTCGCGAGAAGGCAGTGCTGAGGTTAGAGAGGTAAAAGCATTATTATTGAGAAAAGCATTATGAAAGGTGATGAATCTTATGGAGAAGGAATGTGGAAATTCAGTTTGGAAATACTCCATTTCCCCGGATCATTAGCACCACATTGCCAAAAATTGCCCACCTTTAGCCTTTTACCAATCTACTCCTTATTGAGCTTAAATTAAAGTCCTCTTGATTATTAATGCTTTGTCACACATGAATTGGTTTTGCATAACCCTCCTTTTGTGAGTAGATGTTGCTTTTGTATAATTGCACATGCATGGATCTGTGACACTAGTACCTTTTCGAGGATGGTAATTGACTGCAGGGTTATATGAGAATGAATCTAAGATGTTGAGAGTTTTAATTTCTTCCCCTGAATGACAATTAAAAGTATTGCTTGAGGACAAGCAAGCTTAATTATGGGGTGTTTGTTGTGAGCTGAATCTGCCATGTTTTACAGTAACTTTTATATCGATTTCTGCATACATTGCATGCATTTGGGTTAGAATAATACAGAACCTGTGTAGTTTACACTTATTTGCAATATATGGAGGTCTACACAAGTTTTGGTTATATTTCGCAGAAATCGGACGCACTTTGGAGCTTAAAGGAAACTCATGGAGAGGCTAAGAATGGTACAGCTGGAGAAAAGACCATTTTTCACCATTCTTCATTCTGAATCAAGCTTTGATGTCTTCATGAGAGTTGTAGCCCTCGAAAAGATCTTTCCAACGCATGGTCATATGCGTCAATCCGATGAACGAGGACTCAGGAAAGTGCGTTTCAAGAACAGAGCAGAAAGCTGAGAGAACTTTACTCGATCTCGAATACACTTACTCGATCTCGACAAAGGCTGTCCAAGCACACCTGGTCGAGCAGAGCTGATCGAGGACACTGAGTCAGAGACAACCCGACTCCGGAAGCCAACTCGATCTCGAGTAACTCTTGTCGAGGTCGACCACACTTCGACGCCATGTCCGGAGTCGACGAGCTGTGCCAAGTCGAGAAGCCGAAGACGGAGAAGCCGAGCCAACTCTACTCGATCTCGAGTACAGTTAGTCGAGATCGAGGAGCCAAGGAGCACCAGTCCGAGCCTTGTCGAGCAGAGCTACCCGACCAAGCCAGCCAGCCCAAGTCGACGCCAGGCCTACTCGAGATCGACTAGCCCTGGTCGAGATCGACGAGCGCCGTGTCCGAAGCCGCGTTACGCGGTTTGCTGTCCGACGCGGTTTGGCTTTCCTTGGAGCCGAAGGAGTCCGAGATATCCGAGATCTATCAACATCTATCAACACCTATCAACACATGGAAGATTTTGCTCTTTAGATAGAATTTCCCTTTTTTGATTTAATTCCTTAATTGCTTTTATTTATCTTTTAAGCCTTTAGATATAGATTTAGATAAAGATAGATATTTCTATCCTTGATTAGCAAGGAATAGAAGGCTATAAATAAAGCCCTAGGGGCTGGTTTTTCATTCATTCAATTACACACACAATTCCATTCAAGTAAGTAGGAGTAGAGAGAGAAAGTTTGTGGCGAGCAAGGTGGAAAGGCGAAAGCGGATTTGTCTTGTTGGTTGTAAGCTTTCTTTATTTAATTCAATGCAAGTTTGTTTCTTTTGTTATTTGATGTCTTTCTTGATGATGAAGGGTGAGTAGTCCACCCACTTCTGGGGCTGGGCTGAGCCCGACGGTGGCCATGTAAGGTGATGCGGTAAAGGTCAGATCTTGTTATGCAATTCGTCTTCTATCCCTATGAGCATGATTCTTTTGCGAGAGTTGAAGGTGATCCTTGTTTGTGTTATTGAAGCGAAAGTGATCTTAATGCAACTTGGATTAATTATGTGAAAAGGGTTAGTAACAATTAGAGTTTATGCGAAAGCCTCTATATGCCTATTTGTTAGTAACGAAAGTTACTTTGATGGAAAGCATGATCTTTTATGCCTTTATATGTTACTTTGCATGGTTATCGTTGTGGCGTTGATACCCTAGCTTTGGAAGTCTTTCATAAATTGAGTTTATTTCTATCGAAATTCTGAAATCTGTGTTCGAATCTAGAATTTATATTTTCTGCATTTTTAGTCGATATAGAGGAGGGGCTTGTCGAGATCGAGTAGACCTTAGTCGATGTCGAGTTGGCTCTTGTCTACGTCGAGTTGAGTTTCTGTTTCTGTTTTCGATTCTGCAATTTCTGTTTCTACTATTTCTTGTCGATCTCGAGTTAGGTGTTGTCGAGATCGAGTTGCCCTTGCCGGGTTTGCTGTCTGCTGTGATTTCTGAGTTTCTGTTGTTCAGTTCTGTTGTCGATCTCGAGTAGCATCTTGTCAAGATCGAGTACTGTGCTTGTCGAGATCGAGTAGCTTCTGTCTTTGCTTTTATTTCTTGCTTTCGTTTGTTATTTCTGTCTTTCTTTCTTTGTTTCTGTGTTTCTGTCTTTCTGTTGCTTTTCTGTGAGATTTACAGCTGCCTAGGATCCGCTGACACGCTTCCTCGTGGATTCGATCCTGACTTTCTCTTACTGCATTGGAGGAGTCTTGTAATTATTTGCGTGGGCCTAAATCTGGTTTGATCTATTTTGTTATATTTCATACTCGATTTCCTCCTCACAACAATAGACTTTCCATATTTAATTCGGCGTAAGATTTCGATGGCAGCGAAAATTTCCGCTAGCAGTGAATGTCCTTAATTTAGCTACTGTTGGATTTTCGCTACCACCTCGCTACCACACTCGATGACAGCGAATGTCCATGCCTTCCGCTGCCGCGAGAGTCTCCATTCGCTGCCGCGAAAGCTACTGTTGGATTTAACTTCTTCGATTCCTTTGTTTTTGCTTCTGCGAGTCCACCCTTCCGCTGCCGCGAGAGTCTCCATTCGCTGCCGCGAAAGCTTACATCCGCTGCAGCGAATCCGATCGTCCGCTGAAGCGACTCCATTCGCTGACAGCGAGTCACCATTTGCTGGTAGCGACTCATGTTGCTTGCTCATTGACTCTGGGTTGACTCGAGTCGCTGGCAGCGAGTTTACATTCGCTGACAGCGAGACATGCTGGCTCCAGGACATCCTCCCGTTGACTCCACTCGCTGGCAGCGAGATTCCATTCGTTGGCAGCGAGACGTGTTGGCTCCTGGACATGCTCCCACTGACGTTGATGCGGGACCATCTTCTACAACTCCAGACACACCCATCATACTTGGAGAAGGACCAATGACTCGAGCTAGAGCTAAGAAGCTTCAAAGAGACTCATTCAACTTTGTGGGTCATGCATTATTCTCGAGCAAGGTTCAACTCCCCGAGCCTACATTGAAGACATACATGTGCATTGGAGTGCAAATGGATGCCGAGCCACCTTAGTAAAGCTTGGGCCGAAATTCTATAAGTGTTAAGGCTTATTTTCAGCTTAAGTGTTCTATTGGGCTGAATTGGGCTTTTCTAGTTGTTATTTTTAAAGACCTTATTTACTTATGTCTTTAGGTGTTATTTAATTAGGCCCATTAAAGTTATTAGTTTATTTTCTTTATTATTTTCGGCCAAAACTCAGATCATAAGGCCTATATATTTTCGCACCATCCATTGTAATCAATTGGAACTTTTATGAATACAATTCTCTCATATAGAGTGTAAACACATCGAGTGTTTGTTGATTCAACTAGAGCTGTGCTCGTTGGTCATTGATTGATAATCTCAGCTTGGTTTGCTTTGCCGTTCATCAACTTCGCAAGACTTGGTGATCCGAGTATCCACAAGCCCCCTCCTTGTGCCTTCAAGTTGTCCGCTTGATTGTGTAGGGATGTAGAGGCGGGTTGTGTAGTCATTGGTATTGGTTCCTACCTTCTACGGAAGCCTGGGGTCTCTATCTTGTTCTATACAGATCGACTCAGTCCTTATCAGGTCGTGTCTTTCAATTCTTGCATCTAAATTTCGAGTCTTTATTCATCTTTATTCGAGTCTTGCAATCTGTCCTTTGTCGACATCGAGTAACACGTTGTTCTTGGTGTTCTTGTTTGAGTCTTGCTGCGTTCTTAGTCTTGGTCGAATCTTGACATTCTTGTCGAGTTTCTTTGAGTTTCTTGAGTCTTCCATTGCTGCGTCTTTGTTTCTTGTTTAGTTCTTGCTTGTTGTCGAAGATCGGACCAACCTACGGCTAACCCCGTATCAAATTGGTATCAGAGCTTTGGTTTCCGACATCAAGATTGAGTCTTTTTCTTTTCTAAACTCAAAAACCACAAAAATAGTCTTTTCTTTGTTTGGTCTTTTACTTCTTGTTCTTTATTTGATTATTGCACTAATCTTGAAGTTTGTGATTGTTTGTGGTTGCATAAGCCTAAACACAAGCCTAGCCGAGACCGGTGGAGTCGACCAAGCCGTGAAGCACCCCTGTGCAACACCTAGCCGACGGCACACTTTGTGTCCCCATAAGTCAAGCTTGGCCGAATCCTATACCACAAAGCAAACCCTAGTTTGTTCTATCCTTTGCTATCTTTGGAATATTTTATCTATCCTATACCTATTCTATTTACCTTGTTACAATCTGATTTTAATTGATAGATTAATCCATATTATCTATCTTTTATCTTTAAGAGGCTTAGATAGATATTGTTACCTTATATATCCAAAGGTTGTTTATAAATACATCTTTAAGGGCTGAATTTCTATCATCTATCACCAACACATCAGATTTTCGAGTCCTATACCATCATTAGTGTTCTTTTTTGCATTAGTTTCATAAGTTAAAAAAAAAAAAAACCAGTTTCGAAAATTACAAAAAAAAAAAAAAGAGAAAGTGTTTGGTTGTTGTTGTTGATCTAGTGCAAGAAAAACCCAAAGGATTACTTTTGGTGATTCTCCATAGCCCTTGTCGACATACCCTAAACCTAAACACATTACCTCCACAAAATTCTAAATTGAAACCCTATCTTGCAACTACAACATCCTAACTTAAAGGTTTTCAATCAAAAGAGGTAAATTTCCTTACTTTCATTAGTTTTCTTTTATTTCTCCTTGTTTTCAGCTACTGTCGAGTACTCTTCTCATACATATCGAGTGCTGCCTTGTTGTGTCGAGTAGAGCTCAGCCTTGTCGAGTTCTCTCCTCTGCATATTGAGTCGCTTTGCTTGTCTCCTTTGATTGTGTCGAGTACATTGACCCCTGTCGAGTACTCCTTGTGTGTCTATTGATTGAGTCGATTGCTTGTTCTTGCTGTTCGAGTGCTCTTGTGTCAATATCAAGTTGATCTTACCCTTGTCGAGTGATCTTCTTGTTGTGTCGAGTTGTTTCCTTGCAATTGCCCATCTGTTTTGCTTGGATCAAGTGTCTTACAGTTGCTGTCGAGTGCTCTTTACCCTTTATCGAGTACTTTGTTTGTTGTTTCATTCACTACATACTTTGATTGCTTAGTTTTTGCTTGGTAGTTGATTTGCCCAAAGCGGATTGCCCTAGCAAGCGTGATATATCAATCGGAGAGGGAGTGTGAGCGAAACACAATTGTGAGCTGTTTATAAGTTTTACTAACCTTTAACATAGTTTTGTGTCTCTTTTGTCTTTGTTATCATGTCTAACAATCAGGGAAACAATGGAGATAACAACCCCAAAAATGAGGGCAACTCGAGTGCTACTGTGACACCCGAGCAATTCAACAACCTCATCAACACTTTGACAGCCATTCTAGATCGATTGACAACTCTAGAAGCTAGGCCGAGTGGATCTAATACAGTTGGTGGTCAAGGTAATCCAAGGCGTGGAGAGACGCCTAATGATGAAAGAGAGGTCATAAATCCTAACCCTAATCCTAATCCTCATGTCAATGTTAATTTAGATAATCCTTTATTCAATGAAAACAACTCTCCACGAGGTGGGAGAAATGATCGGAATAATGGGTTTGCTAATGTGCAAGGTCAAGGACAAGGAAGGGGAAGAGGTCGAGGCTTCCAGGAGCAATTCTACTACTCGGAGCAAGATGATGACTTCCAAGAAGAGGAGTATTGGGAGCAGCGCCCGAGACGGAATCAAAGAGGAAATCAGAACCGGCCACCTAGGTACAATGACGAGGACGGCATAGGTAAGGTCAAGGTAAAGATTCCTCCTTTTGAAGGTAAAACTGATCCAAATGCATACATCGATTGGGAAACTAAAATGGATCAGATTTGGAATTGCCATAATTTCTCTAATGCTAAAAAGGTGCAATTAGCTACTTTAGAATTCACATGCTTTGTTTTAATTTGGTGGGATAACCTAGTTAAAGAAAGGAGAAGAGCTCTTGATGCACCTATTGCTTCTTGGGATCAACTTAAAGCATTAATGAGAAATAGATTTGTACCTCAACATTATGCTAGAGAGCTTAGGCAAAGATTAGAAAATCTTAAGCAAGGTAATAAAACTGTTGAGGAAACATTTAATCTTATGCAAGAAACTATGGCTCGAGCTAATGTGGTTGAACCTTATGAAGATACAAATGCTAGATATCTTAGAATATAGCATCCCGCTTTAGCTCATGAGATTGATTACTTTCCCTATACTACTCCTACTGATTTGTTACACTTAGCAATTAAAGTAGAAAAGGGACAACGTTACAAGAGCCAAGAGAATAGAGTGTCGAGTGGCCAGCAACAAGGGTGGCGTCCCAATCGGCCTCAACAGCCCCAAGGGCGCTCGGAAATGGTCCCTAGAGACCGAGCTCAGCAGCCCCAAGGAAGAGGTGATGTTCGACAACCCCAACAACCCCTCGACAAAGGAAAAGGCGTCTGGAATGGACGTGAATCGTCTGGGACATCTACTGGTCCCAAAGGGAGTAATCCTAACTCTTCTACCCTTAGATCTAGAGATATTGTATGTTTTAAATGCCAAGGTAGAGGACATTATATGAAGGATTGCCCTAATAAGAAAACTCTCATGGTTAATCACTTAGGTGAATATGAATCTGAAAATTCTTGTGATGAACATGATGAGAATGCTAATGAAGATAATGATCAAAATCTCAACCTTATGTGCTATGATGATAATGATGAGGTCGAATATGAACATGGTGAATCTTTGATTGTTAAGAGAGTTTTAAGTGTCGTTCCTGCACCTTGTGATGATAATCAAAGAGAAAACTTGTTTCATACTCGTTGTCTAGTTAAAGGAAAGGTTGTAAATGTGATCATTGACGGAGGTAGTTGCTGTAATTTAGCTAGTCAAGAAATGGTTGACAAATTGCATCTATCTACTATCCAACATCCTAGACCTTATAAATTGCATTGGATGAATGATTGTGGTAATTTGAAAGTAAACAGGCAAGTTAAAGTGCATATTAAACTAGGACATTATGAAGATGATGTTTTATGTGATATTGTGCCTATGCAAGCTTGTCATATTTTATTAGGTCGTCCTTGGCAATTTGATCGTAAGGTCCAACATGATGGTCATTCTAACCGATATGCCTTTACATTTCAGGGAAAGAACGTTGTTCTCAAGCCCATGACGCCTACACAAGTGGCTGATGAGATTGAGAAGCGCAAGATAAGTAAAGGTGAGTTAGAACAGGAGGCTCAGTCGAGCCAAGTGGCATCTCAAACTCAGCCTAAGGGTGTACTAATGGCTTCCAAGAGTACATACTTAGACGAATTTGCAGATGGAGAAACCACCCTTATGCACCTTATCAAGAGCTTGAACATGTTGAGTGAAGAGCTTAAAGCTTCTCTTCCATCCAACATACTCGCTCTACTTGAGGAGTATAAAGATGTGTTTCCCGATGACATACCACCAGGTCTACCCCCTATTCGTGGAATTGAGCATCAAATTGATCTTATTCCAGGGGCTGCATTACCTAATAGGCCTGCGTATCGTATGAATCCCACTGAGACCCAAGAGGTCCAAACCTAAGTCCAGGAACTGTTGGATAAGGGTTACATTCGAATTAGCTTAAGTCCTAGTGCTGTACCTGTGTTATTAGTCCCTAAGAAAGATGGTTCATGGAGAATGTGTGTAGATTGTAGGGCTATTAACAACATTACTATTAAATATCGTCACCCTATTCCTAGATTAGATGATATGCTAGATGAGTTACATGGAGCTTCTATATTTTCTAAAATTGATCTTAGGAGTGGTTATCATCAAATTAGAATGAAAGAGGGTGATGAATGGAAAACAGCCTTTAAGACTAAGCAGGGATTATATGAGTGGTTGGTTATGCCTTTTGGTTTAACTAATGCACCTAGTACTTTTATGAGGCTAATGAATCATGTTCTTAGACACTTCATTGGGAGATTTGTTGTTGTTTATTTTGATGATATTCTGATTTATAGCAAATCTCTTAATGAGCATGAAATACATCTTAAAGAAGTACTTAAAATGCTAAGAATTGAACACCTATATGCTAATTTAAAGAAATGTGAACTATGTAATGAACAAGTGTCTTTTCTTGGTTTTGTAGTAAGTTCGAGTGGACTGCGTGTCGATGAGGCGAAGATCAAAGCCATCCAAGAGTGGCCAACACCCACCAACATCGGCCATGTTCGCAGTTTTCAAGGATTGGCAAGCTTCTATCGTCGATTCGTGCGAGATTTCAGCACTATCTCGGCACCCCTCACTGAACTCACGAAAAAGAGGAGCGAGTTCACATGGGGACCAGCTCAGGAGGAAGCATTCTGTTCGCTTAAGGACAAGCTCACTCACGCACCTCTACTAGCTTTGCCGGACTTCTCTCAGCCCTTTGAAGTAGAGTGTGATGCTAGCGGAGTCGGAATTGGTGGTGTCCTTATGCAGGGAGGTAAGCCTATTGCTTTCTTTTCTGAGAAGTTGAAAGGTGCTTGTCTTAATTACTCTACATATGATAAGGAACTATATGCTTTGTTTAGAGTACTTAAGACATGGTCTCACTATCTATGGCATAGCGAGTTTATTCTTAGGACTGATCATGAGTCATTAAAACACTTTAAAAGCCAAGATAAACTTGATAGGAGACATGGTAGATGGATGGAGTTCATTGAAACATTTCCTTATGTAATTAAGTATAAGAAAGGCAAATACAATGTGGTTGCTGATGCATTATCTAGGAGACATGTTCTAATAGCTGATTTCGATTCTAATGCTTTAGCTAGACGACATGTGCTTTTAACCACTTTGGATTCTAGAGTCTTAGGCTTTGTTTACATAAAGGAATTATATGAATCTGATCTAGATTTTGGTAACACTTTTCGAAAATGCTTAGAATCAGGTCCTTTCGATGGCTTCTATATACATGATGGATTCTTATTTCGAAAAGATCAAGTGTGTATTCCTAGATGTTCATTAAGATTACTACTTGTTAGTGAAGCACATAGTGGTGGTTTAATGGGACATTTTGGACGGGATAAAACATATAATACACTGAAATCACACTTTTATTGGCCACATATGCTTAGGGATGTAGAACATTGCCTTAAGAGGTGCATAGATTGCATTAAAGCCAAAGCTAAGCTTATGCCCCATGGCCTTTATACACCACTGCCGACCCCCTCAGCCCCTTGGGAAGACATTTCTATGGATTTTATTGTTGGGTTGCCTAGAACTAAGAAGGGGCGGGATTCAATCTTTGTAGTGGTTGATAGATTTTCTAAAATGGCTCATTTCATTGCATGCCACAAAACTGATGATGCTACCAATGTTGCTAATCTATTCTTTAGAGAAGTAGTTAGGTTGCATGGCGTGCCTAAAACCATTGTTAGTGATAGGGATGTGAAATTCTTAAGTCATTTTTGGCGAACCTTATGGAATAAATTGGGAACTAGATTGCTATTCTCTACTTCTAGCCACCCCCAAACTGATGGCCAAACTGAGGTGACTAATAGAACCCTTGCTACTGTCCTAAGAGCCATTATTAGGAAGAATTTGAAACTTTGGGAAGAAGCCTTACCTCATGTGGAATTTGCTTATAATAGAACCATGCATTCGGCTACTAAAATCAGTCCATTTGAATGTGTGTATGGTGTTAATCCACTAACCCCTTTTGATCTTACTCCATATCCTATGAGAGACAAAGAATCATTTGAGGCAGGTAAGCATGTCGAGTTCATCAAGGAGTTGCATGAACGAACTCGAGAGAAGCTGAAGCTAAAGGCTGAATACAATGCTAACAAGGCCAACAAGAGACGTCGCTTGGTCACATTTCAGCCTGGAGATCTTGTATGGGTGCACTTGAGGAAGGAGCGGTTTCCAGACGCCCGGAAGAACAAGCTGTCGCCTCGTGGTGATGGACCATTTCGGATCAAGAAGAGAGTGGGCGACCATGCCTACCAATTGGAGCTTCCTGGAGACATGGGCGTGAGCGCTACATTCAACGTCGCGGATCTAATCCCTCACTTTGCTGTGGATGAAGACTTGGATTCATGGTCGAATCCTTTTCAAGAAGAGGAGGTTGATGCGGGACCATCTTCTACAACTCCAGACACACCCATCATACTTGGAGAAGGACCAATGACTCGAGCTAGAGCTAAGAAGCTTCAAAGAGACTCATTCAACTTTGTGGGTCATGCATTATTCTCGAGCAAGGTTCAACTCCCCGAGCCTACATTGAAGACATACATTTGCATTGGAGTGCAAATGGAGGCCGAGCCACCTTAGTAAAGCTTTGGCCGAAATTCTATAAGTGTTAAGGCTTATTTTCAGCTTAAGTGTTCTATTGGGCTGAATTGGGCTTTTCTAGTTGTTATTTTTAAAGACCTTATTTACTTATGTCTTTAGGTGTTATTTAATTAGGCCCATTAAAGTTATTAGTTTATTTTCTTTATTATTTTCGGCCAAAACTCAGATCATAAGGCCTATATATTTTCGCACCATCCATTGTAATCAATTGGAACTTTTATGAATACAATTCTCTCATATAGAGTGTAAACACATCGAGTGTTTGTTGATTCAACTAGAGTTGTGCTCGTTGGTCATTGATTGATAATCTCAGCTTGGTTTGCTTTGCCGTTCATCAACTTCGCAAGACTTGGTGATCTGAGTATCCACAAGCCCCCTTCTTGTGCCTTCAAGTTGTCCGCTTGATTGTGTAGGGTTATAGAGGCGGGTTGTGTAGTCATTGGTATTGGTTCCTACCTTCTACGGAAGCCTGGGGTCTCTATTTTGTTCTATACAGATCGACTCAGTCCTTATCAGGTCGTGTCTTTCAATTCTTGCATCTAAATTTCGAGTCTTTATTCATCTTTATTCGAGTCTTGCAATCTGTCCTTTGTCGACATCGAGTAACACGTTGTTCTTGGTGTTCTTGTTTGAGTCTTGCTGCGTTCTTGCTTAGTCTTGGTCGAATCTTGACATTCTTGTCGAGTTTCTTTGAGTTTCTTGAGTCTTCCATTGCTGCGTCTTTGTTTCTTGTTTAGTTCTTGCTTGTTGTCGAAGATCGGACCAACCTACGGCTAACCCCGTATCAGACTCTATTCGCTGGCAGCGAATCATGATTCGCTGGCAGCGACAGATGCCCAGAAGCTTGTTTTCTCTTCATTCTTCCCTCGTTCTTTCTTGCCTCTTTTCTTTCTTTCCTTAGCTTGCTTTCTTGACTTCACTTGGACATGTCGTTCGCCTTTCCTTTGCTTTCCACCATGTCGGATCTACGATTCTGCACAATTCAACCGAAATAGCGTAGATTCTGAACTTTGTCACGAAAAGAGTTTAATCTAAATTGAAACTAAACATGCATATTCTACAATGCAAATGCATCTAAACTACCCTATAATGCCTATTAGAAATGTGCATTATCAAACTCCCCCACACTTAACCTTTTGCTTGTCCTCAAGCAATGCAAAATAAAGAAGAGCAAAACCATTATCCCACACATATAATCTTCAAGCACTAAACTTGTCAAAAGCAACATCAAAGTGGAGGATCAATGAACATGAAAGCTAACATCCTAGCAAGTATATGAACGATTCAAAATAAGGCACATCTAATCCAACCTCACCGGGATCATGTGTTTACTCTCACTCTCATGTGTTTAGGCTTAACAATGTATCACTCAACTCAATCCAAAATGCAAAAAGCTACATAGAAATTGACACAAATATTACATATTCTCCACCGTGGATGCCATCACTTATAAGAAACATCAAGAGGTCTTTTATCAAGGTTGTAATTGGGCTTGGTAAGGAATTAAGGTAGGAAAATATTTAGGCTTGTGGTGCTAAAAATCCAGGAAAAAGGGATCCCTAAGAACAACCGGAAGAACACTACAAATCAAAGACTTCCAAAACCAAAATAACTCAAACTTTCACTCTCAAAATACTCAACTAAAGAACTTTCTTTCAACCATACATATTTTTCTAACTCACATTCATAATAAAATAAAAGGCTCTTATTCATGCTTTTTTTCTTTTCTTTTCTTTTCTTTCTTTTGACTTTTTTTTTCAAAATTTTTTTTAGAGCCAAAAATACAATAATGCACAATGTGAGGAATCAATCAAAATTACATAATCATCCAAAACTTGTAACTTTCTTAACAACATCTTCTTTTCCACTCAATGTACTAGATCAATCATTCACCTACTCTAATCCCAATTCCCGGATAGGGTAAGGCTCATCGTCGGCTAAGGATAAATTTTGTGGAGCTTCAAAGAAAAGGCTAAGGCTCAAATTGGTTAAAAGCAAAGGAAACATATGTAGGGCGGATGTGGATAATAATATGGTTAAGAAAATTATGCCTCTATCATTTGAAACTCATAAGCAATAAACATATAAAATCGGCCTCAAATATAGATAACAATGTCAATCTCAAGAGGTAATTGCATAAGGAGAGTATAATCTCACACAAGAAAGCAAAAGGGAATAAATATTACGAAAATCCCTATAAGGCCAAAAATTCTCACTATGACAAGTTTTGTTGGATTTCAATGATGCCCAAGACTAAGAATCATAATTGCTCAATTGAACTAACAAGTCATGCTCCCATAAAAATCATTTCAAGTATGTGACAAGGCTAGATAATTTAATCATATTATGGAACATATATGGTAAAACTCATAAAAATAAAATAGAGGACAAACAAAGGCAAGATGAGTATTTGAATAACACATATATGCAATGCATGATCTTTTTGGATTTTTTTTATTTTTCTCAATTTTTTTTCATTTTCCAATGCAATAAATTAACGAAAAAAATAAACATGAATGCAAATCGGAAAAATAAATATGAATGGATGCATGAATTTATGAATGCAACCCTCCCCCACACTTAAACTCTTCATTGTCCTCAATGAAAATTAAACACAACAAATCATAAAAATATGAGAGAAAGAGGGTAAAGAATAACTCATATTGTGGAAAAGTTTCAATGGCGAAGATGAGGAAACTTGGAAGAACAACGATGACGACGATGGACGAACCACTAGCATGGATGAATGAAGATGACGAAGAATGAATAAGATCGATGGGCTGTGACGACACTGGATGAAGACCGGGCATGAGCCGCGAGCGTGATTGATCAGGCCACGGGCGCGGCTAGTGCTAGCTTCGGACACTGGGCATCGCTGCTGAATTCGCTAGCAGCGAGTTTTGGTTCGCTGGTAGCGGATGAAATCAGCTCCTATGTCATCTGGGCGGCTGTACTCGCTGCCAGCGAATCATGATTCGCTGCCAGCGAATTTAGCACAAATCTCTATTCTCTGATTGTTTTCTTTTCTTTTTTTTTCCTGCATGGTTAGCTCCAAAAATATTCCGAAAACATCTATCTACCATATAAAATAATTAGGAAATTTCTAATTTATTAAACAACAAAACTAATTAACTAACTAGGAATTGAAATAACTAATTTAGGAAAACTTACCTCGGGTTGCCTCCCGAGAAGCGTCCTTGTTTATCGTCATAGACTCAACGGTTTATTCGTGCATGTGTTCAAGACTCACTCGGACATTGCTAACGCTCTCTTTAGCAAGTCAAACTCCGGTGCACACCATCTAGGTAGGCGAACACCACATATGAAGAAATCGAAGTCAAATGATGTGATGTTGAAGAAGGTCTCCAACTCTTCATATGCTCGAGCGTGACTTCCCGCCGAGGGTATGTAGTACTACCAACATAGTTCCGTCGATGGTTTGTTGAAGTAATGCTCCCAAGGTTCTACATACTCACCAAAATCCACAAAAGTGTAAGAAATATCATTACCTTGCTCGGGAGCCACAGAAATAGGCTCAGGACTTGGTTCCTCAATAGATGAGTTGGGGATGATTTCTATAGGTGGAGTAGGTGCCAAAATACATGGTTCCTCAAGCGTGCACTCATGAGACTCCATGTCAAGGGGCATCGGGCTCTATTCTCCATCTTCGATTGAACCATTGATGCTTGCGTCTTGGCTTCCCTCATGTATCTCGCCCGCCATTGGTTTGAAAGGTAAGGGCATGGATGCCAACTTGTAGTCTTCTTCCACCTTCGCCATGTCACCCACGCAAAGGAAAAGATCCCACAATTCCGACCATCCAAACCGTAAAATCCTTCATCTTTCAATGATTGGGCGAATTCTCGTATCTCGGGAAGCATGCCATCTTGAACGCAAAGTACTCGTTCTTTCAAATCATCTTGGATACCCCGTGAAGCACAGTCGTCCACTAAATCTTGCACTCTTGCGAGGTAATGGTGAAAGTAGTCTCCTTGGTATTGCCATAACTCCAACTCCATTGCAAACAATTAGTAACGAGGTGTTGTGAACCGTAAGATAGGTCCACGACGGAGATAGATATATATACAAATATTAATAAATACATAAAACAAAGAAATAAACTGGATTCCCCGGCAACGGCGCCAATTTTGACGGAGGGAAAGTCGTTGATTCACCTCACCAAAAATAAATCCCAAACAAACAATCTAGTATAGTATGCAAGTAAGAGGTCGAACCCTAGAGAATCAAGTGTTTCTAAATATTATGTATTTATCAATATAAAAAGAAAAGATTTTTATGAATGAAAATAAAAGAAAACAATATTGACAAAAGCAAATAAAGGATAGAAGAAAAGCGTTTCCACTTACAAGTTCTCGACTTTGGTTGGTTTTATTGATCATCGAATCCTTTTCAAGCTATTATCTGTCATTTAACATCGGGTAATAACCGATGTCTTTCAAAAAAAAATCGATGTCTATGTGGGTGATGTAAAAAGTCAAAACTTTTTAACATCGGGTAGTAGCCGATGTCTTTGTATGTTATAACATCCTTTATAATTTTAAATCCGTTGTTATAACATGCAAAGACATCGGCTATTACCCGATGTTAAAAAGTTTTGGCTTTTTACATCACCCACATAGACATCGGTTTTTTATTTTGATTAACATCGGTTTTTAGCCGATGTTAAATGAATTTTTTTTTTGTCGTTGTAGCCTATACGGGATTTGAACCCGCACCTTTGTGTTTGAATACATCGCTCTACCAATTTGAGCTAATAGGCTTTAAATTAGCATTAATAAAGATCAAAACATTAATAAAAAAATCCCTACTAAAGTTTCAAATAAAAATAATAAGGCAGGAGCAAACAGAAATGCATGGTTCTAATAAAATTGAACTCCAATAAAAATACCCAAAACAATGTCATATTGCAGTGATACAAGCCTTGAAGAACAAGAATGAGAATCAATGGTTAAAATATGATTTTTACGTGTAATTTCCCGATGGATTACCATTGACAGAAGCTTCAGAAAGCAAGTAAGAGCTCAAGCTAGAGAGACAAGCAACTCTAAGAAACTTGGAATGCACTCTGGACAAGAATTCATCTCTTCCCTAAGGCAGTTTACAATACCTCCATCTCCCCAGTCCTCAACAGAGACATGAACAGCTAAGGATCACATTAATTACACACTGGATAAAAACCTTTCACTTCGTTGTTCAAAACAGCGAATGAAAGAGAAACATGTACATGTTAAAAAAAAAGGAGAGAAACATGTACATACAAACAAGATATTTTAACAGAATACCCAAGTACCCAAGTACACCAAAGAACAATAGGCACAAATTTTTTGAGTTGGTCAATAAGCACAAAATTATTTGAAACCTATCACAAATTCACAAGGCTTGCCTTTTGCAAAATAAACTGAAAAACTTTAAATATGTATTTACTGAAAAGTTCCCTTTATTTCTAAATTAGATCACAGATTGATGAGAACCACATGAAACATAGGCAAACCTGAAGATTGAGGTAATCCTATAGCCTTTGCATATGAATGATTTTCTACTTGCATCAGAAAAGAGCAAAAGCAAAAAGAAAAAACTAGCATTTGAAAACTTGATTTAGGACGAATAGCCATATATTTTCACACTGATGACTATTTAACTTACCAGAAAACACTGTTATTTGCAGAGATGCTGCTAATAAATTTTCTATTTTCATAAGCATGCCAAAAGTTGGTCTTCCAACCAAAAAGAAACAGATGTTGTCATGAATCATCAAGGAATTACTTATCTGATAACTTGATAGGCAAAAAATATTGGCATTGTCTCACCTTATTTAATGATAAAAACACACGGATAAGATTATCAATAAAATTCATTGACTCAAATAAGAAAGAAATATGTACTTAGCTTATTTTAGAATTACCTCATTCAGGGTTGATGTGTTGTTCTTTGACAATAAGAACACTGGAAAATTGTATGCCTTCCCCATAATTCCTGATCCCTATATATGAAAATCATTAAAGACTTCCTTTTTGAAGAAAATGTGCAGAAGACGATAAGAATTCTATAGAAATGTAGCTCATGAAAGGTTTCCGTGATATTTTGATTCATCATGTATATATTTTTTTTAAAGAAGTTTCCATCATGAATCATGAATATTATTTAATAAGTTACAATTCAATGATCAATATGATAAAAGATACTGTACATTCAGATCCTTAGTTAGGTTGTGCCTGATGCAAATAGCTATATATTCCACCCGTCAAGAAAAAAAATGTCATTTTAGCCTCTTATTCTAGTTCAGGAAAATATGTCATTTTAGGTTCTCTAGTAAATAGTTACAAGTGATTACAGTGTATAAAAAAGGGCTAATGATTCAATAAATAAGAGAAAGATGAAATGATGCAAAGAGAAGATCATGTATAATGCATTTGGGACCTAAGATATATAATATTCAAGCCTAAAGGATGCTTGTCAACTCAAGAATTTCACTTAACTAAAGTTGGTTGATACTAAAACTGAGAGTCAAGACCCTGTAATTCACGCAAGAAGAAAATGCAGAGGCTAAAAAAAGATCATTGAATCAATAATTTAATAGCTACTGATATGGCACTAGAAATGCTAAAAAAAGATTACGAAATCAGCAATTAAGTACAGACAGTTCAATCATGTAAATATGGTTACGAAGCCACTCATCAAAAACACCAGGAAAAACATAAAAACTTGAACAAGGACTTACAATGTTTCATGATTCTTCAATTTAAGTGCATCGAGTATTGGTCCAGTTGAGAATTGTTTCCCAGCTTGTTGTAAAAGCAAGCTGGGAAGTCATATTGTTTCCCAGCTAGTCACTCTCACTCAGCTCTTCTAGCAATCATTTTCGAGTAAATATCTGTGTCTTAGCAATCATTTTCGAGTAAATATCTGTGTCTTAGCAATCATTTTCAAATTGATACATGAGCAGGCCGTGTAGCACAAACACTGAAAATTGTTGTGTGTCTCATGACATGCCTCATCTTTCATACAAAAATTTAAGGAAAACACTACAGGAATCCGAAAAAAAAATTAATTGTGAGTTTCTATCAGTAAATAAATGAAAGTTAAAAGACATCAATCAAAAGATTTAACATATACCAACCACTTAAATTAAATTAATTAAGGTGTTTATTGTTGGAAAATGAATGAAAATACTTATTTTTTCCCCTTAATAAGGGGATGGATCGAATCAGATGGACTGCGATTCCGAGGGTTTTGCTTGTTCTATAAAAAAATTGAAGTAATGAAATTTGAAGAGTGAATAAAGAGATAGAGAACAAAACACTAACCCCAGGCCAGTTGCGGGAGAACTAGAAATGGATATCATGGTCACTCAAATCTTCACATGGATCCGCTTCCTAAAGAATCGACAAAACATTGCAAATTATCAGCATACACGTCATGATTCAAAGAGATAAGGAGGCTGTAGTGAGCAAACTAAAAAACACATCCAAAAATGTGAAGCCAATGACCTGGTACAACTAATAGATAATGGTCATTTTTCTTACACACTAATGCACAAAATTTTTGATAAAGAGAAACACGCTATATCTTCCCCAAAAACAGGTCATGCAACGTGCTTAATGTGTTCAAGTTTTTATATTCCAAGGTACTAGAAAAGGAAATGAACTACAAAATTTTGTTGTAAGACTATATTCTAATTGGTTCTAACCCAAATAAAAATCTATCTGTACAGAAAGTATGCATCCAGAAACCTTTTCGTACTTACTGTTTCCACCCAGCAACCATCTATGCATTTTCAGTGAATATAAGCAATCAAATAGAAGGGGAGAACTAAGCAATCCAATAGATGGGAAGAATTGAAATCTAATTAGGATTGAATAATTTATAGGGTTTCAGATGTGGTTTACCTGATAGAGGGAAGAGAGAATCTCGACACTTTTCTTCATGGATAAAGAGTAGATCTAGGGCTTGTGGACCTTCTCAGACCCACGAACTCAGGGTTTTCCAGGTCGTGGATGCGTCTGTTGGCAGCTTCGCAGGTCCGGCAAGGCAGGGGAGAGGCTGACGACGAGCACATCGCCGACCAGGTTGAGATCCGAGTCGGGAGAGGCAGGAGGCGGCTCCGTCATCGACAGTCAGAGCAGCTAAGAAAGAGGTCGGCGGAAGGGGCGATGGATCCATGGGGAGGCCGGAGGAGAAAGAACATGGAAGAGGAAGGACATGGAGCAGCGACATGGGGCTCTCTCAGACCCCGAATGAGAGGAGGAAGAGGGTGAATAGTAGGATTCATGGGCAGCTCCGAGGGAAACTCTAGAGAGCCTCTAATTGCAGTGATATAGAGAGAGATGAGAGTGAAAGAGCGGTGTCCACTGTCCAGGAGGAGAAGGAAACTTGGGACAAGAGGGAAGAGGCGGCTGTTTAGGGTTTCTATAGTAAGGAAATCTCATGGGCGGGTTTGAATTAATTCATTACTTATTCCGCGCCTTTATAAAAAAATTTCAAAAGAAGTATTTAACATCGGTCCAAAATATAGGACGATGTCTATTTTATTTTTTACATCTTAAATTTAAAAACCGATGTTAAAAAACTGTTTAACATGGCAGGTTTTTCTGACCGATGTTAATCAGCCGATGTTAAATAACAGAATTCTAGTAGTGCTACGAATTCCTCTCGTCTCGGTTTAAATAGATTAAAAGTCATACGAGTCCAATTAATCCCTTACACCTCAATGCACACTTAACACGGTCAAGATTTAACAAAGAGATAGCAAATAGTCCCAAGAACTTGAGCATATAAATAACACCAATTAAACACGGTAAATCAATGTTTAAGATATATGTCAACTCCCTACATAATCATGCTTCAAACACGGAATCCACATTCTTATGCGTGCTACTACGGAAATAACACAAATAAGAAAGTATTAAATCCTAGCATGAAATCAATATTATCAAGGTAGCTAATCAAGATAACATCAATAACATAATCAATATCACACAAAGAAGTTGAAAGAATTATAGAGGAAAAATAACTTATATTAGAAACTCACAAACCACCAACCAAGTCTCGAAAGTGTAGGCGAAAACTACAAAATTACCCAAACGTGGCTTACCTAAACTTTCTTCTCTTCATAGGTGATTGCTCTACTTGAATCCTTTCATAAGAAAACTAACCCTAAACATCCTATTTATAAGCCTAAAGTCTTGGATAAACAAGGTAAAAGATAGATAAATAAGATAGAAACTTCCTAAACAAACTAGATAGAAGATAGAATTTCCATATTTAATTTGGCGTAAGATTTCGCTGGCAGCGAAAATTTCCGCTAGCAGCGAATGTCCTTAATCTAGCTACTATTGGATTTTCGCTACCACCTCGCTACCACACTCGCTGGCAGCGAATGTCCATGCCTTAGAATATTTTCAAGCTTCTTCGATTCCATCGTTTTCGCTTCCGCGAGTCCACCCTTCCGCTGCCGCGAGAGTCTCCATTCAATGCCGCGAAAGCTTACATCCACTGTAGCGAATCCGATCGTCCGTTGAAGCGACTCCATTCGCTGACAGCGAGTCACCATTCACTGGTAGCGACTCATGTTGCTTGCTCATTGACTCTAGGTTGACTCGACTCGCTGGCAGCGAGTTTACATTCGCTGACAGCGAGACATGCTGGCTCCAGGACATCCTCCTGTTGACTCCACTCGCTGGCAGCGAGATTCCATTCATTGGCAGCGAGACGTGCTGGCTCCTGGACATGCTCCCACTGACTCCATTCGCTGGCAGCGAATCAGCGACAGATGCCCAGAAGCTTGTTTTCTCTTCATTCTTCCCTCGTTCTTTCTTGCCTCTTTTCTTTCTTTCCTTAGTTGCTTCTTGACTTCACTTGGACATGTTGTTCGCCTTTCCTTTGCTTTCCACCATGTCGGATCTACGATTCTGCACAATTCAACCGAAATAGCGTAGATTCTGAACTTTGTCACGAAAAGAGTTTAATCTAAATTGAAACTAAACATGCATATTCTACAATGCAAATGCATCTAAACTACCCTATAATGCCCATTAGAAATGTGCATTATCACATGCTTGCTGGGGCAATCCGCCTTGGGCAAATCAACACTCAAGCAAAAACTTAGCAACACAAGGTAAGAGATCAAGAGAATGGGCAAAAACAAGACAACCGAAAAATCACAACAGTAGCAAAGTATCGACTCGGTATGCCAAGGTATCGACTCGGTATGTGGGGTATCGACTCGGTACCTGAGGGTTTCGACTCGGTACCTATGGGTTTCTTGTACTCGACACACACACAACACTGCACTCGATAGGGGTCAAGAGCAACTCGATATGGACTCAAAAGCACTCGATCAAGGGATCAAGCACTCGACAATGCTGAAAAACAAAGAAAATAAAAGAAAACTAAGGAAAGTTTGGAAATTTACCTCTTTTGATTGAAAATCTTTAAGTTATGATGTTGTAGTTGCAAGGTAGGGTTTCAATTTTGAATTTTGTGGAGGTAATGTGTATGAAAGAAGGGTATGTCGATAGGGCTAGAGAGAAGTCACCAAAATTTTGGTCCTTTGGAGCTTTCTTGCACTAGATGAATCAACAAACTCTTTTTTTTTTGACTTACTTTTGCCCTTAGTGAATTTTATCCTCCTAGGTCCAAGTTCAATCTCTTTTTTTTTTGAAATAACCGAACTGGTTTTTTTAACCTAATGCAAGAAAAGACTCAACAAATAACAAGGACTCGAAAATATGAGAATATAGGTGAAAAGATAAAATTTGTAGCCCTAAAGATAAAAAAATAACAACTTTGGATAAATTTGGTAAGTGTTGTGAGCTGAATCTGCCATGTTTTACAGTATCTTTTATATCATTTTCTGCATACATTTCATGCATTTGGGCTAAGATAATACATAATTTATGTAGTTTATGCTTATTTGCCAAATTATGGAATCTATACCAGTTTCTGTTTAATTTCGCAGAATTCAAGGCAAATTACAGCAGTTCTAAGAAAGGTTGGAAAGGCTCGGAAATCAACTACAGAAGTCCGAGTTCAAGAACCAGTGGAACCAGGATGAATCAAGCGGGAGCTCAACCTTACTCGATCTAGAGTACCTTTACTCGATCTCGACAAAAGTTGTCCGAACACACCTAGTCGAGCAGAGCATGATCGAGGAAACTGAAGACGAAGCAACCCGACTCCGGAAACCTTACTCTATCTTGAGTAATCTAGTCGAGATAGACCAAATCCTGATGCCATGTCCGGAGTCGAAGAGATGTGCCAAGTCGAGAAGCCGAGGACCCGGAGACGCCGAGCACACTCTACTCGATCTCGACAAAAGTTGTCGATATCGACAAGATCTTCACCACCAGTCCGAGCCAATGCCGAGGAGAAGAGTCCTCGACCAAGACCAAGCAAGTCGATGAGACATGGTTACTCGATCTCGAGGACCTCGGAGAGCCAAGGTCCGAGCCATGACGAGCACCAGCTGCTCGACCAAGCCCAGCCAAGCCATACTCGACGCCACTTCTACTCGATCTCGAGGAAGTTTGTCGAGATCGAGGAAACCGCGTCCCGAAGCCGCGTTACGCGTTTTGCTGTCCTACTCGGTTTGGGGTTGCTTGGAGCCGAAGATTGCCGAGATCTATCCGAAAATATCAAGTTCTATCTATGGAGAAGACCTACCTACACATGGAAGATATTTTGCTACTTTTAGATATAATTTCCCCTTATAGATTTAATTCCTTAATTGCATTTATTTATCATTAAGCTTTTAGATATAGATTTAGATAAAGATAGAGATATTCTATCCTTGAATAGCAAGGAGTAGAAGGCTATAAATAAAGCCTTACGAGCTGGTTTTTCATCATTCAATTTCAGAGAGAACAAGTAAGTAGTTACATAGAGAGAGAGAGAGAGAGAGAGTTTGTGGCGAGCAAGGTGGAAAGGCGAAAGCGGATTTGGCTTGTTCGGTTGTAAGCTCTCTTTGGTTTATTTCAATGCAAGTTTCTTTTGTTATTTGATAAATTTCTTGATGATGAAGAGCGAGTAGTCCACCCACTTCTGGGGCTGGGGTGAGCCCTACGGTGGCCATGTGAGGTGATGCGGTAAAGGTACAATCTTGTGATGCGATTCACCTTCTATACCTATGAGCATGATTCTTTTGCGAGAGTTGAAGGTGATCCTTGTTTGTGTTATTGAGCGAAAGTGATCTTAACGCAACTTGGGTTAATTACGTGAAAAGGGTTAGTAACAATGAGGGTTTATGCGAAAGCCTCTATATTCCTATTTCTTAATAACGAAAGTTATTTTGATGGAAAGCATGATCTTTTATGCCTTTATGTGTTATCTTGCATGGTTATCGTTGTGGCATTGATACCCTGGCTTTGGAAGTTCTTTATATATTGAGTTTATTTCTTCCGAAATCTGAGTTCTGTGTTCGAAAGTTGCAATTTACAATTTCTGTCTTTTTAGTCGATCTAGAGTACTGTTTACTCGAGATCGAGTACCTGTTTGTCTAGATCGAGTTGCTTCTATTTTCGATTCTGAGTTTTCTATCGTCGCTGTCCTTTGTCGATCTCGAGTTCTGCTTTGTTGAGATCGAGTAAGTCTGTGTCTTCGCTTTTATTTCTGCTTTCGTTTGTTATTTCTGTCTTTGTTTCTTTGTTTCTGTCTTCTGTTTGCTTTTCTGTGAGATTTACAGCTACCTAGGATCCGCTGACACGCTTCCTCGTGGATCGATCCTGACTTCCCACTACTGCATAGGGAGGAAGTCTTGTAATTATTTGCTGGGGCACGAATCTGGTTTGATTTATATTTTATATTTTAAACTCGATTTCCTCCTACAACAGTAAGAAGATTTATCTAAGCCTTTTTTATAGTTGATAGATAAAATGGAATTAAATCTAACAACTTAAAATCTGATTTTTAATAAGGAACTAAAATAGATAGAAGATAGATCAAATGTTCCAAAGATAGAAAAGTAACAAACCAGGGTTTCTTGTGGTATGTGATGGGACTCGGCCAAGCAAGATCTATGGGGACACAAGGGATGTGCCGTCAGCTAGGGTGATGCACAAGGGTTCTCACGGCTTGGTCGACTCCACCGGTCTCGGCTAGGCTTTGTGAATGACTATAGAACCCGCTTCTACAACCCTACACAACCAAGCGGACAACTTGGAGGCACAAGGAGGGGGCTCGTGGATACTAGGATCACCAAGTCTTGCGAAGTTGATGAACACAAAGCAAACCAAGTTAAACCATACCAATAGTTGCAATCGATGAGCCATGCTTCGAATCGATTGACTTTCACTCATGTGTTTCACACAAAAAGAGAGCTTTTCTATAAAATTCAACGTGTGTGATTACAAAGGAGGCATTCGGCTTATATAGACCTAACTAGGGCCGAATGGGCTGATTTTAATAAAACTAACAACTATAGGAATTAATTAAAACAACCTTAAAGTTTTCTAAAATAACTTAAGTGAGAAAGTTGCTAAAATAGGAAATAAACATAATGTTCAAGACTTAATAAAATCCCGTCAAAACCAGCGACATCGAAAAGAATGTGGATTTCGGTCAAGCTCTAGGTTGAATCTGGAAAAACCTTCAACAGCAAAGTTGTAGATCTCTTCGTCCTCGTTGCAAAAAGGTATGACACGCCTCAATCCGATAAATATAGACTCCGAACGACCCATTTTACTGAGACGTCGAAAAGCTGTCAAATATTCTGAACGAGTCTAAAACGTCATTTGCACCTTTGGATCTTCTCACATGGTGGAGCCTTCTTCTTCCTCTTGAGGATGACATCATTCTCACGAGCTCGAATCATAGGTCCATCCCCAAGCATAGATGTGTCCGAAGGTGTCTTGGATGGTCCCGCATCAAGGCATACTCCGCTCTATTCTCCCTAAACCCGATGGGGAAAATGGCTAGCTAACACTCGATCTCGTGTGACTTGGATGGACCGACTTCTCTTACAAATGAGGACTTGTATTAATGTAAAAAAATATTTTGTGCAGGTCACACAATACAAGACTATTTCACACACTATACTCGAGATGGACCACTCACACTCTAACCAACTTACACTCACAAACTCGCACTCACTCACGTTATGTTGAAGACTCAACTTCACTCACCACTCACAAAATGGCTACTACCTAAGCCTATTTAGGCCATGTTTATCAACGGATACTAGAAATACTAATATTTTATTCTATTCTTTCCGCCACATCATCCTAGCATCCCACTTTCATTTTTTCCACTTTATCAATAGCATCTCTAGCATCCCAAAATACATCTTTTCATACCAATTTAATTTACAAATATACCTGACGAAACCGTAGATGAAAAGGTGGACTCCACCCTACATTTCCATAGGGGGGATATGCCACGTACTTCCTCTTATAGAAGATTGGTCATACGGACTTACCTGAAGCCCTTTCCCCACCGTAATCACCGCCTGGTGAAGACATAAGGGAAAGGACTCAACCTGTGCCGTATTTACCCAGAGGAAATAAGGACGGTCTTACCCGTTACCTGAGATCCTCACCATCCGCGAGGACCTCACGACCGGAGCCGCCGAGCCTTTCTAAAAGGCTCACATCCCTTCTCCTTCTTCGGGTTCATCAAATGACCCAATGGTATAGGGGATTCGCCTATTCACTATAGTAGAGATCGAGGACAAAAAAGATATGTTCTCCCTGGCTCCTTGGACTGTCGTCCCACTACCTGTCCCGGATTCACTCTCGTTCTTGAATCTTTGGTTATCCGCGGACGAGTGATGGACGAGAAAGCAAGGGTGGGAGTTCTGACGTAGCTATTTCCCTCTCTTTCTCCCTTGGAATTAGCGTCTCACTATCTATTGTTTCCAAAAAGTCCCTTTCTTCAGTATACCTTCTCCTTTTTATAGTGTACATCCCCGTCTACCTGCTGAAGGGGAAGTTCCATCTTTTCGGCCACTTGTTGATACCGGGTTGCCACGTGTCTTAGAGAGAAGGGGCACTTGGATGGGGGGCATGTGCGCCACCTGTCCTTCTTTGTGCATGCCTTTCTCATCCGCGGACCACTGGTTGTTGTGTTCTTTTAGATCCTATTTCTGCCAACCTTTTAGTCCCTTTTAATTGCTTTCTTAATTCCGTTATCTTTCGGGTGTCATCACAGCTCCTCGGGTCGTGAGGGAACCGGATAGGTTTTTCCGCGGTTCGAAATCCTCCTCCGTTCTTTATTGTTTCTTTAGGGCGAAAGGGTGGAGAAAAGGAAAAACTGTTGGGCTTTCTTGGGCTTTTCTGGGCCGGTACTTTTTGGCCCATTTACCTGATTGATGTGTGCCGTGCCTTTGTCACGTGGCCCGAGATAGGAGGTGAAACGTCGTGGATCGAGGCGCCTAAAAATAGGGGTTCTGACCCCTTTCTTACTTTTACCGTTCTCCGTTTTTTACAGCTCTCGCTTCCGAACATCCTCGAGGTAAATCTCACTTCTACTTTCTTTTCTTTCCGCGTCTTAGTTCTCGTTTTGAGTTTAGTTTTTCTTTATTTCCCGTTTTCTTTTTGGCCGCGGTTGGCGTGTGGGCAATCTTCTGGGTGCCTATTTGACTACCTCCGGTCCTTAGGCTTCTTCCTTTCCTGCTTCTTTCTTCTTACCCAGTTAGCCATCTTCGTCATGTCGACCTCCCAAAGTAGTTCTGGTAGTGTACATGCCTTGGTCAGACCTCCGTCTTCCAAGCGTTCTGGGGGAAAACTTCTGATGGGTGATATAGAGGTCCCCAAAGACGTCACCTTTCGGCAACCCAAAAACCTTGCGGACCCATCCTTCTACTCTTCTCCGGGTCGTGCGCGCGGCGAAAACTCCTCTCATGTGGATTCCGCGTCTTCGCGATCGGGTGGTGGAGCTTCGTCATCGGGGTCGGACTCGATACCGGAGTCGCCTGAATCTCAACACTCGTACAAGGAGTGGGACTCTCATACTGACTTACCCTCCGGCCTTGTCTTTCTACCAACGGAACGCCGCTCGTCGTCTGTTCTGGGGGACTTTCGTCCGGTTCTGTACAACGAGGGAGTGTTAGCAACTTGTCTCTTTAGAGGGACTTTCAGCCTTTTGCTGCGGGCCCGATCCCTGCAGTTCTGCCTCAGCGGATGATTCCCAATGCTCCGCCGAATGCCCAGAGCCGTGGTGGAGGAACGTTCACGACTTTGGAGGATCTGAACGTGATCGCCCGTGGCTTCTCCTGGCCGGAGGGAGTTGTGTTGTGCCTTCCAGCGGAGGGGTGGGGGGGGGGGGCAGCCTGGACGCCTACCCAGGTTGTTTGGTTGTGTATATCGAGAGCTTAGTTCAGGGGTTTCGGCTCCCTCTACCTAATTTATTCAAGCATTATCTAAAGGCTTGTGGTTTGAGCCCTGCCCAGCTGGTCCCGAATAGCTGGCTTTTCTTAACTTCGTTTGTGATGCGTTGCTTGGAGATCGGAGTCCAGCCCTCTCTGGGACTCTTGAGCAACATGCTCACCTTGGGTCATGGGGGTACCCATAAGAGCCTCTATCAGGCTAAACTCAGTGTCCTGATTGTGGGCCGTAATACCAGCAAACCGGAGTGGCGGCATAAGTGGTTTTTGGTCCGAGATCCTTTGCGTCAGATACTGAACTTTCACACAGAGCCGCGTCTGTACACGCGGATGAAAAGAAAAGCTGTTTCTGATCTGAAGGAGATTGAGCAGAAGTTCGCGGTCGGGAAAAAACCTTCATGGAAAGACATGGTTTCCCCTTTGCGGCTGGAGATGGCCGGCTTGAATCTCCCTCATCCGCGCATAGGTTGTAGTTAATTTTGGGGGGTGCCCTTACTCTTGCTTTCTCCGGGGTACTTTCTCGATTTGGTATTAATGTTTTTGTTATTTTCGTGGTTTTTTTTTAGACGCCGTGGAACTGAAAGCAATGGTGGATGCTGCTAAGACGTCCTCGGCTCCCCCCTCCTCCGCTAAAAGGAAAATCCCTACTGACGTGATGAGAGCCTTAAAGTGCCCCAAGACATCGACCCCAAAACCCAAAGGTAAAAAGGTGGTGAAAGAGAAAACAGTTGTTGCAACTCCTTTCTCTCCTGTCGCTCCGGTGGAGCCCAAGCCTTCCGTTATCCTAATCGATTCTCCTCCAGTCGCGGAGGTCCAGTCCCTTCCTCTTATGGCCCTTGTAGAGCCTCGAGTTGTTTCTCCCGGTGAGGCCGGAACTTCCAAAGCGCCGCCGAAGAAAAAGAAACTGCGTTCCTATTCGGCGTGGGAAGGTGTAAGCTGGGATGTGCCGGTTTTTCATGTGGACGCCAATGGTCGGCCCGTGTACCGGATGCCTGGTTTTGACTCCGACATTCTCAATTAGTTGGCCTTTCCCCCAGAGCTCGGGAAGGCAGAGTTACGATACTTGGACCACCTTACTGATGATCAGTTCACGATCGAGCAAGAACGCTGGTGCAATTGGGTAAGTGAATCGTGTCTTATGGCTCTTATCTATCTGATTCCTTGACTTATCTTTTGGTGGGCGTTTTTTAAACGCAGTGGTGTATTTGTTGTTAGGGTCATGTTTTTACTCATAGCGGTTGGGGTCGATATCTTCGCTTGGGTCAACATGCTCGCGGTCTCGAAGAGAAGCTGGAGCAGATGAAAGAAAGGCTCTTGGAGGCGGAGACGCCGCGAAAGGAGATCGAGTCCCTTCGTATGCGGATGGAGGAAAAGGATGAAATCATATCTGCTGAGAGGGCGAAAAGTAGTAACCTGACTTAGGACATGGAGACGCTACGGGCTCAGCTTGAATCTTCCTAGCAGGCCTTGACCACCCTGCAATCTAATTCTGAGGCCCAGAAAATAGAGTTCGAGAACCAGCTGCTAGCGGCGAATGAAGCGAGGAGGAAAGCGGTCCTGGAAGCCAACCATCGTACAATCGAGTTGGAGCGATATCAGTTCCGAACGGACGGCGATATCGTTCTGTCTTGGTTGGACGTTCCACACAACCGCACAAAGCTGGTGGATGATTGGCTGAAAACTCCGAATGGCCTGGAATTTATGAAGTGCGCGGTTCCTGAATGGTTGAACGAAGAGGCCGAGAAAGAGTTCATCCAAGGCCGGTACAGAGATTGCTTCTACATAGGGATGAAAGCTGGGATCCATCAGAGCGTGAAGAAGTCCGCGGAGACCCCGGGTGTTCCCCTTCAGCCATTCTCCCCAAGTGAGGATCGGGAGGACTGGAATTTGGTGGATGACGAGCATGTGGATTTTAGTGGTGATGGTTTGTAAGCTTTCATTCCCACCCCCCTTGGTTGTCCTTCTGGTTTAGACAGCCTTCGATACTCCGTTTGATGTCTTATTTTAGATTGTGTTTTGTTTTGTGCCCGCGGGATGTTCGCGTTGAAAACTCGGTTTGTGATGCTTTTTAATGGCGGCTCTTTTTGAACAAAGTCCAGCATTTCTTAGATGACAAAAGATTTGGAAACCTCACCTAAAGGGCGTCTTACATTTTCATTCAATGTTTCTTATTTATTTGGGCTTCCTTTTTGACAAACAAGGTCTTAAAAAAGACTATTCTTCCTTTAAGAAGTATCCTCACTGCCTTCGCCTTCAGAAGTGTTTTCTCCCGAAGGTACATAGCTGACTTTGAAACGCGAGCCACCCAGATATTTGAAGATGACAACCCCGTCCACGCGGACGCTTCTCGATCTTGTAAAAGCGCTCCAACCCTGGGTGAGCCAGAGCACCCCCGCTTCGTCCCTCTCTATCAGAACGCGTATGCCCCTCCTCCCAGGCCCATTGGTTATGATTATTCTTTCAACACTTGGTAACCCATACTCATCCTCGAAAAACGCCGGCAGGGGCTATAGTTGTTGGAGGAAATTATTAGGTATGAATAAGAAACCGAGAGTTAATGGAGAGGTTTGAGGAACATTACCGTCCTTTGCAGGAAAGAAGCGTTTTGGATCCAACGGAGGAAATCTCTTGGGCGGCCATCGCCTGCTGCCATATTGTTTTTGGAGTTTTTGGTATTTTTCTGATAAGAAATGTCTTACGGGGATTCCCTGATCCTAGCTTTTATAGAGGAGCTGATGGCCATTGTTTCCTTATTTGTCAGATTTTTTCATTTAATTTTTCCACCAATTTTGTTTCTTTCGGAGTCACCCCTTCCCTAGGCCTCTAGGGAAGGAGGATTAGTCAGTGGAGGAAAACAACCTTTCTGACCTGAAGCTAGTACTTTGGGGAATGACCCTTCCTTTATTTCTTTGAACAAGAAAAAACTTTTTAATGTTACAAGGTACATCGGGACTCAAAGATTCACCTCTTTCGTTTGGGAGCCTCAGAGCTTCTGTGGGCCAGCATGGGCTTCTGGTGGGCCTTGATTTTTGGCGGGCCCATGTCTGTTGGGCTGAGCTTCTTTTGGTAGTCGGGGGTTGGATCTGGGTAGGACACATACACCGCAAAGTGGGACTCCCCTTCGTAAACAAAGAGAAGCGAGCATCCCATGACTACTCGGTTAGAGAAAACAAAGTCCGGCCACCCGTCGGTGAACCAGTAGGCCCCGTCCGCGTCCTTTTCAACATCGACTTCGAAATCCTGACAAGTGGTAGACCATAAATAAACGAGCTTGTGTGTTTCGTCTCCTAGTTGCTCGAACATCCGGGGTAGCTGCAACGCCTGTAATTGTTCTTCCTTGATGATGAAACGGTAGAAAGCACGAGTGTTTTCGAAACCCATGTTGGAGTCCCTTCGAGGAAGAGATCTTTTTTTTTTTTTGTTTTAAGGAGGTCGGCTATGCCATTTTCTCCCCCTCTTTTTATGGTGCTCCATTCACTAGAGCTGTTTGTAGCCAAGTGGTCTTAGGGTCAGTGACCCCTATCACACGTGGAGGTCCTCTATTATCCACGTTCTCTTCTTTCAGTAGACCGGGATTCGCATATTTTGGAGAAATTTGGTTGTAGTATGCTTCTCGTGTCTCTTAAGGAAAAGAGACCGCTACACGCGAGGTACAGAAAGATGCGATCTTTGTTCGAGTTTCGAAATGACCCTCGATACGATTGAGCTCGGTGATGATGGAGGGAGGTGTAAGGTTTCTCTCATGAAAAGGAATGATCTCCCACTTGATTGTCGGAGGCGAACGAAGTGTAATCTTCGTAGCCTGGGTCTAGATCGACCACGGAAACCTCGTATAAAACTACTCATCTTACTTCGGTAATTTGGAGGATGGTCTCCGACCGTTCGTGGTCGTCTCAGTAATCATGGGCCGCTGACCCTTAGATGAACCGTTTTTCTTATCTTTCTCCATTCTGGGATGAGAAATGCTATGGTACTTTTCCACAAGAGTTCCGCCTCTCTTTCTCGCGCCGAGAGTTTTTGGGAATAATAGCAATGCTAGCTTTTAACTCGGTTATACTTTCCTCGCGTAGTTCGCAAAGAGCTTTCTCAAGACCCAAACTCTAAAATTTCGTAACTTGATAATGGAGGGTACCTTTACGAGTGACTTTGGACGGGATTATGGCTTTCTTTCACTATCTAATCACATTTCGTGTTTTTCGATCATATCTAAAGGGGAATCTTTTATTATTCATCAGAGGTAACATGCATACAGACTTTTTAGAGGTTCGATCCCTTTAAACCCGATATATTAAACTTAGAGAGGGTAACGTGATACATGAGATAGAAACTTAAGGACCTCTTGTTTCTACATTTCCCTCGCTATCTGGGTTGACCACGTCGACTTCAAAGATGGAGTCCCCCATGTAGGTGAAGATCAGAGCCGATCCTACATTGACTCGATTTGCTTGAGTGAAGTCGTGCCACCCCTGAGTTAACCAGAAAAGGCCGTCCCTATCCCTTTCCACCTTTACCTCGTGTTCCTGATTGGAGCGGGACCAAAGCCTGGCTTGGGTGTGAGCGTCCTCATCGATTAGGACATATATGAGTGGGCGCCGGAGTGTCTGAAGTTGTTCCTCTCTCATGATGACTCTATAGAATGCCCTTGGTGGCGTCATCGGATTCATTTTGTTGCTAAGGGACGTTTTATCACCTGGGTCATCTTAGCGTGTTTTATACTCATGGAGTAAAGTCTCGTCCTTGGTCTTATCGCCATTTGAGAGAATGATTAGATCTACCCCTTCCTTTTCTATCTCTTTACCAGTTTCAATGGTTTAAGGGGGATCACGGGCTCTCTTTCTTCCTTTCTCGTCACGTCTTTTCATGGTGGCAGGCGTTGGTCTGCCCGAAGTGAGCTTTTTGCGATACATCTGTCCGCCATGCCTGGCCCCGGGCAGTGGCGCCTTGACTGTTCTCGGGTCTCCCCTGGGCCCCTCTTCTGCGAATCATGTTTTCGAGGTGGCCTCTGTGCGACCCGTGACCCCCAAGAATCCCTTTAAAATCGGGGTCTTTGAACCTCTTATTTCTTGCAAATCGGGTCCTTCTAAAGATGTCGTCCTCCAGTCGAACGAACTGGGCCTTTTTTCGTTCTCTGGACTTCCCGGAGCAGATGCACCGTCTGGTAGGTCATTAATGCGGCTCAGTGTTCTTGTTAATCTTTCGCGGGCGAATTCATCTTTATTTATTTAGTTAATTCGTGTTTGAACAGCTGCTGCCTTCCCGTTTCGAAGTTGAGTATGGCCCAGATCTTCCCGGGCGCGTTCTGCTGTCGTCGAGGATTATCCGGGACTTCCCCGTGACGGTATATCGTGGTGATTACCGCGTGCCTTACTTGGGTCATGGGTGGAATCATTTTGCCTGTACGCACGACGTCGATATAGGGCCCGCCATCACCTTTTTGCATAAGGGGAATGCGCGGTTCGAGGTTCATATATTATCCGCGGATGGCAACGAGGTTGACGCCGAGTGGCGGGAACCTCATCCTGAGGGGCCTTTGGCTAATGGGACTCGGTTATGTGCGGACAGGACTCGTTTGGTCTCCGATCGCCCCAGGGACACTCCGTGAGTTAGTCTAGGTTCTCTCCCCCCCAGAAGGCTGCTTTTGGGCTTTTTAGGACTATCCCGCTAGTTTTGCTTGGCTTAGCCTTTCTAGAATTTCTTCTTTGTTTCTGTATCTCGGGGTTACTCTTTTCGAGTTTTAATAATTCCGCTTTTGACGATGTTTGTGGTTTTATCAAGTGTTTGGCCAGGATCAGACTTTGGTGTCATGGGGCCTTAAGTATAATCCGTGAGCTCAAATGCGTCCACCGGATGTCCGTCGCGGAGCAAGCTCCAGCGCCATAGGACTTTAAATATAATCCGGGAGCCCAATGCGTCCACTGGATGTCCGACGCGGAGCAAGCTCCAGCGTCATAGGACTTTAAGTATAAGCCGGGAGCCCAATGCGTCCACCAGATGTCCGACGCGGTTCAAGCTCCAGCGTCATAGGACTTTAAGTATAATCCGAGAGCCCAATGCGTCCACCGGATTTCTGACGCGGAGCAAGCTCCAGCGTCTTAGGACTTTAAGTATAAGTTGGGAGCCCAATGCGTCCACCGGATGTCCGACGCGGATCAACCTCCAGCGTCATAGGACTTTAAGTATAATCCGGGAGCCCAATGCGTCCACCGGATGTCTGACGCGGAGCAAGCTCCAGCATCATAGGACTTTAAGTATAAGCCGGGAGCCCAATGCGTCCACCGGATGTCCGACGCGGATGAAGCTCCAGCGTCATATGACTTTAAGTATAATCTGGGAGCCCAATGCGTCCACCGGAGGTCCGACGCGGAGCAAGCTCCAACGTCACAGGACTTTAAGTATAAGCCGGGAGCCCAATGCATCCACCGGATGTCCGACGTGGATCAAGCTCCAGCGTCATAGGACTTTAAGTATAATCCGGGAGCCCAATGCGTCCACCGGATGTCCGACGCGGAGCAAGCTCCAGCGTCATATGACTTTAAGTATAATCCGGGAGCCCAATGCGTCCACCGGATGTCCGACCCGGAGCAAGCTCCAGCGTCATAGGACTTTAAGTATAATCCGGGAGCCCAATGCGTCCACCGGAGGTCCGACGCGGATCAAGCTCCAGCGTCATAGGACTTTAAGTATAAGCCGGGAGCTCAATGCGTCCACGGGATGTCCGACGCGGATCAAGCTCCAGCGTCATAGGACTTTAAGTATAATCCGGGAGCCCAATGCGTCCACCGGATGTCCTAAGCGGAGCAAGCTCCATGAGAGTTGTTACAAAAATGTAGAAAGCACCCACTAACCGCTTTGATTTATTTACTGATAGCGGGGGTGACTGGATAAACTTCGAAATAGCTGAAAATTACACATAGTACTTCTTCAAGTGCTCCGCGTTCCATGTCTTCCGAAGGACAATACCTTCAGGGGTTTGTAATTTATATGCTCCGACATGGACACATTCAAAAACTACATATTACCCTTCCCATTTACCATCCAACTTCCCGCCTGAAAGAGCTAAGCGGAGGACCAGGTCTCCCTTCTCAAACCGTCGCCCAAGGAGATGCTGATCTCTATGTTTTTGGGTCTCGAGCCTTGATTTCCGCAATCACCCATCTCTCTTCTCAGAGATGCATTTCAACTTCCAGAGCTTCGTCATTGGCCTTGGATTCATAGGCCAAAACCCGCGCAGAGGGGATTAGTCGTTCGACCGGGAAGACGGCATCTGTCCCAAATACCAAAGCAAACGGTGACTCCCTGGTGGGAGTTTTAGATGAGGTTCGGTACGACCAGAGCACAAGCGGGAGGAGTTCTGCCCACCGGCCTTTGGAGGTTTTCCCTAGCTTCCTCTTGATTCCCTCTAAGACTTGACGGTTAGTGGTTTCTGCTTGTCCGTTCGTTTGCGGGTGAGCCACTGATGAGAATTTTAACTTTATCCGGAGGCCTTCACAAAAATCTCTAATGTTCTCACAGTCGAACTGAGTTCCATGGTCCGTGATGATGGCTTCGGGTACTCCGAATCGGCACACCAGGTTCTTCCATAAGAACTTTCTAACTTTCTCCACAGTCATCAAACCCATCACCTCCGCTTCTACCCATTTGGTGAAATAGTCCACCAAAACCAGGACGTACTTCAACTGTCCGGGGGCCGTGGGGAAAGGATCCAGAATGTCCATTCCCCATAAAGCGAAAGGGCATGCCCCATAGATGCTTTGAAGCGGTTCGGCGGGCAAATTCTTCACATTTCCATGCCTTTGACAAGCGTCACAACTGCGCACGAAGCTCTGTACATCTGCTCTGACAGTGGGCCAGTAGTACCCCAGCCTCAAAACTTTTGAAGTTAAGGCTCTCCATCCTTGGTGGTGAGCACAGACCCCCGCATGTAACTCTTTCACAATGGCATGTCCTTCCTGGCTGGATACACATAACAAATCTGGGAAGTTAAAACCCTTTTTATACAACTTTCCTTCGCGAATTAGGAATCGGGCCGCCCGGTTTGTTAACTTTTTGGCTTCCATTCTCTCAAGCGGAAGTATTCCCTTTCCCAGATATTCAGTAACCGGTGTCCGCCAATCTTCAGGGCCCTCGGTTTGGACGAAGTATACCTCTTGCAGGAGTCTTCGCCGATCCTTCCTTTCGAACTCGAATTTCTCTTCCACGCCTGGCGGCATGACGGCCCCGACTTGAGCCAACAGATCGGCCTGTTCATTATCCTCTCTAGGAATGGATTCCACTGTGAAATGCAAGAAAGCTCTTCTCAGAGCGTTTACCTTTCTCAGGTAATCTGGCAACAGTCCTGTCCTGGCCTCGTACTCCCCCTCTGTTTGCTTCGTGATAATCTCGGAATCTGTGTACACAGTAACAGCACGAGCCCCGAGGGCCAGGGCTAGCTCCAGTCCCGCTATCAGAGCTTCATATTCTGCCTCGTTGTTGGTAGCTTGAAAATCCAACTGGTGAGCAAATCAGAATTGGTCCCCTCCGGGGGAGGTCAGCACTATTCCTGCCCCACATCCGTCCGCGTTCACAGCTCCATCGACCCTTATTATCCAGCTGTTTTGTGTGTCACAACCTCTATCTTCAAAACTAGTTTCGCAGATGAAATCGGCTAGGACTTGAGCTAACGCCGCCTTGCGCGGGATGTAGGCTATTTCAAATTCTGAGAGATTAATGGACCATTTTTTCATTCGCCCTGAGATACCGGGTGAGTGTAGAATCTGTCTTAGTGGTAGATCTGTCAAAACTTCAATTAGATGATCTTGGAAATACGGGCGAAGTCTTCTAGCCGCGAACATCAAACTGAGGATTACTTTTTCCACCGGCTCATATCTAGTTTCAGCATCCTGTAATACCCGACTTACATAGTAAACTGGGTATCGCCCTTCTCGAGTGAGAACCGTGCTGATAGTAGCCGCTTTTACTGCCAGGTACAACTGTAAGCTTTCAGATTTTTGCGGCTGTTGTAGAGTTGGTACGTACTGCAGAAAAAATTTTAACTCATCGAAAGTTTGCTGGAGTTCAGGTGTCCACTGTATTGGCCCTTTTTTCTTCAACAACGCGAAGAAAGGCAAGGACTTATCTGCCAGGCAAGAATAGAAACGTCCTAGGTAGTTGACTGCTCCGTTCAAAGATTGTACCTCTTTTATGGTACGCGGAGGGCGCAACTCCTGTATAGCAGTTATCTTTGCAGGGTTCACATCTATCCCTCTTTGGCTTACCATGAAACCCAGGAATTTTCAAGAGTCGACTCCAAAAACACACTTCTCAGCGTTCAGATTCAGCCCTCCACGCCTCAAAGAATCGAAAGTCTCTTGTAGATCCGCCGCATGATTCTCCGCCTTCTTACTCCTTACTACAATGTCATCCACATAGATGGATACATTCCTGGCCAGCTGTTCGTGGAATATCTTGTCTACGGTTCTCTGGAAAGTGGCCCCAGCATTCCTCAAACCAAAAGGCATGACTTTGTAACAGAAAATCCCCTGATTGGTGATGAAGGTGGTCGCCCTTTGGTCCACTGGGTCTAATTTGATCTAATTATACCCGGAATATGCGTCCAGGAAACTTAAAGCTTCGTTCCCAGCAGTGATGTCAACCAACTCGTCTATCGAGGGCAGCGGATAGCTGTCCTTGGGGCAGGCCTTGTTTAAGTCCGAGAAGTCGACACACATTCGCCATTTTCCGTTGGCTTTCCTGACTAGAACAACGTTCGATAACCAGTCTGAGTCTTCCGCTTCCTCAATCAACCCAGCCTCAAGTAACTTTTCTACTTCTTCCTTTGCTGTTCGGGACTTCTCTGGGGCCATCTTTCTCTTCTTTTGGGCTACTGGTCGTGCGTCATGACGTATTCTGAGGGTATGGATTGCTATGGGTATGGGAACACCCAAAAGATCCTTCGGGGACCATGCGAACACGTCCCGGGACTGCCGGATAATCTCTAGAACCCGTTCCTTCTCCCCTGCCCCGAGGGCTTGGCCCATGTAAATCCTTTCTTCGATATTTTGAAAAGGCTGGTGACGGTTCTTAGATCCGCGGTTGGAATCTCTCTTTCTGATGGCCGGACCTCAAGTTCTGCTTCTGATGCGACTCCTTTGGTGACGTTTGTTGCTTCGTTTTCTGCTTGAGGGCCTTCTTTTGTTCCCTCCACCTTATTCTGAGCAGTATCCTCGAGACACATGACTTCCTTCTTCTTTTTCAAGGAAGTCACATAACAACTTCGGCTTTCCGGCTGTTGGCCGCACACTTCCCCCATTTCCCCTCCGAGGACGGGGAATTTTGCTTTGAAGTGATAGATCAACACAACCATTTGAAACTTGTAAAGCGACACCCTCCCCATGAGTGCGTTGTAGGTAGTCGGTATCCGTACCACTGTGAAGATGATGCTTTCCATTCTTCGGCAAGGTGGGGTGCCCAGAACCACCGTGAGTTCGATGGTGCCCGCCACCTGCACCTCATCCCCTGAAAAAGGTAATCAACGTACCATGATAAGGCCTCAAAGTTGTTGCGGATACGCCTAACTGGGAGAAAGCTTCCCATGAGAGTATGTCCACTGATGACCCGGTGTCTATGAAAACTCTTTTCACGGTCTTAGTGGCGATCTGGGCGTAGATCACCAGAGGATCCGCGTGTGGCATGCGGACTTCATCTGCGTCCGCTGAGGTGAAGATTATCTCTGGATGTGGTTGTAAAGCGATCTTTTGACTAGCGATCGACGGAGGCTGTCTTGCCTCTCTTTCATAATTCTTTCTCTCTTGCCGGCTTATTCCTGAGATCGATGGTCCTCCCACCAGAGTGTCGATAAAACTTTCTGGCTCTGGGATTCGATTGACCCGTGATCCTTCTGGGCGAACTTCGTGGCGTGGGGCCTGATTGACTGATACTTGTGCAGGTTGGCCCTGCCCTCTTCGACCACCTCTCCACCAACGTCCCCTCCCCCTGCCCCTGTTCACAGGGGGGAAACGTTGTTGCTCATCCCTTTCCTGGGGGGGGGGGGGGGGGGGGGGTTCGAACCTTGAGGCTCGTCGGTGGCTTCCTCTATCATCCGCGTGGTCTCTATCGTTGCGATTCTGAGCTTGCTGATGATATGGGGTGTTGTCGTGATGCTCATTATTCCTTTGAGGAGAAACTAGCTCCCTCTTATGGCGTACTCCTCGATCATACTCCTGATACCCCGCGTCCGGATTCTTTCCTTCACGGTTGAAATGGACCTCGTCTTGTCGGGACGCATGTATGTTGTCCGCGGAGTAGTTCCTCCTCGGTTTCATCACTCCTTTATCTTTCCGAAACTTTCCTGCCACCTTCCCTAGGAAACCCCGCGGGCCCTCATTAGCTCTTGAACTAGAGGTCGCGGCTTCCTCTGCCTCAATCTGAGCTGATACCAAATTCCTCAACGTGTCGTAATCTTTCGGTTTTTTCCTGAAGAGCCGGGTCTTGAACCCGCCTTCTGCTATGTTCCCCATAAGGATTATGACCGCCGATTCATGATTAAAATTGGGAATTTGCACCACCACAGAGGTAAATCGTGCAAAGAACTGCCCAATAGTCTCGTTTGGTCCCTGTCTGATTGAGTTAAGGTCCAGCATGGTCATCTTTCGAGACCACGAGCTTCCAAAATGGGACTTGAAGACCTGGGAAAGCTGAGCAAAGCTAGCGATCGAGTTCTGGGGTAAGTTGGTAAACCAAGTTAAGGCAATGCCGGTCAGAGTTGATGGGAAAGTGCGACATAGCATCGCATCATTATACTCGTTGATTCCCATCGCTGTTGTGAAGTGGCACATATGATCATCAGGGTCGGAGGTGCCATCATACTTCATCAGATTGGTATCTCTCCATCGCTTTGGTACCGGTGCCAGGCAAACCTCGGTGGTGAACACCGAGGGAACGAAATCCATCCTCTTCTCATTCTCACGGGGTGAGCCCGTTCGGGTTGATGTGGAAATGTCGGATGAATGCTTGCCCCTATGGTGCTTGTGCGCACGTCTATCTTCGCCATGACGGTGCGAACCAAAATCATCGAAGAATCTTGGCTGGTGATAGTCTTGATAAGTATGTCCATATAGATTCTGAGGAAAAACGTTGTAGGGGTTCCCCTTTTGGAATGACTGATATCCATCATACCCGTAAAAGAAACCTTGTCCCGGATTCGGTGGTGGGAAGTAATGTTCCTCTTGCATGAAGTAGCCCTGACCCATTTGTGGAGAGACGTATGGCGAGAAAACCGGAGTTTCAGGCGCGCTAATCTGACCCGGGGAATTCACATGCAAATCGGACTCCTGGAATCCTCCGTGGTCATGACTCATCGTCCCATGAGAGGCTCCTCCCATGCTTTCACTCATTTTCTACCTGTCCATACAAAAGTTATTGGTTAATGGCAATGTTCTAACTTATCTCTTTTTCTTAAAATCGGGAACCCCTCAGGGTGAGAGGGTTCCCACAGACGGCGCCAATGACGAAACCGTAGATGAAAAGGTGGACCCCAGCCCACATTTCCATGGGGGGGATATGCCACGTACTTCCTCTTATAGAAGATTGGTCATGCGGACTTACCTGAAGCCCTCTCCCCACCGTAATCACCGCCTGGTGAAGACATAAGGGAAAGGACTCAACCTGTGCCGTATTGACCTAGAGGAAATAAGGACGGTCTTACCCGTTACCTGAGATCCTCACCATCCGTGAGGACCTCACGACCGGAGTCGCCGAGTCTTTCTAAAAGGCTCACATCCCTTCTCCTTCTTCGGGTTCATCAAATGACCCAATGGTATAGGGGATTCCCCTATTCACTATAGTAGAGATGGAGGACAAAAAAGCTATGTGCTCCCTGGCTCCTTGGACTGTTGTCCCACTCCCTGTCCCGGATTCACTCCCGTTCTTGAATCTTTGGTTATCCGCGGACGAGTGATGGACGAGAAAACAAGGGTGGGAGTTCTGACGTAGCTATTTCCCTCTCTTTCTCCCTTGGAATTAGCGTCTCACTATCTGTTGTTTCCAAAAATTTCCATTTCTTCAGTATACCTTCTCCTTTTTATAATGTACATCCCCGTCTACCTGCTGAAGGGGAAGTTCCATCTTTTCGGCCACTTGTTGATACCGGGTTGCCACGTATCTTGGAGAGAAGGGGCACTTGGATGGGGGGCATGTGCGCCACCTGTCCTTCTTTGTGCATGCCTTTCTCGTCTGCGGACCACTGGTCGTTGTGTTCTTTTAGATCCTATTTCTGCCAACCTTTTAGTCCATTTTAATTGCTTTCTTAATTCCGTTATCTTTCGGGCGTCATCAATACCCCTCTCCAACAATTAATTTCATTCTAGATTATATTATTATATTCATTTTTATTATTAAAATATTAATATTAAATTAACACAATATTATTTATAAACTAAATAGTGCGAACTATAATAAATAATTATTTAATCTTCTTACATTAGTTATCCTTCTCAATTCTTCCATAATTACAATTCAATTTTTTGGTTTTATTTTGCATATTTATAATCAAAGAGAAATATTGTTTTAAAAAAAATATAGTCAAACATATTCGAAATTATTGTCTAAATGTAGATAAAAATATATTTAATATTGTGGTATTTTTTATATATTTTTATTTATATTTTTACTACCGAAATATTAATTTAAAGGTGCAAAATATATTCACACAGAATTCAATCATAGCCGTTCATCGCAGAACACTTGTCGTCCATGTAGCAGCCCAGTCTGCAATCAAATCAGTCTTCGACACGTGGCCATGCATGCGTTTGATTTCTGCAGCTTGCACTAGTGCTGTCCGTTGTGTTTTGTTGATTTCCCACACCATGCGACGTCGTTTGACCCTATTGAAACCGAAAAAATTGTAATGTCTGCCAGCTCACCCTGAAATACTGTTAATTTTTCAGGGAATAGCACTAAATACCACAATTTGAGAAAAGTTTGCAAAAATGCCACCGTTTTCGGAATATTGGCAAAAATGCCATTTTCTCGAAACATTTGCATAAATGTAAAGGTTTTGACCCCCCCCCCCAAACCGGCTATCGGTTGTAATTAATGCAAAAAAAAAAATTGAAAAAGAAAATAGAGTCATCATTACCTACCTAGTAGGGGAGAGGCAAGGCGGGAAGGAGTAAAGGCAATCCCATCACCATCTCCCTTCTCGTTCCAAACCGATACAATAGCAAAGAGAGAGAGGCAGTTGTAGAGATGCCAGAAGAAAAAGAGAGAGAGGGCGGTTGCGGTAGCGGTTTCTTCTAGCATACACCAAAGGAGAGAGAGCGGGGAAGTCCATCGTCGCCGGAAAGGACACAGCAGCCACGACCCGACGACATACAGAACAGGTACGCCCTTTTACTCTTCTCCCTTTGGTGGTAGGGTGCGCGGGTGTGGGTCGGGGAAGCAGTGGGTGAAGGGGTTAGGGCAATGGCGGCTTGAATGGCGGGTCGGGGTGGTGGTTTTCTTGTTTGGATAATGGTGGGTGGTGGTGGCATGGGTGGTTTTCGTGTATGGAAAGGGGAAATCGGTGGTTAGGGTTTCCAATTGGGTGACAGTGGTTTTCGGAATGGGTTAGGGCAACGGTCGGGGAACTATGGATAGGGGAAATTGGTGGTTTGAGGTTCGAATTGGGTGACAGGGGTTTGACATTGGGTGACAGGGGTTTCCAATTTGGAGAGAAGGGTTTGTAAATGTATTGTGGTAGGCGGAATACGAGAATTGGCGAGCTGTGGAAATTGGGATATGTGGATGTCATAGGTGTCCTATTGAAGGAGGTTTGAGGTATTGGTTATAATAGGCTTCCGATTCAAAATGGGTGACATGGGTTTCACACTGAGTGACATGGGATAGTCTGTTAGGTGACAGAGGGAGACGAATATAAATGGTAGAAGCTGAGTTTGTTGGTGTGATGGAAATTGCAGGAGAAAAATGGTGAGGACGAAGAATGTTAGCGCGAAGAACAAAGAGCCTGACTACCTAGTCCCCGAAGCTAGGCATTTCCGGGCCCGGGTCAACCAGGGCTCAAGACTGTCAATGCTGAACAACATTGACGATTATGTTGACCCTAGGGACTGGCAGAAGTTGCTGGACTCCCAGCTTGGTGGGGTTGTGCGGCTGGCGCACACTGTGAAATTTTCTTCACAAATTGTGCATTATGCACTCCAGCGACAGCTTACAAGCGAAAGGGAGTGGGAGACGTGGTACCGGATTAAGGGGAAGCTCAGGAGGTTCTCCCTCAAGGAGTTCGCCTTAGTAACCGGGCTGCGGTGCAGTCAACCAGCAGCTACTGAGATGGAGGAGGACGAGAAAGCTATAAAGGATTTTTTTGGAAACGAGAAGATGACGGTTGGTGACCTCGAGACCGAGCTGAAAAACTCAATAATGGTGTTGCGGAGCCCGCGAAGACGATTCAAGCTAGTGCTGCTGTACATTGTGGAGGGCGTTTTGTTAGGAGAGGACCAGAGGAAGGGGCTGAGGAGCTGGATCGTCCGATTGGTGGAAAATGTTGATAGGTTTTTGGCATTCCCATGGGGGAGGGTAATCTATGCTGCCACACACGTGTCGCTGAACGGCACCGTAAAGCGCCAGGAGGCTGAGATAAAGGTAGAAGATCGAAAGAAGCGCAATGGTTATGGCCTGATGGGTTATCCGGTATCCTTTCAGGTAACCTTCTCGACCACACCCATGATCAATTTGTAAATCATATGCCGAAAATGTACTAATTTGAGTGGGGCTACGGTGCGGATTTGGTTGCTGGAATCTATGCCGAAATGGGGGGTCCGGTTTGCGACGAAGGTGTCGACGACGGCATTCCCTCGTTGCATGAGATGGGCCCTCAAGGACGAGAACCTCGCTTATAATGATATAGCCAGCCGCACCGAAGCTGAGGGAGAGGAGGCCATAGAGATTGATGATAACCCAATACTCAGACCAGAGGAGGCTGAGCTGGAGCTGATGGATGGGTGTGTGTACGATGATGAGAAGTCCGACCCCTTTTTCGACGACCTAGTTGCACCGTTCCTGAGACATTTCGAAGCCCCTGGTGGGAGGTCCCCAAGTACGGGAAGAGGAGGCAATGAGAAAGATGGCGGGGTGGGGGACATGGCCAAGACTTTGGCACAAGTTATGGACAAGCTTGAGACAATGTCAACAGGGATGGAGAAGATGGATGAAAAGGTACGCAATAACTTCCCAATTATTTGTTCTGTGGAGACTCGGGATAACTGTGAACTAGGGTAAATGGACTCCTGACACGTGAAATTGGACAAGTGACAAGTAGTGTAGATAATGAACGAAAGTGGTATGAAGGGTGAATTGTGTTGATTTTTCTCACCGTATGGTGATATGAAGTAATAATTTGATCACCTGCAGCTCAAATTATTGGAGGTGGCCGTGACTGAGCTGCGGGATGTTCAGTGTAAGGGGACGGCATGGCAAGAAGCAACCGATAAAGAAGAAGGTGGAGAATAGAAAAAACTGGACGAGTTGATAGAGTCAATTGCGGGTAAAGCCGGTGAGGGTGGACTAGGTGGTAAGGTAAGTTGTTGGTAAACATCACAAGATTTGTTAATTTCAGCGACACTGGAAGAATGTGACAGGAATATTTTAGCTGTGTGACATGATTTGTTATGTTAAGTGACACTGGAAAAAATGAGCCATAATTCAAAATTGAATTCATTTGCAGTTAGGAGGTGCTGTTGAGAAGGTAAGTGAAGTGGATGGTGGCGGGGATAAGCACACACAAGTGGAAACTGTGAAGGCAAGTGATGAGATATCAGGAGAGAGCAAGCAAGCTGGTCATGATGTCGGGGACAAGAATAATGAACCTGAATCTGTCAAGGCAGGGGATGGGGGGGAAGGAAAGACCAAAGAGGTAAGGTTTATTTATGAAATAAAGGTGATTTTATATGTGACATGATAGTATAGGTCAAGTGACATGAGAATATCTGTTATGTGACAAGGGAAAGTGGAAATCTTAGCTGAAGTTTGATATGTTTGCAGTTGGGAGAGGTTGGTTTAAAGGCGTCCAGTCATGAGGAAGGTGGAAAGAAACATGAAGTTGAGGAGAGGCCGAAGCCCAGGGTAGCTCAGGTTTATGTATCTAAGGCGGCGAAGAAGACGAGGAAGGCTGTTGGAGAGGAGTTGGCTCCCCCGGCGAAGAAACCGCGACCCCAGAAGGCAGCTACTGTTCCCGCCGATGCTGTTCAGCTAGGAATGGTGTCAGCGACGGACAACGACGCCATGACAAGTTGGTTGGCAAGGTACGTAGGTTATGTGTCTTACACTCGAATGGACGACGAAGGTAGATAGTTGGACGTCCACAATACCTGACAGAAACTTAACGTGCAGTGGGGACACGGAGGTGCGCACGTCACCCTGCGGTGTGGATATGACGAAGGAGTTACTCAACCGTCTGAAGAAACCCCAGGATTGGTTGGGAACTGTGGTATGACGACTTGTCACCTCTAAAATTTCCCGTGTTAGGATTATGGATTGTAATTGCGGTTCACTTCATGCAGGAGATGGAGGAGTGCTGCTACCTTCTGCGCAAAGCGGTCGCAGACAGAACGGGTGACATGGGCAGTGGAGTCATCGTAGTCGATACGTGCTTAGCGGGAATTTATCTACCTAGGGAATGGAAGGAGTACACCGGCACCCCCCAAGCGTACAAGCCTAGTGATGCATTGATGGCGTACTTCAATGGGGGGTCGCCGAAGCCGTTGGGACGAGCGTGGTCAGGTGCGGACCTCATCCTCCTCCCATTCAACGTCAAGAACCAACACTGGGTTGCCCTTGCCATCGATCTTAAGGAGTGGGAGGTAAGGGTGTATGACTGCGACGTCCACACGGCGACGGAACGCCAACTCCAAACCCTTTTAATGCCTGTGACGAGCCTGATCCCTGTCGTCATGGGTGCACACCCAGATCTGAAGGTCAAGTATGCCGATAAGGTCCCCACGCCGTTTGCCATTCGCCGGGACAAGAGGCTTCCACAGAACAAGCTAAGGTAAGTAGGATGACATGGTTCAATTTCGTTTGATTGGATGGGGAATCGGTGTCCGCGTTCTGACTGATTGTTCCTCTTTGCAGCGGTGATTGTGGCCCGTACACCATTTGATTCATGCACCTCCTGCTGGAGACCGGCCCTAACTTCGATGGATTGGACGACACATACATTGAGGCATACCGCCAGATGCTAGCTGTTGGGGTATTCCATGGTCGACTCGGATGCTAGACTTCGTAGTTGAACACTTGGCTCCAATCTTAAACACCCTCCTGTAATAGTGGAAGTAAAACATTTGGATATTTTGCAAAAATTGGTAGTTGTCGACTGTGAAAAATTTGTATATGCGGACATGTTAAACTTGGCAGTGTAGCTACATGTATCTATCCAATTTGGTGACAAGGTATTTGTCGTAAGGGGACACGAGGATTAAAAGGGGGTGACATGGGTCATTTACACTTTACGTAGGAATATGATGCAGTTAATAGTGACACGAAGAAACATGTCAGGTGACACGTGCATGGAAAGACGGGACCCGATACTGGGACAACAAAACAAAACGACAAAGGAAAAGGAATCTTTGACAGGGTGGCAGTTGGTTGCAGAGTTCGATTGACCTACTAAAAAAAAATTTAAAAGAAAACAAAATGCTGTGTTCCTCGAAATTAAAAAGGTAAACAAAAGAATAGTACGTAACTTGCATTCATTGCAGTTGGCGAATAAAACCACCACCTACACAAGGGAAGGAGAGAGAGAGATAGAGACCGAATATTAGGAGTGAAGGGAGGCGGTTGTGAAGTGAAGGGAAAGGGGAGAACCCGTACCGGAGAGGGAGGAAGACGCCGGAGAAGCCCGTACTGGAGAGGAAGGCGCAGGAAAACAGGTACAACTCAATTGGATTTGAAAATCCGTCCTCACCCATCTCTAAAACTCAGAATCTTCACTTAATTTGCATTCTTCCCCACTTAATTTGCATTCTCCCATTGTTTCGTACCGGAGAGGGAGGTAGTCGCCGGAAAACGGACCAAGCCGCCGGAGAAGGCAGTACCGGAGAGGAAGGCACAGGAATACAGGTACAACTTAATTGATTATTTAAATCTGTCCCTACCCATCTCTACAATGCTGAATCTTCACTTCATTTCCAATCTTGCCCACTTCATTTGCATTATTCCACTGTTTCGTTGTAAGGCATGCAATTTGGGATCGAAATAAAAAAACTGAAATTGGGGATTAGGAATTACTGTCATTTGGGGAATTGGGGAATTCCTGTCAATTGGGGAAATGGGGATACGGGGTAATACAGATCTGGGCTAAAAGGGGTGTGGGGAAGTGAGGAATTGACAGACAAGAGCAAGGGAGGTTGAAGAAGAGGGTCGGAGGCTTGCGGGTCCTTTTACCCAGATTGGGATAGTGGAGAAAAACCCCTGTCAGAAACGGGTACTGTAGGACAATAGGGACAAGAGAATTGACAATCATGACACGAGCTATTTTGTTGGGTGACAAGGGTTACTTCAGTAGGTGACATGGGCCTTTTATCGTGAAACAGTCGCAGACAGACTTATTCAGAAGGGGGTGAGTTTGTGTGGATATTGATAATGTTCATGTGCACTTAATTGCAGGAAGAACATGGTTCGGTCCCAGAATTTGAGGAGGAAAGGTGTCCGGGCACCTAAGAAGGTGGAGCCCCGACTCGCAGTGCCGGAAGAGAAGCATTTCCGAGGCCGGGTCAACCACTGTTCCAAAGTGTCTCTGCTCGTCAACATGGACGACTGGGTTGACCCCGTCGATTGGGAGAAGCTGCAGCGAAGCCAATTAGGGGGTATTGTGCCAATGGCAAACCGGGTTCAATTCTCGTCGCAACTACTGCATTACGTGTTACAAAGGCAGCTTGTGACAGAAAAGAAGTGGGAGACTTGGTACATGCTTGATGCGGGACCATCCAAGACACCACCTGCGGACGCACATATCTTACATGAGGATGGACCTATGATTCAAGGAAGGGAGGACGATGTCATTCTCAAGAGGAAGAAGAAGGCTCCACCTTGGGAGAAGATTCAAAGTTGCAAATGACGTTTTAAACTCGTTCAGAATACTTGACAGCTTTCCGACGTCTCTGTAAAATGGGTCGTACGGATTCAATATTGATCAGATTGAGGCGTGCCATACCTTGTTGGAACGAGGACGAAGAGATCTACAACTTTGCTGTTGAAGGTTTTTCCAGATTCGTCCTATATGTTGGCCGAAATCCACATTCTTTGAGCTGCTGCTGGTTTTGACGGGATTTTGTCAAGTCTTGAACATTATAGTATTTCCTATTTTAGCAACTTTCTTACTTAAGTTATTTTAGGAAACTTTAGATGTTATTTTTATTAATTCCATAAGTTATTAGTTTATTTAGTTCTTTTATTATTTTCGGCCCAACAGGCCTATGTGATGGCTATATAAGTCGATCACCCTCATGTAGAACAATTCAGATTATAATGAATTAGAATTCTCTCTTTTTGTGTGAAACACAATGAGTGTTTGTCGATTGAATAGAGCTGTGCTCTTCAATTGAAACTATTGGTATTGATCTAGCTTGGTTTGCTTTGCCGTTCATCAACTTCGCAAGACTTGGTGAATCTAGTATCCACAAGCCCCCTCCTTGTGCCTTCAAGTTGTCCGCTTGATTGTGTAGGGTTGTAGAGGCGGGTTGTGTAGTCATTGGTATTGGTTCCTACCCTCTGAGGAGGCCTGGGGTCTTTATCTTGTTCTACATAGATCGACTCAGTCCATATCAGGTCGTGTCTTTCCATTCTTGTTCTTTAATTTCGAGTCTTGCTGCGTTCTTGAGGATCTTGATCGATCTTGATTGCTTCTTGGTCGAATCTTGCTGATCTTGTTGAGTCTTTATTCATTCTTGCTTCCGTTCTTTAACTTCTTGATTGATCTTGCAGATTTCTTGATCGATTCTTGAAGCTACCTTGCTGCGTCGGTTTGAGTCTTGCTATTTCTTTAAGTCTTTCTTTTGTTTCTTGCTTGTTGTCGAAGATCGGACCAACCTACGGCTAACCCCGTATCAAATTGGTATCAGAACTTTGGTTTCCGACATCAAGATTGATTCTTTTCTTTTTCATAAACACAAAAACCACAAAAAAGAGTCCTTTTCTTGTTTTTGTTATTTACTTCTTGCATTCTTTTTGATTATATTACTAATCTTGAGTTTGTGATTGTTTGTGGTTGCATAGCCTAAACACAAAGCCTAGCCGAGACCGTGGAGTCGACCAAAGGTGCACACAATCCCATTGTGAACACCCTAAGCCGGCGGCAGTTCTGTCCCCATAGTCCCCTTGGCCGATTCTACTACACCACACAAAGAGCAAACCCTAGTATGTTATCTTTCTATCATTTTGTTTATCTATTCTATCTTTGGAATTTTGATTTATCTTTTATCTAATTCCATTTATCTATTGCCTATCAAAAATCAGATTTTTAAAGTTGTTAGATTTAATTCCATTATATCTATCAACTATCACAAAAAGGCACAAGATAGATCATATTACCTAAATTAGCCATTCTATCTATATCTTTGCATTAGGGCTGAATTTTTATCTTCTATCACCATAAATTTCAGATTTTCGAGTCCTATATACATTCTTAGAGTCTTTCTTGCATTAGTATATAAAAAAAAAAAATCAGTTTCGAAATTTAATCTTAAACTTGGACCTAGGAGGATAAAATTCACTAGGGGTAAAAGTAAGTTAAAAAAAAAAAAAAAGAAAGGAAAGTGTTTGTTTGATCTAGTGCAAGAAAGCTCCCAAGGACAATTGGTGAACCCTTTTTCTCAGCCCTAGTCGACATACCCTATCCCAAACACATACACCTCCACAAAATTGAAACCCTACCCTGCAACTACAACGTCCTAACTTAAAGGTTTTCAATCAAAAGAGGTACATTTCCAAGTTTTTCTTTTATTTCTTTTCTTTTTCTATTTGTGTCGAGTAGAGCTCTGTTTGGTCGAGTTCTCTCTTGTCTTGGTCGAGTACTGATTGTGTGCTCAAGTTGCTGTGTCGAGTGATCTCAGCCTTGTCGAGTGATCTCTTGAGTGTGTCGAGTGCATTAGACCCCTGTCGAGTGCACCCTAGGTTGTGTCGAGTACTCCCCCACTTTGTCGAGTGCTTTTTGGTTTACTTTGAGTTGAATTCTTGCAAATTCCCATCTGTTTTGCTTGAATTAAGTTGTTTGCTTGCATCGAGTTCTCTACAGCCCTTGTTGAGTACTCTTCTGCGTTGTTTCATTCATTACATACTTTGATTGCTTAGTCTATTGCTTGGTAGTTGATTTGCCCAAAGCGGATTGCCCCAACAAGCGTGACATACCAATTAGAGAGGGAGTGTGAGCGAAACACATTCTGAGGTTGTTTATATTTTTCTAACATTTCACATAGTTCTTTGTTTGTCTTTATTTGCAATGTCTAATAACCAGGGCAACGACTGGTACAATACCGTCATGGAGAAGTTAGCTAAGATAGATAAAAGCTTGACGGCAATAGAGCTTCAGCGTTTTGGTTCTAATACGGTGCCCAGACAAGGAGTACCACCTAGAGTTGACGTGCCACATAATGAAAGGGAAGAAACTCATCCTATTCCTCCTAATAATGCTATTCAACATCATGTTTCTTCTAGCATAGATGCTTCTTTTATTGCTGAAAATGTAAATCATGTAGATAATAATGATCAAGATTTTAATTTACTTGCCTGTGATCATGATAATGTTTGCATTGAATATGAGCATGATATTTCTTTGATTGATAGTAATGTTTTAAGTGTTCAGCCTATTCTTTGTGATGATATTCAAAGAGAAGATTTGTGCTCCGAAAAAGGCAAAGTTTCTAATATGATCATTGATGGTGAAAATTGTTCTAATATTGCTAGCCTAGAATTAATTGAAAATTCAGCCTTGGCAAAGGATGAAAACTAGCTAGTTTCGGATGGAAACTTAGGGATTATTGACCAAGCTCAAGTGCATATTAAGTTAGAACATCATGACATTCATATGGAATCTGAACTATGCACTCATAAAGTTTCTTTTCTTGATTTTGTAGATGAAGCTGAGATAATAACCATCGAGGAGTGGTCAATCCCTACACCAATCAGCCTTGAGAAGGGTTTCCATGGACATGTGGTATTCGATCCAGGAGTTCGTGTGGATGCCTTTGCGGAATCAAATGCGACCTTGGATTCGAGGACGAATCCTTTTCAAGAAAGGGAGATTGATGCGGGACCATCTAAGACACCACCTGCGGACGCACATATCTTACATGAGGATGGACCTATGATTCAAGGAAGGGAGGACGATGTCATTCTCAAGAGGAAGAAGAAGGCTCCACCTTGGGAGAAGATTCAAAGTTGCAAATGACGTTTTAAACTCGTTCAGAATACTTGACAGCTTTCCGACGTCTCTGTAAAATGGGTCGTACGGATTCAATATTGATCGGATTGAGGCGTGCCATACCTTGTTGGATCGAGGACGAAGAGATCTACAACTCTGCTGTTGAAGGTTTTTCCAGATTCGTCCTATATGTTGGCCGAAATCCACATTCTTTGAGCTGCTGCTGGTTTTGACGGGATTTTGTCAAGTCTTGAACATTATAGTATTTCCTATTTTAGCAACTTTCTTACTTAAGTTATTTTAGGAAACTTTAGATGTTATTTTTATTAATTCCATAAGTTATTAGTTTATTTAGTTCTTTTATTATTTTCGGCCCAACAGGCCTATGTGATGGCTATATAAGTCGATCACCCTCATGTAGAACAATTCAGATTATAATGAATTAGAATTCTCTCTTTTTGTGTGAAACACAATGAGTGTTTGTCGATTGAATAGAGCTGTGCTCTTCAATTGAAACTATTGGTATTGATCTAGCTTGGTTTGCTTTGCCGTTCATCAACTTCGCAAGACTTGGTGAATCTAGTATCCACAAGCCCCCTCCTTGTGCCTTCAAGTTGTCCGCTTGATTGTGTAGGGTTGTAGAGGCGGGTTGTGTAGTCATTGGTATTGGTTCCTACCCTCTGAGGAGGCCTGGGGTCTTTATCTTGTTCTACACAGATCAACTCAGTCCATATCAGGTCGTGTCTTTCCATTCTTGTTCTTTAATTTCGAGTCTTGCTGCGTTCTTGAGGATCTTGATCGATCTTGATTGCTTCTTGGTCGAATCTTGCCGATCTTGTTGAGTCTTTATTCATTCTTGCTTCCGTTCTTTAACTTCTTGATTGATCTTGCAGATTTCTTGATCGATTCTTGAAGCTACCTTGCTGCGTCGGTTTGAGTCTTGCTATTTCTTTAAGTCTTTCTTTTGTTTCTTGCTTGTTGTCGAAGATCGGACCAACCTACGGCTAACCCCGTATCAATGCTTCAAGGCAAGCTGCGGCGATTCTCTATCAAGGAGTTTGCGCTCGTGACTGGGCTGCGGTGTGGTCGAGTTCGTGGGGAAGACACAGAGACGGAGGATGACAAGAAGACAAAGAAGGCTCTCAAGGACTTATTCGGAACGGACAACATGAAGGTCGGTGAGCTGGAGAACGCCTTCAAGAACTCCATCTTGAAGGAGCCGAGTGCTCGAAAGCGTTTTAAGATCGCTCTCCTACTCATCGTCGAAGGAGTTCTGCTGGGGGAAGAACCCAGGAAATCCATACGAGGGTGGATTGTGAGGCTTGTGGAGAACGTTGATCGATTTCTGGATTACCCCTGGGGCAGGGTTGTGTACGAGGCCACCCACCAGTCCCTGTCGGGGGTCATAGAACGACGTGTCGCTGACCTGAAGCCGAAGGCAAACGACAAGGACGATCGATATGGATATGGGCTTATGGGTTTTCCGTATGCGTTCCAGGTAAGCAACTTCACCGAACTTATGCTTGAACTAGTACGCGCAATTGATGGACTCATTCGAGTGACATGTGTGGTTGTATTAGATTTGGCTGTACGAAGCTGTGCCGGGGATTGGGGAGGCGTTCGCCAAGCGGGTCTCGAACACGGCGTTGCCTCGCATGCTGAGGTGGACAGCCGATGACGACAATCTAATGTATGAGACGATCCAGTCCCGCACGGACCCTGAAAAATCTGATAGAATCAAGGTCGAAGACAACCCGATACTAGTACCGAAGGCCGGCGAGTATGATTTGATGCGCGGGTGCTTCTACCAGCATGAGGAGCCTGACCTCTACTTTGATGACATTGAGGCTGCGTTGGCACCGAGTTATTACGGTGAAGGCTCAGCCAAGTCCGGCCCGAGTTCGGAGCAACGAGATGGGACCAGTGAATCCTGGGAGGATAAGTTGGTGAAGTCAGTAGAACTGATGTTGGAGAGGATGGGAACCATGTCAAGTTGGATGCGGAGCATGGATGAGAAGGTACGTGTAACGTTTGTGGCATTTGTGACACCAGTATATTTTATATGTGACACGGATAACTGTCAGAGGTGACACGGGTTACTTATCTCCCAATGCTGAATAACATTCGCTAACCACCCCTCATTTATGCACTTTTTGTATCAGATGAAGGTGTTGGAAGGTTTTGTGAATGGGATGCGAGATGGGCAGTCGAATGCAGGAGGTGAGCAGAAACCAATGGGCGATGTATGTGGAGAGGATAACGACCGAAAGAACGGGGGGACAGAAGGACAAACTAGGGTGGAAGACCAGCGACCAGAAGGAGAAGAGGAGGTAATTTGGTTGTTACTTGACATGGTATTTTCTGAAACCACGGTGAAGGGGTTATAGAATCAGCAATTTTTAATGTGTGACTATTTTGCACACACCGCACACGGTTGTTAAAGTGAATCGACACGTATTAATATGTTAAGTGACAAGGGAACAAATATATGATCTTAATCACAGTTGACATAACCGTAACCAATTGCCAGATCTCAGCGGCGGTCAAAGACGATACCGTTGGAGGAACTGGGGGATACGTCAGTGGCCAGAAGGTCAGGAACCATAGGGATGGTGAGGACATAAGCGGTAAAGCCGGTTCAACGGTTGTACCACCTACAGGGAACGACAAGCGACGCGGGAAGGACAGGATGAGAACAAAGTAAAATGGCTGTTACATTTCCTGTCATTTAAATCTATAGTAGTACGTAAGTGACAAGTGTATCACCGTTAGCCGACACGAGTACAGATCAGGGTGACACGGGTTTGAAAAATTTTTTTCCTTCACCGTTCAAACTGTAAAACCTATTGGCAGATCCCAGAGCCTGCAAGACCGGAGCCCGTTCGAGGCAGGAAGAGTAAGAGAGGTCAAGGAGGTGAAGGAGAAGTGAAGCCCCCACCTGAGAAGAAAACGCGGGGCCGAAAAGGGAAGAACGTTGTCGAAGGCGCGGTCGCGATTAAGTTGGGTCTTTTTTCCGTGTCAGACAACGATGGGTTCCTCCGGTGGATGGATAGGTGACACTCATCAGCAGACTTACCCAACTTATTGCATAGAGGACTCCGATCCCCTAACATTGTGGTTGTGGTTGTGCAGCGGGGATGAGGACAGATGCAAGACTGTATACGGCACGGCGCTGAGTAAGGAGTTCTTCACCGCACTAAAAACGCCCACAGTTTGGCTAAACTCTGAGGTACGATACCCGCCTAAGTGACTGTCTTTGTCTTTTGAATGACAAGGTATGTACTGTAAAAGAAAGTGGAATATATTTGGATTTTGACTAGGGTTGTAATCGATGCAGCACATGGAACAAGCATGCTATCTTCTTCGGAAAGGGTTAACGGAGAGGGCCGGCGACTTTGCTGGTCGAGTTGTCGTTGTGGACACATATTTCGGTCGCTATCTACAGACCGAGTGGGGCAAATACAAGAGCGATGAGGGTAGCTACCAAGCCGACGAGAAGCTGCTTGGCTACTTCGACGGGCGGTCCCCGGCGATGATAGGCCGGGCGTGGGAAGGGGCGAAACTCATCCTCCTACCTTTGAACGTGGACAGTGTTCACTGGATCGTCGTCGCGATAGATCTGGTGGGGTGGCAGGTAAGGGTTTATGATTCGGACGTGTACATCGTCAGGGACCGCCATCTGCCGGCACACTTAAGCTGCATCACCCACCTTATCCCCGTACTGATGAAAGGCCACCCCGCGTTGATGGCTACCTACAGCGACAAGTTGCCAAACCCGTTCACCCTTAGTCGCGAGAAAAGAATTCCGCAAAACAAGCAGAGGTAATTTATGTCCAACACTTAAATATATCTTCGTCTCATAGTTGCATCTGCCTTTAATGAATATGACTCCGGCGATTCTCTATTGCAGTGGAGACTGCGGACCGTACACGATCAGGTTCATGCAACTCCTCACGAAGGACGCCCCCACCTACGACGGTCTTGACGACGTTTTCATCGGGGCGTACAGGCACATGCTCGCTGTTCGCATCTTCAATGGTACAGGGTTATGATCTCAGTTGTGATCACCATTGGCCATTGTTATGAAATTTTATGTTATGGTCTATGCATGTTATGAACATCGTTTTTATTGTGTTGGATATTTATGAACATGGTTGCTGCTTCTCACATTTACTTGTGGACGGGAGTTCACTAGGTTGGTATTTGAACTATTTCGCATTGTTTGTCTTCGGTGAGTGGTTATGTGTTGCGGACTTATACATTATTTGTATCATAATTTGTAAACATTTGCTGACCATGTTGGCATGGTGGGAACATTGGTTATAATTAGTTCCAAAATACCCCTGCCACCATACTTGGATTCCCGTGTCAACTTACGTGATTTTCTGTGTCACTGATGGTGAGTAGGGTGATTTTCTACCCTTGTTTATTAGTTCATAGGTTCATATACGAAATGTCACAACGCCGTGTGACAGGAAGCGCATAAATTTCCAAGGTCTCGTGGATGATTGCATGAGATGTAGCAACGAAGTAAGTCGGTTGAAAGTCATAATTTAAGTTGTAAGGAGTAATCCATTGTCACCGAACTTGCAATCCCGTGTCACCTGACGTGAATGTCCGTGTCACTGTTGGCGAGTAGGGTGATTTTCTAACCTTGTTTAAGTGTTGATAGGTTCATATACGAAATGTCACAACGCCGTGTCACAGGAAGCGCATAAATTATCAGGGTCTCGTGGATGATTGAATCACATGTAGCAACGAAGTTAGTCGGTTGAAAGTGATAATTGAAGTTGAAAGGAAAAATCCAGTGTCACCGAACTTGCAATCCCGTGTCACCTAACGTGAATGTCCGTGTCACGGCTGGCGAGTAGGGTGATGTTCTAACCTTGTTTATGTGTTGCTAGGTTCATATACGAATTGTCACAACGCCGTGTCACAGGAAGCACATCATTTTTCTTTTTCTCGTGGACGATTGAATGTCATGTGGCAACCAACTTACTCGGTTGAAACGCACATTAGAAGTTGTAAGGAAATACCCCGTGTCACCACACTTGTAATCCCGTGTCACATAACGTGATTGTCCGTGTCACCTCTGGCGAGTAGTGTGAATTTCTAACCTTGTGTATGTGTTCATAGGTTCATATACGAATTGTGACAAGGCCCTATCATACGAACCACATAATTTGACAATTTGTCTCCTCATGGATCATTCAATGTAATACACATGCAAAACACCAACAAGTGGAAATCTACTAGACATGCAGAATATACGAGGGACATTGCCCTAAACATACCATATCCGATACTACAAGCACCATTCATAATGGTGCAACCACACTCGGCATTCCAAAAAACGACAACTAACCGACCGTGGGTGAGACATTGTTTGTAACTACCCATACATAGGCCCCCAACTGCAACAAATGGGGGCCATCCGCCACATACGGAGTCCTGGCGGAGTCCAAAAGAACCACAGCTGTTTGGGATCACATCAGTATTTGGCAACTACTACAACAAAAGCACAAGTTTTGGCAAAAAAACAAAGACAAGTAGCTTCGAAGCTCCTAAGCCCGGGTGACCAGACGGACCATAACTCCCATCATCAGGACGAGAATCCACCCCATCAGCCTGTTCCATCGTGTGAGTTGTCTGGTGCGGAGCTGGTCACTAGCGTGGCCGACCCACTTCCCACATAGGAAGGAGCCCATCCGGACCAAACGCTGCGCCAGGTGCCTGTTGCAAGCCTCGCTCCTCACCAACTTGTTGGCGAGGACCAAGTTCTCATCAATTGTGGCCTGCAGCGACCTCTGGGTAAACTCCAACTCAATATTTGTGGCCTCCAGGGTGGACTGGGTGGCCTGCAGCTGAAGAGTGGTTGTCTGGACATGGGTGCGGGCGGCTTCAAGTTCAGTGCGCTGGGCGGCCATAACCCCCTCCCGGGCAGCATCCCGGTTGAGCAGGTTTTGGACTCGCTGGCGAAGGTCGGTGAGCTCTTCGGCGGCCAAGTCAAATAGCGCGTTGTCCTCAGCAACCTGGTCGGGCTCTGACTCATCATCATCCTCGTCCTGATCACGACGGTCACTGCGGCTTCTCCCGTAGTCGTAATCTGAACGGAGCCAGAAGTACCTGCGGTCGTCGCCACTCTGATAGCTCCGATCGCTGTCGGAGTCTGTGTCAATGTCGCTATCTGAGTGCGGCCACATTCTTCCTACCAGTACAAGGGAAAATAAACGTCAGATGCCAGAATAAAACCAAACAAAAGAACATACGTACCTATGACAAATATGTAAGCCTGTTTTAGATTGGACACAAGTACATATATGTGGAAAAGATGAATGGTTTTAGGAAATGATATGTCACCAAACAAGTAAAGGAGAATGTGAAATATAAGGTAAAATAATGTCCGGACCTTATAGTGTTTAGAAGGGCAGAACTATGTGCAAGCAAAGTTGTAATTGGTAAATACAAGCGTGAAAATCAAACTCATATGAATGATCTAAAGTTCTGACAAAGTTATGTTACAAATGGAAGAAATCACCCGTGTCACCAACTAACACATCCCGTGTCACCAAAATTTGAATCCCGTGTCACCAATTACAAATACTTCGCAGCCATCCTACTAACAACCTTCACAGACAAAGACAAAGGTTGCAACTTTCATAGGCTTAATCATATTTATGCTTTAGATTAACACAGAAAGGATGCTAAATGTGCTATTTATTTTTGAATCCTAACAAGTTCGTATATATGAAGAAGATTAATGGGAGAGGGAGATGATATGTCACCAAAAATAAGCACATGCAAGATAACACACATCTGGAAATTTTGACTTCACAAGGCACACATGGCAATCGGGGTTGTACTTACATGGAATTGAAAGCTTCGAACACAAACTTCGAATCGACGAAAACCCTAAATTACGAACACTGAAATTTCAACACATATGGCAATCGGGGTTGTACTTACTTGGAATTGAAAGCTTTTGGATGAGGTTGACCACCACTGGTGAACCAAAGATGATGGCGTCGCTTCTTCTTCCGGAAATTGTTTGTGGCTTGCAAGGGAAGAGTGGGAGTGATATGACCGATGGAGTGGTGGTATTTATGAAGAGAGAGGGGGTCCATGTGGGGGTGTGGGTTTGGTGAGGGTCACCAAATTTCGGATCCCGTGTCAAGTAACATAATAACCCTTTCAACCAATATGACAATGTCTAAGCTCGTAAATGTAGATTTTTATGTCTTCAAATCAAAATATATTGTGTAACTAACATTTTTTCCGTCATTAAATAACTTTAAATTAAGAAACTTTGTTATATAAATTAGTAATTTATTATGTAATTATATTTCGAGGATCATACGATCCCCTAATGGGATGTTACGATCCGATACACGGACCCTATTGTCATTCGATCCTAGAATCCCGATCCTAATAACCTTGCCTTCAACATTAAATATAGGTCAATTAGCACTAATATACATTTGAATATGGTAACAAGGTTGGTATTTTTGTACGTTGCTATGAAGTACAACATCTGTTCCAGAAAACTTGTCATTTTGCCTTTTAACACCCGCATATTTGTAGAGAAATAAATATACAAATTATCTACTTTCGAATTTATTTGTAAAAACAAATTCGTACCTATTATTATCAAGTACAAACTTGTTACAAATATTGTTATGAACACCTATATGTTATATAGATTTTTGAATTACAACTACGGGAGCTTGAATAGTCTACGACACTTTATTCCGAACGACAACTACGTGTTTCGAATTCTTTACCCCTTTTTTTACTCTATGTATGCGGTAATGTTTAATTTGCCGGCATCCACGTGGCGTTTTTGGTCGGAAAGTTGACCGGAATACACAACTGTATTATTTTTTGTGAATAGGGCCATAGTTCCTATATGAATCGGTAAATATCAAAGTTTGTATTGTTTTTGGTCAAAAGTGGATACTTGGTATTATTTTTGTCCATTTTTCCAAATACTTTTGAATATGAAGTACTAGCTCCGATCCGTTGCGAAAAAACTTAATAAACTGGAACAAAACCGTCATTACTTCCTCCGTTATTTAATTGAATAAAGGGTGAAATTATATTCTATCATCCGTTAATCATTTCAAACAAGGGTTAGTAAGTGATGTATAGGGTTAATCCGTTATAAATATAATATTTTTGATCACAATATGACATAGCAATATTGTAACCGATTATCAATTGACCAAAAACAAAATTTAACAAAATTAGTAGATTGACATTAAATTACCGGCAGTTAATGACCCTTTAAAATCTGCGCCTGTGCCTCTTCCACTTCCTCATCCGGCCACATTCATTGCGTGTAAAGAACACTGCACTTGCACACGTCTTTTCCTCTGAATTACCTTCCACACGGCTCGTCTCTTCCTCTTCCGGTGGCAGGTACGTTCTCCAACGCCGTGTTATAGGCAACCCATTCTCCCTTAAATTGCATCATCCCATTCCCTTCAATTCAATCATCCTCCCTCACCAACTAGAACCCAAATTATCCCATTCCCTTCAATTCAATCATCCTCCCTCACCAACTAGAACCCATATTAAGATATTTGCAATGGATCAAGGAAGGAACGTTAGGGCAAGGAAATCAGAGGCATTGACGCTTCTAACACTACCAATCGAGCTCCTACTGGATATTGTCGGTCGATTAGCAGTCGAATCTATACAGGATGTCTTCAGATTACGGTTAAGGTATTCCCTCCGATCTTTATTTAGTTAAAATATGTATTCGCAAACAATTTGATTGCCTTATTTGTGATGCAGTTGCAAAACTTTGGATGTGGTTGGAAAACACACTTGTGTGCTTGCGAAGATGGCAATTGAGTATCAGGATGACTGGGGAATGTCGCTTGTTGTCGCATCCAGAAACGATATTCATGCCAGAAGATTCTTCGATCAATGCGTCCACGCGGGAAACCCGGAGGCAATCTTTCAGTGAGGAATGGTAAGATGGTGATTGTCGAACATTGGTTCGGTGTATGCATTATCATAGTTCCTCATAGCTTCATTTGAACATGCAGGTTCACTTCTTCATAAATTGCGATCACGAGGCAGCCATTCGGGATCTTCTACAGGCGTCGGAGTTGGGACACGACGTGGCAACCTATGTTTGTGGCATAGCTATGTATTGTTGCGGATGTGAAGACCTCAAACCCAAAGGCTTTGCATTACTTAATAGTGTGAAACAGAAGTTGGGGTATAAAATAGTTTCGTGTCGCCGGAGAGTTGCTGATCTTTGTTATTCCATTATCGAAATTGGACGAAGACCATCCTTCAAGTGGAAGCCGAACACATGTACAAATATCACCAATGGAACGGCAATTCGGAGTTGTCGAAGATCAAACTTCTGGAAAAATTATCAGCTCCTTGCTGAAGATCAAGATGATGCTCTTTCTTGTGAGGAATGCACGTGCACAATTGAGTGTGGGTTTGTCGACGGTTTGCTTCAGTGTATTACACGACATCTGGTGGAATAAAAACTTGCCTCAGTTTGGTCCATAAAGTTAGGTTCAGTTTCATTCTATCGGTAATGTTTTGTTATAACATATGAAGATTTGTGTGTTTCTGTATCCAAATCTTATGAAATGGGAGCTTCAAATAATTTGATCAATTCTGAAACTTTTCTTTTTTTGGTTGAATTTATTTTTTGGTTGAATTAAGATAACTTTGTTGGTTGAATTTAGAAACTATATCGTTTTAGGTATAATTGGCAGGCCCATAATGAAATTTAAACCAACGTTGTTCACAACAAAGGACAACAAATCAGTTCACAACAAAGGACAACAAATCAGTTCCATAATGAAATTTAAACGAGTGACATGAAAACCCCTTTAACCTGACACGGTAATACAAAGAGGGTGACATGGGTTTTTCACATAATCCATCCACATAAGTACCGCGATGTTGTTTACCACTTACCCCTAGAGTTTAACCAGTCTCCAAAAGTAAATGTATCCAAACAACCAAAGGAGATGACTGAAACCAACGTTTTTCACAACAAACGACAACAAATCAGTTCCATAATGGAATTTAAACGAGTGACATGAAAACCCCTTCAACATGACACGGTAATACAAAGAGGGTGACAGGGGTTTTTCACAGAATCCATCCACATAAGTACTGCGATGTTCTTTACCACTTACCACTAGCGTTTAACCAGTCTCCGAAAGTAAATGTATCCAAACAACCAAAGGAGATGACTGAAACCAACGTTTTTCACAACAAACGACAACAAATCAGTTCCATAATAGAATTTAAACGAGTGACATGAAAACCCCTTCAACATGACACGGTAATACAAAGAGGGTGACAGGGGTTTTTCACAGAATAAATCCACATAAGTACTGCGATGTTCTTTACCACTTACCACTAGCGTTTAACCAGTCTCCAAAAGTAAATGTATCCAAACAACCAAAGGAGATGACTGAAACCAACGTTTTTCACAACAAACGACAACAAATCAGTTCCATAATGAAATTTAAACGAGTGACATGAAAACCCCTTCAACCTGACACGGTAATACAAAGAGGGTGACAGGGGTTTTTCACAGAATCCATCCACATAAGTACCGCGATGTTCTTTACCACTTACCACTAGAGTTTAACCAGTCTCCAAAAGTAAATGTATCCAAACAACCAGAGGAGATGACTGAAACCAACGTTTTTCACAACAAACGACAACAAATCAGTTCACTAACGAAATTTAAACGAGTGACATGAAAACCCCTTCAACCTGACACGGTAATACAAAGAGGGTGACAGGGGTTTTTCACATAATATTTATCATACAAAAACCCTGAATACTTACTCCGTTATTTTGTTGAACAAAGGGTTAAATTTTAAACTTTAATCCGTTACTTTTGAAAAACAAGGGTTAGTAAGTGTTTTATAGGGTTATTCCGTTATAGTTATTTAGTGCTATTTCCTGTAAAATATATTTGTAACGAATATCACATATCAAGATTCTAACAGACATTTAATTGAAGAAATAGATAATATAATAAAAATATTAATTAATAGAATGAGATTAAAACCACGGCAGTTATTTGTTAAGAATATCTCTTCCGCTTGCTCTTCCAGTTCCGCATCCACATCCATTGCGTTTCAATTGTACATTGCACTTGCACACGTCTCTTACTCTGAATTACATTCCACACGGCTCGGCTATTCCTCTTTCGGTGGCAGTTACGTTCTCCATTGCCTTGTTATATATAGGCAACTCATTCTCCCTTTAATTGCATCATTCCATTCCCTTCAGTTGCATCATCCTCCTTTACCAACTACAACCGAAATTAAGATAATTGCAATGGATCAAGGAAAGAACGTAAGGGCAAGGACGACAGAGGCATCGACGCTTCTTACACTGCCATTCGACATCCTATTGGATATTGTCGGTCGATTAGCAATTGACTCTATAGAAGATGTCTTCAGATTACGGTTAAGGTATTGCCTCCACTTTTGATTTCGTAATTTTAGGTTTTGGAAAAAAATTTGATTCCCTTCCATGTGATGCAGTTGCAAAACATTTGATTTGGTTGGAAAACACAAGTACGTGCTTGCGAAGATGGCAATTGAGTACCAGGATGACTGGGGAATTTCGGTTGTTGTCGCATCGAGAAACGATAGGCACGCCAGAAGTTTTTTAAATCAATGCGTCAACGCGGGAAACCCGGAGGCAATATTTCAGCAAGGAATGGTAAGACGTACGTTCAGGATCATTGTTTCGGTGTATGCTTTATCATAGTTCCTCATAGCGCCATATAAAAATGCAGGTTAAATTCTTCACAAATTGCGATCACGAAGCAGGCATTCAAGATCTTCTTAAGGCATCGGAGTTGGGACACGAGGTGGCAACCTATGTTTGTGGCATAGCTATGTATTGTTGCGGATCTGAAGACCTCAAATCCAAAGGCTTTGCATTACTTAATAGTGTCAAACATAAGTTGGGTTATAAAATAATATCGTGTCGCCGGAGAGTTCATGATCTATTTTATGATATTCTGGTAATTGCTCGAAGACCTTCCTTCAAATGGAAGCGGAACACATGTCAAAATATCACCAATGGAACGGCGATTCGGAGTTGTCGAAGATCTAACCCCTGGAAAAATTTTCAACTCCTTGCTGAAGATAAAGATGATGCTCTTTCTTGTGAGGAATGCACGTGCAGAATTGAGTGTGCTTTAGTCGAGGGTATGCTTATGTGGATTACACGAAATATGGTGGAATAAACTTTTGCACATGTGTTCGGTCAATTAAGTTTGGATAATTTTGGTACTATATGTATTCTGTTATTATAACATGTAATGATATTTTTGTTAATGTATCCAAATACGATCAATTGGAGCTCATAAAAAATTTATCAAATGAGAGACTATATCTTTATTGGTAGAATTTACAAACTATATATGTTATGGTAGAATGAAGAAACTATATGTTTTGTGATAGATTTCAACTCGAATTATAGGTCAACTTGCACAAATATACAATTCAATATGGTCACAAGGTTGGTATTAAACCCTGTAGGACATACACTCACAAGAATTAAACATGACCTGAAAGTAAGTGTCGCCTCCCGAATGATACACATAAAATTACAACCAGTTACATGATAACGCCTTCAACCAGACGCGGTAATACATAGAGGGTGACAGGGGTTTAGGACAGAATCCTTCCATGAAAGTACTGCGATGTTCTTTACCACTTAGCACTAGAGTTTAACCCGTTTCGAAGAGTAAAAGTATCCAAACAACAAAAGGAGATGACTGAAACCAACGTTGTTCACAACAAAGGACAACAAATCAGTTCCATATTGAAATTTAAACGAGTGACATGAAAACCCCTTCAACCTGACACGGTAATACAAATAGGGTGACAGGGTTTTTTACACATTACCTCCACATAATTACTGCGATGTTCTTTACCACATACCACTACAGTTTAACCAGTTTCCAAAAGTAAATCTATCCAACCAACCAAAGGACAAGACTAAAACCCACGTTCTTCAGAACAAAAGACAACAAATCAGTTCCATAATGAAAAATAAACGACTGACATGAAAACCCCTTCAATCTGACACGGTAATACAAAGAGGGTGACAGGGGTTTTTCACACAATCCATCCACATAAGTACTGCGATGTTATTTTCCACTTACCACTAGAGTTTAACCCGTTTCCAAAAGTAAATGTATCCAAACAACCAAAGGAGATGACTGAAACCAACGTTGTTCACAACAAACGAGAACAAATCAGTTCCATAATGAAATTTAAACGAGTGACATGAAAACCCCTTCAACCTGACACGGTAATACAAATAGGGTGACAGGGGTTTTTTACAGATTCCATCCACATAAGTACTGCGATGTTCTTTACCACATACCACTACAGTTTAACCAGTTTCCAAAAGTAAATGTATCCAAACAACCTAAGGACAAGACTAAAACCAACGTTCTTCAGAACATAAGACAACAAATCACTTCCAAACCTACACCCAAAGGACGATCAGATGATGCGTCCACCGAGGCGACCATTGAAGATGGCAGCCGCTAGCATCTGTCTGTACGGCCCAATAAACGTGTCGTCCAGCCCATCGAAGGGGGGATCGCTCTCCATGAGGAGCTCCATGAATCTGATCGTGTAAGGGCCACAGTCACCACTGCAATGACGGAGATTTTGTCAAAACAGAGGCGGAGATATCATCAAGTAAAATGAAAAACAGGGGTCGCACCAATCATACCTGAGCTTGGTTTGTGGAACGCGCTTGTCGCGGATTATGCGAAACGGGCCTGGCAGCTTCGATGCATACTTCACCTTCAACTCAGCGTGTGCATCCATGATGATGGGGAGGAGGTGGGTAACGTGCATCAGCAGGGGTGGGAGTTGGACGTCTCTCACGCAGTGCACATCGCAGTCGTACAGCTTCAACTGCCACTCATTCAGATCAAGAGCAACGGCAACCCAATGCCTTCCCCTCAGGTTGAGGGGTAGGAGGACGAGGTCCCCGCCTGTCCACGGCCGCCCCATGGGCGCCGGGGCCCGGCCGTCGAAGTATGACAGGAGTGTGGCACTCGCCTCATACCCCCCGACGTCTGAGTTGTACTCCTTCCACTCCCTCTCCAGAAAGCTGGAGAAGTAGGAGCCCAACACAATGACTCGCCGCCCATTTTCGAAACCCCTCTCCGCGCTTTGTTTCCGTAGCAGGTAGCATGACTGGTCGAAGTGCTGCGTCAAGTGAACCCCCATGACAACCCACAACATAGTCTAACAGCAACCGAATTGCGTATACAAGGGCAATCATAATAGAATGGCACAATTACAATATACCTCTGAGTAGATCCAATAGCGGGGCGTCTGGAGGATGGTAAAAAACGCCTTCGACAGGTCCTTGCCACAAGCCGTTGACAGATTATCACCGTCGGCACTGGACCGTACAATGGAGTGGAATCAATGACAGGGTTTCTGTGCCGTATAATGAAGACTTAAATGAGACGATGGGTTACCTTGCGAGCCACCCCTGTAGGGCCTCATAGTCAGCCGCATAAACTAGTCCCATGGAAACGGCTTCACCGGGAACGATGGCGTCCTTCCCTTTAGAGGCCCGCGATTTCGTAATCTTCGACGCCTTGCTCTCACATTCCTTGTCCACGAACAACCTCTGAATGCAAACAAACATTTCCCATGTCACATAACAAACCGACCCCCGTCGCCTAGCTATCATCCCCATGCCACTATTGAAAACATAACGGATGAATGGCACGAGCCACAAGGAGCGTACCTTAGCAACTTGTCGGGGCTGCTCCACAGCTTCAGCACTAGCCCCCTCTGGTACATCAACATCAACAACCTGCAAAACCGATCTACAACTTAGATGGATTCCAACATGTACATACTCCTTATCACTAGCCCTTACTCTTTGTTCCTTGCCTCTTCCAATCAATTTTTCATCCCGCATTTCATGGACCTTCTCCTCCAGCACTTTTATCTGCACACAAGAACTTGTTACAATAAGTCCACCATCTCCTCCAACAGTTTTATATCCGGTGTCACTGCCACATACTGTAAGTCCCATTTCATTATTCTATTTACCGTAGTCGCTGAACTTAAGAACAATATGAGAGTGAATAATGCGAAAGACTGAAGTACCCTATCATCCATCTTCTCCAAGGTATCCATAATCTTCTCAGTGTCTTCCCCACGAGATCCCTAGCGGCGTCCGTCTCCTCGACGTATTCGGCGATGTTGGCAAGCATCGCCACACTCGACCCTTCGGTTACCCGTGCGCGTAACCGCTGATTCTGTGGATGTGTATATTTTGTCCGAGCCATTTGTTTCCTGCAGTTTAAGAGCAACCATAAGTTATCGAGAAAGTTTATAGTCAATGTCACTACCTTTGCAAACCCATGTCACTCAATTTGGAAACCCATGTCACAAATGTCAGAACGTTCCTTTACCAATGACGACATACACTCCACATCAACTCCCCAAATCTGAATTTGAAATTAATGGAACCCCGAATCGTCCCCATTCACAATCATACCCCTAATCTACCCCATTCCCTATTTCGACCCCCACCGTAGGCATCCTCTTCGGGCTTACTAAACCCTAACCGCGGGTTTTCCAATCACCAAAACCCGGCTCCTTTTCCTTCCTTCGCAACCACCTCCACCATCGACAATACCGCCCTCATTAACGTTCAATCCCTAACCACCATATTAGGTTGTTCCGTCCACCCACCCCGAACCCAAGATTCGAAGATAACGGACAACAGAGATAGGGGGCGTACCTTACGAGTTTCCTGGCGGCGTTCTTCTCTTATCCGACAGTCCACGACAGTATCTTCGTCGACCCGTTGTTCCTCGTCGCCGGCGTCTCTTCTTCCTCCCCCTTTCGAACGGTTTTGAGTTATGGAAATTTAGAGATGGAGTCCCGATGAAAACAGGAAATCACACGGTTTTGAACGGTTGTGGGGTGATATCCGGGACGCTTGTCAACTTTTAGTCTTTGTTGTTTTCTTTTTGTTTTCTTTTTGTTTTAATTTTGATTTCTTTTTGTTTTCTTTTTATTTTGAGGTACGGGCAACCATTTCGACCAAGTTATTATTGTCGAAACTTTGGTTATAAGTTGTCAGGAAATCGCCCGTGTCACCCAACTTACAATCCAGTGACACCTTACATAATAACCCCTTCAACATTGTCATGAAGGTGATTTCAATATGTTGACAAGGGTAAATTCCTAACACCACTACCACAACCAATCAGTACTGTAAACATTTTGACAAATAAGTGCCAATGCATTGTTGAATTCATTATCATAGCTTCAACCGACGAAATGTCTACCATGAAATTGAAAGCTGTGACATGATAACCCCTTCCACTTGACACGGGAATACAATTAGGCTGACATGGTTTTTGGTCTGAAACCATCCCCAAAAGTACTACAAAGTTCTTCACCGCTTAATTGTAGTGTGGAAACCCTTCCCAAAAGAACAGCAGACTCCTTACAGTTTGTCATATGCACAGACAGCGTAATTACACTACCAAATAAGTTGCCCCTTCAAAAAATAACATAGACAGATAATGGTCCAGCCACTGACCCGATACGGCAAATGCAATAGACTACCCAGCTGCTGAGGTAAGGCGTTGGACCACCAATGGAGGAACGCATCTAAGAATGACGGCGCTTGGAACGCCTAAATTCTCCCCGAGATGGGTATCGACAAGTCTTAGGGCGACCAGGGCGTCGCTTCACGTCCGGGGGGAGACACACCGCGCTGGACATGGCTGGGGGGATTCGCCACTCTTCTTTTGGAGGGACCGGATATATCACATTCTCGTAACACGCCTTCCAGGCGGCGACTTTGTAGAAGTCATTCACAAGAGAGAAGAAATTGCTACCTCGATACCTTGAAGCCGCTATGGCGTGCTGGCACGGAAACTGGTCAATCTCGAACCGCTTGCATGTGCAGGTCCGGGTACACAGGTTCACAACCCAGGTGCCGGACCCTCTGCGGACAGTGTACTCGTGTGAGCTGAGGGCTCTGACATCCATGAATGTTGCCAACGAATAGCTCGTTTGCAGCTCACCTTGAACGTAATCGCTGACCGTCGACTTCGATTTCGTGATTTTTTCCCGTCGATCGTAAAACCACTTGGATATTGTTTCGATGACAGCATCAATCAGGGCTGTGATGGGTAGCTCGCGGGGCTCCTTGAACACCCAATTCAGAAACTCGGAGTTGTTCGTCGTCAATATGTTGTAGCGCATCCCCAAGAAGTATGCCCGGGCCCAGTTCTGGAATCCAGCCTCTCTTAGGTATTGTCCCGCACCGGGTGCCTGAGCGCAAAAATTAGCAAAGTGCTTCTCGAACTCTGCCCTCGTGTACGCCTTCGCCGCCTTTAAGAACAATGTGTGCAGGGCCGTCACCCCCCTGTACTTTACCTTGGCATTCTGAAATAGATGATATTGGCAGGCCCCTTGCTTAGCAAACAAATAATTGTCCCTCAAACCTTTCTCGATACTAACATGCCGATCAGAGACAAACATTAAGCCCGGTGTATCCTCGACGACATGTAGCATGTTCTTGAAGAAGAAGCCCCATGACCCGTGATTCTCCCCATCGACAATCGCAAATGCGATCGGGTATATACTGTGGTCTGCATCTTGGGCTGTGGCAAAGAGAAGCGTGCCCCTGAACTTCCCTTTCAGGAAACTCCCATCAACTGAAATCACCTAGACATGGATATCAACACCAGCTGGTTAGGTGACATGGTTATGTATGTTAGGTGACATGCAATAGTTTAGTACCGACACGGGGTATTACCTTTCGAAGGTAGGGAATCGCCTTGCGCCATACCCCGAAGCTGATAAAGGCGTACTTGAATCTTTGGGATGCGTCCAGCTCTAACTTAGTATATGTCCCAGGGTTCGTCTGCTCCAACATGTGCAAGTATGGAATAATATCTCGGTAGCTGTCTTCGTACGTCCCATGCTTCACCTCCATCGTTGTCACCCGTTCCCTTCGTGCCTTCCAGTAGCTACACGATACTCCATACTCAGACCTCGTCATTTTCTGGACTTGCTCGGGAACGAGCTCCTTTCGAGTCCCGGCGAACCTGCATATAATGGTGTCATGGTGAATTACGTAATGTGACACGGGGAATAATGTTGTGTGACAGGAATAGCTGGTCGCAACTAAATTAACACTTACGTGGTCACGAGGTTGCGTCCAATCATGTTCGACGTAGCATGTCGGCTATGGTTGTGCATCATGCTAATGTCACATGTATGCTCCTGGACATACTCTCGGATGCACCACATTGTCGTGCGCCGGTAAGTCGACGCCCTTAACATCCACGTGCACTTGGTGTCCAAACAACCAACTAAATAGGTTTTCTTACACGACCTCTTCACTACGAACTCGAAGCACTTCTGCACTGCAGTCCACTTCAAGCGAGTCTGCAATTCTACCTTCGAGGCGAACATTTCTCCCTCCGAAATTTCTGTCAGCTTCCGTCGTGGATCCTGTGTCCGAGGCGTTGCTTTGTCCAACAGAGCTTCTACGTTCTCCATCGACGGTGGGGATGTGCTGGACCCAGGAACCCGATCTTCTACTTCCCTAATCACCTCCTCATCAACTTCGTCCTCCTCCGACGACACCCTCATACCCTGGTCTTCCTCATAATCCTCCCAGTCGTAATAATATGAACAATCTTCTTCCCTCTTCACTCCGGATTCGAAGTCATCCTCCTCGTCCTCCTCCTCACTGCTAATGGCTATGAGATCCACCCCCTTATACCTGTCACCTTCACATTTTTTCGTGTCATCTGGGTATGAGTCCGTGTCACCCAAGTGGATAACATCTAGACCATCACACCTGTCACCCTCTAGAATATCCATGTCACCCTCAAGAATATCCATGTCACCAGTTCCAGCCCCTTTGTCACCTGCGTGCTCTTGGCTCTTCCCTATCACCCCACCCAACTGGATCATTTCCGGACCTTTACCCTTGTCACCTACACTCTTAAGGTTTTCACCAGTTCCAAACCCGCTCTTAGTAGCGTCCTCCTGTCTCTTCCCTATCACCTCATCCATGTCCTTGTCACCTTCAAAAATACGTGTGTCACCAGTTCCAAAACCGTTTTCAGTAACGTCACCCTGCCTCTCCCCTATGACCTTATCCAAAAGGATCACCTCCGGATCCATAACTTTGTCACCCTCACAGTTATCTTTGTCACCCCTTCCGAAACCCGTTTCCACATTGTTTTTCACCCTTATATCGTTGGTAATCCCTATTGACTGGCTAACCCCTCCTCCACCGTATAACCCCACATCTACAACCATAGGGTTTGGTTGTCGCTTACCTTCTGCCTCCAGCTCGTCCACCTTTTGAGAGTTACGAGGCCCACTCAAGCATTCTTCCCCGACGCCGGGTTGTGGTACTTGAAGCCTCTCTTTCGCCACTGGACCAATAAATATCACCATGGGCCATGGATGTTCCCCAGACATCGAGTTCAGAAACTTATAAGCCTCAAGGTCGTCGTCATCACCTATCGTTATCGGATGACCCGCTTCTTCCCCCTTTGGCATGTAAGAAAACCGCCACTCTTCACATGAACAATCATGGACGACCTTCCTCCTCAGTAGTTGAGTCAGAGAGGCGAAGTCGATGCCCTCTTCAATTATAACATTCTTCTGCTCTGTTTCACCATAATACACCCACCCCGCACCATCGAACAGCCAACGCCCGTTGAAGTTGAGAGTCACACATACTTTGGCGTTTTGACCTGCAATTCAAAACTCGGATCAGCACCATTGGTAATGGGTATCTACTCTTCACGAAACATGAGGAGAAATAGAAGAGAAGCCTACCCATTGCAACTTAGAATTAGGGTTTCTCAGATATCTCTGTGACACGGAAGTTTACGAAGAGTGACACGAACGAATTAAGAGCCCGACACGTGCTCACCAACTGGACCTTAATGCGGATGGGTTCTCCAATGGTAGCCTTCTTCTCCAGCTCTCTTTTCCACGGGAACACCGAAAATGATGTTCTCTCTCCTCCTCTCTTATTACACATTAAAAATGGAGGGAAAACCTTTCCCATCACCTCACCTCCTCTCTCCAATTTTGGCGCCAAAATCCCCCACCCAATCCAATGTCCCATCCCCCCCCCCTCTCTCTCTCTCTCTCTCTCTCTCTCTCTCTCTCTCTCCCTCTCCCCTTGGGACAACCTGCAACCGGCTAAACAAATTGCCGCTCCTATTTACACTAATACCACATATGGTATTCTTGCAAATTTTCTAAAAATGTTGTATTTGTGCAAACCGGACAAAAAAAGTGTATATTTGTGCAAATTACCCATAATTTTTACCCCAAGTATCGATTCTAGGTAACCCACTATTTCATTTTTTTATTACTAAAATAGCTAGTATCGTTGCTTGGTTTTTTGCCGTTAAATATGGCCTTATAGGCTCAAATTAACCGACATTCACTACCCCCACTAGGTACAAATTTTCCTAGAAAATTCTAGACTTGCACATCTAACCACCTTTTCCAAAATATTCTAGAATTGCCCTCACATGCTAAACAATTCTAAAATATCTAACTAATTCTCATTTTAGAGAATTCCTACCTCCATTTGTTATAACTTATAAGTAGAACTGACAAAATCTGATCAGACCCGAGAAACCCGATCGACTCACCCGAACCGAAACCCGACCGAACTCGAAAATTTGGCGTCTTGCATAGCCCGAACCCGAAACCGAGCCCACCGATATTGACCCGAAACCCGAAGTAACCCAAATACAGACAAACCCGACTCAACCCGGATCCGACTCAAATTAGACCCGATCTGAATTTCAACCCGACCCGACTCCCAACTGACCCGACTCCCAACCCGACCCAAATATCCTTGAATATATATCTATTACATATATATTTATATCTATATAACTACTTAATTTTGTATACCTTCCGCTGACGTGGCATCACCCCCGCAATTCACTCATTTCCAGCCAATCAGATTTTTTTTTCTCATTTAATTTTTTTCCCCTCTTCATACTGTCTGGATGTTGAAGGCAACGTTAGGGTTCTCCAACGCCCCCTTTCTTCTGGCCGCCTCCTCCTCCCACACCCCTCCTTCTCCCGTTCTATCTCTTCTCCTCTCTCCCAGACGCCTCATTCTCCTAAAACAAATTTCGATCCTCTTTCGCTTCTAAAGAAGATTGATACAGGGTTTTCTAGTTGTGGTTGATCGCTTATGCTTACCTCTTCACATTCATTTTTTTCCTTTAAATTCCCCCTCTCTTCACAATTTGGAACGATTGGGAACGAATGCTTCTTTAGGTTTTCTCCTCCATCGACTTCGATCATGGCGTCCTTCGTGCCTCAGGCCATCGTCTTCCTCCTCCGCCGAAGTTATCCCGCCTTAGATCTTTGTCTTCTCCCTCCGCCGAGGTTAGACCGCTTCCCCATCTCCTTCGTAGTTTCGATTTCATTACTTATTTTGACCCATATTCTTCTTCTCCGCAATGGCAAGCTATCGGCGCATCCAAAGAGCGTGAGAAGTCTCTGGATTTTGCCCACGAGCTCACAGGTTAAGTATCCTGCTGCCTCCCAGGGTCGTGACTACGTCGAGGCCGTCGATTGCTTCAGTCGTGCCCTATATGAGGTTTGTCCCTAATTTATATCTTCCTTAATTTTGTTTCTAAAATTCAACATCTTCAATTCTGTTCTAAATTTTAGATTTGTAATACCCATCAAGAACAGTAGGATATGCAGTCTACCACTTGCTTCTTTTCAGATTGATGGTTTGATGCCAAGTGCTTGCGCTTTAATTTTACCTCTTCTGATATTTTTTTCTCAATTTCTGAATTTTCCTAACTCATTTCCTATTTTTTAGTTGATAAATTTCATATATGTTATTTTATTCTACCATTTACTTTGTGAAATTCATTTACCTTATTGCTTTATATTAGAGGGAAACTGTATATTGTATATAAGAACATCCAATATATTAGAGGTAAACTGGCTTTTGGTTTTAAAGGACCAAGGATCATTTGTATTGTAATTTTAAAACCTGCCACATCTGTAATTTTAACATATATTGGATGTTCTTATAAAAAAAACATATATTGGATGCTATTATGGCTTATTTCCTCAACCTCACAAATTTATATGACATTTTAATGAATGCCATATTTGAATGGTCATTTTTTTAACAGATGCTACAATAAGATATTTGCTAAGAATTACAACTTACTTTTGGACTCACTTTTTTTTCATGCAGTTAGTGGAGAATTTCTTTCAGTCTTTGGTGAATACTTCTGGGATGACACTTCATATTAGACAGGTAAGATATCCATCTTCCCACTTCAACCCACATTTACCTTTTATCATCACTTAGATTCTAATATTATCCTGAGTCTTCCTATTCTATATCTATGTTCTAAATTTCAGTAATCCCATCATTTTGATATGTGAAAGGGAATAATGTTGATCATGTAAATAGCACCAGGAAAAATAATGTCATCAAGACTACCAACACCAGGAAACTTAAAAAATCAGTACAAGACTTTGAGATTATCTAAAGAAGCAAGGCTGGTGCTAATTTGGTTCAACTGCAGAGGGGCCATGAAAAGGTTTTTTCCAGCTTTGAATGGAACCCCTCGAAGTCCAGACTCCTTGCATTGTATTGATCCCTCGATCGCTTGAATGCTTACCAGCAGGCATTTCTCTGTCATGCAATTGGTAGGATCTTCCCATTCTATTTTGCTTACCCCTAAGGAGGATACCCATTTCTATAATCGTTACTGTATCAGATTTATATGTTCTCCTTTTGCATGGGTAGAAATTTATCTTCATATACTTGGCTTATTGATATGGTTGTTTTTGAAGAAATTTCAATGGAACTTCTGTGTAAGGTATCTATTTTAACTTGACTCATTTTTGCACATATATAGGTATGTTGGTTAGCACAAGAAGTTCGCCAATTGGCTATTCACTCCAGTCAAATAACTGTGCTCAATGGTGGTTCTGGTCAAAGTGGTATATTTTGTCCAATTTTAATTTATATGATACAACAACTATTATGGAACTCTGATTGGTAATATTCATCGATTTCTGCCTAATTTAACTATTTTGTATTATGACAGGAATATCAGATGTCAATACGTTGCCATTGATATTGGGGATGATGAGAATGAGGACTGTTAGACGTCAACGACATAGCAGAAGACGGTTGAGGTGAAAATTGAGCCAGCTGAGTCCTCTTGATATTCCTGTTATCAACCTTCATGACTTCTCTAGGAAACTTTCTTCGTTATTGTTTGATTGTTTTGTTTTCGCTAGATGTTTGTTTGGTTACTTATTTGGAACTCATTTCAGTTGGTTTATTTTATCCCTTGGATGTTGGTTGTTGTTTTGTGAACAATTTTGTTTTTCAAGTAACCATGTATGTTTTTTTATGTTCATTCGTTATAGAACATCTCAGTTGATTCAGCAATCTGCATTGGCTAGGAGCCACTAGCTCACTCGACATGCTATTGAAGTTACTCACCCGAACATGCTTCTTAAGCATTCTCCTAATATCTATGTATATTTCATTAAATTTAATAGATGCTTTGTTTCATCCAACTCTTATGTCGTTGCCAAATAAATATATTAAACTTTTCACATTTGTTAGATTTATTTGATTATTCCATATAAATATTTTATATTCTTTTTTTTTCATCACAAACGCGCCATGGCGCGGGAATCACACTAGTAACTACTTAATTTCGTATACCTTTGGTTGACGTGGCAGTCTCTCCGCAGTTTACTCCTGCCCGCCCAATCAGCTTTTTTTATTTTTCCATTTAATTTTTTTTTCTCCATCTTCACCCTTTGGACCAAGACTGCTAGGGTTCCTTTACCTATTTCCAATCCCGTCTTCCTCCTCTCGCGACTCGCCCCTCCTTCGAAGATCGCTTATCCGCTTCCTCCTCTTGCCCTCCCAGTCCCGTCTTCACTCATCTTGCTTAGGTTCCATCGCTCAGGTTAGTCTCCCGCCTCTTCCTCCCTGAATCCCGATTCGTATGCCTCACTCCTCTATTCCGTCGATTTCATCTCTTCCTCCTTCGCTCTACCGGTTCCATCGCTCTTCCTCTTCCGTTCCTTCGCTCTTCCTCCTCCGTCGGTAAGGTTATACGCCCTCCTCCTCATCTTCGTCTTTTTGCGCTCCTCTTTCGCCTCCAGCTATGGTCGATTCCAAGTTTGTCGCCGACTGCTTGAGGTTGCTTCTCTGCCTCTTACTATGGTCAATTCCAAGATTGACTGCGAATGGGCCTGTTGCAAATGACGTGGCCTCTCCTTCACTTCCTCATCTCGGCCTCCCAATCCCGTCTTCACTCACTGCCTTCGCCGAATTGTCGAGGTGTCTTTCTCTCTCCCTTTAACTCCCACTCTCTTTCAATGTTTTTCTCCTCGGATTTTTGTGTTCTTATTTGATCTAGCAACGATGCTTTAATATCTTTGTATTTGGGAGTTTTATTTTCCAATTTCTGATTCTCCATAGGATTTCAAAGTGTCCATAGAGACTAATTCAACAATTGCTTTCTATTTAGGATGTTTTTATCATTTCTAATGCTACTTTGCGTATACTATGTTTAATCCGTATTTGGGAGTTTATTTTTCATTTTCTGATGCTTTAATTGCACATGTACTAAGTTTAATTCTTGCTGAAAACTTGAGGAAAAAAATAGCCATGAACCTGGTGTCGAAAGTTGAACATCTCTTCCTGGAATTTGCTAAATTGAAACCATGGTAAGAAATCTTATACTATTAGGTTCATTTATGTCTTCTGTAGCTGTGCTTATTTGAGGAATGGTGCTTTAGATAAGCAATGCCCTGCTTTTATGGCATTTTTATGGCATTTTATAGATATGCAATTGTTTGAAGTGAAATTTGTTTGGCTGTTTTGTGTGTTTGATGTTTGGTCACATAACTGCAAAATGTTTATTTCACTTCTGTGTGTGTGTAGCTTGTGCCTCATGGTATATCTCCTATTATGGAATTAAGTTTTAGTTATATGGTTATATAAACGGGTTTCCTTGAAGGGGCTTGGCTGGCAATGATTTATTATCATTGAAAATGATTTTTTTGGGTGCAAAAGTTAGTTAAAACTGCCCTGTAATATCTGTAACATGCCACTGTTCTCTTGAGTCCTGTAATCCTTTTTTGACATTGATTCATCTTATGGCCTTTTTTTTGAGTCATGTATCTCACGATTCACTTCTAAATGTAGGATTGAATTCTTGATAAACACTCTGCAAGCACCATTAATAACATAAAAGTTGGCATGTTTTATTATTTGTCAAGTCTCTTTAAGTCTTGAGTAATGTGAGCCTCGGTTGTAATCTCAATACTTCTAACTAGATGTTTTTTAATATCAGATCCTATTCGTTTGCGTTTTTTCCTTTTGATAATTTGCAAGGATGGGTAAACCAATGTGAATTGATCATGAACATGTTATCCATCCTTACCTTGATAATTTATAACACTCCTTTCCTTCATTTGTTTCCCCGTTGTTATCGGTGAATTGATTGAGTGCACTGATGTCGTCAGAGTTGAAAAAGCTAATCATTCGTTTTCCAACCGATTTGAGATTAAATTGGAAGATCATGGGTGTGTTACATAAAGTTTAGTTTTGCCATTATTGTTGTTTTTTTTCAATGTTTGAACTTCATTTCACTTTCGCATTGATTTTTATCGTAGCCATGTCATCTTGCCAATGACTTTGTCGGATGATTTCGCCCTTAACATGCAAGCTCATGTGGCAACATTTAGTGAATCTACGAGTATAGTTATATTGCAATTTGCTAAGCTTACAATCTTTGAAGGTAACAACCTCATTTCGTTTACTTTTTTCAATTTAGCATTCCTTTTCGCACCACATGGTGCCCTATTGTTGACTTTCTCTATGTTTACCTCGCACTTTTTTCCTATTGTTAAACCAGGTAGAGCCAGTGTGTCGAATGCATTGTTTGGCTCCCGGCTCATCCTAGATCAGCAGCATCCCGCCATCGAAGAGTACAAGAGGTTGCCATTTACTTTCAACTACCCTCGCTTAACTCTTTACCTTTTGAATACTCATTTTCGTTACTGATGTCATCATCCTTATTTCTTGGGCTGTTTTTGTTCCTTTTTCATACCCTTTCCTTCTACATGAATCCATTTCTTATTTCTTTGTTCCAAATCTGATATGATATGGATTAATTTGTTATAAAATTCAATTCAACTTATCTAATTCAGTTTCATTGATTCTTTTCTATAATACATTCTTTGTCCTTCATTATCTATCTTTCCAATATATTTTAATTCTGAATTGATTAGCTGTATTTCTGTTTTAAATTTCAGTCATTTGACTCGGATTCTAAACACCATTTCATATAATTCAGTTTTATGACAGATTCAGTTAATGTAATTCAGTTTCTTTCATTGTCTCATCCATTTGTATTTTTTTAATGGTTTCTTGATAGTGGATTTTCTGATGGACATTCGGCTTCCCGCATCGTAACACATATCTCTGCCCACTCCTCCCGTCAATCTGGACACAAGTATTTCACATCTTCTGAAAGGGTTACTCTCGATTTGGTTGATGCAAAAACTGAGGTCGTTTCGTTTCTTGGCCATTACCTTAGTTTCTGTTACTTTTATGATTTTTTTAATGTTGATGTTACCTTGTTTACTATTACTTTCATGCCTTTTTCATTGGATTATATGATGTATGTTAACCATGCTGATTTTATTATGCCCTTAACTGCGTGTATGTTTCCGTTTAGGATGGGTTCTGCACATTCATTGCATCCTCATTTGCTACATTTTCCCCTTTCTACTGTTCTTAACCAGAATCGAGAATCTGTTTGCACTTCGCAGCTGGTGTTCGTAACCAGAATTTGTTGGCTGTTGCTGTAGGGCTGTTTTTGTTCCTTTTTCGTACCCTTTCCTTACACCTGAAGCCATATCTTATTTCTTTGTTCAATAACTTATCTATTTATGATTAATTTGTTATAAAATTCAACTTAGCTAATTTAGTTTCATTTCTTCTTTTCTATAATACATTCTTTGCCCTTCAATATCTATCTTTCCCATATATTGTGCTTCTGAATTTATTAGCTATATTTCTGTTTTAAATTTCAGTAATTTAACTCGGATTCTAAACATCCTTTACTCTAATTCAGTTTTATGACGGTTTCAGTTAATGTAATTCAGTTCCGTTCTTTGTCTCATCCATTCGTATTTTCCCCTTCTACTACACTTATATTGTTTTCACCAATGATGTTTTCTATAGGATGGGTTATGCACATTTGTTGCTAAGGTCGTTGATTTCGAAAACCACGATAAGTGGTTCTACAATTCTTGCATAAAGTGCAAGAAGAGTGTTGCGATGGATGGATCGAGTCCCCACTGTGACACATGTAACCAGCCTGTTCTGTATCCGGTACAAAGGTATCTTTTAGTTGCATTCTTCTGGAGAAATCACCATGTCTACACCCGCCAAACGCCGCAAATACGTTGTCATCGACAGTGGGGATGAGAATGATGACTTTCAGATGTCGACTACAAAGCAGGATAAGATCGATGTGAAAATTGAGCCAGCAGTTGATGCCTCTTGATGTTCCTGTTGTCGTCATGTCTTATTATGGCACTTGTAGTTTTTTACCGTATTTTCGTTATTATTATGTTTAAGGAGATTGTTTGTTTCGTTGCTTATGTCGAACTCATTTCAGTTGTTTTATTTCATCCTTTGGTTTATTATTAAACTTTTTATACTTACATTTTAATTTGTATATCATTTATTATTAACCTATAAATGATCTCTATCATACAAATTCCTCCTTTTGTATTCATCAATATATTTTTTTTCTCCGGGATATGCATGGTCGAAGCCTACATCACCAACTCGATCTGTGCCTTTTCTAAACACCTATGTCGTTCAATTATAATGTTGTTGTTTTAGACTTACCAAATATTTGTTTATATTTTATTTGGTCATTCCTTATAATAAATACTAGTGTAATACCCGCGCCATGGCGTGATTGCGATGAAAAAAAAAGAATAGAATATAAAATATTTATTATAAGGAAGAGCAAAATAACCATCAAAAGAATGTTTGAAAATTTTCATATAATAATATTGTTCAGGTATAACATAGGTGTTCACAAAGGGTACAAAGTTGGTGCTTTAGACTTCGTCCATACAAATCCTAGATTTTTTTTTTATTTATACGAAGGGATGAATGTGTGATGGAAAAGACAACTAAAAATTAATAATACACACCACCCTATCATTTTATTCCATAGCACCAAAAGTGTCTTCCTTCAACTCTTCCAAGTGAGCTACTACCGCATCTGCAGCTGCAATAAGGTAATTTCCTGCATTCATTCAAGTAACGGGAACCTAAAATGATCTCACTCAAACCATGTATAGCGAAGTAACAATAAAAACATAAGTTGTTAATCACATACCAGATGATGCTTCTGTGAAGGAGTTCATCATGTTTGGTTGAGAAGAGCTAATGCCAGATGAAAAGGATATAAAACCATGTAAGCCAGAAATTTTGTCAGGCTGCAATGTTTAAACATAAGAACCTTATGCATTCACTAATTGCAACTGAGAATTCATTCCACTTTCATGTGACTGAGACTGTAGGTTCGGTAAGGACTTCAGATGAGGTTGGGGAATCTGTCTTTGCAGCAGTGGAGGATAGGGCTTTCTAGGCCTATGTAATATTGAGTATTTGCTTCTCTAGGATTGGCAGTCTCTCTTTGTGGAAAGGTTGAATGTTATTTCAGGGAATTTGCATAAAAATTGCAAAGAATTTGCATGAAAATTGCTAAGAATCGGATTTCTATGGCATTATATACACATATCCAGCACATATATACAAAGGCACAAAACCATGGACAAAGTTTGCGTTGGATATCTTACAGGAAGTGCTACTGCAGCATCTGCAATAAGGTGATTTCCCATGCTTTTACGGAAAGAGATGAAGAACCTTAAAAAAAGGAATCTCAAACACACATTATGAAAGAGGTAATGGGATTGAGAAGGATATAAACAACATACAACTTCTTTTGTGTGTCCATATCCTCAAAAGTCTCTTTCTTTAACTCTTCCAGATGAACTTTGGCAATCTTTTCCAAGTACTCCTCTTCATATTTAGCCAACTCTCCTTTCCGGATTCCAAGCCTATATTTCAGGGGGTAAATACAATAGTAGATGAGATGTACCGATCAATATACGATTGAAAGATGAATTGAATCTTAATAGACAGTAGGCTATAACTGTAAAGGCTCGGATTTTTAAATCCTAATTTTTCCGGAAAAGAAAATCAAAATGAATTTCAAAGTGAAATTTAACGAAAAACTCGCTAATTCGGATTTTATAAATCTAATGGGTCGAGTGAATGGATTTCGAAATTTAATTCCGGGTATCCAGATTTTACCTTTGGGACTACCTCTCTTTACTCTTCCTCCCCTTCTCACTTCTGAAATTTAGGCCCCAAATTAGTGTAATGTATAGCTTTTACTTTTTCCCCTCTCAGATGTTGACCCTCCATCTTTAACAAACTGCCAAACAAGCTCCCAAACCAACCTGCACCCTGTTGATTCCCAATCTCTGATTTGTTTTGTTCAACACCCAATTTCCCTTTCATCCTCTATCTCTCTCTGCACTCTCTCCCCATACCCACAATTACCCACATTGTATTGCCCTTTTCCATTGTAAACCCACAAAAGCTCCCCCCTTTCTCCTTAACCTTGCCGCCACCACACGCCTCCAAACACACCTCCCCTTGCCTCGTTTCTCCGAGCTCCGACGACGCCCGACGGCCACCAGCTCCACCTCCCTTGTCTCGCCGAGCAGCAGCCACCTCCCGACGAAACCGACGCCGATGCCATCTCCCAGGAGCCCGAGCGCCATACGAGCACCTCCAGACACCCACAGCAGCTTCCTCCTTCCTCCACCGCAGTCCGATGCGGCCAAGCTGAACCCGATGCCTCCCAGGAGCCCCCGCTGCCGGTCGCCGACCGCGAGCCCTTCTTCATCTCCTTCTTTCCCGTTTTCCCTTCCACGCATCCGGTAAGGGTTGTTCCACTACTTTTTGCTCTGAATCAATTGTAAAGGCGCATCTTTAAGCCTTTTATCCCCACCACAGAACAAGCAAAATCAGTTCGGGTCTCCGGCGAGCTCGAACGGCCTCCGACGAAACCCAATCGAATCGCCGACGAGTCGAATCGAGTCCGACGCACCTCCGGCGAGACTCGAGCCCCTCGGTGAGCTCTTCCTTCTTCTTCTTCCCTCCCCTTCTGTCTTGTGTGTGTGTCGAGGGGTCGGAGATCAGCGCCACCGCCGGCGGCTCTCCCTCCTCTCTCTCCATTGTTTTTCTCCTTCGGCGAGCAAAGGGTCTGCCTTCCTCTCTGCTCTTTCAATCAGAATGGGAAGAAGAAGACCAGAGGGCCCACGCATCCATGTCATCAGCTGGGGCCCTCTCCCTTTTTTTTTATGGGGTTTTGGCTTTACAGAAAAGTGGAATGGAGAGATCCACAAATGGCTTGGGCCTAATTTTTTGTATGGGTCGGGTCTTCCTCCATCCTCCTTTTAAAAATGATTTTGGGCCTGTTTTCAAAGTGAGGCTCGGTTTGGTATTTTATGAAACAAAAGGGGCAGTTTTGGTAATTTTAAGAAGGCTGATTTTATTTAAACAAAAGGGGTTGGGTTATTTTGATAAGATGATATATATTAAGAGTAATTGAAAATAAATAAATAATGGCCTGGTAAAATATGGGAATTTAAATTATGTTATCGGCATTAAATGGAGAAAGGAAATTGATGAGCATTTTCAAAGATTGGAATTTCTAACTAGTTGATTCGGATTTTAAAACGGGTTTCGGACTAACTCGGAAATTATGTGCTCGATGACTAACTACCATGATTGGTGTGATGATTGTCTAATATCATGATTTGTGCGGACTAATGGCATGATTGGTTGACTAATAGCATGATGAAATGTTAAGATTATTTATCGTTAACTTATGCGTTAAGAGATGATGAGTATGATGCACTTGAGCTATGTGATATGCGAATATATTGTTATGAATATATGAATGTGGATGAATGGAATAATGAGAATGATATGGTATTGGGGAATGTGAAAATGTGATGAATGATTGAACTTGAAGAAATGACGATTGTGATATGGTTGTTATTCTCGTGAGCGATGTATGCTTTGAGTGCTTGAATGATTAGACATAGACTTATATATGTGCTCGGATATGTCTCTAGGCGATACCTTGTGCTATGATTCATGTGTGCCAGACTTCCTATTATGCTGTTCTGCATAGCCAGGTAAGTCTCTTCGGAGCTTACTCAGATTGAATAGAGCTATTCCCTGCTTTAGGTGCATGATATACTAGGTGTTGCATTCATGATCAGCATGCCATGTAGTACCATGCTAGGTTGCATCTACGTTGAGCATCCCATTTCTTTATGCGTATGTAAACAGAACGGCCGTTATCTGTGAAGTAACTAGAGTCATTGCTAGGGTCATAGGGTAGCCCAGCCTCATCGGGTACCCTGAGTCAATCGAGTCATGCACTTCTTATATTATGAGATGCCTGCGGGCTTTATTGTGGAGCGGGTTAGGCATGCGTGCCGCCCTATTATGAATGAATGCATTCACGAGCTGGCCAGTCTCCACCTATCGGAAGGGGTGGAGGTAGAAGAGGGATATACCACTTGGTATTCTGTGCTAAGGCCTTATTATTATTATGTACTTGACCTTAGGAGCATGTTAGTGTGTTAATATTCCGCCATGCATCTAGAAGCATCTTTATTAGGTATAGCGTATATGTGTGCTTATGGTTGGGATGCAGAGTTAAGTGGGCATCGATCTGATCCCGCCCCATATCAATTTTTTTAGGTATTATTTATGTTCATCCTATCGGTGTTGTTTGCTTATTGCGCGGGTCATTTTGTCGGCGGAGAGTGAGCGTTGGAGTTATCGACTTCACCAGACTCAGATTATGTTTGGATTTACAGTTTAGACTCCGTTTTGACCCGGCTCTGCCGTGGCACCCTCTTGTATTTCACTTGTTTTCGCTATTTGCATGACTACCGATTTCCACGCTTAGACTTACGACAGGTACAGGGGACTTTCCCGGGGATTCCAACGATCCCTTCGATTTTGGGTAGGAAATCCCCCTTTGAAAACATTAAAGTAAGTTTTGAAACCTTCAACCTGTACTCGGGGCGCAAGGTCCTAACGAGGGGTTTAATCCCTCGAAACGTAACTCGGGAATCATAATCCCGAGCCGTTACAATAACACTTTAGTACAGTCTACCTATAATAGAAGGTACAAAATCGAAATACAATGTCACGTACATTACTGATATATATATATAACATAAAGTAACATATATTATTCATGTATATATATACTAAATGTTCAAAAACATAATATGGTGATAATAATTGTGCTTATATGATGATGTCAAGGGAATTATATAAACTAAAATAAGGAGGGACACATTCATGAGTGGGCATTGAGAAATTCAATTCTTAAATAAATGATTTGCCAATAAACATTGCAAGGTATCCAAATTAAATTAATAATTGAATTATTTTCGGGCTTTCTATAGCACCTTTTTGAAATTAAAGTAATTAAAATGAATATTTAAATTTAAAAATCAGTTTGATTTTTTTTTCTATTTAATTAAACATCTAATCTACCAATTATCAACAAATGATTTGCCAGTAAACATTGCAAGGTATCCAAATTAATAATCGAATTCAGGCTTTCTATAACACCTTTCTGAAATTAAAGTAATTAAAATGAATATTTAAACTTTAAAAATCAGTTTGACTTTTTTTCTGTTTAATTAAACATCAAATCTGCCAATTTTTCTGTTTAATGAAATGGCAAATTAGGACAGCCATTTTTTAGTGAAAAAAAAATAAAGAATATGGAAATGCTATGAACTAACTTAGGTAGAATAACGTCAAGAAGTTGAAGCTGCTACCCACAATCAAGAAAAACCACAGACCAACTATCACCACAGACCACCATTTCTTCATATAATGTAAAGATGAGAGCCATGGAGTATAGAAATGCAGTATAGCTTTTATGCTATGCTTCGAATCTAATACACACAACCATAATAAGTCCAAACCAGCTCACAACCAGCTCACAACCAGCTCACAACAAAGAAAAGCGCTTAAAATTCAGTAACCAAACAGCCCCCTAAAAAGTCCGAAATGCAGCTCGAAGATATGAGGAAAGCAACTCCATTTTTCTTAGCTAAAAACAGTCCCATTCAGCAAAAAAAAAGGATTAGCAAACAACCCTTAATCAACACCAAGACAAAGCTATATTAAATCTGTAAAAACAATCCACAATAAGAGAGATAAATTTCAAAATTCAGCACCAACACATAGAAATAAACCAACAGCTAACATTCCAAAATATTATCAAACAGAACTCCAAAACAACATTAAGAGTTGGAGAAAGAGGCAATAACAGCCTAAGAGACAGCCCCGTGATAGCCCCAAAACAGCCCACAAACCATGAGAAAAAAAGCACCATAATCGGAAAAAAAACCACCAGCATTGCAACTCCTAAAAATCTAACTCAATTCCAGCAAAAACAGCATTCGATTCCACCCAAGCTAGCACCCATAAACAACCCAAAAAAAGCAGCAGAGGCCGCAGTTCCAAAACAACCACGAAACAAAAGCATGAGTTGCATAAGTGACAGCTCCGAAGCAACCCACAAACCATGAGATACCAGAAAATGCTTCAGGGCTTAATAATCTTATTCACCCCTTGCTCCCTAGGATTTGAAAGTGGCCATGGAGGCCGATGATTTAATTTCTTTCTATTTGTGATGTAATTCCTTTCAACTTTAAATTTTTAAAGTTGAAAGAAGAAGTAAAGATTGAAATCATTGCTGCTATTTCCAATATGTAACCCTAAATCCGAAATTGTAATCAACAAAAATAAGACATTAAATCCTAAATGTAAAATTTTAATCTCTAACCCTGAATTCAAAATTTTAATCCAATCAAATCCCCAAAGCAACTCACGAAACCCAAAAATTCCGCAAAGAAGGACATATGAAGATACCATCTACAGAAGTTCTGTGGAACTTTCATCAATTTGGCTTATTGATATCAGTCAGATCTGATAAGAAACCCAAAAATTCCGCAGAGAAGAACATTGAAAGAGAGTGGGAGTTAGAGGGAGAGTGAAAGAAACCTTGAAAATTAGTTGAAGGTAGTGAGGGAAGACGGGATTGGGAGGGCGAGAGGAGCAAACGGAGGAGCAGCCGCGCCCTTTGGAAAGAGTAGGCAACGTGTTCTCTCAGCTTGAAGTCGAATTTCGAGATCTGAGCGCCGGCTGTAAAGGCTTGGATTTTTAAAATCCTAATTTTTCGGAAAAAGAGAATTAAAAATCTAAAATTAAATACTAATTTTAGCGGATTCCGACTGGAATGTGAAATTTGGCGAATAATTTCCGTCATTTGACCTCGAAAATTCAAAATAATTATCGGATGGCGATATATTTTTCAATTTGAAAAAAAAATCTAATTGATCGAGAAAGCGAGATTCAAGAAAACTAACATTAGGGAACTAATTATGGGATTCGAAATTCGCGTATTTGGGATTGACTTCTGGGTATTGGTTTAACCAATCCCACACTCAACCTCGTACACCCCTCCCTCACCTCTGGCACCGGCCTCACCCCTACAGCCCTCCTACTCCCCAATGCAGTTGTCAAGCCATCCCCTTTCCGCCAGTACCACCATCATCTTTGCTCTTCACCATCACTTTCTTCTCTCTTCCATCTCAGACCACCTCCATTCACTCCCTCCTCGGTCCACCATACCCAGCAGCTCAAGAAAGTTTGACGTATGAGCCTGAGCGTTCTGGGAGCCACCGAAGCGCCGCCGCCGAGCCTTGTGTCCCCTGTTTTCGTCAAATCCTCCGGTAAGCTCCTTCCCCTTGTTTTCGATTGAAAGCTGAAGAAGGTTTCACCTTTCTCACCCCTACCTTCGATCTAGGCCGAGAGGAACGCAACCCCGCCTCCGACGAAGCCCGAAGCATCTCCGACAAACTCCGACGAGGCCTCGAGCCCCCGGTGAGCTTCGAACATTCCCTCCCTCCTTTGATTTCCGATTCCTGCTTCTTTTCTTTTGTTTGAATGGCGTGTGAGAGGCAAAGTGTGTGTCGAGTCCGAGAGAGCTCCGACGAGCAGGGTCGAGGGCGGCGAGCGTGAGTGCGAGCGGGGTTGAGTTTGGGTGAGAGCGAGCGCGTGCGAGAGAGCTTGAGGCGGGGGCAGGGATCCGGGAAGCGAAGCTGAAGAAGGTATGACGAAGGCGGAGGAGCGAGCCCAAGCTCACCAGCGGGACTCCGTTCGAACAAAGGGGCGGAAAGTGAAGCTAAAGAAGAAGATGAACAGTGGGGTGTGGGTCCCACCTCGAGCCTGGCGCCACATCAGCAGCGAGCTTCGTTTGAATTTGGGATGTGGAAGAAACATGGTTGTGGGCCCCCTGCTAACTTATATATATTCGTTATTCATTTAAACCGGGTTGGGTTATTTTTATGGGTTTGGTTTGGTTCGGGTTTAACTATTGACTTATTAATTAATTAGCGGTATTTAAAATAGTATATAATAATATTTGAGATTTAAAGTATATTATTAAGACATAAAGATTTATAATGAATTTGAAAAAGGAATTATGCGGGTATTTTCAAGGGTCGGAATTCTTAACCGTTTAATTCGGACTTGAAACGATTTTGAACTAAACCGACAATAAGAGTTATTCGATGACTAACTAGCATAATAGTATGATCGTTTGACTAATGGCATGATATGTGTGACTGATGAGATGACTTGTGGTGATTTATTATAAGGGGATAAATATTTGTTACCGATGATGATAATGATATATATACTTATGAAGAGTATGAGTATGAAATAGTAATATGCAAATGTGACTAAGTATGATATGGAGGTTATCTTAAGTTATAAGAGATGGTTGATCATGATGAACTGGAAGTATGGTTGGTGTGATCTTGCTTATTTATTTGCTTGTATGAGTGTGTAATATATGTGATCAGAAAAGCTATAGAAGTATACTTACTACATTCTCGTTATGTAATTAGGTGATATTCTGTGATCGTGACTACTGTGTGCTGGATTCTTCTTTTGCTGATCTTCTAGCCAGGTAAGTACCTCTGGGGCTTACTCAGTAACCAGTACCTCCTGCCTGATGTGTCATATAGTATGTAGGTGTTGCATATGCATAAGAGCATGTCATGTAGTATCATGCTTAGAAATTGCATTTACAAATGAGCATCCATATTCTGTATGCGTTTGACTACAGAACGGCCGTTATTTGTGAGTCCTAGAGTCCTTGCTAGGGTCATAGGGCAGCCCAGCTTCATCGGGTGTTGTCCTCCTTGAGCAACTTTATATATATATCATGAGATACGAGATGAGAATGAGATACGATATGATGATGAAATTGGATATGCTATAGTATCGAACTGCCCAGTCTCCACCTTGTATGGAAGAGGGGTGGTGGTAAAAGAGGGATATACCGCTTGGTATTCTTTGTTAAGACCTTCCTCAATATTCTGCACATATAAATTAGGAGCATGATAGTGTGGTTTTATTTCAGTACTGCATGAAGGCATCCTTTATTCTAGGTATAGGCGTATTATATGTCCTCAACGCGGTCAGAGGACCCGCGGGCGGACTCTTGGCCTGACTTGGTGGTATAGTTTCAAGTACCCGATCTACTACTTGATTTTGTGCTGATATGACGGGGTCCATTCCTATGGCGGAGAGTGAGTGTATGAACCCTGACTTCACCAGACTCATGCTTTTTGGATTTCTTCCTATTATACTCCGTTTTGACCCGGCTCTGCCGTGGCACTAGTTGTATCATTTTCAGAACTTTCGTCCTTTTAATGATAAAGGTTTTCGCGCGTTGTAGACTTAGGACAGGTACAGGGGTTTACCCCGGGGTCTCCAACAGACCTTCCGGAATTGGGTGCAAAATCGCACTTGAAACTATGCACCTTCGATTTTAAACCTTCAACCTGTACTCGGGGCGCAAGATCCAACGAGGGGTTTCATCCCTCGAAACGTAACTCGGGAATCATAATCCCGGGCCGTTACAAAGGTGGTATCAGAGCTGAGGTTTTGCAATCCGAGTACAACAGGTTGAAGATGGTTTTGAAAATTGCCCAATATTTTCAAATGGTTTTGAAAAATGCTTTTAAAAAGGGCAAAATGAATTTAATTGGAATTAAAACCTAAAATGAATAAAGAGAAAGCAATCTCGTGGGTAGAGACCAAAGCGATAGACCTCCCTTATGGATGTAGAACTCGGGGAACGGTAGGCAAAATACTAGCTTTGATTTACAGATGGGCCTAGAAGACTCCAAGGAACACCACGGAGGTTGGAGTATCGAGTTAGGAGGCTGTGAGGTTTTTGCCCCTCCGGTCAGCCGTCCCTCGAAGGACGGCATAGATCGTCTTTATGCTTACGTTTATATATATCTACATATATGCAATTGGGCCCGAGGGCAATCCTCCTTGAAGGGGATCATATTAATCGTTGAGTGCTATCGTTCATGTAGTCATCATGGTCGATACTAGACGCGGTTCAGTTGGGCGTGGGGGTAGGACACGTCGTGGCCGGGGACGCCCCCGTCGGATTGCTGTTGAGAGCGTCGAGGAGCACGCTGCTGACGATCACGCTGAGGAGCGAGCTTCGCCTCCGCCGGCTGACGACCATATTTCGATTTCCACAGAGACTAGACTTGGACAGCTAGAGACGGCGCTTCACGACATTCTGAGCAAGTTGCGAGGAGGAGCCCGATCTACAACACCGGCGCCTGAGGTTCCTGCTCAGCCAGCTGAGCCCGTAGCTGATGCGCGCCCTGAGAAGCGCGTCGACTGGGTCAAGACGTTAGCTCAGTGCTGTCCTCCGGCTTTTACTGGAGAGGTTGGGGGGATATTGAGAGATGGTTCCGTGAGATGGATGGGTTGTTCGACCATGTTGCTGTCCCCGCTTCCGAGAGACAGAGACTTGCCGCAGGCCGTCTACAAGGAGATGCTTTTGACCGCTGGCCTTTATTTAAGATATATCAGGCTGAGTGGACCTACGAGGAGTTTAGGGATCTGATGCTGAGAGAGTACCGCCCTCCTGGGATTGAGATAGCCCGACAGGTATCCTTTATGCGAGGCTACTACGACCGATCAGCTTCTGTCTCTACCATCGTTCGCTAGTTCAAGAAGGAACTGGTCTACTGTGCTCACTTGTGCCCTTCCGATGAGAGCCGGATTCGCATGTTATCAATGAGACTGCCACCTCCAATACTTCTGCATGCCTCTAGCTTGGGAGCTGTCAGCTTTGATTGATTCCTGGAGGTCATCCTCTTGTACGACCAGCAGCGGATCTTGTCCGAGACTGCATACACCACTTCTCGCCCTGAGGCGAAGAGAGCGAGACCAGCGGATGGTCGCGGAGACGACAGATCTAGGAGAGGAGACTATGGAGGAGGATTTAGAGGGGGATATCACGGAGTTACACCGAGGGCACCCTAGCCGCCCGGTCCAGCTGTTTATGGAGGAGATGCACGAGTGAGGAGTGTCACTTGCCATGGATGCTTCGAGAGAGGTCATTATGTCGCTTCCTGCCCAGATCGTTCGATTGTCTGCTTCACTTGCGGCACCATGGGGCACAGAGCTGCCCGTTGTCCCCAGGACGGTAGAGCCCCACCGACTGCACAGCCACCGAGACTTCATGCGGCTCCTCAGCCGCCACTGCTGACTTATCCCCAGGGTCAAGGGCGAGGAGATGCTTCTGGTAGAGGTCGAGGAGGAGGTAGAGGAGGTAGAGGTTACGATCGTGGAGGCAGAGGGCCGTCAGGGCCAGGTCAGGGTAGAGGTTCGTCATCTGCAGGACCATCTGGGTCCGGGTATGATCGTGGCCAGAGTTCTGCAGGCCGAGGACCAGCATTACCCCCACCACCCCGCGTGTTCCAAATGAGAGCTGATGACCGTACTGCCCCTACTTCCGCAGGTACTATACATTTCCATGTTGCGTGCTTGTCTATATTGTTTGACACTGGTGCTACTCACTGCTTCATAGCAGAGGCGTGCGTTGCTAGGCTGAGCCTGAGCTGCACGAGTGGTTTACCCCTTACTATTGGTCTAGCGGACGGGGCAAAGGTTAGGACAAGTCGGGAGATTTTAGGTTGCCCCATCCATATAGGTGAGCGTGAGTGGCCAACCGACCTTATTGTCATGCCATTGAGGATGGATGATCTCATTCTGGGTATGGATTTCATGGACCACTATGGAGCGATCATCAATCTGAGGACGAGGACGGTGTCTATCTTAGCAGATGACGGGACTGAGCACCAGGTTTGGGGGAGCGACCCCAAGAGGAACGGAGCGCTCATTAGCGCAGTCAGAGCCGCCAGACTTCTAGACCAGGGATGCATCGGGTATTGGTGTTACGCTTTAGAGGTGGATCGCACACATCTCGGCTTGTCAGATGTCCCTGTTGTCAGAGACTTCGCAGATGTGTTTCCAGATGAGCTACCGTTTCTTCCCCCACCGAGAGAGGTTGACTTTGGGATCGAGCTAGACCCAGGCACCAGACCTATTTCACGAGTCCCTTACCGCATGGCACCGACGGAGATGGCGGAGCTGAAGGCTCAGTTGGAGGAGCTAGCCGAGAAGGGTTACATCAGGCCTAGTGCATCACCTTGGGGAGCACCAGTGTTGTTCGTCAAGAAGAAGGACGGGTCATTGAGGCTATGCATCGATTATAGGGAGCTGAACCGTGCAACGGTGAAGAACCGTTATCCGCTTACCAGGATTGACGACCTGTTGGATCAGCTGCAGGGCGCTGTTGTCTTCTCAAAGATTGATTTGAGGTCCGGTTATCACCAGCTGAGAGTGAAGCCAGAGGATGTCCAGAAGACCGCTTTTAGGACCCGCTATGGTCACTACGAGTTCGTGGTCATGCCGTTTGGGCTGACCAATGTACCAGCTGCTTTCATGGAGCTCATGAACCGCGTGTTCATTGACTACCTGGACAGATTCGTTGTCGTGTTCATAGATGACATTTTAGTCTACTCGAGGAGTAGAGAGGAGCACGAGGAGCATTTGAGGATTGTCCTCGAGACGCTGAGGAAGCATCAGTTGTATGGGAAATACAGCAAGTGAAAGTTCTGGCTCACAGAGGTGGCTTTCTTAGGCCATGTGATTTCAGCTGAGGGAGTCGCCGTGGATCCAGCGAAGATTGATGCTATCGTTGCTTGGGAGGTGCCCAAGAACGTCAAGGACATCCGCTCATTTCTAGGATTGGCCAGTTACTACAGGAGATTCGTCCAGGGTTTCTCGAGCATTGCTAGGCCGATGACGCAGCTGCTGAAGAAGGATGTTCCTTTTGAGTGGAGTGTGGAATGTCAGGCCAGCTTCGAGCTTCTGAAGGAGAAGCTGACGATCGCCCCAGTGCTAGCGTTGCCAGAAGGGACAGAGGACTTCGTCGTCTACAGAGACGCTTCGCGTTCCGGCTTGGGATGTGTTCTACATCAGAGAGATCGGGTCATCGCTTATGCTTCGCGCCAGTTGAAGCCTGCAGAGGTGTCCTATCCCGTTCATGACTTGGAGTTGGCAGCTGTAGTTCATGCTCTGAAGATTTGGAGGCATTACCTGTACAGCACTTCATGCAAGGTGATGACAGATCACAAGAGCTTGAAGTATATTTTCACTCAGAAGGAGCTCAACATGCGACAGAGACGGTGGCTAGAGCTTCTAAAGGACTATGACTTGGACATAGTTTATCACCCAGGAAAGGTCAATGTGGTGGCAGATGCGCTCAGTAGGAAGACTCACCAGAAGGCATCAGTTGCGACGGAGAGGGATTTGCAGACAGATTTGATGAGGTGTTGCTTCGAGGTGTGGGTTCAGCGGGAGAATGGACAGTTATCATTCTTGGAGGTTCAGGCTGAGTTGACCGAGGAGATTCGACGAGGTCAGGCAGACTGTCCAGAGATTGCAATTCTGAGGGATCGGTTGGCCCAGGGTCGATTCAGAGAGCTTGTAGAGAGAGGAGATGGGATGCTGACCTTTTAGGGCAGAGTTGTAGTTCCGTCGACGTCAGGTCTGAGGCAGAGGATCATGCAGGAGGCTCACTCCACTCCTTATTCTGTCGATCTAGGGATGGATAAGATGTATCAGTATTTGAGGAGATATTATTGGTGGCAGAGGATGCGAGCAGACATCACCGATTGTGTAGCCAGATGTCAGGTTTGCCAGCAGGTTCGGATTGAGCACCAGAGACCGGGAGGACTTGTCAGGTCACTTCCAGTTCCCGCGTGGAAGTGGACAGATATCTCGATAGACTTCGTCACCGGGATGAGGCGGGATGTCAGAGGATTCGACGCCATTTGGGTCGTGGTCGATAGGTTGACCAAGTCGGCTCACTTCATTCCAATTCAGGAGACATGGCCAGCATCGCGGTTAGCTGAGGAGTGTTTGCCTGATTGTGAGACTTCATGGAGTACCTGAGAGGATCGTATCTGACAGAGATGGACGTTTTACGTCGAGGTTTTGGCACCAGGTTCAGGAGAGCCTAGGTACTAGACTGCATTTCAGTACAGCTTTTCATCCTCAGACAGATGGCTAGAGTGAGAGGACGATTCAGACCTTGGAGGATATGCTGCGATCGTGTGTTTTGGAGTGGGGAGACCGTTGGGTTAGACATCTACCATTGGTGGAGTTTTCATACAACAACAGCTACCATGCGTCGATCGAGATGGCTCCATATGAGGCTCTGTATGGGAGGTGATGCAAGTCGCCAGTTTGTTGGGATGAGCCTGCGGACACGGTTTCATCTTTACCGGACCTAGTTAGAGAGACCATTGATAAGGTGGGACGCATCCGTGAGCACATGAGAGTCGCCCAGGATCGCCAGAAGAAGTATGCAGACAGGCGGAGGATAGAGATTAAGTTCGAGGTAGGTTTGCATGTGTGGCTTTGAGTTTCGCCTACCAGAGGAGTCCGACGGTTTGGGATCAAAGGAAAGTTGAGTCCGAGGTATATTGGCCCGTTTGAGATTCTGGATAGAGTTGGCGAGGTGGCCTATCGCTTAGCTTTGCCCCCATCCTTGGCTGGTGTTCATGACGTCTTTCACGTCTCACAGCTTCGTCAGTATATCCCTGACCCTAGCCATGTCCTAGACTATTCAGACCTTCAGGTTGAGCCTGACCATACCTTTGTAGAGCGCCCTATGAGAGTTCTTGACCGTCGTGTCAAGAGGCTTAGGAACAAGGAGGTTCCTTTGCTTCTAGTTCAGTGGTCTAGGAGGAGCCCTGAGGAGGCCACGTGGGAGACCGAGGAGAGTATTCGGGCTAGTTATGGGGATGTCCTAGACGAGTTGCTCGCGTCCTATGTCGAGCCGAGTGTAGATATTTCCCTGACCTCCCGAGTGCGGTAAGTTGCCTAGTTGGATTGAGGTTGGTTGGTACTATCTCTTTGCTTGTGTGCTTATGATTGGTAGTTGTGTGCAGATCCTTGGTGATATGATATGATGAGCTGTGATGATGTGATGACGTGCTAGATATTTTATGGTATGCGACTATACTTGATGTGTTTATGTCATGCTATTAATACGTTATATGAGTGCTACTCTATATGTATATATATATGATGCTTGATGATAGAAATGATGGAAACTGAAGTATTGGAATGTGATCATAACATGGAACCTAGGAAGAGAATCTGAGGTTAGCCCTTAGAGGTGGATGGTAAGGTGAACTGAGAAGTTAGAAATGAACTTTACTAACGTCGAACATGAAATTTTGAGTCGTGTTCAAAAGAGACTAACCTGGATGATAAGAATAAAAAAAATACAACACTAGTTTTCATTATAACGCCCCACGAAGTGGATAAGTATTTGAGTTATGATATGGCCAAGGAGTCGGAGTAAGGATGTGGTAGGGGCCTATATTACATCCTTACTGCGGTCTATTTGGGGATATTATGATCACGGCAACGGTACTGTGAGGACCTCAAAGGGGCACTTATGAGGTGTTTACGGGATCAATGGCATGATCCATGGACTCATCGATTTCAAACTTCATCCCCTGTTTAGTCTCGGGGACGAGACTTGTTTTTAGAGGTGGCTGATGAAGGCTTGGATTTTTAAATCCTAATTTTTCGGAAAAAGAGAATTAAAAATCTAAAATTAAATCGGTTTTAAAACTCGTTTAGCGGATTCCGACCGGAATGTGAAATTTGGCGAATAATTTTCGTCATTTGACCTCGAAAATTCAAAATAATTATCGGATGGCGATATCTTTTTCAATTTGAAAAAAAAATCTAATTGATCGAGAAAGCGAGATTCGAGAAAACTAACATTAGGGAACTAATTGTGGGATTCGAAATTCGCGTATTTGGGATTGACTTCCGAGTATTGGTTTAACCAATCCCACACTCAACCTCGTACACCCCTCCCTCACCTCTGGCACCGGCCTCACCCCTACAGCCCTCCTACTCCCCAATGCAGTTGTCAAGCCATCCCCTTTCCGCCAGTACCACCATCATCTTTGCTCTTCACCATCACTTTCTTCTCTCTCCCATCTCAGACCACCTCCATTCACTCCCTCCTCGTTCCACCATACCCAGCAGCTCAAGAAAGTTTGACGTATGAGCCTGAGCGTTCTGGGAGCCACCGAAGCGCCGTCGCCGAGCCTTGTGTCCCCTGTTTTCGTCAAATCCTCCGGTAAGCTCCTTCCCCTCGTTTTCGATTGAAAGCTGAAGAAGGTTTCACCTTTCTCACCCCTACCTTCGATCTAGGCCGAGAGGAACGCAACCCCGCCTCCGACGAAGCCCGAAGCATCTCCGACAAACTCCGACGAGGCCTCGAGCCCCCGGTGAGCTTCGAACATTCCCTCCCTCCTTTGATTTCCGATTCCTCCTTCTTTTCTTTTGTTTGAATGGCGTGTGAGAGGCGAAGTGTGTGTCGAGTGCGAGAGAGCTCCGGCGAGCAGGATCGAGGGTGGCGAGCGTGAGTGCGAGCGGGGTTGAGTTTGGGTGAGAGCGAGCGCGTGCGAGAGAGCTTGAGGCGGGGGCAGGGATCCGGGAAGCGAAGCTGAAGAAGGTATGACGAAGGCGGAGGAGCGAGCCCAAGCTCACCGGCGGGACTCCGTTCGAACAAAGGGGCGGAAAGTGAAGCTAAAGAAGAAGATGAACAGTGGGGCGTGGGTCCCACCTCCAGCCTGGCGCCACATTAGCAGCGGGCTTCGTTTGAATTTGGGATGTGGAAGAAACGTGGTTGTGGGCTGATGGACGGTTTTTAGTCGCGTTAACCGTATCAAAATAAATCCGAACCTACCTAACTAATGTAGCGTGGTAAGCACGAGTCGATCCCACAGAGAATCAAGTTATTCCTAAGTTATGTCTATTTACCAATTAGTATGAAACGGGGGGTTTTTGGTTGGTGAAAATAAGAAAGAAAATAAAATAAACTATAAACAAATTAATGCAAAGCAATTTAGAGAAAATCGTTCTACCTACAACTATTCACTTTATCTGGTTGAATTGACATTGTAACTTCCTCTTGTCCTTTTATGATTCCTATGAATGCCCCTGTCCCGACCTAATATAGTTACTAGTCCAATCAGTCCTAGAAACCCTTATCAATCGAACAGTCCCTAAAGAAGGATTTAACCCAATTGATAGCTTTAAGTTCAGAGATTAACTAATGTATTTGCAGTCCCTAAAGAAGGATTTAACAACACATTCAACTTCCTACCCATCCAATTAGTTCAATCAGCCCTAAAGGGATAAGTTTGCCACTTGGGTTAAGGTTCACAATCAGGAATCTACAAAACCCTAGCAATTGAATTAATTCTACCAAGTTGATCAGTCGAGATAGAATAAAACAATCAAACATTCAAGCACAAAGAAGTCGAAACATTCAATATAGGAAATAAGAAACAAGAATTAGAAACTCACAATCAAACCAAACAAAGCTTCAAATTGTAGACAGAACGGGAGAGTTTAGGTCTCCATAAAAATAAAGCAAAAGACAATTAGGGTTAAGAGTACCAAAATCAGTCGGCCGAGACCTCTTATGTTCGGCCTCCCCTTCCCCGCATGAATGGAACGTGTATATATATATAATAGAAACTACGATACTAAAGCTATCTAACTAATTTATATAATATATATATATATATATATATATATATATATATATATATATATATATATATATATATATATATATATAATCTAATATAAATATATGTAGAAACTAGTGACTTAGTAAGGCAGGTTTGGTGGAGCACACGTCCTGCCGTCCGGAGCCACATCTCCTGCTTCACATACGCAATTCATCAACCCAGTTCAATCTATGCAGCCGGCCTATCTGGTGGTTTCCAAATTGCCCTATGATCCCGTAAACAACTAGCTATCTTCAAATTCATACGATCTTAATCGAAATTACCTGAAATATATAAAAACGCTAGTGTAGACTCCGAAAACCAAATAATACAAACTAAGCTATAAAATATATAAAAATGCTCTAAATTAATATGCAAATCTATACTAAAAACATGACTAAAATAGACTCTATCAAACTACCCCATGCTTAGACTTTTGCTTGTCCTTAAGCAATGAAAAACAAATATAGAATTAATTATCCCACAAATAAGATCTTAATGCTGTAGTTTTAGAAAAACAACATCAAACAATAGGAGCCATGAATAAGAGAACAAATATCCTAGCAAATATATTAGCGATCCAATAGTAAAGGCAAATATAATCCAACCTCACCGGGATAATGTGTTTCACTCAAGCTCCTCACCGGGATAATGTGTTTCACTCAAGCTCTCATGTGTTTAGGCTTTAACATTCAACTTTCAACTCAATCCAAAATGCTCTATACACCGTTAAAGTCATCACTTGCAAACAACATCATGAGGACTTTTATAGGGTTGTAATGGGGTTTTGGTAGGAACATAAGATATGGAAAATATTTAGGCTTGTGGTGCTAAAAATCCGGGAAAAAGGAACAACAACCAACCAGAACAACACCAAAACTTCCATACTTTGCAAATTATTCCAATAATATAAACTCCAATACACATCAATAAGCTCTTCGATTTCAATAGCCATACAACTCATGCATTTTTTTCATTATGATGACTTCTTTTATTTTCTTTTATGCTTACTTTTGCCTCTAGGTGAATTTTATCCTCTCTAGGTCCAAGCTTACTAGACTTTTACTCCTAAGTGAATTTTATCCTCCTTAGGCCCCTAGTAATAAGTCATCTCTATTATTCAAGAAGGGTTACCTTATTTTGGCTATGCCTCTCGCAATGTACAATCATTCATACATTATCTTCACTCAAAGCAACTCCAACTTAAAGATTTTTCACCATTTCTCCTCCTAATTCCCGGATAGGGTCGGGCTAATCATTGGCTATGATATATTTTTGTGGAGCTATCAAAAAGAATAGGCTTTAAGGCTCAGACGGGCTTCAAGCAAAGGATAATATGTAAGGTAGATAGGTTATAATATGGCTAAAGAAAATATGCCTCAATCATTTGAAATTCACAAGCAACAAACATGTGCAATACGGTATTGAAATACAAGCATATGGAGAGTATAATCACACAATAAAAGCAAAAGGGAAATAATTATGAATAGTTCCAATAAGGCCAAAATCAAACTCACAGGGGTTATGGTTTTGCTAGATTTCAATTTAACCTCAACTATGAACCATACTTGCTCAATTATATTCTCAAATCATGCTCCAAAAATCATTTTCAAGCAATTCTATCAAATCATGGGATTTATGCAATTAAGGTCATAAAAATGAATTAGAGAACAAACTAAACCAAGATGGGTTTCGTTAATAACACCTAAATGCAATGAAATGCATAACAAAAATAGAAAAAACAAAAAAAACAAAAAAAAAACTAACATATATATAAAGACGAAGCTACACTTGAATTCTCCACCCCATGCTTAAAATCTTACTTTGTCCTCAAAGTAAGGAAAACAAAATAAAAGAGGTAGAAGAAACTCGCAATGTAATCAGGCATTTCAAAACTAATCTTCAACTCAACAGTAGGAAGTGGTGTTGCCTTTGAATTAAAATCATAAAATTCAGCAATTTCTCATAATTTTTAGGACCTGCCCACCACCACAAATAGCAACAAAAACAAGCCAAACTTGCATAGAAATCAGCCACCAATTCAGTCAAGTAACAAATGAATATCAAAGCATAAAATTCAGCAAGATAGACGACTATTCCTAAGTACTAACACCATTAAAACATGATAAAAGATCAGAATTTACAGCCCTGGGTGTTCAGCAGCCACTCTTGGATGCAATTGGCACTTGTGACCCGCCTCAGAGTTGGATAAATACAAGCCTATCCTCTTTGCAATTAGTCCTGGCCAAAACTAAAAGCAAAGAAAACACACAAGACAACGCAGTCCAACTTTCGAAGGATAATATCATCCAAGTAGAAAGAACAATACCACCATCCACACAACTAAAATCAGCCCCCAACAATTCATGCTCAATCACTTATGACAAATTAAAAATATGGAATACAAGTGACTTCAAGGAGCAACAATTGAAACGTGGGCACCATCTCAAAGTAGCTAGACTTGTCTTGATAATAGCACTTCACAAAAATCAGCCGTATAGATCATGCTCATCCATATTTTGCAACTAAATTTATGAAAATAAAATTGATATGGACACAGGGAGCATGAAACACACGAGAATTAGAGGCATGGGAGGTTCAAATCAAACAAATACAACATTTTTAACAACAAATCTGAGTAGCGATAATCCATCCCGAAATACTCAGTCCCAAAATAGGACAATAGAGCAGTACCAACAACATTTCTTATGCAAGAAAAACAATCAGTATCACAATCTGTTCAAGGTCTCGAGACAGTACCATCCCAATCAAAAATCTCCAACATCTCCAACAGCAAATCGACATTGCAAATAGACACAGAGACGACTAACCTGTGCTTACCCGATTGAAATCGAAGCTGATGTCTCCTGGTGGTCCGGCGGTGGTACTTAGAGAGGGAGTATGGTGGAGATAGGTGAACAGCAAGGAGAGGAAGGCACCGGTGGGACTGGGGGCGGCTGGAGGTAGATGCAAGTCGGCCGGATACAAAGGCTGCGCCTTGATGATGAATGCCGGCGAGAGAAAGGTTGAGTGTGGAGTGACGGCTTCTCAAAATATGGGGAAATCCGGCAATTAGGAGGGAAGGCGGTGGTGATTGCTGGCGGGGGTGGCTGCTGGTGGCGAGAGGCTAGGGTTCCGACTGCGACGCGGGAACACCGGCAGTGGAGGAGAATGGCGGCGTCGGCTGTTGGCGGCAGGAGAAGGAGAGTGATGGAGGGATGGCTTGGACGGCGGAGGCAAGGGAAGGAGAGGAAGTGAGGGTCTGAAGGCGTGGCGGCGATGGTGAGTGAAAACAGGCGAGGAAAACGCCGGCTGGGACGAAAGTAGGCAGAAAGAGGAAAGCTCGCCCTTTTCTGATTTTTTTTTTTTTTTTTTTTTTATTAATGAACGAAATTAAATTTATAACCAAAAAAAAAAAAAAACCCTAAAAAAAAGTAAACCGGAAAATAAAATCAAAGGAAAGTAAAATTATTCCGATCAAACAGTTTTAAAAAAATATACCTTGGGTTCTTCCAAATCTCCCTAAGATCGGACATTGTTAACGCCCTCAGTAATTTGTCAAACTCTTGTTCACACATATCAATTAAGCATATATAATATAATGATAAACCGAAATTATATACTATAGAAGTTAAAATCCTTTTCAATTTATCATGACTCTCTACCGAGGGAATGTGATACCACCAACACAGTTCCGTTGGTGGCTTCTCAAAGTAATGCTCCCAAGGGTCTGTATATTCACCAAAACTCACAAAAATGTAAGAAATATCAATACCTTTCTCAGGAGCCACAGAAATCGACTCTGGACATGGTTTGTTGATAGGCAAGTCAGGGAAGATTTCTTCGGATGAACTAGGAGCCAAAACACATGGATCCTCACGCGTGCACTCATGAGACTCCATGTAAGGGGGCATCGGGCTCTCATCGATCAAACCATCATTATTTGTGTCTTGACTTTCATCAACTTGAGGAATAAAGCATTGCTCTACTACCAACTCACTCACCGGTTGATTAAGTTGATTCAATTGTTCCTCAATTCGCTCCATCCTTTTAAGCACCTGCTCCAACATAACCTGACGTGTGAAAGCTTCTTCCTGCTCCACCTGGTGACACATGTAGCAGAAAAAATCCCACATCTCTGATAAATTAAAACTCGCAAAGCCTCCGTTACTCATAGACTCAGCAAGTTCTTTGGTCTCAGGAGTCATGCCCTCAAGTACACAAACAACCATATCTTGCAAACTATCTTGGTAACCCCGTGCATAACGGGCGTCCAATAAATTATGCACTCTTGTAAAGTAATGGTGAAAATTTTCCCCTTGACACTGCATTAATCTCATCTTAAAATGTTAGTAGTAAGGGTGTCGTGAACCGTAAGATAAGTTCACAACAAAGTTAAGTTATATACAATAATCGGAAAACACACAAAACAAAGAAATAAATTTTGATTCCCCGGCAACGGCGCCAATTTGATGGACGGTTTTTAGTCGCGTTAACCGTATCAAAATAAATCCGAACCTACCTAACTAATGTAGCGTGGTAAGCACGAGTCGATCCCACAGAGAATCAAGTTATTCCTAAGTTATGTCTATTTACCAATTAGTATGAAACGGGGGGTTTTTGGTTGGTGAAAATAAGAAAGAAAATAAAATAAACTATAAACAAATTAATGCAAAGCAATTTAGAGAAAATCGTTCTACCTACAACTATTCACTTTATCTGGTTGAATTGACATTGTAACTTCCTCTTGTCCTTTTATGATTCCTATGAATGCCCCTGTCCCGACCTAATATAGTTACTAGTCCAATCAGTCCTAGAAACCCTTATCAATCGAACAGTCCCTAAAGAAGGATTTAACCCAATTGATAGCTTTAAGTTCAGAGATTAACTAATGTATTTGCAGTCCCTAAAGAAGGATTTAACAACACATTCAACTTCCTACCCATCCAATTAGTTCAATCAGCCCTAAAGGGATAAGTTTGCCACTTGGGTTAAGGTTCACAATCAGGAATCTACAAAACCCTAGCAATTGAATTAATTCTACCAAGTTGATCAGTCGAGATAGAATAAAACAATCAAACATTCAAGCACAAAGAAGTCGAAACATTCAATATAGGAAATAAGAAACAAGAATTAGAAACTCACAATCAAACCAAACAAAGCTTCAAATTGTAGACAGAACGGGAGAGTTTAGGTCTCCATAAAAATAAAGCAAAAGACAATTAGGGTTAAGAGTACCAAAATCAGTCGGCCGAGACCTCTTATGTTCGGCCTCCCCTTCCCCGCATGAATGGAACGTGTATATATATATAATAGAAACTACGATACTAAAGCTATCTAACTAATTTATATAATATATATATATATATATATATATATATATATATATATATATATATATATATATAATCTAATATAAATATATGTAGAAACTAGTGACTTAGTAAGGTAGGTTTGGTGGAGCACACGTCCTGCCGTCCGGAGCCACATCTCCTGCTTCACATACGCAATTCATCAACCCAGTTCAATCTATGCAGCCGGCCTATCTGGTGGCTTCCAAATTGCCCTATGATCCCGTAAACAACTAGCTATCTTCAAATTCATACGATGTTAATCGAAATTACCTGAAATATATAAAAACGCTAGTGTAGACTCCGAAAACCAAATAATACAAACTAAGCTATAAAATATATAAAAATGCTCTAAATTAATATGCAAATCTATACTAAAAACATGACTAAAATAGACTCTATCATGGGCCCCCTGCTAACTTATATATATTCGTTATTCATTTAAACCGGGTTGGGTTATTTTTATGGGTTTGGTTTGGTTCGGGTTTAACTATTGACTTATTAATTAATTAGCGGTATTTAAAATAGCATATAATAATATTTGAGATTTAAAGTATATTATTAAGACATAAAGATTTATAATGAATTTGAAAAAGGAATTATGCGGGTATTTTCAACGGTCAGAATTCTTAACCGTTTAATTCGGACTTGAAACGATTTTGAACTAAACTGACAATAAGAGTTATTCGATGACTAACTAGCATAATAGTATGATCGTTTGACTAACGGCACGATATGTGTGACTAATGACATGACTTGTGGTGATTTATTATAAGGGGATAAATATTTGTTACCGATGATGATAATGATATATATACTTATGAAGAGTATGAGTATGAAATAGTAATATGCAAATGTGACTAAGTATGATATGGAGGTTATCTTAAGTTATAAGAGATGGTTGATCATGATGAACTGGAAGTATGGTTGGTGTGATCTTGCTTATTTATTTGCTTGTATGAGTGTGTAATATATGTGATCAGAAAAGCTATAGAAGTATACTTAGTGCATTCTCGTTATGTAATTAGGTGATATTCTGTGATCGTGACTATTGTGTGCTGGATTCTTCCTTTGCTGATCTTCTAGCCAGGTAAGTACCTCCGGGGCTTACTTAGTAACCAGTACCTCCTGCCTGATGTGTCATATAGTATGTAGGTGTTGCATATGCATAAGAGCATATCATGTAGTATCATGCTTAGGAATTGCATTTACAAATGAGCATCCTTATTCTGTATGCGTTTGACTACTGAACGGCCGTTATCTGTGAGTCCTAGAGTCCTTGCTAGGGTCATAGGGCAGCCCAGCTTCATCGGGTGTTGTCCTCCTTGAGCAACTTTATATATATATATATATATATCATGAGATACGAGATGAGAATGAGATACGATATGATGATGAAATTGGATATGCTATAGTATCGAACTGCCCAGTCTCCACCTTGTATGGAAGAGGGGTGGTGGTAAAAGAGGGATATACCGCTTGGTATTCTTTGTTAAGACCTTCCTCAATATTCTGCACATATGAATTAGGAGCATGATAGTGTGGTTTTATTTCAGTACTGCATGAAGGCATCCTTTATTCTAGGTATAGGCGTATTATATGTCCTCAGCGCGGTCAGAGGACCCGCGGGCGGACTCTTGGCCTGACTTGGTGGTATAGTTTCAGGTACCCGATCTACTACTTGATTTTGTGCTGATATGACGGGGTCCATTCCTATGGCGGAGAGTGAGTGTATGAACCCTGACTTCACCAGACTCATGCTTTTTGGATTTCTTCCTATTCTACTCCGTTTTGACCCGGCTCTGCCGTGGCACTAGTTGTATCGTTTTCAGAACTTTCGTCCTTTGCATGATAAAGGTTTTCGTGCGTTGTAGACTTAGGACAGGTACAGGGGTTTACCCCGGGGTCTCCAACGGACCTTCCGGAATTGGGTGCAAAATCCCACTTGAAACTATGCACCTTCGATTTCAAACCTTCAACCTGTACTCGGGGCGCAAGATCCAACGAGGTGTTTCATCCCTCGAAACGTAACTCGGGAATCATAATCCCGGGCCGTTACACCGGCGAACCAGTGGATCTCCATAGCCAAACCTGGACAAAAAAAGGGGAAACTAGTTTTAATGAAATTGAAGATCAGCGAGAAAGATGGAGATGAGGACGAAGAAGAAGAAGGACTGAGGCGGTATAACTTTGGCCGCAGGAATAGGGAGAGGCGGAGGAGGAAGAGGCAAGTGGGAACCGACGCCGGATGATCAGCCGTACGAATACGGAGAGGCGAGAAGGAAGGGGGCGATGGAGCAACCCTAACTTTCAGCCTCCAGCGTTAACCATTACAAAAAAAAAAAATTAAAGAAAAAAATGTGATTGGCCGAAAATGAGTAAAATGCGGATATGATGCCACGTCAGCGGAAGGTATACGAAATTAAGTAGTTATATAGATTATATATTCTCATTTTTTTCCATCGCAATCGCGCCATGGTGCGGGTATTACACTAGTAAACTCTTAATTTAAAAGAGTTCAAGCTGATGTGTCAAGCTTAGAGTTGTTTTAGGAGTTTCGGCCAATAAAAAAAAATTCAAGTTATTTTTCTTTTTTTTTGTTAATTAATTCTCCTATTTTCATCTTTTTTTCGTCAATTAAAATGTTTAATTTTTTTCATTTTTTTTTATTCCTCCGAAATCCAAATCCCCTTTCATCTTCAATCCTTTAGGGTTTTGCGGGCTTTGTTGTCCAGTCTCCCAAATCGAAAGCCCCATCCTTTCCGATGAGCACTGCAGTTCGCCATGGCTTGCAGGAGCTATTCCATCCCTTCCGATGCCCATCTCCGACCATCTCCGAATTCGTCCCTTTATCTATGTCTCCTAATCGTAATCAACCATCACCAGACCCACCCGCAGTGGATTTCGATCTTCCATAGATGCCTTCGAAATCGAAAGCCCCATCCCTTCCGATGAGCAGTTTGCTTGCCTGAGAGATTCCATCCCTTCCGATGCCCATCTCCTTCTCCGAATTCATCCCTTTATCCATCTCTCCTAATTCTAATCAACCATTACCAGACCCACCCGCAATGGATTTTGACCTTGAAGCAACAATTGACCATTGCTGACCATCTCCTTCTGCGAAGGTTAGTATATACAGTAGATGCGGTTTAGTGATTTGTATAGGTTTGTTATTTTTTCAAAGTATTCCTATTTCTGTGAAGATTTTATTTTTGTGAAGATATTTACTGATTTCTTTCAAGATATGGTGACTGATGAAAACCGAACAAAATGTTATCATCTACAGAGAACAATAATTGAATAACATGATGAATAAGTTCAAAATACAACTCTTGAGCTGAGCATAGATATCATACAGCTGGCCATGATCAGATGCTTTTCCATGGGAGTAAATCACATTTAACCTTGCATATGGATTCTGCACGGGGATACTGTTTGAAAAATGAATATTTACATCAAGTAAATGAACGACTAAAAAATTGTGAATTTGGAGCCTTCGTTCTCTTAAGACAGCAGATGATTTATGCATATGCTTAGCATACAATTAGTGGCATCATCTTTCACAACATAGCAACCTCAACCCAAATGAATTTATTGATTCAATTTGCTTTATAAATAAAATACTAATTTTCATGGCCTAATATATGCCAGAATAATTATAGTATGTAGTATTATTTGGTAAGATACCATGGCCTACCCCTCCATTACACCAATCATGTTGGGACAAGTTATGGCGGTTTTGCAAAATAGCCACGAAAATGGGCTTATTTTGCGAAATATCCGCGTTTTGGGACATTTTTGCAAAATGTCCTAAATAAAAGGCTTCACCGTCTCTCGACAACCGGTTTTCTCTCTCCTCCAGCTCTCCATCTCCGGACGCTCTCTCTTTCTCCCTCCCGACCTGCTCGCCGGAGATTGCTAGGATTTCCGAGAGATTACCATTCCGACATCATCCAAGCGATCGTTTTTGAAGTCTATTGTAGAGAATCAGGTAAGTCGATTTACTAGAATTTTAAGTCGATTAGAATTTGCGTCAAAGACGCAAATTTGCACCGAAGGCGCAAATTTCCTAGAAAATTTGGATTACTCCTTCGGTTATGTGATTACTGCTTCAGTCTGTGTTTATCTGTGCTTCAGTTTTGCAATTACTACTTCAGTTTTGCGATTACTGCTTAAATTTGCGCCGAAGGCGCAAATTTCCTAGAATTTTTTGGTTTACTACTTCAGTTTTGCGATTACTGCTTAAGTCTGTGTTATCTATGCTTCAGTTTTGCAATTACTGCTTCAGTTTTGCAATTACTGCTTAGATTTGCGCCGAAGGCACAAATTTCCTAGAATTTTTTGGTTTACTACTTCAGTTTTGCGATTGCGGCTTTAGTCTGTGTTTATCTATGCTTCAGTTTTGCGATTACTGCTTCAGTTTTGCGAATACTGCTTCAATTTGCGCCGAAGGCGCAAATTACTGCTTCAGTTTTGCGATTACTTATTGGAATCGTTTGATTACTGTTGTGAGCCTAATTAGCCATGTCTTTATGCATATTTTAGTTCCATATTCTTTACATTTTGCATATTTCGGGTTAGGAATATGTCGAATTTATGTAGTATATGCTTATTTGTCAGAAATGGAGATCTACATAAGCTTCTGTTTAATATTGCAAAATATGGAACCATTTCGAGGGAAAACCAAGGAGCAAGAATTGGAGCACTAGGCTACTCGATATCGACTAAGCTTAGTCGATCTCGACAAGACTTGCCTAGACACCAGCCAACATCGAGGAGCCTGAGTCGAGGAACAGAAGACGAAGAACCCGACTCCGAACCTTACTCGACATCGAGTACAGCTACTTGAGGTCGACAAAGACATGGAGTCAGGACCCAGACTCGAGGAGAAGTTACCCGACTTGACCAGGAGGCCGGACATCCTACTCGACCTCGACAAGAGTTATTCGAGATCGACGAAGCCCGGAGCCCAGATCCGAGCTTGTCGAGCACACCTACCCGAGAAGACCTAGTCGACAAGGCCAGTCTAGTCGAGATCGACAAGGGGTCCTCGAGATCGACTAGACCCGTGAGCCATGTCCGAGTCTGTCGAGGACCAGCTAGCCGAGACGACGAAGCCGAGCCAGTCGACCAACAATCCTAGTCGAGATCGAGTAGGCTCTACTCGAGATCGACGACGGTCCCAGAAGCCGCGTTACTCGGTTTGATCAATTCTACTCGACTTAGGCTTGCTTGGGCTCGAAGATTGCCGATTCTATCCTAATCTATCAAGACACATCATGAAGAGAAGAAGATCTATCCATGGAAGACTTTAGATATATTTTCCTATTTTGGATTTAATTATGTTATGTCTTTTTTTTTATCATTAAGCTTTTAGATATAGTTTTAGTTTTAGATAAAGATTTCTATCCTTGAGTAGCGAGGATTAGAAGGCTATAAATAAAGCCCATGGGGCTCAGTTTTATTCATTCAATTTTTCAGTAGGAGAAGTAGTAGTAGAGAGAGAAAGAGAGAGTGAGCGGCCGATTGGAGTTGTGAAGCGAGAGCGGAGTTGGCTTCAAGCGGTTGTAAACTTTGGTTTATATTTATGCAAGTTATTTCTTTTCAATCAATGTCTGAGTTTGCGATGAGACGTGAGTAGTCCACCCACTTCTAGGGTTGGGGTGAGCCCAACGATAGTCATGCATAATTGAGGTAAAGATCCGACCTTTATCATGTTTTGAGCATTTTCCTACTTGTTTATGTGTTTATTGCCCATCTAATGGAGATCCATGCTAACAACTTGGATTATAAACATAAAATTGGTAGAGACAATTAGGGTTTCTTGAGAGAGTTGTCTAATTGTTGGAAAAGGCGAAAGCCTAGTCCTTTAAATGCAAATTACATGATTATATGTTTGATTTTGCCTTATGCATGCTTGGTTATCGTTGTTGCAAACCCCAATCTTGGAAGTCTTTTACATTAAGTTTAGTCGAAATCCCAAAAGCATTTGTTCTTTATTTTCTTCGTTTTAGTTTTTGCCCTCGTCGACCACGACCAAGCCCTGGTCGATCTCGACGACTGATCTTCGACCCAGAGTCGCCGTAGCTTACTGTGTGCAGGAACTCGACCAGACCCACTCGACCCAGACGAAGGCTACTCGATATCGAGTAGGGCCTTGTCGATATCGACCACACCCTGTGCTTGCTGCTGCGCTGTGTTCGACTGTCCGATCTTCTGTCGACTACTCTAGTCGAGATCTAGGACCCTGTTGTCGACTTCTGACCGTGAGATTACTCCGCTACCTAGGATCCGCTGACACGCTTCCTCGTGGATCGATCCTGACTTCCCGCTGCTACATCAGGAGGAGGTCTTGTAATTATTTGCAAGGGACGGAATCTGGTTTGCTGTGAATTATTTATATTTAATTTTGCATACTCGATTTCCTCCTATCAACAAATTGGCGCCGTTTCCGGGGAAGCAATCATTCGCGCCTTAGGTAGTTAGATCTCACGTTTTCTTTGAGTTTTCTTCTACAGGTATATGCAGGACACCCTCGAGTATTTCAAAAGGGAAAGAGCGAGACGTTATGCAAAAGAATTTGAATATTTGAGATGGCTATACATCGTTGATGGGGAGGCATGGCTTGAGGGAGTACGCGCATTTAGGAAGCTAAAAGAATCGTCAAAATCACCACCAGAAGCCTCAATCCTACTAGAAGGAGAATCTGAACCTGAGGTCGACCTTGAACAACACCTAGTCGATGTCGACCCATCTCCAATCGATATCGATCTATCTCTAGTCGATACCCAGGTATGTCCTTCCGCTATCTCAATTCCATCTTTGCCCTCTGTCTTTGAAAAACCATTTGATGAACCTCAAGAAGAAGAAGAGCCAGAAAAGAAGAAGTTGGACGTCGTTGCCCATGTTTTTTCAAAGTCACTTTTGCCTTATAAGGTGAAGGCTATCCCCGACGATTTTGAGCAACCGATGTTCATATTCAAGTATGGGGTCCTCGCAAAGTGGCACGAAACTCCGCACGATGAGGTGGAAATATCTCTTCCCACTCCACTGTTTTGCTGTGGTGGAGACGCGCAAACAAATCAACCAATGGAGCGAACGAGGTATGATTATGAGGTATGCAAATTTCCTTTATATATTCCTTTATGCATGCCAGCTGGAGCCCAGGAAGATGGATGGGTGAAGCCATGGAGCATTCACTCGGGGAGGTTTAAGCTTCTCCACATGATGCCCCCGGATGACATCCCGCGTTTCCCACCATCGGAGGAACCACCAGATCCACCTATACCTCCGGACAAAGATGAGCCAGGCTAATGCTCAAACAGGAGAAGTCGGCCTAGCGACTCTAAAATCTAGAGCATGTACATAGAACTTTTTAAATTTTGGGACTTTTGAACTTTTTAGTTTTTGGTTTTTGTTTTTGGTTTTGGTTTTATGTCTTTTAGAATAGTTCATGTGGATAGTCTTTTTTTTGTGTGCAATCTAACACTTTTAGGTCGGCAAGGCATATAAGGATCGCGAAAGGTGGAAAGAAGGAGTCCCTGAAAAACAGTCAGAATCGACGAAGGCCAAGTCGACTACGACGAGGAGGAGAAGCCCAGAAGTTACTCGATATCGACTAGACGTACTCGATATCGACCAGACAGACGCTCCTCGACTTCAGACTCCACCAGACGCTGAGAGTCTACTCGATATCGAGTAAAGAGTACTCGATATCGACCACCCAGTTACTCGACCTATACTGATTTGCCTCCTCGATGTGTTATCTTGTGAGTTCCTTCCTTTACTCTTGTTTTTATTTGATTTTATACAGTGGGGACACTGTATAGTTTAAGTATGGGGTGGGGGAAGGGCTTACTTTGTGCATATTTGATCATATTTGACATTATTTGTGCAGTATTTCTTGAATTGCGTATACATGGCTATTTTGGAATTCATTATTGATTTATGGATGGGCTTATTTGCATGTTTTCCAAAGTTTTGAAAAATGACCCCCATTGAAATTTTTGATAATGTCATGGAAGCTTATATTGAACTCAACGATGCAAAATTGGATTCATTAGAGATATAGCATGAAATTGCCTAGTAAAGGGAAGTCACAATGAAGTGCATTAATTTCTTGAAAACCATGAAAGGAGGTAAAATTTGATATTGCTTTTGACATGTTGCATGATAAGATGATGGAGGACTTTATATTTCTATATAATGCTCATTGTTTAAAATCCTAGCCTTACCTATGCTTATGCATTACACAAAAGCCATAATATGCCTTATTTCAATTATTGCTCCACATGATCTAAATATTTCCATTCTTTACCTTATCCGGGGATTATGTTGAGAATGATGTTACATTATGGAGAAGTTATATGGTTGTTGTGTTGAGATTATTATCATTATCGGAGTTTGGCGGAATTGTTTGAAATATATGGAAAATTTAATGAGTGAAAGAAAATCCGATCAAAGATCGACCCTGCTCGCTGAGATAATAGTTTGGCGAGATGGGACACCAGGTGAGGAGTCCGACGCATTAAGTATCCGGGGCCATTCATGACACCCATGTTTGCGACTCGCGAGAAGGCAGTGCTGAGGTTAGAGAGGTAAAAGCATTATTATTGATAAAAGCATTATGAAAGGTGATGAATCGTATGAGAAGGAATGTGGTATGAAATTCAGTTTGGAAATACTCCATTTCCCCGGATCATTAGCAGCACATTGCCAAAAATTGCCCACCTTTAGCCTTTTACCAATCTACTCCTTATTGAGCTTAAATAAAAGTCCTCTTGATTATTGTTGCTTTGTCACATAAATTGTTTTTGTATAACCCTCCTTTTGTGAGTAAATGTTGCTTTTGTATAATTGCACATGCGTGGATCTGTGACACTAGTACCTTTTCGAGGATGGTAATTGATTGCAGGGACATATGGCAATGAATCTAAGATGTTGAGAGTTTTGATTTCTTCCCCTGAATGACAATTAAAAGTATTGCTTGAGGACAAGCAATCTTAAGTATGGGGTGTTTGTTGTGAGCCTAATTAGCCATGTCTTTATGCATATTTTAGTTCCATATTCTTTACATTTTGCATATTTCGGGTTAGGAATATGTCGAATTTATGTAGTATATGCTTATTTGTCAGAAATGGAGATCTACATAAGCTTCTGTTTAATATTGCAGAATATGGAACCATTTCGAGGGAAAACCAAGGAGCAAGAATTGGAGCACTAGGCTACTCGATATCGACTAAGCTTAGTCGATCTCGACAAGACTTGCCTAGACACCAGCCAACATCGAGGAGCCTGAGTCGAGGAACAGAAGACGAAGAACCCGACTCCGAACCTTACTCGACATCGAGTACAGCTACTCGAGGTCGACAAAGACATGGAGTCAGGACCCAGACTCGAGGAGAAGTTACCCGACTTGACCAGGAGGCCGGACATCCTACTCGACCTCGACAAGAGTTATTCGAGATCGACGAAGCCCGGAGCCCAGATCCGAGCTTGTCGAGCACACCTACCCGAGAAGACCTAGTCGACAAGGCCAGTCTAGTCGAGATCGACAAGGGGTCCTCGAGATCGACTAGACCCGTGAGCCATGTCCGAGTCTGTCGAGGACCAGCTAGCCGAGACGACGAAGCCGAGCCAGTCGACCAACAATCCTAGTCGAGATCGAGTAGGCTCTACTCGAGATCGACGACGGTCCCAGAAGCCGCGTTACTCGGTTTGATCAATTCTACTCGACTTAGGCTTGCTTGGGCTCGAAGATTGCCGATTCTATCCTAATCTATCAAGACACATCATGAAGAGAAGAAGATCTATCCATGAAAGACTTTAGATATATTTTCCAATTTTGGATTTAATTATGTTATGTCTTTTATTTATCATTAAGCTTTTAGATATAGTTTTAGTTTTAGATAAAGATTTCTATCCTTGAGTAGCGAGGATTAGAAGGCTATAAATAAAGCCCATGGGGCTCAGTTTTATTCATTCAATTTTTCAGTAGGAGAAGTAGTAGTAGAGAGTGAAAGAGAGAGTGAGCGGCCGATTGGAGTTGTGAAGCGAGAGCGGAGTTGGCTTCAAGCGGTTGTAAACTTTGGTTTATATTTATGCAAGTTATTTCTTTTCAATCAATGTCTGAGTTTGCGATGAGACGTGAGTAGTCCACCCACTTCTAGGGTTGGGGTGAGCCCAACGATAGCCATGCATAATTGAGGTAAAGATCCGACCTTTATCATGTTTTGAGCATTTCCTACTTGTTTATGTGTTTATTGCCCATCTAATGGAGATCCATGCTAACAACTTGGATTATAAACATAAAATTGGTAGAGACAATTAGGGTTTCTTGTGAGAGTTGTCTAATTGTTGGAAAAGGCGAAAGCCTAGTCCTTTAAATGCAAATTACATGATTATATGTTTGATTTTGCCTTATGCATGCTTGGTTATCGTTGTTGCAAACCCCAATCTTGGAAGTTTTTTACATTAAGTTTAGTCGAAATCCCAAAAGCATTTGTTCTTTATTTTCTTCGTTTTAGTTTTTGCCCTCGTCGACCTCAACCAAGCCCTGGTCGATCTCGACGACTGATCTTCGACCCAGAGTCGCCGTAGCTTACTGTGTGCAGGAACTCGACCAGACCCACTCGACCCAGACGAAGGCTACTCGATATCGAGTAGGGCCTTGTCGATATCGACCACACCCTGTGCTTGCTGCTGCGCTGTGTTCGACTGTCCGATCTTCTGTCGACTACTCTAGTCGAGATCTAGGACCCTGTTGTCGACTTCTGACCGTGAGATTACTCCGCTACCTAGGATCCGCTGACACGCTTCCTCATGGATCGACCCTGACTTCCCGCTGCTACATCAGGAGGAGGTCTTGTAATTATTTGCAAGGGACGGAATCTGGTTTGCTGTGAATTATTTATATTTAATTTTGCATACTCGATTTCCTCCTATCAACAATTACAAGTGTAGATTACGTCAAATTTGTGTTTATCTATGCTTATGTATGCTATAACAGTATGGAAATATAGTTGAACAGAATGATTACTGCTATTGAATGCATCAAAATTTGTGCCTTTTGCAAAAACTTTGATTCATTTTTTATGCATTAAGTGATTAAGGTTATGGAGTCACACATACAGTAGAATCAAATGAAGAATGTTATAGAATGCATCAAAATTTGCGCCTTTGGCACAAATTTTGATTGATTTTTTAAGCATGAATTAATGTTTATGAGCATTTTTTTCTGTATATGTGTAATCTTGAAGTTTCAAATCGAATCTGTTTATGTTTATGGTTATTTATGCTTGTTAATATTTTACATTGCTTAAGTCATCACTATGATTGCTTAGGATGTGAGCCATGTCATCACTACAATGGAGTCATAATAAAATTGCACAGGGGATGCCTGTTTAGAATAATTTTAATAACAGGTGTAGTATATTCACTTTTGGTTGCTCTTGTAAGAATTGTAAGAATTTTTCATAACAGGTGTATTGTACTCACTTTGGTTGCTCGTGTCATCGTTTTTGAACATTGATTGAGCCATGTCAGCACTATAAGTGAGTCATAGAAAAATTACACAAGGGGTGCAAATCTATTGTTGCATTTGACAATACAATGATCTATAGATTCCTTATTACACTTTGAAAGTTTTAATGTCACCACTGTATTTTACTCATAAAAAATTTGCACCGTAGGTGCAAATTTTGTGAGAATTTTTTTCATAACAGGTGTATTCTACTCAATTTGGTTGCTCGTGTCATCATTTTTGAACAATGATTGAGCCATGTCAGCACTACAATTAAGTCATAGAAAAATTGCACAAGGGGTGCAAATCTATTGTTGCATTTGACTATACAATGATCTATAGATTCCTTATTTCACCTTGAAATTTTTAATGTCAGCAATGTATTTGAGTCATAAAAAATTTGCACCGTAGGTGCAAATTTTGTAAGAATTTTTTCCATAACAAGTGTATTTTACTCACTTTTGTTGATCATTTCATCGTTTTTAATCAGATTGTGTTTGTTATTACTTAAATGTATTTATCCTCTTAAATTCATACTCTGCAGATTACAATGACAACCCACATTATTACAGTTGTATGTGGTGGGAATGGTTGTTTGATGATTCATGCCCAACCTTTGTTGGAGACACTACTTCAAAGGTGTTTATGATTGACAAGTCAATAACATTATGGAGAGCATTCTATTCTACAACACACATGAGAGAAACTACACTAGAAGATTGGGATGCTGATAGCTCTACTGTGCCTAGTGTGAAACTAAATTCACAAAACTTGATTTGTGTAGGCAAAAGCTTTGCATCAAGGAAAGAAGTTAAGCATGCTTTGGGAATCTTGTCAATAACCGAGATATTTGGTTTTCGCGTGGCAAAATCAGATACAAAGTATTATAGGGTGCATTGTGTAGATCCTGACTGCAAATGGAAAGTGCATGTCAAAACTTTTGGTCCAACTTGGCATGAGGTCATAGTGTATGTGGACATGCACACCTGCACATGGGATTTCAGGACAAAACACTGCAAACAGCCTTCATCTTCTGTGATTGCAAGTATCATCGAATCAAGGTGAGAACTTTTTTTAAGAAATAATATTTATATTTTAACTTGCTTTCTAATAGATGATTTATTCTAATTTGACTATAATTACACAGTGTTGACGTTGGAGAGCATGGAAGTTTTCAAAAATAGCTCACGAAATGGTTAAGGGGACACCAGAATCAAATTATGCAGATTTACCATCATTTTGCCATATGCTCGTGGAGAGAAACAATGGGACTATAGCTTTAATTACAAAAGACAAAGAAGATAGGTTTCAGTACTTCTTTCTGTCATTTGGACAGTGCATCAGAGCATTCCCCCTCTTAAAGAAGGTATGTCTTAAACAGTGTCAGCACAAATTCTGTTGTCATCGATTTCCTTAACTTCGATAACATAAGTAATTTTATTTTCTTTATATACCAGGTTGTTGTTGTTGATGGAACATTCCTAACTGGCAAATACAGAGGAACGTTGCTTGGAGCAGTTGCACAAGATGCCAATAGACAAATTTTTCCACTTGCCTTTGGTATTGTTGACTCCGAAAACAACAGCTCTTGGGAATGGTTTATGTATCAGCTGCTGCAGGTTGTGCCTCCATCAAATGACTTAGTGTTTGTCTCTGATAGACATGCTAGTATTTCAAGGGTTGTATCTTTAGTTTACCCAACAGCTACACACTGCATATGTATGTGGCACTTGAAACAAAACATCAAAGCGACGTTCAGGAAAAAAGAGTTGGGGAAAATGTTCACAAAAGCAGCAGAGAGTTACACTATCCAAGAGTTCAACAACTACCTTGCACAAATTGAAGCAACCTGTCCAAAACTATCAGAATTTCTGGTGTCAGCAGGTTTTGATAAATGGGCCAGAGCACATTCAAAGTGTGATAGATACAACATGATGACATCCAACAATGCTGAGAGCTTGAACTCCGTTTTCAGAGGGAAAAAAGATTATCCCATTGTGGCACTTGTGGGGTTTGCTAGAGAAAAGCTCACATCATGGTTCCTGGATAGAAGAGAGAAAGCACTGGCAAACCAAGACCGAATTACTCCTGAGATCCTTAAGGTGATAAGACAATCACAAGAGCAAGTTGGAGTATGCAGAGTAGAAAGGATGAATGAATCACAATTTGCGATCAATGGTCAAGGAGCTGTAGCTATAGTCGATCTATCAGCGAGGACATGTACGTGCAGAGTATTTGATGTCGAGAAAATACCTTGTGTACATGCTCTAGCAGCCATTACACACATAAAAGCAAATGTGTCTGATTTTGTTGCAAAATTTTACAGCAATGACGCTTGGCGTATAGCATATGCAGAAACAATATATCCAGTGTTGGATGAAGATGAAAGAAACATCCCTGATGTGATCAAATCTATCAACTGTTACCCCCCAGTAGTAAGAAAGAGAGCAGGAAGACCACCTACAAATAGAAAGCTTTCATGGGGAGAGTACAAGAGCAGGATGAAGCATTCAAAATAAGGCTGTCAGCACAATTTATGTCATCAGTATTATATAAGAATAATGTTAGTAGACAATACAATTTATAAGAATAACGTTGTGTGCAATATATGTACTATCGTTGAGCAAAAATAAAGTGATGTTGAGCAAGTTTTCCCTATTCGTAATATGTTGTAAAGGCCGAAAATATTTTCTATATTATTTTAATATTATTTTAGTAGATATATTATTATTCCATTTAATTTGTAAAAATGGGATAAAAACCCGTCCTCGAGCACCAAGTTTTGATTTTAAAATCCTTCCGACATCGTTTTAGAGTTTTGATGTTTGACGGATTTTAATTCCGCATATGAGCTTCGAAATTGAGAATTTAATTTGATTTTGATCATTTGTAAATAAATTGTAAAACGTGATAGAAAATTTTAATTTATTTCGTTAAAGTCGAGATTGGCGGGTTTTGAGTTTCGGGATTTAAATTTGTTGTTCTGGAGACCTTTCTCTATTTTATTTTATTTCCTCTTTTTCTTTCATTTCTCTCTCTATACGTTGCTCTAAGGAGATTCCCAATTCTTCTTTGCATTGCCTCGTACAGCTTGCAAAATTTGTTGTTTTGTGTCCATCTTATCCTACAAGGACCACTCTAAGCTCTCACTTCCTCCTCATTCACCCACAAAGGAGCCCTCTCCCTCATTTGGTTTCCTCTGCAGAGGACCAGAAATCCACCCCCTCTCCCCCTCTCTTTACTCTCTGATAACCACCGAGCCGCGCGCCTCCACTGAGCACCCCACCTTCCCTCGGTTTTCCGTCAGCCACCACCATGCCTCCACCATCTTCCTCTGTTTCCGACAACCACCGGCTCCTCCGTGTCACCGAGCATCCGAATCCGGGCTTCCCTGTTCCACCGAGAAGAAGGAGGTGTTTACCGCCGAGCCGAAGCCACCAGCGACCACCTCTCCGCGTTCCCTTTACCTCTAGACGCCGGAGAGGGAGCCCAGCCATCCGCCGCCGCCGCCAGCGAGCCGCTTGCATTCCCTGTCTTTCCAATCAAGGTTTTAATTTCGTTTTATCGTGATTTGTATTCATATTCCCTTCGATCTCGCTCTTACTCCTCCTACTCCTTCCTAGAACCAGTAGAGGACGATCCCGGCTTCGACGGAGCCGAATCAAGCCGACCAGACCCCCTTTCCGGCGAAGATCTCGAGCCTTCGGTGAGTCTCTTCTCCCCTCTTAGTCGTTTCTTTTCGTGTCCCATGGTCATCGGAAAAAGGGTGGTTGAGTGAGGGTGTCGATCTGTGAGCGAGGGAAGGCTGCCGGAGGCCCTGGTTCCCTTCTCCTTTCTTCCGATTTCAGTCGTCAATTGAAGGAGCCCTGTTCGTTGTTGAAGAAGGCAAACTTCGGGCCTTTCTTCCTTTTCATTTGGCGGGTTGTGGGCCTAATTTTCCGGGTATGGGCTCATATCCGGATCCATCTTTCCCTCTCATTCCTTCAACTATCATTTGGGTGGATCCGGATCCTCATTTCGGGTTGGGCTAAGCTATTGGTTTGGGCCTCTTCTTCTTTCAGAATTTTGGGGTTTGTTTTGTTGGGATAATTGTTTTATTGTTTTATGGTTTCTTGGTTATCCGATTACTATTTATTTAATTATTCTGATTTAATTGTTATGTATTAATCATACCTTTATTTAATGATTAAATGTTAGAAATATTTAATAAAAATAGTTGATGTTCATGAGATTTATATTTATTAATGATAGATTATTTAAAAAGGTCTTCAAGTTTCAGAAATATCTCTTAAGTGATTTATTGTTTAAAATCCAAATTGCCGGAATATTTTGATAAAACAAGATATTGGGTTGACTTAGAAAATTTGATACTTCCTCTTGATTTGGACAAGCATGATTTGAGAAATTATTTTGAATATGAGTTTACTTAAATTGAGATTTAAGAGTTTGAGAAATGAGTTGGAGATATTGTTGGTATGTTTTATCAATGGTTTTGATTGGAAGAATGCTTTTGGTTGATGTTGATCAAATCGGAAAGGGTTTTATAAAAATGGTTTTATCGTCGATTAGTTTTGAGGATATGGAGAACTTGGGTTTAGGCGTGTAAGAATGTTGGTTCGATAGCTTATGAAAATGTCTTGATGATAGGTGTATATTGCTTTTGGATTGCTTTGGACTTGCATTTGGGCCCTTGCTTGTATTATCCTGCTGATCTGCATCTTCAGGTAAGTTCCCTAGGGGGCTTACTCAGGTTGGACATTCATGCCTGTTGTTGCATTTTATGTTAGGTGTTGCATATGCATAAAAGCATGCCATGTAGTATCCTGTTTAGGTTGCACTAATTGAATGAGCATCTGCTTACTTTATGCGTTTGAAACAGAACGGCCGTTATCTGTGATAGTCCTAGAGTCTTTGCTAGGGTCATAGGGTAGCCCAGCCTCATCGGGTACCCTGAGTCAATCGAGTCATGAACTTCCTTATATTATGAGATGCCTGCGGGCTTTATTGTGGAGCGGGTTAGGCATGCGTGCCGCCCGATTATGATGGAATGCATTCACGAGCTGGCCAGTCTCCGCCCTATCGGAAGGGGGTGGAGGTAGGAGAGGGATATGCCACTTGGCATTGTCTTGGGCCCTTTACAGTATTTTTACACATTATTATAAATAGGAGCATGCTAGTGTGTTTGATTTTCGTACTGCATTAGAGCATCTTTATTAGGTATAGCACATACTATGTGGCCTCAGCGAGGACTGCCGGTCCCGCATGAGTGGCTCGATCTGACTCCTTTCCCCGTTCTTTTTTTAAGGCATTTTCTGCAGACTTTGGGTGCTCGATGTCTATATGACGGGGTTCCCTTTTGGCGAATTGAAGAATCTGGCTAATGTCCTAACTTAGTAAAATGGTGATTACACACTCATAATTTGGTTTTGACCGGCTCTGCCGTGGCACTTGTATCTTTACTTTACTTCCGCTTTACTTTCGTTTGAAATGGATTCCGCGACATAGTCTTAGGACAAGTTAAGGGTACCCAACGGCCCTTTGAGGTTTTTAGGGTTTGAAATCCCTCTTTCTACTAATCTTAAAATGAGTTTGAAACCTCGACCCGTACCTGGATTGCAAGATCCGAACAAGGGGTTTTATCCCTTGAAACGTAACTCGAAAATCATAATTCTGGGCCGTTACATATGTTGTGCAGTTTTACTCTATTGATGAGCAAAAATAAGACCATGTTGAGCAATAATCTATTAAGCAACTATGAAAAATTAATTAGATAAAACTAAGATCTGGTTGCAAACAAAGTGTTGTTGTGCAATATATGTACTATCGTTGAGCAAAAATAAGGTGATGTTGAGGAAGTTTTGCCCATTCGTAATATGTTGTGCAATTTTATTCTATTGATTAGCAAAAATAAGACCATGTTGAGCAATAATCTATTAAGCAACAATGAGAGCATAAATAGATAAAAATAAGATCTTGTTGCAAACAAAGTGTCGTTGTGTGCAATATATAAACTATCGGTGAGCAAAAATAAGGTGATGTTGAGCAAGTTCTCCCCAATCATAATATGTTGTGCAATTTTATTCTACTGATGAGCAAAAATAAGACCATGTTGAGCAATAACCTATTAAGCAACTAAGAAAACATAATTATATAAAACTAAGATCTTGTTGCAAACAAAGTGTCGTTGTGTGCAATATATGTACTATCGTTGAGCGAAAATAAGGTGATGTTGAGCAAGTTTTCCCCATTCGTAATATGTCGTGCAATTTTATTCTATTGATGAGCAAAAATTTATTAAGCAAATATCAAACCATATATAAAGAAGGTAAGAACATGGTTCTAACAAATTCACAAGGGTCAAGCGTTGTGCAAATATAAACTATTGTTGAGCAAGAATAATATGATGTTGAGCAAATTTAAGGTATGAAATTATATGTAAAATAATAAGAAATAAATAAAGTCTCATAAAATTCCTGATTTTCGGGAAACAAAAAAAAAAGAAAAGGAAAACGGTTTTCCTAAAAAAAATATAAAAAGGAAACAATGTAAATGCGTAAAACACTGTTCACGTTCGAGAAATTCTCCATCACTTTCGTTTAGTTTCATTCTCTAGCTAAATCTACTTTCTCCATTTCTCTGCGATATTTCTTGGGGCTTGATTTTAGATTTGTAAGGAGGAGATCTATCATATACATCAACATGTCTTCAGATCCGAAAGGTTTGATTTCGTGTTTTCTGTGTATTAAAGTTTAAATTAGAACGAGTCCTGTTTAGGGCTTAGTTTTTCACGAAAATTAGGAAAATCGCACTTATTCAATCGAATTTAATGTTTATAATCAAGCAGTTATTCAGCCTTACAAGAGCTACCATTGGTATTTCAATTACTTTCGCATAATAAATTCAAGTTAATGTGATTAATCTGGAGGCTGAATTTGGGAATTATAGAATTTGGGAATTTGGGAATTTGTTCGGCATAAACTACGGTCTCTTACAATGTCATTTCTTCAATTATATTTGTATAAATTGATTGTAAGTGTTCATTCTATAGGTAAACGTCCGCAGAGTGTAAGTGATTCACCTGTTCTACACAGTCCAAATAGAAATTTGAAGAGATCAAAACGATCTGGAGTTAAACCTCCTGTAGTTTATTTATCTAGAGATTCACCTCTCTTCAAGGATGAACTGTCTGTTGATACTGAGCCTGGTAATTCCTTTGAAGTAGGGGAGGGTTGTAGATCACTTGAATCCAAAGATTCGCAATCACTCGTAAGAAAAAACAATAAGAGAGAAGCGCACCCTGCGATTGATCTTCCTGTTAGCACTGTTGCTGTGGAGACCATTGAAATTGCAAGGTTGGAAAACCATTCACCTAATGAGATGGTTGTTCAACATGTAAACCCAACTGTGCATATCATAACATCTGATGAGCAAACAGATACCACGGACATACAACCTATCGCAGAAAATAGGCAGCTGATTGTGAGGAATGAGAGAAACACTAGACAAAAAAATCTCCCATCATTGAAATCACGGTCAAGCCCATGCTTGCTGGTGTCGTCCTTGAAAAAAGTGAATGCCAAGCAAAAGAAATTGATTGAGGATATTGGCTTTGGATTTTTGTTCAACTTGGATATTGTTACCCTACCACTGCTTCTTTCATGTTGGTTAGTGGATCAGTTTGACCATAACAAGTGTTGCTTGGTGTTGGGTAATGGAGGCGAACTTGAAATTGCAGAAATAGACGTGCATATCACAATGGGATTCCCAATAGGGAAAGTTTTAGTGGGAAGAAAATCAGCTAAAGAGAATTTCAGTCTTGTGCAAGAGTGGAAAACCACATTTGATGTCCAGGACAATATAACAACGGCTATGGTGATGGAAAAATTGATAGCTGACACTGACTGTGGTGATCAATTCCTTCTGAACTTTATTGTTATTACCTTGTGTACATGCTCTAGCAACCATTACACACATAAAAGCAAATGTGTCTGATTTTGTTGCAAAATTTTACAGCAATGACGCTTGGCGGATGGCATATGCAGAAACAATATATCCAGTGTTGGATGAAGATGAAGGAAACATCCCTGATGTGATCAAATCTATCAACTCTTACCCCCCAGTAGTAAGAAAGAGAGCAGGAAGACCACCTACAAATAAAAAGCTTTCATTGGGAGAGTACAAGAGGAAGATGAAGCATTCAAAATAAGGTTGTCAGCACAATTTATGTCATCAGTATTATATAAGAATAATGTTAGTAGATAATACAGTTTATAAATTTGTAAATGACATTTATTTTTGAAAATAAACATTAATTCAATACTATAGAATAAAATTTGAAATTTTACCATGTAATAATACAAATTTGTATACTCTTTTCCATCTATGTCATAAATAGATAAAAATAAGATCTTGTTGCAAACAAAGTGTTGTTTTGTGCAATATATAAACAATCGTTGAGCAAAAATAAGACCATGTTGAGCAATAACCTATTAAGAAAATATGAAAACATAATTAGATAAAACTAAGATCTTGTTGCAAACAAAGTGTCGTTGTGTGCAATATATGTACTATCGTTGAGCAAAAATAAAGTGATGTTGAGCAAGTTTTCCCCATTCGTAATATGTTGTGCAGTTTTATTCTATTGATGAGCAAAAATAAGACCATGTTGAGCAATAATCTATTAAGCAACTATGAAAACATAATTAGATAAAACTAAGATCTGGTTGCAAACAAAGTGTTGTTGTGCAATATATGTACTATCGTTGAGCAAAAATAAGGTGATGTTGAGCAAGTTTTCCCCATTCGTAATATGTTGTGCAATTTTATTCTATTGATTAGCAAAAATAAGACCATGCTGAGCAATAATCTATTAAGCAACTATGAGAGCATAAATAGATAAAAATAAGATCTTGTTGCAAACAAAGTGTCGTTATGTGCAATATATAAACTATCGGTGAGCAAAAATAAGGTGATGTTGAGCAAGTTCTCCCCAATCATAATATGTTGTGCAATTTTATTCTACTAATGAGCAAAAATAAGACCATGTTGAGCAATAACCTATTAAGCAACTATGAAAACATAATTAGATAAAACTAAGATCTTCTTGCAAACAAAGTGTCGTTGTGTGCAATATATGTACTATCGTTGAGCAAAAATAAGGTGATGTTGAGCAAGTTTTCCCCATTCGTAATATGTCGTGCAATTTTATTCTATGGATGAGCAAAAATTTACTAAGCAAATATCAAACCATATATAAAGAAGGTAAGAACATGGTTCTAACAAATTCACAAGGGTCAAGCGTTGTGCAAATATAAACTATTGTTGAGAAAGAATAATATGATGTTGAGCAAATTTAAGGTATGGAATTATATGTAAAATAATAAGAAATAAATAAAGTCTAACAAAATTCCCGATTTTTGGGAAACAAAAAAAAGAAAAGGAAAACGGTTTTCCTAAAAAAATATAAAAAGGAAACAATGTAAATGCGTAAAACACTGTTCACGTTCGAGAAATTCTCCATCACTTTCGTTTAGTTTCATTCTCTAGCTAAATCTACTTTCTCCATTTCTCTGCGATATTTCTTGGGGCTTGATTTTAGATTTGTAAGGAGGAGATCTATCATATACATCAACATGTCTTCAGATCCGAAAGGTTTGATTTCGTGTTTTCTGTGTATTAAAGTTTAAATTAGAACGAGTCCTGTTTAGGGCTTAGTTTTTCACGAAAATTAGGAAAATCGCACTTATTCAATCGAATTTAATGTTTATAATCAAGCAGTTATTCAGCCTTACAAGAGCTACCATTGGTATTTCAATTACTTTCGCATAATAAATTCAAGTTAATGTGATTAATCTGGAGGCTGAATTTGGGAATTATAGAATTTGGGAATTTGGGAATTTGTTCGGCATAAACTACGGTCTCTTACAATGCTATTTCTTCAATTATATTTGTATAAATTGATTGTAAGTGTTCATTCTATAGGTAAACGTCCGCAGAGTGTAAGTGATTCACCTGTTCTACACAGTCCAAATAGAAATTTGAAGAGATCAAAATGATCTGGAGTTAAACCTCTAGTAGTTGATTTATCTAGGGATTCACCTCCCTTCAAGGATAAACTGTCTGTTGATACTGAGCCTGGTAATTCCTTTGAAGTAGGGGAGGGTTGTAGATCACTTGAATCCAAAGATTCGCAACCACTTGTAAGAAAAAACAGTAACAGAGAAGTGCACCCTGCGATTGATCTTCCTGTTAGCACTGTTGCTGTGGAGACCATTGAAATTGCAAGGTTGGAAAACCATTCACCTAATGAGACGGTTGTTCAACATGTAAACCCAACTGTGCATATCATAACATCTGATGAGCAAACAGATACCACGGACATACAACCTATCGCAGAAAACAGGCAGCTGATTGTGAGGAATGAGAGAAACACTAGACAAAAAAATCTCCCATCATTGAAATCACGGTCAAGCCCACGCTTGCTGGTGTCGTCCTTTAAAAAAATGAATGCCAAGCAAAAGAAATTGATTGAGGATATTGGCTTTGGATTTTTTGTTCAACTTGGATATTGTTACCCTACCACTGCTTCTTTCATATTGGTTAGTGGATCAGTTTGACCCTAACAAATGTTGCTTGGTGTTGGCTAATGGAGGCGAACTTGAAATTGCAGAAATAGACGTGCATATCACAATGGGATTCCCAATGGGGAAAGTTTTAGTGGGAAGAAAATCAGCTAAAGAGAATTTCAGTCCTGTGCAAGAGTGGAAAACCACATTTGATGTCCAGGACAATATAACAACAGCTATGGTGATGGAAAAATTGATAGCTGACACTGACTGTGGTGATCAATTCTTCTGAACTTTATTGTTATACTAGACTCTATCTTGATTGATACACTAGGAAACGGGCATGCCAACCATAGTTTAATAAGAGTAGTTCCTGAATTTGGTGACCTGAAAGACCTAAATTGGTGTCCTCTTGTGTTGAAAAGTTTGGTCGATGCAAAAAGAAGCTGGGAAAAGAACAAGAATGGCCATTTCAGAGGGCCTCTATTATTCTTGGTTGTAAGTATTTTTTTCAAACCTTTGCTCTGATGTTAACTTAATTTCTTTACCATGTCTAGGTAGTACAAATGTCACCCTCTACTTTTATCTACATGTCTACAGTATTCTTTATGTCAGCATTCCCTGCTCCATCGTTATACTGATATATGTTTATCCCCTTGGTGTGTCAGTTGTTTTACATGGATAAGGTGAAATTATTCACAAGCACAGCGCTAAGAAGAATGACTCGTTCTTTCCCAGTTTTCATTGGCATAAATTACAAAATCTTGCGCAAACGAGAAACTGATGATATAAGTACTGGAGGCTTTGGACGTGGCTTAGTCCAGGCTCGCCAAGTTGTTCCTCAACATCAAGACATACCATATACAGCTTGTCCACACACTACTGCAGAAAACGATGAAGGCACCAGTCGCCCTGCGGCTCCAGAAAAACAGCCGCCCCCAGTTGAGGTCTATATGAATTATTTAAACCAATTCAATGTAATATTAGTGCAGTATAGCAATGTTCTAATATTTACTGATGACTTTTTATTCTTATTTTTTATGTGATGTTATCTTCTAGAGTTGGATAAAGTTGTTTGCTCAAAAGACTTCTGCACTTGCATCTGCTTTTTCGGATTTTGCTGAGTGGTCTACGATAGTCCTGATTGAACTACAACATGATGACAAGGTGAAAAGACTTCTACGTGGAGCAAACCAGCTTTTAGGGATGGAAAATGTCAATTTTGAGGCTCCTATGGCTACAGATGCTGCTGACATGTCAAATATGAATGACCCTGTAAGCCCATATTTTACCGAATCCCAAGAGAAATTCTGGGCAGACCCTGTTTTATTAGATTGCATTACTCAGATCGAAATGGCATATCAGAACAAGCAAAAAATGAAATCAAATATCAAAGTGGACGGGGAATTTTCCTTTGATATATTTCTAGATGATCCTGTTTTTAAGAAAGATGAAGGGACATCATTGAACACATCGGTTGAAATGAAGAATGCTAATGAAGCAACCCAGGCTCCCCCAGACAGCCATGGCCAGTCTCCAATACAATAGGGTGTTGAAGCTACTCCTAATCCCCTACCCACTCAATTTAAAGCTGATACTCCACCGGTGAACCCTTTTGGAGATACAATAAAATGCATTCCCCCTGCTGCCTTGCCACCAAGAAGGTCGCCACGGATCAACATAGTTGATGGAAATGCTGCAGAACCACTTAATAACATGAAGAGAGAAGAAGCTACAAGGAGAGCACATAAACCTTCTGCATCTTTGAGAAGCCCATATTACTCGCGTGTTGTTGACATTACAGATCCTATCTCTGAAATTGAGTGCACTGTTTCAGCCTATCTAGCAATGAAAACACCTCACAGCATGTAAGTTTCATTTTAAACTTAATTTTCTTAATGTATGTTCAGTGACAAGTAAAAGATTATTTTCATATAATCCATCTTCAAAATGATTGACATTGCAGGGAAATTTTATTTAAGCACAAGTCTGTTGAAATTGTTAGAACAGACATGGCTACGCTTGAGGATGAAACCCACTTGTCTAGTGTCATTATTGATGCATGGACAGCTATCCTCAACCACAAGGAACAGTATAAAAGTGCTCAATCACCAGCAAGACTATTTGTCAATATCAACAAAACTGTAATATTTTTACAATTTTATCTTTCAATTACACTCCATTGTTAGCCGTTATTACAATTCGTCTGTTTTTTTACTAATTTCTATTCTTAATCCAGTTTAATGTAGAGAGTGTATCAGTACGAGCTTGTGATGAACAGTTCCAGAGGTTTAACCTCCACATTGATACTGTATTGTCATTGTCACCACACCTTTCTTTGAAGGATATAGACATGGTACTCCCTTGCAATTAAATAAATAAAGTTCACAAGACCAATCACTAATGTTTATTTGTTTTTTATTATGTTGATTAGATTGTATTTGGGGTTGAACGAACAGAGACTATGTCATGGTTGTCTTCAACTTTAAAAACAAAGTGGTCCAAATTGTTGATGTCACACCATCTTGCGCTGATCCAATTAGCCCCTTCCCATCACCCTTTGAATGTTTGGTAAGTTTTACTACTGATATCTAATATTTCTTTCCTTGTCTTAATTTCATTTAAATATCAACTCATTTTATAATTAAAATTACATGAATTATAATTCAATCCATGCAGGGAGATATGCTGATTGCTTATCTAACAGATAAGGGACTCTGAGCAAAGGCAGAAATAGTGTCAGCTGCCCCATCATCAAAAGTCCCCATCACATGGGCTGGAGAGGAGAAAGTTGAACATTCTGAGGTATGCCTCATGCGCCACATGGAGACCTTCTTTGGGACAGAGAGAGGGTACAAGTGTGGATTGGAAAAGGGCAATTTCAAGAATATTTCAAAGCTAGGGGTGAAGTATCTGACAGATATAGTATGTTCAGAGTTGAATGAAGTGAACGCAGATGTTGTGAAGGCAGCAAAATCCCATGCAAGAATGACTTCAAAAGGAATTCAGGGGCAGAAACTAAATCTTGGTTGAACAACCACAACGCAATTTCGTGTTTTATTTGCAAACTTTAGAATGTATTTTGGTGTAGACAGTTATGTACTCTGCTTCTGAACAGTTTTTTTGTACCAATTAAGACAGTTGTTGTCCCTGTGGTCAGTTTTCTCGTACCCGTTAAGACATTTGTTGTCCCTGTGCTTTTTTGATGGATAGTGTTTGTCAAGATGCATACAACTATAATTGCTTCTAAACAGTTGTGTTTGTTCTTCAATGTGTCAGCACAATTCTCTGCCCCGGTAATCAAGTGGTCTATGTTATTATAAAAGTTGATTTAGTGATATCCATTCGTTTGTTGTGCAATTATAAACTATTGTTTAGCAAAACTAAGATGATGTTGAGCAAATTACCAGTAACATAAAAACTTAGTTAAACAGTGTCAGCACTACTTTTACCAAAACAATCCACAAACTAATCAAATGTGTCCGCAGTATCACAAGAGATAGACGTAAAACTTCAGTAACAATTTATAATTTGAAATATGAGGAAGGAAATTACAAAATAATTATATGATTATTATGATATTAATATGTTGCATCATATCATTAGGATGGAACACATATAAACTAAAATAACAAACAAAAAATACATTCAACATATAAATAAGTACCAATGTTATCACTTATTAATATAGTAGAACTACAGTCCTAAGAAGTCATCAATCTTCTTCCTCCTTTCCATTTCTGCATCTAAAACCTCTTTAACACACCCCATTAGATTGTCCTTTGCGTCTTCAAACAACTGTCTTTGATTGCCCAGTTCTCTTTCCATCTGTATAAAAGATAAAATACAAGACTCAATCACAGAATGGGAAAAAAATTTATGGATAAAACTTCAAATATCACCTTTGATAATGCTTCACCGTCTTCATCTTTGGACGCAATCCGAATGTGATATTCAGTTGCTATTATTGATCTTTGGTATTCCTCATATAATGTGTAATGAACCACGACAGCTTCCAACAACTCGGCCCTGCGAGCCTCTTTGTTAGTCTCGCATGCTTCATCAACTAGATTCATGTGATAACCACGGTAAACAACACCATCCAGCACGTCCATCAATTGATGGAAACTCATGCAAAACCCGATAGTGTTACCATAGTTCATCTTTTTAGAGAGGGATATGTTAGCAGTGTGGTTAAAGGGTCTGGTATATTGATTTATGTTAAAACCAGTTTTCAGACGCCAATGGATAACAAAGAATGATAAATGGATATATATATAGGCAACAATTAGACAGTTTTCATCTTGTCACAGTTATTTGTGACAGTTCATTACAGATTAACTATAAAAAAAACTGTCAAAACTGTAAAACTATAAACTGAAAACGGATTACAGTTATTTGAGTTACAGTTATCGTTGGTGGACGTTAACTAACTCGTGTTAGCACTACTTTTGGCCTTATCCACCTAGTGTCATCACAAAAACGTCAAAACCAGAAAACAGCCAAAATTATAAGAATAGTGTCACCAATAGATCCAACTACTCTAACCAACAATGTAAACAATGTAACAAAAGACTTTGAACACTTGCCAATTCGTGCAACAGCATACACTTGAAAATCACAAAAAGAATAGAAGCCCAGGGTCCCAAGTAAATGCACCTAATATCAGTGTCAGCGCTACTTTGGGACTTACCAAACTAGTGTCACACACATAAGTTTCAATATCAAAAAATGTCAAGCCATAAACTTCAATAGCAGAAACCACCAATATGATCAACTAGTGTCACACCAAATGTCCTACTTAAATATCAAAGATTACTATAATTTGAATAGAAATCAGAAAGAAATGTGATCAAGGATAAATTTCATTCATAAAATGTATTTTAGGTTACATCAGTACCATACAAAATTAGATACTGCACTTATATCATATACAGCTAGAGTTCTGCTCGGCAAAGAGGACAGTTGTTTTGAACTAAAAGCCAAGATCGTAAACAATTTGGATGAAAGTGATGTTGGCATGGCGTTTGAAGAACAGGATCTGACTCCAACATTGGAAGCAGGCATATTGTACATTCTTCATCATCAAGATCAAGGTGATATATCTCCCTTAATCCGTCAACATCCATAGGCTCTGGAGGTGCTGGATGATCTGCTTGGTCAACCTCCATATGAATGTCATCGTTTATGTCGGACTCATAGCTTGAATCAGAAGAAGAGTCGTCATAAAAATGTATATTGATGGTGATGTTGGGGCAAAGACCATACTCAACAAGATCAGCATCAGCGTCAAACCAACTTCTAGTGTAATCCATTAGAAGCCGATTGGCTACCTAGTTTATAACCTCAACAGTTACTCCTACATCCTGTAGCACTTCGTTGCAGCGGGCTAGACTCATAGGCATACCATTCCAAGTAGACGTATGATAGAATGTTAAGGGAATGCTGTCAGAGTGGATGGACACAACAAGTAGACTCGGTCCATACCAGTATGACTCAGATGCTGATATTTCAACTTCATAAGTACCAACAAAATGTAGTCGTAATCTAGTTCAGTATAGGTTGGGAATGCCATTGAAAGAGAGAAAACCTACACAGACAAAATCAAAATATACTCATATATTAGACATTCACTTAAAAATAAAACATTACATCGATATTAATAAGAAATAAACATTTCAGAAAGACAAAAGAGAAAAAATGTCTGAAAAACTGGAAAAACCCTAACCGATGACTTTTAATGACAGTAAGAATCACACAACACCCACAGAATATAATGCAATACGAAATAAGCAAGACAAACACCAATATATGAATATTAATAGACTAAAAACCAAGGGGAAGTTCAACGAAAATCGGAGAATACAACAATAAGAAATTTGCTGAAACAGTACATCAAAATAACCGATAACGTTTTTTTTAAAGGAAGCAAACAGAAAGGAGTACATACCACAACCGGAACCGCACCTTGAGAAGAAGAAATCTTAATGAGAACGAGAGAGGATGAAGATGAACAAGAAGAAGGAGGTGAAACGACTTGCAGACAATCTGAACAACGTTTAAGCACCGTATAAATAAGCGGGAAATGGGCCAGGCATCTCTGAACTAAGCCCAACAGCTATGTTGAAGGCAATATCAAAAATGTAAAGATTTGTGCAAAATTAATCTGTTGATAAGCAAAAATAAGATCATGTTTAGCATATTTTCACCAATAGCCGGTGTTGTGAAATTTTAATCTGATGATGAGCAAAAATAATACCATGACGCAAAAACAAAATTATTGGAAAATTATAAAATTATATTGACAAAAAATATAATCATTATGAGAATATTTCAAAAGGATCGATTGTTGTGCAACTATAAACTACTATTGAGCAAAAATAAGGTGATGTTGAGCAAAATTACACCAATCACCCCACACATTGTGCAACTTTATTCTATCATTGAGAAAATTAAGACCACGTTGTGTAACACTCTATTAAGAAACTATAAAATTATATTGACAAATAAAATTGAATCATAATGGACAAAATTTCACAAGTCTCAAGTGTGATGCAAAAATAATCTATTGTTGAGCAAATATAAATTACACAACATACACTCCCAAAATCATAGAATACAAGACTAGTATCACCACTAGTTGTAACTAATACAAGTTTGGTGTAATACTATGTGCATTAAACACCTCTAGCAACCACATACACTTCAAAATGAAAAAATACAAGTGTAGGGTTACCACTATTTGTAACTAGTATCAGTGTCGTTACTACTTTGGGTCTAAAACACCTAGTGTCACCACATGAAATTCAATATCAAAAACGATCAAACTGGTGACACCACAAATTCAAACTAATATAACCCACAATGTCAACAATAATATGGGCATTAAACTCCTCTTTCACCCCATACACTTAAAAAAAAAAATACAACGCTCGTGTCATCACTACTTGTAATATAATATGAGTGACACCAATACTTTACATCTCAACCAGATAGTGCCCACCACATACACTATAAAAAGAAAAAAATTACAAATACATACACTTCAAAAATCATAGAATACAAGACTTCAATATCAGGGGGGGGAACCAGTGTCACCACTAATTGTAACTGATATCATTGTCAGCACTACTTGGACACCAAACACCTAGTGTCACCACACACAATGAAAAATCAAAAAATACAAGTATGGTGTCGCCATTACTTTAAACTAATCGGACAAGAAATGTCAACAACTTTGGGCATTAAAAACCTCTTCACAAAATATACACTTGAAGAACAAAAAAAACTAGGCCACTGTCACCACACATAATATATAAGCATATTCATCAAAGTTTAGGTGGTCTTTGTTCCTCAAATAAAACACAGTATCATATGCAAACAAATATAACAGTGCACGAATTTCATTAATATTATACATTTACAAACACCAGTTATGACAAATAGTTACAAAATACATTGGTATGATTGGAATGGAAATCAGATACAAAAAGGTGCCAGACACCAACTTCCATTCATACCATACATTCCATTATATTAACTATCACAAAATAGGTGCAACTACAATGTCTTTTCCAAGCACATATACATTACAAATATGCCTAAAAGGGTGATCGACATAGTGGACAAATGGGTTGATACGACGCCCACTCTAGAAGACACCCTGCGTGGAAGGTATGATCACACAGTGTCCGAAGGACAGGCATTTTGATTGCAGCATCTGATCAAAACATATTGAGCACTGGTCCCAATCCTGTTCTAGTTGAGGTGGCTCTTGTAAATTGCCATTTTGGTCTGCATTTTCTGGAGAAGCTGGGGGATCCACATCCTCTTCAGAGTCGATGCTCATCTCAGATTGAGAGCTTGAATCAGAGCTCATGTCATTTTCAAAGTCTTCAATGTAACGTACATCGATAATGAGATCTGGGCAGAGACCATATTCAACGAACTCAGGATCGCCTATTGTTCAACAGGTTGGCTACTTGAGTTCGAACCACAGCAGTGACCCCTGCTTTAACCTATTGTTCAACAAAAATATGATCATGTTGAGCAAATTTCCACAAATCGACCATGGTGTGCAATTTAATTCTAATTATGCCCAAAAAAAAGACAACATCATGAAAAAAATATATTTAAAAATTCAAAAATTTTATTAAGGAAAAATAATACCATATTGGGCACAAATTCACAAAGATCAATTGTTGTGCAAAATTTAACCTATTGTTCAACAAAAATATGATCATGTTGAGCAAATTTTCACCAATCGACCATGGTATGCAATTTAATTCTAACGACGACCAAAAAAAAGGCAGCATCGTAAAAAATATATATTTAAAGATTCAAAAATTATATTAAGGAAAAATAAGATCATATTGAGCGCAAATTCACAAAGATCAATTGTTTTGCAAAATTTAACCTATCGTTCAGCAGAAATATGATCATGTTGAGCAAATTTTCGCCAATCAACCATAGTATGAAATTTAATTCGTACAATAACCAAAAATAAGACAGCAGCGTAAGAAAATATATATTTAAAAATTCAAAAATTTTATTAAGGAAAAATAGGATCATAATGAGCAAAAATTCACAAAGATCAATTTTTGTGCAAAATTTAACCTATTGTTCAGCAAAATACAACAACAGTCTCAACACTGCTTGAAACTAACATCAGTGTGACCGCTATTTTCGTACTTAGCCACCTGGTGTCAGCCCATAATGTTCACTTGTCTATTTTGAGCACTTAATTTGTCAGATTACATCCAAACTTCCCCATTTACACAACAACAACCTATCTAACTACTGGTTTTAAAATTTAAAACTCCAAGTTTCTTTGATCAGATCTGCACACATGAGTTCTCTGAAACGAAAGATCTTTTCGTTGTTGAAACTTTTAACATCTCCCCCAAATACAGAAGCTTCAATCGCTTTTAATGTAAACACACCACATGAAGCCCTGTAGACAAAAAAAGAAATAATGTAATGTAAGAACATAAATAACAAGTATCTAAACATAACCAAAGAACAAAACAAGATAACAAATAGATACCCAGTAGAATCATGCATTAAACCAGGAACCATGTATAGCTGGAAAGGAGAGGAATCGAAGTTTTCAAATAGCCCAGCCTTTGCCAAATGAATTGGGAGCCAACTAGCAAACGGTTGCAATTGTTCTTCAAGAACACCTTCTCTAACAGCAGGGACATTGCAATCGAAAATGCTGATTACCCTATCCTCAATTTTAATCTCCAACGCCACCCAGTGCTTGTTTATCACGTTGAAAATTGTGTAGATTTTCTTTACAGATGCCCATGGCTTCCCATAATCAGCAGGGCACGTACCGACAAAATACTCCTCGGTGCTGGATTCAAGAGCTATGTCTTCCCGATAACTTGAAGCATAGTCAGGAAGGTACTTTAGATAAAATAGCCAATCAAGAACAAGAACATCTCGATACTTGACAGGGTCCTCATGAATGCGCTTTCTAATGTGAATCAAACCTGCTTCTAGATGCTAAACAAAGTAATAAAAAAGTGAATTCAACAATCAACTAATACAATAAAATCTAATCCACAAATATATATATATATATACTGCAGAAATACAACCAGTTATTACTTGACAATCAAACCACATATTCTTCAATAAAATGTGCTGGAAAAACTTTCTATCAAACCTTGAGATTGGACCAGCAATGGAAAAATTCCTACCAAAGATTACACAAAGCGAAAAAAATATATATATAGCATGAGATGCTGTAACTAATACAATAACAACATCATTTCAAACAAAATACTAAACATAAAAATAAACCATACCTTTGCTTCTTTACGAGTCCATAAATAAATTCATGATCTTCCGAGATGATCAGTGATTTCTTAGGGGCATGCTTTGGCATCCTCACTTTCTTCACTTCCTCAACTAAACCATACAAGAATGTACTGTTTGATGGGATAAGATTGGAAGCCTTTAGTTGGTCAACTTCGATTTGGATTGCAGGATCCTTGGCGACCGAATCCCAATCAACACCTGCACCCTTGTCATCATCATTGTCGGACAGACAAATGTATTTTTCCAGGGATGGGTCAACCGTAACTCCAGCAACTTTACCATCAGTGCCTTCGCCTTCATACTTTGTAGATTGAGGCACTTCAACTGAAGTTGCTGGAATCCCAACCTCATCTCCAAGAACCTTAAATTCGGTGTCAGCAACAACAGGTGGAGACTCCTTACTCACTCCTGGAACCTCAGTACTTACTGATGGCAAAGACACGGGCACAACTTCATCAGAAGCGGGAGATGATTTCAACATTAACTCCTCATCAGGGAAAGACTGCTGAAGATCAGACACAACATCATTCAAAATTTTGTTCACATCTTCAACAACAGCCTTCACAGGTGTGGCCTGGGGCTCACCACCATTGACACGTTCATCATCACCTCTCACAGGAGTGCCGTCAGGCTTGCCAGGAACGTGCTTATCATCAGCCTTCACAGGTGTGTCCCGGGGCTTACCACCCCTGACATGTTCACCATCAACTATCGCAGGAGAGCTCGCAGACTTACCAACAAAGTGCTTATCATCAGCCTTCACAGGTGTGCCCTGAAACTTACCACCATTGGCGCTTTCATCAACAACAACCGCAGGAGAGCTCGCAGACTTACCAGCAATGTGCTTATCATCAGCCTTCACAGGTGTGTCCAGACACTTAGCACCACTAACACTTTCATCATCAACTTTTGCAAAAGTGTCCTTACCATCAGGCTTGACAGGGTTTGACTGCAACCTCTCAAACAAAGCCTCATAATTAGCAACCCTAACCTCAAGCTCATCGTACCTCTTCGCCATCTCACCAAACACTTGAATGCTCCCCTTCAACTCAACAATCTTTGTTTCAATTGCATCAACCCTCGCAGACAACAGATGCATAATTTTAGGGACCTCTTCAAGCTTCTCAATCCTCCTATAAATCTCCTTCACCCAGTCAGGATGAGATGGGAGAGAAGAAGCAAAAGCATCACCATGCGTTTTGGGAGGCAACTCACAAGTTGAATCATCGTTAGCATCCATTTGAGGAGAAACATCTTCAATAACTTCCACTTTCTCTGATGACACTGCTATTTTGTCAAATTCATCACTTGAAATGCGAACATCTTCATTTTCACAAGCAGCAGATGTTTGCCCAAGCACAAACCGCCCATCAACAAAATCATGTGCTTCAACACTCCCCCGGGGTGACCTCAGCACAGAAGGGGTCGGTACCTCACCCTCTCCATCACTGTCACCAGAAGGTGTCTCGACTCCTTCAACGGTGTCACCACAATCAATGACATCTGCAAGCTCGGCCAAAACGTATAGCCTCGCAATTTGACAAGCATCCAATTTATCGGATTTAGGGGAATGGGTGTCAGCGGCCAAAACATCAACCTTGTCGTCGCAAACAGGAACTTCACCACAAGATTTGGAAGAAGGGGTATCGGCAGTAAAATCTTCACCCTTGTCATTACCAACACTGACTTCACAATCAAATGTAGAGATTGCACCATGAATATCTACGGGCTCCACTCCATGGGAACCCTCAGTATCAACAACAGGAACTGAAGGAATAACAAAAGACTTGTCAACAGTACTATCATATACAGGCCTACCACTACCCACACCACCATTCTTCTTCACCTTATACCTTTGCTGATAGACAATATTCAGCGGGACATCATCTTCTAATAGATCACATGAATCACTACCCAACCGACATCTCTTGGAAGGTGAAGCAACCACATCAACCTCCTTATGCAAATCTGTGTCAGCAGTAACTCTCTTCACGTCCTTAGAAGGAATAACTCTACCACCTGTCCTCACTGCTGAAGCCTTCTATCGAGGCGTCTGTACATCACTCTTGACAGATTTTTTACGGTCTAAAGCAATGTATGGATTGAATAAAACATGACTTGCAGAACGACCCCTCCTCAGGGGAACCCGTTCCTCAGAGGTATTGCTGGACTCCACCTTCTATTTCTTTTTACCACCCATCCCTCCAATGGAAGATTTCCTCTTCTTTGAGGTCCCTACATCTTCTTTATCCCCCTCAGGGAAAACTTCAAAAGCAGTTTCAAAGGACTTATCATCCTGTTTCTTTCTAGCAGCCTTGCCTCTCTTCACAGGTGTCTTCTTCTTTGAGGTCTCGCCTTCATCATGTTTCTGCAAGACATTAGCTTCTTCATCCTCTACCTGGAGAGCCCTGTTTGAAAACTTAGCTTCATATGCCCTTCTACGAACACGACGACTCTCATACAAAGTCGCATCAACAGGTCCAGAAACTATTTCTTCAACTGATGCATCAACTACTGCATCAACTACAGCATCAGCTTTTTCACCAGCAAACGCCATTCTTTCGGTGCGTGCAAACTCCCCATAAATAGGGAACAACGGAGTCTGGACAAAACGCATGTATCAGAATAAAAACCCAAAGATGCATCAAATAAAAATGTTATTTCAGAGAGAAAATATAAAAATATTACCAAATCGCCATGAAAGAACTTCTCAGCTTCAGCGTATACTTGGCTATAATCACATTGCTAGTGCAACAAGTATGGATCTCTATCAGGCATCTTAAAATTACAGTCAAAATTAACGGAGATAGCTGGAAAAGCTTCTAATATCCAAGCCTGTTACAAAAGAAAACTCGTTATGACACTACAAAACAATATTTAAATAATGCTCACATAAGCATTAAAGTTGTGCTGACACAGACAAAAAAATGATGACATAAGACATGCAATAACTAAAGCACAATACCTGGAATTCAAGGCAATACCCATACATTTGATAAGAACCCCTAACCCCATTATGATCTGCAACAGAAGAACTCTTCAATGACTTCAACAAACGAGTTTATGACTCTCTACCCCAAGGATATAGTTCAAACTCCTTCTCGTTGCATGCAAGAGATAAGAATTGTGCACTTACAACTTCTGACCTCCTATAAACAATTAACCTCTCAATCAGCAACAACTTTGCCATAATCAACTTCTTCTTAGACATCTTTTTCTCAGATATGAAACGATCAAGTAACTCATCATGAGTCATTTTCTTCTGCCCAAAAAATTCAAATATTGACACTTTCTTTGGGATATTACAAACACGGTCTTCACAAGGAAGGCCTGTAATAACATGAAACTCAGCAATTGAAAAATGTGCAAGATGTCCACCAACTCTAAATCACAACTCATTCTCTTTTTGTGTTTGTACTTGATGGAGCACCATTTGATGCATAAGCTGAAAATTCGTAACCATTTTGGTGCCTTGCGTCAGCACCCATCCAACGCAACTTTTTTGCAGAGTATTATAGTGAGAAGGACACAAATGCTCCTTGATCAGATCACAGACAGAAGGATATGATTATACGTTGGATCTACAACGAAATCGCTCAGAAACATGAATGCAATATTCCAAACCCTGATCAATAACAGACAATTAAGCACAAAAACAACCATCAGATTAAGAAAAAACTACAACTTGCTCATCAAACTAAAAAATAACTTACATCAGAACTAGGATAAGAGGTGGATGAATAAGAAGATTGAGTTCCTGCAAGAAACAACATACAGAACAATGTAAATACACAGTAACAGAATCTGTGATGACACAAACAACCATAAACAATAACAATAAAATGTTACAAAGACATAGTAAAATAACATAAACATCACAAAACACAACACAAAATATCAAATCCAAACACAGACATTGTTGGAACTACAATAAACTAACACAAAAACAGACAGTGTCAGCCCCATTCACATGAACATAGCAGCAGATAAGTACAGTATCATCAACAAAAACAATCGAAAGCATGGAAAACAGATTCACATACACGAAGAACGCTAAAAAGGCACTTACAAAGTTCCACACCGCAAAATTGACGAAAAGAAACAGTTCAAATCAACGAATTTACATATGCAACTTCCATAAACTACGGAAAGTACTAAAAAACGCACATAAGTATGCATATAAAGCATCGATTTAACCATAGATTGTCAATATTATAATGAAAAAACAATAAAATCAACATAAACAAACTTAATCCAAAACCCTAGCACGACAAATTTCGCAAAAATCCACCAAATTTATACCTGAGCTGCTGGATGACGACATTGAAGTAAACGATGCAAACTCCGAACTTTACCGAAGCAAGGAAGAACAATCGAGCGAATCAAGCCGGAAAAAGCACCAAGCCGGAAAACGAACAACGAACCAAGCCAGGGAACCTAAGATGAAAAACTTCGAGCAAAGAGAGAGTTGGAAAGAGGAGGAAATCGATTTTCTCGGAAACAGGAAAAACTATCCGTACAAAGCGAAATTAGGTATATATAGGGGCCATTTTGCAAAATTGTCCAAATACGCGTCCATTTTGCAAAAACGTCAAAATAAAGTACGTGCCTATTTTGCAAATTTTTTCGACAAGTTAACATGTTTGAAAGAACACCTTCCATTTTACAATATTCTCAATAATTTATCTGAATAAAAAAACCATTTTTCTCTGTTCAAAGTAGATTCGCATAACTGATTTTTTTTTCTTTTTACTCTAATTAGATACGTTTTCATATACAAAATCTCTGATTTTATTTTAGAGATTATCTCTACTTTAGATGAACACGTTAGGTAGTTTCTCAATTAGAGAGATATCAGGTTCTCAATCCAGTAAAATCAAGTGCTCTGTTTCTCAATCCATATCTACTCAGACTTATATCTATTATACACTCGAGCCAGTATTGCTCACACCACAACCAGCTTCGACCTGACACTGCTGCCCGAATCAAATCACCACCATAAGACTTCCAATAGCTCAATCTCCCTTAAAATATTTTTAATTCTTTCTTCTATACATTCACCTTCCTGGGTTGGCAAGATAGTTTTCAGCCTATTGTGGACCCTCATGAACTTCGACAAGTATGAGGTAGTTTGGTGTACCATAATCCCCATTTCAATTGCTCCTTTACATCTATCAACTAATCATTTTCTACGGAAATATACTATAACAAATCGTGGTAAGTCCATCACTCCAATTCCCGTCAGACATCGTACGACATCCACAATGGAACTTTCAAACGGTATTCCTTTGTTTACATTCTCAAACCCGTATGAACAACTTTATTTCAATTATATAGCTCCCTACACATTACCATGTACCATTAACTATTTTTTTATGCCACAGGGAGAGGTAATACAGTTATCCCAGAATCTACCAAACATAAAAGGACCCCTCTGATGGACATTTCTAATGGTATTTTTTCCCCTTATTCAATATTTCAATCATTGTTTTGATGTTGGTTTAATTACTCTCATAATTTTTCCGATATATTGATGTTCTTTTTTTTCACACCTCAAGCTAATTGTGTGACCCCACCTTCTTCAAGTCGTCGTTTCACACCTATTTCTTACGATGAGACTATTGTTATTTATTTATCCAAATACCACAATCCGTAATCTACACATATTGAATGATGTCCATGTTAAATTTGGGTACATGATATTTAGGGTCGGACCCTCCCCAGTAGAGCGTGGTTCTTACACCTTACCGAAAAAGCTCCACTTGCAGTGAAAGATATCAATGGCATCAAAACGTTAAAATCGAGAATGTGGCATTTAATGACTAACCATGACTTTCTTTATGACTAACCATAACTCTCTTGCTTTTTTTAATGTGTTTTGTGAGTGAAGGGAATACAACTATGGAGGTTTGAATGTTGTAATGGTCCATGTGAAACTTTTTGCATTTTCCCCATTTAGTTCTTGGTTATCTTGAAATCATGTCAAATTTATTTTCGATGTAAACATTTATTTACAATATGATATAATGTATCTACTAATATATTATTTTGCTTTTCTAATTTCCTTTTTTTATTGTAAATGCGCCATGGCGCGGGGATATAACTAGTTTATACAATAAAAAATATATATATATTGTAATCAATTATCGAGCTATTAATAGTTAATGTTATTTCTAAACAAAATAAAATTTTCAATGATCAAAGTGAAAACTTAAAACCCTTAGTGCATAAGTGCATTCATATTTCTTGGATATTCAACCCAAGAGAAACTATATTCATGATCTATGATAGCCTCAACTACCAGCCTTGGAGTCTCCTTCTTGTTCTCCTTCTTGTACTCAACACACTGAAGATGTTCTTGTATCTAGAAATTTAGAAAAGATAAATTGTAACTAACTCAAAATTTTGAACAACAATAACGAACAACAAGCCATAACTATAGAAATAAACTTGATAATGACATATGAACAAACTTGATTAATAGCATATGAACTCAGAAATCCGAATAACAAGCAATAATTATCTCACAGATCAGGAAAAACAAATCAGTTCTTCCCCTAACAGATTCGGACAGATTCACAAAACTAAAGTTCCCCTAATAGATTCGTACATATTCAAACTTATGAACTCAAAAATCTGAATAACAAGCAATGACTAACTCACTGTAAGTCTGAAACACAGTAGGAGATTCACAAAAACCGATTCACAAAAACAGTAGGGAGGCTACAACCGTTCGAGACCTCGAGTTGCAGCAGATTCGGAAACTTACCTTCAGTAGGAGATTCTGACAAGGTAATACTATCTTCTTTCTCCATGTTTACAGACTACAATCGTTCGAGACTTCGAGTTGCAGTAGAGGTGGAGGGAGGCCGGAGTTGCAGCTGAGGTGGGTGGTAGCGGTGGTGGTGGCCTGGTAGGGGTCGGACCAGACTGGTGAAGGTAAGACCGAACTGGTAGGGGCGGTAGCGATATCGGTGGCGGTGGCCTGGTAGCGGTGGTGTTGGCCTAGTAGGCGGTTTACTCGCCTAGGGTTTTTTTACAATGAGGGGCGAGGGTTTGTGAGACTAACGTTGTTTCAAATTGCAATTGGGAATTTGGGAGTTGGGACCTCAGTTCAGCTTTCTTTCTTTATTTTTTTTTACCATTTTATTATTTTGTTACTTTTATATTTCCCTAATTCCCTCCTATTTTTTTCTCCTTTCCCACCTCAAATTTCATTCCCTCCCAAAAAATTTTCATTCCCTCTTATTAGGTGATCTGTTTCTCAATCCATATCTACTCAGACTTATATCTATTATATACTCGAGTCAGTATTGCTCACACCATAACCAGCTTCGACCTAACGCTGCTGCCCCAATCAAATCACCACCATAAGACTTCCAACAGCTCAATCTCCCTTAAAATATTTTAATTCTTTCCACTATACATTCACCTTCCTGGGTTGGCAAGATAGTTTTCAGTCTGAGCCTATTGTGGACCCTCATGAACTTCCACAAGTATCAGGTAGTTTGGTGTACTATAATCCCCATTTCAATTGCCCCTTTATATCTATCAACTAATCATTTTCTACGGAAATATACTATAACATATCGTGGTAACTCTGTCACTCCAATTCTCATCAGACATCGTACGACCTCCACAATGGAACTTTCAAACGGTATTCCTTTGTTTACATTCTCAAACCCGTATGAACAACTTTATTTCAATTATATAGCTCCCTACACATTACCATGTACAATTAACCATTTTTTTTTTGCCACAGGGAGAGGTAATACAGTTATCCCAGAATCTACCAAACATAAAAGGACCCCTCTAATGGACATTTCTAACGGTAGTTTTTCCCCTTATTCAATATTTCGATCATTGTTTTGATGTTGGCTTAATTACTCTCATAATTTTTCCGATATACTGATGTTCTTTTTTTTCACACCTCAAGCTAATTGTGTGACCCCACCTTCTTCAAGCCGTCGTTTCACACCTATTTCTTACAGTGAGACTATTGTTATTTATTTATCCAAATACCACAATCCGTAATCTACACATATTGAATGATGTCCATCTTAAATTTGGGTACATGATGTTTAGGGTCGGACCCTCTCCAGCAGAGCGTGGTTCTTACACCGTACCGAAAGAGCTCCGCTTGCAGTGAAAGATATCAGTGACATCAAAACATCAAAATCGAGAATGTAGCCTTTAATGACTAACCATGACTTTCTTTATGACTAACCATAACTCTCTTGCTTTTTTTAATGTGTTTTGTGATTGAAGGGAATACAACTATGGACGTTTGAATGTTGTAATGGTCCATGTGAAACTTTTTGCATTTTCCCCATTTAGCTCTTGGTTATCTTGAAATCATGTCAAATTTATTTTCGATGTAAACATTTATTTACAATATGATATAATGTATCTACTAATATATTATTTTGGTTTTCTTATTTCCTTTTTTTAATGTAAACGCGCCATGGCACGGGGATATAACTAGTTTATACTATAAAACAAAAAAAATATTGTAATCCATTATCGAGCTATTAATAGTTAATGTTATTTCTAAACAAAATAAAATTTTCAATGATCAAAGTGAAAACTTAAAACCGTTACTGCATAAGTGCATTCCTATTTCTTGGATATTCAACCCAAGAGAAACTATATCCATTATGTATGATAGCATCAACTACCAGCCTTGGAGTCTCCTTCTTGTTCAATTTCTTATACTCAACACACTGAAGATTTTCTTGTACCTAGAAATTTAGAAAAAATAAATTGTAACTAACTCAAAAATTTGAACAACAATAACAACAATAACGAACAACAAGCCATAACTATCTAAAAAATCCGAAATAAACTTGATAATGACATATGAACAAACTTGATTAATAGCATATGAACTCAGAAATCCGGATAATAAGCAATAATTATCTCACAAATCAGGAAAAACAAATCAATTCTTCCCCTAACAGATTCGGACAGATTCACAAAACTAAAGTTCCCCTAATAGATTCGTACATATTCAAACATATGAACTCAGAAATCTGAATAACAAGCAATGACTAACTCACTGTAAGTCTGAAACACAGTAGGAGATTCACAAAAACCGATTCACAAAAACAGTAGGGAGGCTACAACCGTTCGAGACCTCGAGTTGTAGCAGATTCAGAAACTTACCTTCAGTAGGAGATTCTGACAAGGTAATACTATCTTCTTTCTCCATGTTTACAGAATAAAACCGTTCGAGACTTCGAGTTGCAGCAGAGGTGGAGGGAGGTCGGAGTTGCAGCAGAGGTGGGTGGTAGCGGTGGCGGTGGCCTGGTAGGGGTCGGACCAGACTGGTGAGGGTAAGACCGAACTGGTAGGGGCGGTAGCGGTAGCGGTGGCGGAGGCCTGTTAGCGGTGGCGGTGGCCTAGTAGGCGGTTTACTCGCCTAGGGTTTGTTTACAATGAGGGGCGAGAGTTTGTGAGACTACCATTGTTTCAAATTACAATTGGGAATTTGGGAGTTGGGACCTCAGTTCAGCTTTCTTTCTTTATTTTTTTTAACCATTTTTTTAACTTTTATATTTCCCTAATTCCCTCCTATTTTTTTCTCCTTTCCTACCTCAAATTTCATTTCCTCTCAAAAAATTTTAATTCCCTCTTATTAGGTGCTCTGTTTTTCAATCCATATCTACTCAGACTTATATCTATTATATACTCGAGCCAGTATTGCTCACACCACATCCACCTTCGACCTGACACTGATACCCCAATTAAATCACCACCATAAGACTTCCAACAGCTCAATCTCCCTTAAAATATTTTTAATTCTTTCCGCTATACATTCACCTTCCTGGGTTGGCAAGATAGTTTTCAGTCTGAGCCTATTGTGGACCCTCAGGAACATCGACAAGTATTAGGTAGTTTAGTGTACCATAATCCCCATTTCAATTGCTCCTTTATATCTATCAACTAATCATTTTCTACGGAAATATACTATAACAGATCGTGGTAACTCCGTCACTCCAATTCCCGTCAGACATCGTACGACCTCCACAATGGAACTTTCAAACGGTATTCCTTTGTTTACATTTTCAAACCTGTATGAACAACTTTATTTCAATTATATAGCTCCTACACATTACCATGTACCATTAACCATTTTTTGTTTTTTTTTTTGCCACAGGGAGTGGTAATACAGTTATCTCAGAATCTAACAAACCTAAAAGGACCCCTCTGATGGACAATTCTAATGGTATTTTTCCCCTTATTCAATATTTCGATCATTGTTTTGATGTTGGCTTAATTACTCTCATAATTTTTTCGATATACTGATGTTGTTTTTTTTCACACCTTAAGCTAATTTTGTGACCCCACCTTCTTCAAGTCGTCGTTTCACACCTATTTCTTACGGTGAGACTATTTTTATTTATTTATCCAAATACCACAATCCGTAATCTACATATATTGAATGATGTCCATCTTAAACTTGGGTACATGATGTTTAGGGTCGGACCCTCCCCAGCAGAGCGTGGTTCTTACACCGTACTGAAAGAGCTCCACTTGCAGCGAAAGATATCAATGACATCAAAACATTAAAATCGAGAATGTAGCCTTTAATGACTAACCATGACTTTCTTTATGACTAACCATAACTCTCTTGCTTTTTTTTTAATGTGTTTTGTGAGTGAAGGGAATACAACAATGGACGTTTGAATGTTGTAATGGTCCATGTGAAACTTTTTTCATTTTCCCCATTTAGTTCTTGGTTATCTTGAAATCATGTCAAATTTATTTTCGATGTAAACATTTATTTACAATATGATATAATGTATCTACTAATATATTATTTTGGTTTTCTTATTTCCTTTTTATAATGTAAACGCGCCATGGCGCGGGGATATAACTAGTTTATACTATAAAAAAAAAATATTTTGTAATCCATTATCGAGCTATTAATAGTTAATGTTATTTTTAAACAAAATAAAATTTTCAAAGATCAAAGTGGAAACTTAAAACCCTTACTGCATAAGTGCATTCCTATTTCTTGGATATTCAACCCAAGAGAAACTATATCCATGAGCTATGATAGCCTCAACTACTAGCCTTGGAGTCTCCTTCTTGTTCTCCTTCTTGTACTCAACACACTGAAGATTTTCTTGCACCTAGAAATTTAGAAAAGATAAATTGTAACTAACTCAAAAATTTGAACAACAATAACGAACAATAAGCCATAACTATCTAAAAAATCAGAAATAAACTTGATAATGACATATGAACAAACTTGATTAATAGCATATGAACTCAGAAATCCGAATAACAAGCAATAACTATCTCAAAAATCAGGAAAAACAAATCAGTTCTTCCCCTAACAGATTCGGACAGATTCACAAAACTAAAGTTCCCCTAACAATAGGAGATTCCCAAAAACCGATTCACAAAAACAGTAGGGAGGCTACAATCGTTTGACACCTCGAGTTGCAGCAGATTCGGAAACTTACTTTGAGTAGGAGATTCTGAAAAGGTAATACTATCTTCTTTCTCCATGTTTACAGACTACAACCGTTCGAGACTTCGAGTTGCAGCAGAGGTGGAGGGAGGCCGGAGTTGCAGCAGAGGTGGGTGGTAGCGGTGGCGGTGGCCTGGTAGGGGTCGGACCAGACTGGTGAGGGTAAGACCGAACTGGTAGGGGCGGTAGCGGTATCGGTGGCGGTGGCCTGGTAGCGGTGGCGGTGGCCTAGTAGGCGGTTTAGTTGCCTACGGTTTGTTTACAATGAGGGGCGAGGGTTTGTGAGACTACCGTTGTTTCAAATTTCAATTGGGAATTTGGGAGTTGGGACCTCGGTTCAGCTTTTTTTTTTTTTACCATTTTATTATTTTCTTACTTTTATATTTCCCTAATTCCCTCCTATTTTTTTCTCCTTTCTAGGAGTGGAAATGGGGCGGGTTATGGGTAGATGAAGCCACTCCATCACCCCCCCCCCCCCCCCGCGGGTAAAAAACTTCACCCACTCCATCCATCACCGGCAAACCTTTTCACCCGCATCCGACCTGCGAGGGTGATGCGGGTGGAGCGGGTATCCAATGGGTGAAACAAAAGAAAAAATCAAGTCAATATAAATAGCTAGTAGTCCAATTCTAACTCAAAATTACAAAGGGGTGGGTTTATGTATTTATATATTTTGGTCGGCAATTCGGCAAAGCACTAAAATGACGAACTCATTGAAATTTTAAAGTGAAAGGGTGTATATCTCTATACTAATTAATCGTATACTAATCAAGTATATCCGTTGCTATAACGTGGAAGAGCAAGCCGAGACCATATCCATTCAAATTGAAATTTGGTGGGCAAAGTATTAATTAAGGATTAGAGTTTATAGAAGTTAAACTTGAATAAGGTAAAATTAGGGGTGAGCATGGGATGGGACAGGATGGGATTAGGGTAATCCCGCGTCCCGTCCCGCGTATTTTTTGTGAGACGGGATTGAATATTTTTTTTTCAAATCCCGCCGAGTCTTATCCCTCTCGGGACGGGACGGGATTTGTCCCTCGTAAAAAAAATATTAAAATACAATAAAAAAATAACTAGTAAAAAGTTACAAATGAGTTGCAAATTGCATAATAGTGTCATTAAAAAAACACAGTAGCTAACCTCACATAAAACAAAGCATTAAAAATATGAAATCTCATTGCAAAGATAGCCCATACAAATTGAAAGTAAAGAGAGAAAATACAGTAGCACTCTACTAGTCTATTTTTTTTTATTAGGAAATAATTCGAGACCAGACAGGCCCGGACCTCGAGAGGCCGACAAAGTCGGCAGACGGCAAGCCGTCTGTTGTAAGGAGGAAATCGAGTATGAAATATAATGAAATAGATCAAACCGGATTTAGGCCCACGCAAATAAATACAAGACTCCTCCAATGCAGTAAGAGAAAGTCAGGATCGAATCCACGAGGAAGCGTGTCAGCGGATCCTAGGTAGTTGTAAATCTCACAGAAAAGCAAACAGAAAATAGAAACAAAAGAACAAAGAAAGAAAGACAGAAATAACAAACGAAAGCAAAGAACAAAACAAAGGCAGAAGCTAACTCGATCTCGACTAGGTGCAACTCGAGATCGACAACAGAACTGGACAACAGAAACTCAGAAATCACAGCAGACAGCAAACCCGGCAAGGGCAACTCGATCTCGACTACTGCTTACTCGAGATCGACAACAAATAGCAGAAACAGAAATTGCAGAATCGAAAACAGAAACAGAAACTCAACTCGACGTAGACAAGAGCCAACTCGATATCGACAAGAGCCTACTCGATATCGACCAGCCTCTCCTCTATCTCGACTAAAAACACAGAAAATATAAATTCCAGATTCGAACACAGATTTCAGATTTCGACAGAAATAAACTCAATATATGAAAGAACTTCCAAAGCCAGGGTATCAACACCACAACGATAACCATGCAAAGTAACAAATAAAGGCATAAAAGATCATGCTTTCCATCAAAATAACTTTCGTTCCTAACAAATAGACATATAGAGGCTTTCACATAAACCCTAATTGTTACTAACCCTTTTCACATAATTAATCCAAGTTGCATTAAGATCACTTTCGCTTCAATAACACAAACAAGGATCACCTTCAACTCTCGCAAAAGAATCATGCTCATAGGGATAGAAGATGAATTGCATAAAAAGATCTGACCTTTAACGCATCACCTTACATGGCCACCGTCGGGCTCACCCCAGCCCCTGAAGTGGGTGGACTACTTGCTCTTCATCATCAAGAAAGACATCAAATAACAAAAGAAACTAACTTGCATTGAATTAAATAAAGAAAGCTTACAACCAACAAGACAAATCCGCTTTCGCCTTTCCACCTTGCTTGCCACAAACTCTCTCTTTCTACTCCTACTTATTTGAATGGAATTGTGTGTGTTTCTGAATGAATGAAAAACCAGCCCCTAGGGCTTTATTTATAGCCTTCTATTCCTTGCTAATCAAGGATATAATATATCTATCTATATCTAAAAAGCTTAAAAGATAAATAAAAGTAATTTAAGAATTAAATCTAAAAGGGGAAAATTAAATCTAAATAGGTAAGTCTTCTCTCCATGTGTGGTAAATCTTCTCCATAGATAGAATTTGATAGATGTAGGATAGATCTCGGCCCTCTCGATCTCCTTCGGCCCCAAGGACTCCCAAACCGAGTAGGATAGTCAAACCGCGTAACGCGCTCCCGGACACGGCTCGTCGATCTCAAGTAGGGCTCCTCAACATCGAGTAGGATTCGTCGTCGACTAGGGCTGGCTGGGCTTCTCGGGTGGCTCCGCTCGACAGGCTCGGATCTGGGCTCCTTGGCTCCTCGATCTCGACTAAGTTTCCTCGAGATCGAGTTGGGTGTAGTCGAGGATGTGTGGCCTGGTGTGGTCGAGGACTCCTCCTCGGCATGGACTCGGACAGACGCGGTGCTGGTCCTCGATCTCGACAAGGCCTCATCGAGATCGAGTAGGGTTGGCTCGGCGTCTCCGTCTTCGGCTTCTCGACTTGTCTCAACTTCATCGACTCCGGACATGGCTTTGAGGTGTAGTCGATCTCGACTACCTGTACTCGAGATCGAGTAGGGTCTCCGGAGTCGGATTGCTCTGGCTTAGTTTCTCGATCAGTGCACAGTCGACAAGGCATGTGCTCGGACACCTTTGTCGAGGTCGAGTAGGCTTTACTCTAGATCGAGTAAACTCGGGCTCCTAGCTTGATTCGACTGGTTCCGCTGCATCTTGACCTTCGACTTCTGTAGTTGATTTCTGAGCTTTTCCGACCTTTCTCAGAACTGCTGTAATTTGCCTCGAATTCTGCGAAATTAAACAAAAACTGGTGTAGATTCCATAATTTGGAAAATAAACATAAACTACATAGATTATGTACTATCTTAGCCCAAATGCATGAACTGTATGCAGAAATCGATATAAAAGTTACTGTAAAACATGGCAGATTAGGCTCACAACAAACACCCCATACTTAAGCTTGCTTGTCCTCAAGCAATACTTTTATTTGTCATTCAGGGGAAGAATTCAAACTCTCAACATCTTAGATTCATTCTCATATGTCCCTTGCAATCAATTACCATCCTTGAAAAGGTACTTGTGTCACAGATCCATGCATGTGCAAATATACAAAAGCAACATCTACTCACAAAAGGAGGGTTATGCAAAACCATTCATGTGACAAAGCATTGATAATCAAGAGGACTTTAATTTAAGCTCAATAAGGAGTAGATTTGGTAAAAGGCTAAAGGTGGGCAATTTTTGGCAATGTGGTGCTCTTGATCCGGGGAAATGGAGTATTTCCAAACTGAATTTCCACATTCCTTCTCCATAAGATTCATCACCTTTTCATAATGCTTTTATCAATAATAATGCTTTTACCTCTCTAACCTCAGCACCGCCTTCTCGCGAGTCGCAAACATGGGTGTCATGAATGGTCCCGGATACTTAGTGCGTCGGACTCCTCACCTGGTGTCCCATCTCGCCAAACTATTATCTCAGCGAGCAGGGTCGATCTTTGATCGGATTTTCTTTCACTCATTAAATTTTCCATATATTTCAAACAATTCCGCCAAACTCCAATAATGATAACACAATCACCATATGACATCTCCATAATGTAACATCATTCTCAACATAATCCCCGGATAAGGAAATAAGGTAAAGAATGGGCAATATTTAGATCATGTGGAGCAATATATGAAATAAGGCATAATATGGCTTTGTGTAATGCATAAGCATAGGTAAGGCTAGGATTTCATTATATGAGCATTATATGGAAATATAAAGTCCTCCATCATCTTATCATGCAACATGTCAAAAGCAACTTCAAGTTTTACCTCCTTCTATGGTTTTCATCTAAAATATATATGCACTTCATTGTGATTTCCCTTTACTAGGCAATTTCATGCTATATCTCTAATGAATCCAATTTTGCATCGTCGAGTTCAATATAAAGCTTCCATGACATTATTCAATTTAAAAATTTCAATGAGGGTCATTTTTTCTCAAATTTTGGAAAACATGCATATAAGCACATAAATCAATAATGCATTCCAAAATAGCCATGTAGCAGTTCAAAGAAATAAATTCTAAATAAGCACAAATAATGTCAAATATGGCAATTATGCATGAAGCAAGCCCTTCCCCCACCCCATACTTAAACATTACAGTGTTCTCACTGTATAAAAACAAGGGTAAAGAAAGAAACTCACTAGACATGTGTGCAGGGCTTCATAATTTCGAATGAAGGAATCTCCTGGGCCGAGTATGAATATGGCTCATCCATGGTCCTGAAAAGTGCAGAAGACATATACCCATAATAGAAAAACTAAAAGTGTTCAAAACCAAAAATAAACAAAAGCAACAAAGTCTAAAAAGTCCAAAATTAAATGTCTATGTACACGCTCTAGATTTTATAGTCGCTAGGCCGACTTCTCCATTTAGCTCAAGGTGGCATTTGCAGGGCTCATGTAGCCTGGGCTTCAAATAGAACTCCATTCTTGTCCATCAGCTGCAATCCTCCAGAATGGATCTTGTTCACCACGAAAGGTCCCATCCTCTTCTTGTTGAATTTGTTAGGGAACCAATGATCCTTTGATTTAGAGACATAGAGCTTGTCTCCAACTTCATACTCTTTGGGCTCATCATTGGATATCCTACATAAGCGCACATACCAAGGCAAACCTCTCCCATGTATAGATAGATCTTTAATGGAAATAGGAGAAGAAAGATCCATACCTTGGCTTACCTTCGCAGAAACGGAATCGGGGACCACAGTGTTTGGTCGATCTCGAGTAGGGCTACTCGATCTCGACGAGTTTTCAGATTCTGGTGGTGAGCTGCTCGAGGATGCAGGAGCTGGTGGAGGTGAGGGCTGGTCGATCTCGAGTGGGCTACTCGATCTCGAGTAGGATTCTGCTTCTGGTGGCTTCAGCGTCGAGGAAGGCGAAGTCGAGGCAGCGAAGTCTTGGTGGTCGATCTCGAGTACAGTACTCGATCTCGAGTTGGCTGGCGCTTCAGTCTGGCTGCTCGATGACGCTGGTGCTGGTGGAGGCTCCTGGCTTTGGTCGAGATCGACTAGACTTCTCGATGTCGAGGAGTCTTGGTCGACCTTGACCCCATACTTGGTTCCTGTCAAGGCATCCGAAAAATAGTTAGTCTATAGCGACGTACCTTGGTTTGTGTCGATTGGATTTTCTGTGTCCTCCTTTAGGATTGCCATGATCTCCTCTACCTGGGCCTCCATATCCCTCTTTTCCAGCTCCTCAGGGGTCATATTTCTTACCTTGGGTTCCCCGCAGGTGATGTAGCCAGCTGAGATAGATTTTACCACTTCCATTGGACCTGTATGCCTTTCAGTTTTATTAAAAGAATACTCAATTACCTCATCGCTGATGTTGAAAGTGAGCACTCCTTTCCTCACGCTTATGTTGGCATCTACCGTCGCCAAGAAGGGTCTTCCTAGAATAATTGGACAAGCAGGGTCTTCTTGCATATCAACAACTAGGAAATCAGCAGGGACAAAGAATTTACCTACTTGTACTGGCACATTGTCCACCATGCTTGTTGGAATGTCCACTGTGTTGTTGGCCATGTAAAGTCTAGCATCCACAGGCTCCAGGGCACCTATCTTAATCTTGGAGCAAATTGTTAAAGGCATTATACTCACACTAGCTCTAAGATCACATAAAGCATTAATTTTATATGGATCAAATCCAATGGTTATAGCAAACTTACCTGGATCTGGCCTCTTCTCCAGTATGTCCAAATGGCTGCATTCCTCTGTAATCTCGGCCATTGATCGCTTTTTGCTCAGAATCTCCTTCAGGAACTTGACATAGGATGTTATTTCATTGAGAGCTTCTGTGAAGGGGATGGTGACGTTGAGCTTCTGAAGCATCTTGATGAAGCGCTGAAATTTCTTTTCTGCCGGGTCCTTCGGAGATTTTGTGGGGAAGGGCAGCTTCTTTTTCTGATTTGGGGCCAGAACAGATGTCGGAGATGCTGCAGTTTTCTCTCTCTCGGGTTGACCGTCCTCAATGTCGAGTACATCCTTGTCGATCTCGATCAGATTGGGTGATGTCGAGTTGTTGTGCAGTGCAGACGATGGTTTCTGAAGTTTCTCCTCGAGATCGAGTAGGCCCTCCTCGAGATCGACTAGAGTATTATCGACGTCGACTTGCTGTTCTTTGTTGTTCTGCTGCTTTGACCTCTGGCTCTTGCATTTGATGGCCGCTTCTGAGTTTTACAGCAGCGATGTGTCCAGTTTTCCCCTTTGGATTTGGTTCTGAAGATCCAGGGAGCGATCCTGTCTGTCTGGGGATTCCTGCCGCTAGCTGGCCAATCTGTGTATCAACTGATTTCCGCCATATATTAATCTCCCCAAGCCTAGAGTTGACGCCCTGAATCTGAGTGTAGAATGAGTTGAAGGATTGCCAGGTTTCTGTATGATTCCTCCTTATTTCCTCCAAGACAGTCTGTAGATCATCCTTTTTCTGATCCCTTTCTGGATGTCCTGGAGCTCTGTAGGGCGGGGGGGTCCTAGGGGCACCTTGGTTCCATTGTGGTTGCTGAAACCTTTGGTCCCCCATGTAGCGATTGGGACCCCCTGCGTAAGCTGCCTCCTCATGGTATTTTGCCAGCCTGACTTGCTCAGTGTGTGGGCACTCAGTAGTTGTGTGCCTCTGTGATCCGCATTCAATACAAGGCTGGTTGACAGAAAGGTACTTTGCTTGCTTGAGGAGCTTCTTATTCTGATCTCTATAGTATTGCTCCCTAACATCTGGATCAATCTCCTTAGGGGGCTCATATAGGGGCATGGATGGTGCTGGCCTGGCGTAGGGGTTCTCCTCATAGTTGACTGGAGTCCCATACTTGTTGTCATAGTTGGTCAGCTTGTCTAGAGCAGCCCATGCGTCAGGAGGCGGCATTGTTAGATACTCATAGTGAGTATATGTGTTGATTCTGTCCTTTGCAGCCAAGTCCAGAGAATTGAAGAAGATCTCTTGAACTACGCAGGGTTGCTGTCCATGTGTAGGGCATGATCGCAACAGATCCTTATAGCGTTCCCATGCCTTTGCTAGCGTCTCCCCAGGCTGCTGTTTGAAAGATGTGATCTTTTGGTGCAGAAGTGCTGTTTTGGCAGGAGGAAAGAACTTATTCAGAAATTCCTGCTTCACCCGAGCCCATGTCGTGAGAGATCGTGGTTTCAGCCCTTCGAACCATTTCAGTGCAGGCCCAGCCAGAGACCAACGGAAGGCTTTCATCAGGATGTACTCCAAGGTGGTACCTTCAGAAAGAGTACGACACATGTTAGTAAAGTTGATAATATGGCGCAACGGGCATTCATTAAATCTACCATGAAATGCATGATTTTTAATTTCAATAAGGAATTGAGTGCGAATTTCATAGTTGTTTTCAGGGATTAGAATGGCCGATTCAAGCACGACGAGAGTCGGGTGCATATAATCCTCTGCAGTGGTTGGGTATAAGGCAAGCTCATTTGCCAGCTGCCTCGCACGTTCAGCTTCTTGTTCCCTTCCTGCCCTCTCAGCGGCGAGAGCAGCATCTCTGGCGGCTAGATCCCTTGTGAGCCTCTCGATCAGCTGTTCCTGTGTCTCCGCAGCTGCCATGGCTCTTTGTAGTTTAGCTCTGATGTGTAGAAGGCGTTCTAGTTCGTCTAAGCCGTCAAACTCAGGTGGTTGACCAGAACGGCGCATACACCTGTAAAGTAACTCAAAGAAAAAAGTGATATCTGACTACCTAAGGCGCGAATGATAGCTTCCCCGGCAACAACGCCAATTTATTGTAAGGAGGAAATCGAGTATGAAATATAATAAAATAGATCAAACCGGATTTAGGCCCACGCAAATAAATACAAGACTCCTCTAATGCAGTAAGAGAAAGTCAGGATCGAATCCACGAGGAAGCGTGTCAGCGGATCCTAGGTAGCTGTAAATCTCACAGAAAAGCAAATAGAAAACAGAAACAAAGGAACAAAGAAAAAAAGACATAAATAACAAACGAAAGCAAAGAACAAAACAAAGGCAGAAGCTAACTCGATCTCGACTAGGTGCAACTCGAGATCGACAACAGAACTGGACAACAGAAACTCAGAAATCACAGCAGACAACAAACTCGGCAAGGGCAACTCGATCTCGACTACTGCTTACTCGAGATCGAAAACAAATAGCAGAAACAGAAATTGCAGAATCGAAAACAGAAACAGAAACTCAACTCGACGTAGACAAGAGCCGACTCGATATCAACAAGAGCCTACTCGATATCGACCAGCCTTTCCTCTATCTCGACTAAAAACACAGAAAATATAAATTCCAGATTCGAACACAGATTTCAGATTTCGACATAAATAAACTCAATATATGAAAGAACTTCCAAAGCCAGGGTATCAACACCACAACGATAACCATGCAAAGTAACAAATAAAGGCATAAAAGATCATGCTTTCCATCAAAATAACTTTCGTTACTAACAAATAGGCATATAGAGGCTTTCGCATAAACCCTAATTGTTACTAACCCTTTTCACATAATTAATCCAAGTTGCATTAAGATCACTTTCGCTTCAATAACACAAACAAGGATCACCTTCAACTCTCGCAAAAGAATCATGCTCATAGGGATAGAAGATGAATTGCATAAAAAGATCTGACCTTTACCGCATCACCTTACATGGCCACCGTCGGGCTCACCCCAGCCCCAGAAGTGGGTGGACTACTTGCTCTTCATCATCAAGAAAGACATCAAATAACAAAAGAAACTAACTTGCATTGAATTAAATAAAGAAAGCTTACAACCAACAAGACAAATCCGCTTTCGCCTTTCCACCTTGCTTGCCACAAACTCTCTCTTTCTACTCCTACTTATTTGAATGGAATTGTGTGTGTTTCTGAATGAATGAAAAACCAGCCCCTAGAGCTTTATTTATAACCTTCTATTCCTTGCTATTCAAGGATAGAATATATCTATCTATATCTAAAAAGCTTAAAAGATAAATAAAAGTAATTTAAGAATTAAATCTAAAAGGGGAAAATTAAATCTAAATAGGTAAGTCTTCTCTCCATGTGTGGTAAATCTTCTCCATAGATAGAATTTGATATATGTAGGATAGATCTCGGCCCTCTCGATCTCCTTCGGCCCCAAGGACTCCCAAACCGAGTAGGATAGTCAAACCGCGTAATGCGCTCCCGGACACGGCTCGTCGATCTCGAGTAGGGCTCCTCGACATCGAGTAGGATTCGTCGTCGACTGGGGCTGGCTGGGCTTCTCGGGTGGCTCCGCTCGACAGGCTCGGATCTGGGCTCCTTGGCTCCTCGATCTCGACTAAGTTTCCTCGAGATCGAGTTGGGTGTAGTCGAGGATGTGTGGCCTGGTGTGGTCGAGGACTCCTCCTCGGCATGGACTCGGACAGACGCGGTGCTGGTCCTCGATCTCGACAAGGCCTCATCGAGATCGAGTAGGGTTGGCTCGGCGTCTCCGTCTTCGGCTTCTCGACTTGTCTCAACTTCATCAACTCCGGACATGGCTTTGAGGTGTAGTCGATCTCGACTAGGTGTACTCGAGATCGAGTAGGGTCTCCGGAGTCGGATTGCTCTGGCTCAGTTTCTCGATCAGTGCACAGTCGACAAGGCATGTGCTCGGACACCTTTGTCGAGGTCGAGTAGGCTTTACTCTAGATCGAGTAAACTCGGGCTCCTAGCTTGATTCGACTGGTTCCGCTGCATCTTGACCTTGGACTTCTGTAGTTGATTTTTGAGCTTTTCCGACCTTTCTCAGAACTGCTATAATTTGCCTCGAATTCTGCGTAATTAAATAGAAACTTGTGTAGATTTCATAATTTGGCGAATAAACATAAACCACATAGATTATGTACTATCTTAGCCCAAATGCATGAACTGTATGCAGAAATCGATATAAAAGTTATTGTAAAACATGGCAGATTAGGCTCACAACACCGTCTAAACATACAACATAGCAAAAGAAAATACAACAAGGAAACAGAATACAGTCACCTAATACAACAAAAGAACTACGCAAAATAAACCCGGAAAACCCCAGACCCTAAGCACACAAGCGGACACAGCAGCGAGAAGAAGGAGACCCGGCATGGAGAAGTGGATAGCGAGCGCATGGGACAGCATAGCTGACACGATGTCTCGCCGCCGGAAAGACGGAAAGCAGAAATCCACGAAGGGCAAAGACGACTCCTAGGGAAGTGTGGATCACACGACGTTCCCTCCACCTAGATGAAGGATCTTCGAAGACCACGAACACCACCAACACGCTCACTTCGATTAACCAGGGCCGCAGAACTGCTCCTCAACCGAAACTAACCACGAATCCAACAGACAGAACTCCAACCAACCCGAGAAAGTGAAGCACGACCGCGAGAGGACGAAGAGCGCAAGAAAATCCGGAAAGGATTTACGCAAGTTATTTTATTTTTTACTTTACATTATTTTATTTTTTATCCATCAAATCGGGCTGCCCCTATATATATAAATAACTTCTTTTTTTTTAATAATTTGAACCGGGCTGCTTTGGGCCCAAGGATATGGCTTGGGCCCAAAGAAACGGGCCATACCAGCTCAAAAACGGGCCAACCGGGCTCAAGAAAAACCGAATGAGAGGCCAACAGGAGACTTAACGTTGGCCGGAAGAGCTGTAGATAGCAAGAGCTGTAAATAGAACGCCAGAGCATCCAAAGAGCTGGCGGAGGTGGGTCCCAGGGCGACCGGCGGCGCAAGCCACGGCCAAACGAGGAGAAACCGAGGTCGACGAAAACGGAAGCCAAGATCGAGAGGCCGGATTCCGACTGAGACGAGTCCGACAAGGCTATAAGAGTCGAATTGGTTGTGGAGGAATATGGAGTCGAGATCCCCTTCCACAGCACAACAAGAGCCCTCTGTGGAAAGCGTTTTCCGGGAGGAGGCTGGATGGGAGACAGGGCATGTATTCTGAAGCCGAGGGCGAGAGACGGCGACAACCGAGCCCCAACCGGACGTGGTGGCACCACCCCAACAGAACCGGCGGCGGGAGAGGGAGATTGAAGAAGATGAACAGTACCCGAAACCCAGGATTGAAATTGGGATTCGAAGCACAAATTGAAGGAAGGGATTGATGAAAATCGGGAAGATATCCCAAAAATCACCAAAAGCCCCAAATTAAAATTGGTTTTAAACAACAACATCTGATGGAAATTCCAACAGGGCTTCGAAAATTGTTCACGCCGAGAAGGCGGATTGTGGCTCCCGTAGGAGATTTTGGGCTCCCAATGGAGATTTTGGGCTCCCAATGGAGATTTGATTCACTTTCAGAGAAAGAGAGGACCTTACTCAACTGGATTCACGGACCAGGAAGTTTAAAGTTGCGAGGTTGATAGCCGGCGTCCTCCACCGCCATAAGAGTGTTTCTCTTTCTCTCTAAAAAAGAGAGAGCTTTTTTTTCACACTCTACTAGTCTACTGGTTTCTAATACGTAGTATATTTTAATTTTTAATTTTGGGTTTAACTAAATGTTAAGGAGTAATATATAATATAAATATATTCTTATATATATTTTTTATTAATTTTAATAAAATATATATAATTAATTATATATATATATATATATATATATATATATATATATATATATATATATATATATATATATATATATATATATGCGGGACGGGACGGGATTTGCGGGATTTGAACTCTCCGTCCCGCATAATTTTTGCGGGACGTGATTTAAAAAAAAATTCTAAACCCCACCGGGATCGGGACGGGATGGGATTTACGGGATTTGTGCCCACCCCTAGGTAAAATAGTAAAATCACACACATTATATATGTAAATTTCAGGATTTTATGCGGGTTTGCGGAGCGGGTGTGCGGGGCAGGTTAATGGGGCGGGTTATGGGTGAAAAATCATCACCCATAATCCATCCATCACCCGCTTCACCCGCACCCGCTCCACCCGTCACCCACTTTTTTGCGGGTTTTCACCCGCAAAAATTAATGCGGGTAAAGAGGGTGGAGCGGGTACCCGCGGGTTATTTCCAGCCCTACTTTCCCACCTCAAATTTCATTCCCTCCCAAAAAATTTCCATTTCCTCCTATTTTCATTTCTTCCTAGTTCATAAATTTCTTTTGTAATAAATAATCTAATTAACAAAAATAAAATTCGACGAGACAAAAATAAAATTTTAGTCGTGTAATAATCTGTTTAACAAAAATAAGGTGATCGATCAAATTATTTGTAATAAATAAAATATAAAATCATAACTTTATTTAGACGTAAAAGATAATGATTTATTTATAACAAAATTTATATCATCTACTTAAATACTTAATAATCTAACATAAATAATTGAATATAGTTTAAAAAAAAAAGATTACGGAATATGAATATATGATAGTTTTATAATTTGTATACTTAATTTTAGTACTTGTATTTAGAAATTTATATTATCTCACATGAGTAAAATTACCAAAAATAAAATGATCGATCAAATCACTTGAAATGAATAAAATATAAAATCATAACTTTATTTAGAAATGAAAGATAATAATTTTTCTATAACGAATTTTATATCATCTACTTAAATACTTAATAATCAAACACAAATAATTGAATATGGTTTAAAAAAAATTACGAGAATATGAATATATGAAATTATGAATTATGAATATATCATATATCATGAATGGAATACTTTAAATGTATCGAATATTCGAATCCATCGAATATTCTAATTTATTGAATAATCGGAGATTAATTTTTATATGAGGATTAAGGTAATCTTGTTTAGTTATTTTCATATAGGCAATAATTTGTTTATGTTATCAGTATTTAAGATTAACTCACAAAGGAGCCGGTTTACTAGATTACTCAAAACTCCAAAAGTCATGAACTCGTAGTACATTCATATAAATTGATGTAAATCATTACTTGTTTACTCATTTGGTGATGAATGATCGACTTGAAATCAAAATTCTCATTTCTCACTAATAAAGATGAGTACAATATATGAGGATATTATAACTTGAATCATATACGTAGTGAAATTTCTTTTGAAAACTATTTTTTCACACAAATAACGTGAATTATCTTTTGGCAAAAATGCATAACACCACCAATTATTCATTGTTGTTTGCAAATAACCACCCCTTATTCAAAAATTGTCAAATAACCACCCACTATTCATTGCTGTTTGCAAATAAACACCCCTTATTCAAAAATTGTCAAATAACCACCCATTAAATATAGGTTGTTTGCAACTAACCACCCATACTCCTTTTCTTGTTAAACCTCACTTAATTTAATATGAAAAGACAAGTATACCCCTATTCTTTAATGTTTCATTTTTAGTAAAACATTTTTAATAAATTTTTAATAAATTTCGGGTCATTTTGGATCGATTTTGGGTTTGTCAATTTTTAAATAAATTTTTAATAAATTTTTAATCTGGGTTTCGGGACATTTGATTTACCCGAATACTCGGAAAACATTTTTAATAAATTAAAAAATGAAAGATCAAATGTTTTTAAATAAAAAAATTTCCGACCCAAAATTAATCATATATTATTACATTTTATTAAAAAGAAAAAATTTAATATTTTATATATTATTACATTTTATTAAAAATTACGTGAAATAATAAGAATCAAATGTTTTTAATAAGATGTAATAATATATAAAATATCAAATTTAAAAAAAATTGTTTAAAATTTTGATATTTATATATTATTACATTTTATTAAAAATTACAAGAAATAATAAAAATAAAATATTTTAGATCAGATATAGTATATAACTACAAGCACTATGATTTATGAACAACGTCTTTAATTTTAGAATTTTAAAATTATCCAAAATTATCAAATCATGATTTTTTTTAATTTAAAAAAGGAAAAATTGACAAACCCAAAATCGACCCAAAATGACCCGAAACTCGGTCAAACCCAGGTTTGAGACAACTTGAATGTACCCGGAACCTGTTTTACTCGGGACCCGAAGTGAACTGACCCGAATGACCCATTTAATAGGTCCAATTGTAATACTTGAAAAATCAAACAATAAAGAGAAGTATAATTGTCTTTTTACTAAAAATGAAACATTAAAGAATAGGGGTATAATTGTCTTTTCATATTAAATTAAGCGAGGTTTAACAAGAAAAGGGGTATGGGTGGTTAGTTGCAAAAAACCTATATTTAATGGGTGGTTATTTGACAATTTTTGAATAAGGGGTGGTTATTTGCAAACAACAATGAATAGTGGGTGGTTTTATGCATTTTTGCCTTATCTTTTATATAGGGAATCAAGTATCATTTTGATAACAATATATTACCAAATTTCAATGAAATTAATGATTGTAGAATAATGGAATTGATGTAAAGTCCTCCTTGAGGGTTTCCATTCATTGATAAACATATATATAGGCTACAAAGGTATTGGGCCTTTGGGCCCACTATACAATATAAGACCTATGTAATCTATCAAACCCCCGCAGTCGAAATTGGAGGGGCCCGTACAGTGAAACTGGACCAAAAATTAATGAACAACTGTCGAGGTAAACCCTTGGTGAATATATCAGCGTACTGATAGGAGGACGGAAAATGTAGAACGCGGACATGTCCAATGGCAACCTTGTCCCGGACGAAGTGGAGATCGAGCTCAATGTGCTTCGTGCGTTGATGCTGGACTGGGTTGCTAGCCAGATAAACGGCGAAGACGTTGTCAGTGTAGACCAGAGTGGCCTTCTGAAGAGGGCAACGGAGCTCAAGAAGGAGATTGCGGAGCCAAGAGCACTCGGAGACAACGTTGGCAACACCTCTGTATTCGGCCTCAGCACTGGAGCGAGACACGACGGACTGACGCTTGGTTGACCACGACACAAGGGTGTCGTTGAGGAAGACACAGTAACCAGACGTGGAGCGACGTGTGTCAGGACAACCACCCCAATCCGCATCAGTGTAAGCAACAAGGTCAAGCTTAGAGGAAGGAGTGATCGTGGTGCCTAGCTCGAGGGTGCCGTTGATGTACCGAATGATCCGCTTCAAAGCCTGAAAGTGGGGTTCCCTGGGTGCATGCATGAACAAGCAGATCTGCTGAACGGCGTAACTGATATCAGGCCTGGTGAAGGTGGGATACTAAAGAGCACCAGCGAGGCTCCTGTACAATGTCGGATCATCAACCAAATGACCAGAATGAGCACTGAGCTTGTTGGATGTATCGACAGGGATGGCGACAGGATTACAATTAACCATCTTAGCCCGAGCAACAATCTCATCAGCATACTTACTCTGTGAGAGAAACAGACCAGACGCATGACGCTGAACAGCAACTCCCAAGAAGTAGGACAACTGACCCAGATCAGACATGGCGAACTCCGCACTCAACTGCGAAATAATGGACATCCGAAGAGCATCAGAAGAGGCGGTGAGAATGATGTCGTCGACATATAGTAACAAGAAGAGGTGGGTCGAGGGAGGGGGTGTGGGCTTTTGATGGGCTGCGGCCGCAGCATCTTGATGCGGTCGCGGCATCACTTTTTGGCGAGGGGATGGTGGGGCGGATTTATGGGTTTGGATGGCGGGGCGATGTGTGGTGGTCATGGAGACGATCTGACGGGGTCGAAAGACACCAGAGACGCTGCAGGTGTGTGGTCTGGTGGGAGGAGGTGGTGGTGGTGGTGGAGGGGGAGAGGAAGGAGCATCGGGAGAGCTCTGGGGAAGAAGAAAGTGAGAGAAGGAAGACTCTGACTCTGACTGAGACACATGAGGTGTGGAAGAGGGGAGAGGAGGATGAGAAAAAGGGAAAGCGAGACTCATCAAACGTGACATGACGTGACACAATAAGCTTATGGGTCTTGACATCGAGGCAAAGGTAACCACGATGATCAGACGGATAACCTAGGAAGACACATGGAGTGGAGCGTGGGTGAAGCTTGTGTGGGGATGTGGAGGACTGGTTTGGGAAACACAAGCACTCAAAGGTGCGAAGGTGATCATACCTAGGCATGGTGTAATAAAGTGCCTGAGCTGGCGAGCGATGGTGTAGGGTAGTGGAAGGGAGAATGTTTAGGAGATAACATGTGGTGGATAAGGCGTGAGGCCAATAGGGAATGGGAATAGATGCGTGGAAGAGGGAAGAGTGCATCATGTTGGTAATGGTTCTGATGATTCGTTCAGCCTTGCCATTCTGCTGAGAAGTATAGGGGCAAGACAGGCGATAGGAGATCCCGTTTGCGGCAAAGAAAGAGTGAAAGTCTTTGTTGTCAAATTCACGGCCATTGTCACATTGGAAACATTTGATGGATTTGTGAAACTGCGTTTTGATGTAGGTATGGAATTTGGCAAAGACAGGAAACACTTGAGACTTGAAATGCAACGGGAAGACCCATAAGTAATGAGTGTAATCATCAACAAACAAGAGGTAGTACTTGTGACCCTCCTTGCTAGGCACATGAGAGGTCCAAATGTCACTATGAATGATATCAAAGGGAGCAAGGGTAGAGGTCAAAGACCGTTGGAACGGCAGTCTGACATGTTTGCCTAGTTGGCAGGAAGAGCATAAACCAGAGCGTGGGTCTTTAGTACAGGTGACAAGACTCTGGGAACGGAGGACATCTAGAACGGAAGCACTGGGAGTCTGGGATGGCCCTAGCGTGCATGCCACGGGCTGGACGACGATGCAGAGAGGGCGACCGGGCACGACTGACTGGACGCAGGAGGTGGTGTGACAGGGTAGAGCTCCCCGGTGCTATTACATCTCATGCGAGTAACCCCCGTAGTAAGATCGTTCACAGAGAAACCATAGGGATCAAACGCAAGGGAAACGTTGTTGTCAGTAGTGAACCGACGGACAGAGATAAGGTTTTTGACAATCTTTGGGGCAATGAGGACATCGTTGAGGTGTAGTGGGTGGGTTGGGGTCTGTAATTTGGCGTGGCCAATCCCCGAAGTAGCAAGACGACCACCATTTCTGACGATAATAGAGTGTGCAGGGCCCTTAAAAGAAATAGATAAGAGGTTACCTGAGGAGTTTTTCATGTGGGAGGCGGCACCAATGACCATGTACCAAGAAGAGTCTGAAGGTGTCGGCTGCGTTGAGGAGAAGGCGTGATGCAGAGCTGGAGGAACATAGCATGGATCAGGCGATGTCAAATAGGCCTGAGTACCGGCATGTCGATGGGTAGGATATCCAGAGTATCGGTGCATTTTTTTTTGTCCACCTGAGTTAATAAATAATTAAATCAGGGTCAGAAACGAAAATAGTAAAATACAAGGATGTTTCTGCAAATACTTCAAAAGAGATTAAAAAGAACAAAACAAAAAATCCGTAGCTTTCTTCTTTGTTGGAAAGCGAATCTGGGGTCTGGTGGCCGGATCTGTGGAGATGCGAAGTGATGGTGGCGAGCGTAGATCCGGACTGCAGGTGACCGGAGATGCTCGGGACCGGGGCTGTGGTGCTCGGCGAGGCGAGAGAGGAGATCCGGACTGCAGGTGACCGGAGATGCTCAGGACCGGAGATGCTCGGGACGGATCTGGTGTTCCGGGGGCCGACGAGTCTGGATCTGGGCAGCGGCGGCGCGGATTGGAGCGAGAGAGAGGGAAGCGAGGGAGGAGGGCAGCAAGAGCGAGAGTGCGGGACTCGGCTCTGAGCAGGAAGCGACGCCGGATGTGGTGGTTGGCGTGTGTGTCTGCGAGGGCGAGGACAAGAGGAGCGAGGGGACGGGCGGCCGTGGGGAGGCCGGAGAGGTGAGACGGGAAGATCAAATTAGGGTTCCGTTAGAATGAAAAGGTTGTGATACTATGTAAAATAATGGAATTGATGTAAAGTCCTCCTTGAGGGTTTCCATTCATTGATAAACATATATATATGTGACAAAGGTATTGGGCCTTTGGGCCCACTATACAATATAAGACATATGTAATCTATCAATGATGAATAGAATGAGCTTACCAATGTTATTAAAATTAGGATTCTAAATCGGATCGGTAAAAAGGTGTAAGGATCGGACCGTAGAATCGAATCGTAGGCTCGTAAGATCCCACCACATGGATGATTTTTTTAAAAATGAAGTTGATATGTTTAATATTAGATAAATATTATGTTAAATAATAAAAAATACCCATAAAGATTGTAAAATTTTAAAAATAAACTAAATATAATATAGATTAACTAAATATATTATAAATTTTTTAGATTTAAAGGTAAATATTAGAAATTTCTTATAATAGACATTTTATTGGATCGTTATAATCGCAAAAAAGGATCGGAATCGTTTTTCCATTTTTAGATCGTAAGGATTGTTGGAATCGTAGGATCGAATTGAGATTTTAACAACGTTGAGCTTACGAGCCAATGAGTAGATTATATATTGAATCATATTTAATTTTACTAAAATGCTTTTTGAAATACATAAATAACATGAATTACATATTCAATTTAATAAAATTGATTACCCGAAAGTCCCGAACGAACATGATTCAACAAATTCAACCCAAACAATTAAAAGTTTGAAACAAACGTAGACCCTCTTCTACTTGAAACCTGAATGAGACCGACCCGGGCACCGAACCGAAACCCGAACGAGACCGACCCGGCCGATCTAAATTTCATTTTGACCGAATCCGACCCGACCCAACCAAGTCTGACACAGAAATTTTGACCTAGTTGACTTAACTCATCAGTGATCCGACCCGAATGTGATCGATCCGAACCCGGCCGAATGACCCGAATTGCCAGCTCTAGTTATAAGCTTTACCAACTTTGATTTTTCTTGCTCTTTCTAGAATATTCTTCCCAACTTATTTGAAAATATGAATTATATCCAACAAAACCATCCCTCGATTCCAAGCACCAGCTTCAATCCGATCCCCATCCGTCTGCATAATAGACTCTATAGTTAAAACTAATTGAATCATGAATTCTAACTAAATCATTGATTTTAGGATAAAACCTACCGATCCCCATCCGTCTGCATAATAGACTCTATAGTTAAAACTAATTGAATCCATGAATTCTAATTAAATCATTGATTTTAGGATAAAACCTACAAATAACCTCTGTATAATATAAATTTATCAATGTATGCTAACGATGTAGATTGTCACAGTCACAGAAATGATAACGAAGAACAAACTGATAATGAAAATGTCAACAAAAACGAACAGAGAAATGGGAGGAAAGAGAAAAAAAATCTCTAAATTTAGAGGAAGGCTTAAAATCTGTTACATATTGATTTAATTAATTTATTGAAATTTTATTTATTAAATTATGAATTTATGCATTTATTATAGTGATAATAAATGTATAAATATGTAAAATAGAGAAGCTATTAGGGTTAGAGTATAAAAATTATAGAGATTTTGATATTTTTCTCTCCATAATAGAGAATTTTTAGAGAAGCTGTTGGGCTTGCTCTAACGTGGCGCAACTGCAAATGTGAGTTTCATTTAGTAAAGAGAGAGTACCGATGAGTAGGAGAAACGCGAAGGCCGAGGACATATGCAAGTTTTGTGAAGACGGGGAGTGGGGAGGTGGCAAGATCGTGGTCGTTGATCTTTCCACTTCTGTGCAGCTTATTCCCGCAAGTAACCGTTTTGATGCATCCCCTAACCATCCCAACGTTCTCCCTCTCTGCAGTCTCCTCCTCCGCACCGTCGTCACTCCGTCGGCGCATCGAATTTCCCCAGTTCTCTTTCAAACTTGAGAGAACAAATTACTCTGTATGGCGATCGAATGTCCTCGACGCCCTCGATGCTTTCGGTTTGAAAGCGTATGTCACTACTTCAACGTCTCCACCGGAGACCATCTCTGTCGCTGCCTCAGACACAGCCCCGGTGTCCACCAAACCGAATCCCGACTTTGAAGTCTGGAAGCGCAAGGATAAGTTCATCCTCATCTCGCTTCGAACGACTGTTTCCTTGGCATTGGTCGGGTATCTCACAAAATCTCAGACCTCTTTTCAGGCCTGGGATGCGCTTGAGCGTATGTTTCAGTCCCAATCCAGAGCCCGCGCGATGCACATCAAACAATAGCTTCAGACGCTTCAGAAGGGGGCCACTCCGATGGTCGAGTATTTCGAGAAAAAACAGGCGCTGGCGGACTCCCTGGCCGATTGTCTGCAGGAGATTTCGGATGTTGATCTCGTCGCTTGCATCCTGCAGGGCTTGGAATCTTCATACGGGCCTTTCCGCGCTGCTGTCAACATAAGGGCTGAAGCCCTTACTCCTCCGGATCTGCTTGGCTTTCTGCTTCAAGAGAAAGAGCGGCTGTTGAATGAAAATCGACAGGTTGCAGCCGCAACTCCTCCGCCGATGGCCAACTATTGTAATTCCCATGCGCCAGGTTCCTCTTCTGGCCAGTACAGGCCTCCCTCGGATCGCAACAACAACAACCGTCAACCTCAGAACCGGACCACCGATCGCCCTCCCTCGGATCGCAGCGATGCTGGCTCTCAAGGATCCCGCTCTCGTCCTCGCATCCCTTGCCAAATTTGTGATCGAACTGGTCACGCAGCAAAGGATTGCTTCAGTCGTCTGGATGTTCAGGCTTTTCCGTCGCGCCATCCACCGAAAAAATTCAACAAGCCCTCTTCATCTGCACCCGCAGCCTACATGGTCTCTCCATCGGCCATCACCGACCCTTCTTGGTACTTTGATTCTGGAGCAACGGATCACATCACGGGTGACCTCAACAAGGTGTCCATCGATTCGGATTACAGTGGTGGAGACCAGTTAGCCCTGGGTAACGGTAACACTCTCCCAATATCTCATATTGGTCACACCTCATTCCCTTCTCCCATAAAACCCATTAACCTTTCTAATGTGCTTATTGTTCCCCAATGAAAAAGAACCTTATCAGCATTACTCGCCTTACTAAGGATAACAATGCTTTCCTTGAATTACATCCCACTCACTGTTTATTGAAAGATTTGCAGGGAAAGGTAATGCTCAAAGGAATCGTTAATAATGCTTTCCTTCCTCTGTCGCACTAGCTAGTTGGGGAACGCACCTCTGTCATCTAAATTTGCAATGCCTGATTGTGTGTCTTGTTCCTTGGGAAAGAGTTCTCGTCTTCCCATTTTATCTACTCATGTGTCAAAAACCTCTCCTTTTGAATTTGTCTATTCTGATTTTTGGGTCCCTGCTCCTAAGTTATCAATAAATGATTGTCGTTATTTCGTTCTATTTGTGGATGATTGTACTCGATATACTTGGATATATTTCATGTCTCACAAATCCCAGGTTTTTCAGTACTTCAAACTATTTGAAGCTATGGTAAAAACACAGTTTAGTACTCACATTAAAGCTCTTCAAAACCAATTGGGGTGGGGAATTCCGCAATGTTTCCACATATCTTCAAACACAGGGTATCGATCCTCGAGTCTCATGTCCTTACACCCCCACACAGAACGGAATGGTTGAACGCCGAAACATAATCATACAGGAGAAAGGCCTCACACTTCTAGCGCACTCCAAACTCCCCTCGGAGTTTTGGGAACATGCATTCCACACGGCCATCTATCTCCACAATCGCTCTCCTACTCCTGTTCTCCAGAATGATTCTCCCTATTTTCGGCTATACAAAAAATCCCCTGACTACTCCATCTTGCGGGTGTTTGGCTGTCTCTGTTTTCCATTCCTTGACCCCTATCGATCCTACAAATTGGAGTTCAAGACAACCTCGTGTCTGTTCTTGGGCTAGAGTTCGTCTCACCAAGGCTATCTATGCTACGAACCCTCTTCTGGTCGAATGTACGTCAGCCGTCATGTCGTCTTCCATGAGTCTGTCTTCCCCTCCATCTCCTTGTCTCAGTCGACTCTCCCTCCTGTGGAAGTGTCGTCGATGTCCCCGTCCTCCCCTGGGCAGTAAGCTTCAGCGTCCGGTGTGTCTCTCAACCCCTCGATGTCGCCAGCAGCGGGAACTATGGAGCCGCTTGAGGAGCCGGTTATCAACGATCCCACGCCAACACCTACTCCCTCGGCACCCTCCCCCTCGGCCACTCCAACCCCCTCCTCGACAGCCTCTTTACCAATTTCCTCCTCGGGTTCATCCTTCTCACCTTCGGCCCCCTCCTCGCCATCCACTTCAGACCCTAACCCCCAGCCCGTCACCCCTCCTCCACCTCTCTTCCCTCATCTACGACCATCCAACAACTCCCTTCACCCTATGGAGACTCGTGCTCGAGCCAGCCACCTTAAACCCCGTGCCCTCCTTACCTCCAAACACACCCTCTCCCCGGATCCTCTACCCGACAATGACCCTAAAACCTTTCGCCAAGCTGCCAAGCATTCCCACTGGCTCTCCGCCATGAAGTCCAAATTCGATGCTCTCACTCGTACAGGTACGTGGTCTCTTGTTCCCCGGAGTACCAATCACAATGTTGTCGGTTGTAAATGGGTGTACAGGACGAAGAGGAAAGCAGATGGCTCCATTGATCGCTTCAAAGCGCGTCTGGTTGCCAAGGGCTACAATCAAGAGGAAGGAGTGGACTACTTTGATACTTTCAGCCCCGTTGTTCATCCTACCAACATCCGTCTAGTTCTTGCCATTGTTGTGTCTCGTAGCTGGCCAATTCGCCAGCTTGACATCAACAATGCATTTCTGAATGGAGATCTTACTGAGGAAGTCTTCATGGAACAACCCCCTGGCTTTGTTGATCCTCAATGCCCTTCTCATGTGTGTCGTCTTCATAAGGCACTGTACGGTCTCAAACATGCTCCTCGGGCCTGGTTCAGCAAGCTAAAGACCTTCCTCATTCGCTCCAACTTTCGGGCATGCCAGTCTGATTGCTCTATGTTCGTCTACATGTCTGCCGGGTGCATTATATATGTGTTGGTCTATGTTGACGACATTATCGTGATCGGCAACTCTCTTGAGGCCATTCGGCACTTCACTTCCAGCCTTGATCGTGTGTTCTCTCTCGAGGATCTTGGATCGCATCACTATTTTCTAGGCATTGAGGTGCAGCGTCATTCCAATGGATTACTCCTTTCGCAGCAGAAGTACATCCGGGAGCTTCTCACTCGCTCCAAGATGGATGATGCCAGACCCATTATCAGCCTCGCCGAGCCTCACTCTCGCCTAACCAGCATGGGAGATCCCATGCCCGACCCGACACTCTATCGCAGCATTGTCGGTGCCCTTCAATACGTTGTTATGACCCGTCCGGAGATCTCTTATGCGGTGAATCGAGTTTGTCAGTACATGCATCGCCCCACCACAGCACATTGGGGGGCTGTCAAGCACATCCTTAGGTACCTAAAAGGAACTCTGGACCACACGTTTCATCTCCGTCCGTCCACCAACTTCGCCATCACAGCTTTCACAGATACCGGCTGGATTTCTGACTCCGATGATTGTCGGTCTCAATATGGCTTCGCCATCTACTTTGGCAACTCCCTCATCAGCTGGACGTCTCGAAAACAGAAAGTTGTGGCTCGATCGAGTACGGAAGCCGAGTATCGTGCCATCGCTACTACAGTTGCCGAGCTTGCTTGGATTCAGCAGCTTCTGCATGATCTCCGGCAACGCCTTTGCGCTGTCCCTATTGTCCTTTGCGACAGTCTTAGCGCCACTTTCCTCACCCGGAATCCGGTCCTCACCAGCAAGTCTAAGCACATTCCTGTTGACTTTCATTTTGTCCGGGAAAAGGTTGAGGCTAATGAGCTCAGTGTTCGTCACATGAGTTCCAAGGATCAGACGGCTGACATCTTCACCAAAGCGCTGAGTAACCAGCAGTTTGAGCATCTTCGGTCCAAGCCCCATGTTCGTGCTCCTCCATGAGCTTGCGGGGGTATTAAGAAAGAATATATTTTGGTTGTGATTTTATATATTGTTATTATTCTGTAAAAATCCTCTTGATGTAATTATTGTTAATATATATACATCCTCTCCTTGAGATTCAACTCAGCTGAGATTACAACCAATTACATAGTCTTTTAAAAAGGAGACACAGAATTGATATCATTCATTCATTAATTCAACCAATTACGTAGTCTTTTAAAAAGGAGACACAGAATTGATATCATTCATTCATTAATTCTGTATGTTCTAGTCATTTCTTTCGGAATCCCTTTTACATTCATCATTCATCATCCCAAAAAGAAGACATATCACAATCAAAATCTGATCGATTACATACTACTACTGTAGTAATTGTAACATATACTATTAACTAATTACGGAGTATATCTGTAAATGCTACTTGCATATCATATCTAACTTTTATGTCACAAATCCAACATGAAGAAAACAGTCGCTCCTCTGTACCGTACCCCCTAAATTCACTTTACTTTGATTTTGCAACTTGTGGCTTACATCATGTAATCGTAATTCTGTAGCACTTCCACGGCCTATCCAAACGCGAGAGAGAGCCAAGACTCTTCACATGATCGAATTGAATTGAAGGTTTTTTTTTATTAAAACCTAAATAGATACGTTTGACAAAGGGTGAAGGGAATACCAACCAGCATGAGGAAAGGAGGGGAATGCCGGATTCGACAAAGAGGGTTGCACTTGCCGAGGAGGTCGGTGAAGAGAGACATTTTTCCACTAGGACCGACCTCGCACCACCTTTCTACTCGCTCAACGCCTCTCAAATCCCTGCCTCTGTCGAACTCACTAACATCGATCCTGATTTCTTGCACGTCGTTGTCACCGTCCACCATTTCACACAACTGTTAAGAGTCTCTCCGCCTTGGAGACAAAACAGATGTGATCTACGGAAGCAAGTGAGGATCACAAAGAGAGAGGAATCAATCCAATTCCAACGTGAAGAGGAGGAGAAAGGGAGAATGTCAAGTGCGAGTTGCACTTGAGGGGTGTGTGTTGAGAGGTTTGGTATGGGAGTGTCCCTCCCACATTGATTATAAAAGAGTAAAAATGATGGGTTATAAGGAAGGGTGAAACTCTACACAATAGCTTAAGCTTTTGTGTTAAGTTGGTGGATCCCGACCTTATAACCGCAAAAATAATAATAATAAATCAATGTAATCCGACACATGTTTGCCCCCGTTAACGACCCGTCGGATATTTCACATGGTATCAGAGCCGGGTTCGGCTAGATCCGGCATGGGTTCGTTGTCAAGTGCGAGTTGCACTTGAGGGGGCGTGTTGAGAGGTTTGGTATGGGAGTGTCCCTCCCACATTGATTATAAAAGAGTAAAAATGATGGGTTATAAGGAAGGGTGAAACTCTACACAATAGCTTAAGCTTTTGTGTTAAGTTGGTGGATCCCGACCTTATAACCGCAAAAATAATAATAAAAAATCAATGTAACCCGACACATGTTTGCCCCCGTTAACGGCCCGTCGGATATTTCACAGAGAACGTCTCCCTCTGTTTAAAATGTGAAAACAAAATAAGGATAAGGAGAACAGAAAAGAGAGCCGTTATAATTTTATTTAATTGAATTATACGGAGTAAATAGATTGGGTGTGGGAATTCCTTTTGCTTTTGAAAGGACAAAAACTCCCTTTTTAAGAAGAGGAATTAGGGGAGATGGAATGGAACCAAGAAGTTGTTGATTTCTTGAATTTGAGGGGCCGAGGCTCAACTCGGGCAGGGCTGTTGTTACCACCAACCTAGACAAAAGTTTTGCAGGGTTAAAAAAAAGTTTTTTTAGGCTTTGGAACTTAGTCAAGTTAGAGGCTCATCCCTACGCTTTTTTCATTTATACGAAAAAATCAAAGTGCATATAAAAGAATGCTTAATCGAGTCTACTCGAATATGTGGATTCTCGGGTGCTACAACTTCTAAATCACTTCTTGGATGATTAGCAAGAGGTTCAAGAACAATAGTGTCAACGGGAATGCTTAATTGAGCAGCAGTAGTAAACGCCTTTGACTTCTATCGGAGGATTTTGAGATGCCTTAGACTTGTTTTCTTTTGAAGAAAGAATCAATGATTTTCATCCTCTTCATTTTGAATTAGGATTTTGAGATATTCTAGTATTTCACCGTTTGAATTATGGTTTAAATTAGGATTTAGGAGCTATGTAAAGATATTTTGTATTAAGTAGTTGATATATTAAAAATATAGAAGTTGAAAATAAATTTTTGATATTTTGCTCAACTAAATAAAATCTGTTGATGTGAGAAAATCTAAATGTTATAAAAAATAAAGGAAATCTAACTAATATGTACTCCATTCCTATTTACGGTAATACGGCTATGTAATACAGACTACAGAGTATATATACATACTATATTATTATAAAATAAAATTTGCGGGGTGGCCTTGGCCCCCACCCACCCCGTACACCTTCCGCCACTGGCTGTTATTCGAGTTGAACGAGCCGAGTATTGCTGGTTAATATTCAGTTCATTTAGGATATAAATGAGCTCGAGCTGAGCCTAAATTTTGACTCGAGCTTAAAAATGTGCTCATACTGGGCTCATTTAGAAAATGAACGAGCTCGAATCGAGCTTTTCTCGAGCTTTAAGCAGTTCTACTTGCTCATTATACAGTAACATAATGGAAATTTTAGAAATTTCAGCTATTCGAGTTTAATTTGAACGAGCTGAGCTTTGAACCGAGCTTAAAAATGTGCTCATACTCGGCTCGTTTAGAAAATGAATGAGCTCGAGCTCGAGTTTTGATCAAGCGAGTACGAGTTGAATTCGAGCTACTCGTGTTCACATAACACCCCTATATACTCAAGGGTTGTTTAATAATTAAATAAATTAAGGCCCTTTAGCATAACCAAACCAAAAAAAGGGCCCTTTTGCTAAACTAGACATGTCCCATTTTTATTGGCTAGGGGTAGAAAGTGGTATATTTTTGCAAATGCAAAAATACCACCGGGAGAGGAAGTAGCAGGTGAAGGTGAGATGAGCACTGTAGCTCCATCTTTTGGGCGAGAGAAATCAGGAGGGGGAGGCGATGGACATGTCAGAGGAATTGGGGTGTGGCTCCAATAAAGTAGGGAAATAAGGGGGGCATTTATGAGGGGAAATTTAAATGATTGGAATTAAGGGTGTCAATCAACCCTTATAAAATCTTGATTGATAGGTGTCATTCCTTATTAGATGCTCTGCAAAAAAAAGAGCCAACATAGGAGACAAGTGGAAAGGTGAGGGCAAAGCATCACCTTCATTTCTGGGAACTGGACACGTTTGGCTTACCAATAGAAGACATTCGTCTTACCAATAGGCCAAACATGTCCTACCATACATGGAAATTTTGGAGATAATATGGAGGGGATTGTCCGTAGTGGTTTTGGTGGGATGTCCGTTTAATTTTGGCGCCAAAGCAGGGTTCTTCATTGGGGGAAGAGGGAGAGCATCTGTCTGACCAATATGGTACATTTATCTTACCAATAGCATATAGTTATCTTACCAATAGGCTTAACATGTCCTACCATACTTGAAAATATTGGAGAATTTGGAGTGGATTGACCGTAGTTGTTTTGGCGGGTTGTCAGTGTAATTTTGGCGCCAAAACCGGGTTCTTCATTGGGGGGAACGGGGGAGCCTTTATGAGGGGAAAATGCAATCATTGCATTGATGGGTGTTCCCCAAGCACATATATAAGCTTGAGAGGAGGATCTCAAACACCCCAACATGCCCTGCAAAAATTGAGGCATAGTAGGAGAGAGGCGGAAAGAACGGGGGAAAAAGCACACGTGCATCCGAGGAAACGATACAGTTGTCATCCTACCAATAGTACAGTTCTGGCCTGCCAATAGTGTTCAACTGTCTTTCCATTTCAGGAAAAGTGCAACAAGCTTGTTGGTGGCAGTGGCAGCGATGGGTAAGTCATCTTGTACCTTTCCTTTGTAGTTGTTCCTCTTTCCTATATCAGAACTACCCCCCAGGCTGATCCTCTATTTCCGTGGCGTACCCCAACTGATAGGGTATGTATCAATGTCGTGTGCGGCGGTTGGTGGGCTCCCGGGTGTGGGAGCTTGGTGTTCAAGGGAGAGGCACATACTGCAACTATGGTGGTGGCACAGAATACTGGCTACGACCAACTGAATGACAAGATTGTTTTCAAATTCGACGTGGAAATGGTATTGTACGACATTGAGCTCACCTACCTCCCTCCATCGATGGGGCGAGCCACTCCGATTCGGGTCCGGGACGATGATGACCTAGAAGCCTACAAGTTCTACAACACTGAATCCGGTGCACGAGTCTGGCCAATCGCACTGCACGCCACCTTACGGATGAAAACGACAACCCCTTCCACACCCTCCAAAGAACATGAGTCGTAGAACTCCGACTCATCGGCTGAGGACCTGTCGTCTCTCACCCCAGGGGAAATACTCTTAACCGGGCCTCCCACCACGCAGGAAGACTTCGATGATGGTCTTGATGAAGGTGGAGGGGCGGATGAGAAGTTTCGAGGCTCCATCGAGGAGAAAGGGAAGTTGGACGACCTTAGCAGCGAAACTGGAGGGACCTGCCTGTGTGCTGAGTGTGTAGCGGGGGAGGGAGAGTGTTGTCCCACTGCAAAGGACAGTGTTAGTGGGATGCAGGGGGAGCTTGCTGGGAGCGGTATACATTCTGGTATTGGTAGGATGGATCACAACATAATGGTCGGACAGTTGGACGGAGTTGGTCGGATGGATGACAACATAATGGTAGGACAGGGAGATGAAGTGGGGCAGCTTCACAAAGTGGATGACCCAGAGAAGGGTGGCGACGTGAGCAGGTCTGATGCCATCCGACGTGGAAAGCAAGTGGTGATCGTTGATACCGACAACGATGTAGACGTCCTACCCCCCCCCCCCCCCCCCCCCTTCACGGAATGGAGGACATAATAGACGTAGGAAGCTCCGAAGATGAAATGATCAGGGGTGGTTTCCCCTTGAAAGTGGAGGGTGGGAGGCCGAACAAGACATCTGAATCGTGGGATGAGGAGACTAAGGCAGCGGTGAGAGCGATAGAGCGAGCGTACCAAGGAAACAAACAGCCTTTGTCGACGTTGGAGCAAGTGGAAGAGGACGTGGCTCGGTTCATTCCTCTAGTCGGAGACCCTCGGGAGTGTGTGAAGGTGTTACGTGAGGGGGAGATGTTCAATACGAAGGCTGCCATTCAGTCCATAGTGAAGTGGGAAGCTTTACGCGGGTGCTTCGCGGTCCAAGTGAAGCGATCGATAACAACGGCGTACGTGGTTGTATCTCCCGAACCGAACTGCTCATATTACTGTCGGGCGTCAACGTATCGGGAAACTAAGAAGTGGGTGGTTCGTAAGTTCGTGGACACACACAGTTGCAAGGTTAGTGTCGCCAGCAACTACCAGCGCAACGCCAATTACAAGTTGATGGGGCAGAGTTTGGTGGCCGAGTAAGTTTCTAAACCGGCGTCTTGTTCCCCGTCTATGTACTACGTGTTGGTGGAATTTTTTTGATGTAACTCATATCTTGGCATCTATTCAGTTTTGCTGGGTCAGGGAAGGAGCTGCTTCCCCGTCAGATCAGAACGATGATGAAGTCTCGGTTGTGCGTGGACTGCAGCTACTGGAAGGCACGCAGGGCGAAGGGAGCCGCACGGGACGACTTGTACGGGACCTACGAAGAGAGCTATGATCGGATGGCCTCATGCCTTCACATGCTTGAGCGAGCAAACCCCGGGACCACAACCACATTAGTCCGTGATGATAACCAGCAATTCAAGTATGCGTTCGTTAGCTTGGGTGTTTGGCAGACAGCCATCCCACACCTCAGACAGGTACGACCTCGCAACTTTATTATCCTACCAAATGGTAGATTTCATCTTACCAATTGTATACCTTTGTCATTCCAATACATGTATTATCAATAGTCACAGTACATCCTGCCGTTTATGATCCTACCAATTGTGTCCCTTTATCCTACCAATTGTGTCCATTTATCCTACCAATAGCAAAATTACATCTGACCGTTTCAAACTGTGACATTGGCAGGTATTCTCGGTGGATGGAAGTTTCTTGAAGGGGAAGTATCGGGGTTGCTTGATGTTTGCGACTGCCCAAGACCCAAACCACAACATATACCCTGTTGCATTTGCCATTGTCGACGGGGAGAATGATGCATCATGGGGTTTTTTTTCCGTCAAATGAAACGCGTGGTCCCGGATGAGACCCATGTGGTGTGGGTAAGCGACAGGCACATGAGCATCACCAAGGGGATTCGAGCGAGTTACAACTTCGCAAAGCATGGCCGTTGCACTTACCATCTATTTCAGAATGTGAAGCCATATCACAAGGCGGGTGGGCTAGAAAAACGGTTCTTCCTAATGGCAAACGTGTACACCATTGCGGAGTTCAATGGGCACTTCGCAGCTTTCAGAGAGAAGTCGTCCACTGGTGCTGACTACATTAAGATGGTCGGGTTCTCCAATTGGGTCCGGGCTTTCTATCCCGCCAATCGGTTCAACGTCACCACCACAAACCATGTCGAGTGCTTGAACTCGGTATTCCTTGAACCTCGTGACCTGCCCGTCACCTCCCTGATGGACAGCATACTTGACAAAGTGGGTGAGTGGTTCGTGAAGCGCTGGGAGCTAAGTTCAAATCCCGACAAGGTTGTGACTGACCATGTTGACGCCGTTTTGAGGCAAAACGCCATGCAGGCTATATGTCTTCAGGTGAAGACTTTGAGCGAACACGAGTATGACGTCCGTAAGGGGCTGTCCGCCTGGCTGGTCAACCTTTCCGCTCGAAGTTGCACATGTAAACACTTTAAAATTGACCAGATTCCATGTGCACATGCCCTCACTGCGGCCAAGGTACGTCGAATCGACCCATACTCCCTCGTCCATCCTCTATACAGGGCTGAGGCTTGGCGCGCGTGCTAATATCTTCACAAACCGACCACATAGAAAACCATGAGATAATGTCTTCACAAACCGAAAGCCAAATACGACGGACGACCATAAGTTGGGGAGAGACCTACAAAGCGTGGCGCTGTATGGAGAGGCCCAAGTATTGGCGGTAGGGGGCAATATAACTGTCGTTGACGGTCTCGAATGTCTGTACGCCCTCTGCCACCAGCTGAAAAGTCCTGATCAAGTATGCTCCACAGTCACCACTGCGCAAGAAGGAATTAACAAACAACATAAATTATTTACATCTTACCATTTCCATCATTTTATCATACCAATGGTTGGAATATATCCTACTATTAGGCGGCTTATATCTTACCAATATCAATAGACCTACATAACCCACGAGTTAAGAGAAACTTACGAGGTTTCGTTCCTGGGGATCTTGACTGTTCGGAAAATGGTGAAGGGGTTGGGGACATCGACGGTGTGCCTGGCACGGAGCTCCACAGAAAATTGCTTGACCACCGGGATCAGCTTTGCAACGGGCTCGAGGCGGGTTTGCAGCTCCTTGTCCTTGATCTTAGGGTGGGCACAAATCCCGCAAATCCCGGGCCCGTCCCGGTCCCGTCCCAGACCCGGCGGGATTTGGAAAAAAAATATTGAATCCCGTCCCGGTCCCGTCCCGCAAAAAATTACGCGGGACGGGACGCGGGACGAGGATTCCTTATCCCGCAAATCCCATCCCGTCCCGCATATTATATTATATTTATTTATTTATTTATTTATATAAAGTATACAATATACAAATAAATATATATACACAGTTATATACATTAATGTATATGTTCAATATATGAACACAGTGTGCGTCTATATGCACACTGTCTGTATACATGAACACATGCAGTGTGTGCATGTCTATATATATGCACACTGTTACATATAAATATATCGTATATTTTTTTTGTATTATGTGTAAATGTGTAATTATATGTATAATATATGTGTATATATGGAAAATTGTAAAATATGAAAAATATTATAAATATATACGTGTTACGCCTTAAAAAAGCGCAAAATATATAAGAGTTTTAGAATTTTTTTATAATGTTTATTATTTGAGGGACAGGGCCCGTCCCGTCCCGGTCCCGTCCCGTCCCGTGAGGGATAAGGCCCGCGCGGGATTGAAAAAAAACTAGTGAATCCCGTCCCGGTCCCGTCCCGCAAAAATTACGCGGGACGGGACGCGGGACGACCCTCATCCCGTCCCGTCCCGTCCCGCGCCCACCCCTACTTGATCTGGTACCAGTCACTATAGAGGACTTCGATGCTCCTTGTCCTTGATCTGCCAGTATGGGTCGAGCACGACGACCCCCGACTTCTTGTCACCCTCCGGCGCGTCCAATGCCTTTCGGACCAGGACCAGGGATTGCTGGATGTGCTGCGTTAAGAGGTATGTTCCAAATTCCCATCAGCGTTGATCCCATGACGTAAGTGAATAAGGAAACATGTGGAAGAGGACAAAAGTTTGCGTACCTCGGTGGATATCTATACGCCGGGGGAGTTTAGGGTGTTGAAGAAGTCCTTGTTCAATTGGGTCCCATCTGAGCCCTTCACCTGCGCCGGGAACTTCTCCATCCACGCCAAGAAGTCGTCTCTCTGTGCACACGTCACCATCCCCTCCGCGGCCATGTCGGTGGCTGGACCCGTTGCCTTTGCGCCCTTATTGGCCCTCTTCGAGGGTTGAGTGACCACGCAGTCCCCTAATCCGGCTGGTACCTTCCTGTCCCGCTTACCTTTCCTCGGCTCTAGCTTAATCTCCTAACAATCAAACACACCCCCGAGTTAGTTTCAAACAGATGTCAATGTCCTACGAAAATCCTTAAAATATCATACCAACAGGGTAAATATATCCTACCAAACTAGGTAATTCTATCTTACCAAAAACAACTGACTTTGGTATCCTACCAAACAGCTAGATCTATCTTACCAAAAGGGGCAACCTATCCTACCAACACGTAAGGTTTACCTTTTCCTCCCTAGCCTCTTCATCAGACTCACCCTTCGAACCCTCCCTTGCAGCTTGTTTTCCAGCCTCTTTGGCCTTCACCTCCCCACCCATGTCTCCCTTGTTACTCTGATCCTCAGCTGTGACCACCTTCTCTCCCTGGTCCTTGTCCTGGTCACCCTCTTTTGCTTCCTCCTCAACCCTGTCCTTAATCTCGTCAACAGTGCCCATGCCCTGCCCCTGAAGATCAGAGTTCAGCTCTTCGTTCTCCGCCGCGGTCTCCTCAACGTTCTTTCCCTGCTTGCCCGGCGCCTTGTCATCAACATTCACCTCTTCCTTCTCGTCTAATGCCTTCTCCTCAACATTGTCACCGGCCTTGTCAACCAGATCCTCCTCAACCTTGTCAAAACCTTTCTCAACATCCTTCTCAACAACATCGTCATCCAAAGACACGTACTCCTGCAAGGAGATGCAATCATTAAGTCGCATTTTATGGGGAATCCAACAGATCAACACTATCCTACCATTTGCACATACATGTCATTCCATTTGACTTATTATGGTATACCAACATATAAACACTATCCTACCAATTACACAACATGATGGGCAAAGAAGCACACACCTTTCCCTTGACGGCCCTCTCAGATAAAATCTGCTTGCAATCTCTAGAAACTTCATTGATCCTCTCCTCAAGCACCTCGAACCTGGTCCTCATTTCGAGCATCATGCCCCTGCAGAGAGCCTCAACCTTAGCCACAATCCGGGCCTCCAAACCGACGCTCGACGCGTCTGACCCGGACTGGCTGGTTCCCTGACTGGGTCCAGCAGTGGAATCCTCTTGTCGTCGCTTCTCTCTCCGGACCCTCATGTGCTCGCCCACAATCTCATCAAAGAAGACGTCTGGAGAGTCTTTCTTGTACGATGATTGCGGGTAGGCATCTTTCTCCTTGTGTGTTGGGTGCAAGATGGGCTCTGGCTTCGCGAGCATAACGTGTTCATCTATGGCGTCGTCGGCGGGGGCGTCCAGGAACAGGAAGGACTTCACGTTCCCGTATCGGATGTGGGAGTTTGGCGTTTCCCATCTCAGACACCTCGGGATGATGGTGTCGTCGATGCTACGCCTGAAATGATTCCCAATCGCTGGAAAGCACTCATACACCCACAGCTGCACACACATTTGGGTAAGATATTATTAGACAGTTTGCATGACAACTTCATAGATTTGGTAAGATAGAAATACACAGTTTGCAGGTCAACTTGATAGATTTGGTAAGATAGAAACAGACTATTGGCATGATATAATTGCCTATTTGGCATCCCACACAGTCACACATAATCTGAAATGGCAAAGTTTTTGACCCTTTTTCAGAACTTGACTAACCTAGAAGGCCATGGGGAACCCGTATAGCGCGTACGTTGGCCTATCTTTCGGGTGAGCTTTTGCAGCCACCAAGCCCTTCAACGTCCCGGCCAGGCTCTCGTGTAGCCTCTCGTATACCAGTCGGCCCCAAAGGAATTCCAGAAACCGCGTCGTGTCCTCCAACAGCAGCTTAACCACCCACCCTATAATTTTTGTCTTCTTCTCCAAGCCAAAAAGAATGCCCTCCACAATGACTAGGAGGGCAAGCTTGTACTTTTTCATTAGGGAGCTCGAGTCTGTCTGTTTTTCGTGCTCCCAAGTGCTCTCGACATCCTTCAGACTTACCTTCTCTTTCTTGAACAGCTGGTATATATATGGCGTCCTTGTGATCCTCCTCCATCACATCCCTAGGGGGTGGTGCGCAGTTTAGCCCCGTTATCAACGCGAACTCGTGAAGCGAGAATCGCACGTGATACCCCTGGATGGAGTACCACGTCTCGTGTTGCTTTCGGGTCTTAAGCTGCCACAGGAGGCAAAAGTGCACCAGCTGTGCGGCGAACTTGTTCCTCGACCCCATCTTCACTATACTTCCGAATTGGCTTTTCGTGAGGGCCTTCACATCATCACGGTCGATGGCTAAGTCAAGTCCGTCCAGGAGGTCAAAACTGGCATGTGATAACGCCCTGCCGCTAAAGTGGTCCTTCTCCGCCACTGCCAACACAACCTGCAACACATGTAAGACTCTTAGGTTCTAACATTTTTTCCCAAGCGTTACTACCAAAACAAGGGAACTATCTCAGTTTCCTTACCCCTGGCTGCTTGGTCCTGCCTTTACTTTTCTCTTGCCGGCGTTTGTCATTTTTTATGGTTATTGCACAAAGGGTACCTGCAACACAATCACCACACACATGCATTCAGACATTCAGATTACCTAATCAGTCATACCAATAGTGTAAATATATCCTACCAATAGAGTATTATTTTCCTACCAACTCTGCTATACTTTTCTGTCCTACCATTTTCGAATTTCATACAAGTTTGGTTCATTTTACCTCTTTCCCAACCCAAGAGATAGCCAAAATAGTTCACCAACACCAACACCAATTAACCAACAATTCATCATACATATAGGCATTTAATCAAAGTGGAAGTATACTCTCACACATTAAGTTTCAAACATATAGCCAAACACCTACTCTGTCATATAGGCAAGGAGATTAACCAAAACCATATCACCATTTATTGATCATATTTTTAGGCATTTCATCAAACACTTGGTGGGCACTTACGGTTTCAACACTACAAAACCAATCAACCAAAAATTCCTTCACCCCACTCGGCATACCAGATGTTCAAATTTATCCTGCCAATTTCTTTACCCGGTCCTACGAAATCTGCTACCACAATTTCAGACACAACCTTCGATAATCTGTCCTACCACATGTGCACATATACCCTACCGATTACCCCCAATCTTGTGGATTCCCTACCCATCCGACCCCCTCCTTGCCCTTTTGTCCTACCACATGGTTGGACTGGAAATCGGGATGAACGACGAGGGTAAAAATTGTTGGACTGGAAATTGGGATATGGGAGAGGTAGAAGACGATTGATTGAGGTTGGGGTCGTGTTTGATTTGGTATTTGATTGTTTGAAAGAGAAATTGGGTGACAGGGGTTTATAATTAAGTGACAGTGTTTTCGAATTGGATGACAAGTGAAATTAGGTGACATGGGTTTCGAATTGAGTGACAGTGGTTTCGAATTGGGTGACAGGGGTGTTGATTTATGTGTTTATGCTATTGGCCTTGTGATGATGGTTTATGGCAATGACGAGGGTGGTTTTGGGGATTGGGGTTATGTGGCTGATCGATTGAAAGATAAAGGGGCTGGGGACATGGGTGTGAGTGAGGCAAGGCCGGACCGAGTTTGGGAGAACGTGATGAGACCAGAAAAGTCTGGGAAGATAAAGTGAGGAAGAGACTTGAACTGATGTTGGAGAGGCTGAAAACTATGTCAACATGGATGCGGAGCATGGATGACAAGGTAAGTGTTTCGCCTAAAAAATTTTGTCCCAATTATGAACATCATTGATGACAGGAGGAAATAAACTAGCGACACGGTATATTTAATAAGTGACACGGGTAAATTTTCCTCAAATTACCAATAACATTGGCGAACCACCCCTCATTTATGTACTGTGTGGTTCAGATGAAGGTCATGGAAGGTGTTGTGAATGGGATGCAAGATGCCCATTGGAATGCAGGAGGTGTGCAGACACCAATGAGAGATGTTCGTCGAGAGGATGAGGGGAAACTTTGTTGTTATTGTAGTAGGTTGTTATGAACTTCGTTGTTATTGTCGTAGGTTGTTATGAACGTTGTTGCTCCAAACATATAGTTGTCGACAGTAGTTGACTAGGTTGTTATTGTAGTACGTTGCTATGAACTTTGTTGCTTTCTATATAATGTTCGTTGGTCATAAGTTGTAGAATGTTATGATATTTTTATGATATTTGTTGGTCGGTAGTTGACTATGTTGTTATGCTCGAAACTTTGGTTATCGACGTACCATCAGATTCAAATAAGTGACACGATAAATAATTTAGGTGACACGGTATTCCAAACAGGTGACAATGGTGATTTCCTTATCGAAATAGGAGAAACGCTCATAAATGTAATCATCAACTTCACACAAGTGCTAAGGGTGATTTCCTTATGCGACTAGCACAAACACTCAGACGAGTCTGCACATCAGTCTTCGATGCAAATAATTGTCCCTCCGAAAGTATCCTCCTCCTGACTGCTTGTGGATATGACCTCCAACCCCTGATACATGTCACCTTGGAAGTTTACCGTGTCATCTGAGGAGTAGTCTGTGTCACCCAATTGGATCACATCCAGACCCTTACCCTTGTCCCCTTTATACATATGCTTGTCACCAGTTTCAAAACCTCTGTCAATAATGTATACTGCACCCAACTCCTTACTCTTCCCTATGGCCTCCATCACCTCACCCAAGTGGATTACCTCCGAACCCTTACCCTTGTCACCTACATACATATGCATGTCACAAGTTCCAACGACCGTTGAAGACGAGAGTGACGCATACTTTGGCGTTTTCCCCTAAAAATGAAAAGTGTGATCAACACTATGGTTCATAGGTATCTACTTTTCGCAAAACATGAGGAGAAACAAGAGAGACGCTTACCCATTGCAACTGAGAATTAGGGTTTCTCATAAACCAAAGTGACATGGAAGTTTCTGAACACTGACACGAACAAGGAATGAGGCCGACAAGTGCTCTGCAACTGGACCTTGAGGCCGACATATTTTCTTCAATGGTGGCCTTCTTCTCCAGCACTTTTGTCAATGGGAGGAAGAAACTGAGTATTCTATCTCCTCTCTTTTTATACTTTGCAAATGGAAGGAAAGCCCCTTTCCCATAGATCATCATTACACTCATCTCTCTCCAATTTTTGGTGCCAATTTTCCCACCAAAACATCCCCCCTCTCTCTCTCTCCTGGTCATTCCTCTCTCTCTCTCTCTCTCCTGATCACTCATCTCTCTCCTTTGTGACGACCTGCAACCGGATTTCTCCTTCCCCATTTTTATTTGCACAATTAGCATACATGCTAGTTTTGCAAATTCCACAAAAAAGTGGCATTTTTTCAAAGTCAAAAAAAATATATATTTATGCAAATTGCCCTATATATATAGGCAAATGTTCAAATAAAAAAGGAAAAATTACCGAAAATAATACCAACTATCACTTGTGAACCAAAAATAATACGAACTTTATAATTGACAATTTGATGTACAAACTATCACTACATTAACCAAAAATAATACGGATGAAAAATCCGGCAAGGATTCCGGCAATAGTTGCCACGTGTACGCCGGAGATGCCATTTGGACGCCATCACTTGTGGATCCAATGTCCACCTCATTATTTTAATTTTTTTTAAAGAAAGAGAAATTAAGGGTTGAATTTGAGACTCTCAGACCGACGAAGATCTGAGAACAGCGCTCGAGTGCTCGCGGTTCGCAAAGGAGGAAGAATCACAGTGATGAAGACGCTGAGGGAGGAGAAGCTCACAGCGGAGGCGGCGGTGGCGGCGACGACGACAGCGATGGAAAGTACGACAACTCTCAAGGAGGACATAACGAAAGAGATGACAGAGTCTTCAAGTTCATGTCGAAGAGCGATATCGTCAATTCGAAAATGCTTCCATGGCCTCCCTACAACTATTCAAACTTGCAAATACACTGAAAATTCGGGAAAACGATTCTATTGGTGTCCATTATGGAAGGTAAGATTGAATTGGAATTGGATTTCAATTGTTTAGGGTTTCTGATGCTTTCGAAATAGGGTTTTAATTTGGCTTTGAATTGGATTTAGATTTTAGGGTGTGGTATTGGCTTTGATTAGATTTAAATGTTAGGGCTTTGAATTGGCTTCGAATTTTAGTGATTCCATTCGAAAAATCTTATTTACCTTGATTCAGAAAAATACAGCATTGCATTGATTCGATAACATCAGTAGAGACGATCCTGCTGTTGTATTGAAAACAACAGAAGCTGCCACTGCGTTTTTTGTGCTGAAAATCGAGAAAATATTGCTGCTGTTTTGAAAATTTATTGTTGTCATTGACAGAAAATGCTACTATATTGACAGAAAATGTTGCTGCTGTAAACAACACAAGTTGCTGCTATATTTTTCCCCCGTCTACTGTAATATGCATTTTGTAGGGCTGGACTTGCATAGTCTCGTTCATCCTAGCTTCTACCATGTCTTGGTTCGCGTCTTGGTTAACCTATTAGCTCAAATGGTAGAGCAATGTGTTATGCACATCAATGTGGGTTCGAATCCCACATAGGTTGCTTGTTGTATCAAGTCGTAAGCTTGCTTAAAATGCTTCAGGTTAACTTTTACACTTATTGTATCACTTGTCAATTTGTCATGCTTTGTGCATACTGTCTTGCCAGCAACACTTATAATGTTTAGGTGATTGTGCTGCTGTCATACTATTTTTGCACCTATCTTACTTGAAATGTTTATGTTAAAATATTTGGGTTGAATGCTTGTGTTTTTTGTTTATAGGTTGTTCAGGTGATTCGGTGATAATATTTTTTCACACAAGAACCTTCCAAATGCAAAGTAAACATTGCTACATAAATATGGGGTGTTGTTCTCATAAATGTCTAGGGGGTGAATCTGATTATATTGGTTCTAATAAATTCTTACTTATTGTACCAGGTTGTAAGCTGACTTAAAATGTTGAAATTTGCACAACTGACTTAAAATGGTGCATCTTTAAAAAGATCAGCTGGTGCATAACATATGTATTGATTTCAATTGGTGCATTTTTTTTTTCAAAGAGTTTGTGTTGGTGTTGTCTTTCTGCTGGTGCAAGAGATACCCAAAAAGATATAAAAATTGAATTAAAGCATTAGAATGCTTGAACAAATAAAAATTGAATTTAACTAAATACAAACAGAAATTAGTTACTGTAGCTGCTGCCAAACTGAAATGATGTTCAGCCTCAATATTTTAATGCTTAAGTTATGGGTGTTTATAGGTTCTTATGTCTATTTTCATGCCCTTATGACAACATTTTAATGCTTTGCTAAAATTACAAGTTCGAAAAGTCATAAACAAGCACCACGACTGCTAAAACAAGCCGTCTACTTTCATATATTCAAATACTTATCTAAAACTCATAAGCAAGCACCAGTTAAGAGAGCATGAAGACAGCAACATCTCTTTCAATAAATGAAAACACTAGCTGAGAGATCTTAAATTTGTAAATTGAAAGTCAGTTAGCACACTACAAAGCAAGCCCTAAATTCGCATAAAGAACCCCTAAATTGAAAGTCCTAAATTTGCAAATTGGAAGCCCTAAAATTAAAACCCTGAATTGGAACCCTAAAATGCTAACCCTAAATTTTGTTTACAATTCGAATCTATCAGATAAAAACCCCAAAATTCCTGATTCGAAAACCCTAAATATAAATCAATCTTACCTTCAACAGAATCGATCACACCCCTCTTCCGTGAGTAGAAGCCTCTGTCATCATTTCCTGCTCTCCCCTCCGCGAGCGTTGTTGTAGTCGTCGCTGCAGCTACCGTGAGCTCCTCGTCTACCTCCTTGATCCATAAGCGTCGTTACCTTCGTCTGCATCCTCCTCTCTCACTCGAGCGAACGTGTTCAGGATGTTTGTCGATCTTCTCTCTTTCTCAGCTTGTTTGGTTTTAATTTTTTATTAAATTTTTTTTTCAATTTTGAAATGTATTTGAGTGTGGTGGCATAAAGGAGGAGGTGATCTGGCAAAAAAAATGTCATGCGTATTTTCCGGCGTATACGTGGCATCTTTGGTCGGAAATTAGATCGGAAAAACAGTTATGTATTATTTTTGGTTAATAAGTCAATAGTTCATACATAAAATCGTCAATTTGAAAGTTCGTATTATTTTTGGTTCACGGTGGATAGTTGGTATTATTTTTGGTCATTTTTCCAATAAAAAAGGGTCTTAACCTTAAAGTGAAAATGGGTTAATCAAGCAATAAGCTGGCGCGCAGGTTTGCCATAAAAAAAACTAAACCGGAAAAAAGAAGCAAATCGGCCCAAATAACGCTTGTTTTCTCTCTCTTTCTCCTCTCTATCCATGGAGAACCAGATACCAATTCAAGGAGAACCAGATACCCTAGAGATCATAGAGCTAGCACCGACGATGAAGCTGTTACCCATGGAGAACCAACCCCCTTTTGATAGCAAAGCTTCACTTCCTATTGCTTCCAGAGCCAGATCCAATATGTTTTTGAACAGCTGCTATCCAATCGGTTTTCCAAGAGCTAGATTTTGTCTCCTCGCCTTCACCTCGGTAAAATTAACATCCAGAAATTACCGATTAGGATTTTTCTTTCAAAATGCCGATTCCAATTAATATCAAGTACTGAAAATTTGATTGAATTTGGATTTGTTCTTTTTCCATTCAATATCAGAAAATCCTCCAATTTAGTTCAACGAATTTTGATTGTTGAGGCAGTGAAGAATCGATCAGGAGGTGACTATCGAGGGAGTGAAGAATCGATGACTGTTGCTTGGATTCAGGTCAACTTTCTTCTTATCTATTCCAAGGTGTTATTAGTTCAACGAATTTAGATTTTTAGGTTTTCTGCTGGTTTTTTAGGGTTTGTTGTTTCAAATTTTCGTGTCTATGGGACCTGACAGGGTTTAATGCTAGAGCTGATGCGTTTTTAGGTGGTGTTGCTAGTGGATGGAGACGGGGGAGGATACCTCCCATGCTTAGGTCCGTTTTCATTGTGCAAAGAGTTCTCTCGTAAGTTTTGATTTCCTGTAGATAAGAGTATTGTTTGCTTTTATGTGTTTGCTATTCATTTGATTGTTTTGGTGCACAATCTAGGCCCAGTACTTGTGATTTCTGAATTAGGGCAAGTTCTGAGTGATGCTAAATTGCTAACGATCACTGATGAGTATTACTATTAAGTAGTGTATATCACGAGCTTGAAGAGACGCAATCAATCAAGTTTTAATCTTTCACTCCTTGACTCGAAAGAATAGTTTGGTTATGCATTCAAAATTTTCTATTGAGGTGCCTTTCGATTGCAAATCATGATATTGAAAGGAAAAGGTGATTGAATTAGTAAAATTGAACGAGGAATTCACAAATTGAATGAGGAATTCACAAATTATGAAATTGAAAGGAAAAGGTGATTGAATGAGGAATTCACAAATTCACAATTCGTGTTGCTCTTTGTGATAGGTTTGACAATGGCTTTGTATTGATGTCTGTGCAGTTTTCTTATTGTGTTAGCTTTAGTATTAGGTGGCAAGTAATGACAAGTGCAGATGTCTATAATTAATTGTTGTGATCTACTGAACTATGGTGTTTTAGGGACTGTTTTGAATTGCTCTTGGTGTGTTTAGGACTAAAGTGCATATTTAAGAGGTAATATTGCATATTTGATATTATAAAGTGTATGAATAAAGAACAAAAGTGCACATTTTGGCATGTGCTTTTGTAAATATGAATAATTCACTTTGAGAAATGCCTTGTATTAGAGTTTGCATCTTAATTGTGAGTCTCACCAAACAAATGTAAATAATCCATTTTGTCATGAAAATTGCTATGGTGCTGAATTTTGTCATGAAAATTGCTATGAAAGAGGGTGAATTTTGTACTTATCAAGAAATAGCAGGTGATGCCATATGTTGTGTAATTCATGATGTCGTTCAAGTGTTGAAAGTTGAAACTAGTAAAGGTCATCAGAAGAGGTTGGTGAGGAGAGTATGGTAATATCTTGATGCCATTTATGATGTTGACTTATTTCAACTAATTATTCAGCTACCATGAAATTAATCTTATTTTTGCACTTAGTAATCTTATTTATGCACTATCTTATCTTATTTATGCACTTAATAAATATGTTGATTTACTTGCCATCTTCGTACTCTTTTTGTTGATTTATTTTAATATGTTGTTACCTGCTTTTCTGTTCCTCGTCTAGATTTTTGCTTGCATACAGGTTGGGGTCATAATCGGTAGAGACGGAGAAATGATAAAAACCCTTCAGCTCCGCCCAGGTGCAAAAATCCAGATAACAAGGGATGTTGATGCTGATCTATCTTCAGGAATGAGGGATGTTTAGTTGGTGGGGATAGCAGATCAAATCAGCAAACCTGAACACCAAATCAATGAAGTGATTGCGGAGGTGAGTGGCCTTAATAAGTCAATTATTTTGTTGATAAATGTCATTTAGCTCAAATATTGTGATTGTCTCTACATGTTATGAGTAGACTGATGCAGCAGCCTCTGGTGGTCCATCCAGAAATCGCTCTATTAATCCATTTCAACATGGAGCGGAACTATTTCTAATGAAAGTTCCTAATGAAAAGGTGCATATAATATTGTAACCTTCTGCTAAGTGGAAGGACAAAGCGAAAGTAGAACCTTGAATCTTGCCTTTGCAGGTTGCTATGGTCATTGGTAAACAAGGTGAAAATATTAAAAGCATGCAGACCAAATCTGGAGCACTTATTCATGTCAGTAGCTGTAATGCACATATTTTTTCAGTTGTCAGTTTGCCAACTTCTTGATTGTGCACAATATTGACCAGCCATTTTAGTTCAGTAGCGTATGTTTGTTGTTTCTGCCATTCTTTTGCACATGATGATCTTTTGTATGTGTACCATTTTACGTGCTTCTCTTGTAGGTTGTTCCCCTTCACCCTCCTCCAGGTGATACTTCACCCGAGAGATTAGTGTATATCAATGGAACTTAAGAACAGATAGATGCTGCTAAAGGATTGATCAATGATGTTATGAGTGGAGTGAGTTCCATATTAGAATGTCTATTAAGCAACATGTGATTTATGAGTCAGTGATAAGATTGCTCATAACTTATCTGTCGCATTCTCACTCATGGGTTATTTTATACTTAAGAAGGTAGGCCTGCTGTTTTGATGTAAAAATTCGAGTTGCATTTGAACCTCATATATACCTAGTTAAATTCATATCACCAGTTAGGAATTTCCATTTACTTGGTTCTAAAATACCGGAGTGAACCTCATACCTACATTCAGGAAATTGATTTATTTTAAAAATAAAATTGGTACCATTTACAACGATATTTTCTAGTTGCCTAAAGCAAGATTAAAATCATCTTATTTATACATAGTTCCTTCATGATTCGAAAACCACTAATAGTTATACGAACTAACCCTTGTCAATGCTGGTGCACTAAAATGTCTTATTTTTTCACTTAGTATTGTTCAAATTGCACAATTGGGTTCTAAAATGGCATTAATATGAGTGATGTGTCATTAAAGCCTATTAGCTCAAATGGTAGATCAATGTGCCAATACGCACATATGCGGGTTCAAATCCCGCATAGGCTAAACTATCTATGGTTATGTGATCTTTTGCTTTCGTTCATGAATAAATTTTTGTTTTTTAGATTAGTGCATAAATAAGAATATATAGTGCATGGATATGACTATAAAGTGCATAAGTAGAAAATGAATGGAAGAATCAGAAAAGGAGAAGAAAGAGGGATACTGACAGCAGCATAAGGGGGGTGGTGGGGAGTGTGAAGACCAGCTGGGAAGGCTGTGTGGAGTTTCTGTTGAATGTGGGCAACTTGGGAAGACGACGGAGGCTTCTTCTGGTTTGCGGTTGCCATTTGTATCACCATCTCTCTCAGCTTCTCCATTGTATCTGCATCAACTAACCTGTGCATCTGTGTGGGTGTGTGGAGGTTCAATTTAATTTGAGGGGATGAAATTGACAAGTTCGACCACTCGATTTGGGTGAGACAGGTGAAAGTGGCAAATGCCAAATGGCTATCAGCATGTCTTCTACCTCAAAACTGCGAATTTCTATGGCTCCAGGTGGTGAGGGAGGGGGGCACACCTCAACTTTCTCCCTGTATTTTATAGTAACCCAATTTTCAGTCTATATGGATCTCTCCTAAGGGAGAACAAAAGAGCTGGATGAAGCAAAGCTTAGATTTGCTGTTGCCGAGGTTCTTGCTCGTCATTTCCATTTGCATTACTTTGAGATAATATCAATTATCTATCATTGAATTTCATTTGATGGAACAAAGTCAAGTATGCATTTTTCAAGTATCCATACCTCATTCTCACTAGCACTTCTTCTATGCTGCTATGCAATTTTCCCTTGTAAACTGATCTCTTCAAAAGGATCCAGATAAATCTAAAGTAATTGAATAAGAAAACAAAGACTTTTTCATACATATTAAACCTGAAATTTGTTGACATTAGATATAATATATCTAATTAGAAGTTTAGAATAAGATTGATCAAATTGGAAGTAAATGAGGATTTATGTTATTCAAATATAAAGTTCATAATAGTCCTATACCCGCGCCAATGGCGCGCAATTTAATAATAAAGTTGTGAATATTAAATAATACCAAAAATTTGTTAAAAAAATACACATATTACCGGTTAGAAAATAATAAAGTCACTTGTATAATACATAGTATGTAAATAATACACAAGTAGAAGTGTGGTCTTGATAGCGAGTATAAAACTTGAATTCCAATCTCAAATGATTTCTAACTTCATAGTGACACCATCTTCAATTATTGAGAACCCTAAAAGTTGCAAGAAATTATAACAATTAGAATTACAACCTGTGTAATTGTTCTTCTACTTATGTTTTTTTTATAATAAGAAATTAGAATATTTCCTATAATTTGAATGTTCATAAGTCGACTTACCAGTGGAATTAACCAAGAGATATCATTAGGACCACCATATAGGAACAGACACCAGCAGAATACCTACACATCAATTAAAAAATATAAAACAAATGATATAAAACTCAACTCCACAAATGCTAAATCAAATCGAAAAATATCAAACAAATGATACAAAACTCAACTCCACGAATGCTAAATCAAAGCGTACACGGTATGTGATGGACAGTCCTAAGGGAAACATGTAAAATACTTGGTTAAAAAAACGTGAAAACTACAATATAATTCAACATACCTGGTTATGTCAATGTTTCGAAGACTTTTTTGTACACCACATTAGTTGTGGTGTTCAATGGCTGGCATTCTTTATCACATGACAGAATTTTCAACCCAACTTTGGTTGTAACCCTGGATATGGCAACATACAGTTGGCCATGAGTAAAAACCGATCTCTTTAGGTACAAACCAACACGGGAAAGTGTTTGCCCTTGACTTTTGTTAATCGTCATGGCAAAACAGACAGACACGTGGAACTGTCTCCTTTGAAACATGAATGGTAAAGAAGCGGTATTTGAAGGGCAGATGAGCATCCGAGGGATGAAAACTTAGTCGCCAACATTTCGGCCAGACATAACCTTTGCCTCAATGACGTGGTCCCCTAGTCGAGTTGTTATCAACCTGGTTCCATTGCACAACCCAGCAGATTGGTCGATGTTACGCAGCAACATAATGGGAACACCAAGTTTCAGTCTCAACACATGATTCGGGATGCCAGAAGCTTTGATGCCATTGACAAAATCGGTTGAATATAATGGTTGTTCAGCACTTATATGCCCATCTGTCTTCAAAATACTATCAGAACTCAAATACACCTTATCATCACCCGGCATCTTAGCAAGTAAATATTCATTCACTTCATCCACAAATTCATTTGTTGGAGACGGGATGGCTCTTTCTTCGAAATACCTTGCATTAGATAACTGTTGCAATATTGAAGGGTAAGTTGATTCAACAATGGCTGCAACAGGATCACCTGTTTAGGTAAGTAGAAGATCAGAAGGTATGTTTATGATAGATTCACCATCATGTACACCTCCCAATGTCCCATTCCCAATGGCAAGAATCCAGTCTGAGTACTGCCTTAGGTCCTGCAAATTAGAATCTGCAGAACCACTCGATAACCTCATATTCCTCATAAGGGTAAGCACCTTGCAAGACTTCCACAAATAAGATGAATTTATTGCTGCAGAAACAATGTCATGTCTAGTCCCTCGAGGAATAACAGGCAAGATTTGCCTAAAGCCACCACCAAGCACAACAACTTTCCCCTCGAATGGCTGATTTGAGCTATGAGGATTTGAGAATTTGAGGACGTCTCTTAAACTGCGATCCAATGCCTCGAAACAGAACTTGTGTATCAAAGGTGCTTCATCCCAAATAATAAGTTGTGCCTTGCACATAAGATCAACCAAAGGAGTACCTTCTTTGATGTGGCAAGTTGAATGAGCATCAATGTCTATAGGAATCCCAAATCTAGAATGTGTTGTCCTGCTGCCTGGGATAAGAAGAGAAGCAATCCCACTTGAAGCAACTGTTAGGACAATATCACCTCTTGAACGCAGGGCTGCTGAAAGGGCTCGCTGAATGAAAGTTTTACCTGTTCCACCATATCCATAAAGGAAGAAAAGACCTCCTACATTTCGAGAAACAGCATGCATGATTTCCTCATAAATAGCAGATTTCTCATCGGTAAACATGGCGATCAGTGTCTGATGCTCCTGAGCTAGCTTAGCTTTATCGTAATTCAGTTCATCTTGAATAAGCTTATTAGAACATTCAGTGATGAGAATATCATCTGGCAGAGGCAGTGGAGGGTAATTTCTAAGAGAGCTGCTATTTCGTTGCAAGGATTTCTCAATTTCTGCAAGAGCATAGTTTCTCAACTGTTCTTCAGTTAACTGCAAGTCTAAATACAAAAACACAACATGTCTTTAACTTATTTTATTTTTCAAAAAAAAAAGAATATTACTAACAATATTATGATGTCTTATGCAACTCTGTTAAATTTTCCATAAAAAATGAAAGCCAATATTAAAAATAATCATGAATAATGAAATCAAGAAATCCAAAAAGAAAAGCCTTACACAGGTTATAATTAAACTACATGTTGTTCAATTCAACCGGTTTCAACCGGTGGAGAAAGGCAAGATAACATATACATATTAACCGAAAAAAATTGCACGAGGTCTTGTATATAGACTTGGAGTGATCTACTTATATCCTAAATTTGCATACTCTAAAGAACTAAACTAATAGAAATAGAATTAATGTTGACATAAAAAATAAATCAGTCCTAATAGGCAAGATTACATGACAACAGAGAATAATATATTTGCAATCACTGAGCATTGACTAAAAGAAGACGTAAAAAAGCCAGTAGGTAGTTATGATTATTCAATGACATTTTTTTCCCCATAAAAAATACAGTATCAAATGTTTACTAACACATACATACTGAACTGTGCAAACTGTACTCCTATTTGGTTGCGAAAACTTCAACCATCATGGGTCTAGCTAAGAAACCTTATAATTCGGTTTTACAGTTTTCCAACGAATGAAGAACTTAGTTTCAAATTTTTCATGGAGCTAAGCATTTCACAATTTATTTCGGTTTTACAATTTATCAAGTTATAACTAACGTAATTTGTCTTGCAAACCACACTACAATTTTATCTAATAATTCTTGAGGTAGTTTATCATATATATGTCATAAATCATACCTATTTTCTTACGAATCCACAATAATGAAGAACTTCATTTTTTACGGCGAAGAAAGATAATATGCATATACGTACCTTTCATTCTAAGTACTTTTCTTTGAAGGTGAAGAATATCAACGGAAAGAAGATACCATGTATTCTCCCAGACATATTCTGGTCTAGACAATGTACCGGTGAGTAATAACATAGCAAACAACCTCCTTAGATAAGAAGGATGGTCCGAAAAGCTAGATTCAACTATAGCATCAACGTACTCCTTCTCATCATCTAGCAATCCCCTTGCATAACATGCTTCTCTGAAGGAATCATATACAACCCCGTCAACTGTGCGAATATCTTCATAGGAGGTAGCACCCTTGACCAGATTTAATAAGATGCGTAGAAAGTACAGTTCTTTAGCGGCAGGAGATATCTTTAGCAACCACATCCTTCCAAGGGAAAAACCACGTTGTCTCAGAGCCCATTCCCTTTGTTGTTGTTTCCAAACAAACAAAGTAGGGAACTCAGCATAAGTAAGGCCTTTAGCCTCTTCATACTTCGAATTGTATGCCATCCAAGCCAAGAACATAGTTTTTTTATTGCCAGATTTCTTAACGACATCACGAATGGGGTCAGCATCATGGAACACAACGTTTTGTTGATTGGGCAAATGGAAACTTAACCTTTCAACAGACGGAACTCTGTAATGGATAGGAAATTCATGTATTCGCCAAAGTGCCTCGATTGGAGAGAGATACCTAAATGCCTCGATTAGAAAATGAATTTTAACAATGTGTTAGCCTGAGAAATGCAGGATGTAAAAAGATATAATGATATAGAGTCACGAAGGATAACATCCGAGTTGACAACAAAGATAAATATATGAAGGGGAGGGTTACCTTGCATCATAGAACCTTTGAATTTCATCAACATCCTTTCCATCCTGATCATCATTTGAGATGGTTGCCATGATTCGATCATTTCCTTTGCTTATCTATTTGAATAAATATTTTATTGATCGAGATTGGTTGCACCATTAAACATTGATGTGTGCCCGATACTTGAGTAGGAGTTTTGGATTGTAAGGAACAACGAATCTGTTATCCAGCTCAAATTTTCCCTTTTTCACAGTACGACCATTATTGGACCTTCTATATAAAGTGTAGCCGTCATCATCAAATGTTGTGTTCTCCACATAACCCTTAGGAAAATATTTTGTGCAAGCTCCATCTTTCATGCAGACAGAATTGGGATTTGACTTTCCACAAGGACCGTGCATCATCAAGTCCTTAACTACCGAATACAAATCAGGATCTGTGCGGGATCTGGAATTTCAGCTGAAATAACTCTATCAATGTCCTCACCGGTTGATAACTTGTCAGCTCGTTTGAGAAACAGAACAATGTGAGCATGGGGTAGACCACATTTTTTAAACTCTATAGTATAGACAACTGGAAAAAAAAAGGACTATTAAATTGCTAATGCAGAGCAACATTTAAATTAGAGCAGAAGATGCTCTTTATTTTATAGTGTTATAAAGTCCACCAAATATTGTATGTTGACTTTTTGGAAGTAGCATAGGCCAATATATTTCATACACGAGATGAATATAAATCTTCATTATAATGAGCTAACAACACTAACAATGCCTTACAATGAGTGGTGTCTAACGATCTTCCCAAACTAAGGGAATGATACCCATTAGTCAAAAAGTGAGTAAATACATGAATCAATATAATTTATGTGTTTTTTTATATGTTCTTAATGCACTTGACAACATTTTGGGGTAGAAAATTTGTAAGTAGGAGCACACAGTTATCTTCAAATGCAATTTTAAAAAAGTTATATAAGATCTAGATTGCATGCAAATTAAGAATGGGAGATAAGAGAGTACATGCAGTAAATAGACAGAAGAAAGTAACTAATGAACATTATTGAAAGAAGATCAATGTAGTGAAAGAAGGGTAGATGAGTACTTACAGGCTTGACATTCTCCAAAGATCTGATTGCACCTTAAATCTTGGATGAGTTCATGAAGTTTGATACTAAATAATCTGCAAGAGAAATAAAAAATGTCCTCTGTCCGAACATTTAGGATTTCAGCTAAACGGGTAATTTCTGGCCACTTGGAGTTGCAAGTGAATGTAATAAACAAATCCAGGTGGCCATAATACTTACACAATGCCATGGCATCTTGATAGTTCTGCATCATATATCTGGGTCCCCCAGTAAATGATGATGGCAATAGAATACACTTACCAACAGAAGCGGGTTCTGTGTTGCCTTTAGAAGCAGCATCGGACAGATTCATATAAGTGTCAGATCTTAAGGTTTCTTGATTGAACCGACAGTATGAGAGCCTTGAAGCTTCAATTATAGTATAACCATCAACCACTAATTGCTGGAACAACTGCCTGGCTAATAAAAAAAAGTGCATATTCAGTTGGCCTATGCTGAAATCGGTAAGCAAAAAACTCCCGCAATGTCAGCCTGGTCCTCGTTCTGTTGGCATCAGTATCACGATGTTCAATCTCGATGGTGTAACCGTCTTCAGCATATGGAAACAACAAAAGATACTGAAGAGCAAGATACAAAGGATGCAACTCATTGATACGCTGCAACTCGTCGGTCCGTGTCTCAATAACAATATCTCGCCCGTCATCCGAAGAACCGATGTCATCACCAATTATAGCAGCTACTTCAGACGTAGTTGGAAGATTGTATCGTCGTCCATCACGCCCCCTCCTTCCTAATAGCCTAAGTTTAACACTCTTAGACATATCATCCCCAAATCGATCTCTAGCCATTCTAAAAGATTGGGCCAGTGGGTTATGCTCATCAAGCATATGCTTTAAATCACGTACAAGAGATTCATCAAAATCATCGGCGGTGCCTGTCCTGCAAGATTGGAATTGAATAATGTGAAGGGTACTGAATGGGAATACAATAAAAACAAAACAAACATCACAAAACTTAAAAGGTGCAAACCTTTGAGTCTGAATGCGATTTGATTCCTCATTAGCCGTATCATAGATATATAATTGGGAGAGTTTGGGTGAACTTCCATCAATGGGCATAAGACTACCTATTATGTGTATGTTTTAGCCTTGTATACGATAGATGTATGGCCCTTTTCCCTTGGGAAGTGCAAGCTTTCCACCCATGGAGGTGAAAGCAAACATGTTGTTGTAACTTCTGATATTTGCAAAAAAATTATGACTCCTTGGATCAACACCAGAGAAAAGGTCTCTCAGTAGAGTAGGTGGTTGTTTAACCAAAGGCAACTCAACTTTTCCCTTTGAACAACACAGACTGAAGGTTGGCTTGGACTCATTTTTAGACTTGACACCTCTTTCTTCATACCACATCAACGCACCACATGAACCACAGGTCCAAGTGGGAAGACCAATGTCATGATAACCTAAATAAATTTTGTAATAACAATTACAACATAAAGTCAGTAATGCAAGGTATTACCATCAGAAGTATTACCAGCAGGAAACAGACATCACCAACATAAGTGAAAAAGTTGCTCCAATTTTAGAATATTACCAGCAGAAATATCACCAGAAGATTGATCAGTCCCAGGTGTGATAGGAGGTGGTGCATTACGTGCAACGGGTAAATCAAAAGAGACTGTAAAAAAAAGTTGTTTGAACAAACCATCAAATTTACAGATTTTGACTCCTAATTTACAGATTTTAAAAACTGAATTTTCAGATTTTATAACGTAGTATATGAACTGTTGAATTTAGATATTGGTCACAAATGAATTACAAATGCTGAATTTTCAGATGTGTACTCCTAATTGAATTTCAGATTGATAAAAACTGAAAAATGAAGCACAAATGCTAAAAATTGAGATTGAATTTCATATTGCTAATGTCAGAATGATACGAAAGTCATGATGGAAGATAAGTGATAAGTTAGGTAGAAACATATTGATGAATATAGAAAGATTAATGAATATCTAAATATATTGATAGTTTTATGTGATATCTACCATGTTTTAGGATTCACTTGATAAGTCGGAGATGCAAAATTTTTTACCGTTCGAAACATCGGCCAAAGATGTATTGTGTATTCTCCCAGAATATTTCGTAGCTACTGTGCGATGGGCTGAGAATTGAAATGAAAAGAACGTGACAATAAATGTTACTTTATCAATATATAAAATTGTAGAAAGGAAATAAAAGGAATATATGGAATTAGACAACCAATATTTGACAATAACCTTTAGAAAGAGCAGGCGAAATAGTCCTTTGACGTTTAGAAGAAGTTGGGCTAACAGGTTTGTCATGTGCTGTTTAAGAGATAGTTGGTATATAGGGAAGAGATGCATTCAATTAATATTCAGAAGAAAAAAAAGCTGGAGAAATAAAACATGTGGTTTTAAGTTTGATTAGAGCTGGCAATCGGGCAAGTCAGATCGGTCTCGGTCGGACATTTCGGTTTCGGGTTGTTTCGAACTTGAATTCATATCGGATTGACTGAAATTCGAGTTGTATCGGATCGGGTCGGGTCAATTCGGGCTTTGATTGGATTGGATAAAATCGGATTATTGAAAAAAAACCGATTAAGTTAAATCGAGTTTCGGATTAATCGGGTTTCGACAAAATCGGGTTGGTGGAGTTGGGTTTCGATTGAATCAAAATTACACAAGATCGGGTTCAGATTTGAAATGGATGTTGACATATTCGGGTTTCGGATTAATCAAATTTCGGGATGATCGGGTCGGACTAATCGGGTTTCGATTTAACTGAATATCAACTTCATTCGGTACGATGAATTGGGTTTTCCACAAAAAAAAATCAATTGGGAGGGGGAGACTAATTAACCATATTTTAGGAGGGAATCGGGATGGCCACAACAAACACAATGGGTCTCCCACTCTCCCACTATTGCACTAACAGTAACTATGTAACTAACCACATTAAGCTAGTAATATGTTAATACGGATAACTAATCAATAATCCAATTAAATAAAAAAAATGAAAGAAAATAAAAAAATGAAAGAAATTTAATGAAAGAAATTTGTAATTGAATTGGAAAGCTGGAAAGGAAACTAAAGATATGAAGGAGTGAAATCCAGCCTCCTAGACTCTCTTCCAAATCAGCAGGGATTAAAGTTCAACTGTCATAAAATCTAATCTGATAATTCATAGATACAAAACATGGAGTTTTCCCTTGAAAACATGATTTTCGATACAAGTAATTTTCGGTTTTTTGAGTTTCGGGATAGAATTGGGTTTGATTTATTTCAAATTTCATATTTAATTTGGTTCGGGTTGTTTCGGATTTCGGATAAAATCGGGTTTGAATTATTTTAGATTTCGAATACAATCGGGTTCGGGTTATTCGGGATTTCAGACACAGTCGGGTTCGGGCCGTTTCGGATTTCAGATTTGATCGGGTTTAGACTGTTTCGGTTTCGGGTTAATGTCGAATTGATCCATTCGGTTATAATCATATTCGGATACGTCACAAATTCGGGTTTTTTAAGGTTTCAGTCTAAATCGGTTCAGATCGGATCAGTCTCGGGGATCATCAAATTTTCTCTCTTATCAGATATCGGTCGGATCGGTTTCAGATCGGACGGATCGGTTTTTTCGGATCGGATCAATTCTTGCCGGCTCTAAGTTTGATAACCTGAAGCTTGATGCCTAGTTTGTCATTTTTTAGCTAATAAAAGCTTTCGACGTATTCTATTATTAACTTGGCTATTTTGTCCACTGTCTTGTGCCCAGGGGCGGAGCCAGAAAAAATCCGAGGGGGGGGGGGCTCAACTAAATTTTCGGGATTTTTTTTTTGAAGATATATATAAGATACAATTTTTGTTATAAAAAATATAGTATAAAACACACTAAATGTATGATTTAAATATCTATTTTGAGTTTAAAATGCTAAAAGGAGAAAAAAATCCCTAAAATGAAGCTATAAGGATTCGAACTCAAGACCTTATCATTCTATTCCTCAACCCATACCAACTAAGCTAAGCAAACTTATTGATTCAATGCTCTTTTTAACTATTTTTAACCCTTAAATTATCAAAAATTACAAAAAAAAATATAAATTTTTTTTTTTGTGTTTTCCCCCGACCCAGGGGGGGCTCGAGCCACCTCATGCCCCCCCCCCCCCCTCCGCCCATGCTTGTGCCAATGAATCAAGGATCGGAGAGTGATCTGAATGATATACAAAAGACAATGTAACTGGATAAAGTCCAAAAAGTATGATATTCATGATATAAAAACATAACCAATAAATTAATTATCACAAAATAAAAAATTTGGAAGTGTTACCAGTAGAAAGACACTGTGTAGGAGTCATTTGACGATTTCCATAAGGCATAATGGGTGAACTATAACCACCTAACCGAATGGCATAATGTGATAGATGGTTAACATATATAGATAGTTATATTACAACTTCATTTAATTTAAAAACTAAAAACCAACATGGTGGATGCAGATAAAGGAAAAAAAAAGTGACGATGTACCATCTCTGAAAGGCATCCCCATACGAATTGAGTTTGGTGTACAATGTTATCTTGAACTGTGTAAAAAAAATAGATTTAGGACAATAAAACTCTCGAGCTCGATAGGAATTATATATACTTTATATAACATTATTACGTAGATGAAAGTAAAGTGTATAAGTGGGGTCCTATGCTTGGTAGCAATAGATGGGGTAATCGATTTACCACAAGCTGCATAATATGCTCAAAAATGGCATAATAGTATTAGTTTGAAAATTTAGATATGTAAAACCAACGTAAAGTTAATCAATCAAACATACAGTTATTGGTGGATATATTTGAAAAGAAATTAAAGTCAAACCATTCGAAATGTCAATCGATGGGGTCCTTTGATCCTCAAGAGCATGTGAAGGAGTTGATATACCATTCTCTGATAAAGAAAGAAATGGTTGATGGCTCAGAATAACCATATAATTCAATGTGAATAGATATAACCGAAATAGTTGTGGGACGGCTTACCTTGTAATTGCCGCATTTTTTGAGGTCTTGGAGTTCGCAATGTAGGTAGCTCCTCTCGAAAACAATGTGCATCATCCATGATCAGTGAATGTCCAGTAGCAATCCCTAAACATTAAAGTTTTGGTGAAAAAATGCGGGCATGGTAACCAGGGAAGTGCAAAGATGAACAGTGATGAAAAAATGCAGGCAAGGTTTGGTGAAACCAGGGCAGAATATTAAAAATCATAAATTGTCCAACTAAATTAGGAATATTGTCCAACTAAATTGGGAACCAAATCAGAACAGAGATATATGCATCAATCAAACATTTTCATGAAATTATCAATCAATAAAGAATATTAAATATCATAAATTATTTTTATAAACTCTAAATTACCCAAAGTACCTAAAACCAACTCCGCTGAAAGAGGTCTAATTGAATTTTGTTCCAACATGAATATTAATTTCATCAACTGTAAAATATAAATTAGCCAAAATCAGCAGGGTAATTGATAACCAAGACAAACCTTATAGTTATCATCCAGGCACAATTCTGAATTGCCATATGATATTGGATGCTTTCCGTAGGACTGAATTTCCAAAGACAATTAATCCAATGAAATATGAGCAAGCTAGGGTGAAGGTCGAGTTGGAGGTAGGAGGAGACTGGGTGTAGATGTGATATATGTAAAGCCATTGAATATGAGAAAGTCGTTCCTTCCTGGTTGTCTGGGATCTGGGCACGAGAGCTGCCAACGTCAGAAGAACTGATGAAATTGGAGGTGTGGGACTGGTAGGCAGTAGGTGGGGAAGATAAGAATGGGGAATGTTGTGATTATCTGAATGAGGGTTGTTTTGTATAAAAAGTGAACTTTTTACTTATATATTGGTGAAAAATTCTGAAGTCATGTCCGGGAAGTCAACCCAATTGAAGTTATAATCTTTGTACATATTTACTTTTATCGTAGACAGTAGGTGGAGATACATAAGATTTGTACATATTGTTAATATATAATGATTATAATTATAATTGTAATATATGTGAAAGTGGGGGTTCAATATAAATAATAAAAATGATTAAAATATATCATAAATTATATATAAAAAAATTTCATAAATGATGTCAAGTACACAATCACTACTGTACAACGTTACGCCGACAATATAAAATAAAGACTAATCACACGTTGAGGGACAAAGCAATCGACAACCGGTTCAAGATATGCTCATATAGCAATTGGTATATAAACATATAAACAGACAAACGACTATATGTGATTGGGACCAAAAATTTCAACAGATCCAATGTAGCATAGCGCCCATACAATTTTATTTAATATATAGAATACTTGTAGTAGGGCAAATAGTATCAAATGACTTAAGAATCACTCATCCTCCTTCTCAATCTTGATTTGAACCTTTTGCTTGGTGGTGGACATCTGAAAGTCCTTCTCATCTCCACTATCGACATCCTCCTTCTCAATCTTGATTTGAACCTTTTGCTTGGAAGTGGAGTTTTGAAAGTCCTCCTCCTCTCCACTATCAAGCTCAATGTATTGACGTTTGTGGGGAGTAGCAAGGCCGATCAACAACTTATCAGAAGAGGCAGCATCAGAATGAGTATCCTACATCATCACACAATAATCTCATTCAGTAAGATATTTACGAAATACATGGGATAGTATTCATGTTATAGCACTTGTCGTAGAGCAACTAAACGACGATAGAGATGGCGATTACCTGGAGGGAGATTGACAATGATTTAAACTGCGCTATCAACTCATCATCAGCCGTCGTGTTCTTGATAGAGTGTGTCGAAGCCTTCACCTCTATGCGGAACAATAATGTCTTGTCCAGTAAAACATTTAACTCAGCAGGAAAAGCATCCATGTCACCATCCTGTGAAGGGTACATATGAACAGATGTGTGGAAAATCAGATGAAAGAAACACATGCAATCGCATATAAAGGTGATCGTGGAGGGTACCTTAGCTTGCTTTTCACGAAGAACAGATATAGAAGTGTGGACAATATCTTGAACATCTTGATCAAACATCATTAGAGAAGCTGTTCCAGTGTCATCGTTAACCTTTAGCTGAAGTCAATACCTAAAATTAAAGAAGGTATACTCTAGTCATCAAAAGGTGAAATTTGTGGCTGAACTCATAAATACCATACATGTGAATCAAAGGTGAGACAAAATGCGAAAGAGATAAAGGTACCGTTGGACAGGATACGGTACTGCTTTGTCACAAAGCAAACAGTGGAACTTGGAACCATAAGAGTCAGCTGCCTTTTTACATTTTAAGCAAGTGTCATAGAACCACTTGTCCTATTTCTCAAATTCGACAATTGTTGCCAATACAACATAAATTGCACCTTGTATTATGATTAATACCTCAGATGTTTGTTACATATAATCAAGAAGTATATACCATAAGTGAACATGATAAGACCCAAATAAATATTACCACAAAATACCTTAGAATTTCCTTGGACATTGAGTCAAGCTAACTCGGATTTGAGATTTCATTGGAGTTGAGAAACTTTTGGGAATTTGATGTAAAACTATGGCTGGTGACATGGCTGATTGTACGGGAATCGAGCCCGCCAGAGCTGGATGCACTGATCAAATATGAAAATCGCCATCAATCATAAAAAAAACAATAGATACAAATGTAATGGCAAATAAAAGTACAACTAAAAAAGAAATAAACAGATAGTCATAAAGATCTCAATACATGTTCTTGAACTCTATGATATTAGGATGTTGCTCATCTAATATCAGGCAGGAACCCCATTTGGTGTTCGATATTTTCAACTCTCCTGAGAATAAGTTAGCATAAACTTAAATATAAACACCAGGAGATGAAGATATGTATATAAATGGACATGTGTGAGGTACATGAAACAAATGATCAAAAGTTGATACCATCCCACAAAGTTGTCTTTACAAATTGTAAGATAACAACCACGCACCCTCCCTTGACAGAGTTCACGAATGTAGACATTTCGACAGCGTAGTCTTCCCACAAAGTGCATTTTAAGATAATCTTGCTACATGACGATGACAATAAATTAACCAAAACAGAATGGGAAATAACATGAAATGGGAGAAAACGCAAGAGAAAGTTAGACAGGTTGTAATAATGCACCCGTGATCCTCCAAGTGAATAATCATCCGATTCTTGGTAGACTTGTCTCCATTGTTGTTGGTGATAATATCAGTATACTCCACAATTTGACCAATAACATCAGGAAAATCAAGGATAATAGAAAAAAATTAAAAAAACGAAATCAGATGAGATTGGGACAATTTTATGGGTGAATAAATATATAAATATAAAAAGTAAAGAAGAATTACCAAACAAAATGTCATCTGACATCTTTCCTTTTTTTATATCGGAGAAATCTTCAAATTGCAAACCATGTTTTGGTATGGACAACCCATCACATGATTTGATCATTGTCTTCTCATTGACCTCTATTTTCCTGGGGTGCTGGCTGAACTTGAACTGAGAGGTGTTATCAATGAGAGTAAAGCTCGACATAATGATAGTGGCAAACTCTTTCAAATGACTTGAATGCCTCCAAAGAAATCTGGGCTTGACAATTGCCTCTATTCTAGTCCCCTGAATAAAAGAAAACGACGATTGATGTCAATAATAAGCTAGAGTTAAAAGGCAAAGCAAACAATGCACAAGACTGAACAAAAAATGTTATACCTTCTCGTCTATCAAAACCAACTCTAGTGGAGGCTTGGCCTTGGATCCTTGAAATGGAGGCTTGGAAAATAGTCTCATAATGAGCACCTTGATCGTAGCTACTTCAGTGATTTCATCAACGCATACAAACTGCTCAGGCAAGGCAACGACTTTTGTCATTTCTACCAGGCAAATGAGGATAATAGATAAACGGTTGGGATGAATGAAAATAATCAATACCAAGTTTAGTATTTATAAGATAGTTGGCAAAATTAAAAGGCAAAAAGATACGGATCAAAAAATATTGTAGATATTGTAGATAAAATTAAATAAAAATATTACATAAATGGAAATGGATTCGAAATTCATAATAATGAAGGAAAGATATTATACACCCAAAGCATATTTATATATTTAGGTGATTATCAAATCAATCAAATCAATGAAGTTATTTTAGGCGACAATTGAATTACAAAAACATATGATAATGATAATAATTATCTGTAAAGGCTCGGATTTTTAAATCCTAATTTTCGGAAGAATAAATTAAAAATGAATTTAAATCGGATTTAATTCGAATAATTCAAGGAAAACTCGTCCTAAATTTAATAAATCTAACTTGAAATTCTTAGAGCGAATCTCGGCCCAAATTTTAAATTTATACAAAATAGATTTTATTCCACTTTTAAGGGATTTCATTATTAAATTCGGATTGAAATTTTAAAATTTATTGTGAACGAATCGGGATAAAGTCGAGTGGGCGAGTTTCAAGATTGATTTCCAAGCATTGTAGCATTAGCTCCCCTTTTTATTTCTGGTCAAAGCTCCTACTGATTTTGGAGCAAACCTCACGCCAAAATACAAAGGCCACTTTCTTTCCCTTCTTTTACTTGGGGTTCAATACAAACACACCCTTAAGCCTTAGCCTTCCTCACTTGCCTCATTTAGAAAACAAACAATACCTACTGATTCCTCCTCTTTGAATTGGCAGAAGATAAGCTGAGCATATCCCCTCTCTCTTCCAAGAAAAATCAGAAACTAGCCCCACCCTCACCACATTTCAATTTCAACCCCAAAAGAAACCAAACACCTCTCTTTCCCTTGGATTTTTCCGAGAGTCAAGCTCTCCTCCATTTTTCAGCAGCCCCCATCCTCGGAGCTCCGGCGTCCGACGAACCGAGCCAAGCAGCCGCCCAGCCCCAGGAGCCACCGACCGCCGACGCCCAGCTCTCCCCATCTCCCCTGTTTCGATTCAAGTCCGGTAAGACTTCTCCTCCTTCCGCTCTAAAATACCATAAAGGTCGCGCCTTTAAGCCTGTTCCTCCCTCCCTCCCTAGGCCATGGCCGACGAGCCTCCACCCCGGCGAAGCTCCCCGAGCGATTTCGAATCCTTCCCGGCGGAGATTGAAGACCTTCGGTGAGCACTCTCTCCTCTTCTCCTTCTTGCTCGTCTTGATTTTGGGTTGTCGGGATGGGTTATCGGAGAGCTGTGAGTGATCGGAGCTCAGCCCCTTGCCGGCGAGCGTTCCCTCCTTTTTTCTCTTCCTGTTGTCGATTGCAGAGGGTTGCAAAGGAGACAATGAACAGTGGCTCCTTCCCCCCTTTCCCTTAGCTGTGGGCCCCACCTCCACCTTGGCGCCACGTCATCAGTAGGGGCCCATTCCTCTTCTAACTTCGGATGATTTAAAATGGAAGAATTGAGATGCAAATTGGGCCTAACTTATTCCAAACAAAAACAAATATTTTGGGCCTAATTGTTGGGCCTTTTCTTTCTAAAAACAAATCAAAGTGGAATTTGGCCTATTCCATCAAATTAAATTCGATTTTGGGGTTTCTAATAAAAAAGGGCTGATTTTGGGAGTTTTGGAAAATAGGTCGGTTTTGGTATTTTTACAAAATAAATGGGCCGGTTTTGTCAATTTCAAAGGGCTGATTTATTTAATTAAAAATGGTTGGGATTTGGAATTTTTTTATGAAAGTGTTTAATAAATGATATTTGAAATATTATATATTATTGGTTGAGATTTAAAATATAAAATACTATTATTGAGATGCAAAGATATAATATTATGATGATTTAGAACGAATATAATATTATGAGACTTGGAGATTTAAAAAGGTATTATCGGATTTAAAAAAAAAAGGATTTGACATGAGTAAAGCCGAGTTACGGAAACTTGATGGAGATTTGGAAATCTCGAATAGCTTGTCTTTCAGATATTTCTCGTATCGGAAAATGAGTTTTGAAATGGTTTAACTTCCGAATGGGTTGGGAACATGTTCTCTATGTGTGTGATTAGTAGCATTGTAGCTTACCGCATTCTTTACAATTATAATAGGTGCTTGTCGATTGTTTGGACTCTGTTCTTTGGTATATCTTGCTGTTCGGCTTTCCAGGTGAGTTCCTATATGAGCTCACTCAGATTCGAAGAGAGATCTCCCTGCTTGTAGTCATGTGCATACTAGGTGCTTGCATTCATAATAAAGCATGTCATGTAGTATCCTGCTAGGATTGCACTCATGATTGAGCATTCGTTTACTCATTGCTTTTGTAAACAGAACGGCCGTTATCTGTGAAGTAACTAGAGTCATTGCTAGGGTTATAGGACGACCTAGTCTCATCGGGTCCCGTCCTGAGTCAATCGAGTCATGAACTTCCTTATATTATGAGATGTCTGCGGGCTTTATTGTGGATACGGGTTGGGCATGCGTGCCACCCGATGATAATGGAATGCATTCACGGGCTGGCCAGTCTCCGCCCTATCGGAAGGGGGTGGAGGTAGGAGAAGGATATACCACTTGGTATTCGGTGTTAAGGCCTTATTATATTTACGCACTTGATCTTAGGGGCATGTTAGTGTGTTAACATTCCGCCTTGCATCTAGAAGCATCTTTATCAGGACTAACGTGTGTATGTGTCTGCTTGTTTGGGACTATATTGCGTAGGGCTTCGATCTGACACCGCCCCACATACATTTTTTTTAGGTTTGTTTTGCAGCATTATTGTTCCTTGCTTCTGTGACGTGGGAACTCTCTTGGGCGATTGCAAACAAATGGTCTAACCTTAGATTTCGATAAATACACTTATTGATTTTGTTTTGACCCGGCTCAGCCGTGGCACCCTCTTGTATTGCACCTTGATTCTACTATCTGCATGACTGTTGGTTTTCTACGCTTAGACTTATGACAGGTACAGGGGACTTCCCCGGGGATTCCAACGATCCCTTCGAATTTTGGGTATGAAATCCCACTTCAAAATGTTAGGATAGAATTTCAAACCTTCAACCTGTACTCGGGGCGCAAGATCCTAACGAGGGGTTTTATCCCTCGAAACGTAACTCAGGAATCATAATCCCGGGCCGTTACATTATCATAAAAAAGGAAAGATATTATACACCCAAATATTTTTAATTTTGCACCTTTTTTCTTACACTGTCAAACTAAAGAATTACATTAAGATTTTTAACTTTGCACCCAAATAATTTGTAACTTTGCACCCAAACATATGATAATTATCATAAAAAAGGAAAGATATTATACACTCATCAATGTTCAGCAACTAATTGAAATTTCAAAATCCACTTCCCTAAAGTGATCAATAGAGCTTCAACTCAGACATAGTAATGAGTTGCCATTAACTAACAAATGTAAAAAAAAAAATAGCAATGAATATGTGCTATATTTTATAAAATAAATAACAGATCAGACCTAAACACGGCACTAAGAATAAGACTTCAAAGGTTACAGTGCTATGAGTTTCCAGAAAACTATAAAGAATCATTCCAAGTTAAGAGAACTAATTGTTACCCTCGGTTTTCAGCATTTGGTCAAGCAATTTTTTGAAACCAAATAATTAAATGAACCAAATAAAGCAAGTTAATCAGCAACAGAATTGAAGTCACAGAACCAGTTAATCACCATCTTCAAACCAAATCAAAAGATGATAAATAAACGAAATAACTCATCTGAGATTGCAGCATACTAAAGTAATTTGACGATCGAGTTCAAAATAAGAACAAACAAATCAACAAAATCTCAAAGGGTTGAAGAGTCTGTGATTACCTCACATGAACCCTCCCGAAACCTCTCTCCCTAACATGGTGGTGTCGAGGTTGAAGCCCCTGGCAGCGGTATGCGACAAATTTAGATCGCTTGTTTGCCCACTTAGCAGTGGTAATTCGGACTCTTATCATTCATCCTCTTCACCATTAACAGAGAAATCTAGACAATCAAAATTAAAAAAATTTCAAACGCTAATCACAGAATGAAGAGAGCAAAGAAAATCGGAAGAAAAGGAAAGAAATTCACCTTCCAGATGGACGCGCCGAGTTTCTCAACAGAAACGATGCCGAGAGTTTAGGCAACCCAAATCCAGGCAGATCAGGGGATCGCACCTCTGGATTCTGCGATTCGGTCGCAAATTGATAGATGCTCATCTTCATCACAAAATTAGACTTATCAACCGTCGAAGAAGATGTCTCAGAAGACGACTGGAATGGAGATTTTGGGAAATTTTGGGGGAAAAATTAATGTTACATTGAGGACGATCGGGCAAGGAAAGGGGAGGCAAGGAAGGAGACGTAGAGAGAGACGCGGAAAGGGGGAGGCAAGAGACGGAAAACGTAAAAAAATTAAGAGCGAAAAAAAATATTATTATAAGATAATAAGAAATTAATTACACTAAGAAAGAAGCGGATTGGTTGAAAATGCTAGGTTTAAGGGCGTGGCGACACATCATGTAAAAGATTTGTGTTTTAATAGTAAGTTATAGATTATAGATTTATAGATTCTATAATGTCAAGTGATAGAGATCAATGTTGTGCCCCTGTTCATGAATATGATTGTCTTCTTTTTTTCCCGTTCATGAATACGACTTTAAACTGCAAGAATAAAATGATAAAGTGCATAAATAAAATGATAAAGTACAAGAATAAAATAATGAAGTGTATGAATAATAATATAAAGTGAATGAATACGATTATGAAGTGCACAATGAAAGGTAATAAAGTGCATAAATACAATGACAAAGTGCAAGAATAAAGTGATGAAGTGCATGAATAATAATATGAAGTGCATAAATAAAATGTTTTTAGCCTAAGTAGGAATCGAACCCACATATTTGTGCATAAGCACATCGCTCTACCATTGAGCTAATAGACTTTTAAAGCTTTGATAAGAGATAGAATAGAGATAGAAAATCAAATACCCGTACCTTATCATATAAGTTTCAAAAGTGCAAAAATAATACTATACATTAGTGCAATTTTATAATAATGTGCAAAACTAACATGCATTTAGCAACAGTTGAACATTTTATAAATTAAAATTTGAATCAAGCAAAACTCAAATTGAATCACTAATCCAGATGGGATAAGTTTACTAACATACATTAGTGCAATTTTTTATTTATTGGATCTTCACATTGGCAAGTATTCATTGATAGGAACTGCAACCAGAAACATAAAAAATACCATAACTCATTATATCATCACAAGTGAAGGGAAAACAACCATATAGAACTTATATCAACACACATGCTATCCACTGGTCTCTTGCAATGAAGAAAAATTGTAATCTCAATCATGAGCACAATATATTCATCTGTCAGTTGTAAAATTGTAGTTGAAAGCCGCAAAACTGAATTTATATGAGCAGCTTACAAGCTAAAATACAGTCTTTTTTAAAGTATGATTCGTCAATTCTTCAGTTAATGTTGAATCAATGCACATAAGGTATGATTCGTCGATGAGAAGAAATCAGAACCCCTGCTAGCACTTTAAGAGAAGACAATGTATGTGTAAGAAAAGTTCGGGTAATATACCTTGCAAGACGAGTGTAGAGTAGTTGCTTTGCCAAAAGATTGCATTTCTCTACAGTAGAAGGTTCCTGGATGTACTCCTTGTTCTGTTCCAGTAGTTGCTTGGAATAGGAAGACCCATTCCGGGACACATACTGCGATGCTTGAACCAACTTAGACTGCAGTTGTGGTAGCTTGTGAAAGTATAAACATTGATTTCTTCCCTGTTAGCAGCTACAATTCAATTTCACAAATGAAAGTAAATCAAATCCCCAAAAGTTAAACAAAGAGGCAATTAGGGCAAGTCGAGATTGTCGATCTGTTTTTCTCCTCAATTCCTGGGAAATTTGAAAGGATAAAAATCTAATAGCAACAATCAGATAGCAAGAGTCTGCTAAGTGTTAACAGCCCACTAGCAGCAAGCATCTTGCTCCTAGGGTTTGATTGGCATCTGAAATGCAAGTATCTGGCCAACCATTCGCTTTTGAGGAATCCTCTGTCTGGAATGCAAGTATCTCCTAGTGCTGTTCCAATTCAATTTTACAAATGCAAATATCAGGTCCGCTCAATCATTTGAAAGTAAAACATTGATTTCTTCAGTTGCAATTTAATTTTACAAAATGAAAGTCAATTTGAAACGAAAGAAATTAAAGAGAAACAGAAGGCACGTACAACCTTGCTGTAGTTATCAAAGTTGGAATTGAGGATGTGCTCTACAATGGCAGAATCAGATTCGAGTCGGAGGCGCCATCGTCGGAGCTTTAAAAGGAGAGAGAAGCCGGTGAGGAGTGATTCTGCGGAGTGCGGGATGGTGGCGCAAGTGCAGCGGAAGGGAGGTGGTATGTGGAGTGCGGGATGGTGGCGCAGATGCGGGATGAAGGTTCTGGCAGAGGTGGGCAGCCGGGGAGAGTGAGAAGATGAGCGGCACGAGCAGACAACGAGAAAGGAAGGGATTTGGGAGAGGAAGGGCTTGGGCCCGATTTTAAATTTTTTTTTTAAATAAAATTTGGCCCATTTTCACTTTAAGGGTTTTTTCACCATTTTCATTTTAACCACACCCTATATAGAGGCTGGATCCGGTGTAAACACCTCTTACGGTCTAAACTGTAAACAAACTGATTATTCATAGGTATAAATATAATTATTCGTTTAACGTAAATCAATTATTCGTATGTGTGAATAGTTTTTTCATATGAAAATTATTCGTCTGTTGCAACATAATTATTCGTATGAATTATGTATGAATAATCATGTTGTTTCAGACGAATAATTTTGCCCTTCAAAATCTCCATCAAATCTCAACTGTTGATCTTCCTAATTAAACGCTCCAGATTTGCTCACAAATTACACCGTAAAAGGTGTTTACAAATGATTCATCCTATATATATATATATATATATATATATATATATATATATATATATATATATATATATATATATATATATATATATATATATATATATGCATTTTCAATACATATATTCTAATAAATAGGAAACAAATTTAGTGGTGAGATATTAAGAGCATCTGCATTAGTTCGGGTTTCTTGAGTTTCTTAACTTCTTTTATCACACTCCCTCTCCTTAAAAAACCCAACTTATTTTTTTACCCACATCCATAAAACCTCCATTTGTTATTTATACATTTATAAATAATAGCATGAGGTCTTACCTTCCCTTTTTCCCACCAATTCCCACCCACTCTCTCTCCTCCCTTCTCTCTATCTCTCTCTTCAATTTGGATTTCTTGGGTTTTTAGTGTAGTTTGCTAACCTAGCAACTCAAAATTGGGTTTTTAAGCTTTCTCTAATATTATAATATTTTATTGCCACTAAAAACTACCAATGTGGGTGCTCTTAATGGAACACTTTCGAAAAGTAAATCTTTTTTTTTTAGAAAACGAAAATAATTCCGGACTTTTTCCACTTTTTGGGTTGTCAATTCCTGAGTTTCTTTTTCCACTTCTAGAATGATGGGTACTAGAGTGTCGATTCAATCTTGTTGCATGTTCCTCTTGGAATCTGAATTCCTCCATAGTATGAAGTCAATTCAATCTTGTTGCATGCCGTTTTATCCTTTTTTTTTCACTTTCGAAAAGTAAATTTTTCTTTTTACAAAACGAAAATAATTCCGGACTTTTTTCACTTTTTGGGTTGTCAATTCCTGAGTTTCTTTTTCCACTTCTAGAATGATGGGTACTAGAGTGTCGATTCAATCTTGTTGCATGTTCCTCTTGGAATCTGAATTCCTCCATAGTATGAAGTCAATTCAATGTTGTTGCATGCCCTTTTACCCTTTTATCCTTTGTGTCGATTCAATCTTGTTGCATGTTTGTTAGTAATAGGGACTTGTTAGTGCCATCGGAGGCATTTCTCTTTTTTCTTTTATTTTTTGGAAAACTTTTAATGTAGGAGTATTATGGGGATGTGGGAACTGTATTATGGTTTCTAAAATCTAATTTTATAATCTCAGTTCCTTTTGTTTGAATCACTCTTTGGTGATGTTGTTCTTGCAGCTGAAAATATATGGCATTAATGTTAGTCAAAGAGAGTAGCATTTGTACTAAGATGGCTTCATTGTCCGTTCAAGCAAAGGAAGTAGAAACAAGAAAAGGGAATGTATGATTTTCTTCTTTAATTAATTGAAATTCTTTAGAGCATTTTTTTTTCTTCTTTTTGAAGTAAGTGGAGTATAATCTTCTGTTCATTTACTTGTGCGTGCGAATTGGAAGCATCCTATTTCACATTAATAGTCCAATTTTTGTCTGTATGTATGTTGTCTATTGGAGATAGCAGTTCCCTATCCAGTTAGTCATACTCAGTGACTTGAAGAATCATTCGTTTTCAAGTCACCTTCTTGTGCAGCTGTGCTTACCATACTAATTGATTTTCTAATACTTGTAGGGATTTCTAGCAATAGGTTCATCTCGATTGAACTGGGCATTGAAGAATTTAAACAAGATATCCAAACTTGTGATTATAAATAGTTCAATAATAGTTTTATCTCCAATTCTTAGCTCATTTCAAAAGCTAAGTTATATATTGTGAACTTTATCTCTTTTAAATTTCGAGTTGAACTAGAGTTATTACCTTTTCTTGTAAGCTAACTAGTTTATGAATAGCCATTACAATTGTTTATGTCATACACTCATCTACTATACATTCTAAGTGCTACTTGCTCCCTTTTTCCGAAAAATCTTGGACTTAACAATTGTTTCTGGCGGCAGTCACAAAAATTTCAAATTTGCAAGTAAAATTTCTCTTCTCTTTCTTTGATATTTTTAAGCTTACGGGTTAAAATTAAGCATTTAGTGTTATTGACATTTTGTTCTCTGCCATTATAACCAAGAAACAAATAGAAATAAAGAAAGAACATGAAACGCCGATGAAGATTAAAGAGATGGCATCTTAGCATGTACATGATCAAAGAGAGGACATGATAGAGAATCCATTGATATGTGTGAGATTAGGTGCATAGGAATCCATTATAATGTGTTTATATCATTTTTTTTAGGAGCGGGCCGGGTGGTTGATGACTTTCCTGTATCATAAACTTCAAATAAGTAGTTCAGACTTCAGATAGAGATTGCAATCAAATACAGTAAGCCTTAAGAATAGGTGCATTTAATTTGAGCTTAAAGCTTGGTTGATTGTTTAGGGTCCGTTTGCATGCCCAAGCATTATGTTTTATAATTACTTTTTATGCATTATGGGGCAAAAAAAATTAAGTTTTGTTTGGGATGTTTGGACAGGTAAAGGGTAGTGGAAAAGTCTCATCCCCCTGACTGTCTCTCTCCTCCAATTCTTCAACTAGCCGAAGATGAAGCTTTTGCAGGTTGACCGTCGACGATCATCGGTGACGAGCACAACTCCACTCCTTTCTTAGTGGTCACTGTCGCCGCCATCCACCATATGCCTGAACAAATTTATCGAACCTATGAAGTCATCGCCGCTATCTCCATCTCATGTGTTCACCTTCACCTCTTGCGTCGCCGCTTTTGATGGACAGTAAGATCCATTCGGAGGTCAAAGCCCACCTCGCCAACATTCCAATTCAAGGCCACTGTGCACCTCTCTTCTTATTTTCCCTCAATTTAGAATATTGGTGAAAAGCCCCAAATTTATTCTTGAAAATCATAATCCAAATTTATTTTGTTGAAATTGCTTTGGTTGCATTGCATCTAATGGAATTGAGCTTTGAATTGTGCAATTGAGAGATTTTTGGGTATTGTTGGAACAAATTGTGAGGCATCTTTTGTGGGTGTCTACTTGGAACAAATGTACAGACTACAAGAGATGAGGCAGTATAGGTGGTGGATTTAGGAGAGGGGTGGTGGATGTAAACATAAGAACTCAAAGTTCTCTGTACAAGGAAATAGAGAACTTAAAAAGATCCTGCCCTTATCAAAAAGCATTATAATGCATAATTACATGGCATCCAAACGAACCCTTAAAGCAAAATCTCTATTGTAAAAATAGTCTCTCTATTTAATGTAATTTATTTGCGCAGTGTATTATTTTGCACCTTTTCATATATTAGGGGTGGGCAAAAATACTTGAAATTGAAAAATTAATTTGAAAAACTGAAAAATTGCTCCATTTTGCAATTAATTGTCTTAAAATAAAAATACATTTCAAAACAGTTAATTGAATTGATTTTATTTTACAATTCAAAACAATATCAATTAATTGGTACAATTAATTGATTAATTGCTAATTTGATAAAAGAGAGAATTGTTGCCCTAAACCACCCCTTCGTTCATCAGCCGCCTCCCTCTCCGTTATAATCACGACCATCGCCGTCACGCCTCCATTCCTCGTCGTCGGCCCTTCGACGTGCCTCCGGAGGCATCGCCGATGCCTATCCCATCAGATCTCCAACTCCCAGCATCATTCTCATCTTCTTCATTCCTCTCTCTCCATCAGATTCACGAATCTGGAAACTCCCGCAGGCTTCAATCGTCAGATTCGTCATCGGTTCCGATTGCAATTTGGTCGGGAGAGCCACTCGCGTTTCGAATTCCGCCACTGGAGCTCTTATCGTCTCTCATCGCCTCGCCCGACCTCAAAAGACAGAAGCTCTCATCGCTCTCTCTGTTCTCTCGCTCGCTACCAGTGCCTCAAGAGTCAAATTTGATGCCGGCGACGGGACGACAAGCTCACCAGATCCGATTGTTGTGGTAGAGGATAGAGTAGATCTGTCCAAAAGGTGTGTGGATCTAGAAGCACAGGCGATGGTTAGACCAATGGTGGGAGTGGCGTCACCAGGGGAGCTCCGGCAAGCCGGGGATGGGGTGGCATCACCTGGGGAGCTCCGGCGAGTCGGGGATCTGCAAACGAAGCCCAGTCCTATATTGAGATTTCGAAGCAGCGATTGGGGTAGGGTCAGATCTGGGTGAGTTCTGGAAATGGAAGGAAGGTTTGTGGATGGGTGGTGAAAGAGATGAAGCAGGCGGTGTCAAAAGGGAACGGCGGCGCTTACCTTCCGCCTCCGCCTTCACCCTCTCCGACCTCTCGCTTCCCTTCCGGCTTCAATCTTCACTCTCTACGCTTCAGGCTTCAGTACAACAGTCAAATTTTGTGTGTTTCTGGTGGACTGTACTTTGAATTTCAACAGCCTTACAATTGCTTTCAATTTCTGGCGTAGAGAGTTTTGAACGATGAACTGATAATATTAAAAGGAAAAACAATTATCAATTAATTGAAGATTTGAATTAAAATTAACAATTAATTGATATCCAATTAATTGCTCTTTTCAATACAATTATGGTATTGAAATTTCGGTAATTGAAATATCAATTAATTGCTTTACAATTAATTGAATTAGCAATTAATTGGAAATGCCCACCCTATATGGGATAACAAAAAATGGTATATTCTGATTTAGATTAGAAGGTTAGGATATCATTTGCTTTGAATTTTCATAATATGGGCACGAGCTACACATTCGTCAAGACTCATCTTTCCATTTAGATCACATTAATCATTTCATTCCACATGCTAACCTTAAATTTCTTTCAAAATATTCAAGTTTTCTAAAATAATTATCACAATATTCAAGCATCTAAACTATTTATCAAAATATTCAAAGATTTCAGCTTTTTGCTTTTGAATTTTCAAAAGGTCCCCTTACTTTATACTAAATTACAAACTTGATCTTAACTTTCTAGTTTTGGACAATAATACTCAAGATGCAATATAGAATTCTTATAAATGACTTTTGATAGTACTAACTACCATAATCTACTTACTATATTATGAATAATAAGTTTTCTGTGGTTTTCATCCCACCACGCTCTGCAACTAAAAATTCAAGCTAAAGAGGTTTGACCCATACCTGAACGTAGTTACTCTGGACCACCGGCGTTCCTTAGCTTCCGGCTTTCTAGAGGTGGCTAACCTTCAACCAGGTCTCCCTTAGTTCAGACTGAGCACATATCTTTTTCGTTTCCTACCTCAGACCGTAGTCTATAGCTTTTGGTTTTGATTTTGAGAGGGTGAAGGGATTTGAATCAAGAAAATAAAGTATTCAGAACATAGTGTTCAATTAAGTAGCTTTCCCTTTCTTAAAAACAAACTTTATTGAATCTGGGAAATATTACAACACACAAGCACTCTTAATTTAAAACTTAAACACACTTAACACTCATATCAGAAGATCCATTGAAAGGTTTTGAACTTTAGAGTGATGGAAACACCAATCTACTCAAATTCAAAACGTTTCTACTTCTCTTTCTGATTTACAAACTCTTATCTCTCTTCTCCTATGGTTTTCTCTCTCCGGAATTGTGTCTTGAGAAGTCTGAGGAGAGCCCTTTATATAGAGCTACTTGAAGGGCATTGGATGCCTCTCCAACGACTCAATTAAATGGCATACAGGTTGGCCTGATAAAGCATACAGTAAAAGCACACAGTACAATAATTTTACAGGTTCACGTGATAAAAGCAAAAACAAACCAGAAAGTACAATAATTGTGCTGGTGGATGATGATGTCTTTCAATCGTCCAGGTTCTTGACCCCTTCGTCTCTCATATTGGCTTCCAGGTCATCATCATTGTAATCTTGAACTAGATCTAGAGTATTATCAAACTCTAGATCTTGATCATTGTTTAGATCGAGATCAAGCATTAATCCTTCAGTGTATTCTCGATCCCATGCAATCAGTAAATCGATCATCCTCTCGTGTCCTCTTTTATCTAAAAAGTGATCGGCCTCTATTTCTGCTAAGTAAAGATTGATACATTCAGTCTTGTTTATGGCTTGCTGCATTAATGGATTGAGTTGTGGGGTTACGATGAAGGTTGTATTTCCAACTGTGAATATCCCACAGTATGTCTGTCTAAACTTGGTGATGTTGTAGTAGATGTAAAAGAATCCTTTTGCTCTTGCCTCCCAAGTATGCCTTACCACTTCGATTCTTCCTTCTACTACTGGATCTTTCACGTACCAGTAGACTTCCCTCATTAGTAGGAAGATTAGGTAATGTGGTAACCGGGTTTTTCCCTGACTAACATCCATGCAAGCATTGATAACACGATAACAATTTATGTCTTCTATTTTTTCGAATTTTGCTGCTTTGAGGAAGACCTCCTTCTGGAACTTAGTGAAATACTTGTACAAGATGCTCTCTTCTTCTTTCTTTGGCCATGGTCGCCTGCAATTGTGGATTCCATTGCACATTCCATATTTCCATGATTTTAAGTAATCTGCATCTTCATTTGGCATGATGGGTAATGGTAATCCTCCCAATCTGGCGCCATTGGTTACACAGAAATGGTTACACCATTCTCTTATCCTTGCTGGAGTATCATGATCTCTCAAAGTTACCATCCAGTAGAAGTTGTCGAAATATCTCATTCTCCATCTTCTACAAATGTCTTCCTCGAGTTCAGTAGGTAGCTGGAGAACTTTTATAATTATTTCTAGAGTTAACATTCGTATAACCGCTCTGTGTCTCGCTTGTAGGAGTCCACGACGGAATCTATTCTCAGTAAATCTTCCAAAATCAACAGAAATATAAAAATTTGGAGGGAAAACCCATCCTTGGTATCCTCGTATTTCTCCTAAGAGATTAATATCCCATGGGTGGAACACCCATTGCGGATTTTCCCACCGCGTTTGATTTCTCTGATCAGCTAACTCTCTCGTTAAGCTGTCAGCTTAACGAGATCTTTCTAGTTGTTTTCTCAACTTGGCTAGATCTTTAATAAAATCAGAAGCATAAGTAAGACAACCTAGAAATCTTTGTAGTTGTTTTCTATCTTTGATTTCATCCGGAAATTTTTCTACCTATTCCAGAATATGTTCTTGCAAAACAATTTGACCTGCTTTAATCTTTAATCCTAAGAACTCAATTTCAGGCTTAGCATAAATGCATTTTTTCTGTCCTAAAATGATTCCATGGTTAATACATTGTTGAGTTATAGCTTTCAAGTCATGCTTATGTTTTTCTATAATTTTAGAGAAGATTAATATATCATCAATGTAAACAAGACATCAATGTTTAAACTCTTTAAAGACATTGTCCATTCTTCTCTGAAATATTTGTGGTGCATTTTTCAAACCAAAGGGCATGACTACCCATTCATAGTGACCTTGTGGAGCACTAAATGCCGTAAGTTGAATACTTTTTTCATCCATTTTTACCTGCCAACTTGGCTAGATCTTTAGAGAACCAAGTGGCTCCCTGTATTCTATTAAATAAAACTGTTTTATTAGGGATATAATATCCATCAAAAACAGTATTATCATTAAGCTTTTTGTAATTGATAACCATTCTGGCTTTTCCTCTTTTTTCTTCTGCATGATTCCTGACCATAAAGGCAGGACTAGAATGAGGACTTTTACTTTCTCGAATTAAGCCTTTCTTTAAGAGTTCATCAATTTGTTCTTTAAATTCTTGTTGATCCTTATAAGTGTAAACCATTTGTTTTACTCTAATGACAGCTTTTGAATCTATTAGTTCTATGGTAGCAAATGATTTATCTTTTTCCTAAAATTTTAAAGGATTTTCATAATATAACTCCTTACTCATTTTTTCTTGTTGTTTAAGGATTTTATCTTTTAATGTTACTTCACATATAGAGAGTGCAAATTCTCTTTGTGTTGGAAGAATATATTCCTCACCACGCTTAGTGCGCGTAAATTCTATTGCTTGGTGTGTATAGGCTTGTTTAATCTTTTTAACCCAAGCATCTTCTCCATGAATGTTGAAGACCATCATGTCTAGGTGCTGAGTTACTGGAACATGGAGTCTTTGGAAATTATTTCCAATTAACATATCATGTGATGGTTGATTAGTATCCCATAGTGTAGGAATTACACATTGGACTCCTCCTATCATGATAGGTACATCAGAAACTAATTCTGAATGGACCATAATAATATCATCAACTATTCTAACTTGAATTGGTCTACGAGACTTTTGCCATATAAACTCAGGAAATAATGCCTTTTTACCAAAGCATACTGAACATCCAGTATCTATAAAGGCACATAACTCATATTTATTGAACCCTTCTAAGCAAATACTTATAGGAATATAGATGCTATTAGGGTTGATAATCCTATAATTTTTCTTTAGTGATTCTCTACTGACATGTTCAAGACTTTCTTCTACCTTCATATTATCTCCATAGAGATGTCTGAGGTCTATTACTTCCATTCTCATACCTATTTCATCTTCAAATAAAGAATCTGTGAGAGATTCTTTTAAATCTTTAGCCCTTGGATCATTTTCATAGATAGGTTCACTAATGGTTTTAGTGAAATATCCTATTAGCTAGCTTTCCTTTTCGCTCAGAACTAGATGATCCTTCTTGATTTTCTCTAACCTTTTGAACTATTGGGGGAATTGATGGTATTGGTTCCCTAAATGGGCTAGAGCCTAGATCTATACTATGTCTGGTTGGTTCTTTTATAATTCTATTTTCTAAGCTCTTGTTTAATGCCGCTATCATGCTTACTATGTCTTCATCTACCACAAAAGATTTGTCTTTTCTACTAGTGGTAGCTCCCTGATTCCTTGGAGTAATACTAAGATTAGGATTAAACCTAAAACTAGTGTTTCTAGACAAACTTGGACATCTAGAGAGACTGGCTGGTGGTTTAGTATTCGTATGGATTCTACCTTCTTCATCGATGGTTAAAACCTTATTGTTGCTAGTACCCGTAGAATTTTCAAATGCGTTTATCCAAATGGTCTTAAGTCTTATTTGATCAGGTCTTAGCTTAACAAGTACAACCTCTTTACTTGGACCTACTACCTCGTGTTTCTCAACTTCCACTATATGGCATTTTTGTGGAGGATTTGTAGTATTCTCAAGTTTATAAACTACCTTCCACTTTAATTGTAAAGGACAAGTTCCCTTATGCATACTAATACCTTCTGTTAACAATTTTATAGCTAAGAACTTAGATGCATAATGATCTTCTAGACTAACATAGTAGTTAGGCCTACAGATCCAAGAAACTGCTCCTTGACTCAAATTACAGACTATACCACTGATGCATTGATCACTAAACTTTTTATGCCTAATGTCACAAACAAAATTAATGCATTGCACATCTTTTCCATAGTCTTGTAATGGAGTTATTATTACTTGGATGCTACATATGAAAAGATATTTAATTTTTTTTATCTTTGTTATGTTTCTGAATGTTTGCCCAATTGATTAGGTTTACTTCAGTTGCTTGATTTTCATTATTCTTGACGGTTACAACTCCAGACATTTCTTCACAAATATATTTAGCATATTTACAGAATAATGATTTTTTAACAAACTGTTCTTTAGCGATGATCGGGAAATCAACCCCTGATCTAGTCATTTATTCAACCTGTTCCTCATCTATAGAGGTTTCAGCTTGCTGAAGTTGAGTTAAAGTATTCATTTCATATTCATCAGAGAACTCACTAGGAGATTCTCCTTCCATCATTTCATTAATTTCTTCACCTTCTATTGACTCAATTTCAGATTCTATATCTTCTTCAAGCTTTTCTTCTATTATTTCTACTATCCCTTTGTTATTTCTTAGGGCTAGATCTACTGCTTCATCTTCAGATAGCTCGATATAATCCAAACTACCTAGGGCTTCTGCGAATATATTGTTCTTCTTGTTTTTGCATTCATTAGCATAATGACCGGATTGATCCACATGCCCAACACTTGCAGTTTTTCTTTTTCTCAAGACAGAACGAAGCTTTTTGAAAAAACCTTCTGTTTTTAGAGAATGGTTTTTTATAATACTTTTTATAATATTTTTCACCTCTTTGTTTATTGAAACTTTTTCTCTTATAGTTTATTTTTCCTTGGTAATCTCTATTGTTACATCCCCACTCTGTTGGTGTCTCTCAACAAGTTAAGAATTGTTTTTTCATTCTTTGGGTGCTTCTTACGTCTCAACATTTTTTCTCGACCCATTTCCTAACATAGGAAATTCTTTTACCAAGAGTATCTTTATCTCCATTTTTAATTAACTCTCGATATTCTTCACTTATTTGTTCATTAATTGGGGCAGGAAGTTTATCAAAGAACATTTGCAGATTAGTGCTGTTTTCCCCTATCTTATAATAATACTTCTCGAATTCTGTTATGTAATTGTCAACATATTTCATGTTACAGATTTCAAGATTGTTTAGGGTTCTTTGCCATTTTAAAGCTTCCTTATCTTCATCTTCTTTTTCTCCAATGAATTCGTCTTCTATTTATTTAACCTTTTTTGGACTTTAGATATGGGAATGTTTTCCATATCTTTTAGGTTAATTAATCCCATTTGTTGATACAAAGCTTCTTCATCTGAATTCTTTTCAGACTCGTCGTCGCTCATGACTTCTTGGTTTATAAAGTTGGTTTCAATGGCTTTTTGTTTCTGTAATTTCATCTTCCATTCTGGATCATCTAACTTAGTGCTAAATCTCTTTATTTTTCGAATTGGATGTTGATTCATTTTTAGGGTTTTGATTTTCGTCTTGATCTTCTTCTACCGTTGCCTTGCTCTTTATATTATCTAATTTAGTAGAAAACTTCTTTTTGGATTTTTTAAATGGATAACTGTATTTAAAAGGATCTCCTTTCTTGATTTCACCACCTGATGTTAGGCTTATCTGATGGCTAATTTCGTTAATGGCTTTTAGATTTGTTGAGTGATGTACTTCGCCTGTTTCTTTTACAGTCTTAAATATTTTACTGCTAATCTCAATATATAATTGTTATAATTTTTTAACTTCGAGTTTTAGATCTATAAGTTGGTCTGAAATGGCATTTAAAATTGCTCCAAAATGCTTATCGTTTATATCTAAATGTAAAGCATGGGGATAAGTCTTATGAGGGCAATTAGTAGACACCTCCAGATTGTCTTATAGATAAATACAATTTTTTTTTTAATTAACTTGGCTCTGATACCAAATTGCAGGATCAAGGTTCTAATTATAAATTTTTAATGCGGAATATACAAGGATATTAATGCAAATTATAAAAAGATATGGTGATTTTATATGATTTTTGCTTTTTATGGGAAATTATAAAAGACAAGTAGGGCCCTAGTGAATATTTTGACAAATATTTTCAAACTCTAAATTTTTTGGTAAATATTTTTTTTTGTGATTATTTTGACAAACACCTCAGAGAATTTTAGTGTCTGTATTGGAATTTAGAATGCAAACTCAAAATCCCATTCCAAAGGATTGCATGTCAACCGCAAGGTGATGGCCACCATTACTCTGCATTACAAGTAGTAATCTCTTTCAAACACGCCACAGCCCACAGGTATTTAAATTGATAATCTCTTTCTTGTGAGGCATAATAAGGTCATGTCCTCTAGGACACCTGTGGGTTTTTCATGCTTTGGATTATGAGTCAAATTAAATCCCACACTTTCCCAATCAAAGAATAAATGAAATGAAGATGCTTAAGAAAGAGAAAATAAAAAAGGAAGACATGTTGCTCTCCGTCAAGAGCAACTAAACCTCGCTATTTAAACTTTCTGCCAAAAGGAACCTAACCATGGCCATGTAACTACATATGAACATTGCTATTACCTACCATCCATATATCACATTCATGGTGCTGTTATCTGCCTTTTATGGCTTCAATTGAAGAACTAGGATCTACCAGAACACGCCACTACATCGAGAAGTTCTACGTGTACTAAAATCACAACTAAAAGTATTTATTTAAGAATTTAGGTGAGTAATATTTATATTGATTACCAAGTTCTATGGTTTACAAACTAAATGGATGCATACCTTCTTTGATTCAACATGAAATTAAGTTGGCCTAATTCATTGAAAGGTTCATTTGTTAGGTTGTAAACGCTCTTCGAAATTGAATTCTTATAGCTTACAAAATAGCTAGCTCAAGTTTTTTTCGTTCATTTGTTGCCTTGTTGGAATGGAGAATGAAATAATGAATGCCATGGAGTTCACCCTTATTTAATTTGGTTCTCTAGCCTTAGCCTTCTATTATTTTGTAAGAAATGCTTTAGAACTACAGTTTTGATATATGAGATAGCTTCTATTTGCATATTTCTTAATTAGTTATTTATTGATTACTATATGGTTGACATATTTCTTGTTGCAAAGCAAGAGTTGATAACTTCATGTATGGTTGGTCCTGTTTCAACTTTTCACACGTGATTCATAGTTCTAGGACTTCTAATCACTATTGCTTATCCATAGATAAACTGTGTTATTCATCAAGAGGTTTAGTTAATAGACCAACAACATTTTAGACCGTTTGTTTCCCAGAGTAAAGAAAGAATATAGATATCATAGATGTCCATATGGGTGAAAATTGTCCCCAATACTAGTGAATATTGTGAGTTCCATTTACCAACAACTGATCTTTCTAATATAAGATTGGATGTTCAAACAACGAATAATATATAATTTCATTCTTCGTCACTTACTCTCTTTAAAATGCACTTCTTAATACTTTCAGGAAATTTATGGAAACTATATAGAATTTGGGTTGCGTTGTCCATGAAACAACATGTACTGGTATTCTTGGTTTGTACAGCCTTGCAGGTAGACTGAACTTTTCACACATGATTCATGAATTTGGTCCGGAAGTCATCAATATGTTTTGTTGTTTTACACACCTATCATATATATAAACAAAATGACTAGAATTCATTTACTCTTGCTCATCTCCCCATACTAACATACTTGTAAGCTTCTTTTTCCACACCCAAATGTTTTTATCATGCTATATGACCGCTTAAAATGTGCAGTAGCTTTTAGCCTTAAAGTTGGGATGTATGTTGATCATATCTTATTGTCATCTTCTTAACATTTCCTATATAGTATGCTTTCTAATGCTTGTTTCTCTCTTTCTTTCTTTTTTCCTTATTTTGGATACAATTGTACACAAGACAAAGCTTGCAATGTTCCACTACTTGTCAACAGACCAAAAAAAAAAGTCATACATTGGTAGCTTATCACAATTACATGTATTTCAAACAGATGCACATTTACTGTGAAAGTCTATTACTACTATAATCTAGTGCACACATCTGGTTCATTGATAGGGAAGAAATGGAGGGTTGAGATTAAATGGATTTTTTTAATTTGTTATAATTAATGATGGGACCCACCTATTAAAAAAACACTCACACCCCTTACTGGGCGCGTACTCCTTAACTCACACCCCCCTTCCGTCTTTTTTTTTTGACTAGTTGCACTGCGCGTGCGGACGTTTACACGAAAAAGGTAAATTATATTTACATATTTGAGTTTTCGTACAGATTATTTTTGATCGAATATTGTTTGAAGATGAAATGCAAAAAAAAAATATGGAGGATGTGTAAAATAGCCCAATTTGTCCTAACAATTTGTGCATTTCAGATGTACATTATTTACCTCCAACATGATACACAAAAAAGCACACACCGAAGGCTCGACAAAGGCAAAAGCTACACATACGTAATGTGATTGGACATTGTTACAATTTACTTGGCTCAGTGTGTATTCAGCACACACTGCCTTCTGCTCTCATGCTTTGATGAAATACTTTATTGATCTCAGCAATTGTTACTTAGATGCTCCACCACCTGGATATAATTAAACAGTCGAAGATGAAAAATGAGATTTGCTTATCACTTAAGAGCCAAAGCTTATGAGCTACTATACAAATATTCATATGACTCAAATTATGAGATAACACATGAACTCTAATTAAATCTTGACGGTTTAAGCAAAAGAATGAGCATAACCAACTGCAGTTTAAATTTTGCTTAATAAAATTTTATCTAAACTTCTCAAAAAAAATTTATGCCTAGATTAACTGAGCTAATTTAAATAATCCAAAACCCTAAAGAGAGAAGGGTTAGAGATGATATACCGGTGAGTATGAAGGTGCTAAGGCGCTGTTGAGGTGGGGCGAGCAGCACCATATGGAGTAAGAGTTTTTACTAATATCTTTATATTCCTATTTAAATTGAAGAATTGTTATATTTTGATCAAAAAAAAATCTTATTGTGTAATTTACAATGCAGAAAAGAACATAACAAAATAACAATAACAACTTAAAATCCACATGAATGAATGTCACTTACAAAGATGAGCAGTGCTTGCTTATGGATTCCATGATCATCATCTTTTAATCGGCCAGAATTAGACTAAGAAGGCCAGGTGTTACGATTTTTAACTGCAGTATGTTCCCTACAAAAAAAAAGAGATAATATTAAAAAATCAATAATTTTTGCATAATAAAATTTATCAATAATATTACCTGTGTTATATGATATGAGCCCTTTTTAATATTTCGAAGGAAACGACATTTTTTACTGCGTTGTTTGGTTTTTCAGTTGAAAACATGGTGAGAGCTTATGTACAATTTTGCTTTTTAGCTCGTGAGAGTGCTACATATAGTTGGCCATGTGAAAAGCAATGTTGATGTAAACATACTACGACTTGTTCTAATGTTTGGCCTTGTGCTTTGTTTATTGTCATTGCAAAACACAATTTGATTGGGAATGTAAAAGCCGAAAATTAAAAATCATCATTTTATTATTATTACTAATTTTATTTAATTAAATTCAGAACTTTTTGAAATAACCGTCCTCGAGCGATTATTTTATTCGAATTCTTTTAAAAAAAAAAAGATTCCGGCATGTATTTCTTTTAAATGGACTTTTAGTCGGATTTATTTTCGCTTCCGCGTGCTGAACTTTGAGAGTAGGATTCAGTTCTACTACTTGTTTCGACTCGAGAATTTGATCTAAATTTGATTTAGTCGGGATTTGTCAAGCGATCGGGTTTCGAGTCTATTCCGCTATTTTGAATTCTTTGGCAGGGGACCATTTCTTAAATTTGTGTTATTTCTCCTTTTCCTCTTTGCTCTCTCTCTGAACTGCGATTGGAGCCTGCAGAGCACCATTTCACAATCTGTATCTTTGTTCCTTTGCTGATCACCCACAACCCCTTCTCATGTATAAACTCCCCCTTGTCTCATTCTTCTCCATTCACAGAAAAATCCCAAATCCCACAGAAAGAAACCCAAAGGAGCATTCTCTCTCTCCCCCACTTTTGCTCCCTGCAAAACCCAGAAAAACGCCCTTTTTGCAACACCAATTTCATCACCGCATCACCACCATCCCCCGCTGTTTCACCATCCCACCACCAGTCGTCTCCTGTTCTTCGTCGTTAGCCACCACCAGAAGCCGCCGCCGCGAGGAGCCAGGAGGACCCCTTCCCTGTTCGCTGTCGAAGAGTCGGGCCCTATCTCCCTCCGATTCCGAGCAATCCAGCATCAGCATCTCCAAGTTTCGCTTTCTCCGGCTTCTGTAGCAGGAGTATCAGCAGCTGGGAGTCGTCGGATCCAGGAGCCGAGCCCGGGAACCACCCAGAACAGCCCCGGAGCCGCGAGGTCCTCTTCTCCCCACTATTCTTCGTCCCCGAAGGTCGGTTTTCGCTTTCGTTTCAAATTCCGACCTAGAAACCTCATAAAGCCACACCTTTACTCACTCTTCTTCCTTCCTAGGCTGAGGAGTATGAATTCCGACCTCCGGCGAATCCAAATCGAGCCCGACGACGTTTTCCGGCGAGAAACTCAAGCCCTCTTCGGTGAGCACTCTTCTCTCTCTCTCTCTCTTCTTGTCGATTCTCTGCTAGTTGGGTCGGGTTGAGTGGTCGGAGAATAGTGTCGCCTCCGGCGAGTTTCCTCTCTTCTTTCCCTTCTTCCGGTTTCCAGTTTCGAGCGGACGTCTTTTTGGGGGAGACAATGAACAATATTTCGGGTTGGGTTTGTTTTTCTTTTAATTGGGTCCGGTTCTGTGATTTTGAAACAAAATAGGGCTTAAACCCGGTTCACCTTAAAAGGGGTTGTATCTTGGCTTATTGGATCCGATTTTTAGGAATTGGGCTTTTCAGTTTGGGCTTGGGTCCGATTTTAAAGAGGTAAGATTTTTGGGCTTCTAGGCTTGTGTGGGTATTGTTTTGTTGTTATTGTTGTTGGGTTATATATATTATATGTTATGATTTATATTATTGTTAGTCTATTAGAACATTAATATTACTAATATGTGATATATTATGAGTATATATTATTCCTGATTTTTGAAAGATATATTTCCTGAAATTATGACTATCCATTTTAAAGGGTTTTAAAATAATATTATTGAACTATGTATTTTGTGATGAGTAAATACTTTATCTTGGAAATTATGAGATGATCTATTGTTAATACTTTGTAAATGTGGTTTGGTGTTTATTTTAGTTAATACAATTTGGTAAACTAATTAAAGGGTTTTAGGTTTTGAAATAAAAAAATGCCGGAATTATTTTAATGGTATGAAATTGTAAGTTGATTAAAGATTTAATGTTTATAAAGGGATTTTGGCCAGACATGATTTGAGAATTGTTTTGAATATGAGTTGAATTAATTTGGGATTCAAGAGTTTGGAAAATATGATTGGTACGATTTTATCGATGGGTTCTGATTGGAAATGAAATGATTTTGGTTGATGTTGATCATATCGGAAAGGTTTTGGAAAACGGTTTCACTATCGGCTGGTTTTGAGTATGTTGGGAACTTGGGTTTCGTATGTATGAATATCGGTTTGGTAGCTTATGGAATTGACTTGATGATAGGAGTGTATTGCTTTTGGACTTGCATTGGGCCCTTCCTTGTATTATCCTGCTGTTCTGCATTTTCAGGTAAGTTCCCTAGGGGGCTTACTCAGGTTGGACATTCATGCCTGTTGTTGCATTTTATGTTAGGTGTTGCATATGCATAAAAGCATGCCATGTAGTATCCTGTTTAGGTTGCACTAATTGAATGAGCATCTGCTTACTTATTGCGTTTGAAACAGAACGGTCGTTATCTGTGATAGTCCTAGAGTCTTTGCTAGGGTCATAGGGTAGCCCAGCCTCATCGGGTACCCTGAGTCAATCGAGTCATGAACTTCCTTATATTATGAGATGCCTGCGGGCTTTATTGTGGAGCGGGTTAGGCATGCGTGCCGCCCGATTATGATGGAATGCATTCACGAGCTGGCCAGTCTCCGCCCTATCGGAAGGGGGTGGAGGTAGGAGAGGGATATGCCACTTGGCATTGTCTTGGACCCTTTACAGTATTTCTGCACATTATTATGACTAGGAGCATGCTAGTGTGTTTGACTTTCGTACTGCATTAGAGCATCTTTATTAGGTATAGCACATACTATGTGGCCTCAGCGAGGACTGCCGGTCCCGCATTAGTGGCTCGATCTGACTCCTTTCCCCGTTCTTCTTTTAAAGGTATTTTCTGCAGATTTTGAGTGCTCGATGTCTATATGACGGGGTTCCTTTTGGCGAATCGAAGAACCTAGCTAATTCTCTAACTTGGTATAAATGGTAATCATCCACTTATGTTCTGGTTTTGACCCGGCTCTGCCGTGGCGCTTTGTATCTTAATTTTGCTTCCGTCCTCCTTCCGTTTGAAATGAATTTCGCGAGTTAGTCCCTAGGACAGGTTAAGGGTACCCAACGGCCCTACGATATTTTCAGGGTTCGAAATCCCTCTTTATTACTGACCATAAAAATGAGTTTGAAACCTCGACCCGTACCTGGATTGCAAGATCCGAACAAGGGGTTTCATCCCTTGAAACGTAACCTGGAAATCATAATTCCGGGCCGTTACAAAGATGGTATCAGAGCTGAGGTTGTGCGATTCGGGTACATAAGGGTCGAGTGTATGTTTTGAAATCGCCCACAAATTTCAAGGACTTTTAAAAGTGTTTTAAAAGGGCAAACTGAACTTAAGATGTCTAACTGAAATTGGACTAAGTAATGAACTTGACTTGTAATAAAAGAGGGAAACCGACCAAACGGGGACGCGAGTGGGTAGTAAAGGCGCTAGACCACCCCTATTGGGTGTAGTTGGGAACGGTAGACAAAATATCAGCTTGTTCTTTACAGATGGGTTGGGAGACTCCAAGGAGATCATTATGTGTTTTATTAACTGATTCTGTGCTGAATGCTTGCTATGCTAGAGATTTGATTTGGATGCCCTAACTATGAAATGTGTATTGACTTACCTGTGCAAACGGGATAGTGGGAGTACCTTTATTTCTATATGGTCAAGTCCAGCTTGTGTGAAACAGCCCTTCAACTATGTTCTATCGAGTCTTCCTCCCAGATGTCAGTGTCTTCCACGGGGAATCGGGTCGGTAAACACATTGTGTCGGAACATGTATGGATATAAAGGTGGGTTGAGTGAGTATTGGGAGGTAGTTCTTGATGTCATTTTGAGTCGAGAGTAAGGTGTTTATGAGGCTGTCTTTCTTGATTTTTATGATGATTAACCAGTGTTTTCCTACCACAAGAGTCGTACCAAAGTCCCACGGGAAAGAGGAGTAATGAGTCGGTTGGGAAAAGTCAATGGTTGCCCTTAGGGATCTCTGTCCGGTTGTAATTGCGACTCTCTCTGAATTGCATGACATAATTTTGTAATCTTTGGCATGTACCCTGCGAATGACCATTGGTAAAAAGCTACTCCTGTTGTTGCATCTATGATTGGTTACATTGCTTAGGTCTTGTGTTATGTCTTGGCTTCTACCATGATTATATGTTGTCATAGCATGTTTACTTGGCCTATTGATCGTAGGATTGAATGAAAGTGTGAGATGCATGAAATGAATCTGCATGATTTTACTCTACTAGGTTCATGATAGTGTGATCGTTAAATTTTGATACCCTGATGAAGCAAGTTCCTTATTTGATACGTGCTACAACTTGATGTCAACATGCCTTATATGATACGTAATTTCTAGTACATGTTATTGTCATGATCCTTAATGTAAATTCGTGATTGTATAACATTCTGTATCCATGCTAGTCACATTGTTTAGGTCTCGTGTTGCATCTCGCTTTCTGTCATGATTTGGTTTGGGTTCGCGTGTCTGATTTACCTGTTGTAATGATCGTACTACTGATTGGTTAGAACCATGAATGGCATGATATGAGTCTATATGAATGTTGCTTTCCCTAAATTAGGTCCATGATAGTGTGGTAAGCTCCTCTTTGTACGAATGCCCCGTAAGATGATCTCCTCGGCATTTTAGTTAGTGTTGCCCTTGGCCTTGCTTGATTAAATTAGTAGTTCCATCTGTGACCATGATATCGAAGTAATATCTTGATATATGCGTGTCTCATTTAGTATTATTAAATTGGAACACATGCCCCCGTATTCTGCTTATATTGTCATGTTACGTAGGCTTATATTATGCACTGCTACATTCCTCCCATGCTTTTGTATCGCTGGACTATGTCAATGTGGTCTCTTGTGTATCGTTGTGTTAGTCAATCAAGCGCATGTATGTATCAAATGTTGTATTGCGTCATTAGTACCACGTAGGACTCTTGGTTGCGAGTTGTGCGGATTTGTACCTTGGCTACATTATTGTTGATTCCCTCTCGAGATATGTCCTTGATAGTGTGACTCTTCCCTTCTGCTATTCTCTTAAAATGTTGTATTCGCCCTTATTAGCCCTAGCATGCTTACATGATCATCGCTCTATAGCGGCCCCTATTACTTTATGATGCCCTCTCGTGCTTACATGAATATATGACTTGACACTTCGCATGATCACACACCACGCTCTATCATGTTTCCGCATATACATGACATCGGAATGTTAGGGTGGGTCTAGTCGAAGTGCCTTGATGAGTTCATGTTCGATATGTGCTAGTAGTATCCTATAAGGTTTATGAATTCCGATATGACTCCCTAGATGGTAACTTTTCGTACTTACTGCATTGCGTAAACATGCTTCGTGAACCTTGTGCTGAGTTCTCTTAGGCCACTTTTAACTATGTCATGCCTCATCGTGTATCGCTAGCATCCTGTAGGACCCATGCTTTCTGAATGTGACCCTTCGTCTGATTGCATGCCATTCTTGACTTATTATATGATCATGGTTGCCATATGTGATAGATACTATGCTGCTCTTATGTGTTCTCGTATAACATTAGGTCGGATTGTTACGATAACCTCATCATGATGCATTGACCTTGATTGTTGATATATATACCCCGCTAGTGCATTGCTCATATATGTGATATTTGCTCTGTTTGGTAAATCCCTCATATCTCGCTTAAGACTACTAGGCGTTATGGCTTTCATGAATTGATAGACTGTTAGCTTGTCTCGCATGCCCCTCAAGGTAGAACTCGAATGTGTCTTTTGAATGTACATGTATGTCGTTGATCTTCAAGATAGGTACATGTTAGTGTGGGTTGATATGGTTGATTGATTGAGACGAACCCTTGCTACTTGTCAGAAATTGTAACCTCATAGATTTTCATAGGGGCAATCGTTGTCATTCTCGGGTCAAAGTCTTGTCTCTAGTCTTGTCGTTCTTTAGCCTTGGTCTATGTTTGGTTTCGAAGTGAACATTGGGTTGCCCGTCCTTGTCACTCCCCTATCTCTGCTAACTTAGACTCCTCTGCGATATTTGGTGAGCGACTGCTTGTAAGAGAAAGGAAGATGCATAACGATAGAGCTGTGTGGCGGAAGCGTGGACCCATAACCCACAAGCCTCATGATCGACGGTGTTGGTGGGACAAGTATGTTTTGAGGATTGCGACTATCGAGTACGATATGACTTGCAGGCGGGAGTGTCCTTCGTTTGAATTGCTAACTTTTCTGAATATGTTGATAACCATGTTGCAATGCTTGATGGTGACGTTTATGTGTTGATGTGCTGACTTGATGATGACTATTGCCTGATTGCCTGTCGTCTATGATGATATGATGTGATGCCTTATGGATCTAATGTACCATGATGTCGTGACGTGTTGCTACTCTAAGTTGATAAGCATGATTTGAATTCCTTTGCCTGTAAAATGTGAACTACATATGCTAAGAGACCTGAGTTGTATCTGATAAGGTTATAGTGCAACATGTTAGCTTGACTTCAGTATGTTCACATATGATGTTTGCAATGATTATTGAGCATGATGATAAATTGAGACTTGTTGAACCCATGATGTTATGTTTATAAATGCTAGTTGACATGATGTAGACCTTGTGTTTGATGATTTTAATTATTGCTTCTTCCTTAAACCTGTGGGTGAGGTCGTTGGTAGCGTGGTAGGAGAGTGGTGAAAGAGCTTGAGTGGTTAGGATGATCGGGGATGTTATGAGATAAGTCGCAAGAGAGAGATGTTGGTTTAGGTAAGACTGAGTGAGCTTTAGGAATTTTGCAAGGCATGATGCTGGTGATATCTTGGGAAGTGTGGGAAGTGTAAGAAATGGCCTTAAGGGAAGTGAGGATATAGTATGAGAGGGTACTCGGGTGTGGAGTTAGAGATAGGAGTTGGATTCTTAGAGGTGGATGGTGTGTGTGAGAGTTTGGTGGAATGAGGGCGAGATTTGAGCATCAGGATGAATTGAGATTTCTTTGGGAAATTTTGTCTAAGATGAGGTTGGCGGGTCTAGAAGAGGATTTGTCTTGGTTTAAGAGTGGAGATGGGCGAGTGGAGATTGTGTTTTATTTTGACTGGTATGATGTGAGGATTTTCTTGATTATGTGATTTATTTATATCTGCTGGCATGATGTTAGATAGTGACCATGATAAAACCTGATATGGAATAACATTCCCTGTTGAAACGCAATGTTAAAATCTGGTTGGTAGTGACTAGTGTTATCATGATATATTGGTGTTTTGCTATCCTGTTATGTTGTTTTAGAAGCATGTTAGGATGTGTTGTGATATGATAATATATGAGATCATGATGTGTTATGTGGAAGCATGATGTCTTATTATGAAGTAGTAAGCATGATATTATATTATATGGCCGATAAGCATGATTATGAATATGTAAATGATGAATATGGCTTAGGGCATGAATATGATTGGTTATATATGAAATAATGGTGTCTGATGGCTAAATGATCGTTATATGGTGTTGTGACGAGTTAAGGTGATGTCTTTTAGGGCATATTAACATTTTGATGGTGAGATACTTCTTGATCTTCCCTTTTTATTGAATCTTAATAGCACGACCTTGACTGTATTGATGTGTTAATAAGTAGTTTTGTTCCGTTGACTTATGATGAAATTTCGCTATGGCTAACCTTGCAAGTACCAATGATTGACGTGTTAAAAATGTTATGCTAATGCTGGATAGAAATTGGATAGGATGACTATGTGAATTTATGGGTTAAATGATATCCCTTGCTGTGACTGACCCTACTATGATTGCGATGCTGATATGCGATAGTGAGATATCCTTTATGACTTTTGGTGTGATATCGAGATGTGTGTTATGATTTTAGCATAGATGCATATTATGACCTTTAGTATGAGGTGGAGACGTTGATGTGATCTTGTGGCAGTGTGCTGGCATATGTTTGAGACTTGTTATATGATGTACTCGTTGATGATCGATTGGTTATGTGGTTATGCATTGCTTATGACTTGTGAATCTTACTTGAATTGAGACTGATAGATTGATTTGATTATGGAAACTAGGAAGAGAATATGGGATTAGCCCTTAGAGGTGGATGATTCCACCTCCCAACTTCTGAACTTGATTGATTGTTATGCGGGAAACTTGGAGGATTTTGACGAAAGTTTGATTGAAACGATTCTACTTATTTTGGTGTAAAGTTGCTTGGTTAAACGTCTTATCTGAAGATTTTGAGCGGCTAGAAAAGGAATTACTTGAAGTTTTAAAGAATAAACGTTATCGAGAATTTCAACGATTTTGAGGCCAATTTTTTTTTCCAATTGCGGAATCCCTTTAGAAACTTTTCAAACCCGGGCAACTCTATGATATTTCACGAAGTAGATACAAACATTTTATGAGGGCGCTTGTAGGGTGTTTGCTAAGACCTAGTGATGATATTGTAGAACTTTTAGAGTTGTGGTACTTCCGAAAAGTCAAAGCGAGGATGTGATAGGGGCGCTTATTGCATACTTGTTAAGGCCAATTGGAGATGTCACGATCGTGACTAGGATGTTGTGAGAATCCCGGAAGACGCAACCGAGATGATTACAAGATCCTTGGACATGATCCTTGGACTCATCAATTTCAAACTTCATCCCCTACCTTATTTGGGTTTAGTCTCGGGGACGAGACTTATTTTTAGAGGTGGATGAATGTAAAAGCCGAAAATTAAAAATCATCATTTTATTATTATTACTAATTTTATTTAATTAAATTCAGAACTTTTTGAAATAACCGTCCTCGAGCGATTATTTTATTCGAATTCTTTTTAAAAAAAAAAAGATCCCGGCATGTATTTCTTTTAAATGGACTTTTAGTCGGATTTATTTTCGCTTCCGCGTGCTGAACTTTGAGAGTAGGATTCAGTTCTATTACTTGTTTCGACTCGAGAATTTGATCTAAATTTGATTTAGTCGGGATTTGTCAAGCGATCGGGTTTCGAGTCTATTCCGCTATTTTGAATTCTTTGGCAGGGGACCATTTCTTAAATTTGTGTTATTTCTCCTTTTCCTCTTTGCTCTCTCTCTGAACTGCGATTGGAGCCTGCAGAGCACCATTTCACAGTCTGTATCTTTGTCCCTTTGCTGATCACCCACAACCCCTTCTCATGTATAAACTCCCCCTTGTCTCATTCTTCTCCATTCACAGAAAAATCCCAAAACCCACAGAAAGAAACCCAAAGGAGCATTCTCTCTCCCCCACTTTTGCTCCCTGCAAAACCCAGAAAAACGCCCTTTTTGCAACACCAATTTCATCACCGCATCACCACCATCCCCCGCTGTTTCACCATCCCACCACCAGTCGTCTCCTGTTCTTCGTCGTTAGCCACCACCAGAAGCCGCCGCCGCGAGGAGCCAGGAGGACCCCTTCCCTGTTTGCTGTCGAAGAGCCGGGCCCTATCTCCCTCCGATTCCGAGCAATCCAGCATCAACATCTCCAAGTTTCGCTTTCTCCGGCTTCTGTAGCAGGAGTATCAGCAGCTGGGAGTCGTCGGATCCAGGAGCCGAGCCCGGGAACCACCCAGAACAGCCCCGGAGCCGCGAGGTCCTCTTCTCCCCACTATTCTTCGTCCCCGAAGGTCGGTTTTCGCTTTCGTTTCAAATTCCGACCTAGAAACCTCATAAAGCCACACCTTTACTCACTCTTCTTCCTTCCTAGGCTGAGGAGTACGAATTCCGACCTCCGGCGAATCCAAATCGAGCCCGACGACGTTTTCCGGCGAGAAACTCAAGCCCTCTTCGGTGAGCACTCTTCTCTCTCTCTCTCTCTTCTTGTCGATTCTTTGCTAGTTGGGTCGGGTTGAGTGGTCGGAGATTAGTGTCGCCTCCGGCGAGTTTCCTCTCTTCTTTCCCTTCTTCCGGTTTCCAGTTTCGAGCGGACGTCTTTTTGGGGGAGACAATGAACAGTATTTCGGGTTGGGTTTGTTTTTCTTTTAATTGGGTCCGATTCTGTGATTTTGAAACAAAATAGGGCTTAAACCCGGTTCACCTTAAAAGGGGTTGTATCTTGGCTTATTGGATCCGATTTTTAGGAATTGGGCTTTTCAGCTTGGGCTTGGGTCCGATTTTAAAGAGGTAAGATTTTTGGGCTTCTAGGCTTGTGTGGGTATTGTTTTGTTGTTATTGTATTGGGTTATATATATTATATGTTATGATTTATATTATTGTTAGTCTATTAGAACATTAATATTACTAATATGTGATATATTATGAGTATATATTATTCCTGATTTTTGAAAGATATATTTCCTGAAATTATGACTATCCATTTTAAAGGGTTTTAAAATAATATTATTGAACTATGTATTTTGTGATGAGTAAATACTTTATCTTGGAAATTATGAGATGATCTATTGTTAATAATTTGTAAATGTGGTTTGGTGTTTATTTTAGTTAATACAATTTGGTAAACTAATTAAAGGGTTTTAGGTTTTGAAATAAAAAAATGCCGGAATTATTTTAATGGTATGAAATTGTAAGTTGATTAAAGATTTAATGTTTATAAAGGGATTTTGGCCAGACATGATTTGAGAATTGTTTTGAATATGAGTTGAATTAATTTGGGATTCAAGAGTTTGAAAAATATGATTGGTACGATTTTATCGATGGGTTTTGATTGGAAATGAAATGATTTTGGTTGATGTTGATCAAATCGGAAAGGTTTTGGAAAACGGTTTCACTATCGGCTGGTTTTGAGTATGTTGGGAACTTGGGTTTCGTATGTATGAATATCGGTTTGGTAGCTTATGGAATTGACTTGATGATAGGAGTGTATTGCTTTTGGACTTGCATTGGGCCCTTCCTTGTATTATCCTGCTGTTCTGCATTTTCAGGTAAGTTCCCTAGGGGGCTTACTCAGGTTGGACATTCATGCCTGTTGTTGCATTTTATGTTAGGTGTTGCATATGCATAAAAGCATGCCATGTAGTATCCTGTTTAGGTTGCACTAATTGAATGAGCATCTGCTTACTTATTGCGTTTGAAACAGAACGGTCGTTATCTGTGATAGTCCTAGAGTCTTTGCTAGGGTCATAGGGTAGCCCAGCCTCATCGGGTACCCTGAGTCAATCGAGTCATGAACTTCCTTATATTATGAGATGCCTGCGGGCTTTATTGTGGAGCGGGTTAGGCATGCGTGCTGCCCGATTATGATGGAATGCATTCACGAGCTGGCCAGTCTCCGCCCTATCGGAAGGGGGTGGAGGTAGGAGAGGGTTATGCCACTTGGCATTGTCTTGGACCCTTTACAGTATTTCTGCACATTATTATGACTAGGAGCATGCTAGTGTGTTTGACTTTCGTACTGCATTAGAGCATCTTTATTAGGTATAGCACATACTATGTGGCCTCAGCGAGGACTGCCGGTCCCGCATGAGTGGCTCGATCTGACTCCTTTCCCCGTTCTTCTTTTAAAGGTATTTTCTGCAGATTTTGAGTGCTCGATGTCTATATGACGGGGTTCCTTTTGGCGAATCGAAGAACCTAGCTAATTCTCTAACTTGGTATAAATGGTAATCATCCACTTATGTTCTGGTTTTGACCCGGCTCTGCCGTGGCGCTTTGTATCTTAATTTTGCTTCCGTCCTCCTTCCGTTTGAAATGAATTTCGCGAGTTAGTCCCAAAGGGCGTAAGTTTGTTGAATGTCAATCTTATGATCTTCTGTCGTGGTATCTGTTGGTTCAGTAGATCTTTCAGCTTGGTGCTTAATGTTATGGTGTGTCCTATTAGTATTTGTCTCACTTTAAAACGAAGGTGTTCATGGATTCAGACTCTACTATGGTACTGATCTTGATATCCATTTTAAAATCAGGATGCCTTTGTCTCACATTATAACTCACTTCATTCTCTTTTTTGAGTTGTGCTAATTAAATGGCTTATTTAATTTCGGTAAGCAGGTCTTTTGGGATTAAAATAATTACTGCAACAATCCAACAGGAAGTTGTGGAGTCATTAGCTAGATAATAATTACGAAGTAACTCTATTTCCTTAATTTGTGTGTCATTGCATTGAATGAAAAATAATTAAGAACGGAGGGAGTCTATCCTATGCTATAACCCAAAAGACACAAAATAACTATCATCAAACATGTAATTGGAGAAATGGAACACTTTTGCATAAAAAGAGAATGATAAAGGTCACTGCCTGGCCCTAATTCTAAAAACTATTAGACGAATCGGGCAAGGTGGATGATGGATCTGAATTTTCTCTTTGAATGGGGCTTTGAGATCTTCTCCTCTTTCAATGGGGCTGCCCACCTAATTGCCCTGTTTTGTTCTTTATACGTTTCAGTTTGGAGGAACTAGAATTTGGAGATTGCCTGCCACTCTCCTTCAAATTGAAGTTACATATTCAAATCCAGGGTATGTTACTATGTTGATTTAGTTGTTGCATTCATTTCTTTTGGTCTTAATCCTCGTTCTATAAGTTTGTTCAAATCCTCGTTCTCGCACCAACAGTTAGGAGTACAGTGTTCTTTGAGAAGTTCCATAGTTTAAAGTTTGGAGCAGTTCCATAGTTTAATTGCTGCAACAAATATATGCAGTGTTTTTTTATTCCTATATGAAACTTTTCTTTTATTATTTCTGTGGTTCCCATATCCAGTATTTTTTAGGTGAATTCCCTACCATATAAAATGTATAAAATGTGCAATCCTTTAGGTACTAAATTTCTTTTCGTTTCCCAGTTTCTGGATTTTCTTCATGCTGTAGAAAACTTTGCTTATTGAAGTCTCATAAAAAATGTAAGAGAAGTTTCATATCCCTCCCACTTCTGCTCTATTATGATCAATGAGTGATGTCTTACTTTTAACTACTCATGAATCACTTTTAAGTACATATATTGGGACTCTGTGTGTTCCTGAGAGGAGATAACATAATTTTTTAAAAAAAAAATTATGTTAGCAGTATGTTTATTTGGTTTGATTCTCTTTTTTGCTATTAGGCACTCATTCACTCAATAGTGTCATGAACGGTTCCGCCTTCATTACTTATTAGTACTCAGCCTTTTAAGTACTAATAACTAAAGCTTGAGAAACCCTAATTGCACCAACAGCTTATTTGGATACTCTGTTCTTTTGTTTGAAGAGATGCTTCATGAACACCAACAGCTTTTATATTCATGATTGTCCAGTTTATGTTGTTTTGTAACCTAAATATTTTGTGATCTTGGTGTGTAGTAATAATTTTAAGGAGAGTAAATATATTTTTAGATGGAATGGATCCATTTTTTTTATATAGGATGTGTAGGGTGAACATCTACTTGCACTAACTCCATTTTTGGGAAGGACTACCTCCAACTTTTTAAGCAGATATCAGATTCAATGGCAGAATTGGTTGATAATGCTGGAATTCAATTGCAACCTCACCAGCTGGATTATGAACCGAATGACGAAAGCACAATGCAGTTTTTGGATTCACTTGATAATTACATTAAAATACTTGATTATCTTTCCTCCACACTTGGGTAGGTCAATCAATCTCTTGTCACCAATTGTATCTCAAATTTCATCTGATTATTTCTCGTTTCATATGATGCATCTTGCCTTCTTATATTTTTTGAATGGGTAAATTCACATATATATATTTAGCAAACCACTTACAAAAGAGAGTCCATACCAAGAGATCTTGCCCTCTTTTTTAGTTTTTTTTTTTCTTGAGGTAGTCCTTCCATGCGGCTTGTCCAATGTCATTGTTTTCTCATGCTAACCAATATTTGATGTTATAATAAGATCTAAATTGAATGTTTAAATGGAAGTTGTTGACAATGAAAATTGTTTTCAAACTCAGGGATGGCTCCAATTAGCCGGTGCTTGACATTCCATGGGAGCTACTCCCATCAACAGTGCCTTGCTCAACCTCCAACCCCACAATGCTGCTACAAAGTTGCAAGTGGCACGCGATCAGGGTAGCGTTTCGTCTCTCTCTCTCTTTACTGTTTAGGTGATATTTTGGGTTCTTAAGGCCAATCGTATTCCTTCTTGGAAAGAAGAGACGATATAACTACGATCCTAGCTACGCATGCTTCTTTATCGTGTTTTTCTTGTTATTGCAGGTATTTTGTTGTTGTTATTGTGAGTATTGAAGATTGTTCTTTGTAATATTTTTTTATATCATTTTCATGTCTTATATACAGAATCGCATGTAACAAAATCTTCACCGTGCAAAGCACGGTTCCATGCCTAGTATATAGATAGATGTACAGACTTTTCAAAGTACGGAGTAAATGGGCTTGATGTCATAATTACTCAAAATTACATAAAATCACCCATAAAACATGTTAGCTTTTACAAAATCACCCTTAATACAAAAGTTTGTAGAAAACCGCCCATATGTTGATTTCGTTGTTTTTTCTTTCGTTGAAAGAAAAATAAATTTATAATTTTTGTGAAAAATAAATGATTATAGTGATTTGTTGTGGGACCCACCTGATTTCGTTGTTTTTAAATTTATCAATTTCATCGAATAATGTTTCAAATGTTACCGAATAATTTTATGTTTTCTTTTTTATCTAGCGTAGATTAAAATTTATCAATTTCTCTGAATAACACTTACAATTTATATGAATAATGCTTTATATTTCATCGAATAATGTTTCACATTTCACTTTTCATTAGATTATCGAGGATAAATGTAACCGTCACATCTAAACGTCTCTTATGCTTCATATTCCCATCTAAAAATTTATAATTCTACCGAATAATGCACCGAGTTAATTGAATAATAATCACGAAATTTGCACTAAACTTCTCTAGTTGATGTGTTGAGATTCCAAACAAACTTAGCTTCTATAAATGAATAATCAATAGAGATTCACATTTCAACGAATAATGTTTCACATTTCACTTAATAATGTTTATTTGTGTAGTCTTACTCATGCGATAAAGGTTTTTTTATGTTGTTTGTCAAAAGAAGAGTCCATATACTGACGAATAATGAATCAAATTTTACCGAATAATTAATTAACTCATTACAACTAGTAACCAAAATTCGACACATATGTCTGAATAATTGATGAATAACGAATCAAATTAATTGTGTATCCCGAAAACCTACACTAATATATCAAATGTAACCGAATAGCTTTTATAATTTAACCGAATCTGACTCATCTCCTTCCCATACTAATAATCTTTATAATTTAACCGAATAATCTCTCAAATTTAACTGGATAATCGAAAGGAAAGAAGTAAGCATGCCAAAAAAAGCATACCATTTTTTTTTTGTTTTTCCCCGAATAATTGACACATACATCTGAATATTTTATATATTTTGATCCATTATTCATCAATTTGACACATACCTTTGAATAATTGATGAATAATGCATTAAATTATGCATTGAAAATCCTACACTAATTTTGACATATTCGCCTAAATAATTCTTCGTTTTCTCCCGAATAATGTCGGTTTGTTTTTTACTTATTCCACCAATATTCCCCCACTCTTTTTTATAATTGAAGAGTTGATTAATTGGTTCAACCCGTATTAATTTCATTAAGTCTACTCAGCACCTCAGCCCATCACACACACACACACCTCGTTCAGAAATCTAATTGCGCAAAATCGATAGCAAATTGCGCAAAATCTTTGGATCTCGCAAGGAACAACGGATTTTGAGCAGACAAAGAACAGACGCCGGCCTCCTCGCAGGCCCTTTCGACTCGGTTCGCCACCGTACGAATCGCCACCACCGCGCTACCACCGTGAGCGCGATTGGGGAGGATTGACCTTCCATGGCACCGTCCGAATTGATCTGCCGCCATCATCCCTCCCTCAGTCATCCTCCCTCCCAACCTCGCCTCCATCGCCACCACCGCCAAGATCTGCGGCAAGTCGATGGAAGAGGGCGAATTGTGGCCATTCGATTGAAGAAGAAAGCGAATTAGAGTCCAAATCCTTCGAATTGTGGCCAGTAGATGGAAGAAGAATGAGAATTTTGGCCATTCGATGGAAGAAGAAGGCAAATTGGAGCTTCGGTTCAACTAGCCGCTCAAATGAAAAAGAAGAAAATAAATAGGAATGTAGGTTTCTTCCCACATACATACACGCGCTGGAGAGGAGAGTACGACCGGGTTTGCACAACTTGTGGGCGGGACCCACTTGGATTTAATTAAAGAAAAAAAAAGAAATCCCCTTTTAATCTTGTCCATCCATACAATCAATCTAAGGGTCCACAATTGTGCACAAGGTACACCCTAAGCCTTGTGTACAATAAACCCATACTCTCTCTCTCTATATATATATAGGTAAAGGTTCAAATGAAAATGGGGTTTAAGATGAAAAATTTGTTTAAAGTGAAAATTGTCCAATTTGAAGGTAAATGGGCCTAATATAAAGGTAAATGGACCTAATTAAATGAGTAATAGATAAATGGGCCTATTTAATGTGTAAATGGGCCTAATTTTATGGGATAAATGAATAAATAGGTAAATGACCCTAAATATGAGATAAATGTCACCACCTCTCCCATACTTTCTTTTTCTACCAATATTGCCCTTATTTCAATTATAAAAATTACATATTTTAGCCCGTAATTTTTATTTGAAATAATATTATAAGGTGCATCTATAAGATTACAAAATGCAACAAAATATGCTACATCACATTTCTTGTCTTTATTTTAAAAAGTGAAAAATATGAGATTACAAAATATAAAGTGAACAAATAATACAATAAAGATTATTATTAATAAATGTGCATTTTCCTAATGTAAAGTAAGTTTCCTACCAAATATTTTCTTTATGGGTTGCTATTTTTATGGCGGTTTTATACTTTAATGCGACATGTGTCATTAAAAGCCTATTAGCCCAAAATGGTATAACGATGTGTCCATGCACAAAGGTTCGAGTTCAAAATCCCGCATAGGCTATTTATGATTGTCTTCTTTTTGTTCCCGTTCATGAATAAGATTATAAAGTGCAATAATAAAACGATAATGTGCACAAATAAGATGAAATAATGCGTATATAACATTATGGTGTGCAAATATAACATTATGGTGTGCAAATATAACACTATGGGTGTGTATGGATGCAATTTTAGTAGGTAATAAAATAGTAAAATTGGGGGTTGAAAATTTTAACATTGTATGGGGAGGGGTTATTTAGTAGATTTTAGTTTATTTGGGGGTTTAAAAAATAAGCTACTTGTGATAGCTTTATGGGAGTTTATGTGGTTTACGGTATTTGATTTGAAAATACCATAATACCCCTAATAATAACAAAATAAACTACACTTTTTACAAATAATACAAACTATTAAAATTAAGCTAATAGAATTTTAATACAAACTATTAAAATTAAGCAATTTAGCCTATGTAGGAGTCGAACTCACGTCTCTGTGCATGAGCACATTGCTCTACCATTGAGCTAATAGACTTTTAAAACTTATAATAGGCTTTTAAAGCTTATTAAGTACAAGATAGAGATAAGAATCAAATACTTCTACCTATTCAACTGCTTAACAGGAAGAGGCCCTAAACCTACACAATAAACTCAAGTGCTACACCAGATGCATTCATTTGTTTCTACATTCAAATTCTTCAATTGATTATTATACCTACAAGAAACTCATTTAAATCTGCTGAATTGGTAGACCTGCAAAATGACATGATGTAACTATTCAATTAAGCATCACACCTTACAAACACTACAGATTCAGGTCACCTTCAATTCCTGAATTTTAACATTGAGATTGAACGGGAGAGGGTAGCAATACCATATCAACAATTCTCTAGTGTCTCAGTGCATAATTGTGAACTGAACATTAACCAATAACACTCCTGTAAGGCATCTTGAAATCACATCAAAATCGGAACAATTCGGTACAGATAGGATGAAATCATCCATTAACAAACAGGACATCAGCATAATCAACAAGTCATCACCAAAATCATAAAACCTAAATCTTAAACCCCAATTGCTTTCACTAAGATAACTCCTTTTACACCCAAATGCTTGAAATGGGTTTAATTCAATTAAGAGCGGGGCAGATAAGGAAAGAGCGAAAAACCTGAAAAGGAAAATTAATTTGAAAATGTATTCCAAATCAGAGAGCAGGAGGGGAAGAGACCTGAGTTTGGACAACCCATGAGGGGTTGGAGAAAGAGAGATGAGGGATGCTTGAAGCTCGAGATGGCACCACTCCTTTTTTGTCATTGTCGTCGTTGTAAAGGCTCGGATTTTTTTTAAAAATAATAATTTAAAAATAAATAAAATAAAATAAAATGGAAAATGATGTTCGGATTTTATTATTTAAATCACATAAATATATATATATATATAATTCATTTTAATCGAATCAAGATAAGGTCGATAGAGCGGGTTTTGGGTTTATTTTCGGGTGTTTGAAAATTTTATTTTGGGACAACTCCCTCTCTTTGTCATCTTTCCCCTCTCCCTTCCGAAATCCTGGAGCTCTTCCCAATCTCTTCTCAGTTGTCACTTCCTCCCCTGAATTCCAATGACAGCTAGCTAGTATCCTACTTCTCATTTTCCTATTTGGGGGCTAAGCATATACAAACCCAATTGTTCTTCCAAGCTTATTTCATCCATTTTTAGTTAAAGGTCAAACACCACATCCCCTCTCTTACATATTGCTTTCCAACCACTCCCATGCCAATCTGAACAACCTTTTTGTGTTCAAAAATCACAAAGCAAGTCAAAAAGAGGAGAAATCTTCCTTTCTCCTTACCTTCAAACACCATCCAACACACCCAGCTCCAAGGCTTCTCCTTGTCCAGCCCCATCACCAACACCACCACTCCACCTCCTGTTCTGCCGGCAGCCACCACCAATCGCCGCCGTCACCAGCCGCACCACTCTCTTCCTTCTCCGGGCAGCAGTAGCTCCTCTCGAGTACCACCGAGCCACATCGAACGCCATCAACACCTCCTCCTTTCACCCAGCAGCAGCAGCGACGCTCCCATTTCGTCTCCTCGATGCCTCTTGGAGCGGGGCAACAGCAGTGAGCAGCCCACCGTCGAGCCGCCGAGCCCTGTGTCCCTTGTCGTCCGTCGAAACCTCCGGTAAGCCCTCGATCTCCGTTTTTTGACTCAAAATCCAAGGAAAGGTTCCACCTTTAACCCTCAATCCTTCGTCCTAGGAGGAGATCTCTCCGATTCCGTCCCCGGCGAGCCCCAATCGAGCCTCGACGGCGTTTTCCGGCGAGCGTCGAACCCGCACCTCGGTGAGCTTCTCCTTCCTCATTCTCCCCTTCCTTCTTGCCTTGTGTGTGCTGGTGTCGGAATGGGTGGTCGGAACTCCGCCCTCGCCGGCGAGCTTCCTCCTCCCCTCTCCTTCTTTTCCCGCTGTCGGACCGAGCCATATGCTCTGTTCGTTCTTTGTTTCAAAGGGAAATGGGTAGAAGAAAGGGACATGGGTCCCCTTGCCACATCACCTCCCTGGGCCCATTCCTTCTTTTTAAAATCCGGATTTGCAATTGGAATGAGAGAATGAACTTAAAGTTGTTATTGGGCCTATTCTCCTTTGGGCCAAAACATGTGGGGCTTATTTTTCCTTCAAACCTAACCCATATATTCTAGGCCTTGCTCCCAAATTGAGCTCGATTTTGATTTTAATAAAAGAAAGGGGGTCGGTTGTAACTTTTACAAATATAAGGGCGGTTTTGGTAATTTCAAAAGGACTGATTTTATTAAATAAAAAATGGTTGGAATTTTTAAAGGATTTAGAAATATTTTGTGAAAATGTTTAAAAGTAAATGGTATTTAAAATATTATATAGTATTATGTGAGATTAAAATGTAAAATATTATTTTGAGAATAAAGATGTAATATTATGGTGAATTAAAAAGATACATTATCGGGTTTGAATCGACAAAGGAATTTGACGAATATTTTCCAAGGTCGGAATTTCTAACTAGTTAATTCGGATTTTGAAACGGTTTCGGGAATAACTTGGGAATTATATGATCAATGACTAACTAGCATGTTGATATGATTGATTGACTAATAGCATGATTTGTATGGATTAATGGCATGATTGGGTGACTAATAACATGATGAGATTTTAAAGTTATGTACCGTTGACTTATGTCTTATGAGATATGATGAATATGGTGAACTTTGAGATAAATGGCTATGCGGATTTATTATGGCAAATATATGAATGTGGCTGAGTGGAACGATGAGAATGATGTGGTCTTACAGAATGTGACATTGTGGTAAATGGTTGAGCTTGATGGAATGACGATTGTGATATGATTGTTATTCTGGTTGAATGATGTATGATTTGAGTGCTTGAATGATTAGACATAGACTTATATACGTGTTCTGATATGTATCTAGGTGATCTTTAATCTATCGTAATGCTTTCCTTGCTGTTCTGCACCACCAGGTGAGTTCCTATATGAGCTCACTCAGATTCGAAAAGAGATCTCCCTGCTTGTAGCCATGTGCATACTAGGTGCTGCATTCATAATAAAGCATGCCATGTAGTATCCTGCTAGGATTGCACTCATGATTGAGCATTCGTTTACTCATTGCTTTTGTAAACAGAACGGCCGTTATCTGTGAAGTAACTAGAGTCATTGCTAGGGTTATAGGACGACCTAGTCTCATCGGGTCCCGTCCTGAGTCAATCGAGTCATGAAACTTCCTTATATTATGAGATGCCTGCGGGCTTTATTGTGGAGCGGGTTGAGCATGCGTGCCTCCCGATTATAATGGAATGCATTCACGAGCTGGCCAGTCTCCGCCCTATCGGAAGGGGGTGGGGGTAGGAGAGGGATATACCACTTGGTATTCGGTGCTAAGGCCTTATTATATTTATGAACTTGATCTTAGGAGCATGTTAGTGTGTTAATATTCCGCCTTGCATCTAGAAGCATCGTTATTAGGACTAGCGTATGTATGTGTCTGCTTGTTTGGGATTATATTGCGTAGGGCTCGATCTGACACCGCCCCGCATACATATTTTTTTAGGTTTGTTTTGCATCATGATTGTTCATTGCTTCCGTGATGTGGGAACTCTCTTGGGCGATTGCAAAGAAATGGTCTAACCTCACTAACATTGCCTGTTAGATTTTGATAAATACTCTTATTTATTTGGTTTTGACCCGGCTCTGCCGTGGCACCCTCTTGTATTACACATTGATTCTACTATTTACATGACTGTTGGTTTTCCACGCTTAGACTTATGACAGGTACAGGGGACTTCCCCGGGGATTCCAACGATCCCTTCGAATTTTGGGTATGAAATCCCACTTGAAAATGTTATAGTAGAATTTCAAACCTTCAACCTGTACTCGGGGCGCAAGATCCTAACGAGGGGTTTTATCCCTCGAAACGTAACCCGGGAATCATAATCTCAGGCCGTTACAAAGATGGTATCAGAGCTTAGGTTATGCAAACCGAGTATGATAGGTTGAAGTGGTTTTGAAAATGGCCCACGGTTTTGAAATGGTTTTCTTAAAATGTTTTAGAAAGGGCAAAATGAATTTAATATGGCTAACTCAAATGGACTAAGTATAAACTTGACTAAATAAATCTGGTAATCAAACAAAGGGAAACGACGGGGTAGTAAAGGCGCTAGACCATCCTTACTCGATGTAGTTGGGAACGGGTAGGCAAAATACTAGCTTTCCTTTACAGACGGGGTTTGAAGACTCCAAGGTGCCTGAGGGTTGGGGTAGCTTGGGTTAGGGGACCGTGAGGTATTTGCCCCTTTGGTCATCCGTCCCTCGAAGGACGGCATAGATCGTCTTTGTGATTATATGTGTTATATCCAACTAGGCCCGAGGGCGATCCTCCTCGAAGAGGATCATATCAATTTCGTTGGTTGCTTCCATGCTGAGTGTTATTTTGCTTAAGGTAGAAAACTAGTTGGCATGCCTTAACTTGATCAGTTGATCATGTAGATGTGTGAACGGGATAGCGGGAGGAAACCTTGTCCTTTTGTAGTCGGAATTCCCGTTTGTCGGAATAGCTCTTCCCTAATTCAAACCCTTTGATGATTCTGACTCCGTCATCCGTTCCACCAAAACATTTAGGCATGTTAGCAAGGGTCGAGGAGCGTCCGCTCTCCCCGTTTCGAGTCTTGCTTGATATCCCACCATCTATGCTTCTATCGAGTCTCGTACATGAGGTTGGTGTCTTCCACGGGAAAATTTGGGTCGGTCAACTAGCTACTTCCGGGGGTGTGTCGGATATAGGAAATTCATGAGTATTTTAGGGAGGAAGATCAATGAAACAATTCCGAGTTATGAGTGATTTGTCTTATGGAGTTATCCTTCTCGATTCTTATACTAGTCAACCGTGTCTTCTTACCACGAGAGTCTAAACACGAGTTCTACCCTCACCTCTCGGGAACAGCGTGAATGTCCTTGTGCCCTACCGAGCGAGTCATACTGGCATCCCACGGGAAACGGGGTAATGAGTCGGTGATTGCCTTTAGAGAGTTCTACCCGGTTATAATGATAGCCCCCCTTGTGACTATATGACATGGTGTGTTGGTATATTTCATCATTACTTGGCTGATATCTTGCGTAGTTGCACTTATGAATGGATATATATGTGCCAAATGTATGAATTCCCATGATTGTTACTCTCCTTCGAATTAGGTCCATGATGGTGTGATCAACCCTCTTTGTATGAGTGTTATGTGAAATGAGTTTCTGAGGATGTTAAGTTAATCAAATTGAACCTCGTTGACTGTGCACATGCTTAATGAATGTTTCTATAGTACCATGTAGGACGTATGCCTTCTAATTATAGACCCTCGCATGATTGTGTGCCATACATGTCTTGTTATATGAACATGGTTGTATTTGATGTGGTAGTTGTTATGCCCAAATGACTTCACTATATCCCCTGACATGATTAGTAGAGTGTATCTTAACATGCTTACCTAGAACCCATATTGTTTGACTTGTTTATGTGCACACTTAAAATAAGTAATGAATCATACATGTGATATCCTATAATGCTCGCTATATATGTAATATATAACTTATGCTGCGTATGTCTAGTTTCGGTTCGTGCATACATGATCTTAATATGTCAAGCATGATTAGTACATGAGATGATAAGTTTTAGCCTGTTCCAAAAGGGAAAAATAATCGATGAGTAGTATGCCTGGTAAGAACCTTCTCAACAAGACCGAAGCATAATTGACTTAGAAACGCGTGCATGTAAAGTTGATTATGTGAACATGTTATGAATGCATAGGACGCTATTCTTGTTAATAGGTACATGTTAGTGTGGAATAATATGATGGAGATATTTCGTGATTGCTATGTGTTTTCTTGCCGCACTTGTAACCTCATAGAATACCCTAAGGGCATTGTTGTAACTCTCGGGTTCGCGTCTTGTCTTGAGTCTCGTCATCTCTAGTCCTATCTATGTCTGAATCCTTAAGGAAGTCGTGTTGTCCTCCCTTGCCCTCCCCTATCTCCGTGACTTATAACCCCTCGTGATCCCCTTGATGGACGTCAACATAGAAGAGAAAACGAACGATCAAATTGCGTCAGAGTGGTGCAAAGGAAACGTGGTGGGCCCATGGCCCATGGACCCTAGGATCGACGTCACCAAGGGACAGATGCCTTTCGAAGATGGCAGTTGCAGACGTAATCCTCCTAGATGACTCAAGGAATGACGTTCTTCATCCGAATTGTGATCTCTCTATGCAAATTCGAATCGGTGTCGTGCGATAGGCTGGGAACTGACTAAATGGAGGTGTGAGGACTGATGTGCTGAGCTGGTAGTGAATGATTGCATGAATAACTTGTGTTTGTGATGGTGTGCCTTTATGCTTAAGTGTACTGACCTGCTAGTAAATCGGTTATGGGGTATATAGGTGGTGGTGTTTCCTTCTTGGGCTTGAGTCGAGTGATTCCTTGGTGAGACAGGTCGGAAAGTGGCGGGAAATTTGAGGTCTTCGAGTTGGGTCATTGGTCGTGTGAGATAGGGTGCAGGAAAGATGCATCAGCTTGAGTAGAGTTGAGTGAGTTAGGACTAGTCGGAGATAGTGGTCGGTGAATAGAGTTGAGTTCCAGGTAGGCCTTAGGTGGGTAGTGGGATTAGTGTGGTAAGATTCCGAGGGAGAGGCCTTCGTTAGAGGTAGTGTTGGGCAATAGCGTTTGCGGGAAGTGTAGTTCTAGAAGCGGATGGGTGTGTTAAGAGTGCATTGGAAGGATTCTTGAGGGGATGTGTTGATAGACGGGTTAGTGTACTAGGAGAGAGTGTCTAGATAGTCTAGGAGCGGATCGTGGGCGACGTTGAGGGTGATCGGCTAAGGAATGTCTAAGGAATTGTAGGAATTGGGATTAGGTTGTTCATATCAGGATTGTACGTGTGATGAATATTCGAGAATTGTTTGGATATAATTGGTAGTGCTTCGAGAATTCATGAGTGAGGGATTTCTAGATGCGTTGTTGAGGGATTTTAGCATAGGGAATGAATCGGGATTTATGAGTAGAGGTTATTATTGGCTATTGAGGTATTCGAGGATGTGAGATGAGTCTTCGAGGAAAGGTTGGTAGCTAGGCAAGGAAGTTGTTGAGATTTCTAGTAAGACTGTGTCCTTGAGGTTGAGATAGAGAGATTCAGAGCTTGGAATTGGGAATTGAGTAGGGCGGAATGTATTGGGAACATTAGAGGGTAAATGATTTTAGAAGGTTGGCGAAAATGCGGTACTTGGAGAAACTCAAATGAGGACGATTTAGGGATTCTACAGAAATGATGATTGGTAAAAGAGGGCTTTGGACGGTAAGATGTCATTGTTAAGAAGAAGGAGATTGAGGCAATTTAGGAATATGAAGAGATGAGGAACTAGAGTAGGACAACTTGAGGATTTCGAATGGTTAAGGTTAGTAAGAGTTAGAATGAAGAAATTTGGGAATATATTGAGAAGAGGATCTAGAGTAGGTCAGCTTGAGGAGTCGTGATTGGTTCAGGTTTCGTGAGATTCGAAATGGGATAAGTAGGTAGAATCTGTGATTGGTCATTGAGGATAGACGCGGGTGATGAGGAACTCGGTGATTCGTGGTTATGAGTTAGCACTAGACGGTTTTCTGCGTTAGAGTTAGTCGAGAGTGACATGTGTGAGATGGTCAGTATGAGTTGGGTTCTTAGAGGTGGATGGTTAGTGAGAGTGGTTAGTGGTGCGGGAAGTACAATCAGGTTGGAAAGTGATTCAAGATGCCTCTTTGGGAGATGATGGTCAGGCGGAGTCTTAAGAGCCTAAGAAGAGTAAGCGAGATTGTTGAGAAGCGTCTAGATCGATCGTGATAGCGGTTCAGTCGAGGACTTGGGATTTCTCTTAGAAGGTGAGGATGTGTCTATAGAGAGTCTTGGTAGTAGGTTGAGTTGTTAAGCTCGTCGGAATAAGGGAATTGTGCGATTGGGAACTCTGAGATATGGTTTTAGGTGGTCGAGTAGGACAACTTGAGGATTTACATATATATATACATATACATATATATATATATATACATATACATATACATATACATATACATATACATATATACATATACATATATATATATATACATATATACATATACATATATATACATATATACATACATATATATATATATATATATATATATATATATACATATATACATATACATACATATATATATATACATACATATATATATATATACATACATATATATATATATACATACATATATATATATATATACATACATATATATATATATATATGTATATATATCCATTTTCACTGGAAGGGGGAAGAACGAAGAAGTTGTCGCTCAACGTACAGGAAGGAGAAAGGGATTTTTAATTTTTAATTAGCGTGTCCAGTTAGGCCGGACGCTCTTTTGATTTTTAATTAGCCCCATTTTCACTTTAAGAGAAATTTTCATCTTAAGCCCCTTTTTCACTTTAACCTCACCCTATATATATATATATATATATATATATATATATATATATATATATATATATATATATATATATATATATATATATATAGGGGATGGTTCAAGTGTACTCATTGCTTATTGTGTATCATGAGAACACATCCTGGGCGTTGATTAATTGAAATGGGTGGCTGAGATTAATAGCTAATTTACCTTTTTTCTTTAATTAAAAATCAGTGGGACCCACAAATTTCCTTCCTCACTTGCTGCGTTGGGGCGCGTGTACAAGCCTGTGTTTTTTTGTTTTTAAATTATTCGACGGTATCGCTGGATTATTCGATCATATTGACGGATTATGCGATGGTATCGATGTAATTTTCAAATCGGCTAGCATCCTGAAAACACCTCTAAATATTTACCTAAAAATTATTCAATGGTATCTCTTGATTATTCGATCGTATCACTTGATTATTCGATGGTACAACTTGATTATTCGATGGTGTTGTAGTGTTATAACTAAAATTATTCAATGGTATCACATGATTATTCGATAGTATCCCATGATTATTCGATAGTATCGATGTATTTTTCAATCATATGACTAGCAACATAAAAAAACACATTTCATGAAGCACAAAATCGGTCCATACACATGAATAATTCGGCTTTCCCCCCGAATATCTCTGTCAATCGAGCAATTAAATCAATTGCAAACAAAAAGAATTTCAACTAATCACAAACCCTAGACTCCAAATCCACCACCATCGGAAAACCTCCCCGACTGCAGATCCACCACCAGGGAGTCGCCCATGGCTTGCCCATGGATTCAAATCGTCGTCGCCTTCGTAAATTCCTCCAACCTACTCTCCAAATCTCCGCCTTCGAAAAACCTCAGCCATCTTGCCCTTGGCTTCCTCGCCGGCGCCCAGATCTAAGGCCATCGACGATTGGTGTCCAGATCTAAGGCCATCGACGATTTGCGCCCAGATCTAAGGGTTTGATGAAATCAGGCCATCGCAATCTACCGCCATGGCTAAAGCTCCGGCCTGATGTTGTCGCCGACTGTTGCAATCGATCTCTCCTTCAAATCACCGCCCCCTCTGATCTGTCCTTTAAATCGTCACCGCCACCCGCCATCGATTGGTGCCGAAATCGCCACCGATTTGGCCAGATCTACACCTCACGGCTCCTTCGTCCCCCATCACCGCAAGCCCTTCCGCCCAGAAAAGAGAGAGATTTGGAGAAGGCCACCGATTTGCCCAGAAAAGAGAGTGATTTGGAGAAGGATCTGTCGGAGATGAGAAAAGAGAGAGATCCGTCATCTCCTTTGAAGAGTCGATTAGGTAGGGGATTAGGGAAAAGAGAGAGATTTGGCGACGCCGCCTAACGCCTTCGCCGATCATCATCGCCTCCGCCATCTCCTTCGAGTCGCTGTTGATTCTCTTTGCCATCGCCTCCGCCATATCTGTTTTGCTAGAGGCAGGAGCGATCCGCCTTAGGTTTTAATTCACTTGTAAACACGCGCTTTGTGTGAATTTGGGCTTAATTTGCGGTGGACCCCACATTAATTTAATTTTAAAAATCATAAAACACTAGATTAATCTCAACCCTTAAATCATTTTTCAATCAACGGCTCTGATTTGTTCACATGTTACACAATAAGAGCTGATTACATATGATCTATCCTCTATATATATATATATATATATATATATATATATATATATATATATATATATATATATATATATATATATATATATATATATATATAGAGAGAGAGAGAGAGAGAGAGAGAGAGAGAGAGAGAGAGAGAGAGAGAGAATGGGTAACTTGTGCACACCCCTTAGGGTGTACTTTGTGCACAATTATGGGCTATTGATATAATGGGAATGGATGGAGGAGATTAAAAGAGGTTTTGTATTTTTTTTAATTAAATGGAGGTGGGCCCGCGCACTAGTAGTGGAATCCGGAATTACTCTCTAAAATGTGGCGCGTGTGAATCTGTGGTCGGGTGGAGGAAAGTGATTTAAACCCTAGGTCTCCTTTTCCATTTAGGCCGTCATCTGGGTGGAAATTCCGATATGAAATTTAGAGAGTACCGTTTCCCTGGATGGCGGCGAGGAGATCGACATCGATGGAAGCACCGTTTCCCTTGATGGGAGATCGACATCGATCGAAGTGGTGAGGACTGTTGGGGGTTCGTCCATGGGGGTTCATCGTTGAGGCGAGGCGGCGGCGAGGAGGGCAGTGGTGGCCGACAGGGGTAGTTGGGTATGCGAGAGGTGGGCACTGGTGGTCGGAAAGGCGAGAGGCAGGGCGGTTGTAGTGGTTGCGAGGTGAGGGCGAAGGTTGCGTGGGTGCTGCGAAGAGGAGGGAGGATGGGGTGTCCACTGTCGGGTGATGGTGGTGCCGGATCTGGGCAGTGAAGATGGTGGCGGGGGATGGTTGATGGTGGTCTGCAGGTGGTGATGGTGGCCGGGGATGGGCAGTGAAGATGAAGGCGAGGCGGAGCGCGAGCCCTGGCGAGGCAAAGGTGAGCCCATCCTTCCTCCCTCCTTCCTTTCCCTCCTCTTTCTGCAATTTTTTCGATTGAAGCACCCCTCGGCTTCGCCGTCGACGGATTCTGGGCGTTCTCCGCCGGAATTGCGGAGTCTGATCCGTCTAAACGGCAATCCTCTTCGTCGGCGGAAGGAGATCGGCGTTTCATCGGTCGAGAGGCCGGGATTTGGATGGGAGGGAGGTGAAATTTCAGATCCGCCGGTGGTGGTTGCTGTGAGTGCCGCCATGAACGCATGTCCTAGAGTTCTGGAGGAATTTCTGGACTCCGGCACAGGGAGGCGAGAGAGAAGTGGAGAGAAGCAGGGTGGTTGTGCCGGATCTGGCTGGGCAGGACTGTTTCGGCGGCGGGTGTGGTGGTCGGATTTGGACTCGTGGTGGTCTGCAGGTGGTGATGGTGTCCGGAGATGGGCATTGAAAATGAAGGCAGAGGCTCCTTCGAAATCGATATATTGTTCAATAGGTGAATCATTCGGTGGAATTCAAACATTATTCAATCAATCTCTTTTTTTGATCAAGAAAGTGGCTAGTGCCTTATATTATAATAAAAGAGATATAGTTATATCCCACGAGGGGTTACAGTAGTAGGAACCAAAGCTAAGTTATCAGGCAAAATTTCATATTCAGCAAAAGCATTCATCAGGGACAATGACCAGTTTGCCAAGGAGTCCGCCGCCGCATTCGCCTGTCTGCGAATCTTGCAAATCTTCACTTCCCAATTCCGCTCGCTGATACTTTTTCGGATGTTGTTGATGAGGTGAAACTCCGGGCATGGTCCAAGCTGGGCATCCTCTAGCAGCCTTTTAATGTTAGCCGAATCCGTCTCGACAATCAATCGACTCACATTCATCCTCTTTGCCAATTCAATTCCATGGAAGGCTGCCCAAGCCTCCGCTGTCTGAGCACGACAGTGGCCACTCTTGAAGGTAAAGGCATGCAGCATGTGCCCTTCGGCGTCTCGGATGAGACCTCCCCCCCCCCCCCCCCCGGCTGGGCCCGGGTTGCCCTTAGAAACTCCATCGACATTCAGCTTAACCCATCCCGGAGGCGGGGGATTCCAGGTGTTCTCGACATTCGATCCCAGGCGTTGAGAGTGGCCTTCATGGGCATGTAATTTCGTAGCCCCCTGGCTGATCTCGGCAAAAATTCGGGCCTGATTGACCACAGTGGGGGGAACTCCGCGGATCGAATCCTTATTTTCAAAGATTAGGGAGTTTCTACACTTCCAAACGTACCATATCATATATGCAAATGTCGCTCCCCATCTATCTTCTTTCTTCATGTTCGTTAGAATCCATTTGCTAACCTCCCCATCCGAAGAGAATTCTGATCCCAGGGAGTATCCAGCGAGCTTGATCCAGGCATCTCGGACTTCCGGGCAGTCACGGAGTAGATGGAGAGTGGATTCTTCTTGTCCACATCGGGGACAACCGCTCAGGTTAGCCAGATGCCGTCGGACGCGGTTCTGATTGCTGAGTATACTGTCATGGGCAGCGAGAAAGGCGAAGGCCCGCGCACGCTGCTGGACAGGAGTGCGCCATATGTGTCTCCAGCCTTCAATCGCCGGCCCCTCCCCTCCACCACGTAGTCTGGCCATAGCTGACTTGGTAGTAAACTCCCCTGAGCTCGAGTGCGCCCAGTAGAGACGATCAATTGCTCCATCCTCCGCTGTGACATGTATCGATTGCAATTTCAGCAGGACACCAGCAGGTAAATAGGGGGAGATCGTAGGCCAATCCCATCCCCCATTGATCCAAAGATCCCTGACGGTGTCCCCCAATCTCTCCTCCGGGATTGCTTGAGACGCCACATCCATGAGGCAGCTGTCCCCAAGCCACTGATGGACCCAGAACAACGTTAACAAGCCATTACCGATTGACACTCTAATGCCCGAGAGAAGAAGATCAGCCCCATGGTTGATTGCTCTCCAGTTTCGAGATGCGCCCCTACGGGCCCCAAACATATCAACATCCAGCCTTCCATGACAGTACTTGCCTCGGATAACCTGGCTCCAAAGCGACTCGGGCTGTTGGATCATCCTCCAACAGAGCTTCGAGAGGACAGCTTGATTGGTGTTTCGCATTGCTCGAATGCCTAAGCCCCCATCTTCCACCGGTGAGGTCACCGTGTCCCACGAGAGAAGGTGGATTTTGCGTTGTTGGGGACTACTACCCCAGATAAAGCCCCGAACCATCTTATCAATTTCATCGCATATACTTCGCGGCACAAACGTTGATTGCATCACATACACCGGCAAGCTAGTCAATACTGATCTCGCAAGGGTCACCCTGCCCGCAAAGGATAGAGATTTCGATTGCCAACCTCTCAGTCTAGACGCCACTTTATCGACAAGGTACTGATATCGTTGGCTTGACATTCTTCCACATGCCATCGGAACCCCCAGGCAATTGCCAAAGTCAACCAAAACAGGTATCTGCAGCTCCGATGAGATGGATTGTTGCAACACCGTCGGGACATCCTTGCTAAACAATATAGAGCTCTTGGAGTAATTAACTTTTTCCCCTGACCTCATACAGTAGATACTCAAAACTTGTTTCATCAAAGCCCCCTGATCAGCGGTAGCCTCTCCAAACAAAATGAGATCGTCCGCGAAGAACAAATGGGACAGCTTTACTCCCCCGATTTCCACCGGCCTCCACCTACCTTGTTCAACCTCAAACTTGTTCAATCAATCTCTAATAATTATTCAATAGAATGTGTCTATTTTGTGATAGAATACGTGTATTTTGTGATCGAGATATGAGATTGTCGATATTATTCGTTGAATTCTAAATAATTATTCAACGGAATGTGTGTTTTTTTTAATTCGAATAAATGTGTAATTGGAAGTTGAGATTGTTGATTCATATTATTCGTTGAATTCTGAATACTTATTCAATGAAATTGAGTATATTTTGTAATTCGAAATCAATTTGTGGTTGAGTTATGCGATTTTCGATATTATTCGTTGAATTTAGAATAATTATTCAATGGAATATGTGAATTTTGTAAGTAGAAATCGATATTTATGAACATCTTTGAAAAACATAACCTAACATTATTCGGTAAAATGTTAAATATTATTCGGTGGAATTACAAAAATTGAAAAAACGAAATCAGGTGCATATCATCATCAAATCACTCATAATTTATTATTTTTCACAAAATATTTTATAAAAGAAAATACCGAAAAAAATAAATAAAAAAAAGGGCCAAAATGGGGGTGGGGGGTGGAACACACGCACAAAGTGAGGAGATGGGGTTCTTTTTGGCACATGGGTCCCACCATTTCAAAAAGAAAAAAAATAAAAACCTCTTTTAATCATTGTCTTTCATTTATTCTCCATCAACGGCTCATAATTATGCACAAGATACATCCTAAGGGAGGTGCACAAGGAAACCACTCCATATATATATATATATATATAAAATTTGTATTCATTTAGAGCTTTACTTTGTAATTTTATCACCTTATTATCTTATACAAGTAATTACAACAACAATCAGTAGACGGCTTCACAAACTCCCTTTGGAGGCTGAATTTACCTCCTCCTGTAGTTGCTTTGCCTCATTACTGAAGCTGACTTCTGGCTGATTGGCCTGTTGGCATTTCCGAACTTAAGAGGCACAACCGACTTAATGTATGCATTTCCAGGTGAATGTCGCTTCCCTTTTGGGAGTTGTTGCAGCTCCGGCAACCAGAACGCTACGTACTCTCCGTCGGGATCATATACCTGAGCCTAAAAACCAGCACAACAACAACTGATTCATCAGTTAAAGTACATAAATAATAATAATAATAATAATAACAAACATCAAAATCTCTAATTGTTATCTTCATATAAGCTTCCAGTAGTTGTTTCCACTTCAATCACCATCACAAGACTCTCGAATTTTGCCATTTGCAACTGGCAAGGTAGTTGTGTGTGCCTTGTACGCCACATCAACTATGAGCAAGGATTCTTTAGCGAAACCACAATTGGAAACTGAACAAGCTTATTAGCTGAGTCGTACAAATAACAGACACAGACATGTATGCCCGACAGTATTGTTCAAGAGAATCTGATCATATATATAGACGAGTTTCTGATTTGGTACCTGTTTCGGTATGCTGAAATAACGGTCTTCACGAGGATCATTTCCAACTCCTGAAAATCAGTAATAGAGGAATGTGAAATAGCTGCGTTAATTGTACCACCACCGCCAAAATGAAGACTACAATCTAACTCTATATGACGGTCTACTAATCGTAAGATAACATTTGCGCCATCCATGTGACATTGCAAATGCTAGAAAATTGAACGAAACGAAAGGCTCCCTTGTGTTATAGTAAGTACTATAGCTTCAGCTGTCCATGCTAGATAACATTTGTGCCATCCATACGAAGTTACAAATGCTAGAATACAAGCATACAGAATTTTGATTTAAGAACTGGAGAGAAAATTCAAATCTAAAACACAACATTGAACTTTCACTTTAATAATGATGAAACATAAAATCCAATAACAGAAATAGGAGAGCAATAATAGAATAGCACAGCTGTAAGAAAAAATGATGCTTGAGATTCAAGAACAGACTGAAAGGATAACTGGAAATAAGACCTGCTCCATATGTCCAGTTTCCATAGTTGGAACACGGATCATAATCCAAGAGGCATGTTTCAAACCATTCTGCTCCCATGCGCCAATCAATCCCCATATCCCGAACAAGGAACGAACAAACAATCTGGCAAAAGAGTTTGAGAAGCAATTGAGAATTTCAGTTAACTTCACAAATCACAACCTTATGCAAAATACTTTGAATTATTTGTACTAAACAGGCGTGAACTAGAACGCACCTGCCTTCCTCTGTTCGACATGAAACCTGTAGTTGCTAGCTCTTTCATATTTGCATCTATCAGAGGATATCTAAAAGGTTTACACATTTAGTTATTAGTCCAACTATTCATGAGAGAGACTATTAGTTTCATCACAACAATGATTGTGAAGTAAAAGCTAAAGTAAATAGATAAAATCCTAGGAAGATGATCTGTTTAAGCTGGTCTAACTTAACATATGTAGAACCACTTCCATTGGGATTAGAACGGAACCATGATAGCACGGTGGTCAATTGCATTCCATATTCTACAAGCAGATTGAGATGGGAAGGGAACCATGAATAGCGTTGTGGTTAATGTCATGTTTGTCATGCTCTATATAGCTCTTTATTTACAAATTCCAGTTACAAGCTTAGCAGTTTAGAATATGTTCAAATGCCAGTTTATCGCTTCAACGAGCTTATCAATTTAATCTAATTTAAAAGCTAGTCAAGGCAAACACACCCATACCATAAAGATTGGCGACGCAATGCACCCAAGTATAGTAAACTTCTAAATTATAAATTCGAATGACCAAATAAAACTATTAACACAAGTATAGGAAACAAATGGAATGTTGATATCCTACACAAAGAACCAAAATATGCATTCATGTAAAGCAAAACTATAAAGAATACCCTGTCCGTCCTTCTCTCCAAGATTCAAACAGCGTCTTGTCCTGGATCCATCTGTTATCCAGTTTCCTTGGGCCGCCTGAACGAAGTAGGGAATAGTCAAACCAACAGAGATCTGTGAAGTTTCAAACTATAAAGAAAAACTACCATATGTAGAAAAAATCATTATCTTAAAAGCTCAGAATTATTGGCATTCATTTGACTATTTTAATTTGCATTGTAATCAAGAAAAAGGAAAACCCTTGGTTTTTACCAAGATGGAAAATGGAATTTCCATATTTGACTGAAAGAAACCTGAAGTAGTCCCTCCATATCAACTCAAATAGCACCCTGCAATCAAGAGTTAAGAGCAAAACATAAGTTAGTTGAACAGCATATGATCCTCGTTCAATTGACTAATCAAGATGAACATAAACCGGTGCTTTACCAGTATGTGGAATCGTTTGATACTCTCTCTTTCTCATACCTTTTTACCTTTTGTGCAGGTAATGCAAAGACAAAAGTATCAGCAAAGAAAGGGATGAAGTACTTAAGCATGATAACAAAAATGTAGACAGTTAAGCAAAGAAATAAATCTTCAACCTCCTCATATATGAAACGTGGGGACAAGCATCCAGTAGCCAGCCATGGAGAAAATTTTGTAGAGTAATCAGGCCCTAGCATACTGTTCCTGGTAATTTTATACGTCTTTAGTAAATCCTGTAAAAGAGTGTCCCTAAATGCATTATCCACAATTCCCAGTCCAACATTACCAACATATTGGCATGTTAATAATGCTACTTTTGTGTAAAAAATTAACAATCCAACAAAACCTGAAGTTCATCCTAAAACTAAGGATAGGGTATCTCAGAAACTGTATTTCAATTCAACACAAGATTAAAAAATGTACATAGGAGTCGGACTTATACTCCATCCTTTCAGATGCCAACTCTAAAATGAGACATTGTAAAACAAATATGTACTGAACATTTTAGAGTTGAGGTTTAGTAATTGAACCTCAACTCCTATATTAGCATGTTGCAGAGTTGCGGTCTGGAATTCATTTAGTAGTATTCTTTCGTCGTTGTACATCTGTTCAATTCTTGTTGTAGTTGGGATCTTCTTCTTTTTTTCAACAATAAGTTGATATTGGCTTACTCTATTAAAGAAAAATCTCAGTTAAAACTAAGTTAAGATTGGAGTTGGAAGCAAACTAACATAAATTATTCAGATTGGAATTTGATTAGATGGTAGGGATTTCCTTTTTGGATATGGACTCAAATCAAAATGGAATCCCTCATATTGAACTTCAAAATTTTGAATATCTAAAAGAATATTCCAACTCAAACTCTTAAAGCAGCACATCATCAATGATGATTCATTACCACTGTTTTCGGGTGGGACAGCAAAACCATATTATCAATCTAATAAATTTTATGGGTCTCTAACCTTCTTCCAGAAGTAGTCATGGATTCTGCCCAATGACGCACTCTCCCCTCCCAAGAAAACACATCCTTTCTTTGCCTGCAAAGATGCAAAAAACTCACAAACCTTACGAGGAGAAATATCAAACACTATGTACTCATATTTTCATATAACATCACTCATGATTGTACCTTCTCGTCATGGTCACCAACAAGATGCTCCAAAGTAGGGATGTTACCCCAATCCTCAATTTGCGGTGGTGGTCCAAGCAACAGCGGCATTTTAACACACCCTCTCACATTGCATTTAGACTCAACAAACTGTAAATCTCAGCAAAAACATAAGAGCTCTGGAAATTTAATCCTCAAAACTGCAGCTAACAGATGATCCCAGAGAGCAAATTACGAATCTTACTTTGCGAAATTGGGTGTATACATCCGGTACATTATCCACATCAAATGGAAGATCCTCTATATGATACAAGGTACTACCCCAAACAAGCTCAAGTTTACAAGTTCTCTGATTGGAACCGTGTGGTTGCTTATTAGATGTCGAAGCCACAGCAATTTGTTTCAGTGCTTTGCTAACCTTCTTTTCAACATTCAGCTCCTCACTACACGTCTCTTTCTGGGCAAAGACCTGCTCAGATTAGAATGCACAGTTCTGATTTTACACAACAACTCCAAAATGCTTTTTGTAACTCTCTAGCTATAGAGCAAAATGAATCACAGTGAAAAGGTAAAGCAAAATGCAAATGTATCTTCTTAACTGTGTGAGCTCCAATAGCATCTGCAAGAGAAGGAAGAATTTCCTCTGGTTTTCCATGTCGAATCAACAAGTCTAGACCATGCTTCCTTAGATTCTTTTTCAAGTCAGCCAAAGATTCAATAAGGAATTGTGCCCTTAATGCTGCCGTGGAAGAAACACAATCGTCGAAAACATTTCATCCATACAAGATAGCTTTTAAATTAATAATCAAACATGGCCTCCACCAGAAATTAGAACTAGAATAAAGACTGGACAGTCCGTTCTAGTAGAGAAACTAGAATAAAGACTCGACAGTCCGTTCTAGTAGAGAAACTTGGTAAACTATCAAATGCAAATGACAAACACATTGGTTGATATAAATGTTTAACACTACCTTAAATATCATGCAATGGAATAAAGGTAAGTTACTATCACACCTCCTTGAGATTTTGCACTATATGTTAGATGAATGGAATTGGAAAGTTCAATTTTGGAACACTGTTAATAGTTTTAAAAACTCATTACAAAAGAAAATTGCATCAAATATCTTGGATAAACACTGCTCATATCTACATCAGCTTCCTACACAAGTACCTTGAAAGCTGTAACAAATCAAGCATTACAATACCTCCAGTTTTGGGGAAGCCAAAGTAGTAAGTAGCCCCAAAGAGGCGAGGATCAACACAATAAACAGGCAGCACAAACTGAGAAGCCCCCCACGCCCTGAAAAGGGCTTCATTATCCAAAACCCTCAAATCATTTCTGAACCACACAATTGACACCCCGCTGCCACTGGATCTCTTCGTTGCGGAGGAAGACGGATCCATGTGAAAGTACCTCCGCAGAGTCTGGTCCGCAATGGCGTCTATTTCGCCCGTTTCGAGCGCCGGGACGAGGTGGACTGCGTCGTTTTCGGAGTTTTGCGCGGAAGACGACATCTTGAATTTGATGCGAGTGTGGATTGGGAGGTGAATTTGGATGAATCGGGTGGGTTTGGAGTTTGATGATGACGACAGTGATGGGAGAGAGAAATGCGAGAATCTGCGGATCAACATTGTTTGTTGTAGGAGGACGTTGTGAGCGGTTGAAGGGGTGTGTAGACGTCACTCCTCTGTTTCTTGTGACGTGGATCTCCCGTGGCCTTGTTTGTTCCTTTTTTTGATCCAAAACATTAACAACGGCCAAACTACCAAATTGGTATTTAAAACTGGCAATCTTGGACATATGGATATTTAAAATAACTTCGGTGCCAAATTGGTATTTAAAAAGTCACCGACGGACATATAGGTATTTAAAAAACCACCAGCGGACATATAGGTATACTTTTTTACCGGATGTTCGGTTTTCGTTCTAAATTCTTAGAGAACGCAATTTAGTAAGCTTGAATTATTTTTGTTGGTAATTAAAAAAAATTAAACTAGCTTGGTTGATAATTAATTTTTAAAAACTCATCAATGTATCTTACAATACATAAAATGATAAAAATAAAGTCTTTTTTTAAAGAACTCATTAATGTATCTAAAAATATATAAAATGATAAAAATGTAGTCTTTTTTTTATCAGTTCGCATATATTGGTATCTTTATTGGTTGGAAGTTAGATTCTCATATATTATTATTTTTTAAAACATATTTTTCAAAATAAAAATTAGTAAGTTAATTACCATAATTAATCCCATATATTTTTATTGGTTGGAATTAGATTTTTAATATACATGGTTTAATGATGATAATTAACTTGTTGAATTTTATTTGTGAAAAACTTAGGTTTTTAAAAATATTAATATGTAAGTATCTAACTTCCAACTAATTAAAATACCAATATGTGAAAACTAATTAAAAAAAGTATGGATTTAATTTTATCTTTTTTATATAACATTTATAGATATATTAATGAGAATTTTTTTAATGAATTTATCAACATAAAAAACTTCCGGCTAAAAAAAATACCTATATGTCCACCGGTGACATTTTAAATACCAATTTGGCACCAGAGTTTTTTAAAATACCCATATGTCCAAAGGTGCCAGTTTTAAATACCAATTTGGTAGTTTAGCCCATTAACAACTAGTGTATGCCCCGTCCCCTGCACAGGAATATGTTAACACAATATTATAAAATTACATTTATTATCTATAAAAAAATACTATTTTAAATATGAAAATAAATAAATAAATATGAATTACATTATGATAATTAAAATAATAACTGAAAATATAAGATTAAAATTAATCTAGATCTAAATAACTCATTCTCCTGAAAAATAATATAGATATAAATAAAATAACTATGAAATAATTAATTTTGATATAAATAATTCTTTCCACCAAAAATAATCGATAACACCTATTAAATATTTACTACTATGTATCTATTAATATTTTCGGTAATTATGATCACTGTTCTAAAAAAAACCCTTCAAGGCCTGCCTCACCCCTTCACCAAGACCTTCAAAGTCACCAAGACCCGCCTAGACCCCAAGGACCCGCCATTAAATTCTTCTATATGGCAATTGGGTGAACCTAATGTCTTTTTTTAGGTCCCGTCCATATGGTGTAATTTATATATAAATTGTTCATTGGATAGATTATTTATGATCCAGATGGAGATACACTTATATGGCAATTTGTATATCTGTATATGCCAAATTTATTACTATTATTTTTAATTATATAGATTAGAACTATCTTATTATTTTTAATTATATAGATTAGAACTATATTATTATTTTTATTAGATTTTCTTTTTGACGGGAGAAAGTTTTGCGAGATGCACTCACGTCCCGCCACATAAGCAGATTCACTCACAGGCCGCCACGCAGACAACAATGCATCGGTTTTAGTATATGTATATAGATACTGGTTCATCAATCATCGGTTTGTGCAAAAATAGGGAAAACTAGTATGATTCCCGCGCCATGGCGCGGTTTTTTATGAATAAAATCTTAATAATATTTTAAATTAATACAGTATTATATAATAATAGTAAAAGTTCAGATATTAAATATTTTGAATTAAACACATCGGTGGAAAAATCAATTAATGTAGTGTATATATAGATTACAAATATTAATTTTATTTTTCCTTATTATTAATTTTATATTTTGAATTAATCCCATTATTTTTTTAAAAAAATTACCAAAATTATAATTTAGGCTAAGATCATGGATTAATTGAATTTATTAAAAAAATTAATTGAATAACCTACTTTTAAGGAGAGAGTGACACCTCATAAAATACTTCTCTTTTAATAGTTAGATATAGATATAGATATGGATATAGATAGTTAGTAAATAAATTTGAGTTTAGCTCAATAGTTATATTAGATTGAATTTAATGTTTTGAATTAAGCCCAATAGTTAGTAAAATTAAAGAAAAAAGAAAATCAAAGAAAAATGACAAAAAAAAAGATTGGTTAAGACTCCTAAAATGGCTCTAAGATTGACGCATCATCCTAAACTCTTCTAAATTAAGAGTTTATATAGATAGTTAGTAAAATTAAAGAAAAAAGAAAATCAAAGAAAAATGACAAAAAAAAAGATTGGTTAAGACTAGACCTGTCAAACGGGTCATTCGGGTCGGGTTCGGGTCGGGTCACTTCGGGTTTCGGGTAAAACGGGTCTCGGGTAAAACGGGTTTCGGGTTTTTCGGGTTAACTCGAACTCGGGTTTGATCGGGTTTCGGGTCGGGTTCGGGTCGATTTCGGGTTTGTCAGTTTTTTCTTTTTTAAATTAAAAAAATCATTATTTGATAATTTTGTGATAAATTTTAATTATATATAAAAAAAATTAATTAAATATAATTATAAATCAACCGGGTCAGTCGGGTCACCGGGTCAATCGGGTAAATCGGGTCAAAATTACCGGGTCAATCGGGTCACCGGGTCGAAACCCAGATTACCCGGAAAATTTCGGGTTTTTCGGGTTCGGGTCGAAAAAAAATTTCGGGTCAAAATTTTCGGGTTCGGGTCGGAAATTTTTCGGGTCGGTCGGGTCGGGTCATCGGGTCGGGTTGTGTTTTGACAGGTCTAGTTAAGACTCCTAAAATGGCTCTAAAATTGACACATCATCCTAAACTCTTCTAAATTAAGAAATTATATAGATATAGATAGTTAGTAAAATTAAAGAAAAAAAGAAAATCAAAGAAAAATGACAAAAAAAAAGATTGGTTAAGACTCCTAAAATGGCTCTACGATTGACACATCATCCTAAACTCTTCTAAATTAAGAGTTTATATGGATATAGATAGTTAGTAAAATTAATGAAAAAAATAAAATCAAAGAAAAATGACAAAAAAAAAAGAAGATTGGTTAAGACTCCTAAAATGACTTTAAGATTGACACATCATCCTAAACTCTTCTAAATTAAGAGTTTATATAGATATAGATACTTGGATGACCCATTTTTGGGTGATTCAATGGGTAGTTATGTAAATTTCACAAAAAAAATCAAATAGATAAAAGGAAACTAAAATATTAAAAGTAGTTAATGAGTACCCTACTTCTAGCCTAGGTTAATGATGATGTTTTTACCTTTATTTTTCATACCAAAATGACACATGCCACCTAAATCTCAATTTAAAAAAATTAATAGAACAAAATTGTCATAATCGCCCAAGATTGATAACAACCGTAAATGAATTAATTGTGAGTATCAATCTTTGTCCAAGTTCATACTTATATAATATTATTTTCTTTACTGAATATGGTATTTTTAAAGTCCATTAATCATTTCTGTATATTTTTTACGTTATCATATGCGTATATCACATTTACTTGTATGAAGTTGAATAATTTGATTCAATCTAATTGTATCTGGAATTCACTATAATACAAATAATATATGCTTCTTTTTATATGATAGGTTAAATATTATAAAATAATGCTATAAACAATGTCCTAACTCAAACTATGTGAACTCAATATTTAACGTAAATTTTATATGGAACGTGTCAGGTTGGATTTTACATCAACAATTGTCTTATTTTTCAGTATTTTTCAATATTTAACGTAAATTTTAAATCTACTAAAAAAATCTTCTAAAAATTGAGAGTCGAACCAATGTCTGCATGCCGGATAGTGCGATTATCTTATTTTTCAGTGTTTTTTTTTCAAATGCTATTGTTATGGCTTCGGACCAATGTCCGCATGTCGATCGGCAAGTCGCTGCCAGTTATTCTATCCAATTGGGATGTATGGAGTATATATTAAAGGGAGCAGCAGGTCGCCCGGCTATCCGCCGGCGTTAGATTGGAAATTGAAAAATGGCTATTTTTTTTTAAAAAAAATTACAGAAATTGATATTGGTGGAGAGTAGTTCACATGGATTCCGAGTGTGGACTGTTAGATCCATGTAGACAGACGATCAAGATCTCTTCACATTCAAGGATACTCTACACATCAAATTTAGTTGGGTAAGTAACCACGGGATTCACATACCCCAATGGTCACAACATCTCCTATGCACTCCATCAACCCGATTTTGAATCCCGGCAGCGGGATAAATCCCCCTTTTTTTCCTCTATTTTTTCATTCATTTTTTTTTCTTCATTCTTATTTGTTTATGTGCACTCTTAATAAATAAATTTATTTTTAATTTATAATACCTCCGTCCAAAAATACATTGCCTTTACTATTCACGCACGTTTTTTTAAGAAGGTAAATGTAACGGCCCGGAATTATGATTTCCGGGTTACGTTTCAAGGGATGAAACCCCTTGTTCGGATCTTGCAATCCAGGTACGGGTCGAGGTTTCAACTCATTTTTATGGTCAGTAATAAAGAGGGATTTCGAACCCTGAAAATATCGCAGGGCCGTTGGGTGCCCTTAACCTGTCCTGGGGACTAACTCGCGAAATTCATTTCAAACGGAAGCAAGACGAAAGCAAAATTTAGATACAAAGGGCCACGGCAGAGCCGGGTCAAAACCAAAACATAAGTGGATGATTACCATTTATAATGAGTTAGAGATTTATCCAGGTTCTTCGATTCGCAAAAAGGGAACCCCGTCATATAGACATCGAGCAGTCAAAATCTGCAGAAAATACCTTAAAAAAAAGAACGGGGAAAGGAGTCAGATCGAGCCACTCATGCAGGACCGACAGTCCTCGCTGAGGCAACATAGTATGTGCTATACCTAATAAAGATGCTCTAATGCAGTACGAAAGTCAAACACACTAGCATGCTCCTAGTTATAATAATGTGTAAAAATACTGTAAAGGGCCCAAGACAATGCCAAGTGGCATATCCCTCTCCTACCTCCACCCCCTTCTGATAGGGCGGAGACTGGCCAGCTCGTGAATGCATTCCATCATAATCGGGCGGCACGCATGCCTAACCCGCTCCACAATAAAGCCCGCAGGCATCTCATAATATAAGGAAGTTCATGACTCGATTGACTCAGGGTACCCGATGAGGCTGGGCTACCCTATGACCCTAACAAAGACTCTAGGACTATCACAGATAACGGTCGTTCTGTTTCAAACGCATAAAGTAAGCAGATGCTCATTCAATTAGTGCAGCCTAAACAGGATACTACATGGCATGCTTTTATGCATATGAAACACCTAACATAAAATGCAACAACAGGCATGAATGTCCAGCCTGAGTAAGCCCCCTAGGGAACTTACCTGAAGATGCAGAACAGCAGGATAACACAAGTAAGGGCCCAAAGCAAGTCCAAAGCAATCCAAAAGCAATACACACCTATCATCAGGCCATTTCCATAAGCTACCGGACCAACATTCATACACACGAACCCAAGTTCTCAACATACTCAAAACTAACCGATAGTAAAACCGTTTTCCAAAACATTTTCAATATGATCAACATCAACCAAAATCGTTCTTCTAATTTCATTCTCAAAATCAACCTCATTAAACCAAGACAAGGAATCCCGATAATTAACATTTAAACCTGAAAACCAATCTCTCAAAATCATGTTATAGAATTAATTCCGGCATTTCGGTTTCCACACATCAAATCCTTTAAGAATCATTTGCGGACAAGTTAAAACATTTTCTAAATAATTTAACAACAACATTTATCTAAAATAAATAGTAAAATAAATCCATCTTTATAGTCCCCATTTATAAAACATATTAAATAAATTACCTTTTCAATTAACCTCAATAAATCACTTTAAAATTCCAATTCACATATTAAAACATCATAAAATAAATATTCCAAATAATATCACCTTTAAAATAATTTATAATATATCATAATTTCATAATTATATTTTCATAAAATCAGGGTTAACATAACAATAATAATACAATTAAGTAAATGCTAATACATAATATAAATCTATGTATAACACGAAAGTAATCAACCATAACAATTTGCAATAAATAAGGCAGGCCCAAAAACAATCCCTTACCCAAATCAAGGCCCTTACCCGAGCCCAACCCGAAACACAAGGAAGCCCGACCCGGACCCAAAAGAAAAGAGGAAACCGGATTTGATGGGGATCCGGATCCGGGGAAGGAATTAGGCCCAAGCCTTTGTTTCTTTGAAACCACAAATCCGGCCCAACTTCACATTTGATTTGTTTGGAAATAATTAGGCCCAATGCCTCATGTTAAAATTCAAGAAGACCCCAATCTGACTTTTGTTAAATTGAACCGGTTTATTAAATTAATCAACTGAACCGGACCACCAAGAATAAGAAAACAAGAACCGAACCAGAGTTACTATTCATCTCCCCCAACCCCTGTTCGACGGAAGGAAAAGAGAAGGAAAGGGGCTCTCGCCGGAGACACTCCCACTAGACTCCTCACCCTCTCCGACCACAATGGACCCAAGATAATTCAAACGCGAGTAAAGAGGAAGGTGGAATAGAAAGATCACCGAGAGGGGTCAAAATCTTCGCCGGAGATGCTCGTCGGGCTCGATACGGCTTCGTCGGTGGGGGAGAGGCTTCGGAATCGGCTTTTTGGGATGGAAGCAGGGGAGGGCGCGCTCGAGCGGCTCCGACAAGTGCTGCGAGGCTCCTGGGTCCGGCTTGGATGTCAGAGGGGTGGTAGAGCTGCCGCTGGGCTCGACTCCTTGGCTCCGGAACAGAGGTGCGGCGCTAGAGGGCGCTCGGGAAAGGGAGGAAACGGAAGCAGTGGTGCTGCTGGTGCTCGTTGAGGACTGAACGCCGAGAAGGAGGGGACGATGGTCGATGGTGGTGGCTCGGCGGAGCTCTCAGAATCAAAACGGAGGGAGGTGGAGGCGCTTAGTAGTCTGAGGGTTGGTGCTGATGTTTGTTCATATCATGAGGAAATGCCGATGGGTTATGGGTTACACATAGAAAGGTGAGTCTTCTGTTTTTGTCATGGAAAAGGGGGATGGGGTTGAACTAATTTAAGAAGCAAAATAAAGGGGATACTGCTATTACCTGAAATGTTGATTGGCGTGGGTTCTGAATTGGGGCAAGGACCATTGAGTTTTTAGCATCAAGACAAACAAATGAAAACCAAAGGGAGCTAGGGGAGCTGTTACTTGTAGAAATTGAAGGGAGCTAGGGGAAAGGAATACAAATTAGGATGGTCCCAAAGCCCCAAATTTCAATTACCCGGAAAAGAAAATAGAATATAATAAAATAAATCCTGAAACCCGCTCACTCGACTTTAACCCGACTCAAAAGATATAAAGCTTACAACTTCAAATTTAAACCGAATTCTCAACTGAATTAAATATTAAAATTATATTATACTTTCCAATTTTAGCAAGCGAAAGCGAAAATAAATCTGAATGAAAGTCCATTTAAAATAATCATATGCCGGAATTCATTTTAAGAGATTTTAAATAACCCGATTTAAATTCATTTTTAATTTCTTTTTCCGAGAATTAGGATTTAAAAATCCGGGCCTTTACATCATCCACCTCTAAAAACAAGTCTCGTCCCCGAGACTAAAACTAAGACAAAGTAGGGGATGAAGTTTGAAATTTCTGAGTCTAGGGACCATGTCCAAGGATCTTGTAATCACCTCAGTTGCATCTTCCGAGATTCTCACAACATCCTAGTCACGGTCGTGACATCTCCAATTGGCCTTGACAAGTATGCAATAAGCGCCCCTATCACATCCTCACTTTGACTTTTCGGAGGTACCACAACTCTAAAAGTTCTACAATATCATCACTAGGTCTTAGCAAGCACCCTACAGGCGCCCTCATAAAATGCTTGTATTCACTTCGTGAAGTATCATAGAGTTGCCCGGGTTTGAAAAGTTTCAAAGGAGATTCCGCAATTGAAAAAGATTAGCCTCAAAATCGTTGAAACCCTCGATAGCGTTTATTCTTTAAAAACCAGTTATTTTCGTTCTATATCGTTCAAACTCTTCAAATCCGACGTTTACCCAAGAACTTTGCACCCAAACAAGTCAAATCCCTTTTACTCAAGATTTCGTCAAAAATCTCCCAAAACCAAATCAGTTTCCCGCATATCAATCAATCAAATTCAGAAATCAGGAGGTGGAATCATCCACCTCTAAGGGCTAATCCCATATTCTTTTCCTAGTTTCCAAAATCACTCAATTATCATTCTCAACTCAATATGAAACATAAGCCAATCAACTCATCAACTCATAACATCATCAGCCATCTTTCACATGGCAAAACTCAACATCAACCATGATAATCTCAACCAATTGACATCTTAATAACATAACATAAATCATACCCTCCTTTCAAGACACGCCAAAACCAACAACAAAACATCAACATCACATCATAAGTAGTAGAGTATATCTATATCATATTGAAGGCATTACGAGTGCATAATCGAAGTCTCAAAACTTATCACTCAAGCACACATGTCCAGAAATCAACGGGTTAGATGTTATGGGGTTAGTACGTCAGTACGCATCAAATCTCGCAATCGCATATCGATATCGCAACACAAGTAGAACATATTCATCATGTTAATATATCAACACAACCTGGTCATGCTATTAAGATTCAGAAGAAGGAAGATCAAGCAGTATATAAATCACCGAAATGTCAGCATGCTCTAAAGACATCACCTTAACTCATCACAATATCGAATGACAATCGTTTAGAAATCATGCACCATTATCTCATATATACTAATCCTGATCATGCTTCAAGTCATATTCATCATTTACATAACCAATAATCATGCTTGTCAACCATATAGTGCACATCATGCTTACTACCACATAATAAAACATCATGCTTCCACATAATAGCACATCATTATCTCATAGTTCATACGCATCATTACTTCATATGTCATATCACATCGCGTCCTAACATGCTTCTAAACCAATATAACAGGATATCAAAGTATTAATACATCATGGTAAAACTTGGCACTACCAACTAGATTTTAATACTGCATATCAACATGTAATTCTATATCAGGTTCATCATGGTCGTTATCTAACATCATGCCAACAGATATAAATAAATCACAAAATCAAGAAAAATTCCTCACATCATACCAGTCAAAAATAAAACACAATTCCCACTCACCAATCTCCACTCTCAAGCCAAGATTAATCCTCTTCTAGACTCAACAACACTAACTTCGACAAAATCCCCTGAAGAAATCCCAATTCATTTTGATACTCCAATCTCACCCCTCATTCCATCAAGCACTCTCACACCATCCACCTCTAAGAACCCAACTCCTATCTCTAACTTCACACTCGAGAACCCTCTCACACTATATCACCAATACTCTCAAAAGTCATTCCCCACACTTCATATACTGCTCAAGACATCACACGCATCATACCCTGCTAACCACATCCCTCTCACGGGTTTTACCTCGTAATACCATCGATCGTCTTAACCGCCTAAAATTCTTTTACCACTCATCAACCACTCTACAAGAGAATCCCTCACCCACAAGATCAAAGAAGAAGCAATCATGCTCAATGGTTATTGCAAAACATCATATACGCACATAATCAAGTCAATCTAACAAGTTACATCATAACCTTATCTAATAAACAATTCAGATTTCTCAGCATTTGCAGTTCACATTTTACGGGCAAAGGAAATTAGATCATGCTTAGCACTCAAAGTATCATGGCATCAAGACATCATGTCACATTAGAACTGTAAGGCGTAAAATCATACCATCATAGACAACAGACAATCATGCAACAATCATTACCAAGTCAGCACATCAACACGTAAATCTCATCATCAGGTCAGTGCAATATCATCACCAACAAATTCAGAAGGAATTAGCAATTCGGACGGAGGACACTCTCGCTTGCAAGTCATGTCGTTCTCAGTAACCGCCATCCTCGAAACATGCTTGTCCCGCCGACATCATTGATCATGAGGCTCGTGGGTTATGGGCTCACACTTCCGCTGTGCTGCCCTATCGCTATCCGTACTTCCTCTCCCTTTTCCATACGGTCGGTCGTCCAATGTATCGCGTAGGAGTTCAAGTTAGCGGAGATAGGGGAGTGACAAGAGAAGACAACCCAAAGTTCCTCTCAAAAACAACCACGGACCAATACTAAGACGACAACTAGAGACAAAACTCCGATCCGAGAATAGCAACAATGCCCTTATGGAAGTCTATTTAGGTTATAATTTGTGACAAGTAGCAAGAGTTCATCACAAGCAAACCAACCATATCAATCCACACTAACATGTACCTATCTCAAGGAACAACGACATACATGTACATTTCTAAAAACACGATTGATGCCTACATCGATGCATGCGAAGCAAAATAGCAGTCTATTATTCCATGAAAGCCATGATGCCCAGTTTCCCTAAACGAGATATGCAGGATTTAGCAAACAGAGTAAGTATCACATATACGGACAATGCGTGAGCAAGATATACACACTAACAAGTGAAGTCAAATATAGCATGGCGAGGTATAACCAGATTACGCGTTGGACGAGAACACATAGGAACATCATAAAAATTATTACTTATGGAAGCAATGATCAAGTGATAGTTCAAGGATGGCATGTAATCATGTGACGAGGTGCATTTAGAAGGCATAGTCCTACATGATATTAACGGCGCATGATGTGATACAAGTAGGGTCATGAGTCATTAAAAGAGGTTCACATAATATTCACGAACTTGAGGCATTATCACAGTAACAAGAAGGGCATCATGGGTGACCTATTATAATCATGCTAGGAACGAACCATCGTAAGGCATATAAAATGATAAATATCTATGGAACAAGTACAACATGTAATCATTGTGGAAAGTAGAAGCCTTACAAGATACTACTAGCACATATCAAAACGTGACTACAATCGAGGCAATTCGACTAGATTCATTCGAAAATTCGTGTGTCCTACGTGTGTGAAGACATGATATAGTTTGGTGAGTGATCATACGAGGTGCCAAGTCATACATCTATGCAAGCACGAGAGGATATCATAGAGTAATAGGGAACACTACCAAACGGTAACATGGCTGTGTACTAGGATTTACCATTATGCAAAGCAAGTTAATCATCAGATTCAACATCAATCTAATCAGGATGAGTGGAATATGTTAAGAGAACAGAAGGGTGGGAGAACCACACTATCAAGGACCTAGCTCAAGAGAGAATCAGCAATAATGTAGACAAGGTATTCACACAAGTCACAACCAAGAGTCCTACACGATACTAATGGCTCAACATAGCATATGATACATATAAACATTTAATTGATAATTACAACAGTACACAAGAAATCAATCGCTCATATTCCACGATGTAGAAGCATGAGAAAAGTTAAATGATGCATAATACGAGTCTAAGTAATGGGCAATATGATTAGAATACGGGGCATGAGTGCAGATCAACACATACTGGGATGAAACATGCATTTTCCAAGACTCAACTATACCACATATTCTCCATTCAACACAAGTAACACACAACAATATTAGGTGCAAAATAATCAACAATAGCTAGTTTGGAAAAATATAAAATAGATGGGCATGATATGGATTCTTGTCACAAAAGGGTAATAAGCATCGACATGTCATCATCCAACATGCTAAAGCGATAATCTACAAGCATTCTTGCAAGGAGGAGTTGATCACGCTATCATGAACCTAATCCAGGAGGAAATAACGATCATGTAGGTTCATATCATATGGTCCATGCTTCCAGTCATTCATACGATCAATAAGCCAAGTAAACATACTATAACAACATACACTCATGATAGAAGGCAAGACATAACACGAGACATGAGCGATGTAACTAACCACAACATGATCTTACACAATAAAATTATGACAGACAACAAGACATAACATGAGCAGCTTCTTACTAATGATCATTTACAAGGTATATGCGGGAGATTACAAAATCATGTCATTCAATTCAGAGAGAGTCACCATTACAACCGGACAGAGATCCCTAAGGGCAACCATTGACCTTCCCCAACTAACTCATCACCCCTCTTTCCCGTGGGACTTTGGTACGAATCTTTGTGGTAAGAAAACACTGCTGATCATCATAAGGATGAAGAAAGAGAGCCCCATGACACCTTACTTTTGACTCAAAAGGCCATCAAGAACCACCTTCCAATATGCACTCAGACAACCTTCCTATCCATACATGATCCCCGACACAAAGTGGTTACCAACCCAATTCCCCGTGGAAGACACTGACATCCAAGAAAAGGCTAGATAGAACCATCAATGGGTTAAGATAGTGGAAGGGGTTGTTCCACACAAGCTGGGTTTGACCACATAGAAACAAGGGTACTCTCACTATCCCGTTTGCACAGATCAGTCAATACACATTTAATTGTTAGGAATACCAATCAGACTTTAGCATATCAAGATATCTAATGTCCCTCTTCGAGGAGCGACTGACCGGAGGGGCAAAACCTCGCGATCCTACCGGAGGGGCAAAACCTCGCGATCCTACCTAACTCGCCACTCCAATCACCTTGGTGCAATCTCCTTGGAGTCTCCTGGACCCACTGTAGAGAGAAAGCTATTATTTTGCCTACCGTTCCCAACTACACCCAATAGGGTGGTCTAGCGCCTTTACTACCCAATCGTGTCCCCGTTTGGTCGATTTTCTTCTTTTATTACAAGTCAAGTTCATTACTTAATCCAATTTCGGTTAGGCATCTTAAGTTCATTTAGCCCTTCTTAAAATCCTTTCAAATCCTTTGAAATTCATGGGCAGTTTTCCAAACATACACTCGACCCTTGCGTACCCGAATTGCACAACCTCAGCTCTGATACCATCTTTGTAACGGCCCGGAATTATGATTTCCGGGTTACGTTTCAAGGGATGAAACCCCTTGTTCGGATCTTGCAATCCAGGCACGGGTCGAGGTTTCAACTCATTTTTATGGTCAGTAATAAAGAGGGATTTCGAACCCTGAAAATATCGCATGGCCGTTGGGTGCCCTTAACCTGTCCTAGGGACTAACTCGCGAAATTCATTTCAAACGGAAGGAAGACGAAAGCAAAATTTAGATACAAAGCGCCACGGCAGAGCCGGGTCAAAACCAAAACATAAGTGGATGATTACCATTTATAATGAGTTAGAGATTTAGCCAGGTTCTTCGATTCGCAAAAAGGGAACCCCGTCATATAGACATCGAGCAGTCAAAATCTGCAGAAAATACCTTAAAAAAAAGAACGGGGAAAGGAGTCAGATCGAGCCACTCATGCGGGACCGGCAGTCCTCGCTGAGGCCACATAGTATGTGCTATACCTAATAAAGATGCTCTAATGCAGTACAAAAGTCAAACACACTAGCATGCTCCTAGTTATAATAATGTGTAAAAATACTGTAAAGGGCCCAAGACAATGCCAAGTGGCATATCCCTCTCCTACCTCCACCCCCTTCTGATAGGGCGGAGACTGGCCAACTCGTGAATGCATTTCATCATAATCGGGCGGCACGCATGCCTAACCCGCTCCACAATAAAGCCCGCAGGCATCTCATAATATAAGGAAGTTCATGACTCGATTGACTCAGGGTACCCGATGAGGCTGGGCTATCCTATGACCCTAGCAAAGACTCTAGGACTATCACAGATAACGGCCGTTCTCTTTCAAACGCATAAAGTAAGCAGATGCTCATTCAATTAGTGCAGCCTAAACAGGATACTACATGGCATGCTTTTATGCATATGAAACACCTAACATAAAATGCAACAACAGGCATGAATGTCCAACCTGAGTAAGCCCCATAGGGAACTTACCTGAAGATGCAGAACAGCAGGATAACACAAGTAAGGGCCCAAAGCAAGTCCAAAGCAATCCAAAAGCAATACACACCTATCATCAGGCCATTTCCATAAGCTACCGGACCAACATTCATACACACGAACCCGAGTTCTCAACATACTCAAAACTAACCGATAGTAAAACCGTTTTCCAAAACATTTTCAATATGATCAACATCAACCAAAATCGTTCTTCTAATTTCATTCTCAAAATCAACCTCATTAAACCAAGACAAGGAATCCCGATAATTAACATTTAAACCTGAAAACCAATCTCTCAAAAGCATGTTATAGAATTAATTCTGGCATTTCGGTTTCCACACATCAAATCCTTTAAGAATCATTTGCGGACGAGTTAAAACATTTTCTAAATAATTTAACAACAACATTTATCTAAAATAAATAGTAAAATAAATCCATCTTTATAGTCCCCATTTATAAAACATATTAAATAAATTACCTTTTCAATTAACCTCAATAAATCACTTTAAAATTCCAATTCACATATTAAAACATCATAAAATAAATATTCCAAATAATATCACCTTTAAAATAATTTATAATATATCATAATTTCATAATTATATTTTCATAAAATCAGGGTTAACATAACAATAATAATACAATTAAGTAAATGCTAATACATAATATAAATCTATGTATAACACGAAAGTAATCAACCATAACAATTTGCAATAAATAAGGCAGGCCCAAAAACAATCCCTTACCCAAATCAAGGCCCTTACCCGAGCCCAACCCGAAACACAAGGAAACCCTACCCGGACCCAAAAGAAAAGAGGAAACCGGATTTGATGGGGATCCGGATCCGGGGAAGGAATTAGGCCCAAGCCTTTGTTTCTTTGAAACCACAAATCCGGCCCAACTTCACATTTGATTTGTTTGGAAATAATTAGGCCCAATGCCTCATGTTAAAATTCAAGAAGACCCCAATCTGACTTTTGTTAAATTGAACCGGTTTATTAAATTAATCAACTGAACCGGACCACCAAGAATAAGAAAACAAGAACCGAACCAGAGTTACTATTCATCTCCCCCAACCCCTGTTCGACGGAAGGAAAAGAGAAGGAAAGGGGCTCTCGCCGGAGACACTCCCACTAGACTCCTCACCCTCTCCGACCACAATAGACCCAAGAGAATTCAAACGCGAGTAAAGAGGAAGGTGGAATAAAAGCTCACCGAGAGGGGTCAAAATCTTCGCCGGAGATGCTCGTCGGGCTCGATACGGCTTCGTCGGCGGGGGAGAGGCTTCGGAATCGGCTTTTGTAAAGACCAAAAATTTTAAAATATTATTTTATGAATTATAATTTAATTTCAATATTAAATTTCTGAGATTCTAATAATTTTAAAAATCTCTGTCCATGATCAAATGATTTTTATTTTATTTAAAGCCAGTTCCGACATATATTGATTTCGATTTAAAATAAGCTCTATTCAGCTTTCCTATATAAGACTTGAAAATAAAATCAACGGGGTTGAAATTGTGAGGTATTGTGGTATAACTATTACAAAACAGAAATAACGAGTTTGTTTTTGTGATTTCTTGTGATATTATCTAACCCTAATTAGCGGATTATATATACCTTGTAACCTAACCCTAGCCGTCAATCCAATTTCACTCTCCTCATCTTCATTCGCCCGCCTCCGTTATCTCTTTCCTCCGATCTGAAATCTTTCTCGTTGCCCAGCCTGCTCGCCGACCCTCAAAGTCACACTCCAATGGCTTCCCTTGTTCATCCTTTTCTCTCTCACTCTCGGATCTGAGCTGCTGCTCGTCTCCTCCCTTTTCCAGATCACATCTCTCCCTCCGCCTCCCTCTCGTGTCTTCGTCCCTCCCGTTGGAGCAAGTGGCCATCGGAGCTGCGCCTGAGACGAAGTCGGCGCTCCCTTCTATCCTCATTTTTCTCTTCGCGTCTCCGCCAGCCCGGTTCTCCCACTCCCTGTTCAGACTCGGAGCCACCTCGACGCCCTTGCTCTCCGCCGAGCCGCGAGCCATCCCGAGTCGCAGCTAAAGCCAGCAGTAGCACCACCCTCTTGAGCTGTCCAAGTTCGCGCAGCTGATGACGCGGAGCATATCATGTCTCCCGAAGGTCGAGGTTGTGAAGCCTAGCCGTGTGCATTGTCCATGCCTCCCGTGAGCCCGGTGTTCGATCCAGCAACACGAAGCCAAAGATTGTCAAAGAGGAGTCCTCGCAGCCCCAATACCGAACCTAAACCGAGCTCCTAGTTTGATCGATTTCTGGGATATGGGGTATAAAATCTGGGCTCTCTCTCCATTGTTTTCATTTCATTAATTTTGACTGAGCTTAGTTCAATCGATTTGGTCCCTTTGGGGAGTATTTGCAAATGGTTATTGTTTGGATTGTGGTGGATCTAGCTAATGCGAGTTGCCTTAGTTTTAAATCATTTCACTTATAAGAAGCAATTAAAATGATTCCTTAATTGTTTCACTGTGCCTACTAACTTAAGGACGGGGACTTCTAGAAATTTGACTCGTTTACGATTTAACAATGTTACAATGGTGGCTAAAATGATTGTACCGGTAGGTATTAAGATATTGATAAATGGTTGTTGAATTATCATGGTTATTATTGTTGATTAGGTGCTTGTTTAGAAAAAAACCCGCTTATTTCGAATTGCAAAGTCGTTGACTTATCACCTTGAGGTATAAATTATTAACTTCCTCTTGATGATATAATTCTTGGCTACTGGAATTCACTAAGTATGATATTTAAAAAAATTGCTTTGACTAATCGAATTGACTACCTTGAGATAGAAAATTATAACTTGGTCTTGATAATTTAAGATAGTAACATTTCTAAAGACATCTTGAAAAGTTGTTATACTTGCAAATCTAGTTGCTTTGCTATTGAGCTATGAAATGGGTTAGTTTGATTATAGTGGTTATAAGCTTGATTGTAGTGCTTGTTGTTGAGTAGATCCTTATAATTGACAATATAAAAGATTTCTTGAAATATCAACTTACCTTGGTTTACTCGTTGAGCATCATGTATTGTGCGAGTTTTAATAAATAAGATTTGTTGATAATTGGTTTTGGGAACTTATAGTTTTGTTGTGTATTCGAGTATTTGATAATTGATGGTTTACTTGAGAAAATGATTAAGAAAACCCGATCTTGATTCGAAATAAGATGTTTGAGTGATGATCTTGGTGATGCTTGAGCTACGCTTCATACTTGATGAGGGCAAGGTTGTTTGAGAATGATGATCATGATGAGAATGCGAGGATACTTTAATAAGATATTATTTAGTATTGTGATGACATGGAAACCTAAATATGTATTGATGAGTTATTCCTTGCTTATTACTTGCTAGTGTGTGATTGGATGATTCACTGAGTGGCTTATTTGCTGATGGATTACTCTCTGAGTGGCTTGTTTGCTGGCTAATTAGATGTGAAGACTCCAGGTAAGTTCCCTAGGGGCTTACTCAGATTGGACATTCATGCCTGTTGTTGCATTTTATGTTAGGTGTTGCATATGCATAATAGCATGCCATGTAGTATCCTGTTTAGGTTGCACTAATTGAATGAGCATCTGCTTACTTTATGCGTTTGAAACAGAACGGCCGTTATCTGTGATAGTCCTAGAGTCTTTGCTAGGGTCATAGGGTAGCCCAGCCTCATCGGGTACCCTGAGTCAATCGAGTCATGAACTTCCTTGTATTATGAGATGCATGCGGGCTTTATTGTGGAGCGGGTTAGGCATGCGTGCCGCCCGATTATGATGGAATGCATTCACGAGCTGACCAGTCTCCGCCTATCGGAAGGGGTGGAGGTAGGAGAGGGATATGCCACTTGGCATTGTCTTGGGCCCTTTACAGTATTTTTACACATTATTATAACTAGGAGCATGCTAGTGTGTTTGACTTTCGTACTGCATTAGAGCATCTTTATTAGGCATAGCACATACTATGTGGCCTCAGCGAGGACTGCCGGTCCCGCATGAGTGGCTCGATCTGACTCCTTTCCCCGTTCTTTTTTTAAGGTATTCTCTGCAGATCTTGTTGCTCCTTGCTTCTGTGACGGGAAACCCTTTGGCGAATCGAAGAACCTAGCTAATATTCTAACTTGGTAAAATGGTAATCACTTCCTTATAATTTGGTTTGACCCGGCTTTGTCGTGGCATTTGTATTCTAGTTTTGTTTCCGCTTTACTTTCGGTTGAACTGGATTTTGCGACATAGTCTTAGGACAGGTAAAGGGTACCTGATGGCCCTTCGAGGTTTTTAGGGTTTGAAATCCCTCCTTCTACTAATCTTAAATGAGTTTGAAACCTCGACCCGTACCTGGATTGCAAGATCCGAACAAGGGGTTTTATCCCTTGAAACGTAACCCGGGAATCATAATTCTGGGTCGTTACAAAGATGGTATCAGAGCTGAGGTTGTGCAATTCGGGTACAAAAGGGTCAAGTGTATGTTTTGGGAAACCGCCCATGAATTTCAAAGGATTTGAAAGGATTTTAAAAAGGGAAAAATGAACTTAAAATGCCTGACCGAAATTGGACTAAGTAATGAACTTGACCTGTAATAAAAGAGGAAAACCGACCAAACGGGTACGCGAGTGGGTAGCAAAGGCGCTAGACCACCCCTATTGGGTGTAGTTGGGAACGGTAGGCAAAATATCAGCTTGTTCCTTACAGATGGGAATGAAAGACCCCATGGAGATGCACCGCGACGGATGGAGTTTTGGGGAGAGATTGTGTAATTGTCTATGTGTTGTTCTTCTTGATTTAGCTATTTGTCTAATATGTCTTTTAGATGCGTATTATACTTTATGGGCATAACGCGCATATGTAAAATCTTGTTTGGGCAATTCGTAAACTTGGTTATAGAGATAAATGAATTCGGGGGAGAAGTTTGATGATTCATGTATGTTACTCTTAGTGAGTTGGTATGATATCTGTGTACATGTGTTTCTCTCATTATAATATCTGACGTGATTATTATAACATGTTTAGGTCTTGTTGTGGGCTTATAATTTGTGGTACTTGATGACTTGTGTGGTACAATTAATACCATTCTTGATGTGTTTGGCTTATGCACACTTGTTTTGTTACTTATATCACTTTTGATGGCAAATTTTGGGTGCCTTATGGCAATTGTTGGCAATTCTGGCACTTGGTTTGATGAGGACATGCGATGATATTATGAGAATTTACATGGTTGTGGTGGAAGTTTTGTGCTGGTTAGTGGGAAGCTAAGCTTATTGGCTCAGGTTTGAGGACCTTACTCTAGTTGATGGAGAACTTATTGAGGACAGAGAAATTGTGTTTGTTGATTTGAGATACATGATATTCTGATTATGAGACTCTATGGTTGAGTTGATAAGGAATGTTTATAGAATTCAAACTCTTAGTATAAATTGTGATTCTTGCTTATATGATAATGTTTTCATATAGTCGACACAAATATTTTACAGGGACGCTTGTAAAGTACTTGGTCGGATTTAGTGAGAACATTGTGATGATTTTGTGATACTTATACAAGTGTTTCATGGGGACGCCTATGGAATACTTGTAGGGATCACAAAATGCATTGCTTAAATTCTTAATTGAGATGTTTTGGCATGACATTGTCCCATGATCTATTTAGTTGATACTCTACATGTTTTACATGATGAATTCTAATGATATTGATGCGCTACATGTTTTATATGATGAATTCTAATGATATTGCTCTCATGTGTGAAATTCGTTCAAAAAAAAAAAAAAGGGACATGTGTATGCAACTTGACTAAAATATGTGTGAATCAATTAATAGAAATAACTCGCTTATTTATAAAATAGGATCTCCGTGATTGACATGAAGTTATGCCTCCTACCCCTTATGTGTTATCGTTCACACGTTGTGACTCCATGAGATTTTGTGAAGTTATGACATGCACCTTTACCTTGTTTGTATGGACGATGATAACTGTTTATGATGTTTTGCTTATATGACTACTCGATATCCTATAATTGTCTGACTGGTACAATTGATACCTTACATGTCCCTTATTCCGATAAGATAATGTTATTCTTGCTTGTTTACTTGGTTATGGAAAGATATTATACAACCCGGCCTATATGATGATGTCTTTTGCTCCACGTGTCCTCCTTGATATGTCTTGCCTTTTGAGGTTATGTGAGGACTGATGTGCTGAGCTGGTAGTGAATGCTTTCCTTACTAACTTGTGTCTGTGATGATGTGCCTGTATGCTTACGTGTACTGCCCTGCTAGTAAATTGGGTATGAGTTATATAGGTGGTGGTGTTTCCTTCTTGGGTAGGAGTTGAGTGATTCCTTTGTGAGACAGATCGGGAAATGACAGGTAGATTGAGGTCTTCGAGTGGGTCGTTGGTTGTGCGAGATGAAGTGCAGGAAGGATGTGTTACCTTGGGTAGAGTCGAGTGAGTCATGACTTGTCAGAGATAGTGGTCGATGAATAGAGTTGAGTTTCCAAGTAGGCCTTAGATGAGTGGTGGAGTTAGTGTGGTAAGATTCCGAGGGAGAGATCTTCGTTATAGGTAGTGTTGGGCAATAGTGTTGCGAGTAGTGTGGTTCTAGGGGTGGATGAGTGAGTCAAGAGTGGTTCGGGATATTCTTGAGGGATGTGTTGATAGACGAGTTAGTGTGCCAGGAGAGAGTGTATAGATAGTCTAGAAGCGGATCATGGGCGACATTGAGGATGATCGGTTAAGGAATGTCCAAGGAATCGTAGAGATTGGGACTAGGTTGTATGTGCTGTGATTAGGAGCGGCTTTGTTAAAGGATGAAGTTGAGGAATTGCTAAGGATGAGCAGTATAGGGTTGCTTGGAAAATCATCGATCTTGAATATTAGGTTGTTCATATCAGAACTGTACGTGTAATGAGTATTTAGGAATTGTTTGGACAGAATTGGTAGTGCTTTGAGAATTCACGAGTGAAGGATTTCTAGATGCGTTGTTGGAGGATTTTAGTATAGGGAATGAATCGGAATTTCTGAGTGGAGGTTATTGTGGCTATTGAGGTATTTAAGGATGTGGGATGAGTTTTCGAGGAAGGGTTGGCAACTGGCTAAGTATTTCGTTGAGAATTCTGGTAAGATTGTTCACTTGAGGTTGAGACGGGAGATTCTGAGCATGGAATTGGGAACTAGGCAAGGTGGAAGGTATGGGAAACGCTAGAGCAAGAAGGATTTTAAAAGGTTTGGTGAAGATGTGGTACTTGAGAAACTCGGATGAGGACGATTTAGGGATTCTGTGGAAATGATGATCGGTAAAAGAGGGTCTTGGACGGTAAGGTGTCATGGTTAAGAAGTAGAAGCTTGAGGCAATTTAGGAATATGAAGAGATGAGGAATTGGAGTAGGACGACTTGAGGACTTCGAATGATTAAGGTACAGTAAGATTTGGAACAAGGAAATTTGAGAATATGCTGGGACGAGGATCTAGAATATGTCGGCTAAGGAGTTGTGGATGTTCAGGTTTCGTGAGATTCAGAATGGGATAAGTAGGTAGAACTGTTATTGGTCGTTGAGGATAGACGCGGATGATGAGGAACTCGGTGATTTGTGGTTATGAGTTAGCACTAGACGGTTTTCTGCGTTAGAGTTGTCGAGAGTAGGCGGTTGAGGGGATTCTAGCAAGGTAGGATGCTTGTGTTGGTAATGTCGAGGATAAGGATGCGAGTGTCAGGTGTGAGATGATTAGTATGAGCTGGGTGCTTAGAGGTGGATGGTTAGTGAGAATGACCAGTGGTACGGGAAGTGTGATTACGTTAGCAAGGTGATTTGAGATGTCTCTTTGGGATGATGATTAGGCGGAGTCTTGAGAGCCTAGGAAGAGTCAGCGAGATTGTTACGTAGCGTCTAGATCGAGCGTGAGAGCAGTTCAGTCTAGGACTTGGGATTTCTATTGGAAGGTAAAGATGGGACTGGTAGAGGACCCTAGGATGAGGGTGTGCTTATAGAGAGTTTTGATAGTCGGTGGAGTTGTTAAGCTTGTCGGAATAAGGGAATTGTGCGATTGGGATCTCCGATATATGGTTTTATGTGGTCGAGTAGGATTTGAGGTCGGGATATTGAAGTAGGCTAGTTCTTAGATGGCTTGATGGCATATGAGTTGGGGTGCTTAGTAGTTGGTTGGATAATTGGCCTTGATTTCGGATAGTTGTGAGGCTATAGAGAGTCTGTATATGGGCGGGTTGGCTTATTGTGTATCATCTTGTTTGTTGTTAAAGTATATTTTCGCGTACTTACTCACCGTCGTGTGTTATCGATAATATGTAGAAAGTTTGCATCAACGATATGTTATGTGATTCTTTGCACTATTTACGTTATCTATATGATGACTCATGTAATAGGGTTGGGTAGCATACCCATCTTGCATAATTACCCTTGTTATGTGATGTTATGAAATTGTGAGTGTCTACGCATTTTGAATATCATCGTTAGAGCTATTTTGTTAGCTTTTGACCCCATCATACTCTATTTAATATGAGTAGTCCCATGCGTAGACCATAATATTGTCCATGCTCACTCTTACTTGTTATATGATGCCTTTCTATACTTGTTATGCATTAATAGTTTTAAGCTCCTATGCTCGCATGTCCATCCTTATAGTTTAAATTGCACTTACATGCCTACGCACAACCCTTTTGCTTAAGATTTGTTGCTGTTGTACTATCTACCATGTTGAGCTTATAGTGGTATGAAATATGTGTTGAAGCGTGCCTTGGTGACACGATTGTATGAAGCACCCACTTACACTTGTCTTTTTCTAGTAAACTATATGATATTTCTTTCGTGACTTTAAGACATGATTAACACTATTCCGTACATGTTTTGTTTAGTTCTCCTACACCTAGTGGCATGTAGGATTCTCTCAGGCACGTACCGAGTCTATCTAGTATATTCAAGTGACAAATTGTTAAATCTATCTTGTGAATATATGAATGTTGCACTTTAATAGCATTTTCTAGTGATTACAGGTGGTTTTCCTTGCTAGTGAAGTTTTGATTTAATAATTATATGTGTATTGATATTGCCATAATCATGTTAGGTTATTTACCTTGTACCTTACCACACGTTATGACACTCAGACTGAAATCGTATTGTCATTGCCGCATGAGATAGGTCCATGTTAGTGTGCAAGATTGCAACGTTGTGTGTTATATGACTTGATGTGTTAAGTGATAATTGAGTAATGCGATTGTAACCTTAAGGGTTTCCCATGTGCATCGGCGAAATTCTCGTGTTAAGTCTTACCATATACTATCTAAATCTATCTTCGTGTCAAGAGTTAGTCGAGTTATCCTTTAGTGTCTCTTTCTTTTGATTCAAACTTAGGTCTTGCGTCATCCTAGTATAATTGTCTATGGTGGGATCAGGAGTGGGTTGTCTAGATTGATCAGAGTTGCCCCATTTGTTCGATTCTGTGTGCGTCATGATTTTGATTGTTCCCTTCCGAGCTGGTGGTGATGTGTGGGTATGATGATTGTGTTCTTTTCTGGTTGATAGCAATGTGCAGATTTCTGTGATTTTAAATTCGCTAATGATTTGATCTGTCGATGATGGGAATTGATAGGATGATGAATTCTCATATATTGATATCTTGAGCTTGAAAAGTTGTGATTGATGATATTTTGGATATGTTAATATTTGAATTTGATGTTGAAACTGATCATGAGAAATGGACTTAGGAAGTGGAATTTGAGATTAGTCCTTAGAGGTGGATAACTACTTTATGGATCTTGAAAATCTGGTTGACTGACACAGGAGGAGCTGACTTGAGTTATCAAAATGTTTTGTTGATTCTTAAAAGATTTTAGTCTCGAGGACGAGACTTGTTTTTAGAGGTGGATGATGTAAAGACCCAAAATTTTAAAATATTATTTTATGAATTATAATTTAATTTCAATATTAAATTTCTGAGATTCTAATAATTTTAAAAATCTCTGTCCATGATCAAATGATTTTTATTTTATTTAAAGCCAGTTCCGACATATATTGATTTCGATTTAAAATAAGCTCTATTCAGCTTTCCTATATAAGACTTGAAAATAAAATCAACGGGGTTGAAATTGTGAGGTATTGTGGTATAACTATTACAAAACAGAAATAACGAGTTTGTTTTTGTGATTTCTTGTGATATTATCTAACCCTAATTAGCGGAGTATATATACCTTGTAACCTAACCCTAGCCGTCAATCCAATTTCACTCTCCTCATCTTCATTCGCTCGCCTCCGTTATCTCTTTCCTCCGATCTGAAATCTTTCTCGTTGCCCAGCCTGCTCGCCGACCCTCAAAGTCACACTCCAATGGCTTCCCTTGTTCATCCTTTATCTCTCTCACTCTCGGATCTGAGCTGCTGCTCGTCTCCTCCCTTTTCCAGATCACATCTCTCCCTCCGCCTCCCTCTCGTGTCTTCGTCCCTCCCGTTGGAGCAAGTGGCCACCGGAGCTGCGCCTGAGACGAAGTCGGCGCTCCCTTCTATCCTCGTTTTTCTCTTCGCGTCTCCGCCAGCCCGGTTCTCCCACTCCCTGTTCAGACTCGGAGCCACCTCGACGCCCTTGCTCTCCGCCGAGCCGCGAGCCATCCCGAGTCGCAGCTAAAGCCAGCAGTAGCACCACCCTCTTGAGCTGTCCAAGTTCGCGCAGCTGATGACGCGGAGCATATCATGTCTCCCGAAGGTCGAGGTTGTGAAGCCTAGCCGTGTGCATTGTCCATGCCTCCCGTGAGCCCGGTGTTCGATCCAGCAACACGAAGCCAAAGATTGTCAAAGAGGAGTCCTCGCAGCCCCAATACCGAACCTAAACCGAGCTCCTAGTTTGATCGATTTCTGGGATATGGGGTATAAAATCTGGGCTCTCTCTCCATTGTTTTCATTTCATTAATTTTGACTGAGCTTAGTTCAATCGATTTGGTCCCTTTGGGGAGTATTTGCAAATGGTTATTGTTTGGATTGTGGTGGATCTAGCTAATGCGAGTTGCCTTAGTTTTAAATCATTTCACTTATAAGAAGCAATTAAAATGATTCCTTAATTGTTTCACTGTGCCTACTAACTTAAGGACGGGGACTTCTAGAAATTTGACTCGTTTACGATTTAACAATGTTACAATGGTGGCTAAAATGATTGTACCGGTAGGTATTAAGATATTGATAAATGGTTGTTGAATTATCATGGTTATTATTGTTGATTAGGTGCTTGTTTAGAAAAAAACCCGCTTATTTCGAATTGCAAAGTCGTTGACTTATCACCTTGAGGTATAAATTATTAACTTCCTCTTGATGATATAATTCTTGGCTACTGGAATTCACTAAGTATGATATTTAAAAAAATTGCTTTGACTAATCGAATTGACTACCTTGAGATAGAAAATTATAACTTGGTCTTGATAATTTAAGATAGTAACATTTCTAAAGACATCTTGAAAAGTTGTTATACTTGCAAATCTAGTTGCTTTGCTATTGAGCTATGAAATGGGTTAGTTTGATTATAGTGGTTATAAGCTTGATTGTAGTGCTTGTTGTTGAGTAGATCCTTATAATTGACAATATAAAAGATTTCTTGAAATATCAACTTACCTTGGTTTACTCGTTGAGCATCATGTATTGTGCGAGTTTTAATAAATAAGATTTGTTGATAATTGGTTTTGGGAACTTATAGTTTTGTTGTGTATTCGAGTATTTGATAATTGATGGTTTACTTGAGAAAATGATTAAGAAAACCCGATCTTGATTCGAAATAAGATGTTTGAGTGATGATCTTGGTGATGCTTGAGCTACGCTTCATACTTGATGAGGGCAAGGTTGTTTGAGAATGATGATCATGATGAGAATGCGAGGATACTTTAATAAGATATTATTTAGTATTGTGATGACTTGGAAACCTAAATATGTATTGATGAGTTATTCCTTGCTTATTACTTGCTAGTGTGTGATTGGATGATTCACTGAGTGGCTTATTTGCTGATGGATTACTCTCTGAGTGGCTTGTTTGCTGGCTAATTAGATGTGAAGACTCCAGGTAAGTTCCCTAGGGGCTTACTCAGATTGGACATTCATGCCTGTTGTTGCATTTTATGTTAGGTGTTGCATATGCATAATAGCATGCCATGTAGTATCCTGTTTAGGTTGCACTAATTGAATGAGCATCTGCTTACTTTATGCGTTTGAAACAGAACGGCCGTTATCTGTGATAGTCCTAGAGTCTTTGCTAGGGTCATAGGGTAGCCCAGCCTCATCGGGTACCCTGAGTCAATCGAGTCATGAACTTCCTTGTATTATGAGATGCCTGCGGGCTTTATTGTGGAGCGGGTTAGGCATGCGTGCCGCCCGATTATGATGGAATGCATTCACGAGCTGGCCAGTCTCCGCCTATCGGAAGGGGTGGAGGTAGGAGAGGGATATGCCACTTGGCATTGTCTTGGGCCCTTTACAGTATTTTTACACATTATTATAACTAGGAGCATGCTAGTGTGTTTGACTTTCGTACTGCATTAGAGCATCTTTATTAGGCATAGCACATACTATGTGGCCTCAGCGAGGACTGCCGGTCCCGCATGAGTGGCTCGATCTGACTCCTTTCCCCGTTCTTTTTTTAAGGTATTCTCTGCAGATCTTGTTGCTCCTTGCTTCTGTGACGGGAAACCCTTTGGCGAATCGAAGAACCTAGCTAATATTCTAACTTGGTAAAATGGTAATCACTTCCTTATAATTTGGTTTGACCCGGCTTTGTCGTGGCATTTGTATTCTAGTTTTGCTTCCGCTTTACTTTCGGTTGAACTGGATTTTGCGACATAGTCTTAGGACAGGTAAAGGGTACCTGATGGCCCTTCGAGGTTTTTAGGGTTTGAAATCCCTCCTTCTACTAATCTTAAATGAGTTTGAAACCTCGACCCGTACCTGGATTGCAAGATCCGAACAAGGGGTTTTATCCCTTGAAACGTAACCCGGGAATCATAATTTTGGGCCGTTACAACTTTTTGGGATGGAAGCAGGGGAGGGCACGCTCGAGCGGCTCCGACAAGTGCTGCGAGGCTCCTGGGCTCCTGGGTCCGGCTTGGATGTCGGAGGGGTGGTAGAGCTGCCGCTGGGCTCGACTCCTTGGCTCCGGAATAGAGGTGCGGCGCTAGAGGGCGCTCGGGAAAGGGAGGAAACGGAAGCAGTGGTGCTGCTGGTGCTCGTTGAGGACTGAACGCCGAGAAGGGAGGGACGATGGTCGATGGTGGTGGCTCGGCGGAGCTCTCAGAATCAAAACGGAGGGAGGTGGAGGCGCTTAGTAGTCTGAGGGTTGGTGCTGATGTTTGTTCATATCATGAGGAAATGCCGATAGGTTATGGGTTACACATAGAAAGGTGAGTCTTCTGTTTTTGTCATGGAAAAGGGGGATGGGTTTGAACTAATTTAAGAAGCAAAATAAAGGGGATACTGCTATTACCTGAAATGTTGATTGGCATGGGTTCTGAATTGGGGCAAGGACCATTGAGTTTTTAGCATCAAGACAAACAAATGAAAACAAAAGGGAGCTAGGGGAGCTGTTACTTGTAGAAATTGAAGGGAGCTAGGGGAAAGGAATACAAATTAGGATGGCCCCAAAGCCCCAAATTTCAATTACCCGGAAAAGAAAAAAAGAATATAATAAAATAAATCCTGAAACCCGCTCACTCGACTTTAACCCGACTCAAAAGATATAAAGCTTACAACTTCAAATTTAAACCGAATTCTCAACTGAATCAAATATTAAAATTATATTATACTTTCCAATTTTAGCAAGCGAAAGCGAAAATAAATCTGAATGAAAGTCCATTTAAAATAATCATATGCCGCAATTCATTTTAAGAGATTTTAAATAACCCGATTTAAATTCATTTTTAATTTCTTTTTCCGAGAAATAGGATTTAAAAATCCGGGCCTTTACAGTAAAAACTATATAAAAATAAACTTTTTTATTAATTTTTTTAATAATTACAAACTTATTGATAATAAGTTTGTAATTATTAAAAAAATTTAATAAAAAAGTTAATATTTTATATAGTTTTTAGCTCCTAAAATAGCGTGCATAAATAGTAAAAGTCCATGTATTTTTGGACGGAGGGAGTATTATTTTAAGACAAAGTTGTATATTTCCTCAAAACTAATGTGGAATTTATGATTTTACTTTATTTTAATGTATGTAAAATATTTAATATAGGGTTTTAGAAAAATGTTATTATAAAATGTACTCCTTTAATTAAATGTTTTGTGATTTTTATTATTTAAATTTTGTAGAATTTTAATAAAAAAAAATTATTTGGTCAAATAAATCTACTAGCAATTGCTTACATAGTTGAATTGCATACAATCATAAACATTGGCCTTAAGCCTTGTCTAATTGCACAAACAAGTGATCGATGTGATGAATATATTCAATCAAAACATTTGATTCAGGGGAGGATTTGTAGACATAATGCCCCAATTAAGGCACCTCCATCCCATAATCATCCTCTCGCTCGCCACCTACCTCAAATCTCCCGTCGATCATGCTCTATCTCTCCTGCTCACCTCTCGGAGTCGACCGAGCTACGTCTCATCCCTTCTCATTGCTCCTAGTGCCGATGAACCAAGGTTGATGTTGTACAAGTGTTGTGATTTTAGTTGAAATTGGCATCGATGAAGTAACTCGCTACCCCAATGAGGTACATCGACGTTCACAAATTATCTAGCGAGCAACAACGGTGCGAGAAAGATGGATGATGTCGGCGTTCATGAGTTTAGAGTTTGACTTTAGGGTTTCTTAGAGATCTGAAGATAATACTGGGTTGGGCTTTATTAATGGGCTATATTCATACATGCTTAAGATTTACCATTTGTCTGTATGAAGGCAATTTATTATTCTTCCAAAACAGCACCCTATTTCTTACGTAATTGTCTAAAACTTTTTTCTCTCTCTCAAATGAACACCCTAGTTCTCATACCCCCACCAAAACTTTCCATTTTTTTTTCAAATGGGCACCCTAAGTCCGACCTTAATATACAAGATTATTATATTTTAGTACTAATATGAAGTCATGAGTATTTTTTATTATAAAAAAATATCGTTAGTATAGATGATAAAGTAAGTTAAGATCATAAAAGAGTTTTATTTACCAATCGTGTTTATCGTTTGTTCAACTGGGTTTTTGTGGTAAATTTGATTATTGGGCAATTGTATTTATTTATCTCAATGAAACTTTATCTCATATATATTCATGCAAATATTATATTACTTGAATATGAACATATGAGTATTATGTTGTGTGAATATGAATATGATATAAATATGAGTATATAAATATGATATTATTTATATTCACATAATATAAAATGAATAACATCATATATATAAGAATCTGTCTATATATACATATACTAAAACCGATGCATAGGGTCCTATGTGGCGCGTTGCGACCAAGATTGAGATTTGAAATTGAGTTAAAGGTTGAGATTGTGATTGAGACCAAGATTTGAGATTTGAGATTGAGACCAAGATTGAGATTTGAGATTGAGATTGAAGTTGAGATCAGGATTTGGGATTAAGACTGCGATCGAGATTTGAGATTTTAGATTGAGATCGAGATTAGGATCAAGATCGAGGGTTGAGATTAAGATTGAGACAATGATTGAGATTTGATATCGAGATAAACATTGAGGTCAAGATCTGGAACTGAGCTGTATATATTTTTCTTAGTTTAGACACACTGGGTCCATCCTCATGAGTTAGCTTCTGGGCTTTCCAGCCTTGTAGGATTTGTGTGCTTGTTCGATTCAGTTTACAAGAACATGGTCTTGCATTTGTTTAGAGCCACCTTTTGTGTGCTGTAACCAGTGGCATTGGAATTTCGTTGAGTTTTTTTTTTCTTTTCCCTTATATGGAGGATGCGTTCATAAAAAAATCTGCAAGTAGTGGTGGATTAGTACAACAGCTTTGCTCTTTGAATCGAAGCATCGCCTCCCTCCTATACAAATTGGTACTTTTTCAACCACATCTTCTCTTCTTCTCTGGAGTTCTAATTGAATATATTTATTGCACGTCCACATCCTTTCCTTGACTGTGCATGGTTTTTTTTATTGATATTGTCCTTTCTCTTATGAAACTCTAATTTGGGATTGATTTTCGTTTTGTTTTTTGTAGCCTTACATTCTTTGCTGTTTGGTGTTGAATTTGATGGTACGGAAATATGGAATTGAAATAGGATTTGTATTAGGCATTTGTTGAGATGAACGAGGTTTGTTACTTGTAGAATTCATTTAGGGTTTGAAAGCTCCAGTCCATGAATTTACATCACATGAAACTTACAGGGACATAGTGCTTATGAAATTCGTGAATGATTTGATTTTGACTCTTGAGAAGTTCATTCATTTGGTTCTATGATGTGAATTCAATGTGAATATATGATTTTCGTGCTGGAACTAGTAAAATGGTCAGTTGTGTGGTCTGATCATTCTTTGGTTTGGAGTTTGGACTGCTAGATGAGTGTGAAATGCAATTTATTATTTGATGTGATCCGAGCTCTTTCGACACATGCTCGGTGTTTTAGTCATAACAGGAGATATATTTGTCCGATGGAGGTGTGTGAGTACTTGTTGAAAAGATAATTCGAAGGGCTACATCTTTTATGAAGACTAAAGTGCCGAAATCATCCAAGAGCAGGTTTGAAATTGGCAATAGTTCAGTAGTACGAAATCTGGACAGTTTTCCGGATGCATTGAATGAAGTCGGAATTGATGAGATGTATCGAAGGGTCTTCATTCAATGGAACTTGATGATTTTCTACACTTTATGAGGAAAACCAACCCTTCATTTTCCATCAAGAGGCTGGCCAAATTTCTCCATCAATTTCCGGGAAACTTTTCATCTTTTCCGTCTTTAATTCGTTCTTAAATTGTTGTTGTTTTATGCCTATAAAATGGCTAAACCTTTGCCATGAGAAATAAGATTAGAGTTGAGAATTTTTGGAAAAAATGTGTGTGTCTTGTTGATTTGGTGAGATACCGACGAGTGAGAGAGCGAGTTTGGTAATTCTATGGGTGAGATGCTCATAGATTTAGCCATCCATATCTTGTTTTTATTTTCCCATAAATCTAGAAAAATCCAAATAAAAGAGTCGCGTGTGTCAAATTTTGTTCTCGTGCTCGGTTGAAGCTTTGAAACTTGTTGGTTCGATCCTTCGGGTCGCGTCATTTGGTATTAGAGCTAATCCATCAAGTTCACAAAGCTTTATGTTATTCAATCACTTTCAGCCACATCCCTCTTCAGAGCCGTCGCGGTTGCAACCATTGAAGTGCACTACGCAGATCCAACGTACAGGGGCGTATCGTACCTTTTTGGAAAGGCAACGCAGATTTGAGAGTCGTCGCGGGATCAACCATCAAGATATCTTACGCAGATCCAACGTACAGGGGCGTAATGTTTCTTTTTGGAAGGTCTACGCAAGATTCGAGGACGAATCTTTTTCAAAGGAGGGGAGGATGATGTGATCCGAGCTCTTTCGACACGTGCTCGGTGTTTTGGTCATAACAGGAGATATATTTATGCGATGTAGGTGTGTGAGTACTTGTTGGAAAGATAATTCGAAGGGCTACATATTTTATGAAGACTAAAGTGCCGAAATCATCCAAGAGCAGGTTCGAAATTGGCAATAGTTCAGCAGTCCGAAATCTGGACAGCTTTTCGGATGCATTGAATGAAGTCGGAATTGATGAGATGTATCGAAGGGTCTTCATTCAATGGAACTTGATGATTTTCTACACTTTATGAGGAAAACCAACCCTTCATTTTCCATCAAGAGGCTGGCCAAATTTCTCCATCAATTTCCGATAAACTTTTCATCTTTTCCGTCTTTAATTCGTTCTTAAATTGTTGTTATTTTATGTCTATAAAATGGCTAAACCTTTGCCATGAGAAATAAGATTAAAGTTGAGAATTTATGGAAAAAAGTGTGTGTGTTTGGTTGATTTGGTGAGATGCCATTTTAACACCCCATTCCGGAGTGAGAGGCCGAGGAATGGTCCCGTTTGTGTAACTCTTTTCGGTGAGATGCTTGTTAGAGTTGTTCAAACAAAGGATTGATTGCTCAGGAGTGAGAGAGCGAGTTTGGTAAGTCCATGGGTGAGATGCTCATAGATTTAGCCATCCATATCTTGTTTTTATTTTCCCATAAATCTAGAAAAATCCAAATAAAAGAGTCGTGTGTGTCAAATTTTGTTCTCGTGCTCGGTTGAAGCTTTGTAACTTGTTGGATCGATCCTTCGGGTCGCGTCATTATTCCCTTTATATTTGAATCATAGTTTCAGTCTAATGAGAATCTTGATGCATTTATTACTGTTATGATTAGGTTGTTACTTGTTGTTTATTGGTTGAACTTGAATTACATGATGGGAACCAATTCAAATGAGTCACAACATTTCTTACAATGGAAACAATTGCTCTTTACCTCATCTATGTTTTGTTCTCATGCACTGTACACACTAGAGAATGATAAGAAGAGAGTCATCAAGAGGTCATGGCCTTTGACATAGTATGGGTATATGTACTCCAGAAGGAAAACAAATAAAGATTGACGGTTTATCATTATAGAATATAGGTTAGAGGCTTGACTAGGACAACATCATCCTGGAAAGATACAAGTGGCTCATTTTCATATATTTGTTTTGATCTTGCAAATGGTTCATATTTTATCTAATTCACTTTCATACAGACACTCTTTCCTCTTTGGAGTTGGATTAATTGAATTGTGGCAGGTTAGAATTAAATATTGGATACTTTTTTTAATTTTATGTGATTTTATGAAGGAAAGACGTAGCTTTTTCCGCTCCTTCCAAATCACCTTGATCTTGTTGAGATAGAAGGAAGGATATGTCTTTTTTTCTGCTGCTTCCAAATCATCTTGATCTTGTTGAGATAGAAGGAAGGATGTGTCTTTTTTCTGCTGCTTCCAAATCACCTTGATCTTGTTGAGATAGATTAAAGATGAAAAACAGACTGAATTCAGGTAACAATTTGAAGAAGTGATTCTCAGATCATAAAAGCTAGGTTTTCTGTAAAATGATATGATATACAGTGCAGTGCAAGTATCTATTGAGCTGGAAAGAAAATTCCTAGTTCCCAATTTGTTTCCAAATTCTTACTTTCAAGTACATGTTGTTTACTTTTTTACTGGTAATTTATTTTTCCAGAAGATTGCTTTGTTTACTATGGCCTCCAACAGTAGAGCATCATTTTGGAGTGATGAGTTGATGAAGAAGTTACTTGATACGCTAATTGTATATCAACTTGAATTTGGTCAAGAGGAACCAATTAGCTGGGGTCAGATAGCGTTCTAGTTCAAACAAGCTACTGGTGAGAAGTGTCATACCGACACCCTGAAAAACAAGCATCGGCAGATGAAGAGCTGGTGGAGGCTATGGAAACATTTGGGGATATAGAACCTCTACTGAACGACGTAGAATTAGAATAAACGTTGGATTGGTCGTTTATTTTTGGTATCTATGGTTTATGAATCATGGTTGCGCTGCACCCCTATCAGTTTTGACTTTTGGGGATATAGAACCTCTCTGGCTTTTGTCTTTGTGGACAACCTTGTTTTTTCGGATCCAGTAGTGTGTTTCTACTATTTCCTAGTTGGATTTATTTTGCTATGATATTCAAGCATATTAGCCTTGTCATTCTCTCTTTTTCTGTCCATGTAAATAAGGCTATTTCCTAGTGTGTTTCTACTATTTCCTTTATAGCAGGTAAAGGAGCAGGAGCTAATAGTTTCTCTTGTGCGGGTGTGGAAAAGTTATGTTGCCTGAACATCAGTTAAAACAAGGGCAATTATGTCCTTTTCTCTTTTTTTTTTTCCACAAAATAACCTTATATCCTTCAAACACTATACGATGTTATATCGGAGTTATTTTTTTAAAACAATCTCCACCTCTTCCATCTCCATAACCCATACAATAATCTTCACCTCAATTAACCTCTAAAAAATAATTTCCACCCCTTAAAAACAAACTTTTTCCAAACAGGGCCTTAAGTATATTAACAAACGTTGCCTGTCATTATAATTGCCCGCAGGCTTATCGACAAGCCACTGCTTGTCATTATAACTGTCCGCAGGGTTATCGGCAAGCCGTTGCCTTTTATTTTCGTATAAAAAATAAATATTAATATACATTTGTGGAAAAGCGAGATTTGTGCAGTTATTAATTTATTAAAAAAAGGTAAATACTTTTTAAAGAACATATTTTTAAAAACGATATTTTTAAAGAATTGATTATAAACTTTATATATACAAACAAACAAATGCTCGCAGGCCTATTAGCAAGCCGATGCCTGTTATTTTCGTATTAAAAATAAATATATAATATACATTTGTTCAAAAAATAATTTGTTTTTACCAACACTGAGAGTCGAACACATGACCTGAGAGTAGTATGGATGAGAATAATACCAATGGGCTGGATAATGTTATTGCTTTATTCTTCAGGTTTTTATTTTCAAATCCTATTGTTATGGGTTTGGAACAATGCCCACAGGCTTATTGGCAAGCTGCTGCCAGACATATAAACAAATCTTTTAAATAAAAATACTGGTTTCTTTCTTTGATGTTTTCTTATTTAAAAGAAAAATAAATATATAATATGCATTTATGAAAAAACGAGATTTGTATAGTTATTAATTTATTAAAAAAAGGTAAATAATTTTTAAAAAACATTTTTTTTAAAACGATATTTTTAAAGAATTCATTATAAACTTTATATATGTACACAAACAAATGCATGCGGGCCTATCGGCAAGCCGCTGCCTTTTATTTTATTTTTGTTAAATGTTTTCGTATTAAAACTAAAAATATAAAATATAAATTTGGGGAAAAAGCTTTTTAGTAAGTTTAGTTATTAAAAAAAGTTGACCATTATTTTATTAAAGCTTGGTTCTATTTCCATTATTACTAATTTTGTAGAATTTATAAAATGGGTAATTATATGGAAAAAGGATTCTCGGAGTATTTGTTCCACTCTGTGATTTTATGATAACTCAGTACCCGTTAACGAGAGTTTCAATTATTATTTTCAGGCGAACTCGGGATTTTATGATAATTCGATCCGGTTTAAATAAAGGTCAAATAAATAACTTTACACTGTGGTTAATAAAATGTGAATTATAAGACTGATTTTATTATATGAACAGAATTATAAAAAAAACGTGAATTATAAATGAACACTAAGTTACAAATTATTAAAGAATTGTAAAAAAATAATATTGAATTATAACTTAACCCAAAAAGAAAAGAGTAAATAAATTAGAAGGGGGAGCCTAGCCCTAGAGTATAGCCTTTTAGAAAAAGCTAACCTATTTTCATTATTTTCCTTTTTTCTTTCAACATATTTTCAAAATAACCTTAAAATACCCCTAGGGTCACCAAAAAATGGGGCATCCAATCATCCTCCCAAAAATAGCACCCAACAAAGATATGCAGATTCATAAATAGGAAATATTATATTATATTTAATGAAGGCTCAGTCATCTTGTTTGGATTACAAAGAGGAAACAAATATGACCATGTTGGGTACTTGCCCTTAACCTCTTTACCTACAAAAGCAATCCATATACCCTTCATTCAACACTTGATGCCTGCAAAGTGCAAACTAACATGCCCATGTTTTATCCTTGTCAATTCAAGTCTACCTTCCTATTAACTGAGTGCTACATTTTACATGTTCATCACTTCCTCTCCGCGGCTCTTTCTTGAATCCATCACTCTATATGACAACTAACGCCTCCTACTCCTCGAAGGGGTGGTTCGGATTTCCTCAGCATTAGTCGATGCTGGGCTCTCTGAGGTGTCCGAGCTACTGTTGTCACCATCCTTGTCCTTGTTAGACCACAGCTTTGAAAACATCCTCTTCGACATGAGGAGGCCCTTCACCTTATTGGCTGCCGCCTTCTCAGCCTCGTTCCTAGGCCCTGCATTTGGGTTCCTATCGCTGTTGTTGCGCGTTCCTTCTCCGCCTCCTATCCTGAGACTCGCAAGCTCCCCTTTCAAGGCCTTGAGCTCCTCTGTCGTCGGAACTCCATCCCAGTCCTCCTCTGTGTTTGTGGTGGCTGCTGACCGGGAACTACCATGGGATCCTGCAGGGAGCAATGCCCTCATCTGTCCTGTCAGCTCAGAGTTTCCATTGCTGCCGCTCGTTGAAGCCCTGACCTGCTCAAAGAAGAGTACCTGTACCACCATTCGAAGAGGGAGACGTTCGTTTTGAACAGCGTGTGTGCAGGCTTCCACCGATAGCTTCCGACAGTCCATCAGCCTGCATATTCGCTTCCTTTCGCTCTTGCTGATTCCTGGATGTTCCTGGAGACACGATAAAACGCATGTTGATAGAGATCTCTTGAGATTAGAAAGCAATCTAATGCAAAAATCGACAGGAGACTTTACCTTCAGGTACATGTCAATTGCACGGTAAAGATCATCGTGTGAAGGTCGAGGGAAATCCGAGACAAGTTCTGCAAGGCTCATGAAACTCGACAATTGTAAATTAGGATCACGCGAAACCTCAGCAAGGTAGCAGTCGACTAGTTTAGCCACCATTCCCTTGGAGGTGTCTGATATGGTACAAGGATTCGTGCTCTCCTGAAACTCGTTCTCGAGAATGATGGATTCCTCATTGCCCTGGTTCCGTGTAATGAACAGCACAACCAACTCTCGCACCATGTCAACATCATAGAGTATGCCTGCTTCAGAAGGCGCTCGGATCAACAAATCAGCTGCAGAAGCCTCGTCTAACTGCCAGCCGATCCTCTTCATCAGCTCCTTTCTTACCATCATGCCACATTCAAGAAGTAGTGCCGCTCTCAAGAGCCTAAGCAGGAAACTGCATGAAACGCTCCCCTTTTCTCGAGGGAGGAGACGGACAGTGGTTTCAACTAACAACCGATTTTTCACAGGATCATCACCTTGTACCGCGCCTTTGCTAAATCCGGGTAGCCTTCTCATAGCATATGCCTTCAAGGCCTCGCCAATGACGTCGCTGGAAACTTTGCCCTTTGAGTTGATAGTTGATATGACCTGCTTGTACAAATCGACATCAAGGTCACACAAATCCTCCACCCACCAGTCCTTTGGAACTGTCTGCTGCTGTCGGACCCCATTCCAGTGCTGGTCCTGTCCGATCTCTGTAGGCAGTTTCTTCCGATTATACGTGTAAGACCACTCCACCTTGGAGGTATCAACCGAAGCCTTGGATGCCACAGCATCAAGGCAGTGGCTAACAAGTTTGAGCTCCTCCGACAACTTCAGGAGAGGCTTGGTGGTCTGCAGGACGATGATTGAATCCTTCCAGCCACGGAAAATGCTGGAGCTCAGGAAGATGTCAATCTTGTAGATCAGGTTGCCCTTTTCCACTGTTTCGAACATCTCCAGGTACTCTGCTGCACAGCGCGCAGCCACCACATTGTACGCATTGAGTGTCACTGTCATGCCATAGCAGAACTTTGCGCAAGTCTCAAAGGCAGCTGGCCCACCTGGAATATCTTGGATGTATACTTCCTCCTTCCCATCCTCATTTGCATCCGCAACTAGTTTCTGTAACCGAGCACTCTTGGACAGCAGAGGAAACTGCACATTTTGTTTTAAGATAGGCAGCTCTATAAGCACTGTGAGATAGTAATCTGGTTTGCTTAGTATATCAATTTTACTTTATTTTTTTTCCATTAGGTAGTTTAACAACAGTAGCATTTTTTTGTTAATCCAAGGCAATGGCATCAATGTAAAAGAAACAGACATGGAATACATAAGCCCTTCATGAGCTCCGTTACTTTGAGAGGAATCTGATCCCATACCTTATGTAGATAGAATTTGACGTCCACAACATTCACAATTAGATCGGTTGACAGCTCAGTCGCAACATACCTGATGAGGGCAATGCAAGTGTCAATTAGTTTTTTGAGTTTCGACAAATTAATATGAGGAACAAGAGAAGTTCCATCCAAGTAGCTACTGAAGCTGAATGTATTGCTTACATAAGTTTGGCAGAAACAAATAACTTGACAACCAGACCCTTTTTTTTTATGGAAAATGGAAAGATATGTGAAATAACAAGACAGGCCTGATAACACATGAGACCGACTAAATCAGCTATGATAAGATCAGATCAATGGAAAAGAGAAGAAAGATAGAACTTGAAACTGGATTAAATGCTGATTTTTTCTTCAACATGGGAGAAAATGAAATCGTCATGTTAAAGATTTGTATCAAATAGTTTAAGCCAAGTTTGCACAATGGAATGTTCTTTGAAAAGGAGGATCCCGGATAGAAATTAAGTGCATATCCAGTGAATCTAGCAGAACCGGTCATGGAAAATGATTCCAAAGCAAAACTGATTCAAAGGTCTGAGACGATGTGATACTGGGATCCAAGCATCATGAACAGTTGGAAAACCACCATTTTCAAAACCCTAACAGCTGATTTTGAACTAAGACAGATAATAAACGCACTCAGCAGAAGTCAATAGATGGATTAATCACAAGCAAAATCACACTGTCTTGAAGATCATTCAGCTTAGAGACAGAAAATGTAAATGAACTAGCTAACTGGTGGATCATCATTCATAAGGCGTCAAGCATCAACAAAGAGGTCAAATCAGATTTAAAAAAAAAGCAGTAAGAAACAAACCCAATTTGAGTAGGAAATGAACTCACCTTATGTTGTCCCCTTCAGTCTGAAAGGCATCAGGCTTAGAACCTAGCTTCATAAACTTCATTTTTGGCCACTCAACCAAAATAACACAACATCACTGAGAAACCCAAAACCTCTTCACAAGCCACAAATCTGAAACCCAAATTTAAAGCCCCTTGAATATGATAATGGATGACATGCCCAAAGGCCAAAACCCACTGACTAACCAAGAGAGGCTTAAAAGGAGAAAATTTGTTTTTTTTCCCCTTCTTTGAAGAAGTTAATTAGTACAAGAAAGGGTTTTGAGTTCTCTTGAACGGGAAGAGACCCAAAAGATAGAGTCTGCTTCCCCACTGAGAAGCACAAGCCCACTGACCCCGGATACAACTGGTCACCCCCAGGGGACAATACTTAATAAAGATAACAATAATTATTAATAATTAATGTTAATATTAATATTATAGTAATAAATAAATTGAGCTACTATGCAAACCCAAGGGCCAATGCCAACACCTCTCTTAAACCCTCTTATTCTGACACCACCGCCCTCTTCTTTGCTAAAAACCCTTTTGGCTTGGTTTCAAGTCTCTCTCACATGCTCAGACCCAAAAAGGGCAACCTTTTTATTTTACCCTTTCCAGAGCTCAAAATCTCTAGATTCAGATTACACACAAGCCCCTGCAATCATAGCAACCACAAGTCACAATATTATGTCAACAATGGGAGATTTGAAGAAAAAAAGGCAAATGGGTTTAGACAGAAAGCATATTCCTTTCTGCATATATTTATAAATTTAGTGTGGTTTTTTTTGTGTTATAAAAAACCCCAAGTGTAATTAAGTGGGGTAGAGATGGACAAATGCACGCTAAATCCTAAGAGGTTGTTTCAAAGGAGATGAAGAAGAGAGAACATACTTGGCCAACAGAGCATAGGAATTGGAATCTAAATCTCCCCCAAGAATATTGTCACGCAAACCAATTAACCCCTTTACCCAACAAAAACTGCCACTATTATTAAAAACCAACAAATCTGATGAATCAGGCATGGATCACCATTAAGCATGTGGCTCTGGTTGATTGGTTCAGTATTATATTATTTAATTGGTACTGAAGATGGAGCTTTAAGGCTCTTTGTTAGTCCAGAAAGAGAGGGAATCTGGAGAAAGAACAACAGATGAGGGTGTAAAGTTTCAGTAGCAAGTCAAGAAGACCCATAAGTTCTTATGAATCAATTAGGGTTTGAGAAATGTTTGGGAGTCTTCACCTGTATAAGCAGATGCCAAGCTTGCAATATTTGTGTTCTTATTTTGTTGGGGCGAGACAGCATAAATAAAAGAGGAACTAAATTGCGTCAAGCTCAACAGCGTGAGCTTGTAACCCAAGCGGTTGAGCTTGTAACCCAAGCGGCGACATTATGGTAGTGGATTAGGGTTTTGCCAAACCAGGTCTCTGGTCGCGTTGACTTGGCTCGTTGTTAGAAATGCTCAGGGATGTGCTAATAATTTTAGGGGCCCTGTACAAATAAAAAACAAATTATATTAGTGAAATTAAATTAAAAAGCCCAAAGTTATTTGCTACTCTCAGTGAAGTTAAAATAATAAAAATATTTCTCTAAAAATAATAAAAAATGAATAATCACACAAAATTACACCTATAGATCGAACAAAAAAAAAGACATTTACACAACAACAATGTTTTGTTTAATCAACTTAACAGAAAATTTTATAATTATAAATAAATACACATAAATTATTATTATTCAGAAATTGACAAAAAAAATATTAACAGTGGAAATTAGAATAATAGAAAATAAGAGGAAATTAGAATGGTAGAAAATAAATAAGAAATGCAAGGCAAAGAAAAATACCAAACTTGGAATCAAACATGGGTTACTGGGGCAAAACTGAAAGCGAGAAGCGCTGCAGTGCCAATGGGCCAAAGGAGCATTCGTGATCTTAATTAAAAACAGAATTTATGTATACATATCTTCTACTATATTGGGCCCTTATAATTTTGGGGCCCTGTTCGGTTGGAACACCTGAACATGCCTTGGCACGGGCCTGGAAATGCTCAAGCAAGTCGTTTTACATCTTGTTTTGTATTGAATGTTTGTTACAAATGTGTGGTTGTGATTTGTCCTCATTACACTCAGCAAGCTCTATATAAGTTGAAGTGTACATTCATCGTAATCGATCATCACATACACATCAATACAGAAATACATTCCCCCCCCCCCCTCTCTCTCTCTCTCTCTCACTTCTTCATCTTCATCTTTCCGCATCTCTCTGTTCATGGATTCTCTCTATCCATGATCAGATCTTGTTTCTGCAACATGGTATCAGAGCAGAAACTTCGATTATGAGCCATCTCGCTAATCATCTGAAGTGTATTGTTGTTGATCGTCGTTGGGATTCAAGAAACTCGTTTACCATCAGCTTCACCGGAAATGGCGTCCATAGGTACTGATGAATCCTCTGTTCATCCATCCCTCCAACAACTCTGGTATGATTCCTTCTACAATTCAGTTAAATGAAGAGAATTACAGGCGTTGGAAGAAGTCGATTATGAAAGCGTTGTCTGTGAAGAACAAGTTGTGGGCAACCGATGGATCGATTGCAAGAACGCCTGAAAACGCTGCTCAGTGGGACAAGTGTAATGACATGGTGTGTTCTTGGATCTTGAACACAGTCTATAAAGAGATCTACAACACCATGGATGAGTACGACACAACTTTGGAAATGTGGCTTGATCTTGAAGAGAGCTACGGCCAGAAAAATGGTCCACACATCTTTCAGGTAAAGAGAGAGATTCAAGATTGTCAACAGAACTCTATGTCTCTAATTGATTACTTCACAAAGCTGAAAGGCCTTTGGAAAAGGCTCTCCGTGATCTCCCATCCAATCAAATGCACCCGTGGATGGTGTGAATGCAATATGCAAAAGAAAACTGAGGAAGCATATTTGGAAAACAAACTGATGAAGTTCTTACTGGGTTTTGATGACAAGTATGACAGTGCTCGTCGACAGATTCTGATGACCTCTCCTCTGCCCTCCCCTAGTGTGGCTCATGCTATGCTCTTGCAAGATGAAGTTAGCTCCAAGATGCCTACTGAGCACAAGAATCTCAAGAAAGAGGTACCTACTACACCTCTACCTGCTAATGTAAAGAGCAATGATCAGAGTCAATCTATGAGGATGAAGTGCTCTCACTGCAGTGGAAATCACAAGGTCGAGAAGTGTTGGGAGCTTATTGGATAGCCCAGCTGGCAATACAAGAGCAAGGATAAACCACAGTTGCAAGGATCAAAGGGTGGTGACAACAGGAAATCCGAGTCAAAGCCTTATTCCAAGGCCAATGCTGCTGAAGGTTCTAACAACAACAATCACTCAGATGCTCAAAGCTTCTTATATGGATCCAGTTCCAGAAGCCCACGGTTGACATGTGATCAACAACAAATTGTGTCTAGCTTAATCTCCTTTTTGGCTAAATCCACATCTTCTATTCATGAGTCACATCTGGCAGGTATTCTTTGCTCTAATGCTTCTATTAAATCACATTTATGGATTATGGATAGTGATGCTTTTGACCACATGGTGTGTGACATCTCTATTATGACCAACCCTGTACCTATACCCAATATCAATGCCATTCATCTTCCTGATGGCAACACCAAAGATATTACTCATTTTGGTAATGTACAACTGCCCAATATCACCCTTACAAATGTTCTTTGTGTTCCAAGTTTCAAATACAATCTTCTGTCACTCACCAAGCTTGTTAAAGACCATTAGTTTCACTCTTACCTTATTGCCAATCATTATTTTGTCCATGACCCTATAAGAATGAAGACAATTGTGGTTGGTAAGCTCCTAGGCATGGTTTTTAGGATCGAGATCCTAATGTAGGATCGATGCAAGGGTCTAGGATCGCATCGTAGGATCGTATAAAAATTGAAAATCAAATAAAAAATCAAATATAAATAAAACATACCAAACAAATACCTTAAATTTTAAACAAAACTAGTCATTTCCTCCTTTAAATAAACTAAGTAACTAAAATATGCCAATAATAACTCCTTAGCATTCATAATTGGTCAAGGATAATAAGTCTGCTCTTTTTTTCAGCTTCCTTGGCATTGGCTATCATAATTGCTATAAAATATTCCTTAACATTTGGTGGAACCGATGCACAAGACTCAACATTATTATGGGTTCCAGCAAGGTGATGTTTAAGCCTATGAATACCACCAGAAAACACCTTATTGAAGTGCTTGCATTTAACTTTCTTTTGCTTATTATCCACATCGATAGCATGCTCCCATCCTCGTCGGCTGCCACCAAGAGCCACCGCTGGTATGCACTGTTGTCGCCGGATTTTTTTGAGAGTTCAGGCTTCACTCACCGCTTCAGTCTTTAGACTTGAGAGTTGAGGGAACAAACGATGAAACGAGTGACATCCAGATTTTAGGGTTTAATGTCCCAAAAATTAAAACACAATTAAAAAAAATAGAAATGGGTCTAATTTCATCAAAATAACAATATGGGCTTTGTAGAATAAAATCTGGATGGGCCTAAGTTCACAAACATCTGAAATTACTAGGATCGGTTAGGATCGTTAGGATCGTATAAGATCCTAAGGACCCTAGCCGATCCTACCGATCCCACCCCCGATTCTAGTATAAACGAGTATTTACCAGCGATCCGGATCAGAACTCGTCCTAGGATCGTAGGATCGTTAGGATCGTCCGATCCGGATCGCGATCCTAATAACCATGCTCCTAGGGTATCTTTACTACATGGATTCACTTGATTCTAGGGAGGCATTCATCTGTGATCAACTACCCAAGTTCAAACACATTTCTCTTTCAGCAAATACCATCTCTTTACCTTTGTTTCTACCAAAACCTAATTCTGTAATTCCCAATAATAGTGCTCTATGGCAGTTGAGACTGGGTCATGCCCCTATTACAAAGCTTAAACACATTTCTTGTATTGAAAGTGACATTTCTGATAGTGATAATCTGTGCACTATTTGTCTGCTTGCTAAACAAACTCAAAATAGCTATTCGACAAGCTCTTCTTCTATTGATCATATATTTGAATTGATACATTGTGATGTATGGGGACCATATGAAGTCATTTTCAAGCCAAACCAAACTACTCTCATCTCAAAGTTTTTGGCATCCTATGTTTTGCCTCTACCTCCACTGAGAAAGAGGTCAAAAAGTTTCAACCTAGACCTAACCCTTGCATATTTATGGGATTCCCTTATGCTTAAAAGGGGTTCAAATCACATAATCTCAAGACTCACATGTCTATGATCAGCAGGAATGTCATCTTCTTTGAGCATATCTTTCCCTATTCTCTCTTTGCTCAAGAAAAACATCACTCTCCAACTTTGTCTCTCTTAGACTTTGTTGATCACAATTTTCCATTTGACTATACACCATTTGTTGATCATCCTTCCTCTGTGGATGATAACATCATTGCCCCTTCATTGGATGATTATTCTCCATCTCCTTTATCTACATCTTTTAATGAGCTTCTTGATGTCCCATCTAAGCCTGTTGTCCCTATCACTCGTCAATCTACTCATGATCACAGCCCCACTAGTTGGCTTGAGGATTATGTTTTTCTTGCATCTAAGGGGCTTACCAGACCAGTAGTTGCTTCATCTAAGGTACAATCATTATATCCTCTTGCCAACTCCTGCACCTATACTGTCTGCACCCCTAACTACCAAATTTTTGTGAGCAATGTAACATCATTTTCTATTCCTAAAAATGTGACTAAAGCTCTCAAAGATACTGCTTGGTGTGATGTAATGGCAGTTGAATTGGATGCCTTAGAAAGGAATCACACATGGGAGATTGTTCCTCTTCCTGCTGACAAGTCTCTAGTGACTTGCAAATGGCTCTTTAAGCTGAAATTTAAATCAGATGGTACTCTTTAGAGACATAAGGCAAGACTTGTTGCTTAGGGTTTTACTCAGCTTCATGGGATAGACTACTCTGAGACATTTTCCCCTGTTGCTCGCATGATTACTGTCAGGACTTTGCTTGCCATTGCTGCTACTAAACAGTGGCACATCTCTTAGATGGATGTCACCATTGCCTTCTTGCATGGTGATCTTGAAAAAGATGTCTATATATCTCTCCCTCCTGCCTACAATGAGCTGAAGTAACTTTAATTAAAGACATCTTCACATTGTTTTCAAGGGGAGTCTATGAATGAAGACAATGGTTCTATGGTTTGCAAATTGACAAAGTCTCTATGTGGACTTAAGCAAGCAACAAGACAATGATTTGCTAAGTTCTCTCAGGCTGTCAAAGCAGGAGGTTATACACAATCAAAGGCTGATTATTCATTGTTTATAAAGCAGGAAAGAAAGTCATTTATTGCATTACTAGTGTATGTAGATGACATGATAATTCCTGGAAATGATCAGATAGAGATTGAAAGGTTGAAACAAAATTTGCACAAGAACTTCCATATCAAAGATCTAGGGGAGTTAAGGTACTTTCTTGGGATCGAAGTAGATAGAGGTAAGGCTGGAATCTATTTAAATAAAAGGAAGTACACTATGGAGTTGCTGGAGGAAATGAGAATGGATGATTCTAAGCCATTGGCTACTCCATTAGATGCTCACATGAAGCTCTCAAGTGAAGGGGAGTTCTTGAAGTCGCCTAAGAAGTATAGAAAGCTAGTGGGTAAGCTAATATACCTCACTGTCACCAGGCCAGACATCACTTACTTTGTCCATGTGTTGAGTCAGTTCATGCAAAATCCAACTGATGATCACTGGAAGGCCGCTAAGCACTTGCTGAGGTATTTGAACAACTCTCCAGGGCAAGGATTGCTGATGTCAAGCAAATCTGAGATCAAACTAAGGGCATACTGTGATGCAGATTGGCAAGCATGCCCAATGGGTAGAAGATCTCTAACTGGGTTCTGCATTATGTTGGGAGAATCACTGATCTCTTAGAGAACAAAGAAATAGCACTACTACAAAAAAGAGCAAATAACCCGAATATTTAACCCTTTATAATCCGGATATGGTCCGGGTTAAAGGCCAGCGGGTTATATTCTCAGTGCACTATATAACCCGGATCCTATATCCGGGTTATTTTATTCGGGTTATCCGGTTATCCATATGGTATACACCATCCGGTCCGGGTTATTTAGGGTGTTAATATAACCCGGACATTAGAATATCCGGTTTATAAAGGGGTTATGAAATAACCCGGATATTTGAAGTCCGAGTTATTATATATAGTCATATTTTAACCCGGATTGATTTGCGCAGAGCATATACACCGGTTCATGCAGATTCGGGTTATATTCCCTCCTTTTTTGTGGTGAAAGTGGGAGTATATAACCCAGGGATTTCGAGGTCCGGGTTATATAATATGTTTTGTTTTAATATAATATATGCATATTTCATTTAATACACCTGTATAAATGCATAATATGTATATGCATATGCTTTAATACATACACTAGTCAAAACATCTCAACGAATGCAATTACAAAAGTCGAAATAGATTTACAAAAAATAAAAATTAAATATAACATCTATCCAACATATATCAACAACACTGTCATAAAGAGTACTTTAACACTATCCAAAATATAATAATCCCGCCCTAAAGAGTATGATACCATTATCTAAAGAAAGGAAACATATAAGTTTGAAGACCATGTCTACTTCATCATAAATCAATCAACCTGAAAAGACAATTATAGGCAACTTAGTGATGATGATGAAACTTTCTCCATGTACTAGAACAAGACATTGTAGTTATTGAATCTTGCTACATTAATATTATGCATTTCATACCTAAAATAAGACACGGACCAGATATTCTAGGAACTCCTTTCGAACGTCATCAATATCATATTCTGAGAACGTTTGATGTTTTCGCACCACTGTACATATTTGAATTGTCAGATGCATAGCATAGTTCTTCATATATATCCTCTTCTTCTGATATTGAGAAAGCCCCAGAGTCTAGTTCTTACTTGAGACCAGAGTATAAAGAAGGAACCTGAGTCAAGTAGATCCTATAATTATACCAACTAAAGACTAAAGACAAATGTCATTGCACTGGAAGTAATTAAGTAAAGCATTTTTGTGAAGCGGTTGCCTTGTAAAATCAAACACTACTTTTTTATTTCAGACACAAATAAATACCTTGTTAGGGGGGGGGGGGGGGGGGGATGATAGGGACAGGATAAAGGATTGAGGAGACCAAGAGAGGTTGCACATATTTACTGAAAATTGTGACTATGGTATTTTTGTAGCATTAGCAAGTGCTTGGGTGCACAGATGCAACAATTCAAAAGATAAAAGGAAATATGACTACCAAGATTAGAATGTTCTCAACGTACCAGGAGTACAGGAAGCGAATAAATGCATAAACAGCCACATAAGGCACCCCAAGAAGCTCCGGATGTACCTTTCCACTCCTAGGTTTGGATTGCAGAAGAAACTTCCCATTAGAGTTGATGCAATCCTCTACATAAATAATATAGAGAAACTTGATCAGTTGTATAAAAGAAGTTCGATTACAATTAGGTCTATGGAAACAACTTAGAAGGGATTCTTTTTTCCCTTACTATAGAAGTAGTTAGCATTGTCTAAATGGGCTGGAACTTTGATCTGATAAGGATGGATTAGAGAACGTGATTACATGTGCATTATTAGTTAGAGCTTCTTCCTCTATATATGTCTTAGGATATCTACAAGGAGAGTTATTGACAATGACTGGCCACGAACATACGAACTCATGTGAAGTCATAAATAGTAGTTGTCAATAAAAGGGAGATAACGAAAATGAGATGAATGAAAATGGAAGACAAACCACAGATGGGAACAGAAGAATCATACATATCACATGAAAACGCAATGAGATCAGTTCAAAACTTTACATAAAATCTCTGCTCTTGGCTTTTGCAAAGCAGAGGAACAATTTAAATAACATCAAGAAACCATTATGATATGATTTGGAGACCTTTCTGTAAGTTATGAATGTCTTTGTCCTCATTTGCATAAAATGCCACTCATGGCCTTCATATTCGATCTCCTTTCCCACCTTTGATCTTACAGATGAATGAAATGATCCTAATAACTTTAAGGTGACATTTTCATATCATTCACATCGTTTTCATTTAACAATATACACTCAAGCCTGAATTCATCAATAGAGGCACAGAGCCACGTTACAAGTAATTAAGATTTTCAAAGTCTTACAATCAAACCACCTGAATTTAATTGACACACTACCAAGAACATATCAGTGATCAGTCACAAAAAAAGCATATTTCAATCACATCTTTTCTGAATTCTCAATAGAATTTCATCAAAAATAAACTTATATCAGCAAATCGCTAATTTCAGCACAAATTCATCCCCAAATTAATCAAAATTTCAACTAAATCTGGGCACAATAGAGTACGAAACGCATTAAAAAACATACGTTCTGACTTTTTTCTCGATTCAACAACGATGGGGATGCTGTTCGTCCAGACATCAACATATCTAAAGTCTGAGAGTTTGATAAACATCAAAGAGCGGGGTGACAGCAGCAATAGAGAAACAGATACAGAAGTTGGATCACCCACCCCAATTCAACACCAACCTACTTACTAATTACTAATTACTGTACTATACAGAATTAAGATCATAAAAAAAAACCAGAAAAAAGCAATACAACCGTCAGAATTTCATTTGGAACAAGATGCTCCGAGTTCATAAATTCTTTAGCTCGTTTCCTATTCCTGTCCCATCAGCTACTTCAACCTGTAGGAGAGGTCACTGGTTGATATATGAATTGATCCAAATTGAGAGAGTTCACATCAAAGGGTCAACAAATGAAACCAACCGAAATCTGTCAATCAAGCTTGCCCTAGTTGGATAGATCAAATTTTCAGCAACTACGGCATATGCAAGTACATGATCAACAAAAAAAAAGTTTCAATCACAAACAAACAATACAAAATTGAAATCCTCATTTGATCAATCCTCTGATCAGTTTTGAGAAGAAGATAACTATAATACAATTAATTAAATTTTGTAACGAATTAAGGATTGACAAGTAAGCTTACAAGAAATAGTGTAAAAACGAGGAAAAAATATGATAAGATAACAGGAAAACACGTGAACATGATAACCTTAGAGTAGCTTAAGACAAAACAGTCTATAAAGCCTCTGTTTACGGTAAGCTAGATAACAAAATATGATAACGTTGGAGTAGTTGTTTTTAGCGTACTGTGTCACAAGGGATAATTTCTAATTTCTACCTTATGTACTTAAATTTATAGGAAATAAAATTTTACTATTAAGGATGCCCAATCGAATAGAATGAATATTGTCAAAAAGGCATCCCTATGTGAAAATCTTTAAGCCATTGTGTAGGATCTGCAATCTAAAAACCATCGAAAAAAAACCAAAGGGAAAAATGAAACCAATTTCATGCTAAGGGGCCTCATCAATCCAAGCCCTTGAATATTCTCAAAACACCTAATTTTGCAATATACCATGCCTAAATTGCACTCAAAGCTCCTAAACTGATTGGATAAAAACAAACATTTCCTAGACTGCACTAATAACATTCCTATATGATATTTACAACCCTAAACAAATTCAAATTAAGGAAACAAAACCTTCTCTAGGTTTACCAAGTATCTAAACTAATTGGATGAAAACAAATAGCTTTTAGCACTAACCACAAATACCGAACTCATCAATTTATAATTTAAACAAATCACACACATCAACACATAAACACATAATCCTAATAAACTGTCTTCTTTCAAGTAAACAAAGTCGTATGCTCACACTAGTGAATATAAAATTCCTTCAAAGCTAAGTGCTCATATCATACATTTCCTCCTGGGAAATCCAGATTTCCTACAGAACCTAGTAGGATGTCAATCACAACTCTTCTTCTTCAACCCACATACCAAGTGACACTTTAAGCTTATAAAAATGGCACGACATGCATTACAAGTATAATCCTTAATATCCTATGAGTCGAAAGTAGGCCTTGGAACTATTATCTCAGCCCAAGATCAAGATCAAACTCATCCGAACTCATCACAATCATACCACATCAACACATATAACCCTAATCAACCATAATTTCAGCACAAGTTCATCACAAATACACTGAGCACAAAATCATCCCAAATTAACCAAAATTTCAACTAAATCTAAACACCATAGAGTAATAAAGCATTAAAAACATACCTTTTTGTATTCGATGGTTCAATTGAGGCAGCAACAGAGATGAGGTGATGCGGTTCGTCCTGGCAGCAACAGAGAGAAGCAACAGTTTGAGAAACAACCCAATGGTAGTTCGAGAAAGTAGCAGCAATAGAGGTAGCAACAGAGACCTTAAAGTCGAGCGGCAGTTCAGAAAAACCGGGGTGAGGTTGCGAACGACGATCAGCGGGAAGAGGAAGCCAATGTCGAATGGCGAGAAGAAGAAGCCAACGACGAGATCGAGTCGAGGTTGCGAACGGCGAGCGGAAGGAAGAGGAAGCCAACGACGAGCGGCGGGAAGAGGAAGCTGACGACGAGCAGCGACAAGAGGAGACGAACGGCGAGGGGCAAGAGGAGGGAGGCGGAGAACGGGTCAAGGACATTGGGTTTCAACTGTTTAACCCGGATTTAGGGATTCTTTAAAAAAACATATAACCCGGGCGTTTATTATTAGGGTTATTTGATTAAAAAATGCCCTTTTATACACCGGGCATTACACTATCCGGTATATAAAGGTCATCTAAAGTTATTTTTCTCGGTTTCACCACTTTATATCCCATGTATGACACGTCCGGGTTATATATTATGGGTTATTTGCCCAATTTTGTAGTAGTGTAGTCCTTTGTTGCCATGTCCTTAGGTGAAGCCGAGTATCGAGCCATGGCTGAAACTTGTTATGAGATAACTTGGTTGGTTCGTGTACTACAGGACTTAAGCATCAGTGATCATGGATTAGTTGAGCTATACTGTGACAATAAAGCTGCATTGCACATAGCCAGAAACCCAGTTTTCCACGATAGAACTAAGCATATAAAGGCTGATTTCCATCTTGTTAGAGACAAGATTCTGAATAAGGAGATTGAAGCAAAGTACATATATACAAAGGATCAGCCGGCAAATATATTCACCAAAGTTGTGAGTCAAAAGCAAATGTCAAAGCTAACAGTCAAGCTTGGAGTTATCAATCAATTTAAATAACTCTAAGCTTGAAGGGGAGTGTTAGAAATGCTCAAGCAAGTTATTTTACATCTTGTTTTGTATTGAATGTTTGTTACAGATGTGTGGTTGTGATTTGTCCTCATTACACTCAACAAGCTCTATATATGCTGAAGTATACATTCATTGTAATCGATCATCACATACACAACAATATAGAAATACATCCCCCCCCCCCCCCCTCTCTCTCTCACTTCTTCATCTTCATCTTTCCGCATCTCTCTGTTCATGGATTCTCTCTAACCATGATCAGATCCTGTTTCTATAACACTCGCCCTCTTCAAGTAGGGAGTTGAGCCATGTGGCTCACTGGCTTGGCCAAAATGCTCAACGGCCACATGGTTGTTTGAGCGAAGGGCACCGCGTGAGGCTGAGTTTACAAGAGGAACTAAATTGCTTGAAGTGATAAATTTATATACATGTGTGATCTTAAGATCATAAATACAAAAGGTCAAATCTCAAATCTAACACTAAGATTTAGCCAAGCGGCCTAGGATCCTTCTATACAAACGCACGATCTTGCCAAGCTCCTTGATTTCTCTTCGTGTTGGAACAATTTAAACAAGTTCAAGATTGTTTTAGCGACAAAACAAGACTTAGAAAATTCAGCAACTTGATTAACAACAAATAGCGACAACTTCTTGGATTTGGTGGCGGTTCTGCAGCTTTGGGTGTTTGGACGTGTGTTTGGGTAAGAAAGGGGTTGGATCTTGAATGTGCGAGTAACCAAGAAGATAAGGATAGCGAAGGCTTTTGGATTGGGGAACCTTTTTAATCCTAAAAAGGGTTCCGCAATATAATTTCCAATCTGATTAAATCAAAGCTTACAATTTTGTTTAAATAGAAAACATACCAATTCTATCTTTATAAAAGATAGAGCTTTGGTTAGTTAAAGATAAATAAAATATCTAAAGATAGATAAATCTTTCTTAAGATAAACTAAACTAACTAAGGATAGAAAACTAATAACTTGGTGGACAAGAATTATATCTAGATGAGATATAATTATGAAAAAATTTGCAAAACAAGCACTTTATTTGGACGTATTTGCAAAATAGCCACGGGTTTGGACAATTTAGTAAAATGTCCGACATATATACTAATTCAAGGTTCGTAACCCTAGATTTCTAGCTCTCTCGATCTGTTCTCTCCTCCTCTCCTCCTGTCGTCCTCATCAGCACCAGTTCCGATCGCAGTCGTGCTTCCGCCGGTGTAGTTCTGTGGGAGGTTGTGCTCAGATCTCGGTGGAAGTGTGCAGATCCGGTGGAGTTCTCGCCGGAGTTCGCGCGGCCCTTCCTCCTCTGAGATCCGAGATCTCCTCGGTGGATCCAGAGAGATCTCTCTCGCAAATCGTTCCGCCTGATATTGCTCGCTCACTCACCTCTCCTCCTCGGATTGACTTATCAATTATTCATATTCTTAGGTCTACTTGACTAAAGTTGAGAGATCCACAGAGATTCACTCATCTTATTTGATATCACTAAAGAATAGCATTAAGAACTCAACTAATCGAATCTACACAACATAGATCAATTGAAACCATCCACTACAAAGACAAAGAGACATCACTATCATCAATACCTTTGTTTGCCATCAAGAAAACAACAACGAATTCATAGCTAGAGATGCAATTCCTAACATGTTGATCAGGCATAGAAAGGAACACAAATATAAATTAAGCACAAGATGATAACTAAGAACATGAATAATCAAATAAACTCAAATCCTCACAATCCAAACAACCATGTCTTTGAATCACAGGCAAAACTATGAGTTTAGCAACTCCAAGGCCAATTCTCTCTCTCTCTCTCTCTCTCTCTCTCTCTCTCTAATGGTGTTCATAGTTTCACACAATAGCCACACACGGCTGAACTAAACTGAAAATAACTAAAATAGAGTCTCCAAGGGTCGGCAAAAACCCTAGAGGAATTAATAAGAAATAATATAAATTAATTGTCTTCGGATCCAAAACCGCGTATTCGGGATCTAAGGCAACGACGGGCGCCGTGCAAGGGGTGGTGGGCACCGTTACTGCAGTGCTCGACGTTCCTCATATTCCTTCAATGAATTCCAATTTCGTGCCTCCTTGCTCCTCCTTAGCTCTTCCTTAGCTCCCATGTGCTCCAAAACTTGCTTCTTAAGCTCTTTCCATAGTCCATCCAAGGTCGGAATGTAATTCTGCAGAATAAACACTGTAAACGCAGAGATTCCGAACTCGAGTACTTTACAAGTAATAAACAGAACTAGACTCAAAACATAACAAAACCAATACATAAAAGCAATAAGAAACACCTATAATACCTATATGAAATATGCATTATCAAATCCCCCACACTTAACTCTTGCTTGTCCTCAAGCAACCATAAGGAAAAATATCATCTACGCATCCCACAGGAAATCATTCACAACTTTACTCATAAAAAGCAACATCATCAATAGTGAAAATATAACCAAACATAGAAACGTCATAACATGTATATATGGGATCAAGTTGCTTGCATGCTCAAAAATCAACCTTACCAAGGATAAAATGTGTATCTCTCACTCTCATGTGTTTAGGCTTTAAGCATACACTCACCTCAATTCCATATACAAGCATCAATTAGAATATTGACATTTATATCACAAAATCTCCACCGGATACGTCAATGTAAAAATAAAAACATCAAGAGGACTTTCGTTCAATGGAAGCCTTCATAGAAGATTCCATTCGGCGGGGTTGTAATGGGGCTTGGTAGAAACATAAGGGAAAGGAATTGTATTTAGTCATGTGGTGCTATAAATTCCGGCAAAATAAGATTCCAAAACTCCCAACATAATACAAACCAACTCAAACATATCAAGCTCACAAATGCACAACATCTCTCAATATCATCAAAATAACTCCAAAAATCTCAAATCTCATCATCTCACATATAATGCGATCTCAACACCAAACCAATGTATCTCATAACCAACATAAATCCCAATTCTTCCTCATTATGCAAACATAAGATAAATGACTCTTTTTTTTCTTCTCTTTTTTCGGATCTTCTTTTTTTTTTCTTTTTTTTTTCTTGAGCCATACTACATGAAAATCAAATGCATAAACACGAGGAACTAAATAAGCACATAACATTACATCTTCTCAAAACCATAAACCATAAACTCACACTTTAGCTTCATTCTCCTCATTCTTCAAAATAGATTCCATAACCCATTCAAAATCTCAAGTCCCCCGGAATAAGGGTAAGGCTCATCATAGGCTAGGAATAATAATTTTGTGGAGCTAACAATAAAAAGGCTAAAGGCTCAAATTGGATTCAAAGCAAGACATAAGATAGGGTAGATATGGATAAATACGTGGCTAAAAGTTTTCCTCTATCATTTGAACTTATCAAGCATTGAACATGTATGTAATCGGCCTTGACAATAGATAACCATGGTAATACTCAATGATAAATGCATAGGAAGAGTATATCACACAAGAAAAGCAAAAGAGAATAAAGATATATCCCTTATAAGGCCAAAAATATCTCACTGGGACAAATTTTTGTTGAATTTCAAGCATACTCCCAAACCTAGATCATACATGCTCAATTGTATATGCTTAATCATATTTCACATAGAAACCTATTTTCAAGATAAGATCAAATCATTCCATAATTCTATGGGATTTATAAGATCATGCTAGGACAAACTCAAATCAAAATGGGTATCCTTGACAACACAATATGCAAACAAACAAAACAAAACTCACTTTTTATTTCTTATTTTCGAAAATTTCTAATTTTTTTTCTTTTTTGACATTTTATAACATAAAAGAAATAACATAAAGGAAATAACAAAGACTCAAAACAAAAACTCAAAAACAAACAGAAATTCAAACATGCAGTAACCTAACTAATTTACTTCAATCTCCCCCCCCCCCCCCCCCCACTTACATGTTGCATTGTCCTCAATGCATAAAATACAAAAAATGAACAAGGAGAATATAAAAATAAAGGGTTTGAAAGAAGCAAATGACTGACCAATTACTGTGAAGGCGGGGTCTGGGTTCCAGACCGCTGATTGATATCCTGAAGGGCAATCAACACGGCGTTCTGAAGACTAGAGAGCTTATCCGCAAGTTTGGCAAGCTTATCAGCAATGCTTGCCTCAAAATCAGCAAATTGACGCTCCATATCAATTAAAGTAGCATATGTAGGCTCGGCGTCTTCATCATCAACTCCTTCTTCTTCTTTAACCTCTTCTTCCCAAGACAGCATAAGGGGCTTCGTCATATCAGAGACCGGCATAATGTACTCGAGAAAAAACCGAGAAAAATCACCAAAAACGACCAAAAGACGGGCTCGCTGTAGAGGCGGCGGGCTTCGTGGTAGGGGCGGCGGGCGCCGTTTACGCAGAACCACAAATCCGAGTGAAAACGTTGGAAAACCGACGTCCACTCCTCCAAACTTTCAATTTCTTGAACAATCTTGGTTTCAAAAGAGTTCTTTTGTGATGGGTAAGGGAATGGAATGGCAAAGATCGATGTTTTTGGATGTAGGGTGATGGCGGAAAGTGGTTTGGTGGATTGAATCGATTGAAACACAAGGCTTTAGGCAGTTGGATTGGATTCCAGTAGGCTTGTGGTGTTCTTGAGACTTCGCTTGAGCAAGTTTAATTGATCCACAAACAAGGAGAGATATTATATGGTAAGTGGGAAGGAAATCTATCAAAAAGAAAAAGGAAAATATTAGATATAGATATAATAGAATAGAAATAGATAAAAATCTAATCCTAGGAAATAAAGAAACCAATCTTAAGAAGAAATATCTAATCCTAAAACAAAATAGGAAATAAATAAAAGATAAAATACTAATTCTAAGATAGAAAAAAATAATCTAACCTAAAGTTAAATAGGAAATAATCTAGTCCTAAAACCAAAAATAGAAGAAAATAATCTAGTCCTAATAAAAATAAAATAACTCGGAAAATAATCAAAAACAGAGATAGAACGTCCCTTTCCAAAATTTACCAAAATTCAGATTCGCCGGGCCGACACGCAGGCGGCGGGCGCCGTGGTAGGGGCGGCGGGCGCCGTGTCCACAGGATGCACTTCGTCTTTGAAATCAATCAAAACTTAAACCCAACATCGGTTTCCCTTACCGTAACTTCCAAAATCCGTTGACACGATTTGATCCTACTTTATTGAATTGAAAAACAAATGCAAAAGAAATAGAAATATACCTAACTACCTTGGGTTGCCTCCCAACAAGCGCATTTGTTTCAGGTCTTTGGCTCGATGTGATGCAATCTTGATCAAGTTATTCCACCAAGATCCCCTACACTTGTCCTTTTTAGAACGAGGGGTGGAACTTTATGAACTTTTCCGACATAGCCATCAATAGCATCCTTCGATTCCTCCTTGACATAAGTAACTCCGGGAGGTTGTCCTGCAATTGCAAAAAACTCAGCAGTATTAGGAATCGTATTTTCACATGAAATAGCAATAGAATCATTTGAATGAGGAACATTTTCATGCGACTTAAACAAATTCTCAATTTTCTTTTCAATCTCTTTCCCTAATCCATTTTCATCTTTGTTAGAAAACTCAAGACTCATCGATTCATTTTTAGCAGAAGCATCTAACAAAGTGTTTGATTCATTCCTATGATCAATTTCATTAGAGTCAAAAACATCTATAGAATCATTGGTAGAAGAAACAATAGGCTCAAATATAGAAAATTCAATCTTTCTACCCTCAAATTCCATAGTTAGTGAACCTTAAAAACAATCAATCTTAGTTTTAGCCGTTCTCAAGAATGGCCTTCCCAAGATAATCGGAGTTTCAGGCGTACCTTGTTCCATGTCTAGAACGAAGAAATCAGCTGGAAAAATCAGATCATTTACCTTTACCAACACATCTTCACCAACTCTTCTAGGCTGAATACTAGAGCGATCAGCGAGTTGTATAGTAACACCAGTTTCAGATAATGAATTGAGACCCAAAAACATATATATAAGTTATAGGACATAACATTAATTAAAGCACCTAGGTCTAACATAGCTTTGGTGAAGCTAGCATTACCTATCGCACATGGTATAGTAAACATACTTGGATCTCCACATTTTTCAGGCAATCGCTTTTGAAGCAAAGCAGAAACATTTTCGCTTAAACTTACCTTTTTCTTCTTTCTCATCCTTTGCTTGCGCTTCATCGTGCATAACTCTTTCAAGAATTTCGCGTAGTGAGGCACAGTCTTAATTAAATTAACGAGTGGAATATTTACCTCACAAGGAGCAAAAGTGTCGTACATAATTTGTTCATCTTCCCCACTTATGATCAGATCTTTAGGAATGAGTAAAGGGTGGTGCATGTCTTAAAACCTCAGAATACCACTCTTTGGAAGCTTTATTTGGGGATTGAACAACGTTTGAAGTCGGATCCTTCAAAGGAGATGGCGGCGGGCGCCGTTTTCGCAGTGTGTCTCCAATTCCGTCTATTCGTCATTTTTTCCCAAATCAACTTCCTCTATAGGCCTCTCTTAAACATTCCTAGTGGGTGTATTCACTTGTTTACCTCCTCTAAAGATCATGGTGCTTACATTTTCCTTCGAATTAACTACCACTTGTGATGGGAACTTCCCCGAATCTTTCGCTTTTAATTCACCAATCTCCTTAGCCATTTGACTCAACAACTTTTCTTGAACACTCATGTTGTCCAATAGCAACCGCAGTATCTCATCTCTTCCATCTTGTTGAGTATTTCTAGGACGACTCTCATATTGTCCTCTTTGAAAGGGAACTTGTTGCTACTGGCCTCTCCCGTAGAATCCACTTTGATAGTTTGAATTGTAGCCTTGATTGTAATTGTTACCAAAGTTGCGGCGAGGTCCATAATCCATAGCATTCACTTTAGTGGTGCCCTCCTGAATCAAGGGACACTTATCATTCGGATGAGTTGGATCTCCACAAACTCCACAAGGTCTAAGCTGATGGGGTTGATTCATTTGCATAGCCATCTTGTTCACGATCTCCATAAGCCTATCGATATCATCCTTGTGTCCATCTTTCGAACTATCCAACTTATGAACTCCTCTAACTCCTTGGTGTCTCCCATATTGTTGCGATGCATTAGCTAACCCTTTAAAAATCTGCATTGCTTACTGAGGTGTTTTATCGAAAATATCTCCTCTGCTATTAGCATTGATGAAGCTCCTATCGGTGTCAAGCAAGCCTTCATAAAGATATAGCACTAGATCATCCTCGGGTATACCGTGTTGCGGGCAACTACCCTTAAGCTCCTTGAACCGCTCAACATACTCATAAAGACTCTATGTATGTGATTGCTCAATATTGGACAACTCGTACTAAGTTTGTTGAGGCGAGTCGCAGGAAAGTAATTTTGCAGAGAAGCTTTCTTCAATTGCACCCAAGTAGTAATGCTTTCTGGGGGTAGGTAGTAAAGCCAATCGCTTGCAACATCTTTCAAAGTAAAAGGAAATACTCTCAGCATCAATTGGTCATCAGACAGGCCTTAGGGTTTCAGTCTATCACATACGCTTGCAAAGGTAGCAAGGTGCTTGTTTGGCTCCTCCCAAGGCAAAATAGATGACCAATTTGACTTGAACTTAAATCTTGAACCCTCAGGGAGATCAGGAAGACTAATTGCAAGTGGTTGAGCACTCAAATCAGGTTCCTTTAAGTTTCTCAGGGTCCTTCTTGGCGGATTAACAACAACGTCTGTCATCTCTTCGTTCATCTCAAACTCGAGCCTCCTCTTCAATTGGAAAGATCTTTCAACCTCGGGATCAAAAGACAAAGACGATGAATTAGAAGGTCTAGTTTGAACCATGCAAAGACAAAACAGACTCAAAATAAAGAGTAATTGATAGAGTTAAAGAAAAGCAAACTCCTTTCTTCTCCCCGGCAACGACGCTAAGAAGTTTGATGCGGGACGAATGGCGTTGGCAATTTTGCCATTCCCAAACTAGTGATAAAAATCCAAACTTAAACACAACCAATAGATTAGGCAATCAAGCAATTGATAAACCAAATAACTACTAGTATAGCAAGAAAGTTCGGTGTCGAACCCACAGGGAGAAGCGATTTCCTATTCAATAACTCTAGACAAGACTCTTTAAAGCAAAAGCAATAACCTTTAGACAAATAGCAAATGTAAAAGTAACTAGATTGCAGATCACAAAGCAGATTGATATCAAGATAGAAAGAACATTTCACCTGTAATTCTCTGACAATGGTTGGAATTCATGGTCCTCGGATTGACTTATCAATTATTTATATTCTTAGGTCTACTTGACTAAAGTTGAGAGATCCGCAGAGATTCACTATTCTTATTCGATATCACTAAAGAATAGCATTAAGAACTCAAGTAATCAAGACCAATTAGCACATTGACTCTATTCAATCAAGACGGATAGGCGCATACCAAACTCAATCCTAATTAAACATAGATCAACTGAAATCATCCACTACAAAGACAAAGAGACATCACTATCATCAATACATTTGTTTGCTATAAAGAAAACAACAACGAATTCATAGCCAGAGATGCAATTCCTTACATGTTGATCAGGCATAGAAAGAAACACAAATATAAATTAAGGACAAGATGATAACTAAGAACATGAATAATCAAATAAACTCAAATCCTCACAATCCCAAAAACCATGACTTCAAATCACAGGCGAAACAATGAGTTTAACAACTCATAAGCCAATTCTCTCTCTCTCTCTCTCTCTCTCTCTCTCTCTCTCTCTCTAATGGTGTTCATAGTTTCACACAATAGCCACACACGACAGAACTAAACTGAAAATAACTTAAATAGAGTCTCCAAGGGTCGGCAAAAACCCTAGAGGAATTAATGAGAAATAATATAAATTAATTGTCTTCGAATCCAAAACCGCGTATTCGAGATCTGGGGCAACGGCATGCTCCGTGCAAGGGGCGGCGGGCGCCGTTCCTGCAGTGCTCAACGTTCCTCATATTCCTTCAACGAATTCCAATGTCGTGCCTCCCTGCTCCTCCTTAGCTCTTCCTTAGCTCCTATGTGCTCCAAAACATGCTTCTTAAGCTCTTTCCATAGTTCATCCAAGGTCGGAATGTAATTCTGCAGAATAAACACTGAAAACGCATATATTCCGAACTCAAATATTTCACAAGTAATAAACGGACCTAGACTCAAAACATTGCAAAACCAATACATAAAAGCAATAAGAAACACCTATAATGCCTATATGAAATATGCATTATCACATGCCTATTAGGAAATGTAGCCCCCAGAATGAGATCAATTTGAAGCTCAATGCCACGAATAGGGGGTAGCCCCGGTGGTATGTCATCGGGGAAGACATCCTTATACTCTTCAATAAGAGATAGGATGTGAGGAGAGAGGGTAGCTCTAAGCTCCTCACTCAACATACTCAACACTTTGCATAAGAGCATGAGGGTCGTTTCCTCATCCACAAACTCGTCCACAAATGCTCTCTTGGAAACCAAAAGTACATCATTAGGCCAAGTAGGGGTGCCATTAGGGCTTGACTGAGCCTCCCTAGCCGACTTACTTTCAGTTACCTTTCTCTTCTCAATCTAATCGGCCACCTATGTTGGTGTCATAGGCTTGAGGACGATGTTCTTACTTTTAAACACAAAAGAGTAATGGTTAGTGAAGCCATCATGTAAGACCTTACGATCAAATTACCAAGGATGACCTAAAAGAATATGACAAGCTTGCATAGGCACAATATCACATAAGACTTCATCTTCATAATGTCCTAGTTTAATATGCACTTTAGCTTGCTTATTAACCTTTAAATTTCCATAGTCATTCATCCAATGCAATTTATAAGGCCTAGGGTGTTGCACAGTTGGAAGTTGTAGTTTATCAATCATCTCTTGACTAGCTAAGTTACAACAACTTTCCCCATCAATGATCACATTACAAACTTTGCCTTTAACTAAGCATTTAGTATGAAATAAGTTTTCTCTTTGATTATCATCACAAGGTGCAGGTTGGACACTTAAAACTCTTATAACAATCAAAGAATCACCATGCTCATATTCAATGCAATCATCATCTTCATAGGCAAAGAAATTAAGGTCTTGATCATTATTAGCATGCTTTTCATGTTCATCACAAGAATTTTCAGATTCATATTGTCCTAGGTGATTAATCACGAGAGTCTTTTTATTAGGGTAATCCTTCATAACATGACCTCTACCTTGGCATTTAAAACATACAATGTCCCTAGATCCAGTAGAGGGGTTAGGATTACTCTTTTTAGGGCCAGTAGATGCCCTAGAAGTTCCCTTAGCAACCATAGGTGCCTTCCCTTTGTCGAGTGGATCTTGTGATGTTCGGACTTGGCTTCCTCTCTCCCTAGTGTTGCCATCACTACGCCCTTGGGGCTGCTGCACTCGGCCTTGGCGCCACCCCTGAGATAGTTCACTCGAACTCCTTCCTCCTTGGCTCCTATAATTAGCATTCCTTTCTACTTTCATAGCTAAATGCAAAAGATCAATAGGCGTAGAATAAGGAAAGCAATCAATTTCATGAGCTAGAGAAGGATGTAATATTCTAAGAAATCTAGCCATAGTATCTTCTTCAAACTCAATAACATTGGCTCTTTCCATTGCTTCTTGCATGGCATTAAAGGTTTCTTCTACACTATTACCTCCGTGTTTAAGGTCCTCAAACCTTTGCTTGAGCTCACGGGAGTAGTGTTGTGGGACGAATCTTCTCCTCATCAACGCCTTCATTTGATCCCAAGTGGCAATAGGTGCATATAAAGCTCTTCTTCTTTCTTTGACAAGGTTATCCCACCAAATTAGTGCAAAACCTTGAAATTTAAGAGAAGTGAGTTATACCTTTTTGTGATCGGAGAAGTTATGGAAACTCCAGATTTGCTCCATCTTGGTTTCCCAATCAATGTAAGCATCCGGATCGCACTTGCCGTCGAATGGAGGAATCTTCACCTTCACCTTGCCTACGCCATCTTGCTCAGGCTCCCTAGGTGCTCTGTGGTGGTGTCGATCCCTATCATTCCGCCTAGGACGTTGCTCCCACTGGTCCTCTTCTTGGAAGTCATACTCGTCCTCCGAAGGGTAGAACTCTTCTTGTTGCCTGCGACCTCGTCGTCCCTGCGCACCAACAAACACATTATTCCTACCATGCCTCTCCCTAGTTGGAGAGGGGTTCTCATCAAATAACGAATTATCTAAAGGAGGAGGAACATTATGTTGCTGATTGACATTATTATTAAGAGGAGGAACATAATTAGTTTCTTCCCTTTCATTTGCAGGCGCTCCATCTCGAAGTGGGACGCCTTGTCCGGGCACTGTGTTGGAGCATGACGGTCGGGACTCTAGTGCCACCAACCTCTCCGTAAGCCTTGCCATGTTTTCATTCAGGGTATTCAAATGATTGAACACCTCAGGAGAAACAGGCTCGGGAGTAGAAATCATGTTGTTGTTGTTGTTACCCTGGTTTGACATCACAAATAAGCAAACAAAGAGCTATGTGAAGGGTTAGTAAAAACTATAAACAAACCTTGCAAGTGTTTCACTCAACAGTACTCCTTCTCTTATTGGTATGTTATGCTTGTTGTTTCAATCCGCCTTGGGCAAGACAATGCTGAAGCTAGGACTTAGCAAATACAAGGTATATAATAGCAAAGAGATCAATGGTTATATGAATGAAACAAAGATGCACAAACTCGACACAACAAGGTATCAACTCGATAGGACAAAGGGCAACTCGACAATTGTAAGAAACAACTCGACACTTGCAAACAAGACTCGGCAAAATCAGTAAGTGCTGAATAAGAATAGACAATGGAAAATATAGAAATAATATGGACTGATTTTTGTGGAAAAGAAAAGAAAGAATCAACCTTTGATCAATTTACCTCTTTTGATTGTAACGCAAGTAATGATGCTGTTGTTGCAAAGGTAGGGTTTCAAGGTTGTGTTTAGGAGGCAATATGGATTGGTCTAGGGCTGATTTCAACACCAATGTAGTCCCTTGATGATTCCTTGCAATAGATGAACAAGAGCTCCAAAGAACACCAAACAAACAACTTTTTTTTTTACTATCGATTTTTTTCTTTTATAATATGTATACAACGCTCCTAAATGCACGAAATCAAATAAAATATGAGGGAAATTCGAAAATAAGGTGTATAAAATAAAATTCAGCCCTAGAGATAGAAATAGGTTAGGGTTTGGGCTAATTTTGGAAAGTGACTTTCTTTCTTTTATCTTATGATCTTGGATAGATAGAATGGATTTCTCTCCTCTTTATCATGCAAATTCAGCAATAATAATGTATATAGGAAGATAAAAGGCTAAATAGATAGATAGATCAAAGATAGAATAGATAGATCAAAAGATAGACAACTTAGGGTCAGGGTTTCCTTGTGTATGTGTTGAAGTGCCGATTAGGGTTTCTTAGGAGAGGCTAATGTCGACTACTCCAAGGTGTAAATCGGCTGCAATTGTTGAAGGGGTCACGGCTAGGCTTGTGTTTAGGCTTAGATGCAACCACAACAATCACAAACAAAAGGTTAGTAATAATCAAAATAGAGAAAAGAAGTAAAAGACCAAAAATTGAAACAAGACTCTATATATTTTTTTTGTGGATTTTTGTGTTTTATGACGAACAAAAAGAAAAGACTCAACTTTTGATGTCCATAACTTAAGGTTTGATGCCAATTTGATATGGGGTAAGCCATAGAATGACCCGATCTTCGACAATCAAGACTCTAATTCAAGAATTGAACAAGAAACAAGCAAGACTCGATCAAGACTCAAAATTGATGATGGAATGAAGAACAAGACACGACTGATATTGATACGCAAGACACAAAATTGAACAATATGAATACCCTTGGCTCGAAAGGCAAGATCCAACACCAATGACCATATAACCCATTTCCACAACCCTACACAACCAAGCGGAAAACTTGGAGGCACAAGGAGGGGGCTTGTGGATACCAAGGATCACCAATCTTCGCGAGATTGACAAACACAAGGCAAACCAAGCTGAAACAATACCAATTTGCAATCGATGAGCCTCACTACGAATCGATCAACTTGCACTCAATGTGTTTCACACAAAAGAGAATTTGATTCAAGAAGACGTGTGTTCTACAAAGGGAATTAGTCGATACTTATAAACCCTAAGGCTGATTTTGTGTGAAAATAATAAATAAAAGAGAAATTAAAATAAATCCCTAAAGTTAGCTAAAATAGCTTAAGTAAAAGAGTTTCTAAAAATAACAATGAAAGAATGTTCCAACACTTAGTAATTTTCGGCCATCATAAGACTAAGCTCCATGTGTCGGCGTCGAGGGTCCAGGGTTCGGCGTCGAGGGTGCAACAACAAGAGTAGAAAATAGGTATGCCTTCAATGGCTCCTCTTGAAGTTGAACCGTGCTCGAGAATAGGACATGGTTCACGAACATGAAAGAGTCTCGTTGAAGCTTCTTAGCACGAGCTCGAGTCATAGGTCCATCCCCAAGTATGATAGGCGTGTCTAGAGGTGTCTTGGATGGTCCCGCATCAGGTTGCCTAGATGGCTTAGCATCATCCTACAGAAGTATTCTGTGCATGCATAGGGTGGGATTGATTCCCTTAATGTCTACAATCGTCCACCCTAATGCCTCCTTGATCTCCCTCAGAACAGTCACCAATCGTTCTTCCTGATCAACGGTAAGTTTTGTTAGAAATAATGACATGTAAAGTATCATTCTCACCCAGAAAAGCATACTTACGGACCTACTGTGACTAGGGAGTTTTTAACTCAATTTCAGGTGCCTGGATAATATAGGGAAGAAGCTTTTTGCTTGGCACGATCAGCTCAATGCGTTCTCCCATGGCGACTGTCTAATGCTAATAAGCCTCCTGTAGAGTAGATGACGGAGAATAATCTCTAAAAATTTCATCTAAAGGGGCTTGTAGAGCAACCTCTAACTCATCACTACATTCCAAATCAAAGCAATCTTGAGACATAGTATCAATGATATCCATAAAGCACAAATAAGGGTCATCTGATGAGAATTTCATATATCATATATATTGTATTCAACTCTTCTACCATCAAATTCCATAGTAAGTGACCCTGAATAAACATCTATCTTGGTCCTAATAGTTTTTAGGAAAGGACAACCCAAAAGAATAGAGCTTCATTATTGTCAGGACCTATATCAATCATAAAGAAGTCATGAGCGAATATCAAATTGTCTACCATGACTAAGAAATCCTCAACAATCCCTTTTGGGTAAACAGTAGAGCGGTCAGCAAGCTGAATTATTACCCTAGTATCATTCAGAGGTCCTAATCCCAAAGCTTGATAGACATGAGATGGTAAAACGTTAATAGATGTGCCTAAATCTAACATGGCTTTGTCGAATTTAGTCTTACCTATCACACATGGAATTGCAAACATGTCAGGATCACTACTCTTCTCAGGCAAACGCTTTTGAAATACAGCAGTGACATGTTCAATTACCAACCTTTTGCTTACCTTTGATCTTCTGGTTTCTTTTGATAGTGCACTGTTCCTTTAAAAATTTAGCATATCTAGGAATGCTTTTAATTAAATTGAGTAAAGGAATGTTTACCTCACACTTGCTAAATGTTTCGAAGATTTCCTTATCATTCTCATACCTTCGTGTGTCTGATGCGGGACGAACGTCGTTGGCACTTTTGCCCTTCCCCAAGTTAGTAATAATATCGAAACTTAAACAGAAACCAATAGATTAGGCAAATCAATCACTTGATAGACCATATAACTACTAGTATAGCGATGAAGTCCGGTGTCGAACCCACAAGGAGAAATGATTTCCTATTCAATAACTCTAAGCAAAGACTCTTATAGCAAAGCAATGATTCGTAACAAGTAACAAATATGTAAAAGTAACATAATTTATGATCGCAAAGTAAATTGACATCAAAGTAGAAAGAACATTTCACCTGCAATTCTCTGGCAATGGTTGGAATTCATGGTTCTCGGATTGATCTATTAATTATTCATATTCCTAGGTCTACTTGACTAAAGTTGAGAGATCCGCAGAGATTCACTCATCTTATTCAATAAGAAATGCCTATAATGCCTATATGAAATATGCATTATCAAACCCCCCCACACTTAACTCTTGCTTGTCCTCAAGCAACCATAAAGCAAAACATCATCTACGCATCCCACAGGAAATCTTTCATAACTTTACTCATCAAAAATAACATCATCAGTAGTGCAAATATAACCAAACATATAAACGTCATAACATGTATATATGGGATCAAGTTGCTTATATACTCAAAAATCAACCTTACCAAGGATAAAATGTGTATCTTTCACCGTCATGTGTTTAGGCTTTAAGCACACACTCAAATCAATTCCATATACAATCATCAACTCAAATATTGACATTTATATCACACAATCTCCACCGGATACGTCAATGCAAAAATAAGGACATCAAGAGGACTTTCGCTCAATGGAAACCTTCATAGAAGATTCCATTCGGCGGGGTTGTAATAGAGCTTGGTAGAAACATAAGGGAAAGGAATTGTATTTGGTCATGTGGTGCAATAAATTCCGGGAAAATAAGATTTCAAAACTCCTAACATACCACAAACCAACTCAATAACATCAAGCTCACAAATACACAACATCTCTCAACATCATCAAAATACTCCAAAAATCATCACTAATCTCATCAAATCATATCTCATCTCATCATCTTACATATTATGCAATCTCAACACCCAACCAATATAACTCATAACCAACACAAATCCAATTCTTCCTCATCATGTAAAAATAAAATAATGACTCTTTTATTCTTTTTTTTTTCTTTTTTCTTTGTTTTTTTTAGGATTCTTTTTTTTTTCACTTGAGCCACAATACATGAAAATCAAATGCACAAGAATGAGGGACTAAATAAGAACATAACATTGCATCTTCTCAAAATCATAAACCATAATATCACACTTTAACTTTATTCTCCTCAATCTCCAAAATAGATTCTATAACCCACTCAAAATCTCAATTTCCCCGGAATAAGGGGAAGGCTCATCATAGGCTATGAATAATAATTTTGTGGAGCTATCAATAAAAAGGATAAAGGCTCAAATTGGCTTCAAAGCAAGATATAACATAAGATAGACATGGATAAATATGTGGCTAAAAAGTTGCCTCTATCATTTGAACTTATCGAGAAATGAACATGTATATAATCGGCCTTGAAAATAGATAACCATGGAAATACTCAATGGTAAATGCATAGGAAGAGTAAATCACACAAGAAAAGCAAAAGGAATAAAGATGTATCCCTTCTAAGGCCAAAAATATCTCACCGAGACAAATTTTTGTTGAATTTCAAGAATACTCCCAAACTTAGATCATGCATGCTCAATTACATATGCTTAATCATATTTCACATAAAACCATTTTTCAGGATAAGATCAAATCATTCCAGAATTCCATGGGATTTATAAGATCATACCGGTATAAAGTCAAAATAGGACAAACTCAAATTAGATGGAAATCTTTGATAACACAATATGCAAAACAACAAAACAAGACTCACTTTTTTTTCATTTTTTCGACAATTTCCATTTTTTTTTTGACATTTTCTATAACATAAAGAAAATAACGAAAATTCAAACATGAACTGCCCTAACTAATTCAAAAATAAAAATTCAAAAACAGAAATTCAAACATGAACTAACCTAACTAATTCACTTCATTCTCCCCCCCCCCCCCCTACACTTACATGAAAGGAACAATGAAAAATATAAAAATAAAGGGTTTGAAAGAAGGAAATGACTAACCTATTACTGTAAAGGCGGAGTCTAGGGTCCAGACCGCTGATTGATGTCTTGAAGGGCAATCAATATCGCGTTCTGAAGACTCGAGAGCTTCTCCGAAAGACTAGCGAGCTTGTCATCAGTGCTCGTCTCCAAATCAGCAAATTGACGCTCAAGATCATCCAAAGTAACACATATAGGCTCAGCATCATCTCCAGCATGGCCTGACACTATAGCCCAAGTCTCAGCAGGTGTAGCAGCAAACGAGCTCCGACGCCAAGGATTAGACCAAGGTATATGCATTCCCAAAGCATGAGATAGAAATCTTTTATGTATTGAGCATTCAGTACCCAATAATATGAAACGGATGTCCTTATCAGATCGCACATCCAGAGTTGACAGGAACTCACGTACCATATCAGGATAAGTCGGCGCGCTCATCAATATGAAGTTAGCTAGACCTCCTTGATCCAGCAGTAGAGATACTGGACAATGGAGACCAAGCCTCTGCAATGTCTCCAGATGAAAGAATCGCGTCGACTGGTAACTCACATCAGTTAGCTGGAACCAGGGTTCCTTTTCAACTTTAGACAAATAGGTTGGAGCATCCATCTTAGAAGCACGAGACATGATGCAACTTTGAGGAAAAACCGAAGAAAACCACGAAATCGACCAAAAGACGGGCTCGATGTAGGGACAGCGGGCGCCGTGTTTGGGGCGGCGGGCGTCGTGTACTCAAAACCACGAATCTGAGTGAAAACGTTGGAAAACCGACGTCCACTCCTCCAAACTCAAAAATTTCACGAACAACTTGGTTTCAAAGGGTTCTTTGGTGATAGGTAGGGGAATGGTATGGGAAAGGTTGAATTTTGTGGATGTAGGGTAATGGTGGAGAGTGTTTTGGTGGATAGAATCGATTGAAACACAAGGCTTTAGGTATTTGGAATGGATTCCAGTAGACTTTTGGGTTTTGTAGATTTTTTGAGCAGGCTTGGTTGATTCAAAATAGGGAGTAGCAATATATGGTGAGTTGGAAGAAATATCTATCAAAAAAGAAAAATAGAAAATATTAGAGCTAGATAAAATAGAAATAGAAAAGATAGAACCTCTAATCCTATGAAATAAGGAAACTAACCCTAAAAAGAAAAATCTAATCCTAGGATAGATAGAAATAATCTAACCTAAAATAGATAGAAAATAATCTAATCCTAAAACAAAGTAAAAAGGAAATAAATCTAATCCTATAAAGATAAATAAAACTAACCTAAAACGAAAAATACCAAAAATAAGAAAGATAGAAACTTCCCTTCCAAACTTACCAAAATTCAGATTCGTCAGGCGGACAGGGGGCGGCGGGCGCCGTGTCACTGGCGACGGGTGACGTGTCCACGGAGTATGACTCCGCACTCCAAATCAATCAAAACTCGACCCAATACAGGTTTCAACTTACCGTAGCTTTCGTAATTCAGCGACATGATTGATCATACTTTATTGAATTGAAAATTAATTGCAAAATAGAAATAATACTACCTAACTACCTTGGGTTGCCTCCCAAGAAGCGCCTTTGTTTGACGTCTTTGGCTCGACGTGATGCATTTCTTGATCAAGTTATTCCACGAAGATCCCCCACACTTGTCCTTTTCAAGACAAGAGGTGGAACTTTAGGAACTTCTTCAACATATCCATCAATTGCATCAATCGACTCCTTCTTGAAATGAGTTACTTTTGGAGGTTGTCATGCAATTACGTAAATCTCGACATTGTTAGGAATCAATTTCTCATAGGGAATAGCAATAGAATCATTTGAATTAGACACATTGTCATGTGACTTAAACAAATTCTCAATTTTCCTCTTAATGTTATCTTTCCCTAATCCAATTTCATCTTTGTTAGAAAGCTCAGGAGTCAGGATTCATAGATTCAGTTTCAACAGAAGCATCTAACAAACCATTTGATTCATTCTTGTGATTACTTTCATTAGAGTCAAGAACATCTACATAATCATTTGCAGAAGAAACAATAGGCTCAAATATAGAAAACTCAATCTTTCTACCACCAAACTCCATAGTTAGTGAACTTTCAAAACAATCAATCTTAGTCTTAGCCGTTCGCAAGAATGGCATTCCTAAGATAATTGGGGTTTCAGGCGTACCTTGTTCCATGTCTAGAATGAAGAAATCAGTCGGAAATATCAAATCATTCACCTTAAGAAAAACATCATCAACAACTCCTCTAGGCTTAATACGAGAACGATCAACGAGTTGTATAGTAATACCAGTTTCAGACAATGAATTGAGACCCAAAAACAAATACAAGTTATAAGACATAATATTAATTAAAGCACCTAGGTTTAACATAGCTTTGGTGAAGCTAGCATTACCTATTGTACATGGGATAGTAAACATACCTGGATCTCCGCACTTTTCGGGCAATCGTTTCTGAAGTAAAGCAGAAACATTCTCACTTAAATTTACCTTTTCTTGCTTTCACATCCTTTGCTTGCGTTTCATCGTGCATAGTTCTTTCAAGAATTTTGCATAGTGAGGCCCAGTTTTAATCAAATTGAAAAGTGGAATATTTACCTTACAATGAGCAAAGGTGTCATAGAGAATTTGTTCATCTTCCCACTTACGATCAGATCTTAAGGCGTGAGGAAAGGGTGGTGCAGGTCTTGAAACCTAAGAAGACCACTCTTTAGAAGAATTCTTCGGGGATTACACAACGTCAGAAGTCGGATCCGTCACTCGAGGAGGCGGCGGGCGCCGTGGTGAGGGGTGACGGACGTCGTCTCTGCAGTGTCTCTCCAATTCCATCTCTTCCTCCTTATTTCCCAAATCAACTTCTTCCCTAGGCCTCTCTTCAACATTCCTAGTGGGCACATTCACTTGTTTACCTCCTCTAAGGATCATGACGCTAACATTCTAATTCGGATTCACTACCACCTGCGATGGTAACTTCCCCGAATCTTTCGCTTTCAATTCACCAATCTCCTTAGCCATCTAACTCAGCAACTTTTCTTGAACACTCATCTTGTCCAATAACATCCTCAACGTCTCATCTTTATCTTCTTGTTGGTTTCTAGGACGATTCTCAAATTGTCCTCTCTGAAAAGGAACTTGTTGCTGCTGGCCTCTGTTGTTGAATTCACTTTGATAGTTTGAATTGTAGCCCTGATTGTAATTGTTACCAAAGTTGCGGCGAGGTCCATAATCCATAGCATTCACTTCAGCGGTGTCTTCCTGATTCAAGGGACACTTATCATTCGGATGAGTTGGATCTCCACAAACACCACAAGGTCTAGGCTGATGGGGTTGATTCATTTGCATAGCCATCTTGTTCACGATCTCCATAAGCCCATCGATATCATCCTTGTGTCCATCTCTCAACTATCCAACATATGAACTCCTCTAACTCCTTGGTGTCTCCCATATTGTTGCGATGCATTAGCCAACCCTTCAAAAATCTGCATTGCTTCCTGAGTTGTTTTATCCAAAATATCTCCTCTGCTAGTAGCATTGATGAAACTCCTATCGGTGTCAAGCAAGCCTTCATAAAGATACAACACTAGATCATCCTCAAATATACCATGTTCCGGACAACTACCCATAAGGTTCTTGAACCCCTCAACATATTCATAATGACTCTCCGTAGGTGATTGCTCAATACTGGACATGTCCTTTTTAAGTTTGCAGGAAAGCTTTCTTCAATTGCACTCAATTAGTGATGCTTTTTGGGGGTAGGTAGTAAAGCCAATCGCTTGCAGAATCCTTCAAGGTAAAGGAGAACGCTCTCAACATCAATTGGCCATCATTCATGCCTTGGGGTCTAAGTCTATCACACACGCTAAAAAAGGTAGCAAGGTGCTTGTTTGGTTCCTCCCCAGGCAATCCATGAAAGTAGGGGAAAATTGAAGACCAATTCGACTTATACTCAAATCTTGAACCCTCAGGGGAGATCAGGAAGACTAACTGCAAGTGGTTGAGCACTCAAATTAGGTTCCTTTAGGTTTCTCAGGGTCTTTCTTGGCGGATCAACAACACCATCTTCTGGCATCTCCTCGTCTGTGTCAAACACAAGCTTCCTCTTCAACCTAAGAGGTCTTTCAATCTCAGGATCAAAAGACAAAGGCAATGAATTAGAAGATCTAGTTTGAACCATACAAGGACACAAAAGACTCAAAGTAAAGAGTAATTGAAAGAGATAAAGAAAAGCAAACTCCTTTCTTCTCCTCGGCAACAGCGCCAATAAACTTTATGCGGGACGAATGTCGTTGACACTTTCGCCCTTCCCCAAGTTAGTACTAATATACAAACTTAAACACATATCAATAGATTAGGCAAATCATTCACTGATAGACAAATAACTACTAGTATAGCGATGAAGTCCGGGGTCGAACCCACAGGGAGAAGCAATTTCCTATTCAATAACTCTAACCAAAGACTCTTATAGCAAAGCAATGATTTGTAACAAGTAACAAAGATGTAAAAGTAACCAAATTTATGATCACAAAGTAAATTGATATCAAAGTAGAAAAAACATTTCACCTCCGATTCTCTAACAATGATTGGAATTCATGGTTCTCGGATTGATCTATTAATTATTCATATTCCTAGGTCTACTTGACTAAAGTTGAGATATCCACAGAGATTCACTCATCTTATTCAATATCACTAAAGAATAGCATTAAGGAATCAAGTAATCAAGACCAATTGGCACATTGAGTCAACTCAATTAAGACTAATAGGCGCATACCGAACTCAGCCCTAATCAAATCTACACAACATAGATCAATTGAAATCATCCACTACAAAGACAAAGAGACATCACTATCATCAATACCTTTGTTTTCTATCGAGAAAACAACAACGAATTCATAGCTAATATGCAATTCCTAACATGTTGATCAGGCATAAAAAGGAACACAAATATAATAATTAAGCACAAGATGATAACTAAGAACATGAATAATCAAATAGAATCAAATCATCACAATCCAAACAACCATGTCTTCGAATCATATGCGAAACTATAAGTTTAGCAACTCCTAGGCCAATTCTCTCTCTCTCTCTCTCTCTCTCTCTCTCTCTCTCTCTCTCTCTCTCTCTCTCTCTCTCTCTCTCTCTCTCTCTTTCTAATTGTGTTCATAGTCTCACAATATTCCACCTCGCTAACACACAATGAATAGAACTGAAAACAACTAATAAAGACTCCAAAAGTCGGCAAAACCCTAGTAGGAAATATAATAAACTTATAGGAAATAATGTCATCGGATCCAAAACCGCATATCTTGAAAACAGGCCCACAACGGGCGCTGTGCAAAGGGCGGCGAGCGCCTCCTATGCAATGTCTGACGTTCCTCAATTGTCTTCAATAGATTCCAATGTCGTGCTTCCTTTTCCTCTCTAACTCCTCCTTGGCATCCATATGCTCCAAAACATGATTCTTAAGCTTTTCCCAAAGTTCATCCAAGGTCGGGATGTAATTCTGTAGAATGAACACTAAAAACGCGTAAATTCCAAACTCGAATACTTCACAAGCAATATATGAAACTAGACTCAAATCATAGCAAAACCACTACCTAATTACAATAAGAAATACATATAATGCCTATATGAAATACACATTATCAATGTCCTTCAGAGCTTCCGAAAAAGGTGGAACAGGCTTTGAAGTACCCAAAGGCAAAGAGGAGGTAGGTGAGAAATCTCCCGAGGTGACGTCTGGAGCATTGTCGTGGCCGCTGCCTGCATGCAGCGGCCGCTGCTCTAAGCAGTTGGCGTAAGTGTTTTCATCATCCAATATCTCGATTTCCTCATCCACACTCTCTTCATCATCCTTATGTTGTGTGGCAATCAGTTCCTTGCCACTCCTAAGCGTTAATGCGCTGACGTTCTCCTTAGGGTTTGCAATTGTTTGCGATGGAAGCTTCCCTGATTCATTTGCTTCTTTCGCACTTAGCAATTGAATGATTTGACTCATCTGATCACTTTTCAAATTCTTATTCTGCGTCTCCAAGTTCTTTGTGCGTTCAGCCTGATTCATTACGATTTGTATGAGGGCTTGCAGTTGATTATCTTGTTGAGAGTCAAACTGTTATTGTGGCCTTACCTGAGGCCCTCCTTCCTAATTGAAAGGGGCTTTATAATTTCCATAACTATAGCTCTGATGATAGCCTCCATTGTAATTATTATTGTTGAAGTATCTAGGATTACCAAAGTTGCCTTGTCTAGGCCTTTGTGGAGCGAAATTCCCAACTGCATTCAATTCTACGCTAGGCTCTTGCAGAATTGGGCAAATATCCATAGCATGAGTAAATTCGTTGAAGAGTCCATATGCTTTCAGCTGTTGAGGTGTTCTGTCGATTACCAGCTTCCTTATCATCTCTTTCACCTCTGCCATATCGGCCTATAATGCAGCCACTGGGGCATCAATAGCAAGTACACCCCTAGTACGAGTGCTCTTATTGAATTGCCTTGAGCCCTCAAGGAGCTCCTTGAATACCTCCCAAGATGCAGCTGGTGTTTTGTTCATAATGTTTCCTCCATAACAAGAATTCACTGCTATGCACTCTTTATCAGTAAACCCGTTGAATAAGAATAGAACCATATCCTTCTGAGAGAAGCCATGATACGAGCAGCTGGCGCAGAGTTTCTTAAATCGCTCAAAATACTCATGAATAGACTTTGTAGCCTGATGCTCAATACTGCTGCCCTCTTCAAGGCGTTAAACTTAGTTGCAGGAATGTACTTCTCTAGAAAGACGCTCTTCATCTCATCCCAAGTAGCTAAACTCCTAGGGGGTAGATAGAAGAACAACTCATTTGCCTCATCCTTTAGAGAAAAAGGAAAGGCTCTCAGCTTAATCTACCCTTTAGTAACATTCTCTGGTTTTATTTCAACCACCACAATATGAAATTTAGATAGATTCTTGTGGAGATCTTCCCAACTCAACCCCATGGAACTTGGGTAACAGATGAACTACCCCAGATTTCAGCTCAAAGTTCACTCATTCCCCAAGTGTAGGGAATTGGATTGCCAAGGGTTGCTGTGTCATATCAAGAGCGGTAAGCTCCTTCAGAGTAAGATTTGCGTCGTTAGCCATCTCTGCAGTGCCTTCTCCTTAATCAAAAGGTAACTCGTGAAAGCGATCACGAGTTTCTCGCCTTAAGGCATAAAGGGTTTTTTCAATCTCTGAATCAAACGACAACAAAGACAAATTAGTAGCATGTGTATGGACCATATAAGACGGTCTACACCAAAATTAGCCACAAAAACACACAAGAATGAATAAATATTCCCAAGCAACGACATCAAAATTTGACGGGAGGAAAACCTGTCGTTGATCCTGTCAAAATATAACTCAAACTTATAACTAGTATTGCAATAAGCACGAGGTCGATCCCACAGGGAAATTTGATATTCAAGTGTGATTTGGATACCAATCATGTGACCAAAGGGGGTTTTTATGAATGCAAAATTACCGATGAGTTTTAACGGCTTTCCTACTGAGGAATCCAATGGTATCGGTTTTCATAGAATTTTACAAGACAAATTTTCGAATTCTTTCTCCAGGTTTGCTGACCAGTTTATGCAATTTGTTTAATGCATTCATTCTGTGTTATCGATTTTGAGATTTTTTGATTACTTGCACATCTTTTTCACATTGTGTGCAATCTTTCGTTTATGTGATCTCGAATTAGCGAGATGGTTTGTAGCTGCAGATCAAATTTGGAATTCGAGAAACCTCCCCGCGGACTGCGAATTTGTAATCTAACTTGTGTCAATCATGAGAGCTCGTGTGTTGTAGTGTTTTCCAGTTGAATTGATTTTTGGGGTAAAGGAGGTAGAGCTAGCGATCTGGAAAGGCTGGGATCATAAAATTCCAAAAATGGATTTAGTATTAGGGTGACTTCATGACCAGAAACTTGACAATGCATATTGTGATTCAGAATTTGCAATTGTTGAACATGGTTAATCACATTACAATTGTAATTAGATTATGTGGATTTATTCATTAAAAAAGATATTAGTTTGATCTTGTTTCCCTTTCTGATAAAAGCCTTTCACAAGGTTTGTGTATGATGCCTTCCATTGTGTTAACTATGTTTGAAACGGTTCTTAATTGGTCTGAAGCGGATTAACTAGGTACATCCCTTCAGCTACTGAGACGCTGCGATAAAAGGCCAGAAAGCTCAAAAGTAGTCCTGCTGGATGGTGTAAAGCTTATGACATTTCTTCTTTTATGTTTTCTTAGTTGTTGTGTTTTTTTTTTCATAAAATGTCCTTTTTAATGTGATATTAATTGGATTCTATGATGTGATAGGATGGAGCAACCTATCATTGAGTATTTGTGAGCATATTGCATGATATCTATAAGAAAGAAACAGTTGAATGTGTCCTTGCTTTGGTTGATGACTTGCTTAATGGTAGCAGTGATGCTTTCAAGCCTTGTGTTGTGTCATCAAATTTTATTTTATTTTATTTTTGTTTATTTAGGTTTGAAATAAGTTGATATATGTTAATGTTTTGTTGTATTTTTTTGGCTTTGGCAGCAAACACCAGAAGAGCAAGACTATTTCATGATAAATCACTTGCTACATAAGATTTATATGAACCTTTCTAAAGGTAAATGTCTCATTAACAATAGTGAGAGCATCCTTGTGTTTACCCATCCCTATTTAATGCCCTTATGTTTATCTTTGTTGGGATGAGGTTATAATTTATAGCTTTGTAAGCACTTCCAGATACCGTGTTTATCATTTGTTAGGTTCATCTTTAGCGTTAGAGACTTGGTGACATGTTTTTCAATTTTTTAAAAGTTGGTACTTTTTTTTGTGTGTGTTTGTGTGGAAGGACATCTCTAATTTATTTGTTGACAGCCAAGCCAAGTATGATTCCAACGTGCTGTAATTGTAAATACTAAATACTGAAAAACTTTTTATTTTTATTGAGATTATAAGAATAAATTGAGAATGAATACAGTAGTGCAATTTTGAATTTTCGATGATTAAAGTTGGGTTGACTTCTTCCTTTTTCCTTCAACTTGATAAGTAAACTGATTACTGATACAACTCTCTCCATTTTAGGTTGCTTTGGAAGGGCAACTGGTTCATACAAGAAAACAGTTGTATGATCTTTTCCCTGATTGTAAGGTAGCCTTAGCCTATTTACTTTTACATTGTTGTCTGGAGTTGTCCGACGTTAGAATACCATTATAATGCACTTCAGTGATAGATAGACTCAGGGACTAATACTTGTAAGTTTCGATCCTTATAGTGCTAGACCAAAAATTTATCAGGGTGCGACTGCAAATAGAGAAGCTTCGGATTCAAAAAGCGAATTCACTACTCTTGATGATGTCTTGAAAGGTTTAGTTGAGTGGTTTTGTGTGCAGGTTAGTACAATGTACTCTTCTTTGTTTCTCTAGGCTTTTTTGGTTGTTATTTTCGAAATGAAGTAAGACGTTTCATTTTTTTTGTTTTTGTTTTTATTTTAATATATAGAAGGATGCTAATTAAGTAATTAAATATACACTTTATTTCTCATATGGTCTCTAACTGTGATTCCCTCCTTTTTCACCATTTTCTATTTTAGACCCATTAATGCAAAGGTTCTTGCTACAGTATTCTTGTTATTGATACATGTTCTTGGGATAAATTTTATTCCACGTATTTAAGGGGCTGCTACAAGGCATTTGGTACCCTTGGTTTGCAAAATATTGTTCTCACTTGAAATTATTTTATGTGCAGTCATTTGGAATTCAATCGATCTCAATTCAATCGAGCTCATTTGTAGGCCGTGTCACAAAAGTGTATGTGAGTGGCCATGTAGTAGGTGAAGGTCGGTGTAATTACGAACTTTGATGTATTATAATTTGGCATGGGTAAAAATGTATAGCAGGTGAAGTTGAGTTTGGTGTGGTGTGGTATGGTGTACTGGTGTGAGTGAATGCCTCCAATAGGGATCAAAGAGTGTGTGGGCTTGTCTGGGAGTTGGTTTAGGGCGGTGTATATTGAAGATATATTACCTGGAAGTTAATCTATTTTGTGATTTTTTTACCCTTTTTATCATTTCATTTTAATTTCCCCAGCATATTGAAAGGTTAAGTACCCACGTGGGTTACAACTAGTCTCTATATCTATACTACTATAAATGTGTGGAGAGAATTAAATCTGGACCATAGATGTTATAATTATCCACGGCTCATATTCTTCCTCTGTTCACCCTATCGTTCTTCAGGCCACCTCCTGCTTAGCTTCTTCAGGCCATCTCCTACTCCGTCTATTGCTCTCCCTCGTGGCCTGCCTTTCTCATTCGGATACTTCACCGCCGCCTACTGTTGTAGGAGGAAATCGAGTTTAAAATATAATAAAATAGATCAAACCAGATTTAGGCCCACGCAAATAATTACAAGACCTCATCCTGATGTAGCGGCGGGAAGTCAGGATCGATCCTCGAGGAAGCACGTCAGCGGATCTCAGGTAGCGGCAAATCTTACAGACAGAAACAACAGAGAAAAGCAGAAAAGAAAGCAAAGACAGCAAACTTGGTCGATATTGAGTGTTGTTAATCGATATTGAGTAGGAAAATCGACCACAATGACTCAATATTGACCCAAAAAAGAAACAGAACACAAGTGCAGAACATTGGTCGATATCGACTAAAGCAACTCGATATCGACTAAAAAAAATCGACAGAAGACAACTCAATATTGACTGCAGAAACTTGAAAACTCGAAAGTTTATGAAATAAATCAATGAACTAAAATACTTCCAAGATCGGGGATTCAATACCACAACGATAACCATGCAAAATAACACATAAATGCATAAAAGATCGTGCTTTTCATCAAATAACTTTCGTTATTAACAAATAGGAATATAGAGGCTTTCGCATAAACCTTAATTGTTACTAACCCTTTTCACATAATTAATCCAAGTTGTATTAAGATCACTTTCGCTTCAATAACACAAACAAGGATCACCTTCAACTTTCGCAAAAGAATCATGCTTTCAGGGATAGAAGACGAATTGCATAAAAAGATCGTACCTTTACCACATCACCTTACATGGCTACCGTCGGGCTCACCCCGGCCCTAGAAGTGGGTGGACTACTCGCTCTTCATCGCAATCGCAGACATCATTGATGGAAAAGAAGCAACTTGCATTAAACTTAACCAAAGCTTACAACCGATTGAAGCCAATTTCGCTCTCGCTTCACAACTCCACTCGGCCACAAACTCTCTCTCTCTCTCTCTCTCTCTCTCTCTCTCTCTCTCTCTCTCTCTCTCTCTCTCTCTCTCTCTCTACTTGTAACTACTTGTGTATCTCTGAAATTGAATGAATAAAACTCAGCCCTAAGGCTTTATTTATAGCCTTCATTCCCCGCTAATCCAGGAAAGAAAACTATATCTATATCTAATTCTATCTATCTTATAACATAAAGATAAAACATGGAAATAAATAAATCAATCAAATAGAACTATATCTAATTGTGGATAAATCCTCCTTGGACTTTGATAGATCTTGATAGAATTTGCTCTCGAAAATATCTCCATCGGATTCGGGATAGAAACTTAACAGGAGGTCGGTTAAGCTCGGAATCCACCTCTGTGGGTCCAGTCGATAATGACTAGCATGACTCGATATCGACCTGGTATTTTCCGTCTTCAGCTTCACACACTCAATATCGGCTCTCGGGTCAAAATCGAATTGGGTGTTACTCGATATCGAGTTAGGGTACTTGATATCGACTTGCTCCTTTCTTTGCTCAGCTTCTTGACTCGATTCTGGGGTGTTGACTCGATATGGGGCACTCGATATCGACTTGGTTAAGTCGATATCGACCACTGTTCTTCAGCCTTGTCGATTCTGGCCAACTCTGGGTCGATTTGGAGAATTTCGACCTAAATCTGGTCGATATTGAGTGTGCTTGGTCGATATCGACCAGTCTTCTCAGCATCCTGCTCTGTTCTTGAAACGCACTTTTCCGAGTCCTTGTTCATTGGATTGACGCATATGAGCATGCGTTGGAAAGCGCTTTCCGAGGGCTACAACTCTCATGAAGACTTCAAAACTTGGTTCGAAATGATGAATGGTGAAAAACGGGCTTTTCTCCAGCTGCACCATCCTTAGCTTCTTCATAACTTTCCTTTAAGCTTCAAAGTGCGTCCGATTTCTGCGAAATATAACAAAAACTTGTGTAGACCTCCATAATTGGCAAATAAGTGTAAAATACACAGATTCTGTATTATTTTAACCCAAATGTATGAAATGCATGCAGAAATCGATATAAAAGGAAGTGTAAAACATGGCAATTTAGGCTCACAACACCTACCGACCGTCTTCTTCTACAGAACGCCTTATCCGCCTTGCTCGTTTGCTCGCGACTTCAGTGTCAAAGAGGTACAACCTACATAATTTCTACTTGTTTTCGGTTTGTTTATTTCTAAATTAGGGTTTCTTCATAGAATCTCTCTTCTTGTTTGTTGTTGTTATTTTGCTTTCGAGTTAAGGGGATTTTGCGCAGCTGTTTATCTCTAGTTCTCTCCGACCTCAGCTCTAATTCAGAATTAGGTAACCATCTTCTATTTTTCTTCAACTGGTCGTTGTCCTTCTCCCATGTTACATATGATCGGTTAGTTTGATTTTGGCATCCGGGTTGGGATTTGTGGTTGGATTAATTTCAATTGATGTTTCAACCCTCTCCAGTTTCTTATTCAAGAATCTTTGTTTTTTTTCCTGAATTTGAAATTGAAAGGAATTTAGGTTTGGGATTGATCTATCATGGTAGTATCTAATTTAGGTTACCAAACTGATATTTCAGGGTTAGAGATGGACATATTCGATTTCATTTGTGAGATGTTAGAGATTTGATATCCGCCTACAAGGTGTTCGATTAAATGCTCGATAGGGTGACTTGTGAGATCTTGAAATTCAGGGCTATGGCCTTCAAATGGAGAATCAAGGCCTTTAGGTTTGGGATTGATCAATCATGGTAATATCTAATTTAGGTTACAAAACTGATATTTTATAGTTAGAGATGGGCAGATTCGATTTTGTTTGTGAGATGTTAGAGATTTTATATCCGCCTACAAGGTGTTCGATTAAATGCAGGATAGTTTTGAAATCTTGAAATTCAGGGTTATGGCCTTCAAATGGAGAATCAAGGCCTTTAAATTGATGATAAATAACTTTAAATTGAGGATTGGGTTCTGAAATTCAGGGATATGGTCTTCAACCTATTCTGTTTGTTCCTCTTGGCTGCTGCATTCTCTTAATTCGGCCTCATATTCTTCAACCTGTTCTGCTGCATTCTCTTAATTCGACCTCGTGGCTACTGCATTCTCTTAATTCACATACTAGGATGATTTCTGTTTCGTTTGTATCGTTATAAAACTTAAGGAAGATTTTTGCAAGAGTAGTCAGTTTGTGCTTTTACTAATGATTAAATCTTCCATGTATACTAACTATGCCTTCTGATTTTCCATTTTGGCAGGCGAGTGTGTGGATAGAGATATTTAGTTATGTTGGTAATTACTTTTGGACCCATTACTTCTTCAGTGTATTGGGAGCATCATACACCTTCCCATCATGGAGGATGAATGATGTAAGCAACTACGAGTAGCTCATTATCTCGTATAAATGTTTAGGTTACTTAATTGTCTAATGGGATTTCAGTGGTATTTACTTCTCCCCGTAATTACTATAGGTACCACACACGACTTTCACGCTGGCGGTATCGTGATGTGGGTTGGTAAGATGAGACCTCTTAGCAAAAGGATATGAAACTTTTTTAAAGACTATTAGTGATTTTTATTTGGTTTTATCATGTGACTTGAGCAAGCTTGTTTGATTGAATGCAAGTTTTTTTCAGTACTTGGATGATCATGTTGAATTTTCCAGAAAGTTGGGCTACAGGTGAATCATTTTGAAGATAAGGAAATTGAGATACTTGTTAAAATTACCATAGCTTTAAGTAGTTTTAAACTATTAAAGTCTAAAGAACATGTTTCCCAATGAATATTTATGAATATGTTTTATTGATTAATTCCGGTGGTTCACATTCCCATTTTCACTTCTAATAATTTTGTGTTAAGTGTTTACGCTGATAGCTGATCTTCTTAGTCCAATTAAAAATGTCCAGCATTTTCTTTTCCAATCCTAATATTTGAGCAACTTGAAAATTTTGTTGCTTGTTGATGATTTCTTTTAGACATCCTAATTCATAAAGATTATTATGTATTTTAAAAAAGAATCAAGAATACTAATGTGTTGATGATAATATTGAACATGGGCACATTTGTTATTCCTGTCTGTAATTTCTTGTGGATTGTGGCTTTGAGTTACAATTTTTTTCAATTCTTTAGAGATGCTAAGAAGATAAGGAAACCAAAGCCCTGGAAGCATTCGGAGCCCATAACAAAGGAACAACTCAAACAGATGCATGAAGAGTTTTGGGACACTGCTACTCTGTTAGTCTCTTCTCACTTAGAATCTTTACTTCACATACACAATTTTTTTCATCCTTCACAATATTTGTCAATTACCTTATCAGTTGTATTCTAATGCTTCTGAAAGCTGGATCATATTCCCCAATAATAAACAGTTAAGCACTGAGAGCTGGAAATTTAGGAACCTTCTGCCCTCACTGTGGCCAAAGAGGCGAGAAAGAAAGATTAGATATGTAACATAAAAACAACGTTCTTATGTTATGTGCATTATTCCAGGCCCATTACATAAAATAGAAGTTCTATGTTTTTTTCCACCCTTTTCTAAACCCCTCTTTTTATCTAAGCTATTGATCAAGTGGTTCCTCTTTTCGGGACTTTGAATCATTCTAACCAAAAATTGTATGGTTTAAATGCATAAGTTGTTAGGAACCTTTTACAGATTGGTTGAAATTGAAGCCGTTTAGGTTTCTTTGCTAAAAAATGACAGGGAAGATGTGTTATTTAGAGCATTACACATTCTGAGGATTATGCATGGATGCAGATATAAATATATGATGGTAGAGTTCAGTTGTCCCATTTCTCTGTTGAAACGTATGTACAAGATGGTTGGATGTCCCTTGTAGTACCAACAAATATCCAGATGCTGTCGGTGGTATTATAGGGCTTGCTGTTTTTCTTCAAAATTTATTATAGGCAGAGCTGTGCATGCATTTTTGTGTTTGGAGACTTAGTTTGTCAGATATTGATTGTAAAATGTAAGCATTGTTCTTGTGTTATAATCTGATGTCCCTTGTTCCTTTCTGAACAATGTTTCCAATTATCGTTGGTTGTTAACCAACTTGGGAGGCCAGTATGAGAAATGGTTGCTTCGAGGTATGATATGCTCTTCTGATCTATTTGCCCTAATATACAGAGATATGGGATGCTCTTGGAGTAGCAGCTGATGTGGACTTATCCCTTGCTGAGGTGATCATTGACAGTGCTGGTGTGATTGTTCAAAACCCCGACCTTACAATCTGCTATGATGAGAGAGGTACTCCATCCCTGTTTGCATTTAAACTATAACACAAACATTTGCATCTGACAAAAAATGCATCTCTGCAGGCTCAAAATATAAACTGCCCAAATACGTTTTGTGCGAAAGGAGGTAGCTCAGAGGTGAGGCCTCACTGTTGTCTCCCCTGAACTCGGTCATGCTTTGTTGTCTGTTTCATAGGCAACAATCAGGTTTGCTGAAGGTGGATTGAGTGAGATTTCTGATGTTTTTATAGCCTATGATGTTTCCTTCTTCTTTTTTTGGTCACAGAAACAAAGTTGTTGTCCATTGAATCATGGATATTTTAGTTTCTTTGATACTTGACTGTTGTATCATGACATGAATTTCAAGTGAAAAATCACAATGAATGTATATATTGAGTATTCTTGTACACACAGGAATTTAAAGAGGGAAATATTCGAGCAACGGAAATTGTTGACAGATTTTTTTTTTCTATATACCGAAAGCAATATTCCGATCATTACTACTTTGTCCCCTTTGTTCTCACAATTGGCGCGTGCGTAGCACGCCCACTTACCTGGACCGGTTGCATATATGGTTGCAAGAACGATGCATAAAGATTTGTTTTTTTTGCCATGCATCACTAGAATTCTTACATTAAGATTGATCACATCCTGTAAGTTATGCTATGAAGCTTAATTATTACTTTTTGCTTTATGATATTTGAACTAATCCCTTAGATTATTCAAATATTTGTATACCATGCGGAATTTGTAAAAATTCGTAGGCACCATGCGGAATTTCCCATTAAAAAAAAGGGTCGGGTAAAAGTAATGGTTTATAAGGATAGAGTGAAACCTTATATCATATATACTGCGCATTGCTATGAAATTCTTACACAGGCTTTGGTAAATTGTTTGGCAGGACGGCATGATAGTATTTACTATAAAGTTGTTCTCCCTCTTCATTTTGTTTATGGAATTCCCCAGGTTGGTTTGACAACAGGTATGTTTTTGGCTTTTGTTTCATTTGTTTTCTAATTTCGCCTTTTCTTTTCTTTCATACACGTTTAATTCCAGGTTTGATTAAAGGTCCCCAGATCCAAGATGGGTAGGTTTATTAGAAGAGTAAGGTATTTCACTAATTAGGGCTGTTAATTCTACATACTTCCATTTTCTCCATCTCTTGAACCTTGTTTTGGGTTCATTTTTTCTTTTCTTTTGCACAATGTTGTGGTCTTATAGCTATAACTGGTCTATAGCCCTAAATGGAATTTACTAATGGCTGATGCATGAATGTTTTGATGCTATAAGGTGGCTGGATAGAAACCTAATATGCATTTGCTCCAAATTTGGTGAATATTGGAAAGATGATCCATCATCCTTCGCATTAAACCCTTATTTTTCATTATTTTCACAGTTTGTTTAATCTAAGGCGATCACAGTTTGTACAGGGGATGTATCTTGGAAACCTAATACATGCATATGTTGTTTATCTTTATATAATTTTGTAATCAGTGTCTTAGTTTAAATTGTTTTTTTAACAGGTTTTTAACAACAGTCCTAATGAGACTGCTTACTTTCGGATGTCCTTGAATCGAGAGAGCATTACTAATGCAGCTGTAATGATTCAGCCATCAGTTATAGCTTATTCATTCAACTCTCCACCTACTCCAGTTTTTATTGGATGTGGCTTCTATTGCAGCTGATCGTATACTCTTGGTGGATTCATATTTTAGTGTAGTTATGTTCCATGGAATGACAATAGCTCAATGGCGAAACATGGGATACAAGAATGACCCTAACCATGAGGTGCATATTTGTTCCTTCACTCCACTTTTCTGTTGTCATATTCTTCCAGTTTCCATCGGATTAATCATACCCGGAATACTTTTGAACCTCCATAAGCTTTTATTCGATCATCCATAGATTCACTTTTATCTCTATTGTAGCATCATTAAGCAAGTTGGTGCTAACTTTAACCCTTGATGTGCTTCTCATACAGTTTCATAGGGTGCAAAAATATAAAGCAAAATTTGCCTTAACAACTAACTCATATCCATCTTGAAGTATCTTATATCCATTTTGAGAGAGAATGAATGCTTATTTATGATTGAACTACATTAGAAATTTTCAAAATCCTACAGTAGGTTAATACTCTTAATATTTTTTTTATTGCTAATTCTTGTTTTGTATTTGTATTTCGTTTATTTGTGAAGAGTTTTCGCATTTTGATCGGGTTGGGGATTCGGAAGAAGAGAGAGTTTCATTGTAGGGTGATAGAGGCGGAGACTGAACCTGAAAGGAATGGGGATGAGGTACTTGATTCATTTGTTCTAAGGCCTCTTTTCTGCTTGTGTTAGTGATTTAGGTGTTTCTGTTTAGTTTTATTAGTGGAAAAGATTGATTCATTTGTTCTAAGGCCTCTTTTCTTAGTTCTGTTGATTTACTTAGCCGTGAAATCCTTTCCGACCTTCAGTTCAACTAATTGGCTTAGAACGATTACCACCACCTTCTTATATTCCTTCAGATTGGTGTAATTCAATCTGAATGAAATCGGTTCCGTGCTAAACTGACTCTTAGATGATCGAGAGTGACTCTTAGAGGATAGCAATCTCCATCTGATCCTGTAGGAAAGCAAATGCTCAAAGTAAGAGATCTAGAAAGATAATGAGAATGGATTATCTACAAGGAAAGGGTATGCTTAACCCTACTATCTAAATGTTTACAATTCTTTAGGGGTTGAGGCCACCTTCGAATCCGTAAATATTTATGAGCATCCTAGGTTCAGATTCTGTGTGTAGAAGTGAGGGCAACCATGCCTACATGCTTCAAGGGATTTTTTCATTTAATATGTCATTTGGTAACACTTCTACCCCAGGGCTACTGCTGTACTTTGATAAAAGTAAGATGACTAAACCTGATCAGAGACAACCATGCCTACATGCTTCAAGGGATTTTTTCATTTAATATGTCATTTGGGTGATTGTGACTAAAGGATTAATAGATAATAGGAAAAAGGAGTGATTCTTGAATCTTGATATTTTGTCAATTCCTGCTCACTATGAACTGTTTTTCCATCTGTCTAACCGAAACTCTTTTTTCATGTTTTTTGTTTTAAATTGATCATTGGGGTAACTGGCATCATTGGGGTAAGACTTAAACCACCTACAGAATATATGAGGCCCAATGACTATTATGATGACTATTATGGGAGTTTAGTTTTTCATTGGTGTATCATTTCCTTCTGTGTCTCTTACAAAGTATGGTCTCCACTCGGTCCATTATGTCTTCACCCTACAATAATCAATGCCTTTTGGAAGATCAGCTCACCCTACAATAAATTTGGTATGGTCATCTGTTGGTTTATCCTTGCTTTCCAATTATGTGGGTTTTAGTCCTGTCTCGTTTCTAAATTTTCTTAAGCTGGTTTTATTGAAACATGGATAATTATCAATTTGATATGATAGTAAAAAAAAACATACTATAAATGAAAAGATGCATACCAACAGTGAGTTTCAATGGCCTCGATATGTCTGAGAACAAACCACAATCAATAAGTAACATGTGGCCAAGAACCAAATCAGGTCCAAGAAAAGAAAAGAAGGGAACATGAGGATAAGGCGCGATCTCCGCACAGTGGTTATAAGGAACTGTGAACGTCATGGGGGAATTGTATTTATGGTTAACCTTCCAAATCTTGTTGTATCCCCATTCGCAAGGCAACTTCCTATGGAGCCAGTAATGGGTGTAGTCTTCGACCATGACGTAGACAACCAGCATTTTAAATAGAGAATATTATATGTGAATTATATTCTTATTGTTTACATAATTATGATATCTTTGTTGTTGTATCGAATGGGTTGTGACTTGTGAACATATAGCTTTATTCAAATGTATATCTTTTCGCAATTTAATCAATATACAAGATTACAAGATTTGCTAGAGTACACCAGCGCCGTGCAAAGCACGGCCTCAATACCTCTATACTACTCCCTCCGTCCAACAATACATTGCCTTTTAGCATTTTGCACAAGTTTTAATAAAACACCTTACTTTTAAAAAAACATCATCATTGCACTAACTTTTTCATAAATTTTATTATTTTTTAACACCCACTACACATTTTAACCAATCAAATTATTTTAAAAAGTCAACAACACACAAACCAATACAAATCATTACAACTTTTTACCTAGAAAACCTAAAAGACCATCTATTATTGGACAAAAATTTACATCTAAAAGTCCATGTATTGTTGGACGGAGGGAGTATATAAAAAGGGTGAGTTCGCTTATGAACAGTGTATAAATACATATTTTATTCACAATGGGCTTAAATCAATTACAGTAGCTCATACTAATATTTGGGCTTGGGCTTTCAAAACAAAGTGGACCAATTTACTCATTTCTTCCTTCTTCCAAAATGAGACCCATCATTGCTCACCGCCCTTTAAAGTCGGAATATGGTCAAAAGTAGAGTTACCGTTTTGCCCTTGACCTTTGCCATTGTGCAGCTACAATCACAAAATTGCCATCGCCTCTGCTTCTCCAAATTATCACCGTCTCTTTCACCTTGCCTCTCTGCCTTTGATTCCATCTTCCCTATGTCTCTGGCAGATTCATCTCTCTCGGCACCGCTCCCCGCCCCCCACTCCGACGTTTTTGGCTCCTCTCCGGCGTGGGGGCGACGGCGACTCCGCTCGGCTCCTCCTCCACGGCTGACGACTGCTGCTGACTCCTGAGTCCTCTTCCCACTGACTTCCTCTTCCTCTCCTGGCTTCCAGTTCTGATCCCCGGCGTTTGACGCGTTTCAAATTCGGTGCCTATCCAGAAGATTCACATGGTTCTTAATGTCCCTCCTTTCGCCTCCTTCTGCTTTTGCCTTTCCGCAACCCCCTCAAGTAACGCCAACGTCTTCTTTTCTGGTTTCATTGTCTTTGAGGGCATTAGCAATTAACACTCTCATTGCAGTTTCTTAACTTAATATCGATTTACAAAGGAGGAAGAAACCTATATCTATGGGTTGAAGAAGGAATTTTGACTTGCTATTATCTCAATTTTGGGATTTAGGATAAAATTGTGAACCCTAAAACTTTAATTTTGTGCTTTTGATGATAAAAAAAAATTATACGTTCCCTTAATTACCTACTAAATTGATGACAAAATTAAGAAGTGAAATTCAATTACTTTTGAATTGCAGTTTGATAAATTGAGAGGGTTGTGCTGCATTTGTTATGTTTTATATGAAGTTTTTTGAATAAATTTTTTTGAAGTTTAAGATTAAGAAATGTAATTTCTCAATGTGCTCGATGAAATGCCTGTAAGGTGCTCAACTGCTCACTGATATAGGTTACTGGTTTTCTTTATTTAAAGACACATTCACTTGTGGGATGAAGATCAAAGTTCATTTATAGATAAAAATGTATTGCAGATTGACATGGATTCCATTTGAGGAAATCAGCAATGACTTCTAAAGAGGACCAAACAACACTTACAATATGCAAAGAGGTAACTTACTAAGTTGGGGCAATGTGGTGCTTGACAAAAACGTTTTTACACCAGCTTTTTGTTAAAATACACTTTTCAAGATGATTGCCTTGTTTGTTGGATATGATAGTGACAACAGTGCAGGTTTGATGCTTAACAGTTTCACTATCGTAACAAGTATTTCCTCGATCAATTGTGAAGTTTCAAGCATCGTCAATCGTAAGTGTTTGTGTTGAACTTCAACAATTTATCTTTTAGTGAACACCTCCATCTAATATGTGTTTTAAGATTTTAAATCCTAATTTTACGAATTTTCTAGATTATATGTTGCTTTGTGGTGGCAAAAAAAATATATTTCCTTTATGTTATGCACTTTCATGAGTTCTCAAGTCAGTGTTGAATAATAGACATTTAATCTGAATGGATTTAGTATGGAGTAAATACCAATTTCAAAACATAGATTCACTATAAATCAAGGGCATTCAGTGAGTCTGGGATGAAGTTTGTGATCTTTTTTTTTTTTTTTTTTTTTTTTTTTTTTTGAAGTTTGTGATCTTAATTTGCTTGCTAGGGACAAATCTTAGTAAGTGAAATTGTTTTCAGTTGGGAAACCAAATGGCTGCACACACAAATAAATGATATATGATCCTAATTAATGATTCAATCAAAAGTCCCTTTAAATCTCAGTTCAGTCCCCATTTTGTTGGGATCAGATCAAAAGTTATGTGCTCATTACCTAATGTTCGATACCATATCCTGCTTTTGTTTACTCTAGAAATGCTGGTTTTTTGTTTACCTGTTTATCTAAATCAGCCATTTTTTTAAATCTTAAACAACTGTTTTTTAAGTTAATTTTGTCATTTCATCTTAGATTAGCTAGATTAGTTTGAACATTGAACATATTTCTAAAGTCTTTCTCCCAGTAACTGTAAAAATGAAGGATAAATTCATTAATTTTTTAACTCTCTACTTATCCAACCATTAAACAGTAAAAGTCAACTTAATTGACTTGAATAGCTTCCAGTTATCTTCCTCGCAGCTTATTGCTTTGTTGTAAAGTATGTTTGATTAGAGTAGATATATGTAATTTATCTAAATGAAGCTGAAGAGTGCTTGATTTAAACATCAATCCACTCACTATGCCTAAGCTTCGAGGGGAGGATCTTAAGCTTCATGTATTTTTGTAATTTTATAAAAAAAAAAAAAGCAAACTAAAGAGGAGAGATTAGTATGTTTACAAATTGGAGGAGGTAGTCAAGTACAAATTGAAGCCTAGAGGCAGTATACCAAAGTTGAAGATGATAATGAATTTGCTGATTTAAACTAATGAAGATTTTTTGGTCAATTGATTTGCTTCCAATTTTTTTTATCTTTTTAATCGCTCTTTAATTATTTACATAAACTTAGGGTACTATTATACTTTGTATATATCCATTATCTGCCGTGACTAATTGGTAATTAAATTGGAGTCCATGTGAGTTGATTGGTTGTGAATCCGAATTAGAAAACTTGATTGGATCTTACATATTGGTACTGTTACAGATTGATTTAATATGTAAGCAGCAGGTTCATGCTAATTTGCTGCTGAGATTTGGGCCTTTTAATGTCTTATAGTTCCTGGATATATTAACACTGGATTTAACACTAACAAGACGAGTGTTTTCTTCGACATCTTTGAGACATCTCATTGAAGATAATGTTAGGGGAGCAATGATAGAACTATGTTTCTCAACTTCTGCACCATTCGTTGGACTACATCTTTAGGGAAGTCAACTAGGTAGTGGATCGGGTGGCTAGTGATCATGCACATTTAGGTAGTGTTAATATAGGCATTTAGATGTGTTTAAGTAGGGTAAAATGCATAAGTTTAGAGTAGTTTTCCTGTTTTCATCATGTTTCGATTAGAGTCGGAATCTACAATTTTTGTGCATGATTTCAGGTGATTGCAAAGAGGTGGAGCTAAGCTCGAGCCAATGCTCAAAGATTTGACGAAAATAGAAGAGCACGAGAGCCGAGGAGAGGAGCTAAACATGTAAAGGATTGGAGCTGTCCAAGCTGGCGACGCTGCAATAAAACGGGTCGTTTGAAGGCTGTATTTATTGGATCGGGGCGTACTTATACTTGTTGGAAAGAGGATTCGAAGACCTACAACTTTCATGCTTACGACTTTTAGAAATTTGGCCTTGAAAACAGCGAAATCTGGACGTCAAGATTGCTGCAGAAAAATAACTCGGGTGTGCCATATAAAAACTCGGCCGAGTTTGTTAGTGCACCCGAGTTTGTTGTGCCGAGTGCAAGAAACAGTGTAACAGCTGTTACTTTATTTTTAATCTTAATTTCAATTAGTGTAGGACATGAAACGTTGGAGGGCTTGTTTTGTTTTGGGGATCGAACGAGCAGGAGACGGGGGCAACCATTGGAGACTTTAGTTTTGTGATTTCTTTTCAACCGTGAACCACTAAACCTCTTTGCTTGGGGAAATTAATCGAAGCTTCAGGTTTTCTATTTCATTGTGAGATTTCTGTTCTTAATACTCCTCTTTGAATAGTATCAATTCTTTGCGCTGATTGTTTAGGGTTTTCGTGAATTTCCATTAGCCTGATCAACTGATGCCTTTTCATGATAATCTATAGCTAGATATAGATAATTACTGGTTGAGTTATCTATATCTTTGGGTAGCAAAGTATAAATCTCTGAAACTGGTTGATTTAGGGATTTGTATAAAGAATTGATTTGCAATTAATGCAATAACTGGTTGTGCGTGTCGATTGTCTTTGTTGATTTCCTTTAAGCTTAATCGATTATTGAATTGAATCTTGATAGTTTCAAGATTGTTTGATAATTTAAGTTTTCAGGGTCTGGTTGTCCTATTAACTAGATAAAAAAGGAATTGGATTCAAAAGACCTAGTCTTTCCACAACAAAGTATTCAAGAGGAAGTTATCTTTTCGATATCAATGATCAATGAACAAACCTGATTGCTGAGATTGATTGACCTGAGCTATTCTCTCATATTCATCCATTTAATCTGTTTTACTTTATTAATTTTCTTACTTGTGCATTGTTAGTTAGTTCAAACCATCAAATCCCCCTCCCCTTTGTTTCTTGCTCTTGTTGACGCATTCTGACTTGCATACGAATCATTGACTCTCTGTGGGATCGACCCGTACTTGCCAAACTACATTAGTTAGGCTAGTCGGATTTATTTGATAGGATTTAAGGCGACTAAAAATCCTCTGTCAAATTTGGCGCCGTTGCCGGGGAGTCAAGTTGTTATTTGTGTGTTTGTCTTGTGTGTTAATTTAGCTACTAACTTTTGTTGTGAACCTATCTTACGGTTCACAATACACATGCTACTAACAGTTTAACATGTTGAGATTATCACAGTTCGAAGGTGAAAACTTTCACCTATATCTCACTAGGTTGCAGAGGTGTGTGGACATCCGCAATGTGCGGGGTTTTCACGATAGTTTGCGAGATATGGTTGTCTGCGTTGTAGAGGGAATGACTGCTGAGACAAAGACGCGTGCTATTTACATGAGCGGTGGAAGTCTAGCAAGGTTAGGTTTGGCGGGAATTTGGGATCTTATCTGCTACATGGGTCATCAGACCTTGCAGGAAGTGTCATTTGCCCAAGAACCTCAACCAATGGATTACTTTGACGCACCTTTGGAGGAGCTATTCAAGGCCTGCTACGAGGAGAATGAGCAACTGTGTCAGCAGATCGTTGAACTAGATGAACGAGTGCACCGAATGGTCCAAGTGGAGAATGATAGTCTAGCATGTGAAGCGAGTGAACTACCGTCTAAACCGGTGGTTAACCCGATAGAGAGCCTCACCATGAATACCCGAGGTTAACCCGATAGGGAGTGGCAATGACTTGTTTGTCACACCCGAGGGAAGCTCAGAAAGTCATGAAGATGAAGGTGAGTGTGTGCTTCCTATTCTTCCCTCATTGAGTTCCTCCGAGTCTACTCCGCTACCTCCCCTACCCTTGAGCTATGAGCATGATAATGTTTTGGCGGAGGAGGATATGTTCGCAGATGATGACAGTTTCTTCAGCGATGAAGAGGAGAATACACTACTTCCTGACATGGAGTGTCATGAGTCGACGCATGAGATCCCATGTGATTTATTGTCTCCTTCATTCGATGAGATTGTCTCGAGCTCGCCTATCAAGGAACCAAGTCCGGTGCTGATTTCTGTGGCTCCTAAGCAAAGAATTGATATCCTCTACAATGGTGAGAAGGTCGGTGATTATGTCGATCCTTGGGCTCATTATTTCGACATACCACCAATGGAACTGGATTGGTGGTTCTACATACCTGTGGCGGAGAGTCACGCTCGGGCATATGAGACGTTGAGGACATACTTTGACTTCAACTTATTCGTATGTAGTGTCCGCATACCTAGATGGTGTGCACAAGAGTTTGATTTGCTGCTGAGGGCACTGACGATGTCCGAGTGAGTCTTAAATGGACAACCAAAACGTCGAGTCTATGACGTTAACCAAGGACACTTCTTGGGAGGTAACCCAAGGTTAGTATTTCATATTATCATTTTTTCATAATTTTATTTGGTAGTTGTTATTATTTTTCAGTTATTTTTCTAGTATTTTTGCAAAAAAAAAAAAAAAAAAAGACGTCCAAAGTCATGGGAATTACAGTAGCAAACTCGGGTAACGAACTCGGTCGAGTTCTTTGCCCAAACCGAGTGGCGAAAAGATTTCCGAGATACAACTCGGGTGGGTTCATAGAACTCGGTCGAGTTTTAAAACCTCACCCGAGCTATATTGTGTCGTCTTAAAAAAAAAAGGGAAGACAGGAAACGCGTCTTCTTGCCCGAGTCTTCCCCCGAGTTCCCATCAGGCGCCACCACCAGTCCTCCGACCAGCAGCCGAGCGCCGACGGAGAGCACCTCCGCCCAGCCACTCATGGACTCCCTCCCTAGTTGTTCCGAGCAGCCATGTTCTCTCTTTCCTTCTCACCGGTAGCAGAGAGCGTTCCGAACTGACGAGCTCCCTCCTTCTCTCCCGAGCGTCGAGCACAGCCTCCAGCCACTGTCGCCACCTCCAGCCGCCGACCTCAACTAGCCACGGCGGTGACACCTCCGAGCACCATCCCCGGTCAGTCTCTCCTCCTCCTTTCCTCCATTGAATTAGTAAGTTTAATAAACCCTAAAATTGTAAGTTTTTGTTAAATTTATGAAATTGGTGAATGGATTGGGTGAATTAGGAACTTGTTGATGAGGAATTTGTGGATGATTTGGATTGATTGAGGTTTGTGATTTGAATTTGAGATTTGTGTGCCTAATTGTTAAATTGCAATTGCAAATTTGAGAATTTCCGAGTCTTGAGGGTTTGAATTGATCTTGCTTTTTTATATTAAACTTGATAAGAGTTTCTTGTTGAGTTTATTGATTTTCGTTTTGATCAATTATGCTTAATTGTTATCAATTTGCAAATTGTTGAGGTTTGTGGCTTTGTGTGTTATTGCAAGTTGATTGACACCATCGATTGTTATTGTGAGTTGTCCTTGTCGGGACAACAAATATTTTCTTGTTGGTGTTGCCTTGTCTCTTGTTTGTAGTGATTAGGTTGTGGTGTCTCCTTGAGGTCGAGAAGAGAAAGAATGTTGGCTCACCTTACCTTTGTGCTTGAATTCATCACCTCCGCTTGATATGTAGATGACTCCGTAAGTGTTTTCTCTCCTATTTTATTTTTCACATTGAGGACAATGTGTGAATTAAGTGTGGGGGAGGGAATATTTACATGTTTGCATTTAGGTTGCATTGTATATATTTCTTTCTTGTTTTTGCATTTCCTGGTTACTATTCTTAGTCTTGCATATCTAAAAAAAAATGAAAAAAAAAACAGAAAAATCATATAAAAAGAAAAAAAAAACAACATGCATGACATTCTAGATTTAGGATCTATCAAATAACTTCATCTGTACCACTTGTCTTCTTAATCTAATTATAAGTCCCATGATATGCTTGAATTGTTGATCCTCATCTAATTTGTTTAATCTATGGGAGCATGAGATAATGGATTGATTGAGCATGTATAACTCTTAGATTTTAGGTGGCATTGAAATCCAACAAAAATGTACCTAGTGAGTTTTTGTTAGCCTTGGTGGGACTATGCTTTATGGATGTCCTCTTTGCTTCTTGTGTGTGATACTCTCCAATGTGACTACCTCTGAGAATTGGGATTGATATCTATGTCAAGGTTGTATATGTTGATCATTACTTGTGATTTTCGCATGATTGAGGCATGATTGTTACTGAGCCATGATATTCCCTATCTTCCCTTACATATCATCCATTGTTTGAAGCCAAACTGAGCCTATTAGCCTATCTTTATAGCTCCACAAAAATTATCCTTAGCCAATTGTAGCCTAACCCATCCGGGAATTAGGATTAGAATTGGTAAAATGATGGTTTGAGTTGAGTGAGTGCTTTGAGAATGGGATTGATGTATTGTGTTGAATCATTTGGCGCTTATTATGATGATTGGTTCTATGAATTTATGTATATATATGTATACTCGGGGCCTAAGGAGAATAAAATTCACTTAGGAGTAAAAGTCGAGAAAGAAAGAAGAAAAAAAGAAAAAAAAAGAGAAAAAAAAAGAAAGAAAAAAAGGGAAAAAAAAAGAGTTTCAATAAAAAGAACCATTCTTCATCACCTTTAGAAATGATTTGGGAGTATTGTTTGATCTAAAGAAAGTCTTGTATTGTGTTGTGCTTGAGGCTTGAGTTTGATGGTTTGTGATAAGTTTTGGTTGAGCTTGTAATTGGTTACTAGGAGCTTAGTTCCCGGATTATGAGCACTACAAGCCAAAAACATTCTCTACCTTAATTTTCTCACCGAGCCCCATTGCAACCCTTACAAGACCTCATGATGATTATTGCTTGTAATGTCACCCACGGTGGAGAAGTTGATGTGGATTTCAATTTTCATGGAGCTTAGTTGCATTGGATTGAGGTTGAGTGGAATTGAATTAGCCTAAATACAAGAGTGAGAGTGAAACACTTTATACGCCCGGTGAGGTTGGATTGAAATGTGCCTAAGCTTTTGAGTAGCCCAAATACATGTGATGATGTTGATTATTATCTTGTGCTTCCTACTTGGTTTGTATTGTGTCTTGACGAGGTGAATGCATGAAGAGTGTATTTGTGGGATGTTTGATTAGATTGGTTTTGTTTTCTTGAGGACAAGAAAGGTTCAAGTGTGGGGGAGTTTGATCATGCACATTTAGGTAGTGTTAATATAGGCATTTAGATGTGTTTAAGTAGGGTAAAATGCATAAGTTTAGAGTAGTTTTCATGTTTTCATCATGTTTCGATTAGAGTCGGAATCTACAATTTTTGTGCATGATTTCAGGTGATTGCAAAGAGGTGGAGCTAAGCTCGAGCCAATGCTCAAAGATTTGACGAAAATAGAAGAGCACGAGAGCCGAGGAGAGGAGCTAAACATGTAAAGGATTGGAGCTGTCCAAGCTGGCGACGCTGCACTAAAACGGGTCGTTTGAAGGCTGTATTTATCGGATCGGGGCGGACTTATACTTGTTGGAAAGAGGATTCTAAGACCTGCAACTTTCATGTTTACGACTTTTAGAAATTCGGCCTTGAAAACAGCGAAATCTGGACGTCAAGATTGCTGCAGAAAAATAACTCGGGTGTGTCACATAAAAACTCGGCCGAGTTTGTTGGTGCACCCGAGTTTGTTGTGCCGAGTGCAAGAAACAGCGTAACAGCTGTTACTTTATTTTTAATCTTAATTTCAATTAGTGTAGGACATGAAACGTTGGAGGGCTTGTTTTGTTTTGGGGATCGAACGAGCAGGAGACGGGGGCAACCATTGGAGACTTTAGTTTTGTGATTTCTTTTCAACCGTGAACCACTAAACCTCTTTGCTTGGGGAAATTAATCGAAGCTTCAGGTTTTCTATTTCATTGTGAGATTTCTGTTCTTAATACTCCTCTTTGAATAGTATCAATTCTTTGCGCTGATTGTTTAGGGTTTTCGTGAATTTCCATTAGCCTGATCAACTGATGCCTTTTCATGATAATCTATAGCTAGATATAGATAATTACTGGTTGAGTTATCTATATCTTTGGGTAGCAAAGTATAAATCTCTGAAACTGGTTGATTTAGGGATTTGTATAAAGAATTGATTTGCAATTGATGCAATAACTGGTTGTGCGTGTCGATTGTCTTTGTTGATTTCTTTAAGCTTAATCGATTATTGAATTGAATCTTGATAGTTTCAAGATTGTTTGATAATTAGGGTTTTCAGGGTCTGGTTGTCCTGTTAACTAGATTCGAAAAGGAATTGGATTCGAAAGACCTAGTCTTTCCACAACAAAGTATTCAAGAGGAAGTTATCTTTTCGATATCAATGATCAATGAACAAACCTGATTGCTGAGATTGATTGACCTGAGCTATTCTCTCATATTCATCCATTTAATCTGTTTTACTTTATTAATTTTCTTACTTGTGCATTGTTAGTTAGTTCAAACCATCAAATCCCCCCCCCCCCTTTGTTTCTTGCTCTTGTTGACACATTCTGACTTGCATACGAATCATTGACTCTCTGTGGGATCGACCCGTACTTGCCAAACTACATTAGTTAGGCTAGTCGGATTTATTTGATATGATTTAAGGCGACTAAAAATCCTCTGTCAGCTAGTCTTCGACATTCGTTGGATCCATAATCGATGGGTTTCGACTCAGTATTTTATGTTCTCATCCACAAAGACTCTTTTGTAGAAGCTCACACTATTTGAACTCTTTCTTTATTGGAAAAAAATTCCTTCGTTTTCTTTAAATAGTTGATACTCCCTCCGTTAATTAAAACGTGTCATTTTAGAAATTTACATATTTATTAAGAAAACAAACAAAAATACAGACATACCCCTAATTATTACTCTACTTTTTTATTTTTTCAAAAATTACAACTACCAACCATCCAAGTTTTACTCAACAAGATTTTAATTAAGCAATGATAAGTACGTAGATTGTAAAATACCTAAAATTTCAAATTTTTCTTAATAAGATATACTTCATTAAAACAAAAAGTTTTAATTAACGGAGTGAGTAATATTTATGTGAAATATCTCATATCTCATAGAGTTAATCATTGGATGGATTATTATGTGGGTAAATTACACAAAACAAACCATTAAATATATCACTTTTCACTTAACCACCCAATAAAATTAAAATGACACATAACTACCCATTAAATATAATTTTGTCAACAAAATATCACCCATTTGGTATATTCTGTTAAGATTCTGTCAACTTTTTGAAATTGAAAAAGAAAAGTTTCTTTTTTTTTGTTTAGAGGGGACGAGGTCGGCCACTGGGCAGGAGTACATTGCTTAATTATCTCCCTCTTCATCGTCTGATCTCTTCCGAATATTAATCAAAGCTGCTTCTCTCATTTTACTATGGCATCAGTGTTGGACTGCACCACCCAATTCAAGCAAGAGCACAATTGCTACTTCTATATTTTACATCCCACCTTCCTCTCTCTCTCTCTCTCTCTCTCTTTTAAATTTATTTCAAATTATTCAGATTCATCCAACATTCCCATTTTACCTTTGGAATTTGAATGGATTATCAACGAAATTTTTGGAGAGATTATGAGATAACAATTGGGGGTGGTTTTGAGTGGACAAAAAGAGAAGATTTGATATATTAGCAGGGGTATTCTTGTAATTTCATGAAACTATAATTGAACTCCAGATTTGGGTGGCATTTTGTTGACAGAGATGTTATAATGGGTGTTTTGTATAATTTCAATTTTAGTGGGTGCTTAAGTGAAAAGTGAGACATTTGGTGGGTAGTTTTGTATAAAGTCAATTATGTCTTGGTGTGTAAAATGAAACAGGGTGTTCATGAAAGGTTAAATGCACATCAATACTCAGTAGAGTAATTTCAAAACCCGGGACACTTACAATTTTGTCAAATAGTTCACCTCCATCTACATACTTAAGCACAATATAGATTTTTGTTTTACCAGCCATAACCTGCACATAAATATTGCAATTAATTCAAATATAAGCAAGTAGTTTGAAATTTGGTGTTTAATTTATGCAAATATAAATTTGGTGTTTAAGGTTTATGTGCTAGCCCATTTATGCATAATATATTCTAATTTTCTACAAAAAATTATTTAACTGCCATTAGTTATATAGTATCTAACAAAAAATATTTGCATATTCTACAGGAAGAAATTTTAAATAAGGATGGGATCTCGAAGTCCAGCTAGAAAAAGATATCACACAAATGAAATACCATTGATATACAATAGTAAACGCATTAAATATACCAGAGAAGGAAAAAACTGCATACCAACAAATGCTGAAATGTTACCGTTAGGAAGTAATTGCACCAAATGTGGAGCAAAAAAATTCGCATTTGAGTCTCGTCGTTTTTGTTGCTGTAACGGAGAGATCTATATCGCAACTAATGAAACTCCATCTGAACTCATTAATCTTTTCACAGGAAATGATGATTATGCTCTGCATTTTAAAAAGTATGCAAGAATATATAACAATTTATTTGCTTTCAGTTCTCTTGGTGGAAAAAGAGAAGCAAAATCCAAAAAGGGAATTTATGTTTTCAAAGTGATGGGTCAGTTATATCATTACATACCTGATCTTTTGCCTATTGACAATAACCCTAAGTATTTACAGTTATATTTCTATGATGTTGAACAGGAAAAAGAGCGTCGTTTGAGTATATTTTCTTATTTGAAGCCAGAAATCATGTCAATATTGATGCATGTTATGGAAAGAAATCCATATGCTAATTTTTTCCAATCTCTAAAAGAGTTTGATATAGTAGATGATACTAAAATTATCATTTCTGAAAATCCAACTATAGACCAACGAATATACAATGCTCCAACATCATCAGAAGTGGCTGCAATAATTTTATATACAAATTCTCAACAACAAAATAGCCCACATATAATAGTGTTTGGAAAATCTTCTAAATCTCATAGAATAATGCATTATTATGGCTGCTATGATCCGTTGCAATATCCAATTCTTTATCCACACGGGGAATGTGGGTGGCATCAAGGATTAAAAAGAAAAATAAATGGGTGTAGACAAAAATATTCCAATCCCACTTTCCCTATTTCATCTGCCTTGATTCAAACTTCAGAAGACCTGATATCAGAAGAAGCTAAAGGTATGACATCACCGTTTACTATTTGCTTAATAGATTTTTTTCCCCATATAATATATTGTTCTAATACCTTTTTTTTATCAGTTGCAAGCAAAAGGCCACCAAAAGATGGAAAAGAAATATCATGCAAAGAGTATTATGCATACAAATTTCAAATTCGTGAAGGTAATTATTTGTTAAAAGCTGGAAGATTATTACAACAGTATATAGATGACATGTATATAAAGGTAGAAAATACTCGATTAGACTATCTTAGGAGAAATCAATCAACAATTAGAGCAGAATTATACCAAGGAATACTTGATAGTTTATCGGAAGGACAAAACAATGCAAGTGAAATTGGTCATAGGATTATATTACCACCATCTTTTATTGGAGGCCCAAGAGATATAAAACGGTGATATCTTAATGCCATGACTCTTGTTCAAAAATATGGTAAACCAGATATTTTCTTGACCATAACATGCAATCCAAATTGGCCTGAAATCAAAGAAGAACTTGAACCAGGAGAAAAAGCAGAAGATCGACCAGATTTAGTCACACGTATATTTCGCGCAAAAATGATCATGCTAAAAGCTGAAATAGTAAAGAAAAAAATATTTGGACCTGTTGTAGCCAGAGTTGATGTTGTTGAATTTCAAAAACGGGGTTTACCACATGCTCATTTTTTGATTATTTTGCAATCAGATCATAAGATTAAAAACCCTGAACATTTTGACAAATTTGTTTCTGCAGAAATCCCATCAACTGAAAACTTTCATTTGAGATCTACAGTATTAAAACACATGATACATGGCCCGTGTGGGGAACAAAATCCTACATGTCCGTGTATGAATCAAAAAAATATGAGAAAAACATGTAAATTCATTTATCCAAAAAAATTTGCAGAATACACAACATGTGGTGATGATACTTATCCTGTGTATAGAAGAAGAAATACCGGGCAAACAATTTCTATAAGAGGTTTTACAATAGACAACAGATGGGTTATCCCATACAATTCTTATCTTCTAGCAAAGTTTGACTGCCATATGAACGTAGAAATTTGTTCAACAGTTAAAACAGTTAAGTATCTATTTAAATATATTTATAAAGGTCATGATCGGGTTAACTTTAATATTATTCAAAACAATTTAAATAACAATGATGAAATATACAATTACCAATCTGGTAGATGGATCTCTCCTCCTGAGGCTGCATGGAGAATCTTTGCATTTGATCTATTTGATATTAATCCTGCAGTAATCCCTTTACAAATACATCTACCAAATTTGCAACTTATTAGCTTTGCAGCTACTGAAAATCTACAAAGAGTGGCTACAGATAACCTTCGAACAACCACTATGTTGACACAGTTCTTTAAAACCAACAAAAATAATCAAGATCAACCCAAATATCTATATTCTGAATTTCGAGAGCATTATGTATGGGATGTGCCAAATAAAACATGGGTTATAAGAAAACAAAGATTTGCAATTGGTAGATTAGCATATGTTGGACCTTCTGAAAGAGAACGGTATTATTTGAGATTATTACTTACCCATGTTCGAGGTCCTACATCATTTGAAGATTTGCAAACAGTTGATGGATATACATACTCTACATTTCAAGAAGTAGCACAGAAACATGGACTATTAGAAGAAAATGGTTATGTAGAATCATGCTTAAATGAAGCCGTACAAATGCAAATGCCTAATACATTACGTCGCTTATTTGCAACTTTGCTAATTTTTTGCGAACCAATAGACCCACGAGGCTTATGGGATAAATATTTTCCTGCCCTTTATGAAGATTTTAAACAAAAATACAAAGACGATGATGCACAAGTTTTACATCTAACTTGCAGACAAGTCGAAAGACACTTGGAAGGTATGGGTAAATCATTAAATACTTACAAGCTTGGAGATCTGTTAAAATCACAAAGCAACACACTCAGAAAAACAAGAGATATTAGTGATGCATTAAATGCACCCATTCCATCAATCTATATTAATGCTTCAAAACTTTTAAATAAGGACCAACGTAAAGCTTATAAATGTATTATGCAACACATAAAAGCTAAACAACCTGGTGCATTTTTCGTAGATGGCCCGGGAGGAACAGGAAAGACATTCTTATACTGTGTGTTATATGCAAAAGTAAGATCAATGGGTAAAATAGTTCTCCCAACTGCAACAACTGGAATCGCTGCATCTAATATCCCAACCGGAAGAACTGCTCATTCTAGATTTAAATTACCTATCAATGAAGACACCTCTTTTACATGCAATATCTCAAAGCAAAACAGTGTCGCTGAATTATTGAGACAAACTACCTTGATTATTTGGGATGAAACATCAATGGCAAAAAAAGAAAATATAGAAGCATTAAACACACTTCTCCAAGATGTTTGTGGAAATAAAGAACTATTTGGTGGAAAAATTATTGTTTTCGGTGGTGATTTTCGACAAGTTTTGCTGGTACTATTAAATAGAACACAAGAAGAAGCAGTTGATGCTAGCTTAGTAAGCTCTTACATATGGCCTCATCTTATTAAATTTCGGCTTACAGAAAACATGAGAGCAAAAGAGGACCCTGAATTTGCAAATTTTCTACTTCAATTGGGCAATGGATCATTACAAAAAGAAGAAAATAGTTTAATTCAATTACCAAACAATATCATAATTTGTTTTACTAATCAAAATGATTACTTTGATCATCTAGCGCACGTAATCTTTCCAGAAATGAAAAATTCCTTTTTTGATCAAAAAATTTTCAATGAAAGAGCAATATTAACACCAAAAAATGATGATGTTGATCATATTAATCAATTTTTTATTGACAAGTTCAAAGGAACACCCATCGTCTATAAAAGTTTTGACTCTGTAATCGATGATCATTGCAATACTTATCCAATCGAGTTTTTAAATACATTATGTCTAACTGGAATGAGTCCACATGAGCTCAAATTAAAGGAAAACTGCCCGATAATTTTGCTTCGAAACTTAGACCCTCCATCTGGATTATGCAATGGAACACGGTTGATTTGCAAGAAATTTTTCAAGAACCTCATACAGTGTGAAATAGCAAAAGGCTATTATAAAGGCGAACAAATATTCCTTCCAAGGATAACGCTAAGGCCATCTTCAATGAAATATCCATTCAATTTTCAAAGAAGACAATTTCCAATTAAATTATGTTTTGCAATGACAATAAATAAAGCACAAGGTCAAACACTAGAACAAGTCGCAGTGTGTCTAGATCAACCTTGTTTCTCACACGGACAACTGTATGTAGCACTCTCACGAGCAAGAAAAAAAAGCCAGGTAAAAGTGCTTACAATGTCTTCTCCCGAACAACAGTACAACCCCGAATTAGTAAGAAACGTTGTTTCCTTTGAAATTTGAAAAAGAGCCGAGGTCATATAAATCAGGTATGAACAACTATTACTATTATCATATTATTGTTTATCTATAACCTACTAATAATAAATTGTTTCCTATACATATAGAAACTACCATATATAATAAACTATAAGCCATTTTATTTCTTTGTTTACGAATTTTTATAATTACTAAATTATCATTTTTAATGTTTATTTCTAATTTATATTACAGTCTATTTAATTAGACGAACAAACCTGGGTCTGCTGGCACAACTGATGAATTGAGCATGTGTGGTGAGCTGCAAATAATCAAGCAACCATTGTGTTTAGAAAGTTTGGCCATTTTCAACAGTGTTAGAGCCAATACTTCAGTGCGGAAAGGCAAATGGATGTATGAAGTGATCCTAGAAACTGCAGGTTTACAGCAGCTTGAATGGATTACTCTATCTTGCCCTTTCACTGATTGTATGGGGGTAGGGAATGCAGAGGATTAAATCTCAAATTCATTAAAGTGATGAATGATTTTGGATGTATCGTTACATTGTTCTTAAAACCTTAAATTTTTACTTTTGATATTCAATCTTTAACAATTCTAATCTTTTAATCAAATAACTAGATAAATCGTAAAACTAACACCAGAAATTTATGATTGAGAAAAAATACCTTGAAAGATTTAACAAAGGAATCGAAATTGGAGACGGAGATGCAGATGTGTTGACCGGCCGATAGAGAGGAACTTAGAACCGGAGACAGCGAAGGTAACACACTACGACCCCGATCCTCTGCCGAAGTCGAGGCTTTGAATCTGCTCAAAACCTAATATATACAAATCACATTCCCTAATTGCAATTACCGAGAGGAAATAACAACATAAATCCAATTGTCACCAATCTAAAAAAACAACAAAATAACAACATAAATTCCATTTGTCACCAAAACATAATATATAACTCTACCAATTGTCACCAATCTAAAAAAAACAACAAAATAACAACATAAATTCAATTTGTCACCAAAACATAATATATAACTCTACCAATTGTCACCAATCTAAAAATAACAACAAACTAACAACATAAATTCCATTTGTCACCAAAACAGAATATATAACTCTACCAATTGTCACCAATCTAAAAATAACAACATAAATTCCATTTGTCACCAAAACAGAATATATAACTCTACCAACTGTCACCAATCTAAAAATAACAACATAAATTCCATTTGTCACCAAAACAGATGGCCACGACAGATTTAGCTCCATAAACGACTTGCCTATAAAATCAGCACCTTCAGATGAACAGTAAAATTCCTTCTTCTCGGCGGTTTCATTTTCTTCATCATCGTCATCGTCGGGTTTATAATCCTCCTAATTAACCATCGGCATCAGAAATTTCCACACACAGATCCACGAAATAGAAGAAAGAGCAATAGGGATAAAATCAATTCATACTTGTTTGTGATGCTTCCTCCGGTGTAAGTGATGTTAGTACCGAAGGTATTCTGATTCACTCCCACTTGTGAATTTCATCAATTGAAACTCAAATCTGAGTCGGAGACGGCCATGACGCAGAGCCGAATCCACATCACCAAATCCCCTTGACTGGAAACCAGTGAGAAGGTTTTGGCCCATCAGAAGCCGAATCCCCTTTCTTTGTTTTAAATCTGAGCAGGAGACGGCCATGGCGTGCCGCTGGAGTTGACGACCTCGCTCGAAATCCGACGCCCTGGCGGCCAGTGAGAAGGTTTTGATCTCCCAATTTCTACTTCGGAATAAAATCTTAATAATGTAGCAAAATAATATTATAAAATACTAATAAAACTTAGGATAAATAAGAAATATAGATTTGATTAATTAAATAAAAATTATAAAAAAACTTTACCATAAAATTATTTTAGAAATCTTTATGAAAAATTCTTCTCATTTACTATATATATACATACATAAATAGATAGATGGACAGAAAGATAAATAGATAGAGAGATGGGTAGATAGATATAGATTTAGATATTTTAAACCAATCCTATTGAAATGAAAAAAAAAATTATTTTAATATTATTTAAAATATTTATCTAAACATAATTTGATAAAAATTGAAGGAGAGAATAAAATGTTGAAAAAATGCTTTTAACTTAATCTAATATATAAGAATTTACATATAGAAAAGTATCCATTTGTTATATTATTAAAATTTTAACTTAATACTCCGTATAAGAAAACTTATATTAATGGTTTAAGGACAAATTTGGTGAAATATCCATTTAGAAAGTATAATTAGGTAAATATTCATTTTTATTTGATAATTAAGTAAGTGTCCATAATAATTACATAATACCCTAAATACCCTTATTTTAATTTTCTCCCATAACCCTCTTTCCCCACCCCATGCCTTCCATCCCCTTTCTCTATACAGTCCTTCTCCCACAACTAATTCATCTCTATCTTCACTCTTTATAGTTCAGAATCAGTATGACGTACACGATCATCGCCACCACCGCCTCTGATTTTCACCACCAACATCGCCATGGCACAGTAGCAACATCGTCGTACTCGACCAATGCAAGTTTTTATGTAGAAATTTGGAGATCAAAACCTTCTCACTGGCCGCCAGGGCGTCGGATTTTGAGCGAGGTCGTCAACTCCAGCGGCACGCCATGGCCGTCTCCTACTCAGATTTAAAACAAAGAAAGGGGATTCGGCTTCTGACGGGCCAAAACCTTCTCACTGGTTTCCAGTCAAGGGGATTTGGTGATGTGGATTCGGCTCTGCGTCATGACAGTTGAGTATATTTTTCTGGTGACAGTTAATTGTGACAATTATTTTGGTGACAATTGATTTTTTGTGACATTTTATTTTTTCCGATGACAATTAGGGGAAAATCTTTTCTAGTGACAATTGATTTTCTTTTTTCCTTGTGATAATTGTTGGTGGCAAAAAAATTTAGGTGACAGTAGCCAATAACACTTTTTCTCGGTGACATATGGGGTTTTTCTGCTAATAGATGATTTTCCTGATGACAATTATTGGTGACAACTATTAGTGACGAGGTTGATGACAATATATTGTCTTCATGATGTTGTAACCTTAAAAAACTGTCACCATAACATTATACATCACCAAGGCATTGTCACCAACTACAGAACACTGTTTTTATATTGTTTAATCAACCGTATTGTCACCAACTTATAAAAAACATTGTCACCACCCTATTGTCATCAACATCTTTTTGGCAATCCCAACAATAAAACAGTGTAACCAACCTATTTTCATCAACTTTTGGTCAATAATCTATTGTCACCAATCTACTGTCAACCACATCTTTTTAGAAATTAATTGTCACCAACGACAAAACAGTGTCACTAACCAATTGTCACCAACTACAAAGCACTTTCATCAACGTACCTAAAATGTTTACAATGCTAATGTTATCACATTTGCCATCTAATATTAACACATTTTTGTTACAAAACTGAAACCCTAGAACAAGGGGAACATAGACCCAAGAGGGACTAAACCTGAGCAAATGAAAATTTGATGTACAGTATAGTTTAGGGTTTAGTCTTTAGGGTTTAGGGTCCTAAACCCTAAACTCTAAATGTATGTACAGTACCATTGTTATCAGATTTGTCATCTAAAATGAACGCATTTTTGTTACGAAACTGAAACTCTAGAACTAGGGGAGCATAGACCTTAGAGGGCTAATCTTGAGCAAACGAATAATTTGATGTACAATACTAATGGCATCACATTTGTCATCTAATATTAACGCATTTTTGTTACAATAATAACCCTAAGTAGATGAAATTTGATGTAAAGTTTAACTTTCTAATACTTAATTATCACCAAAACATAATATATAACTCTACCGATTGTCACCAATCTAAAAAAACAACAACAAAATAACAGTATAAATTCTATTTGTCATCGAAACAGAATATATAACTCTACCAATTATCACCAATCTAAAAAAACAACAAAATAACAACATAAATTCCATTTGTCACCAAAACATAATATATAACTCTAACAATTGTCACCAATCTAAAAAAACAACAAAATAACAACATAAATTCCATTTGTCACCAAAACAGAATATATAACTCTACCAATTGTCACCCATCTAAAAAAACAACAAAATAACAACATAAATTCTATTTGTCACCAAAACAGAATATATAACTTTACCAATTGTCACCAATCTAAAAATAACAACATAAATTCCATTTGTCACCAAAACATAATATATAACTCTACCAATTGTCACCAATCTAAAAAAAACAACAAAATAACAACATAAATTCAATTTATCACCAAAACATAATATATAACTCTACCAATTGTCACCAATCTAAAAATAACAACATAAATTCCATTTGTCACCAAAACAGAATATATAACTCTACCAATTGTCACCAATCTAAAAATAACAACATAAATTCCATTTGTCACCAAAACAGAATATATAACTCTACCAATTGTCACCAATCTAAAAATAACAACATAAATTCCATTTGTCACCAAAACAGATGGCCACGACAGATTTAGCTCCATAAACGACTTGCCTATAAAATCAGCACCTTCAGATGAACAGTAAAATTCCTTTTTCTCGGCGGTTTCATTTTCCTCATCATCGTCATCGTCAGGTTTATAATCCTCCTAATTAACCATCGGCATCAGAAATTTCCACACACAGATCCACGAAATAGAAGAAAGAGCAATAGGGATAAAATCAATTCATACTTGTTTGTGATGCTTCCTCCGGCGTAAGTGATGTTAGTAGCGAAGGTATTCTGATTCACTCTCACTTGTGAATTTCATCAATTAAAACTCAAATCTGAGTCGGAGAAAATCCAGGAGATCCTGCCACCGATCAAGCTTCGCAAGCCGCTTCGAGACCGTCTCAATCTGCTTCAATTCATTCTCCAGACCTCTCACTTATCAGGTTTCTCTAGCTTCATCGCGATTAACTTTGAATTTGTAATTTTCGTCTGTTACTGTCTTTTGCAAAGGCAAATTGGTGGAGTTAATTTGCATTTCCGTGTATGTTAGGTTTTGTGTTTGGGTGAATTCATGATTGAACATTTTCTTTCTGATATCCTTGAATATAGTAAATTGAATTGATATCCATCGTTTAGAAGCTGCGTGAATGCTTTGATTTGCTTCTTTATTTAGTTTTGTAGATCACGATCCCCATTTTCCATGAGCATTGGAAGCACGCTTTCTTGATGACAGTGTTGGGCTCAACTCCTTATGGAAGATTTCAACTCATGGAGAAGGTGTTTTGTTTGTTTGTGTAGATGAATTGGAAATTTATGATGTATAGATCCTTCTAATGTCACTTTCATTATATAGATGGATTGGAAATTAGAGGTGACACTCTTGGAAATTCATGATGTATATATATTTTTCGGTGATATTGTGCTTGATTACACTATTTTTTGTAGAGACTATGTTTGATTACACTATATTTTTCATGAAATTATATGTTCTTTTTTATTTATTTTGGTCATATTGTATTTGATTACACCTTTTTTTTAATTTTTTATGAAATTACATGTGTCACCAAGAGTGTCACCTCTAATAAGGGTGGTAACAGTGATATGGGTGGTGGTGACAGCGACAGGAGTGGTGACAGCGATAGGGCGGTGACAGCGATAGAGGTTGTGACGGCAATAATGGTGGTGACAGGGATAGGGGTGGTGGTGACAGTGATAGGGGTGGTGGTGACAGCTATAGAAGTGGTGGAGGCAGCGATAGGAGTGGTGGTGACAACTATAGAAGTGGTGGTGACAGCGATAGGAGTGGTGACAACGATAGGGCAGTGATAGCGATAGAGCTGGTGACAACAATAAGGGTGGTGACAACAATATGGGTGTTGGTGACAGTGATAGGGGTGGTGGTAACAGCGATATGGGTGGTGGTGACAGTAATAGGGGTGGTGGTGACAGCTATAGAAGTGGTGGTGACAGCGATAGGAGTGGTGACAACGATAGGGCGGTGACAGCGATAGAGGTGGTGACATCAATAAGGGTTGTGACAACAATATGGGTGCTGGTGACAGTGATATGGGTGGTGGTGACAGCGATAGGGGTGGTGGTGACAGCGATAGGAATGGTGGTGACAGCGATAGGAGTGGTGACAGCGATAGGGCGGTGACAGCGCGCGATAGAGGTGGTGACAGCAATAAGGGTGGTGACAACAATAAGGGTGGTGGTGACAGCGATAGGAGTGGTGACAGCGATAGGGCGGTGACAGCGATAGAGGTGGTGACAGCAATAAGGGTGGTGACAGCGATATGGTTGGTGGTGACAGTGATAAGGGTGGTGGTGACAGCAATAGGGCGGTGACACTAATCTCGTAAAAAAATGTCACCAAAAAATTTGTTTATCATCATACATATGTCACCAAAGTCATTGACCGGTGTCACCACTTATAAAGGTGGTGACACTAATCTCGTAATTAAAAAAAAACTATCACCAATTTTTTTTGTTATCAAAGTTGTGTTATCAAATTCATTGACTTTGACCGGTCAATGGTCAAAATAAAAATGGGAAGGAAGGAAGGGAATCAATTAAAAATGGAAAAGAGGAGCAAAAGTGTCATATTAGTACATTTTGCATAAAGGAATATAAAAGTGGAAATTTTGCAAAATGCCTTGTTAAAAATGGACACTTAGTTAAAAGTCCTCCTTTTTATGGGTGTTGTTGTTAATTATTAGTGCTTTTTTTAGTCTATCATAAAATTCATAATAAATACAAAATCTATGAGTGCTTTATCTAAATTAGTTAGGAAACTGCTCTTCTCGATTATTTCTAAAATTATTGGGCTATAAATTCCTAGCTATAGATCACATGTATACTAATTTTTTTTTATAAAAAAAACTATCAAACTAATTTTTAATATTTAGACATTTATAATTTTATATTTTTATTTAACTATATAAGTTTGATTAGGTGTTTAAGTCTACAATATCCAGGTATAGTGACTAAAGTGTAACCTTATATTTTAGAATAGCTATAAAATAAGTAGTGACGATAATTATTGTAGTGTTGGTTAAATTATATCCCTGTATATATTTAGATAGAGTAATAAACTATCATTTATGGTCATAAAAAATCTCTTTATATTTTTTTCGATAACAAAAACTTATGTTATTGTAGTTACAGAACAATACATGTTGCGAAAGAGGAAATATATGCTTCAAAAAATACAAATTGTAAATAGAATATTGGGAATTGGGAATAGAAGGATGTATACTCTGATAAAATTTTATATTTATTTATAATAGGAAAGGTTACGAAGATTTATATATATAAAAAAAAACTCTTTATTTCATAAATGGTGCAACCTTATGGTAAAATTTTCAAATTAGTTAAATTAGAATAGTTTAAGGAGAAGATACTATGTGTTGACATTGATTATTATTTCTCCTTGATTTTAGTTAATTCAAACAATCCCCTATTTTCTACTTTTTTATTTTTTCCTCTCTCCTATATTTAATTATTATTTCCTTTAATTATTATTTTTATTCTTCCATTTATCTTTTTCAATCAATCATATTCTTTCTTTTATTTTCAACATATTTGTTAACAATTGGGCTTAATTCAAAACATTGAATTCAATTTAATATAGCGACTGGACTTTACTCAAATTTATTTCCTTTAATTATTTTTTCTCCTTCTTTTTATCTTTTCAAACCAATTATATTTTTTCTTTTATTTTTATCACATTTAGTATATATATTCTTAAAATAAAAGAGTTTTAGCCTATATGATATCCCTACTTTTTTATCTCTTTAAATCAATCTATTTTTTCCTTTAATTTTTCTTCTTCTTCCCTTTAAACCAATCACATTTCTTTTTTTATTTTGAATATATTTACTAACTATTAGGCTTAAGTCAAAATATTAAATTTAATATAATCTAATGCTTACTATTAATCTACATGTAAATATTTATATATTATAAATATCTAATCTATATATACTACTTAATATATATATATATATATATATATATATATATATATATATATATATATATATATATATATATATATATATAAGCCTCTCTGATCATAACCAATATCATTTTAGATAACTATTATACCACATCACATTTAAAAAAAGTTATAATGATATTATTATTTTTACTAAGTGATTTAAATATCCATATTTATGTGAAGGCTAAGGTGAAGGCGAAGCAGTTAGCGTTTCTCAAATGGTTGCACGGAGATTCTGGTGACGATGGTGTGGATCTGAGGGGCAGGTACAATGTGGCCAAAAGGGAGGCCAAGCGAGCGGTTGCTAGGGCAAAAAACAAAGCCTTTGAGAGTTTGTACGGGCACTAGACGAGATGGGCGGGGAGCGGGTCATCTACCGATTAGCCCGTCAGAGAGAGAGATTGAGCAGAGACATTGACACTATCGGATGTGTCAAAGATGAGAGCGGTCTTGTGCTAGCGGATGATGAGCAAATCAAGGAAAGATGGCAGAGGTACTTCTCAGGATTGCTCAACGTGGACTTCATATCTTCGGATCGAAGTCCCAGATTCCCGGACCATGTTGAGTTAGGCTTCCACCGACGCATCTCGATTGAGGAGGTGAAGTGTGGGAAGCAGTCTAACAAATGGGTTCGAACAAAGCCCCGGGCCCGGACGGTTACCCGACAGCCTTTTACCAACGGAATTGGAGGTTGTTAGGGGACCAAGTCTCGACATCAGTATTGAAGATGCTCAATGATAACCAGTTTCCGAATGACATAGCGGACGCCCTCATGGTATTATTACCGAAAACAAACATCCCAGAGAAGCCAGCTCAATTTCGTCCGATCGCTCTACTTAATGTCATCTTTAAGATAGCCACTAAATGCGCGGTGCACCGCTTGAAGACGGTTCTCACTGCCTTAATTTCGCCGGCGCAAGCAAGTTTCATTCCTGGAAGGCAAATAATTGATGATGTGGTCATTGTCCAAGAGATCCTTCATTCGATGGCAGAAAGGTGAAGGAGGAAGTGGATGTTGATTAATGTAGATCTGAGAAGGCGTATGATCGAATACAGTGGGAATTTCTTGAAGAAACTCTAGGGCTTGCAGGACTGCCGAGGGGTTTGATAGAGGTTATCATGAAGTGTCATAAGATGGGAAAAGTGGAGATGTTCTGGAATGGAGCTAAGTCCGGGAGCTTCAGACCATCTAGGGGCATCCGCCAGGGTGACCCCCTCTCTCCCTATCTTTTCGTGCTATGTATGGAGAGGTTGTCTCATATAATTCAGCAAAAAGTTCAAGGAGGACAGTGGAAGCCGGTGTCGATTGGAGGGGTGGAACTGTCACACCTTTTCTTCGTTGACTATCTGGTCCTCATGGCTGAAGCAACTGTGGAGCAGGCCCAACTAATTAAAGATTGCTTGGATGAGTTTTGCAATAGCTCGGGCGAACGCGTCAATTTCGCAAAGAGCTCTGTCCTTTTTTCAAGGAACCGGCGGATGCCAAGCAACCAATCTGTCAGATACTCTCAATCCCGATGCCTACGGACTTTGGGAACTATCTCGGGGTACCAACAACTACCGGGAGAATGACGTCGAACCGGTATAACTATCTACTGGAGAAAGTCACAAGTCGATTAAAGGGATGGCAGGCACGAACGCTCTCGCTGGCTGGGAGGGTAACGCTGGCTAAGTCGGTCCTCACAAGCTTGCCATTGTACACCATGCAGCCCATGTTTGTGCCAAAGACAATCTGTAAGGCAATTGATAAGGAGGTGAGATCATTCATTTGGGGTTCTAATTCGGAAAGTAGGAAAGTCCACTTATTGAACTGGAAGGTTGTCACAACTCTAGTGGAAGAAGGGGGGCTTGGAATTCGGACAATGGAAGAGAGCAATCAGGCAGTGCTAGCTAAGTTAGGGTGGCGACTAATCACCCAACCGGAATCGTTGTAGAGCAGGGTGATTAGGGGTAAGTACTGCAATGGGAAAGTCGATGTGGATATGTTTGAATGGAAATCCTCAATGTCGAGCACATGGAGAAGTATCCTGCATGGTTCAAAGGTACTAACACCAAATCTGAGAACGTCAATAGGAGAGGGTACGCCAACTTTTTTCTGGTTACACCCCTAGCTAATAGAGAGCCCGCTGATGGACCTAGCACCGACTGACCTTCATGAGGAGCTGGTGGGAGCCACAGTGATGCGGGACCATCCAAGAGACTTCCGGACACACCTATAATTCTAGCTCGTGAGAATGAAGTCATCCTGAAGAGGAAGAAGAAGGCTCCACCTTGGGAGAAGAAATGACGTTTTAGACTCTCGTTCAGAATTTTGACAGCTTTTCGACGTCTCTGTAAAATGGGTCGTGCTGATTCAATATTAATCGGATTGAGACGTGCCATACCTTGTTGGAACGAGGACGAAGAGATCTACAACTTTGCTGTTGAAGGTCTTTCCAGATTCGCCATGGAGCTTGGCCGAAAATCAACATCTTTGCAAGTCTGTCACTGTTTTGACGGGAATGGATTACTAATGGGCCGAAATTGGGCTATTTTAAGTTGTTATTTTAAGACCTTATTTACTTATGTTATTTAGGTGTTTTATTTAGTTGTTAGATTTATCTTATTCTATCAGCAAACTTGGCCCAAAAGCCCATGGATGCCTATATATTTCGATTCCTAGTTTGTAATTCAATAGGAACATAATGAATAGAATTAGTCTTCTCAAATTGTGTGAAACACATTGAGTGCTTGTTGGATGATTAGAGTTGTGCTCATCATTCACAAATTGGTATCTATCTCAGCTTGGTTTGCTTTGTGTTCATCAACTTCGCTAGACTTGGTGATCCTAGTATCCACGAGCCCCCTCCTTGTGCCTCCAAGTTGTCCGCTTGGTTGTGTAGAGTTGTAGAGGCGGGTTATATAGTCATTGGTATTGGTTCCTACCTTCTACGGAAGCCTGGGGTCTCTATCTTGTTCTATATAGATCGTTTCAGTCCTTATCGGTCTTTGCAAGTGTCAATTTCGAGTCTTTATTCTACTTTCAGTTGCTGCGTCGTTTCTTTCATTGAGTTACTATCGAGTCTTGGAGTCTTGTTGCGTTCTTGTTGAGTTCTTGGTTGATCTTGCCTTTCTTGGTTGAGATCTTGAGTTTCTTTAAGTTTCTTTGCTGCATCAGTTTGAGTTATTGAGTCTTTCTTTAGTTTCTTGCTTGTTGTCGAAGATCGGACCAACCTACGGCTAACCCCGTATCAAATTGGTATCAGAGCTTTGGTTTCCGACATCAAGATTGAGTCTTTTCTTTCCATAAACACAAAAACCCACAAAAAAAGAGTCCTTTTCTTGTTTTGGTCTTTTACTTCTTGTTCTTTATTTGATTATTGCACTAATCTTGAAGTTTGTGATTGTTTGTGGTTGCATAGTGTTTGGGAGTAAAAAAAAAAAAAAGAATTCGTGTTTATTAAAAGATATTGTATAAGCTCATGAAGTTACTTTCGTGAAGGCTCTCATGTGATGCTTTATATATCAAAACACGAATACAAATTGACTAGCGATAATTACAAGTAAATGAGTGCGCAAAATGTGTTAAATATCAAATGCATCATTTTAGTGCCTTACAAGCTCACAAACTAAAGTATACAAATTTAATACAATAGTTGAGCATACAATAACAAAAAAAATAATACAAAATTAAGACGCCGAGAGCGCGAATCCTGTCTTGGGTGTGGACTGGAGTTTCTCCAAAGCCAATGTTAGCTTTGCTGGTCGATATGATCTGCAGAAGAGAAGTTAAAGTTGAATTAGTGGGTTTTGGTTAAGAAAATCCATAGAATTTTCAATTGAAAGTTGGCCCAAAAGGAGCCATAGAGGCCGGCCCAAAACAGTCTCCAAAATTGGGACGTGGCTGCCAAATTTTCCAGATTCATCCAAGAAGAAAGAGAATCAATAAATAGATAAATAAATAGCTAGAAGGAAGGAAAAAGGCTATCTTTATCTAAAAGGAAAATCAGTAATTCTCCATATCAAAAAAGGAAGATATGCAGTTAAAAAAAGATATGGAAAAGTAGGGTTTTCTACCGATTGCTCCCCTATAAAAAGGGTTGCCTGATGCAAGAAAAAAAAAGGAACACACGGCAGAAAAAAAAAACAAAGGCTGCAGAGAAAAAGAAAACAAACACAAAGAAAACCAAACACACGTCTCAAGGAAGCAAGGAAGAAGAAGAAGCCAACAAGGTAGCTCTCCCTCTATGCGTGGGGATTCCTATTGATTCTTGAAGCCCCGTCCTTGCAAACCCTCAAGCTTGCGCTCGTGGCTTAGGCCCTTGCAAACCTTGCAGGCTTTCGCTTGTGGCCTGGGTTTCGGAATCATCAAATAGCCCTAAAAGAGGGCGAAACGCTGCTGGATTTTTCATAAACTAAGCAAATAATTCAAGCAGACAAATTGCAAGACATTCAAGCAAGCCAAAGGAGAAAAAAAAAACTCTATTGCAGCCACCAACAGATTTTCTGTAAATCGCACTAAATCAATTGTGCAAAAAGCAAGTTCATCAAACTGGAATCAGTCTCTATCCCAAGCAAATCAAGTAAACTGGTGTCTTACACTAATCAAATCAGGCCCTAAGAATACCTCGCTTTCTACCCAAGCTAAAGGCAACAAAGTATACCTAGAGGAGCCTAAACTCAACTACTCAAGCAAAAATCTGCTGGAAAATAAAAAAAAAATCTGCGGGAAAAGGGTGCTAAATAATCCATGGCAATTCAAGTGTTTGTTTCAAGCAAAACACCAAATCGAAAGCCTCAATAACCTCATCCCAAACAGATCAAGGAAAAAAACAGAGACTGCAGTCATTCAGCCCCCATGGTTGTAAAGATTTAAACCAAACAACCCAAACCACATATTCACACACAAATCGCAAGCAATTGCAACCAGTGCTGAAGGAAACAACCTCACTGCAGCCATAATTTTTGCTAAAACCCTAGCCTTGGAGTCAAGGGTCTACCCTAAACGATCTGCAGGACATAAACTGGAAAGACACAAAGCCTAAGTCTTGTTCTATGGCTAAGTCTACAAGTTTCAAGAACAAACCACAGCAAACCAAATTCACCAAAAACTCAGTCCGCAGATTCTGTTCAAACTAAATCTGTGCAAATCGGTCTCCAAAAAGCTCCAAATCAGATTAAAAAAAAAAGGGTCAGGAAGGTATTGGCAGAACATAGCCAGCCACTCAAATATATGACAAGTTACTCGGATCAAATGCCTGAGAAATAGCACTGCAAGAGACTCACAAGTCGCAAATCTTGCATAAAGCATAACAAATTCAAGCAATAAATTTTATGAGGAGCTGTAAAAAAAAACAGAAATAGAGAAAAGAAGCAAGGAGAACCAATAAACCAAGAGATGCAAGGAACTCAAATTCCTAATCTCAAACTCAAAATACACAGGGGCCTGAACCAAGGACTCAAATCGGCAAGATCAAATAGATTAGTGTCAAACTACACTAAGCACACGAGCCTAAAAGAATCTCAGCAAGTGAAATGCTCATGAGAAAGCGGATTAATTCAGGGGAACAAAGAAGGAAGAACGAACCTGAACCTAAGAATATTAGGACTCAGGAAATTTTCTTGAGTTGGATCTTCTTCACCTTCTTTAAAGAACAGCCAGCCGCCCAGTTTCGCCTGTCCTGAATCCAAAGGCCTCTAAACAAAAACCCCCAAATTACAAATCAACAAACTCAGCCCTAATTTTGTTTTCCAAAACCCAAATCATTCAAACTAAACCGTGGGCAAATGTGAGGGTAAAGAAGAAGGGTAAACCTGCTCGTTATTCAAATTGTCGAAGCTCCTGGATTGCCAATCTTCAAAACCCCTTCTCGTCCTCTTTCGACCACCAAACCGAAATGCCCCAAATTTCACGAATTGAAACCCTAGAAATTGAAAATAAATTCAGTCAAAAAATTAAACACTCAATTGAAAGGGGATTCTCATGAGGATCTGAAATCTAAGCCAGGGATCATCCTAAAATCGGATTCAACATGAAATTTCGGTTGAAATTCGCATTAAAAAAATAACAAACAAACAAACTCGAAGACATACCTGGGCGCTTCAATTCGTAGCAGCAAAGCGGGATTTGCACAGCCCATACATCGCCCTCGCCTTCAATACGTCGGCACTCCGCTTTCCTCCATTGCAAGCGCCTAGAGCCAGAGCTCTCTATAGGTTGCCGAAGCGCCATCACCGTAGGTGGAATCGCGAGCTTGTTCGGTGGTTTTCTCAATTTTGCCGGAGGGGATGGAGTTCAACAAAAATAAAACGAGTCTGGTTTCTGTCATAAAAAAATTGAAGCAAGTCTTACCTACACATAAATTTGATGTGGGCTGGGCCGGTGTGTAGACTCCATTAAAATTAAATGAGCTCGGTTGATCAAGTGAGATTGGGCTCACTATTTGCTCTCGGTAAACAAAAAAAAAGGGAGGAGATCCTTTGATTTTACAATTGAAGTCAACCACGTACAGTGGTTGGAATTTATTTACTTAATTACAAATTCAACCCACTAAAGTATAAAAATTATACTTGGCACAAATTAGAAATTGAGTTTGACAAATTTATAAAGTTAAACTCGTAACATTTCATCGCCAATTTATTCTAGTGGGTCGATATCAAAATTGACTTCTAAACGAAACGGAGTCAAAATCCTAAATTAAATTTCCTCAAATTCAAACGGTTCTTAAAAAGAACTACGTGAAGACTTGATACTCTTTTATGAGTTACGTAGGAAATCCAATGTTAAAATTCAAATATACATTGGATCCAGTCGCCCATCTCAAATTAAATTAATTTAGTTTTTAAAAGAACTACGGGTGATTTGATCCCGTTCCAAACGGGTACGTAGGACACCCGACATAAAGCTCAAGCTCGTCGGGTTCAATCACCAAAATCCCAAAATTAAATCAATTCAAATACTCTGAACTACGTAAGGCTTGATTCTCTCCCAAGAGATACGTAGGCAACCCGTTAAAAAATTCGGGTGCAGCCCAAATCACCAAAACCACTTAAGTCTTGGTGTCGATACGACTTTGAATCAAGAGGATAACCAAAAGGGGTCGAACTCAAATTCTAAAAAATTAAATAAAATATGTTTTACAATTATTCGCGCATTTTTGTTCAACACATAGCCTAAACACAAGCCTAGCCGAGACCGTGGAGTCGACCAAAGTGGTGTGCACAGCCCTTGTGAACACCCTAAAGCCGACGGCAATTACTGTCCCCATAGCCTTGCTTGGCCGGTTCCATCACTTACCCACAAGAAACCCTAGTTTGTTATCTTTTCTATCCTTTGTTCTATCTTTGAGAATTTTGATTTATCTTTTATCCATTGCCTAAAATCAGATTTTTATTAAAGTTGTTAGATTTAAATCCTATTTAATCTATCAACTATCTAAAAAGGCTAAAGATATATCCACTTTCATATTTTACCTAAAAGGGTGTCTATTTATTTATCTTAGGGCTGAATTTTTATCCTTCACCATTACCTTCTGAATTTTCGAGTCCTATATCTTATATTGAATCTTTTCTTGCATTAGTTTCATATTTAAAAAAAATCAGATTCAAAAAAAAAAAAAAAGATTGAACTTGGACCTAGGAGGATAAAATTCACTAGGGGCAAAAGTAAGTCAAAAAAAAAAAGGAAAGAGTTTGTTTGATCTAGTGCAAGAAAGCTCCAAGGACATCTTTTGGTGATTTCTACAGCCCTTAGTCGACAACCCTATCCCAAACACATACCTCCACAAAATTGAAACCCTACCCTGCAACTACTACATCCTAACTTAAAGGTTTTCAATCAAAAAGAGGTAAATTTCCATTCTTTCATTAATTTTTCTTTTATTTCTCTTTGTTTACAGCTTTGTCGAATTGAGCATAGCTGTTTGTCGAAGCAATTCTCTTCTGTCGAGTTGCTGAGTGGTTGTGTCGAGTGATCTCAGCCCTTGCCGAGTTCTCTCTTTGTGTGTCGAGTACACTAGACCCCTGTCGAGTGTTCTCTTGTCCATATCGAGTACTTCACAACCCTTGTCGAAGTTCTCTTGTGTGTTATTTCATTCATTCTCTTGATTGCATACTTTGATTGCTTAGTTCTTTTGCTTGGTTGTTGATTTGCCCAAAGCAGATTGCCCTAACAAGCATGACATACCAATTAGAGAGGGAGTGTGAGCGAAACACAATTGTGAGGTTGTTTATATTTTACTAACCCTTATATAGTTCTTTGTTTGTCTTTATTTGCAATGTCTAATAACCAGGGCAACGACTGGTACAATACCGCCATGGAGAAGTTAGCTAAGATAGATAAAAGCTTGACGGCAATAGAGCTTCAGTGTTTTGGCTCTAATACGGTGTTTGGACAAGAAGTCGCACCTAAAGCTAAAGTGCCATCTAATGAAAGGGCAGAAACTCATCCTATTACTCTCAATAATGCTATTCAACATATTGTTCCTTCTATGATAGATGCTTCTTTTATTGCTAAAAATGTAGAGCATGTTGATAATAATGATCAAGATCTTAATTTAATTGCCTATGATGATAATGTTTGCATTGAATCTGAGCATGATGATTCTTTGATTGATAGTAAGGTTTTAAGTGTTCAACCTAAGCCTTGTGATGACAATCAAAGAGAAGAATTGTGTCATATCAAATGCTTAGAAAAAGGCAAAGTTTCTAATTTGATCATTGATGGTGAAAATTCTTCTACTATTGCTAGCCTTGAATTAATTGAAAATTCAGCCTTGGAAAAGGATGAAACCTTGCTAGCATTGGATGGAAACTTAGGAATCAATGACCAAACTAAAGTGCATATTAAGTTAGCCCATAATGAAGATGATATGAAATTTGAATTATGCACTCATCAAATTTCTTTTCTTGATTTTGTAGATGAAGCTGAGACAATAACCATCAAGGAGTGGTCAATCCCTACAACATTCGGTCTTGAGACGAGTTTCCATGGACATATGGTCTTCGATCCAGGAGCTCGTGTGGATGCATTTGCGGAATCATATGCGACCTTGGATTCGAGGTCGAATCTTTTTCAAGAAAGGGAGAATGATGCGAGACCATCCAAGAGACTTCCGGACACACCTATAATTCTAGCTCGTGAGAATGAAGTCATCCTGAAGAGGAAGAAGAAGGCTCCACCTTGGGAGAAGAAATGACGTTTTAGACTCTCGTTCAGAATTTTGACAGCTTTTCGACGTCTCTGTAAAATGGGTCGTACTGATTCAATATTAATCGGATTGAGGCGTGCCATACCTTGTTGGAACGAGGACGAAGAGATCTACAACTTTTCTGTTGAAGGTTTTTCCAGATTCGCCATGGAGCTTGGCCGAAAATCAACATCTTTGCAAGTCTGTCACTGTTTTGACGGGAATGGATTACTAATGGGCCGAAATTGGGCTATTTTAAGTTGTTATTTTAAGACCTTTTTACTTATGTTATTTAGGTGTTTTATTTAGTTGTTAGATTTATCTTATTCTATCAGCAAACTTGGCCCAACAGCCCATGGATGCCTATATATTTCGATTCCTAGTTTGTAATTCAATAGGAACATAATGAATAGAATTAGTCTTCTCAAATTGTGTGAAACACATTGAGTGCTTGTTGGATGATTAGAGTTGTGCTCATCATTCACAAATTGGTATCTATCTCAGCTTGGTTTGCTTTGTGTTCATCAACTTCGCAAGACTTGGTGATCCTAGTATCCACGAGCCCCCTCCTTGTGCCTCCAAGTTGTCCGCTTGGTTGTGTAGGGTTGTAGAGGCGGGTTATATAGTCATTGGTATTGGTTCCTACCTTCTACGGAAGCCTGGGGTCTCTATCTTGTTCTATATAGATCGTTTCAGTCCTTATCGGTCTTTGCAAGTGTCAATTTCGAGTCTTTATTCTACTTTCAGTTGCTGCGTCGTTTCTTTCATTAAGTTACTATCGAGTCTTGGAGTCTTGCTGCGTTCTTGTTGAGTTCTTGGTTGATCTTGCCTTTCTTGGTTGAGATCTTGAGTTTCTTTAAGTTTCTTTGCTGCGTCAGTTTGAGTTCTTGAGTCTTTCTTTAGTTTCTTGCTTGTTGTCGAAGATCGGACCAACCTACGGCTAACCCCGTATCACACAGTTGCAGAAATGCAAACCAATGGGACATGGGATTGGGCGAGAATCTCACCATACATTGACCACAATAGTGCAGCGAAGCTCCAAGCAGTGTTTGTAGATGGCAATGCGGGAGTACCGGACAGATTGTTCTGGGGCCTGACGTCCTCAGGGGAATTCACCACGAGCTCAGCCTGGGGTTTCATCCGCCGGGGCCAACAAGCGGATGCCAAGGAGGGGGACTGGAGGAATTTGTGGAGAGTACAGGCGCAACAACGGGTTAGAATGTCCATCTACATGGCAGCTCACAACGCCTTCCTCACGAATGTCAATCGAGCAAGATGACACCTGACCCATTGGGATGCTTGCCCAAGGTGCTCGGAGTCGGAAACTGGTATGCACGCCTTGAGGGATTGTAGCAAGGCAAAAGAGGTATGGATGAAAGTACTTACGCCAAAGAGGAGCAGGCTCTTCTTCCAGGATGGAGATATTGCAAGCTGGATATTCAAGAATATCAAGGAACAAGGAAGATGGGCGTCGATCTTCTCGAACATGCTATGTTAGCTCTGGAAGAGCAGGAATGCCTTGGTCTTCAAGGGTGAGGAGGAGCTTGATGGGGTGATGACAAAAGTGCTAAGGGACACTGAGGACTACCACAGATGCAGACCAACCTGCACAAGCACTGGACGGGTTAACGTACCACCAACGGATAGTCCGCAACAGTGGGAGGCGCCCCAAGATGGGTGGTTGAAGATGAATGTGGATGGTGTAACGGCCCAAAATTATGATTTCCGGGTTACGTTTCAAGGGATGAAAACCCTTGTTCGGATCTTGCAATCCAGGTACGGGTCGAGGTTTCGAACTCATTTTAAGGTTAGTGGAAAGAGGGATTTCAAACCCTAAAAGTCACGAAGGGTCGTTGGGTACCCTTAACCTATCTTAAGACTATGTCGCGGAATTCAATTCAAATGAAAGTAAAGCGGAAGCAAGGTTAAGATACAAATGCCACGACAAAGCCGGGTCAAAACCAAATCATAAGCGAGTGATTACCATTTTACCAAGTTAGAATATTAGCTAGGTTCTTCGATTCGCCAAAGGGTTTCCCGTCACAGAAGCAAGGAGCAAACAATATCTGCAGAAAATACCTTAAAAAAAGAACGGGGAAAGGAGTCAGATCGAGCCACTCATGCGGGACCGACAGTCCTCGCTGAGGCCACATAGTATGTGCTATACCTAATAAAGATGCTCTAATGCAGTACGAAAGTCAACACACTAGCATGCCCCTAAGTATAATAATGTGCAGAAATATTGTAAAGGGCCCAAGACAATGCCAAGTGGCATATCCCTCTCCTACCTCCACCCCCTTCCGATAGGGCGGAGACTGGCCAGCTCGTGAATGCATTCCATCATAATCGGGGGGGGCACGCATGTCTAACCCGCTCCACAATAAAGCCCGCAGGCATATCATAATATAAGGAAGTTCATGACTCGATTGACTCAGGGTACCCGATGAGGCTGGGCTACCCTATGACCCTAGCAAAGACTCTAGGACTATCACAGATAACGGTCGTTCTGTTTCAAACGCATAAAGTGAACAGATGCTCAATCAATTAGTGCAACCTAAACATGATACTACATGGCATGCTTTTATGCATATGCAACACCTAACATAAAATGCAACAACAGGCATGAATGTCCAACCTGAGTAAGCCCCCTAGGGAACTTACCTGAAAATGCAGAACAGCAAGATAACACAAGCAAGGGCCCAAATGCAAGTCCAAAGCAATCCATAAGCAATACACACCTATCATCAAGCCATTTCCATAAGCTACCATACTAATATTCATACATATGAATCCCAAGTTCTCCCCATACTCAAAACCAATCGATGGTAAAACCATTTTCCAAAACCTTTCCGATACGATCAATAAAAATCATTCTCCCAATCATACCCATCGATAAATCTGATCAACTATATTTCCAAACTTTCTTCTCAAAACCAACCTCATTAAAACAAGTCAAAGAATCCCGACATTAACATTTAAACCTTAAACCAATCTCTCAAAATCATGTTATAGAATTAATTCCGGCATTTTTGTCACAAAATAATCTTATTTTCACAACCATATTTATAAATCAAAACCCATATTTCAATTTCCTAAAGTCACAATTAGAACATCACAAAATACATATTCAATTAACATCACTTTCCAAAATAACCTTATAAGATATAAAATTCCAAAAAGAATATATTTATACTTAGCACAAAATTTCAGCAAATAATAATAATAATAATAATAATAATAATAATAATAATCTGATTCAAATCTTAGTTATATAATAACGGTATAAAAGATGATATATATGTATATAATGTGACAAGACAATAACAATTTACCAAAACAAAACCCAACAGGCCCAACCCCATACTCACCAACCCGGAAGAAGGCCCGGATCCGAGAAGCTAAACCCGGCCCAATCCCAAAAGAAAAGACAGAAGGAAGGGAGGCCCGTCTTCAACCTCAGGCAAGAGAAAAGGGGCGTGGAACAGCGACGCCAGAAACGGATGGAGAAGAAGAACCCAATGCCGGCCGGCGACGCTCGCCCTTACCTCGCTCCCGGATCCCGTCCTCGCTCGATCGCCGCTCTCATCTCGCTCTCGCACCACTCTCTCGAATCTATTCGCACTCCCGCAACCGCCCTCTCTCGCTCTCACGCTCCTATTCTCGCCGCTCTGCTCGCTCGTCGGACCCTCGCTCTCGTCCTCACCAAACCCGCTCGCTCGCTTGCTCTCACTCCCGCCGGTTAGTTCAGGGACACGAAGATGGAAGCACGCAATGATTCAAAACGAGATATAAAAGTCGGTCTAAGGTGCTCACCACGGGAGATTCGGGCACGGTGGCTTGCCGGTGCGTCGGAGGTCGATTTGGCTCGTCGGAGGCTTGAGGCTGTGATTCTCGGACCAGAACGAAAGGAAATCATTTGAAGGTAGAGCTTTATGGAGTTTTCGAGAGAATGGAAGGAAGGAAAGAGGTTTACCGTCCTCAAATCAGAGAAACAGGGGAAAGGCATGGCGGCGGCGCTCCGGTGGCTCCTGGGCTGGCCGGCTTCATTTCGAGGTTGCCGAAGGCTACGAGAAGTGGAAGACAAGGCGGCCTGGTGGCTGATGCTGTTCGACGAGAGTGAATGTGGTGGTGGTTGTTACCCGGTGAAACAGAGGAGGGGGTTGGAGGCTGCGGCCTCGACGGAGCCGGGGAAAGGTGGTCGTTGGCGGCGGTCTCAGGAGGGTGCCGTGGTGGTGCTCAGCTGGGCAGGGAGGAGATGTTGGGTTTCTGCAACCAGAAAACAAGAAAGGAGGGAGGGCTCCTTTTGTGTGGGTATTGGGTTTTACCTGGAAAAGGACACAAGGGTGTGCTACTGTCGCAACGAGAGAAAGGGGAAGAGGGCCAAATTGCAGACTGGCTGGCAATCAGATAAGAAGAAGGGAAAGAGCTGCAATTTCTTTCTTTGATTTAGGATGGAAGAAATAAAGAGACCATTGGTGTGGTTCCCAAAAGATATTTCAAGATACCCGGAAAACAAATCCCAAAACCCGCTCTCTCGGTTTTTATCCGACCCGATTAAAATAACGCTTCAAAATTTCAAAGATGTCGACGTCCAAAGTTTATTTCAAATCCCAATTAAAATGACGGAATTGTCCTTCAAAGTTCAAAATTAGGCTGGAATCCGCTGAAGGATTTTAAAATACGATTTTTAAGGCGAAGATGAGGATTTTCAAATATCCGAATTTTCGACCTGAATCCATTTTACTTTATTATTTATTAAAATTTATTATTTAAAAATCCGAGCCTTTACATCATCCACCTCTAAAACCAAGTCTCGTCCCCGAGACTAAAATAAAAATAAAGTAGGGGATGAAGTTGAAATTGGTGAGTCCAAGGACCATGTCCAAGGATCTTGTAATCATCTCGGTTGCGTCTTCCGGGATTCTCACAACATCCTAGTCACGGTCATGACATCTCCAATTGGCCTTGACAAGTATGCGATAAGCGCCCCTATCACATACTCGCTTCGACTTTTCGGAAGTACCACAACTCTCTACAATATCATCACTAGGTCTTAGCAAGCACCGTATAGGCGCCCCCATAAAATGCATGTATCCACTTCGTGATGTATCATAACGTTGCCCGGGTTTGAAAAGTTTCTAAAGAGATTCCGCAATTGAAAATAAAGATTAGCCTCAAAATCGTTGAAATTCTCGGTAGCGTTTATTCTTTTACAATTCAAGTTGGTCCTTTTTTAAAACCGTTCAAAATCTTCAAATCCAACGTCTAATCGAGCAACCTTACACCAAAACAAGTCAACTCCTTTCAAATCAAAATTTCATTAAAATATTCCAACCACCAGATCAATTTCTCGCATACCAAACAATCAAATTCAGAAGCTGGGAGGTGGAATCATCCACTTCTAAGGGCTAATCCCATATTCTCTTCCTAGTTTCCATAATCAAATCAATCCATCAATCTCCATTCAAGCAAGATTCATACGCCATAACAAATGCATAACAGCTTAAACCAATCAATCTCCAACCAACACATCATGCGACAAGTCTCAACCATGTACCCACACAGTGCCATAAGGTCACATCAAGCATCTCCAAATCACACTAAAGGTTATAATGTGCATCTCAATCAACATATCGAAATCATAACAACGCCTCGATATCACACCATAAATCATAAAAGGTATCACACTATCGCATATCAACACCGCAATCATAGTAGGGTCAGTCACAACAAGGGATCTCATTTAACGCATTAATTCACATAGTCATCCTATCCAATTCCTATCCAGCATTATCATAACAGATTTATCACATCAAACATTTGTATTTGCAAGGATAGCCACAGCGGGATTTCATCATAAGTCAATGGAACAAAACTAATTATAATCACATCAATACAAACAAGGTCATGCTAGTAAGGTTCAATAAAAGGGAAGATCAAGCAGTATATCAACATTAATATGTCAACATGCTCTCCAGATATCATCTCAACTCGTATGCCATCAAGCCATCTAAGAACCAACTACTTCGACATCCTAACCTCAAATCCTACTCGACCACCTAAAACCATATCTCAGAGTTCCCAATCGCATAATTCCCTTATTCCGACAAGCTTGACAACTCGATCGAATACCAAGACTCTCTATAAAGCACACTCTCGTCATAAGGGCCCTCTATAGGTCCCACCCTTACCTTCTAAGAGGAATCCCAAGTCTTTTTTTTCTAAACTGCTCTCACAACCGATCTAGACGTTCCTTAACAATCTCATTTACTCTTCCTTGGCTCTCAAGACTCTGTCTAACCATCATCTCTCAAAGAGACATATCAAACCACCTTCCTAACCCGATTATATTCCCCGCACCACTAACCACTCTTACTAACCATCCACCTCTAAGAACCCAACTCATACTAATCATCTCACACCTGTCACTCTCGACCAACTATAACGCAGAAAAACCGTCTAGTGTTAATTACTCATAACCATGAATCACTAAGACCCTCGTCATCAGCGTCTATCCCTAACGACCAACCACTGATTCCACCTACTCATCCCATTCCGAATCTCACGAGACCTGAACATCCACGACTCCTCAGCCGACCTATTCTAGATCCTAATATCGGCATATCCTCAAATTGCTCGTTCCAAATCTTACCAAACCTTAACCATTCGAAATCCTCAAGTCGTCCTACTCTAGTTCCTCATCCGAGTTTTCCAAGAACCGTCATTTCGCCACTCTTCTAAAATCTTTCATCCTCTATCGCTCGCAATACATTCCGCTCTGCCCAATTCCTAATTCCAAGCTCTGAATCTCTCTATCTCTACCTCAAGGACACAGTCTTACTAGAAATCTCAACGACATCCTTGCCTAGCTACCAACCTTTCCTCAAGACTCATCTCACATTCTCAAATATCTCAATAGCCATAATAACCTCCACTCATAAATCCCGATTCATTCATTATGCTAAAGTCCTATGACAATGCATCTAGGAATCTGTTACTCATAAATTCTCCAAGCATTACCAATCCTATCTCTACAACCCTAATTACTCATCACACGCACAACCTTGATATGGACAACCTAATCCCCAGGTTCGATGATTTCCCAAGCAACCTATACTACTGATCCTTAGCAACTTAGAGTAACAACAAGTCAAGACATCATGGTACATGAGATCTATAAGTCATCAAATCATATCGTCATAGACAACAAGCAATCAGGCAACGGTCATCATCAAGTCAGCACATCAACACATAAATCTCATCGTCAGGTTAGTGCAATATCATTGTCAATAAATTCAAAAGGGTTAGCAATTCGAACGGAGAACACTCCCGCTTGCGAGTCAAATCGTACTCAGTATCCGCAATTCTCGATGCGTGCTCAGTCCGCCGACATCTTTGATCCTGAGGCCCGTGGGTTATGGGCCCACGCTTCCGCTGCACTGCTCTATTGATATCTAACTTTTCGTCCCTCTTCCATGCGGTCGCTCGTCGAATGTACCGCATAGGGTCCAAGTTAGCGGAGATAGGGGAGTGACAAGAGAAGACAACCCAAAGTTCTTCTCGGAAACAACCACATACCAACACTAAGACGATGACCAAAGACAAGACTTCAACCAAAGAATAACAATGACGCCCTTATGAAAATCTATTAGGTTGCGATTGTGGCAAGCAAACACAAATTCATCATGGGGCATATCAATCATATTAATCCACTCTAACATGTACCTATATCAAGGAGCACGACATACGTATTCATTCCAAAAGACATATTCGAGTGCTACACGGATGCATGCGAGACAAGATAACAGTGTATTATCCCATGAAAGTCGATATGCTTAGTAACTTAAGAAAGATATGCAAGATTTAATGGGTATCACAATTGTCACATATATGAACAATGCACATAATCAAGATAACTCGACTAGATTCATTCTAAAATTCATGCGTCCTATGTATCTGAAGACATGATAAGCGTGGTGTGTGATTATGCGATGTGCCAAGTCATACATGTATACTAGCTTGAGAGGATATCATGGGACAATAGAGGAACACTACCGAGCGACAACATGTAAGCATGCTATGATTAACCATCACAGAAAGCCAATCGATCATCGAATTCAACACAAATTAACTTGCACGGGTAAGACATGTTATGGTAATAGAAAGAGGGAAGAACCACACTATCAGGAACCTAGCTCGAGAGAAACTCAGCAACAACGTAGACAAGATACAAGTTCGCACAAGTCACAATCATGATCATACATGATGCTAAAAGCTCAATATAACGTACGATACATGCATGCAACTAATCATGACGACGGGTAAGAAATCACTCAATCATCTTCCACGATATAGGAGCATGAGAAAAGTTAAACGGTTCATAATACGAGTCTAAGTAATGGGCAATTTGATTAGAATACGGGGCATGAGTGCAGATCAACACATACTGGGATGAAACATGCATTTGCTAAGACTCAATTATACCACATATTCTCCATTCAACACAAGTAACACACAACAATATTATGTGCAAAATAATCAATAATAGCTAATCTGACAACACAAAATAGATGGGCATGATGTGGATTCTTGTCACAAAAAGGATAATAAGCATCGACATGTCGGCATCCAACGTGCTAAGGCGATAATCTACAAGCATTCCTACAAAGAGGAGTTGATCACACTATCATGAACCTAATCCATAAGGAAATAACGATCATGTAGGTTCATATTATATGCGCCATGCTTCCAATCATTCATACGATCAATAAGCCAAGTAAATATGCTATAACAACATACATTCATGATAGAAGGCAGGACACAACACGAGACTTGAGCAATGTAACTACCCACATTATGAGCTTAAACAGTAAAATCATGACAAAAAGCAAGGCATAACTTGAGCATCTTTTACTAATGATCATTTGCAAGGTACATGCAGGAGATTACAGGATTATGTCATTCAATTCAGAGAGAGTCACCATTATAACCGAGCAGAGATTCCTAAGGGCATCCACTGACTTTTCCCAACCGACTCATCACTCCTCTTTCCCGTGGGACTTTGGTACGACTCTTGTGGTAGGAAAACACTGGTTAATCATCATAAAAATCAAGAAAGACAACCTCATAAACACCTTACTCTCGACTCAAAATGACATCAAGAACTACCTTTCAATACTCACTCAAACCACCTTTATATCCATACATGTTTCCGACACAATGTGTTTACCGACCCGATTCCCCGTGGAAGACACTGACATCTGGGAGGAAGACTCGATAGAACATAGTTGAAGGGCTGTTTCACACAAGCTTGACTTGACCATATAGAAATAAAGGTACTCCCACTATCCCGTTTGCACAAGTAAGTCAATACACATTCCATAGTTAGGGCATCCAAATCAAATCTCTAGCATAGCAAGCATTCAGCACAGAATCAGTTAATAAAACACATAATGATCTCCTTGGAGTCTCCCAACCCATCTGTAAAGAACAAGCTGATATTTTGTCTACCGTTCCCAACTACACCCAATAGGGGTGGTCTAGCGCCTTTACTACCCACTCGTGTCCCCGTTTAGTCGGTTTTTCTCTTTTATTACAAGTCGAGTTCATTACTTAGTCCAATTTAGGTTAGACATCTTAAATTCATTTTGCCCCTTTAAAACACGTTCAAAACCTTTGAAATTCATGGGCAGTTTTCCAAAATATACACTCGACCCTTTTGTACCCGAATTGCACAACCTCAGCTCTAATACCATCTTTGTAACGGCCCAGAATTATGATTTCCGGGTTACGTTTCAAGGGATGAAAACCCTTGTTCGGATCTTGCAATCCAGGTACGGGTCGAGGTTTCGAACTCATTTTAAGGTTAGTGGAAAGAGGGATTTCAAACCCTAAAAGTCACGAAGGGTCGTTGGGTACCCTTAACCTATCTTAAGACTATGTCGCGGAATTCAATTCAAATGAAAGTAAAGCGGAATCAAGGTTAAGATACAAATGCCACGACAAAGCCGGGTCAAAACCAAATCATAAGCGAGTGATTACCATTTTACCAAGTTAGAATATTAGCTAGGTTCTTCGATTCGCCAAAGGGTTTCCCATCACAGAAGCAAGGAGCAAACAATATCTGCAGAAAATACCTTAAAAAAAAGAACGGGGAAAGGAGTCAGATCGAGCCACTCATGCGGGACCGGCAGTCCTCGCTGAGGCCACATAGTATGTGCTATACCTAATAAAGATGCTCTAATGCAGTACGAAAGTCAACACACTAGCATGCCCCTAAGTATAATAATGTGCAGAAATACTGTAAAGGGCCCAAGACAATGCCAAGTGGCATATCCCTCTCCTACCTCCACCCCCTTCCGATAGGGCGGAGACTGGCCAGCTCGTGAATGCATTCCATCATTATCGGGGGGCACGCATGCCTAACCCGCTCCACAATAAAGCCCGCAGGCATATCATAATATAAGGAAGTTCATGACTCGATTGACTCAGGGTACCCGATGAGGCTGGGCTACCCTATGACCCTAGCAAAGACTCTAGGACTATCACAGATAACGGCCGTTCTGTTTCAAACGCATAAAGTAAACAGATGCTCAATCAATTAGTGCAACCTAAACATGATACTACATGGCATGCTTTTATGCATATGCAACACCTAACATAAAATGCAACAACAGGCATGAATGTCCAACCTGAGTAAACCCCCTAGGGAACTTACCTGAAAATGCAGAACAGCAAGATAACACAAGCAAGGGCCCAAATGCAAGTCCAAAGCAATCCATAAGCAATACACACCTATCATCAAGCCATTTCCATAAGCTACCAGACTAATATTCATACATATGAATCCCAAGTTCTCCCCATACTCAAAACCAATCGATGGTAAAACCATTTTCCAAAACCTTTCCGATACGATCAATAAAAATCATTCTCCCAATCATACCCATCGATAAATCTGATCAACTATATTTCCAAACTTTCTTCTCAAAACCAACCTCATTAAAACAAGTCAAAGAATCCCGACATTAACATTTAAACCTTAAACCAATCTCTCAAAATCATGTTATAGAATTAATTCCGGCATTTTTGTCACAAAACAATCTTATTTTCACAACCATATTTATAAATCAAAACCCATATTTCAATTTCCTAAAGTCACAATTAGAACATCACAAAATACATATTCAATTAACATCACTTTCCAAAATAACCTTATAAGATATAAAATTCCAAAAAGAATATATTTATACTTAGCACAAAATTTCAGCAAATAATAATAATAATAATAATAATAATAATAATAATAATAATAATAATAATAATAATAATAATAATCTGATTCAAATCTTAGTTATATAATAACGGTATAAAAGATGATATATATGTATATAATGTGACAAGACAATAACAATTTACCAAAACAAAACCCAACAGGCCCAACCCCATACTCACCAACCCGGAAGAAGGCCCGGATCCGAGAAGCTAAACCCGGCCCAATCCCAAAAGAAAAGACAGAAGGAAGGGAGGCCCGTCTTCAACCTCAGGCAAGAGAAAAGGGGCGTGGAACAGCGACGCCAGAAACGGATGGAGAAGAAGAACCCAATGCCGGCCGGCGACGCTCGCCCTTACCTCGCTCCCGGATCCCGTCCTCGCTCGATCGCCGCTCTCATCTCGCTCTCGCACCACTCTCTCGAATCTATTCGCACTCCCGCAACTGCCCTCTCTCGCTCTCACGCTCCTATTCTCGCCGCTCCGCTCGCTCGTCGGACCCTCGCTCTCGTCCTCACCGAACCCGCTCGCTCGCTTGCTCTCACTCCCGCCGGTTAGTTCAGGGACACAAAGATGGAAGCACGCAATGATTCAAAACGAGATATAAAAGTCGGTCTAAGGTGCTCACCACGGGAGATTCGGGCACGGTGGCTTGCCGGTGCGTCGGAGGTCGATTTGGCTCGTCGGAGGCTTGAGGCTGTGATTCTCGGACCAGAACGAAAGGAAATCATTTGAAGGTAGAGCTTTATGGAGTTTTCGAGAGAATGGAAGGAAGGAAAGAGGTTTACCGTCCTCAAATCAGAGAAACAGGGGAAAGGCATGGCGGCGGCGCTCCGGTGGCTCCTGGGCTGGCCGGCTTCATTTCGAGGTTGTCGAAGGCTACGAGAAGTGGAAGACAAGGCGGCCTGGTGGCTGCTGCTGTTCGACGAGAGTGAATGTGGTGGTGGTTGTTACCCGGTGAAACAGAGGAGGGGGTTGGAGGCTGCGGCCTCGACGGAGCCGGGGAAAGGTGGTCGTTGGCGGCGGTCTCAGGAGGGTGCCGTGGTGGTGCTCAGCTGGGCAGGGAGGAGATGTTGGGTTTCTGCAACCAGAAAACAAGAAAGGAGGGAGGGCTCCTTTTGTGTGGGTATTGGGTTTTACCTGGAAACAATGTTCTAAAAGGCGCTAGGCGGCCGCTAGGCGGTGGGTGGCCGCCTAGCGCCTAGGCGGCTAGGCGGGTGACTAGGCGGCGCCTAGGCGGACATAGAACAAACTTGATTATTTCCTTATATTTTGACGAATAACACTTGTCAATAATTCATATAATGTAATAATAATCCATAATATCACTCATAAACCCAAATTTGTAGTAGTTAACTAACACTAAAGTAAATAGACGCAAAATTACATGTCTGACTAACAACTCTAAACCTCCTAAAATCCAAAACTATAAGTTCGACTAAAAAGAAAATGTATCCCGACATGGGGGATAAAAAAACCCTAAGTCAACTAATCATATGCTTAGAAGCTCAAATTAAATAATCGTTGGACTAGGCGGTGCCTAGGCGGGACCAGGCGGCGCCTAGGCGGGACCAGACGGTGCCTAGGCGGCGCCTAGGCGGTTCTTGGACGAATTTCCGCCTAGAGGTCCGCCTAGGCTTAAAAATTCCTAGGTCCCGTCTAGCGCCTAGGCGGTGCCCAGGCGGCGCCTAGGCGCGATTTTTAGAACACTGCCTGGAAAAGGACACAAGGGTGTGCTACTGTCGCAACGAGACAAAGGGGAAGAGGGCCAAATTGCAGACTGGCTGGCAATCAGATAAGAAGAAGGGAAAGAGCTGCAATTTCTTTCTTTGATTTGGGATGGAAGAAATAAAGAGACCATTGGTGTGGTTTCCAAAAGATATTTCAAGATACCCGGAAAACAAATCCCAAAACCCGCTCTCTCGGTTTTTATCCGACCCGATTAAAATAACGCTTCAAAATTTCAAAGATGTCGACATCCAAAGTTTATTTCAAATCCCAAGGTAAAATGACGGAATTGTCCTTCAAAGTTCAAAATTAGGCTGGAATCCGCCGAAGGATTTTAAAATACGATTTTTAAGGCGAAGATGAGGATTTTCAAATATCCGAATTTTTGACCTGAATCCATTTTACTTTATTATTTATTAAAATTTATTATTTAAAAATCCGAGCCTTTACAGATGGTACCTCAAAAGGCAATCCAAGAAAGGCGGGAGGAGGTGGCCTTATCAGAAACCACCTAGGGGACTTCCGGTGTGGGTTCGTGTTTACTTGTGGTGACTGTGGTGCTGCTAGTGCTGAGTTATGGGTGATCCTTCATGGACTACGACTAGCACGCAAGACGAGCGTGCAAAAGCTAATTGTGGAATCTGTTACGAAGGCGATTTGTGAGGCATTGAAGGGACAGGGTACTGGATGGCAAGCTGAGGTCTACATGATCCAAGAATGCAGACAATTGATGGGGATGCCAGATTGAGAGATGCATTTACAATGGATCAGCAGGAAGAAGAATAGCCAAGCCGACTGTCTTCCTAATTGGGCAGTTCGTACTAGCTAGTTTTAGCTACCATGAATTTGATATATGGCCGGACGAAGCTTCCAATGGCCCGACTATTGTATCTGAGCATGCTATTTTACCCTCACTAAATATTACTATCTCCGTTCAAAAATAAATGTCGTTTGACTTTTTGACACGTTTTTTAAGGAGCTAAAAACTATATAAAATATTAAATTTTTAAACAATTTTTTTTAAAAATATGATACTTATTATAATTAAGTATTATATTATATTAAAAATTTACAAAAAAAATTAATATTCTATATAGTTTTTAACTCCTTAAAAAACGTGCTAAAAAGTCAAACGACATCTATTTCTGAACGGAGGTAGTATATAACGACTCTCTAGTCCTCCTTGAATTGGTAAATAAAGAGCGTTCATTCCAGGGTTCGAACCGAGGACCTATGGATACTACCCACAAGTCCTTTCCGGTGAGCCATTCCGAAATGGTTAACTCTCTAGTCCTCCCTTTCACTAAAAAAAACAGCAATTCTCTTTTGTTATTTTAGTCCTATGCGTGGGTACCCTTTGTAAAATAATAATAATAATAATAATGGCAAAACGACGTCGTTTTAAGGCTGTTTTTTTTTTCCAACTGGGAGGCGAGCAAGGGAGAGACGGGAAGCAAAGGGCAAGGGCGAGACGCGAACTCGCGAAGCCAAGTGCGAAGGGCGAGTTTGAGAGCGCACCCAGCAGGCCCAGGTTGCCCAGCAGTGCGCCGAGTCTCCGGCGTCCGGCCGCCAGGGAGTGCCCAACCAGTCATCTACCGCTCTCCACCATCCGGCCGCCCCTGCCTGCACAGCCTGTGAAGAATTCGACGACTGAAGAGTGAACAAGAAGAACAACAGTGAATTGAGTATATTGGTAAGTTTTCTTCAATTTGTTATTGTTAGTTACTTAAATATTGAAATGAATTGGTGTTATTAATTTGTTTACGATTGAAATACTTGAAATGTGAATTAATTTGGAGAATTGGAGAATTGAAATTTTGTTGGTTTCAGGGTTTGAGTTTGAAATGTAAAAATTAGGGATTTTGATTATCATCATGTATTTATTTTATTGTTTATGAATGAATTAGGATTGGAGATTTGGAGAATTGAAACTTTTGTTCCTTCTTAGGTTATAGGGTTTGAGATTTCAAATGACTGGAATTTGGAAGTGTGAAAATTTGGGTTTTTTTCATTTTTATCGCTTATAAATTTTGACTAGGGACTCCGGAATGGATAAATATTTTGTTCGAATCAACAAAGTGTCAAGTGTTGGTTCATCCACCCCTTGCAATATAGTTGCAAATGTTGATAATGCTAATGTGGAAGATATTGGAGATCTCACTAAAAAGATGGTTCAGGTAGGAATTCATAGCGTTTTCTCCTTGGTCTATCGGCTTTTGGAGTTGGTTTTGGTGTTACGAGTTGCGACTGCCTCTATTGAAAGAGCATTTTCTACGATGAATATTATCAAGTCAGATTTGCGTAACAAGATGTCGGATGATCACCTATCTGACAATCTTGTGTGCTACATTGAGAGAGATATTCAAAAGTATCGACAATGAACCTAAATTGGAGCATTATCAAGCTCTGAGAACTCGCAAGATGGATTTACTTCCTCTATCATTGAAGTGAATTTATAATTATGTATTATTTTGTATCATTGAACCTATTTTGTATCGACATTGAACCTATTTAGTATCATTGAATGTTACTTTGTTGATGAATTGACGATGCAAAACTTTTGTACTGAACAACTTCGCCCCACCTTTCGGGACGTTCTGCGGCCGCCACTGTATACGACCGTTGATCAATTATCAACATGCAGTGCTCGGTTTTCTTTTCAAAGAATTTCAATCTTAAAGTAGGGCACCATGCCCTAGTATTAAAGTCTATTTTGCTACAGCATATAACAAACTTCACAAGTTTGGAAATGAAAATCAACTCAAACTGATTTTACATTTCTGGCTAGGATGAGATTAGTTCTGGTGTTGCTGAATTTTTTTCTTTGGGGAAAAGTCGGATAGATGGTTTTGTTATTTAGTGTTTTGTTGCAAAAAAAATGACTGACTGATTTCAGAGGACGAAAGTAAAAGAAATACATGGATGGGGAAAGAAAAGAAGGTAAGGAGTTGAGGGGATAACTGGTGCCTCACCCCCCAACAGTTGCCATGGAAACATGAAGATGGCTTCAACTGACCAAACTCTCCAGGATGTTCTTCTCCAAATTAGGTCTTCCAAAAAACCTTTAAGCACCTCTCTTTCATTATGGGCTTGGAATCTTGGATTAATTGGGATTCTTGCTGTTGAAAATTTGGTAATGATACTGAGTAGCTCATTTGAGATTTTGGGTTGCAATTTTTTCAGGCTGTTATCAACTATGGCGCTTCCTGGTAGGATTTTCTCTTCGCCCCTTAACCCCTCTGATTGTTTTTCTGTTGTAAGTCATAACTAGCCTAAAGTACCATTTTCTACCAAATTGTTTAATTGTGGGGCACTTACAAAAGATGATTAATTGATTCGTGAATGCAACAGATGACAAAAAGGAGGGATGGCTACTTCGTGGGGACTTGCCATTGTTTAATCCAGTGTTGTGCAGAGTCATTCCAGATTGATTTTCCGACGGGAATCTCAGTTTTTTAGTTAGCTCTGTCTGATGGTTCTGACTTCTCCCATAAATTTTACATCCTACTTCAGTTTGATTAAATTTAACTTTAATTATTGTTTTTTTACTAGACAATCTAAACTTTACCATAGGTTGTCTCAATAAAAACCTTCGTTTAGATTGGGGGAGTGAAGGAAAGAGCAATCGACAAACGGTAGCGATTTCCCTAAAAAAGAAGCCAGCAATACTTGTCAAACCGAACACAGCCACTTCAAGTTCACATGAAATATATAGATAAAAGTCACCAAACATTTGAATTTGCAAAACGGATGCAAGGATTGCAAGCTGCTAGCAGGCTGAATCAACTATGCAGCCACAGGCGGTCTTCAAGTCTTTCTTCTCCGGCACCAAACATTTCATCAACTCTTTCACCCTCGCGGTAGAAGTGGAAAGTAGGGGTATACCGTATGTGCTGAGTTGTTTCTGGGCACTCATCGATATCTGCATAGATGAAGGTCAGCTTTGGGAATTCATTGCTCAACCGGCTAAATACCGGGAGGATTTGGCTACAGACACGGCACCTGAAAAGCCATCAATGAAGGATGTGTCTAAAACATTGTTTCCAACCTTTGTATATCTATTCAACCCAAGATCAATTAAAGACTGCATTTAATCAGGCTTAAAACTAAAAAGTGAAGTACATGTAATGGGGTTAAAGGGCACTCTGAAATTCAATCTGTTCAAGCCCCATCAAGAGCTTTGGGCTTGGGACAAGCTCTTTTAACAAGTGGATTTCATAAAACCAATTACACGAATGCAATCATACGGTATACCCCAAAATCACACACTTGAATTAATCCAGCCTCCTTGCTAAAAAAAGGTTATCTTTTCAATCAGCTTAAAGTGCTCAATTCTCTTCTGACTTCTGATAAGCTACGTTTGAATTGTGTTGATTATAAGTTTTTTCTGGTGTAAAACAAGCTGAAAATTCCTTGACAATAATTTACAATAGAAAAACAAAGAGAGGGGTTAAGGGGCGAAGAGAAAATCCTACCAGGAAGCGCCATAGTTGATAACAGCCTGAAAAAATTGCAGCCCAAAATCTCAAATGAGCTACTCAGTATCATTACCAAATTTTCAACAGCAAGAATCCCAATCCCAATTAATCCAAGATTCCAAGCCCAGAACGAAAGAGAGGTGCTTACAGGTTTTTTGGAAGACCTAATTTGGAGAAGAACATCCTGGAGAGTTTGGTCAGTTGAAGCCATCTTCATATTTCCATGGCAACTGTTGGGGAGTGAGGCACCAGTTATCCCCTCCACTCCTTCCTTACCTTCTTTTCTTTCCCCCCTCCATGTATTTCTTTTACTTTCGTCCTCTGAAATCAGTAAGTCATTTGTTTTGCAACAAAACACTAAATAACAAAACCATCTATCCGACTTTTCCCCAAAGAAGAAAATTCAGCAACACCAGAACTAATCTCATCCTAGCCAGAAATGTAAAATCAGTTTGAGTTGATTTTCATTTCCAAACTTGTGAAGTTTGTTATATGCTGTAGCAAAACAGACTTTAATACTAGGGCATGGTGCCCTACTTTAAGATTGAAATTCTTTGAAAAGAAAGCTGAGCACTGCATGTTGATAATTGATCAACGGTCGTATACAGTGGTTGCAGATCTTTTGTTAAGCTTTTTGCATTCGATATGAATCTTCTGACAGTGTATACACTGCAACGCCCTTGCCTTCTGTATATTAGGAAGCTTTACTTACTATAAGTAAAATTCTAGTCCTTACATAAAAAGTAAACCACAGACTTGTAGATATTAAACTGTATGACTTATCTATACATTCAAATTAGAGCAAATACACAACTGAGAAGCATGAATATGGTGAAACTAATGAAATGCATTAATCTGTTCATCAGATTGAGTACATTAAAAGATTATCTATTAACTTTGCATAAAAGACTGAACATTCACATGACCTCCCTTACTGTAAACTACCTACTGCAACCACACCTACTGTAAGCTGATCGAGCTTCACATCTTAATCTGTGAAATTGAGGAACTCTAAGCTCTAGATTTTGTCTAAACGTCAGTGCAAACTAAATCCGATGGGATAATTTCGAAGCAAACCGACAAAAACAGTTGCATCAATATCAAAATCGCAATACCAACGATGCAAAGAAACACTCATGTGTCTATGTATATACCAGACTATAACGAATTCAATCGCGAAAAGGCCGATCGGTGAAATGAAGAAACAGGGAGAGAAAGTACCAGTTGTGCAGGCGCTTGTGGAGGTTAATGGTGTACTCCCTGGTGACAACCTCCTCCTTCCTTCCCTTGGTAGTTTCCACCATTTTCGCTGGTCTCTTTCTACCTGATGTGCTTACTCTGCATCGATTAAACACAATCAATTAGACGAAAGATCCGAAAACACATATTACCATAACTATCTACGAAGATAAATTGAGAGAGAGCAAGAGATTAACCTAGAAGAGAGGGATGAATGGAAGTCTGGAACTCAGCGAAGAGAGCGGCGTTTTAGCTCATCTATCAACTATAAGTAAGCGATTGCCCTAAACCGAGAATTCCCGATCTTGTTAGGTGGGGCCCGGTATCCGGCTTTCATTTTGGCCCAATTTACATTGACCACGGCCCAATTGTCTCAATTCAGGCATTTCCGCAGATTCAAGGTCTTTTTTTTTTAAATCTTGGTCGGTTTGATCTACTCAATCGCGCTACCTCTGAACAGGTATGGTATAGCTCATTTAAGGAGTTAACCTTTCCATTCAAGAGGTTTTTTTTTAAAGGAAGGTAAGAATTCAAAATATAAATTTGATAGATTAAAAAGAAATCACAATATGGGCAACTCATTAGTCATCACGATAGAAATGAAACCAAACCAAACAAAACAAGTGAAACATTGAAAAGAAAAGTAAAAAAAATATAACCAACCGATAAAAGAAGCAACTAATCAATCGAAATGGAAGACGAAGGACAATTTAAGGATGGGAAACATAGAGTGGAAGAGAGAGAAACTAATACATTGGGTCAATGACCTAATGAATCAATTGGTGGTGTAAGTGCAAACAAGAATAAGCTAGTTTTATATCCCTTTGACCATGTAATCATGAAATCCGGTTATTATTTTCTTAATTGTAATTATTATTCAATATTAAATTAAATTTTTATTTTAAGAAAATAAACAAATTTGTCAACCTACAAGATGACTTGCTCGGTTATGGTCCCACCTCCAGTCATGTGATCTGAGTCACCTCTATAAGTTAGTAAGTTACTAAACCTGTTTTTTTATTATTGATCATCTCTATTGCTAATTCATTTTCTCAAATAGTCAAATCTTTATTAATAAAATTTTACTCTCAAATTACCCACCTAATGAACAAATAAACCCAGTATGAACAAACATTTAGTCCCGAAAACAACAAAATTTTGAATCCAACTGTCAGAAAAGAAGGTTCACATTGTTCATTTTTCAACATAATTTGCCTATGCCGGTGTCGTCTTTTCCTCTCTAATTTTTATCTAAGTATAGTATTATTTTATTATTTGTTTTGTCACTAGCTTTGTTCTCGATTATAACGATCTATCTGTTACCGATCTTTTCAGCCTCTCGACTCATCAGCTATGTTTGATGCGCCGAATTCTGTTTAGGGAAAAAAAAAATAGAACCCCAAGTTATAGGATTATATATACTCCGTACATTTTTTTATACGGGTTGTGGGCACAAAAGTAAATGATACTCGTAATTTATTTTATGAAGCTTCATAAGTTTTGTTCCATATTCCTTCCACCGTTAGTATTGCTTTTTTAAATTACTAGTTGTTGTCGTGTGCGGAAAATATATGCAAATTAATTATAAAACGGATGTGAAACATATATACTCGTGATGAATCGATATCACCTATAACCTAATACAATATATCCAAAGCTAAGCTAGCTTTCTCTTGGTGGACCATATGGTACATTCGAAATCAATATATCTTCAAATCTAATCCTATCCCAAATAGTGATTCATGTCTACACATCATTAAAACACATGAGGAGAACTGGTGCAGAACATCTCGTCTTGATGCCTGCTTCGAAGAAGACGGCCACATACATTCACAAAAAGGCAATCACACGCGGCAGAAGAATAAACAAGCCATCATTAGGTGGCGTAAACCGCCAAAAGGGGTTTTCAAACTGAATTTTGATGGGTCTTCACTTATTGACAAAACTAGTACAGCTGGAACCATTATTCGTGACTGGGAAGGACGCCCAATTAACATTGGGTACAAACAACTCGGTACTCAAAGTCCGCTAAAAGCAGAAGCTCTAGCTCTAAAACTTGGTGTGCAACACGCATTACATTTACAACTTACCAGAATTCACATTGAAGGTGACTCCCGTATAATAATAGACCACCTAAACAAAGGGACGATATGCCCGTGGGAAATCGAACTCATTATTTCTGATATCAAACTTATGCTAACAAATCTGGAAAGTGTGACTTTCCTCCATATTCCCCGTATAGGCAATAGAGTGGCTGACAAGGTTGCACACCTTTGCCACTCTACTGGGGGATTGATATTCTAAAAAATCCCGGTCTTCTTGACCTCATCCGAAAGGATGCCTTCGGGTAGAGCCTGCTCACCCGAAATCTTTCCTAATCAAAAAAAAAAAAAAACAATATATACTCTCTCTGTTTGGCAAAACATGTCGTATAAGGAGTAAATACGAAAATAATTTTATTAGTAAATAAAAGAATGTAAAATTCAATCTATTCGATCAAAACAACACAAAGTGCAACACGATTAACAAATCATCAAAAATTTCACATAGAATATAAATTGAAGGTCTCTGGCTGACTGGCTCTAGCGATTAATAAAAAATTTGAAGTATTTTTCTTTTCGGTTTCTTGCTATATTAGGCCCTTTAATGCTTGCTTAGTGTTGGTGATTGTATTGGATTAAAAGGGTCGAGATGGCGCAGCGAAGGGAAGCCCTGGAGAAGCCGGTGGGGGTGGTATCTTCATTGACCACTCCGGTAAATTCCAGCTAGCTTTCACCTTCTTATGCGGAATCTGCAAGCCCCGCACGGCGGAGCTCTGGGCAGCCTTCCATGGCATCCGGACGGCGAGGACGATGGGTTACCGGAAATTGCTCCTTGAGACAGACTCGAGGGAGGTATGGGAGTTGCTCAATAGTCCGAACAAAAGCCCCTCAGCGGATATCCACCTCGTCTCTCAATGTCGAAGCTGGATCAACCAAGCCGGTTGGGAGATCTCCGTCACTCACATCCGGCGACAGGCCAACCATCTGGCGGACACTCTAGCAAAATCTGCATTTTCTAATTCTGCCCCTTTTACTTTATTTCCGAATATCCCTCCTTGCATTTGTAATGTTTTAGACTCTTCTGTCATTTCAATAAATAACTAGAGGCCCTGCCTCCCCTTGGATCAAAAAAAAAAAGGGTCGAGATGAGTTGGTTAGCAAGAGTTTTTTCAGCTGGTATTGTGACTTATTAGTCTTATTATATATACTATCGTATTATAATACTCCTTTCGTTAATTGAAACATGTTGTTTTAGACATTTGTTCATTTTTTAAGAAATCAAATAAAAAGCAAACAAAAATACATACCCCTAATTATTACTTTACTTTTCCACTTTATTAAAAACTACAACTAACAAATCTCTCAATACCAAAATACCTAAAACGACATGTTTTTATTAACGAATAGAGTATATTGTTTACATTATAATATACTAATATATTATCATCCAAACAAACACTTCCTAATAAAGGTTAAAAGTTTAAATTCATTTATTTGTCAATCTCTCACCCAAGTAATCCTATCAGACCAAACAAAAAAATACTCCGGTAATCTTCAATCAATTAATTTCCGACTACCAAAAAACAAAATCAATTAATTTCCAACCTGTAAATTGATACTCAGAAGGAAATTGAAGTTTTTTTTTTGGCAATAAAAAAAATGGAAAACAATTTACTGTTATGTAGTTTGAGATTTGCGAACCTGAATGGTACGGCCGACTCTGACTGGCGTCGCCTGAGCGACGACGAGGTCGCCGAGCATGGCGCTCTTGACATGGTTGATGCTGATGTGAACTCCGGCGACTCTATTGAGTCCGCAAGCCACGTGCGCTCCTATGCTCGCTAGCGCCTCCGCCATCAACGCCGACACGCCTCCGTGCAGTACCTTGAACGGCTGCGAAAATGAAATCAATCAAATTCAATTCCATTGATTCAGTCTCAAATTAGACCATTTCTGAGCTACCTGACAGCATTTCTCGGTGACCAGAAGGCGGCCTGAGACCAAATTGGGGGTGATTTCTTCCAATTGGAAGCCGATCGAGTGCAATGGAACATCGACAGCCCCGGTCTTCCCCTCATCCGACGAAGATGAGGGTGGTAGCTGAGTCTGTCTCTGTGGTGGTTGGTGCTCCATCTCTTTCTCTCTCTCCCAATCTTGTCTGGTACTGACCTTTTCAGATTCCTTCCAAGTTCCAATAACGATTGAATCGATACAGTAAATTAAAATCAATAATTTGCCTGTGAGATTGATTGAAGTTGGCAGATTGAGAGGTGCATTTACAATGGATCAGCAGGAAGAAGAATTGCCAAGCCGACTGTCTTGCTAATTGGGCAGTTCGTACTAGCTAGTTTTAGCTACCATAAATTTGATATATGGCCGGACGAAGCTTCCAATGGCCCGACTATTGTATCTGAGCATGCTATTTTACCCTCACTAAATAATAATAGGGAAAACTAATTAAAATACCCCCACCTTTGGGGGTATGGTAAAAATATATCCTCAACTTTCAAATGTAATAAAAATATCCTGACCTTTGAGGGTGGTGGTAATATATTACCCTGTGTTTTCTCACTGGTCAAAAATGCTAACAAGACACCCTACGCGGATTTTTTACAAGGGTTTTCTTGAACAGTGTCTTTAGAAAAAATAAATAAAGAGTTGGACCGGGTTCATACCCAACGCCTTTTCCTCCCTCATATCTTTTTCCGTGGACCGTGGTCGCCTCTTGAATTGTCTTCCAGGTCTTCCAGGTAGCTCATGGTTCCTCTTCAATGTCAGTCTTCCTCCCTCGTGGTCGACTATCTTGAGTTGTCTCTCTCACATCTTCTTCCCCTTTGATTCGTTCACGGATTTGGGTGGGTAAGTTTTTTTCCCCTCTTCGTTGTTGTTGTTAGTTTAGTTTTGTTGTCGGTTTGGTGTTAGGAATAGTCGTATTGTGTTAATTTGAGGCAATTTTGACCAGATTAGTTGCTTGGTTGAATCAATTTCGTTTTTCAAGTTTAATTTGTTATCGTTTTATTTTTTTTCCTAATGAAACTGATCAAGAAAACCTAATTTAAGTGTTAATTTGTAAAAAAAAGGTTTCACGTATGTTGTCTTGTAAAAAAAAAATCCACGTATGCTGTCTTGTCAGCATTTTTGACCCGTGAGAAAACATAGGGTAATATATTACCACCACCCTCAAAGGTCGGGATATTTTTATTACATTTGAAAGTTGAGGATATATTTTTACCATACCCCCAAAGGTGGGGGTATTTGAATTAGTTTTCCCATAATAATATCTCCGTTCAAAAATAAATGTCGTTTGACTTTTTGACACGTTTTTTAAGGAGCTAAAAACTATATAAAATATTAACTTTTTAAACAATTTTTTTTAAAAATATGATACTTATTATAATTAAGTATTATATTATATTAAAAAATTACAAAAAAAATTAATATTCTATATAGTTTTTAACTCCTTAAAAATCGTGCAAAAAAGTCAAACGACATCTATTTCTGAACGGAGGTAGTATATAACGACTCTCTAGTCCTCCTTGAATTGGTAAATAAAGAGCGGTCAATCCAGGGTTCGAACCGAGGACCTATGGATACTACCCACAAGTCCTTTCCGGTGAGCCATTCCGAAATGGTTAACTATCTAGTCCTCCCTTTCACTAAAAAAACAGCAATTCTCTTTTGTTATTTTAGTCCTATGCGTGGGTACCCTTTGTAAAAATAATAATAATAATAATAATAATAATAATAATAATAATAATAATAATAATAATAATAGTATCTCGGCTACCCACTAATTTCTTGTAAATAGTAATTGGATAATATATATAATAATAATAATAATAATAATAATGGCGAAACGACGTCGTTTTGAGGCTGTTTTTTTTTTCCAACTGGGAGGCGAGCAAGGGAGAGACGGGAAGCAAAGGGCAAGGGCGAGACGCGAACTCGCGAAGCCAAGTGCGAAGGGCGAGTTTGAGAGCGCACCCAGCAGGCCCAGGTTGCCCAGCAGTGCGCCGAGTCTCCAGCGTCCGGCCGCCAGGGAGTGCCCAACCAGTCATCTACCGGTCTCCACCATCCGGCCGCCCCTGCCTGCACAGCCTGTGAAGAATCCGACGACTGAAGAGTGAACAAGAAGAACAACAGTGAATTGAATATATTGGTAAGTTTTCTTCAATTTGTTATTGTTAGTTACTTAAATATTGAATTGAATTGGTGTTATTAATTTGTTTACGATTGAAATACTTGAAATGTGAATTGATTTGGAGAATTGGAGAATTGAAATTTTGTTGGGTTTCAGGGTTTGAGTTTGAAATGTAAAAATTAGGGATTTTGATTATCATCATTTATTTATTTTATTGTTTATGAATGAATTAGGATTGGAGATTTGGAGAATTGAAACTTTTGTTCCTACTTAGGTTATAGGGTTTGAGATTTCAAATGATTGGAATTTGAAAGTGTGAAAGTTTGGGTTTTTTTCATTTTTATCGCTTATAAATTTTGACTAGGGATTCTGGAATGGATAGATATTTTGTTCGAATCAACAAAGTGTCAAGTGTTGGTTCATCCACCCCTTGCAATATAGTTGCAAATGTTGATAATGCTAATGTGGAAGATATTGGAGATCTCACTAAAAAGATGGTTCAGGTAGGAATTCATAGCGTTTTCTCCTTGGTCTATCGGCTTTTGGAGTTGGTTTTGGTGTTACGAGTTGCGACTGCCTCTATTGAAAGAGCATTTTCTGCGATGAATATTATCAACTCAGATTTGTGTAACAAGATGTCGGATGATCACCTATCTGACAATCTTGTGTGCTACATTGAGAGAGATCTTCAAAAATATCAACAATGAACCTAAATTGGAGCATTATCAAGCTCTGAGAACTCGCAAGATGGATTTACTTCCTCTATCATTGAAGTGAACTTATAATTATGTATTATTTTGTATCATTGAACCTATTTTGTATCGACATTGAACCTATTTAGTATCATTGAATGTTACTTTGTTGATGAATTGACGATGCGAAACTTTTGTACTGAACAACTTCGCCCCACCTTTCGGGAAGTTCTGCGGCCGCCACTGTATACGACCGTTGATCAATTATCAACATGCAGTGCTCGGTTTTCTTTTCAAAGAATTTCAATCTTAAAGTAGGGCACCATGCCCTAGTATTAAAGTTTGTTTTGCTACAGCATATAACAAACTTCCCAAGTTTGGAAATGAAAATCAACTCAAACTGATTTTACATTTCTGGCTAGGATGAGATTAGTTCTGGTGTTGCTGAATTTTCTTCTTTGGGGAAAAGTCGGATAGATGGTTTTGTTATTTAGTGTTTTGTTGCAAAACAAATGACTGACTGATTTCAGAGGACGAAAGTAAAAGAAATACATGGAGGGGGAAAGAAAAGAAGGTAAGGAAGGAGTGGAGGGGATAACTGGTGCCTCGCTCCCCAACAGTTGCCATGGAAACATGAAGATGGCTTCAACTAACCAAACTCTCCAGGATGTTCTTCTTCAAATTAGGTCTTCCAAAAAACCTGTAAGCACCTCTCTTTCGTTCTGGGCTTGGAATCTTGGATTAATTGGGATTCTTGCTGTTGAAAATTTGGTAATGATACTGAGTAGCTCATTTGAGATTTTGGGTTGCAATTTTTTCAGGCTGTTATCAACTATGGCGCTTCCTGGTAGGATTTTCTCTTCGCCCCTTAACCCCTCTGTTTGTTTTTCTGTTGTAAATTACTGTCAAGGAATTTTCAGCTTGTTTTACACCAGAAAAAACTTATAATCATCACAATTCAAACGTAGCTTATCAGAATTCAGAAGAGAATCGAGCACTTAAGCTGATTGAAAAGATAACCTTTTTTTTAGCAAGGAGGCTGAATTAATTCAAGTGTGTGATTTTGGGGTATACCGTATGATTGCATTCGTGTAATTGGTTTTATGAAATCCACTTGTTAAAAGAGCTTGTCCCAAGCCCAAGGCTCTTGATGGGGCTTGAACAGATTGAATTTCAGAGTGCCCTTTAACCCCATTACATGTACTTAACTTTTTAGTTTTAAGCCTGATTAAATGTAATCTTTAATTGATCTTGGGGAATAGATATACAAAGGTTGAAAACAGTGTTTTAGACACATCCTTCATTGATGGCTTTTCAGGTGCCGTGTCTGCAGCCAAATCCTCCCGGTATTTAGCCGGTTGAGCAATGAATTCCCAAAGCTGACCTTCATCTATGCAGATATCGATGAGTGCCCAGAAACAACTCAGCACATATGGTATACCCCTACTTTCCACTTCTACCGCGAGGGTGAAAGAGTTGATGAAATGTTTGGTGCCGGAGAAGAAAGACTTGAAGACCGCCTGTGGCTGCATAGTTGATTCAGCCTGCTAGCAGCTTGCAATCCTTGCATCCGTTTTGCAAATTCAAATGTTTGGTGACTTTTATCTATATATTTCATGTGAACTTGAAGTGGCTGTGTTCGGTTTGACAAGTATTGCTGGCTTCTTTTTTAGGGAAATCGCTACCGTTTGTCGATTGCTCTTTCCTTCACTCCCCTAATCTAAACGAAGGTTTTTATTGAGACAACCTATGTTAAAGTTTAGATTGCAATGTAAAAAAACAATAATTAAGGTTAAATTTAATCAAACTGAAGTAGGATGTAAAATTTATGGGAGAAGTCAGAACCATCAGACAGAGCTAACTAAAAAACTGAGATTCCCGTCGGAAAATCAATCTGGAATGACTCTGCACAACACTGGATTAAACAATGGCAAGTCCCCACGAAGTAGCCATCCCTCCTTTTTGTCATCTGTTGCATTCACGAATCAATTAATCATCTTTTGTAAGTGCCCCACATATTAAACAATTTGGTAGAAAATGGTACTTTAGGCTCGTTATGACTTACAACAGAAAAACAAACAGAGGGGTTAAGGGGCGAAGAGAAAATCCTACCAGGAAGCGCCATAGTTGATAACAGCCTGAAAAAATTGCAACCCAAAATCTCAAATGAGCTACTCAGTATCATTACCAAATTTTCAACAGCAAGAATCCCAATTAATCCAAGATTCCAAGCCCAGAACGAAAGAGAGGTGCTTACAGGTTTTTTGGAAGACCTAATTTGGAGAAGAACATCCTGGAGAGTTTGGTCAGTTGAAGCCATCTTCATGTTTCCATGGCAACTGTTGGGGAGTGAGGCACCAGTTATCCCCTCCACTCCTTCCTTACCTTCTTTTCTTTCCCCCTCCATGTATTTCTTTTACTTTCGTCCTTTGAAATCAGTCAGTCATTTGTTTTGCAACAAAACACTAAATAACAAAACCATCTATCCGACTTTTCCCCAAAGAAGAAAATTCAGCAACACCAGAACTAATCTCATCCTAGCCAGAAATGTAAAATCAGTTTGAGTTGATTTTCATTTCCAAACTTGTGAAGTTTGTTATATGTTGTAGCAAAACAGACTTTAATACTAGGGCATGGTGCCCTACTTTAAGATTGAAATTCTTTGAAAAGAAAACTGAGCATTGCATGTTGATAATTGATCAACGGTCGTATACAGTGGCGGCCGCAGAACTTCCCGAAAGGTGGGACGAAGTTGTTCAGTACAAAAGTTCTGCATCGTCAATTTATCAACAAAGTAACATTCAATGATACTAAATAGGTTCAATGTCGATACAAAATAGGTTCAATGATACAAAATAATACATAATTATAAGTTCACTTCAATGATAGAGGAAGTAAATCCATCTTGCGAGTTCTCAGAGCTTGATAATGCTCCAATTTAGGTTCATTGTCGATACTTTTGAAGATCTCTCTCAATGTAGCACACAAGATTGTTAGATAGGTGATCATCCGACATCTTGTTACGCAAATCTGACTTGATAATATTCATCGCAGAAAATGCTCTTTCAATAGAGGCAGTCGCAACTCGTAACACCAAAACCAACTCCAAAAGCCGATAGACCAAGGAGAAAACGCTATGAATTCCTACCTGAACCATCCTTTTAGTGAGATCTCCAATATCTTCCACATTAGCATTATCAACATTTGCAACTATATTGCAAGGGGTGGATGAACCAACACTTGACACTTTGTTGATTCGAATAAAATATCTATGTATTCCGGAATCCCTAGTCAAAATATATTTGCGATAAAAATGAAAAAAACCCAAATTTTCACACTTCCAAATTCCAATCATTTGAAATCTCAAACCCTATAACCTAAGAAGGAACAAAAGTTTCAATTCTCCAAATCTCCAATCCTAATTCATTCATAAACAATAAAATAAATAAATGATGATAATCAAAATCCCTAATTTTTACATTTCAAACTCAAACCCTGAAACCCAACAAAATTTCAATTCTCCAATTCTCCAAATCAATTCACATTTTAAGTATTTCAATCGTAAACAAATTAATACCACCAATTCAATTCAATATTTAAGTAACTAACAATAACAAATTGAAGAAAACTTACCAATATATTCAATTCACTGTTGTTCTTCTTGTTCACTCTTCAGTCGTCGGATTCTTCACAGGTTGTGCAGGCAGGGGCGGCCGGATGGTGGAGACCGGTAGATGACTGGTTGGGCACTCCCTGGCGGCCGGACGCCGGAGACTCGGCGCACTGCTGGGCAACCTGGGCCTGCTGGGTGCGCTCTCAAACTCGCCCTTCGCACTTGGCTTCGCGAGTTCGCGTCTCGCCCTTGCCCTTTGCTTCCCGTCTCTCCCTTGCTTGCCTCCCAGTTGGGAAAAAAATAGCCTCAAAACGATGTCGTTTTGCCATTATTATTATTATTATTATTATTATTATTATTATTTTACAAAGGGTACCCACGCATAGGACTAAAATAACAAAAGAGAATTGCTGTTTTTTTTAGTGAAGGGGAGTTCTAGAGAGTTAACCATTTCGGAATGGCTCACCGGAAAGGACTTGTGGGTAGTATCCATAGGTCCTCGGTTCGAACCCTGGAATGACCGCTCTTTATTTACCAATTCAAGGAGGACTAGAGAGTCGTTATATACTACCTCCGTTCAGAAATAGATGTCGTTTGACTTTTTTGCACGTTTTTTAAGGAGTTAAAAACTATATAGAATATTAATTTTTTTTGTAATTTTTTAATATAATATAATACTTAATTATAATAAGTATCATATTTTTTTAAAAAATTGTTTAAAAAGTTAATATTTTATATAGTTTTTGGCTCCTTAAAAAACGTGTCAAAAAGTCAAACGACATTTATTTTTTAACGGAGATAGTATTATTTAGTGAGGGTAAAATAGCATGCTCAGATACAATAGTCGGGCCATTGGAAGCTTCGTCCAGCCATATATCAAATTCATGGTAGCTAAAACTAGCTAGTACGAACTGCCCAATTAGCAAGACGGTCGGCTTGGCTATTCTTCTTCCCGATGATCCATTGTAAATGCACCTCTCAATCTGCCAACTTCAATCAATCTCACAGGCAAATTGTTGATTTTAATTTACTGTATCAATTCAATCGTTATTGGAAGGAATCTGAAAAGGTCAGTACCAGACAAGATTGGGAGAGAGAGAGAAAGAGATGGAGCACCAACCACCACAGAGACAGACTCAGCTACCACCCTCATCTTCGTCGGATGAGGGGAAGACCGGGGCTGTCGATGTTCCATTGCACTCGATCGGCTTCCAATTGGAAGAAATCACCCCCAATTTGGTCTCAGGCCGCCTTCTAGGGTTGGGGCGAGCCCGACGATAGCCAGGCGTGTTTGAGGTAAAGATCCGACCTTTATCATGTTTTGAGCATCTACTACCTTTTATGTGTTTATTCTCTATTTAATAGAAATCCATGCTAACAACTTGGATTAATAAACATAAAATCGGTAGATACAATTAGGGTTTCTTGAAAGAGTTTCTTAATTGTTGGAAAAGGCGAAAGCTTGATCCTTCGATGCGATTTGCATGATTATCGTTATTTATCTTGCCTTATGCATGTTTGGTTATCGTTGTTGCAAACCCCGATCATGGAAGTTTTCTTTCAAATAGTTTATTATTAATCTGAAAAGATTTGTCTTTTATTTTAGTTACTGTTTCTACTCGATTTCGACCACTGATTTTCGATCGAGCAAAGATCGTTGTTGCTTCTGTCTCTGCAGGAACCCAAAGTCGACCAGACTGTACTCGACGTCGAGTAAGCCTAGTCGACATCGACCACCATCCAGAGTCTTCTGTTGCTCGGAATCGACTGTACTGACCCCTGTCGACTACCACCTAGTCGAGGTCGAGTACCCCTGTAGTCGACTACCACTTGTGAGATTTTCCGCTGACTAGGATCCGCTGACACGCTTCCTCGAGGATCGATCCTAACTTCCTGTTGCTACATCGGGAGGAAGTCTTGTACTCATTTGTGTGGGCACGAATCTGGTTTGATCTATTTTATTATATTTTAAACTCGATTTCCTCCCTACAACAGAAGGTGCAAGGAAGCAGCAAGAAGGTAAACAAAGACACGAGGACACATATCAAATCAAAACCATAACAAGAGACACTAAACGTCAGCACCTCGAATGCTCCTTCTCCAGTGGTATCTGTCCGAAGTCATATCCTCCGATAGGTTCAACAGAGAGAGATCATGTCTGATAACCTCCAACCAACTCTTCTTAGGTCTACCTCTTCCCTTATGGATTTCTCCCAAATTCAAGATTTCACACCTACGAACCGGAGCCGAAGCAGGTCTCCTACTCACATGCCCAAACCAACGTAATCTGGATTCCCGCAATTTGTCCACAATATTCGCAACTCTAACCTCTTCCTGATGTCAGCATTTCGGATTCTGTCGAGTCTCGTCTGCCCAGTCATCCATCTCAGCATTCTCATTTCTGCAACTGACAGCTTCTGTTCTTGCGCTTTAGTGATAGGCCAACACTCAGAGCCGTACAACAAGGTAGGTCTAACAACCGCCCTATAAAATTTTCCCTTCAGTTTAGCTGGGACTTTTTTGTCACAAAGCACCCCCGTCGCTCTTCTCTATCTTAGCCACCCAGTCTGAACTCGATGCTCAATATCTCTATCAATGCCCCCATCACTTTGAACGTATGAGCCCAGGTACTTGAAGTACTCCTTCCTGGGGACTGAAACCTCCCCCAATGCAGCCGATGATACGTTCAAAGTGAACATACTCGGTCTTGGTCCTACTCAATCTGAGACCCTTAGACTCTAGCACCACCCTCCAGTTTTCAAGCCTGCGTGCCAAACCTGCTCTTGAGTTGTCCACAAGCACAATGCCATCTACAAACAGCATACACCAAGGGACCTCTTCTTGGAGTGGGCAGAAAGACAATCCATGACAAGAGTGAATAGAAATGGACTGAGAGCTGAACCCTGATGGAGCCCCACCCGGACAAGGAAGTACTCTGAATCTCCACTTGGCGTTCTAACACTAGTCAAGGAACCCTCATACATATCTCTGATAGATCTGATATACGTCCAAGGCATTCCTTTCTCAACCAGTCAACTCCAAAGCATATCTCTCGAAACTTTGTCATAAGCCTTTTCTATATCGATGAATGCCATATGCAAATCCTTCTTCCTATCTCTGTGCATCTCGATCAAACGCCTCAGCAAGTGGATAGCTTCTATAGCAGATCTACCTGGCATGAAGCCAAACCGGTTCTCAGACACCTGCACCAACTTCATGAGACTTACCTCTATAACTCTTTCCCACAGTTTCATCGTGGGACTCAATAGCTTAATAACTCTGTAGTTGCTGCAACACTGGACATCACCCTTGTTCTTGTAGACCAGAACCAATTTACTAAGTCTCCATTCCGCTGGCATGTTACCTGAACTTAGAATGGCATTGAAAAGCGAAGTAAGTTAAGTCAAACCTTTAGCCCATAACCATTTCCAAACTTCCCCCGGGATATCATCCGGACTAGAAGCTCTGTTGTTCTTCGACATGCATACAACTTCTTTAACCTCCTCAATAGTGATGCGATGGTGGAAGCCAAAGTCAATACGCTCTGCAAACCTGGGGCTCTGCTCGGAGGGGAGAAAATCCTCGTTAAGTAATTCTGAGAAGTATCTCTGCCATCTCTCCTTGATCTGCTAATCTTTAACCAACACTTGAGCACTCTCATCCTTGATACATCTGACGCTATCTAAATCTCTGCTCAATCTCTCTCTCTGACGAGCCAAACGATAGAGAACCTGCTTCCCTCTCTTCTGATATAAAGCCTTGTATAAACAATCAAAGGACATGTCTTTAGCCTTAGCTACAGCTCTCTTGGCCTCCCTCTTTTTCACATTGTACCTGGACCTAAGCTATGCGCTGTCCTCTCCAGAACCTCTGTGTAGCCACATGCGAAACGCCTTCTGCTTCTCCTTCACTTTTGCCTGCACTTCCCCACTCCACCAATCTGAGCAGCGATAGACCTCCTATATGGATTTAGAAGTCGAGGAACGGTAGGCAAAATACTAGCTTTTATTGACAGATGGGCCTAGAAGACTCCAAGGAACACTCCGGAGGTTGGAGTGTCGAGTTAGGAGGTCGTGAGGTTCTTGCCCCTCCGGTCAGCCGTCCCTCGAAGGATGGCATAGATCGTCTCTATGCTTAATTTTATACATATATGCAATTGGGTCCGAGGGCGATCCTCTTTGAAGAGGATTATATTAATCGTCGAGTGCTTCTCTGCTGAGTGTTTAAATTAACCGTTCATGTAGTCATCATGGTCGATACTAGACGCAGTCCAGTTGGGCGTGGGGGTAGGGTACTTTGCGGCAGGGGACGTCCCCTTCGCCGGGTTATTGTTGAGACTGCCAGGGAGCGTGCCGTTGATGATCACACTGATGACCGAGTTTCGTCACCATTGGTTGACGATCGAGTTCCGATTTCCATAGAGATTAGGACTGGGCAGCTAAAGGAAGCGTTTCACGACATTCCGAGCGAGTTACGAGGAGGAGCTCGATCTATGGCACCGATGCCAGAGATTTCTGTTCAGTAGCCGATGCCCACAGATAGGTCTGGATTCGAGCAGGCGATACTAGAGATAATTCAAAGGCAGATGAGATAGCAGCATGCACCACAATGTCTTCCGCCAGCTGCGACCTACTAGTATTCTCACCCTCCTCGAGGTGAGAAGAGGGAGAGAGCTATGAAGTCTAGCCGAGACATGTCTATCAGTGATGACTCTTTTAGAGGAGGATATCATGGAGTTGCACCTAGAGTACCCCCACTAATGGTTCTGAGGAGTATCACTTGCCATGGATGCTTCTAGATAGGTCTTTATGTCTCTTCCTGCCCAGATCGTTCGACTGTCTGCTTCACTTGCGGCACCATGGGACACCGAGCTGCTTATTATCCCCAGGGTCAATGGCAAGAAGATGCTTCTGCTAGACGTCGAGGCGGAGGTAGAGGTTATGGTCGTGGAGGCAGATGACCATCAAGGCCAGGTCAGGGTGGAGGATCGTCATCTGAAGGAACATCGGGATCTGGGTATGATCGTGGCCAGAGTTTCGGAGGCCGAGGGCCAGCATTACCCCTACCGCCCTACGTCTTCTAGACGAGAGTTGATGACCTCTTAGTTCCTACTTTCGTAGGTACGATATTGTTCCATGTTGAGTGCTTGGCTATACTGTGTGATATTGGTGCTACTCACTGCTTTATAGCAGAGGCGTGCGTTGCCAGGCTGAGCCTGTGCTGCACGAGTGGTTCACCCCTTACTAATTGTCTGCCGGATGGGTCCAAGATGAGCGTGAGTAGCCAGCCGACCTTATCGTCATCCCGCTGACTTTGGAAGATCTTATTCTGGGCATGGATTTCATAGACCGCTATGGGGTGATGGTCAACCAGAGGACGAGGACATGATCCATCTTGGCAGACGACGGGACCGAGCATCAGGTTGGGGGAGCGACCCCAAGAGGAACAAGGCGCTCATCAGCGCAGTCAGAATCGTCAGTCTTCTAGATCAGTGTTGCGTCAGATATTGGTGTTATGCCATAGAGGTGGATCGGGAGCAACCCAGCTTGTCAAACATCACCATTGTTAGAGACTTTGCGGATGTGTTTCTAGAGGAGCTGGCAGGACTTTCCTCGCTCAGAGATGTCGACTTTGCGATCAAGTTGGAGCCGGGCACTAGGCCCATTTCGAGAGTCCCTTACCGCATGGCGCCAACGGAGATGGCAGAGCTGAAGGCTCAGATGGAGGAGCTAGCCGGGAAGGGTTACATCAGGCCCAATGCATCACCTTAGGGAGCTGAACAGTGCGAGAGTGAAGAACCATTATCCCCTTCCCAAGATTTACAATCTATTGGATCAGCTGCAGGGTGTAGTTGCCTTCTCAAAGATTGATGCCATCATTGCTTGGGAGGTGCCCAAGAACGTCAGGGACATCCGCTCGTTTCTAGGATTGGCCAGTTACTACAAGAGGTTTGTCCAAGGATTCTCGAGCATTCCTAGATCGATGACGCAGCTGCTGAAGAAGGAGGTTTCGTTTGAGTGGAGTGTAGAGTGTCAGGCCATCTTTTGGCTTCTGAAGGAGAAGCTGACGATCGCTCCAGTTCTAGCATTGCCAAATGGGACATAGAACTTTACCATTTATACAGACGCTTCACGTTTCGGATTGAGATGTGTTCTGCATCAGAGAGATCGGGCCATCGTTTATACTTCGTGACGGTTGAAGCCTGCAGAGGTGTCTTATCCCGTATGACTTGGAGTTTGCAGCTGTAGTTCACGCTCTGAAGATTTGGAGGCATTATCTGTACGACACTTCATGAAAGATGTTGACAGATTAAAATAGCTTAAAGTATATTTTCACTCAGAAGGAGCTCAACATGCGACAGAGACGATGGCTAGAGCTTCTGAAGGACTATGACTTGGACATAGTTTATCACCCAGGGAAGACCAATGTGGTGCCAGACGTGCTCAGTAGGAAGACTCATCCAGAGGTATTAGTTGCGAGGCTTACAGCTCAGAAGGATTTGCAGACAAATTTGATGAGGTGTTGCTTCGAGGTGTGGGTTTAGCAAGAGAGTGAACGATTGTCATTCTTGGAGGTTCAGGCTAAGTTGACCGAGGAGCTTCGTCGAGGTCAGGTAGACTGTCCAGTTAGTGTAGTTCTGAGGGATCGGATGGCTCAGGGTCGATTCAGAGAGCTTGGAGAGAGAGCAGATGGGATGCTCATCTTCTAGGGCAGAGTTATAGTTCTGTCGACATCAGATCTGAGGCAAAGGATCATGCAGGAGGCTCACTCCACCCCTTATTTTGTCCATTTGGGAACGAATAAGATGTATCAGGATTTGATGTGTTATTGGTGGCAGAGAATGCGAGCAAACATCACAGATTTTGTAGCCAGATGTCAGATTTGCCAGCAGGTTCGTATTGAGCATCAGAGGCCGAGAGGACTTGTCAGGTCGCTTCCATTTTTCAAGTGGAAATGGACAGATATCTCGATGGATTTCATCACCGGACTGAGACGGGATGTTCAAGGTTTCGACGTTACTTGGGTTGTGTTCGATAGTTTGACCAAGTCGGCTCACTTCATTTTGATTCAGGAGACATGGCCAGCATCGCGGTTAGCTGAGGAATTCATTCGCCAGATCGTGAGACTTCATGGAGTACCTGAGAGGATCGTATCTGACAGAGATAGACGTTTTACTTTAAGGCTCTAGCATCAAGTTCAAGAGGGCCTAGGTACCATATTGCACTTCAGCACAGCTTATCATCCTCAGACAGATGGCTAGAGTGAGAGGACGATTCAGACTTTGGAGGACATGCTGAGATCCTGTGTGTTAGAGTGGGGCGACCGTTGGGTCAGATTCTTACCGTTGGTGGAGTTTTTGTACAAAACTAGTTACCACGCGTTGATTGAGATGGCTCCATACGAGGCTCTGTATGGGAGGCGATGCAAGTCGCCAGTTTGCTGGGACGAGCTCGCGGACACTGTTTCGTATTTGTCAGACCTAATCAGAGAGACCATTCATCAGGTGGGATGCATTTGTGAGCACATGAGAGTCGCCAAGGATCGCCAGAAGAAGTATGCAGATAAGGGGAAGACGGAGATTGAGTTTGAGGTGGGTTGGCATGTGTGGCTTCGAGTTTCACCTACCAGATGAGTTCGACGGTTTGGCATCAAAGGGAAGTTAAGTTTGAGGTATATTGCCCCATTTGAGATTCTGGATAGAGTTGGCGAGGTGGCCTTTCGCTTAGCTTTGCCCCCATCCTTGGCTGGGGTGAAGGATGTCTTTCACGTCTCCCAGTTTCGCCAGTACACCCCTGACCCTAGCCCTGCCCTTGACTATTCGGACCTCCAGATTGAGCCCGACCATACCTTTGTAGAGCGTCCAGTGAGGGTTCTTGACCGTCACATCCAGAGGCTTAGAAACAGGGAGGTTCCTTTGCTTCTAGTTCAGTGGTCTAGGAGGAGTCTTGAGGAGGCCATGTGGAAGACCGAGGAGAGTATTCGGGCTAGCTATGGGGATGTCCTAGATGAGTTTCTTGTGTCCTATATCGAGCCGAGTGTAGATATTTCATTGACCTTGCGGGTGCGGTGAGTTTGTCTAATTGGATTGGGGATTGGTTAGTGGTATCTATTTGATTGCGTGCTTATGCTTGGTAGTTGCATGCAGATCCTTGGTGATATGATGTGATGAGCCATGATGATGTGATGATATGCTAGATATATTGTGGTATACGACTATCCTTGAAGTGTTTATGTCACACTATTAAACGTGAGATATGATTGCTATTCTATATACGATCCTTGATGATAGAAATGATGGAAGCCAAAGTATTGGAATTTGATTCTGACTTGGAACCTATGAAGAGAATATGGGAGTATGAACTGAGAAGTTGGAAATGATTTTGACTAACGTCGAACTTGAAATTTGAATGGTATTTTTAAAGAGACTAACTTGGATTTTAAGAAACTAGCGCGACTCGAGTTTTCATTATAACGCCCCCCGAAGTGGATATAAGTATTGGAGTTATGATATGGCCAAGGATGTGGTAGGGGCCCATATTACATTCTTACTACGGTCTATTTGGGGATATTATGATCATGACAACGGTACTGAGAGGACCTCATAGGGGCACTTATGATGTGTTTACGGGATCAATGGTATGATCCTTGGACTCACCGATTTCAAACTTCATCCCCTTTTTTAAAATGATTTTAGTCTCGGGGACGAGACTTGTTTTTAGAGGTGGATGATGTAAAGACTCGGATTTTTAAATCCTAATTTTTTTCGGAAAAAGAGAACTAAAAATGAAATTAAATCGGTTTTAAAACTCGTTTAGCGGATTCTGACCGGAATGTGAAATTTGGCGAACAATTTTCGTCCTTTTACCTCAAAATTTTAAAATAATTATCGGATAGTTATATCCTTGTCGATTTTTAAAATCTAATTGATCGAGAGAGCGAAAGTCGGGAAAACTAGCATTTGGGAACTAATTTCGAGATTGGAGATTTGCGTATTCGTGATTTATTTCCGGGTGTTGGTTTTAACCATTCCCACACTCTATCCTCACCAACTCCCTCACCTCCCCATACCTCCTTCAAATCACCATCATCCCCGTCAGTTTCATTCAACATCATTCATCACCGTCACTCACCATCACCCTTTCACCACTCCGCTCCCACTCCTCGCGCCACCCCCACACACAATCTCCTTCTTCCTTCTTCATTTGCTCCCTTCCTTCTGGTCACCCTCACTTCTTCATCATCAACACCACCATCCCTTCTTCACGCCATCACCGTCATCCTCATCATCCGAGCTCCAAACGCCACCACCGTCACTACTCTCGGCATCACCATCTTCACCAGCACCACCGCAGCCTCCATTCCACGTTCCCTGTTTTCCCGATGCCAGAACCAGCGCCACCAGCCATGTCCTCCTATTTCCTCGAGAGCACAGCACCATCAGCAGCCCCTGACACCCCGACGCCGCCTAGAAGCCACCGACGAGCCACCGAACAATCTTCTTGCTCTGTTTTGCGAAGCCTCGTTCCGGTAAGCCGTTCTCCTTCGTTTCCGATCAAAATCACCTTCGGTCTTCACCAACACACTCACCCATGTTCGAAGCAGGTCAGACGAGCCATCGCGAGCCACCGACGAAGCCCAGAACTCCGATCGATAGCTCCGAAGTCGCGAAGAATCCATCTCAGTGAGCTCCGAATTTATCCTCGTTTCGATTCGTTTTTTTAGTCTTTTTCGATGCTTAGATTAATTGGGGGTGAGCGAGAGCTGAGTGAGGGTATTCGAGTGAGATCGAGAGCTCTGGCGAGCTCGAGAGATGGCGAGGTCGTGAGCAGCGAGCAGTGCAAGCGCGTGGGAGCGAGCGAGCTCTTGTCCGGCGAGGCGGGAGGTGATCGGATTTGGGAAGGGGAAGTCGAGAAAGCCATGGGGAGGTGTGCTGGATTCCGAGGCGCCGGGGAGCAGGCGGAGGAAGCCGGAGACGGGTCGAGCTCCGTCGGGGGCCGTGGTCGCGAGCGAGGAAGCGCAAGCAGGAGAAGCTTCTTCGATCATTTGAAATCGGGGAAGGAGAAGCTGACACGGCTCCTATTGACCCCCCCTTTCCAAATTGTATTTTGGTTAGTATTAAATCGGTTGGGGATTTAGCGGGGTTCGGATTATCCGTTTATTCATTTAACTAATTAGCGGTATTTCAATTATTATATATATACAATATTATTTGAGGTTTAAGGGATAAAATATTATTTTGGGAGAATTATAGGGGTTGATTTATTAAATAAAAGTGGTCGGGATTTTAGTGGATTTGGAAATAATTTATAAAAGTGTTAAATAAATGGTATTTAAAATATCAAGTAATACTATTTGAGATTTAAAATATATTATTGGGACTTAAAAATTTATAAAGAATTTGGAAAATAATTTCAAGGTTGGAAAGTAATCTAATAAATAAATTTAAAAGGGAATTTCGCGAGTATTTTCAAGGGTCGGAATACTTAACTATTTAACTGGGATTTCAAAGGGTTTTGAAACTAACTTGGGAATAGGACTTATTCAATGACTAACTAGCATGATAATATGATCGTTTGACTAACGGTATGATATGTATGACTAATAGTATGATATTGTGGTAATTTTTAGAATAGATTAAATGTTCGATACTTATGATGATAACGATATATATCCTTATGGAAAGTACGATATGGGGGTTATTTTAAGCTGATGAGTTGGCAAATTATGATGAATAGTGTGAGATAAGAGATGGTTGATCGTGATGAACTGAAAGTATGGTTGATGCAAGTGTTAATTATCTTCTTGTATGAATGTGTTATATATATGCTCAGAGTGGCTAAAGACGTATACTCAGTGTATTATCGTTATGTACTTAGGTGATACTCTGTGATCGTGACTACTGTATGCTGGATTCTTCTTTTGCTGATCTGCTAGCCAGGTAAGTCCTCTGGGTCTTACTCAGTAACTAGGACCTCCTGCCTGATGTGTCATATAATATGTAGGTGTTGCATTTGCATAAAAGCATGTCATGTAGTATCATGCTTAGGAATTGCACTTACGAATGAGCATTCTTATTCTGTATGCGTTTGAATACAGAACGGCCGTTATCTGTGAGTCCTAGATTCCTTGCTAGGGTCATAGGACAGCCTAGTCCCATCGGGTTTCGTCCTGAGTCATTCGAGTCGTTGGAACACCTTTATTATTATCAGCATTATTATTTTCTTTTCGCAAGATCCACGATATGATGATGAGATTTGAGATGCTATAGAATCGAACTTGCCAGTCTCCACCCTACCTGGAAGGGGGGAGGGTGGTAGAAGAGGGATATATACCACTTGGTATTCTTTGTTAAGGTCTTACTTAATATTCTGCACATATGAAGTAGTAACATGATAGTGTTGTTAATATTTCGGTACTGCATGAAGGCATCCTTTATTCTAGGTATAGGCGTATTATATGTCCTTAGTGCGGTCAGAGGACCCGCGGGTGGACTCTTGGCCTGACTTGGTGGTATAGTTTCAGGTACCTGATACATTGCTTGATTTTGTGCTGTTATGACGGGGTCCATTCATATGGCGGAGAGTGTGTGTTTGAAACCTGACTTCACCAGATTCATGCTTTTGGGATTTCTCCCTACTTATACTCTGTTTTGACCCGGCTCTGCCGTGGCACTGGTTGTATCATTTTCAGAACTTATGTCCTTTGCATGATAAAAGGTTTTCCACGTTGTAGATTAGGACAGGTACAGGGGTTACCCCGAGGTCTCCAATGGACCTTCCAGATTTGGGTGCGAAATCCCACTTTAAACTACAAATCCTTGGTTTCAAACCTTCAACCTGTGCTCGGGGCGCAAGATCCTAACGAGAGGTTTTATCCCTCGAAACGTAACTCGAGAATCATAATCCCGGGCCGTTACAAAGGTGGTATCACCAATAATAAACTATTTTTTTATTATAGAAATGTGAATGCCAATATCATATGATTCATTATTCGGACCTTAGAAAAGGAAAGAGATGTAGGATCAAAATAGAAATGAAGGGTTGCTCAGTCACTCAGAATTTCTTCATAAGTGTTAAACTCTAAGGTGCTTCCTTTGGTAGCAATAGTTGTTGCATTAATGTAATAAACATTTTGTAATAACTAAACCTTGTTGACATGGCCAATGTTCCTTCCTTGAACTCCTACTGCAGGGAAGCGAGTCTAATCCAACTTACTCGGCCTTTTATTTGAACATTTAGCAGTTGAATAGTTGAGGTGGGAGGGGCCATTCATTATTGTTAACTCATTATATTTTAAACCGATCATATTTCTTAGCTAATATGGGATATGTTTACTTTCTTGCGTGGAGTTCATGTGCTGAGTAAAGGTAAACAATTCACTGTAGAACTCTTGAATGCATTACATAGAGACTGCCTTATGATTTGCTTCTCAATACATTATTATTACAGTAGATTATTTGCATGCTTTATGAAATTATGAGAATGTTGTAAAATTTGTTTACACAAGTTATCTCACTTGTGGTAATTTAAAATGGTGTTATTCCAAGATGTGGCTAATTCAAATGCTACAACCTTTATGCGTGTCGTTAGAAGTGAATTGATTCAAAAATATTTGGGAGATAGCCCAAAATTAGTGAGAGAGCTCTTCAAGAGGGCTGATGATCTGTCACCATCAATCTTCTTCATTGATGAGATTGATGCAGCTGGCACAAAAAGGTTCTTGACTGGATTTTGGCTTCAAATTCATTGTAGGTGTTTCTTAGGTTTTCTGACTTCCTTTGATTTCTTCAGGACTGTGTTGGAATTGCTTAACCAATTAGACACACTACTACATATCAGGCCCTAATGTATCATCCATAGTTGTTACATTATACCTTAAATATGTTACATTATGGGTAAAGGTAACACTTTTTATGGATTACATTTGCGGCCGTTGCATTTGACCTAATGTAACAGTTTCTAATTTCTAGTGTAACATTAGTCCATTAATGAATCTAAATGTTACATTTGAGACCAAAACTATTACATTTGAATTTAATGTTACATTTTCAAATCAATGTCACCTTATTAGAGTTGTTACCTTTGACCAAATATGTTACATTCAAATAACAATGTTACATTTGAAAAAAAATGTTACTTTTAATTTCAAGTATTACATTTCAATTAAATTTATTACAATAGATATTTACCAATTTATGATATTACAATTATATAATAAATAATATATTATATATCACATATTATATATAAGAACAATCTAAAATATTTAGTAATAATAACAGTAACAACATTATACAAAATCAAAGTTTCATTAAAAAAATATCCAAGAGTGTTTGTTGAGCATTACATGTGCATAATTATATATACACACTTACACACCAGTTTTGTCCGGCTAAGCATGCAACACTCAACATTTATACAACTAGTATGTCAAAATGTAACTGCCCGGGATTATGATTCCCGGGTTACGTTTCGAGGGATGAAACCCCTCGTTAGGACCTTGCGCCCCGAGTACAGTTTGAAGGTTTGAAATTTTAAACTGACGTTTTCAAGGGGGATTTCATACCCAAGTTCGAAGAGATCGTTGGAATCATCGGGGAAGTCCCATATACCTACCGTAAGTCTAAGCGTGGAAAACCAAAGGTCAGAACAATAGCGGAAGTAAAGCATAATACAAAGGGGGTGCCACGGCAGAGCCGGGTCAAAATATGATCAACCATTCAAATCCAAACCGTAATTAAAGTGGTGAAGTCAGAATCTCAACTCTCTCTTTCCGCCATATTAGACCCCGCGATCATGGAGCCAAATCAGCATCAATAGTAGTAAGCATACGGATACCTAAAAAAAATTGATAGTGGGCGGGATCAGATCGATGCCCACTTTGGCTCTGCATCCCGGCCCTAAGCACACATATACGCTACACCTAATAAAGATGCTTCTAAATGCAAGGCGGAACATTAACACACTAGCATGCTCCTAAGATCAAGTGCATAATAATAATAATAAGGCCTTATCACATAATACCAAGTGGTAAATCCCTCTCCTACATCCACCCCCTTCCGATAGGGCGGAGACTGGCCAGCTCGTGAATGCATTCCATAATAATCGGGCGGCACGCATGCCCAACCCGTATCCACAATAAAATAAAGCCCGCAGGCAGGAAGTTCCATGACTCGATTGACTCAGGACGGGACCCGATGAGACTGGGCCATCCTATAACCTTAGCAAAGACTCTAGTTACTTCACAGATAACGGCCGTTCTGTTTACATACGCATAAAGAAATAGAATGCTCAACGGTCAATGCAACCTAGCATGGTACTACATGACATGCTGATCTTGAATGCAAGCACCTAGTGTTGTGAGCCGAATCGGCCATGTTTTACAGTAACTTTTATATCATTTTCTGCATACATTTCATGCATTTGGGCTAGAATAGTACAGAATCTATGTAGTTTATGTTTATTTTCCAAATTATGGAATCTACACCAGTTTCTATTTAAATTCGCAGAATTCGAGGCAATTTACAGCAGTTCTGAGAAAGGACAAAAAGCTCGAAAGTCAACTACAGAAGTGCAAGGTCAAAGAGCAACAGAACCAGGATGAATCAAGCTGGAGCCAAGAGTTACTCGATATCGAGTACCTTTACTCGATATCGACCAAATAAGTCGAGCAGTGCCTGGTCGAGTAGGAGCTGATCGAGGAGCTGAAGACGAAGCCAACCCGATTCCAAGACTTTACTCGATATCGAGTAATTTACTCGATATCGTCAAAACTCCACATGTCATGCCCTGAGTCGAGGAAAGATGCTGAGTCGAGAAGCCGAGGACTGGACATGTCGAGCAGCCTTTACTCGATATCGACGAGTTTGCTCGATATCGACAACCCCAGAACCACCTGTTCGAGCCAGTGTTGGGGAGCAGTTGCTCAACCAAGATTAGAAGCTGTTGTCGGCAACACAGTTACTCGATATCGAGGAAAGCTATCCTGGGCCGCGTTACGCGATTTGCTGTCCGTGTCGAGCTGCCTCGCTTGGGAACGAAGGAATCCGATTCTTTCCACATCTATTAAGTTTTATTAAGGTTCATCAACTCCATGGAAGATTTACCTACTTTAGATATATTTTCTTTTTGGGTTTAATTCTTTTATTCCATTTATTTATCTTTAAGTAAGTAGATAAAGAGATTTAGATATAGATAGGATATTCTTTCCAAATTAGAGAGGGTTGGAAGCCTATGAATAAAGCCCTAGGGGCTGGATTTTAGTGATATTCAATTTCAGAGAGAACAAGTAAGTAGTTACATAGAGAGAGAGAGAGAAAGTTTGTGGCGAGAGAAGTTGGAAAGGCGAAAGCGGATTTGACTTCGATTGGTTGTAAGCTTTCTTTAGTTTATTTAATGCAAGTTATTTCCTTTTGTTTATTAATGAGTTTCTTGATAATGAAGAGCGAGTAGTCCACCCACTTCTAGGGTCAGGGTGAGCCCGACGGTGGCCATGTGAGGTGATGCGATAAAGGTTTGAGCTTTTTATGCAAATTCGTCTTCTATCCCTGCGAGCATGATTCTTTTGCGAGAGTTGAAGGTGATCCTTGTTTGTGTTATTGAAGCGAAAGTGATCTTAATACAACTTGGGTTAATTATGTGAAAAGGGTTAGTAACAATTAGGGTTTATGCGAAAGCCTCTATCTTCCTATTTGTTAATAACGAAAGTTATTTGATGGAAAGCGTGATCTTTTATGCCTTTATGTGTTATTTTGCATGGTTATCGTTGAGGTGTTGATACCCTTGCCTTGGAAGTCTTTTAGTTTATTGAATTAATTCACCATAATCCGCGTTCTGTGTTCGAAAGCTTTGCAATTTAAGTTTCTGTGTTGTCTATCTCGGGGAGTTTTACTCGACATCGACGAAATCTTATCGATATCGAGGACAACTGGTCAAGATCGAGTATTGTCTGCTGAGTTTCTGTTTCCGTTTGTCGATTCTGAGTTTCTGTTGTCGACATCTTTAGTCGATATCGAGGACCTCTTAGTTGATATCGAGTAGGTTCTACTTTTACTTTCATTTTTGCTTTTATTTGTCATTTCTGTCTTTTTTTTGTCTCTTCTGTCTGTGAGATTTACAGCTACCTAGGATCCGCTGACACGCTTCCTCGTGGATCGATCCTGACTTCCCACTGCTGCATCGGGAGGAAGTCTTGTAATTATTTGCGTGAGCACAAATCTGGTTTGATTTATATTTTATATTTTAAACTCGAGTTCCTCCTCACAACAAAAATTGGCGCCGTTGCCGGGGAAGCAATCATTCGCGCCTTAGGTAGTCAGATCTCACTTTTCTTTTTGAGTTACTTTGCAGGTGTATGCGCCATTCTGGTCAACCACCTGAGTTTGGTGCCTTAGACGATCCGGAACGTTTAGTACACATCCATTCTAAACTCAAAAGGATCTTGGCGACTGCTGAAACACAAGCTGAGATGATTGAGAGGCTTCAGAGGGAACTAGTCGCCAAAGATACTGCTCTCACCACTGAGAGAGTAGGCAGGCAACAAGAAACTGTGCAAAGGAGGAAATTGGAAGATGAGTTTGCCCAATACCCTACCACCGCAGAGGACTACATGCACCCGACTCTCGTCGTGCCTGAATCGGCTATTCTAATCCCTGAAAATAACTATGAAATTCGCACTCCTTTCTTAATAGAAATTAAACATAATGCTTTTCATGATAGATTTAATGAATGCCCTCTTCAACATATTACAAACTTTACTGATATGTGTCGTACTCTTGCTGAAGGTACCACCTTGGAGTACATCTTGATGAAGGCTTTCCGTTGGTCTCTCGCTAGTCCCGCATTGAAGTGGCTGGAAGGACTGAAACCACGATCTCTCACGACATGGGCTCAAGTAAAGCAGGAATTTCTCAATAAATTCTTTCCTCCTGCCAAAACAGCGCTCCTTCGCCAAAAGATTACATCTTTCAAACAGCAGCCTGGAGAGCCGCTAGCAAAGGCATGGGAATGCTATAAGGATCTGCTGCGATCCTGCCCTACACATGGACAGCAACCCTGCATCATTCAGGAGATCTTCTTCAATTCTCTTGATCTGGTTGATAAGGATAGGATCAACACATATACTCATTATGAGTATCTGACAATGCCGTCAGCTGACGCATGAGCTGCCCTCGACAAGCTGACCAACTATGACAACAAGTATGGGACTCCAATCAACTATGAGGAGAACCCCTATGCCAAGCCAGCACCATCCATGCCTCTCTATGAGCCCTCTAAAGAGATTGATCCAGATGTCAAGGAACAATACTACAAGGATCAGAATCGCAAGCTCCTCAAGCAAGTCCAGTATCTTTTTGTCAACAAGCCTTGCATAGAATGCGGATCACATAGGCACACCACTACAGAGTGCCCACACACAGAGCAAGTCAGGCTGGCAGAATACCACGAAGAGGCAGCTTACGCAGGGGGTCCCAATTGCTATATGGGGGACCAAAGGTTTCAGCAACCACAATGGAACCAAGGAGCCCCTAGGAACCCCCACCCTAGAGAGCTCCAGGACATCCGGAAAGGGATCAGAAAAGGGATGATCTATAGACAGTCCTAGAGGAAATACAGAGGAATCATTCGACACCAAGCAGTCCTTCAACTCAGTCTACACTCAGATACAAGGTGTCAACTCTAGGCTTGGGGAGATTGATATATGGCGGAAATCAATGGAACACAGATTGGCCAGCTAGCAGCAGGCGTCCCCAGACAGTCAGGAACACTTCCTGGATCTACAAGAGCCAGAGGTCGGAAAGCAGCAGGACGAAAGAGCTGAACAGCAACTCGATATCGACGAGCAGCAAGTCGATGTCGACCAGACTTTGGTCGATATCGAGGAGGGCCAACTCGACATCGAGGACAGAGGGGACCGACCTTCGTCTGCACAGCACAGCAACTCGACATCGAGGAAGGTGGTCGATATCGAGAAGAATGTGGTCGATGTCGAGGAGAACCAAGTCGACGTCGAGAAAGCTATGACACCTCCGACATCTGTTCTGACTCCGAATCAGAAAAAGAAGCTGCCTTTCCCAACAAAATCTCCAAAGGACCCAGCAGAGAAGAAATTTCAGCGCTTCATCAAGATGCTTCAGAAGCTCAATGTCACCATACCCTTCATAGAAGCTCTCAATGAAATGCCGTCCTACGTCAAATTCCTCAAGGAGATTCTAAGAAAGAAGCGGTCATTGGCTGAGATTACAGAGGAGTGCATCCATATGGACATACTTGAGAAAAGGCCAGATCCAGGTAAGTTTGCTATAACCATTGGATTTGGTCGATATAAATTTAATGCATTATGTGATCTTGGAGCTAGTGTAAGTATAATGCCTCTAACGATATGGTCCAAGATTAAGATAGGTGCCCTAGAGCCTGTGGATGCTAAGCTTTATATGGCCAACAACACAGTGGTCATCCCAACAGGCATGGTGGACAATGTACCAGTGCAAGTAGGTAAGTTCTTTGCCCCTGGTGATTTCTTAGTTATTGATATGGCGGAGGACCCTGCTTGTCCAATTATTCTAGGAAGACCCTTCTTTGCGACGGTGGATGCCAACATAAGCATAAGGAAGGGAGTACTCACTTTCAACATCAGCGATGAGGTAATTGAGTATTCTTTTAATAAAACTGAAAGGCATACAGTTCCAATGGAAGAGGTAAAATCTATTTTCGCTGGTTACATCACTTGTGGGGAGCCTAAGGTAAGAAATATGACTCCTGAAGAGCTAGAAAAGAGGGATATGGAGGCCTAGGTGGAGAAGATCATGACCATCCTAAACGAAGACACAGAGGATCTGCTCGACATCGACCAAGGTAAGTCGACGTCGACTAACTATTTTTCGGATGCCTTGACAGGATGCAAGTATGGGGTCGAAGTCGACCAGAACTCCTTAACATCGAGGACTTTGTTCGATATCGACCAAACTCAGAACCCTCCACCAGCAGCAGCTTCATCGAGCAACCCAGAGGAAGCAAAGAACTCCTCGATATCGACCAAATTGGTCGATATCGACCAAATGCTGACGTCCTCGACTTCACCTCCAGCGACGAGCACTCCACTGGCAGCGAAGGACAACTCGATATCGACAACCTTAGTCGATATCGACCAAACCTTGCCTTCCTCGACTCCAGCATCCTCGAGCAGCAGGCTACCAAAAGTTGAAAACAACTCGATGTCGAGTACTGTTACTCGAGATCGACCAAATACAGTGGTCCCCGAATCCGTTTATGCAAAGGTAAGCCAAGGTATGGATCTTTCTTCTCCTATTAGATCTATCTATACATGGGAGAGGTTTGCCTTGGTATGTGCGCTTATGTAGGATTTCCAATGATGAGCCTAAGGAGTATGAAGTTGGAGACAAGCTCTATGTTTCCAAATCAAAAGATCATTGATTTCCCAACAAATTCAACAAGAAGAGGATGGGGCCCTTTGTGGTGAACAAAATCCATTCAGGCGGGCTGCAGCTGATGGACAAGAATGGAGTCCTATTTGAAGCCCAAGTTATATGGGCCCTGCAAATGCCACCTTGAGCTTAACAGAGAAAGTCGGCCTAGCGACTATAAATTCTAGAGCTTGTAAATAAACATTTATTTTTTTGGGACCTTTGGACATTGTTGCTTTTGTTTGTTTTTTGGTTTTGAACTTCTAGTTTTTCTATTGTGGGTATATGTCTTCTATATTTTTCAGGTACATGGGGATAGAAGCAAGCTAAATCGGACTCGGCCCAGGCATTTACACTCGATATTATGAAGCCCTGCACACCTGTCTAGTGAGTTTCTTTCTTTATCCTTATTTTTTTATATACAGTGAGGACACTGTAATGTTTAAGTATGGGGTGGGGGAAGGGCTTACTTTATGCATATTTAATTTATTTGACATTATGCGTGCATTTTTAATGTTTATTTCTTGAATTGTTTATACATGGCTATTTTGGAATTCATTATCGATTTATGTGCTTATATGCATGTTTACCAAAGTTTGAAAAAATGACCCCCATTGAAAATTTTGAATTTATGTCATGGAAGCTTTAATTGAACTCGACGATGCAAAATTGGATTCATTAGAGATATAGCATGAAATTGCCTAGTAAAGGGAAGTCACAATGAAGTGCATTATTTTCTTGAAAACCATGAAAGGAGGTAAAATTTTATGTTGCTTTTGACATGTTGCATTATAAGAGGATGGAGGACTTTATATTTCTATATAATGCTCATATTGTTATATCCTAGCCTTACCTATGCTTATGCATCACAAAAGCCATATTATGCCTTATTTAAATACATTGCTCCACATGATCTAAATATTGCCATTCTTTACCTTATTTTCTAGTCGGGGATTATGTTGAGAATGATGTTACATTATAGAGATTATCATATGGTGTTTGTGTTGTTGTTATCATTATTGGAGTTTGGCAAGAAATTGTTTCAATATATGGAAAATTTAATGAGTGAAAGAAAATCCGGTCACCTCAGGAGATAAAGGTAAATCGACCCTGCTCGCTGAGATAATAGTTTGGCGAGATGGGACAAACAGGTGAGGAGTCCAAAGCACTAAGTATCCGGGGCCATTCATGACACCCATGTTTGCGACTCGTGAGAAGGCAATGCTGAGGTTAGAGAGGTAAAAGCATTATTATTGAAAAGAAGCATTGAGCGAATGAGAAAAAGGTGATGAATCTTATGAAGAAGGAATGTGGAAATTCAGTTTGGAAAGTACTCCATTTCCCCGGATTATTAGCACCACATGGCCAAAAATATCCCACCTTTAGCCTTTTACCAATCTACTTCTTATTGAGCTTAAATTAAAGTCCTCTTGATTATTAATGCTTTGTCACGAATGAATGTTTTTGCATAACCCTCCTTTTGTGAGTAGATGTTGCTTTTTAATTGCACATACACGGATTTGTGGCATAAGTACCTTTTCGAGGATGGTAATTGACTGTAGGGACATATGAGAATGAATCTAAGATGTTGAGAGTTTTGATTTCTTCCCCTGAATGACAAATAAAAGTATTGCTTGAGGACAAGTAAGCTTAAGTATAGGGTGTTTGTTGTGAGCCGAATCTTCCATGTTTTACAATAACTTTTATATCGTTTTCTGCATACATTTCATGCATTTGGGCTAGAATAGTACAGAATCTATGTAGTTTATGTTTATTTGCCAAATTATGGAATCTACACCAGTTTCTGTTTAAATTCGCAGAATTCGAGGCAATTTACAGCAGTTCAAAGAAAGGACAAAAAGCTCGGAAGTCAATTACAGAAGTCCAAGGTCAAAGAACGACAGAACCAGGACGAATCAAGCTGGAGCCAAGAGTTACTCGATATCGAGTACCTTTACTCGATATCGACCAAAGAAGCCGAGCAGTGCCTGATCGAGTAGGAGCTGACCGAGGAGCTGAAGACGAGCCAACTCGACTCTAGGACTTTACTCGATATCGAGTAATTTACTCGATATCGACAAAACTCCAAATGCCATGCCCTGAGTCGAGGAAAGATGCTGAGTCGAGAAGCCGAGGACTGGACATGCCGAGCAGCCTTTACTCAATATCGACGACTTTGCTCGATATCGACAACCCCAGAACCACCTGTCCGAGCCAGTGTCGGGGAGCAGTTGCTCGACCAAGATCAAAAGCTGTAGTCGACGACACAGTTACTCAATATCGAGTAGTTTACTCGATATCGAGGAAAGCTATCCTGGGCCGCGTTACGCGGTTTGCTGTCCGTGTCGAGCTGGCTTGGTTGGGAGCGAAGGAATCCGATTCTATCCACATCTATCAAGTTTTATCAAGATTCATCAACTCCATGGAAGATTTACCTACTTTAGATATATTTTCTTTTTGGATTTAATTCTTTTATTCCATTAATTTATCTTTAAGTAAGTAGATAAAGAGATTTATATATAGATAGGATATTCTTTCCTAATTAGAGAGGGTTGGAAGCCTATAAATAAAGCCCTAGGGGCTGGATTTTAGTGATATTCAATTTCAGAGAGAACAAGTAAGTAGTTACATAGAGAGAGAAAGTTTGTGGCGAGAGAAGTTGGAAAGGCGAAAGCGGATTTGGCATCGATTGGTTGTAAGCTTTCTTTAGTTTATTTAATGCAAGTTATTTCCTTTTGTATATTAATGAGTTTCTTGATAACGAAGAGCGAGTAGTCCACCCACTTCTAGGGTCAGGGTGAGCCCGACGGAGGCCATGTGAGGTGATGCGATAAAGGTTTGAGCTTTTTATGCAAATTGGTCTTCTATCCCTGCGAGCATGATTCTTTTGCGAGAGTTGAAGGTGATCCTTGTTTGTGTTATTGAAGCGAAAGTGATCTTAATACAACTTGGGTTAATTATGTGAAAAGGGTTAGTAATAATTAGGGTTTATGTGAAAGCCTCTATCTTCCTATTTGTTAATAACGAAAGTTATTTGATGGAAAGCATGATCTTTTATGCCTTTATGTGTTATTTTCCATGGTTATCGTTGTGGTGTTGATACCCTGGCCTTGGAAGTCTTTTAATTTATTGAATTAATTCACCAAAATTTGGGTTCTGTGTTCGAAAGCTTTGCAATTTAACTTTCTCTGTTGTCGATCTCAGGGAGTTTTACTCGACATCGACGAAATCTTGTCGATATCGAGAACAGTTGTTCGAGATCGAGTACTATCTGCTGAGTTTCTGTTTCTGTTTGTCGTTTCTGAGTTTCTGTCGTCGACATCTTTAGTCGATATCGAGGACCTCTTAGTCGATATCGAGTAGGTTCTGCTTTTACTTTCGTTTTTGCTTTTATTTGTTATTTCTGTCTTTCTTTCTGTCTCTTCTGTCTGTGAGATTTACAGCTACCTAGGATCCGCTGACACGCTTCCTCGTGGATCGATCCTGACTTCCCACTGTTGCATCGGGAGGAAGTCTTGTAATTATTTGCGTGGGCACGAATCTGGTTTGATTTATATTTTATATTTTAAACTCGAGTTCCTCCTCACAACACCTAGTATATCATGCACCTAAAGCAGGGAATTTCTCTAGTTCAATCTGAGTAAGCTCCGAAGAGACTTACCCGGCGGTGCAGAACAGCAAGGCAAGCATTACGATAGATTAAAGATCACCTAGATACATATCAAAACACATATAAGTGTACGTCTAATCGTTCAAGCACGCAAATCATACATCATTCAACGAGAATAACAACCATATCGCAATCGTCGTTCTATCAAGCTCAATCATTTACCACATTGCCAAACCCCGTAAGACCACATCATTCTCATCGTTCCATTCAGCCATATTCATGTATTTGCCACAATATATCCGCAATAATAATCCGCACATCACATATATCAAGTTCATCATATCTCGAAAGCATAAATTAACGATACACAAGTCTAACACTTCATCATGCCTTTACTCAATCAATCATGCCATTAGTACACACCAATCATGATATTATCCAACCATTCACATCAATCATGCTAGTTAGTCACCAATCGCCTAATTTCCGAGTTAGTCCCCAAACTGCTTTAAAATCCGAATCAACTAGTTAGAAATTCCGATCCTTGAAAACGCTCATCAAATTCCTTTTTTAATTTAATTCCGATAATATACTTTTAAATCTCCAAGTCTCATAATATTATTTTTTCTTCTAATCACCATAATATTATATCTTTAATCTTAAAATAATGATTTATATTTTAATCCCAATAATATTATATAATATTCCAAATACTATTTTCTTTAAACATTTTCATAAAATATTTCTAAATACTTTAAAATCCCAATTATTTTTTTATTTAATAATATCAGCCCCTTCCTAAATTACCAAACCAACCCTTTTATTTTGTAAAACCCAAAACCGAGCCTCTCCTTTTCTTAAAACCCCAAACCGAAACCCTTAATAAATTAGGCCCAAATTTCCCTTTGCTTTTCTTTTTAAAAGATCAGATCTGGCCCAAATTATAAATAGGCTCATCTCCCATGAGACAAATCCGGACTCTCTCCTCCTCTCTATTTGAATGTTGAGTTAGAAAAGAAGTGGGGCCCACCTGATGTGTCGGCTGACGTGGAATGACGGGCCCACATCCAAGTCTTCTTCCTCTTTCTTTCTTCTGGCTTCCTCTCCTCGTCTGGTTCGAAGGAGTGCCGCCGGATTCGATAGCTCCTCCTCCGGCCTTCCTGTTTCTCCTCCCGCCCGGATCGCTGCTCGCCATCACTCAAGCCCCACACTCTCACGCTCACAGCGCGTCCTCGCTCTCGCTCTCGGCCTCGCTCGATCACGCCGGACACTCGCCGAACCTCCCTCCGACCACTCTCACTCTCACCCTCGCAGTTAGCTCAGAAAAGGGAGGAATAAAACACACATGAATCGAACATGAAGGAGGAAGAGATAGATGCTCACCGAGGGGGTTCTTCTTGCCCGGAAAGCGATCGACTTCGCCGCCGAAAGTGCTCGTCGGAGCCGGAGCTGCGTCAGAGGTGCCTAGGGAGAGTGGAAGAAAGTCAAAGCTCCTCCTTTGTTGGGTTTGGAGGTGGAAAGGAAGAGAAGCGAGGAGAATTGGACTTATCTTTCTTAAACCGACAAACAGAGGGACGAATGGCGATGTCATGCTCGCGCTCGGCCTCCTCCCTGAAACGGGGTTAGCCGTGAGATGGTCCGATCTTCGACAACAAGCAATAAACTAAAGAAACGGAAGCAAGAATAATAAAGACTCAAGAACGCAGCAAAGAAAGACCAAGAATTCGAGCAAGAAACAATCAAGATCGACAAGAACAAACCAAGACTCGATAAAGATGATGCAAGACTCGAAATTCAAGAACAAGAATTGAAAGACACGACCGATAAGGACTGAGTTGATCTATATAGAACAAGATAAAGACCTCAGGCCTCCTAAGAGGGTAGGAACCAATACCAATGACTATATAACCCGCCTCTACAACCCTACACAACCAAGCGGACAACTTGGAGGCACAAGGAGGGGGCTCGTGGATACTAGGATCACAAAGTCTTGCGAAGTTGATGAACATAAAGCAAACCAAGCTGAGACAAGATACCAATCGATGATCAACGAGAACAGCTCTAGTTGGATCAATAAACACTCACACGTGTATAAGCACTCTTTATGAGAGAATTCTATTATCAAAGTTCCAACTAAATTAGAAAGAGGTAATCGAAATATATAGGGTTCTCTAAGGCTGTTGGGCCGAAATCTAGGATAGAAAAGATAAAAATAAGGCTTTAAAGAAATAAGAAAAATAACCTCTAAAGTTTCCTAAAATAACTTAAGTAGAAATAATACTAAAAATAGTAATAAGTTGGAGCCCCAAGCCTAAGGCATAATCGGCAGCCCTTATGTTCAAGGTGGCTCTTCATCTTGAATCCCTATGCACATATAGGTCTTCAATGTAGGCTCAGGGAGTTGAACCTTGCTCGAGAACAAAGCATGACTCACAAAGTTGAATGAGTCTCTCTGAAGCTTCTTAGCTCTAGCTCGAGTCATTGGTCTTTCTCCAAAAATGATAGGTGTGTCAGGTGGAGCAGTAGAAGATGGTCTTGCATCAACCTCCCCTTTTTGAAAAGGATTCGCCCACGAATCCATGTCTTCATCCACAGCGAAGTAAGGGATTAGATCGGCAACGTTGAACGTAGCGCTCACGCCCATGTCTCCAGGAACTCTAATTGGTAGGCATTGTCGCCCACTCTCTTCTTCACCTTGAATGGTCCATCACCACGAGGTGCTAGCTTGCTCTTCCGGGCTTCTGGAAACCGCTCCTTCCTTAGGTGCACCCACACGAGATCCCCGGGCTAAAATGTGACCAAGCGACGTCCCTTGTTGGCCTTGTTAGCATTGTATTCAGCCTTTAGCTTAAGCTTCTCACGAGTTCGTCCATGCAGCTCCTTAATGAACTCGACATGCTTACCTGCCTCAAATGATTCTTTTTCTCTCATATAATATGGAGTAAGATCAAAAGGGGTTAGTGGATTAACACCATAGACACGTTCAAATGGAGTGAGTTTAGTAGCCGAATGCATGGTTATGTTATATGCAAATTCCACATGAAGTAAGGCTTCTTCCCGAAGCTTTAAATTTTTCCTAATTATGGCTCTAAGGACAGTAGTGAGTGTTCTATTAGTCACCTCAGTTTGGCCATCAGTTTGGGGGTGGCTAGAAGTAGAGAAAAGCAATCTAGTTCCCAATTTACTCCATAAAGTTCGCCAAAAATGACTTAAGAATTTCATATCCCTATCACTAACAATGGTTTTAGGCACGTCATGCAACCTAACTACTTCTCTAAAGAATAGATTAGCAACGTTGGTAGCATCATCAGTTTTATGACATGCAATGAAATGAGCCATTTTAGAGAATCTATCCACTACCACAAATATAGAATCCCTCCCCTTATTAGTTCTAGGCAACCCTACAATAAAATCCATGGATATGCCTTCTCAAGGGGCTGAGGGGGTCGGAAGTGGTGTGTAAAGGCCATGAGGCATTAGCTTAGGTTTAGATTTAATACAATCTATGCATCTTTTAAGGCAATGTTCTACATCCCTAAGCATATGTGGCCAATAAAAGTGTGATTTCAAAGTGTGATAAGTCTTATCTCTACCAAAATGTCCTATTAATCCACCACTATGGGCTTCACTAACAAGTAATAATCGCAGAGAACATCTAGGAATGCACACTTGATCTTTTCGAAATAAGAATCCATCATGTAAATAGAAACCATCGAATGGGCCAAATTCTAAGCATTTTCGAAAAGCATTGCTAAAGTCCAGATCATTTTCAGACAATTCCTTAATATAAACAAAGCCTAAGACTCTAGAATCCAAAGTGGTTAAAAGAACATGTCTTCTAGATAAAGCATCAGCAACCACATTGTCTTTGCCTTTCTTATACTTAATTACATAAGGAAATGTTTCAATGAATTCTATTCATCTTCCATGTCTCCTATCAAGTTTATCTTGACTTTTAAAGTGTTTCAAAGATTCATGATCAGTTCTAAGAATAAACTCTCTAAGCCATAGATAGTGAGACCAAGTCTTAAGCACTCTATACAAAGCATACAACTCTTTATCATAAGTAGTACTTTTCAGAAAAGAAAGCAATAGGCTTACCTTCCTGCATAAGAACTCCACCTATGCCAACTCCGCTAGCATCACATTCAACCTCAAAAGGCCGAGTGAAGTCAGGCAAAGCAAGCAATGGAGATTGTGTGAGGCTTCTCCTTTAGGGTGCGAAAAGCCTCTTCCTGAGCTGCTCCCCATGTGAATTTGCTCCTCTTCTTTGTAAGCTCGGTGAGAGGGGCTGAGATTGTGCTAAAGTCACGCACAAATCGTCGGTAGAAGCTCGCCAAGCCTTGGAAGCTGTGCACATGGGTGATGTTGGTGGGTGTTGGCCATTCTTAAATGGCTTTGATCTTCGCCTCATCGACACGCAGTCCATTCGAACTGATTACAAAACCAAGAAAAGACACTTGTTCATTACATAGCTCACATTTCTTTAAATTAGCATACAAGCGTTCAATTCTCAGTGTTTTAAGTACTTCTCTAAGGTGTGATTCATGTTCATTACGAGACTTGTTATAAATCAGAATATCATCAAAATAAACAACAACAAATTTCCCAATGAAGTTTCGAAGCACATGATTCATTAAGCGCCTAAAAGTACTAGGAGCATTAGTTAAACCAAAAGGCATAATCAACCACTCATATAAACCTAGCTTAGTTTTAAAGGTTGTTTTCCATTCATCGCCTTCCTTCATTCTAATCTGATGATAGCCACTCCTAAGATCTATTTTAGAGAATATAGAAGCTCCATGCAATTCATCTAGCATATCATCTAAACGTGGAATAGGATGACGATATTTAACAGTAATATTGTTAATAGCCCTACAATCTACACACATTCTCCATGTACCATCTTTCTTAGGGACTAATAACATAGGCACAACACTATGACTTAAGCTTATTCGAATATAACCCTTATCCAACAGTTCCTGGACTTGGGTTTGGACCTCTTGGGTCTCAGTGGGATTCATACGATAAACATGCCTATTAGGTAAGGTAGCCCCTGGAATAAGATCAATTTGATGCTCAATTCCTCGAATAGGGGGTAGACCTGCTGGTATGTCATCGGGAAACACATCCTTAAATTCCTCAAGAAGGGCGAGAATGTTTGATGGAAGAGAAGCTTTAAGCTCTTTACTCAACATATTCAAGCTCTTACAAAGGCGCATAAGTTTTGTATTCCCATCCACAAATTCGTCTATGAATGTACTTTTGGAAGCCATGAACACACCCTTAGGCCGAGTTTGGGGATCCACTTGGCTCGACTGAGCCGCCTTATCTAACTCACCTTTACTTACCTTGCGCTTTTCAATCTCATCATCCACTTGTGTAGGCGTCATGGGCTTGAGAATGACATTCTTCCCCTGAAAAGTAAAGGAGTATCTATTAGTAAACCCATCATGAATAACCTTACGACCAGATTGCCAAGTACGACCTAATAGAATATGACAAGTTTGCATAGGCACAATATCACATAAAACATCATCTTCATAATGTCCTAGTTTAATATGCACTTTAACTTGTCTATTTACTTTCAAGTTTCCACAATCATTCATCAAATGCAATTTGTAAGGTATAGTGTGTTGGACAGTAGATAGGTGTAACTTTTCAACCATTTCTTGACTAGCTAGAGAGCCTAGAGTACAACAACTACCTCCATCGATGATCACATTAACAACTTTTCCTTTAACTATGCAGCGAGTATGAAACAACTTTTCTCTTTGATTATCATCACAAGGTGTAGGAACAACACTTAAGCCTCTCCTAACTATCAAAGATTCACCATGTTCATATTCGACCTCGTCATCATCATTATCATAGCATACAAGGATGAGATTCTGATCATTATCATTATTAGCATGCTCATCATGTTCATCACAAGAATTTTCAGATTCATATTCTCCTAAGTGATTAACCATGAGAGTTTTCTTATTAGGGCAATTCTTTATATAATGACCTCTACCTTGGCATTTAAAGCATACTATATCTCTAGAACGAATGGTAGAAGGGTTAGGATTACTCCCTTTGGGACCAGTAGATGTCCCAGACGATTCACGTCCAGTCCATGGACCTTTACCCTTGTCGAGGGGCTGCTGGGGCTGTCGGCTTTCATTTCTCCCTTGGGGCTGCTGAGCTCGCTCTCTAAAGCCCATATCCGAGCGCCCTTGGGACTGTTGTGGCAGAGATTGGCACCACCCTTGCTGCTGGTCACTCGACATTCTATTACCTTGGCTCTTGTAGCGTTGTCCCTTTTCTACTTTAATTGCTAAATGTAACAAATCAGTAGGAGTAGTATAGGGAAAGTAATCAATTTCATGAGCTAAAGCAGGATGCAAGATCCTAAGATATCTAGCATTAGTTTTCTCATGTGATTCAACTACATTAGCTCGAGCCATGGTTTCTTGCATAAAATTAAATGTTTCCTCAACAGTTTTGCTACCTTGTTTTAGATTTTCTAATCTTTGCAAAAGCTCTCTATCATAATGTTGAGGTACAAATCTATTTCTCATTAATGCTTTTAGTTGATCCCAAGAAGCAATAGGTGCATCAAGGATTCTTCTTCTTTCTTTAACTAGGTTATCCCACCAAATTAAAGAAAACCCTCGAAATTCTAGGAAAACTAGTTGTACTTTCTTAGCATCTGAGAAATTATGACAGTTCCAGATTTGATCCATTTTAATTTCCCAATCAATATAAGCATCTGGATCAGTCTTACCATCAAAAGGAGGAATCTTTACCTTAACCTTACCTATACAGTCGTCATCGTTGTACCTAGGTGCTCGTTTAGGATTTCCTCGGTGATTCCGTCTCGGGCGTCGCTCCCAATACTCTTCTTCTTGGAAGTCGTCATCTTGCTCCAAGTAATAGAACTGTTCTTGGTAGCCACGTCCTCTTCCCCTTCCTTGTCCTTGACCCTGCACATGAACAAACTCATTATTCCTTTCATTTCTCCCACCTCGTGGAGAGTTGTTTTCATTAAATAAAGGATTATTCACATTAAGATTAGGGTTAGGGTTAGGGTTAGGATTAATGACTTTCCTTTCATCTTGAGGTATCTCGTCACGCCTTTGGTCTCGCTGGCCACCCATGGTATTGGAACTACAAGGCCGAGAGCTTTCTAATGCCGTCAACTTGGCTTGTAGTGCAGCCAACGTTTCAGGGACGGTAGCCATGCCAGCCAAGGTGTTCATCATGTTGTTTACATTGTTCATCAAGGCTGCAAATTGATCGGGAGACACGGTAGTACTCGAGCTACCTCCATTGTTGGGGTTGTTCTCATTGTTAACCTGATTATTAGACATTGCAAAAAGAAAAGAAACAAGGAACTATGTAAAGGTTAGTAAAAGTATAAACACCTCACAATTGTGTTTCGCTCACACTCCCTCTCTGATTGATATGTCACGCTTGCTAGGGCAATCTGCTTTGGGCAAATTAACAATCACGCAAAGAACTTAACAATCAAAATATAGAATTCAAGAGAATGAATGAAACAACAATCAATAAGTACTCGACAAAGGGGCTGAGTACTCGACAACAGCTATAACCAACTCGATTCAAGCAAAACAGATGGGTATTTGCAAGAGATCAACTCGACATAGAGCAAAGAGTACTCGATAGGGGTCAAGGTACTCGACAAATCAACACAACGACTCAAAGTAACAAAGAGAGAACTCGGCAGAGGCTGAGATATTTGATAGATATAATGAATTAAATCCACCAAAACTCAGAACTTAAATAGGCTATAGATAAATAGAAATAGATAAAAGATAAATAAAAGTTCCAAAGATAGAACAAAGCAACAAACTAGGATTTTATCTTGTGTGGTAAGTGAATGTCGGCCAAGTGTTGACTGGGGACAAGAGATTGCCGCCGGCTTAGGTGCTGCACAAGGGGTTGCGCACCACTTTGGTCGACTCCACGGTCTCGACTAGGCTTTGTGTTTAGGCTATGCAACCACAAACAATCACAAACTCAAGATTAGTGCAAGAACCAATAAAGAATGTAAGAAGTAAAAGACCAAACAAGAAAGACTCTATTTTTTTTTTGTGTTTAGAAAAGAAAATGACTCAATCTTGATGTCGGAAACCAAAGCTCTGATGCCAATTTGATACGGGGTTAGCCGTGAGATGGTCCGATCTTCGACAACAAGCAAGAAACTAATGAAACAGAAGCAAGAATAATAAAGACTCAAGAACGCAGCAAAGAAAGACCAAGAATTCGACCAAGAAACAATCAAGATCGTCAAGAACAAACCAAGACTCGATAAAGATGATGCAAGACTCGAAATTCAAGAACAAGAATTGAAAGACACGACCGATAAGGACGGAGTCGATCTATATAGAACAAGATAAAGACCCCAGGCCTCCTAAGAGGGTAGGAACCAATACCAATGACTATATAACCCGCCTCTACAACCCTACATAACCAAGCGGACAACTTGGAGGCACAAGGAGGGGGCTCGTGGATACTAGGATCACCAAGTCTTGCGAAGTTGAACACAAAGCAAACCAAGCTGAGACAAGATACCAATCGATGATGAACGAGCACAACTCTAGTTGGATCAACAAACACTCACGCGTGTATAAGCACTCTTTATGAGAGAATTCTATTATCAAAGGTCCAACTAAATTACAAAGAGGTAATCGAAATATATAGGGTTCTCTAAGGCTGTTAGGCCGAAATCTAGGATAGAAAAGATAAAAATAAGGCTTTAAAGAAATAATAAAAATAACCTCTAAAGTTTCCTAAAATAACTTAAGTAGAAATAATACTAAAAATAGTAATAAGTTGGAGCCCCAAGCCTAAGGCATAATCGGCAGCCCTTATGTTCAAGGTGGCTCTTCATCTTGAATCCCTATGCACATATAGGTCTTCAATGTAGGCTCGGGGAGTTGAAACTTTCTCGAAAACAAAGCACGACTCACAAAGTTGAATGAGTATCTCCGAAGCTTCTTAGCTCTAGCTCGAGTCATTGGTCCTTCTTCAAGAATGATAGGTGTGTCAGGTGGAGCTGTAGAAGATGGTCCCGTATCACTCCCGCTGCTGCTGCTTGTGGTGGCTCCGAGGAGGGATGGATGCTCTCTCTGCTGACGCCTCGGAGTGGGAGAAGGAAGGATGAAGGGGTGGCAAGCTCAAAAGCAAGGTAGGTGTTTGGGTTGTTTGACAGAGAAAGGGAACCAGGAGAATGGAGAGAGGAGAGTGTGTCTATGTGAAATCAGATTTTAACAAGGGAGAGTGGGGGTTGGTTTGGATTCAGATAAGGGGAAATAAAAAAAGCTGGTTAACACTCAACAAGGAGGGATAGAGGGGACCAAAGGACAAATTGAAGATGTCCATTTCTTTGTCTTCATGTCATCTACAACCGGTCAAGTAATGAAAAAGTGGGGGTGATTTTTCTGAAATTGGGATGTGAGTAACAGGAATAAGACAAGACAATTTGAAGGGAATAAAATAAGAGAGGGAGGGGAGGTGAGGATAGAACTTTACCCAAATTAAGAGAAGATGAGTTGGAGATGGGATGATAGAACTTTACCCGTCACATTATTCTTTCTGAGAACATTCACTTTCTGCTGATCCATCCCCAACCGTCATATATTTGTTTGTAGACATGAGCTTACTATCAAAAGAGAATAACAAATGAAACATTCATTTGAAATAACACCAAGTAATTAGATAAACTAAATATACAGGAATGTGTAACTGAAGTTTTAAGCTGCAATACGTTATCCAACCTTTTTAATAACCTAACACATTCACTTCAAGTAGGGGTTAACAGGAACCAAAAGTCAAGAATTGCAACCACCTCTGAACTCTGGTTAGGAAATATCCTCGACTTTCATCCAGCTTAGTACTTACACTAAAACTGAATGCAAACGGAAAAATAGATAGAAGCACTCAGCGGGCTGCTAAACAATGGCAATCACATCATCCACAAATACATAACACTACTTAAGGAACCCTAGGCATATATGAACTTCTAAAGAGCGTCAGAACATAATCCTACCCAAAGTAAAGATTTAGTAGCCTACTACGCTTAAGGAACCCCAGGCACATATAATCCCTTTTGAGGAGCACTTGCCCAAACAAAAAGGGATGAACTTGTACTGCTATTTTTTATTTTACTTCAGAATTTGATAGCATGATTTAATACATTAAAAAAAATCAAGTAAAAAGAAGATGCAGCTACTCACAATTATTTAAGGACAAAATCCTAGCAGAGAACATTAGTTAATAGTAGTAACTAACTAGCTTAAAAGTCATTGAATAGCTTAAAAAACCAAGATAGAAACAACTCTTGCATAAGCAATCAGCATTGAAGGGCAAACTTGAGGGACTACAATTCATGGTAAAAGAGTGACATAATTCAGTTTTATTTACCTTGTTCATCATGTTCCACTGGCCAACTTGAGGGTGGCAATTCTTCTCCCTACCACTATCATGGTACTTAAGCTGTGGAGCAAGAAAGAAGCATGATTCAACACTAAAAAAACTCCAGTCATTAAATAAAAATCTAGACTACCAAATGCAAACTACAAACCCATGGAGCAGGCAAGACACGTGCTTCCAGTTGAAGGAATTGTGTCCTTTAATTTATTGTGCAATGACTAATTATGGAATAGGACAATTGATAGAGATATTCAATCCGATTATTTTAGGAGTCGTAATGCTTTGCTAGAAGCCAACTACGATTAATGGGCTTAAACGGGTTAAACCCATGGCTATTATAAACGGGTCCTATGCGGTCACACACTTAGAGTTGACGGCATTGATCAAAAGATAGATGATTTTATTATTAGTGTATATTAGATATATATATTAATAATAATGGGATAAGATTTATTTGTGAAATAAATAATTAGTTAAGTAAGGTATAAATATAAGCTTATAAAGATGGGCTTATGGGGACTTAACAAAATTACAACATCCAAAAAGTATGTAGGGTTTTGCCGTAGCAATTGAAGAAGGAGATTGCAATAGCACATCTCATCTTTGGTTTGTTCGTGAGGGCTGAATTCCACCGTCATCAATCAAGAGCAATTTGATTGTTCACCTTTCGATCTTCGTCCTAGCAGTCGAAGGCAAAGGAAATCTAGACCGGGCTCTTGTGGACCAAGTAGAGGAGCAACACGTGGGGCTCTAGTTCTCTTTCGAATCCTCTCCGTTTAGATCCGGTTCACGCATCAAGAGGTATCTCCTATGAACAATGATTTGATCTATCGATTTTATGCATGAAGATCCTTGCGATTAGATGATAGAAAATAGTTTCTAAAACTTCCGCTGCGCATCTAATTTCCATCAGTGGCATCAGAGCATCTTGCATAATTTGATATGATTGATTGATTTTCTTGTTAGTTTTAATTCAATTTAGCAATATATTTGATATAAGAAATAATTTGTATGATCAAAATTATGATTTTGGTTGATTGGATGTATAAAATTTAACATGTAAAGCGAAGTTTACATTCGGAATTTGATTCCGATACAATGCCGCACGTAAGCATCAATATTGAAGTACACATGCTTCAATTGATGATTACAAAGAATTCGATGGATGTTCGAAATTTGATTCCGATAACAGTTGAATTGATTACGTGAATAATTTGCCTTTCTCAATATTTTCAATTAATTACAAGAATCAACTTGAATTGATTGGAATTGTGCTACCTAGTATGTAAGCATCAATTAACCTTTCGATAACAGTTGGTTTGAAATCGATCGGTCAAATCAATTGGTACAATTTATACGAAAGATATGATTTTTTGTATAAACTATGAAATATTTGATTTTATGAAAGTACAAGTTTGAAATTGAGAATTTCATAATTTTGGTGCTTAAAAGTTGACAAATTTTGTGTGAATTTGATTCATACATTATTTTCTCAAAGTTTTATGAGATATATCAACTTAAAAGTTTGTAATTGTTACATAATTTAATTAGGAGTTGATGGAGGTAGAATTAGGGTTATGGAAGATATTTATGATTTTAGTATAAAATCTTAAATTACCTTAATTAGATATGGTAGATATCTTATCCCTAATAAAAAATTTTCTATCCAATCATACAAGGTAATAGTTACCATAAATTTATTCCATATATATGATTGCTAATTTTGAATTAAATATCAAGAATATTAAATTAGTTATTTTATTAGATAATTTAATTGATTTGAGTTAAATAGTTTATTAATATGATTAATATTCTATTTCCTGTTTATATTAATTTGATTAATATTTTGATGTTATATTAATTGTGATTAATATTTTTAATATATGATATTATTGCATAAGGTGACTAGTATGGCCCATAAATACGATCTGCGTATCGTTATGTTTTAATTAATACAAGAAGACAAGAAGACATAAGAAGTTCAAGGATGGAGATCCATGAAGGGCACGAGGGTGGAGACCCATGAAGATTAGATCTTTATTTTATGCATCGTAGGGGCCATACTAGGATCACAATTTCATTGCATTTTGAATGCCTCATTTTAAGTTTTATGTTGTTTTTATTTATGATATTTTTTCACTTATAAATAAAGACAAATAAAAGACTTAAGTTCCTAAGGTAAATTGGGGCAATGCCTTTTCATATCATAACCCATTAAGTTCTGGATTTTTGGTTGGATGGGCTTCACAAAAGTGAGGGTGTCTTTCCATAATCTTGGGCTAATGAGGGTGAATCTATACAAGGGGTTCATGAGCTTTGATATGGTTGTACCCAACGAGAGACCAAAAGGCAAAGTTTTGGATCTTGAGGCATAGGATGATTTTACATTGGATGTGGATCATCAACCAAGAATTATAAGGAGTTATAATTAGTAATTGTTACTTACCTTGAGCATACAAGACTCAAGGCAGTGCAAAAGTACGTTGGATCTTGTGTGTAATGGGATCTTGGAATCATTTTATTCACCAGGAACAATAACTATTTGAATAAAATGCGCATTTACTTATTTTAAAGGTGTTTAATCCTAAGTAATTTGCATTTCGAACATAAACTGATTTGTATGTCATTTCCTTTTATATAGGCATTATGTCTAATGATAACTTGAATTTCACCCCGCGCTCAATAGTTGAGAGAAACAAATTGAATGGAACGAACTTTCTTGATTGGGAAAGGAATCTGAGAATTGTTCTTAGGTCTGAAGGGCGTGAGGACGTCCTAACAAACCCTATCCCTACTATTACTGACGTCTCATTGGATGAGGAGATAGTTAGAGAAATGGAGTTAAGGAGTGATTCTTTACCTGTCACTTGTTTGATGCTAGCAAGCATGGAACCTGACCTTCAAAAGAGGTTTGAATACCAGGATGCCTACTCTATCATCACCAACCTGAAAATGTTGTTTCAGGCACAGGTAAGGATTGAACGATATGAAACTCACAAGGCTATACTGGATAGCAAGCTTGTGAAAGGAAAGCCAGTAGGTCCCCATGTGATCAACATGATCGGTCTTTTTAGCCATATGGAGACACTAGGCACCCCATATGACCAAGAGTTGGCCATAGATATCGTCTTGCACTCCTTACATGATAGCTTTGCATCATTCAGGATGAACTACCATATGCATGGTATTAAGAAAAACCTGAACGAACTCCATGGTATGCTCAAAGCTGTTGAGCAGAATACTCCCACTGACAACAAGAAGGAAGTTCTTAACGTCAATAGAGGGAAAGGGTTCAAGAAGGTAGCCAAGAACAAGAACAATACCCAAGGGAAGGGCAAGGAAGTTGCAAAACCTAAGGGTGGTGAGAAGCCAAGGGTGGCTGCAGACCATGATTGTTTCCACTGTAAGGCTAAGGGACACTGGAAAAGAAACTGTCCCAAGTACCTGGAAGACAAGAAGAATGGGACTTTGAGTTCCAACACTTCAGGTATTTATGTTATTGAATTACTGTCAACCAATGTCCTCACATTAGATAATGGTCCTACTTGGGTATTAGATACCGCATGTGGTACTCACATTATTTCAAATGTGCAGAGACAAAGAAATAGGAGACAAGTGAAGAAAGGGGAGATAGAGCTACGCGTTGGAAATGGAGCAAGCGTTGCTGCACTTGTCGTAGGAGATTTTAGTTTATCTCTTCCTTCTGGTTTAATCTTAGAACTAAATAATTGTTATTTTGTTCCTAGCATTACAAAGAACCTTGTTTCGGCTGTAGTAATTTATTCTGAAGGTTTTAATTTTAGCACTACAGATGAAGGTATAATTATTCACAAGAATGATATCTTCTATGCTCGTGCTCAAGATATTAATGGAATATTTGTATTCGACCTTACAACAGAATCATATAACATAAATACAAAAAGGCAAAAATCAAGTGAGTTGAGTGAAACCTACCTATGGCACTTTCGTTTAGGTCACATCAGTTTAGACTGCATGAAGAAGCTCCATAACGATGGACTTCTAAAAAACGTGGATTGTGAATCCATTGATACATGTGAGTCATGTTTGATGGGCAAGATGACAAGGTCACCTTTCAAAGGAACAAATGAAAGGGCTACTGAGCTATTGGGCATTATACATACTGATGTATGTGGGCCAATGAGTACAGAAGCTAGAGGTGGTTATAAATACTTCATCACATTTACTGATGACATGAGTAGATATGGATATATTTACCTTATGTCACATAAATCGGAATCCTTTGAAAAGTTCAAGGAATTTCAAAATGAGGTAGAGACTCAAACTAGCAAGAAAATAAAAGCACTTCGATCAGATCGTGGTGATGAGTACTTGAGCCGTGAATTTGATCATCATTTGAAAAATTGTGGGATAGTAACACAATTGTCTACTCCAGGAACACCATAGCTTAACGGTGTATCTGAAAGGAGAAACAGGACCCTGTTAGACATGGTCCGATCTATGATGAGTTTTGCTAACCTTCCGGTATCCTTCTGGGGATATGCCCTCACAACTGTCGTACTTACACTAAACAGGACTCCGTCTAGAGCTGTAGACAAAACTCCATATGAGATATGGACTGGAAAGGTTCCAAAATTGTCTTTTATGAAGATATGGGGATGTGAAGCTTATGTAAAGCGTTTACAAATGGATAAGCTTGCCCTTAAATCAGATAAATTCTATTTTATAGGGTATCCAAAAGGTAGTTTTGGATATTACTTCTACAATCCCGCTGAACAAAAGATGTTTGTTGCAAAGGATAATGTCTTTTTGGAAAGAGAGTTCATTTCCAATAAGTCAAGTGGGAGAAATATTCATCTTGAACCAGTTCATGATAAAGAGCAACAAACTCAACAACGAGATGACATAGATGATGTCGAGGACGAGTTGATGGTTTTGGAAGGCCAAGGGCCCTAAATCATCCAAGAACCGGAACAAAAGGATCCACAAATAGTTGTGGAAACTGTTCCAGCTCCAGTTGTTGAACCAGTTGAACCCACTTGTAGATCAGATTGGCCAAGGGTACAATCAAGACGTTATGATGATCTCATCTTGAATGTAAACCTTGATGTTCTTCTGTTAGAGCATGATGAGCCTAATACCTATAAGCAAGCAATGACGGGTCTAGATTCCAACAAATGGCTTGAGGCCATGAGATCCGAAATGGATTCGATGTTTGAAAATGAAGTGTGGGACTTGATAGATTTGCCAGATGGGGTAAAGCCCATAGGGAGCAAATGGGTTTTCAAACTTAAGACAGATAATGATGGAAAGGTATCTGTATACAAGGCAAGATTAGTTGCCAAAGACTTTAAACAGATTCATGGTATAGACTATGATGAGACCTTTTCAACAGTTGTCATGATAAGATCCATTAGGATAATCCTTGCTATTGCCGCTTATTATGATTATGAGATTTGGCAAATGGATGTCAAAACCGCCTTCCTGAATGGATTCCTGGAAGAGGATGTGTATATGACACAACCAGAGGGTTTTGAAGATCCAAGTAATGTCGGGAAGGTATGGAAGCATAAGAGATCTATATATGGACTTAAGCAAGCATCCAGGAGTTGGAACTTTCAATTTGATGAGAAGATCAAAGAGTTTGATTTCATCAGATGTGAAGAGGACCCTTGTGTATACAAGAAGTTTAGTGGGAGTAAAGTGGTCTTCCTAGTTTTGTATGTGGATGACATACTACTTATTGGGAATGACATTCTGATGCTAGAGTCCGTTAAGGAATGGCTGAAGAAATGTTTCTCAATGAAAGACTTTGGGGAGGCAATGTACATACTTGGAATGAAGATCTATAGAGATAGATCTGAGAGATTGCTTAGATTGAATCAAGGAACTTATATATAGATAAGATTCTTAACAAATTCAATATGCAAGATTCCAAGAAAGGGTGTTAACTATGTCATGGTGTGTACACGACCTGATGTTGCATTTTCTATGAGCAGGTGTAGAAAATACCAATTGATTCCATGAGAGGCACATTAGTGTGCAGCTAAGAACATCAAGAAGTTCTTGAGAAAAACCAAGGATGATTTCTTAAGGGTGATGACAAGTTGATCGTATATTTTATGAGGATGTTTCACCTTATTTGACATTAAGATGTGTAAGGTGCATACATATGACAATATTGCAAATCCATTGACGAAGCTTATGCCTAGCCCAAGCATGATGGTCACACTAGGGCTAAGAGTCTCAAACACATTGGAGAATGACTTTGAGATTGCTTTCTATTACATTTTATGTTTAGAGTGTTAGACACTAAGTTTATGTTCGACTGGATGATTTTATGATATATAATATTTCATCTTTATTTATATATTGTGTTGAACGATAATAAATAAAATGTCCAAATAATTCGTAGTTCGCAAATGGGCTTATCTTAAGTGTTCTGGTAAATGAAACCCCATTAAGTGAAATACAGTTATGAATTATCACAAGTCCGTAGTCTGAAATCATCAAATTGGACATAGGTGATTTTATTAAATGAATATATTGTAAGTTGACTGATAGGGCCAGGTTTCATGGGCTATAGGGACATGGAGATGTCTAGTCAATTACATATATATGTATGGATGATACATATAGGACAGACCCACCTTAAGACTCTACAAAAGGGATTGCGGAGTTTTAAGTTAAACCATGATTAGTACATTCCTCATACATGAGTGTGTTATGGTCTCTCTTGATGATTGGTATTTCTTTGACACGGGTAAACGCTTTCCGTAACAGGGAGTTATAAAGGTCGTAGTTGGGATTGCCAAAAGTTGAGTGGGAGCCATAGTCATACAAGACTGTAGATGTCCTCCTTCTTCATGCATACTGTGATGCATTGAAAAGGAATGGTGTCTAGGCCACTTGAAGAGCAAGAACTGAAAATGCATGGCCATGCTCGGATGGATTATTTGTAATCATCCGTTTAATTGACAGTTCGAACTCGGAGTTCAAGGAATATATATTTGATAATAGATGTGAATGTCACCATATCATCAAATATGACATTAAGAGACACGGGTATCTGAAATTGCACACTTGTTTAAGGACAAGTGGGAGATTGAAGGAATTGTGTCCTTTAATTTATTGTGCAATGACTAATTATGGAATAGGACAATTGATAGAGATATTCAATCCGATTATTTTAGGAGTCGTAATGCTTTGCTAGAAGTCAACTACGATTAATGGGCTTAAACGGGTTAAACCCATGGCTATTATAAACGGGTCCTATGCGGTCACACACTTAGAGTTGACGGCATTGATCAAAAGATAGATGATTTTATTATTAGTGTATATTAGATATATATATTAATAATAATGGGATAAGATTTATTTGTGAAATAAATAATTAGTTAAGTAAGGTATAAATATAAGCTTATAAAGATGGGCTTATGGGGACTTAACAAAATTACAACATCCTAAAAGTATGTAGGGTTTTGCCGTAGCAATTGAAGAAGGAGATTGCAATAGCACATCTCATCTTTGGTTTGTTCGTGAGGGCTGAATTCCACCATCATCAATCAAGAGCAATTTGATTGTTCACCTTTCGATCTTCGTCCTAGCAGTCGAAGGCAAAGGAAATCTAGACTGGGCTCTTGTGGACCAAGTAGAGGAGCAACACGTGGGGCTCTAGTTCTCTTCCGAATCCTCTCCGTTTAGATCCGGTTCACGCATCAAGAGGTATCTCCTATGAACAATGATTTGATCTATCGATTTTATGCATGAAGATCCTTGCGATTAGATGATAGAAAATAGTTTCTAAAACTTCCGCTGCGCATCTAATTTCCATCACCAGTGTGGCAATCTTCCAAATGTAAACTACAAACCCATAAGCAATTTTAAAAAGTTGAGCATTGAAAACTTCTCATTGCATGACAAATAGTCAACAGTATAATACTAAAATAGCAAACAGGACAAATCTTAATTCAAATGCTGCCAAAAAAAAAAGTTCACCAAATTTTAGTTTGCTCTACACATCTCATCTGTCATCACTCTTCTGTGCAATGTGTATTCCTATATATTATTTTGTTTGTCTACCTATCTATCTTCCTAACATTTGTTTCTCACTTTCTCAGCCCTCTAATACTTCAACTGCTATATCTTCATACCCTCAAATCCTAAATTAAAAAGCCTCTTGAGTAGAGTTCTTGGAAGATTTTTTTTTAACTTTATTTTTTTGCAAAAGCTTGAGATAGAGAAATCATGCTGATAGCGCCAGAATTCCCATGACTCCGGACGACATTGACGACAAGATGAGAGTGCCATTCGGAGCTCCGACCACTAGAGCTCGGGCCAAGATGATTCAAGATGCAACCAAGGCTCTTCTTGTTCGTCTAGGTGCTACCATGGACCAAGGGCTTCGACCTTCATGGGTCACGATGCTCAAGGTTCAACCGACGGTTAGTCTTCGTCCCCATTCTACCTTAATGAGGGGCGAGACTTGATGATTTGTGGTAGGGCCAAATGCCCTTGTTCTTTTTAAGACATTTATTTACTTCGTTAGTATTAGTTATTTAGGGAATAAATGTGAGGAGATATTTTATCTCCTTGCTCTTTATCTATTTTTATCTATTTTAAGCTAGTTTCTAAGATAGATAAAATTAGTAGGCTTTATATTTTATTTAGTTAGTTTTTATTATTATTTTTAGATAAATGAGAGAGCTAGGGTTCCTTTGTAAGGAGCCACTCTCATTAACCATCAAACCCTATTTAAGTTGTATTCGTCATCTTTTATTCTTACGTTGAATTGAATAGAAGAGCGGTTGGCTAAGCGTTCTCTTCTTTGTTCAACCCTAATACGCTCCACGCTCTCTTACGCCCTTTCATCCACACCGTTTTCTATTCTGCCGATCAATTAATTCCAATTGCAAATTTGGAGACCATATTTGCAATTAAGCCGTACTTGCGAAACGTACATCACTCCTTTCCCATTTGTAGTAGCCACTTTCGATTGGAAATAGTGGTGCTTGTTTCCAATTGAATCAATTGGAGTTGGCCAATAGTGGTGGAACGTGACTTGCTTCCGATTGCGGTGCCAGGTCCTTAATTCCAAAGTCAACCCGTGGGATTCATTTAACGACCGAGCAATTACTTGAATTCGAAAGCAATTCCACGTCATTTCAATTGGCGATTTGTGAGGAAGCCCCGTTGTTGACTAGGCGGGTCAAGATCCATCAAGAACGGGTCAAGAGTCACTTAAGACGTCGCAAGATCCGAGCTAATCGAGTCGTTGGAGATTACAACGCATCAACTGGTATCCAGAGACAAGGTTATGCAAGTCTTAAGCCTTGATTCGTTTATTTGAGTGATCAATTTCGTGCCTAATTTTTACAGCCCTATGCCGATTTGTTTTATGCTTTATTTTTTATAATTTTTGCATCTTTTAACCCTAAAATTGGCACTAGTTGGTGATTTGCTTGTTGGATCTATAACTTGGAAGATGACTGAGTTCTTAGTTGCAAGTGTCATTGCTTTATTGTGCTATATCATGCCTATAATTGAGTTCTTGGTTGATTGTGATTGATAATCTTGCACCACAAAATAACCCTAATGTTTTTCCAATTTGTTAGCCTTTACCCTAATTTCTTAATTTAGCTTACTAATTAGATCATCTTAAATTTAATTTCATTTTTTTCTGTTCACTGTTGCTTTCGGTGAAACCTTATTTTCTTTAGATCTGTTCGGCAATTTGCATAGTATTGTTAGGATCTGATCGACATTCTTAAAAAAACAAAAAAACAAAAAAAAAACGAGACCAAAAAAAAAAAAAAAAAACAAAAATCAGAACAATGCAGAGAGCATGTATATTGTTTTAGTGAGTTAGTAACTCACGTCTTATTTATTTCTTTGCATCTTTGTTACATAATTGCTGATCTATTAGGTTTTAATCTCTACAAAGAACCCTTATTTGTGTGATTTCGAGCCGTGCCGACACCGGGGCCGTGGTCACACCCAACTTTCTCCGAGCCGTGTTGCAACCGTCGGATATAATAGTCGACGGAGTGTGTGCACTTTTTAGCCCTTGTGTTGCTCGCTTTATGTTCCTTAGTTGCTGAATTTTTGAGCTTCACATTGTAATATTCATTGCATTCTCTTATCTTTTTCAATTTCGTATTCTAGCCGCATATCATTAATTGCACCTCCTTGCATACTCTTTTTGTGGCTATCTCTCGCATTGCGCTTTGATATCTTGCTACTTTCATCATTGTATAGTTCTGTGTCCAGGGTAGGTTGTCAAGTAGTGCCTTGTTTTCCTTCGCTTTGCTTGTTTTCAAACACTTGATCACTCATAGGATCAAAGACTTGCATTGCTTGTTTCTTTGCCTATTTGTTCGGATTACTTGTTTTATTCCTTTGCTTATAGGAACATGGGTGAAAATTCCGACAAGTCTTCCAACTTGGGCACACAACCGCCACCAAGTGCTATAACAGATGAGCAAATGCGCTTCGTCATCGATTCCGCTAGCGGAGCGGTGGAGAAACGGTTGGAGTCGATGCTCGCCGCCAACAACGCCCAACTTACCGGCATATTGATAGGATTGATGGAAAGGAAGCTTGCTGAATTTCATATAGATGGGCCATCTTCATCGACCGGTAAGAGACATGGTAAGGGTCATTTAGATGATAACTCAATTTTTATTTCTAAACATCCATCTAATCCATTTCCCGGCGAGACCGAGGACGATGATGAAGCTTTTGCAGCCAAGCCAACTCGCCAGGAGGGTCAGACCACCGCTCCTCCTCCACAGCAACCACATCGGCCTCTCATTCGAGACCACCCGGTCTTCGACGATTGGGAAGGACAGCGAACCGAGAGGAATGTTGATGACATGCCCCTCCTTTAGGACCCATTCCAGGAGGCCGATGACGCCTTTGATGATATTCCTCGCCCCAACTTTGGTCGCCCCAACATGAATCACAACAATGATCAAGCCACCCAACGTCGAGACGTTAAGGTAAAGCTTGACACTTTTGATGGCGCCAATGATCCGGAGGCATACCTCGCTTGGGAGACGCACACCGACTACATCCTTGACCACCTTCGTTATGCTGAGACGGAAAAACTTGAGGTAATAACCCTTCACCTTACAGGCCTTGCTCGCTCATGGTGGTTTCGCACAAGGGACATCCGTCGGAGGCAAGGTAAGCAACCAGTAGAGACATGGCCTCAACTACGTTACCTCTTGAAAAAGAGGCACGTACCCGAGGAATATGTCGAATCTATGAGTCTGAAATTAGTCACCCTTCGCCAAGGTACTAGGACTCCTATGGAGTTTAGAGATGAGATTGAGAGAATCTCTCACCAGGCGAACGTTTTTCTTACTGAAAGAGCCCTTTGTAGACAGTTTCTTGCTGGTTTAAATGTTTCTATTCGTAATCCTTTGGCTATTCATAACTTTAGAGACATTAATACTCTTTGTCACAAAGCGCAGCTCTTATATGAACAACACCAGGAGGCGAAGAGGTCAAGCCAATCATCTTTTGGTCGAAGGTTTGTTCCTGCACCTACTTCTCCTCACACTTCTAAGTTTTCTTCTAACTCCTCCTCGCAACCCAAGGGAGTCTCCGAATCACCTAAGCCAGGATTTGAGGTTCAAACACGAAGGGTTGCCGCACCATCTCCTAATGCTCAAGCTCGAGAGCAACGTTGCTTCACCTGCAATAGTACCGACCACATCGCTAGGAATTGCCCCCAAAAGAAGAAGGTGTTGCTCAATGACATTGGAGACTACTATTATGAGGAAGAAGCTCTTGAAAATCCCCCAAGTTCAATCGAAGTGGAGGAGTCGGCTCATATGTCTCATGAGGACAACATAGACATCGACCCCAACTCCTTTGACGATGCACTTTGCTTGGTCAACCGGCGCGTTCTAACTCTTCAAGAAACGCCTGCGGCCGACCAACGGGAGACTATTTTTCACACCAAGTGTGTGGTTCGGGAAGCCACACTCACGGTCATCATCGATGGAGGGAGCTGCTGCAATTTGATCAACGAGAAGGTCGTTGATTACCTCCATCTTGCTACTACACCACGTGCTACCCACTATGGTCTTAACGGCATCACCGACGGTAACTCCGAAACCCTTGTTACTAAACAATGCTTGGTGTCCTTTCAAATAGGGTCATATAGCGATCAAGTATTGTGTGATGTTGTAAATATGGATTGTAGTCATATCTTGCTAGGCCGACCTTGGTTGTATGATAGGAGTGTCATTCATGATGGTCGCTTGAATACTTATTCCTTTAACAATGACGGGAGGAGAGTTACTCTCCTACCCCTTTCTCCTCAAGTTATTTTAAAGGATCAGGTCCGCAAGCGCCAACAACAAGCCGAAAAGGCGGCCCAAGCACACAAGAAGGACGACGGCAACACAAGCAACCCGGCTAAGCAGGCCGCGCCCGCGGCCAAAGAAGCCGCGCCCGCGGCCACTGCATCCCCAGCTGCTGGAATTGCCGCGCCCGCGGCTTCAGGGGCATCACCCGCGGCCCCCACATCGTCCTTTTCTTCTTCCACGACGACGCCCTCATCATTCATCAAGGGATCCGTGGAGAAGCGGGCTCTCACGACTCGGAAGCTGACACGGGATTCACATCGACCTTATGTCCTTTTTCTTCAAAAGGAAGTTCTTGTCACTTCTAGTTCTTTTGATAGTTTGCCCCCGCTTATCTCTCGCTTATTGTAGGACTATTTAGATGTGATGCCCGATGAGCTACCCCCTGGCTTACCACCCGTCCGTGGGATTGAGCACCAAATCGATTTCATGCCCGGCGCTTCCTTGCCTAACTGTGCGGCGTACCGTGCTAGTCCAGAGGAGACTAAGGAGTTGCAACGCCAAGTCTCTGAGCTTATGGAGAAGGGCTATGTCCAGGAGAGCCTTAGCCATTGCGCCGTCCCTATCATTTTGGTGCCCAAGAAGGACGGATCGTGGCGAATGTGCGTTGATTGTCGCGCAATCAACCAAATTACAGTTAAGTATCGTCACCCTATACCTCGTTTGGATGATATGCTTGATGAACTCCATGGTGCATGCATTTTTACTAAAATTGATCTTATGAGTGGCTATCACCAAATTAGGATGAAACAAGGGGATGAATGGAAAACGGCCTTCAAAACTAAGTATGGTCTTTATGAATGGCTTGTAATGCCTTTTGGTCTTACTAATGCACCTTCTACCTTCATGAGGCTTATGAACCATGTCCTTAGAAAATACTTAGGGAAGTTTGTCGTTTACTTTGATGATATCTTAATTTATAGCAAGAACATAGATGACCATGTTCAACACTTAAAGTGTGTTTTTGATTGTCGTCGAAAGGAGAAACTCTATGCTAACTTTAAGAAATGTGTTTTTGCTTCGGAATCTACCATTTTTCTTGGTTTTGTTGTGTCCAGGGATGGTCTCAAGGTAGATACCGAGAAAGTTCGCGCTATTGAGGAGTGGCCGCAGCCATCGACGCCAACCCATGTGAGATCATTCCTTGGTCTTGCGGGGTTCTACCGGCGTTTCGTGAAGGATTTCAGCATCATTGCCGCCCCACTCCATGAGTTCACCAAGAAGGATGTAGCGTTTCGCTGGAATGACGCTCATCAGAGGGCTTTCGACGCCCTCAAAGACCGTCTCACCCATGCACCCGTGCTCCAGCTCCCGGACTTCTCCAAGACCTTTGAGCTCGAGTGTGACGCGTCCAACACAGGGATTGGCGGTGTTCTTCTTTAGGACCGTCGACCCGTGGCCTATTTCAGCGAGAAATTAGGCCTTGCAGAGCTCAACTACACCACCTATGACAAGGAGTTGCTCGCTCTTGTTCGTTGCCTGCGCACTTGGCAACACTACTTGTGGCCAAAGGAGTTCGTCATACACTCGGATCACGAGGCCCTCAAGTACCTCAAGGGCCAAACTGTGCTGAGTCGGCGTCTAGCGAGGTGGGTGGAGTTCCTGGAGACCTTCTCTTATGTGGTGCAACATAAGAAAGGCACGGAGAATGTGGTAGCCGACGCGCTATCACGAAGGTATGTTCTCTTGAACCATTGTGATGCACATATACTTTATGAGCATGATCCTTTCTTTAAGTCTATATATGCTCAATGTGTGTCAAAAGGTGAGTTTGAGTCTTATTTTGTGGATAATGGTTATTTATTTAGATCGGGCAAGCTTTGTATCCCGACTTCTTCTATTAGGAGACTTCTCACCTTAGAGGTTCATGAGTCTAGGGGCCACGGAGGCCTAGAAAAGACCTTAGCAGGGTTAAAAGAACACTAGTTTTGGCCAAAAATGACTAATTATGTGCTGAGATTTGTCAAAAGTTGTGTCATTTGTTCCATGTCACAAAACCGATGATGCTATACATGTTTCTAGCTTGTTCTTTAGGGATATTGTTAGATTGTATGGTGTGCCTTTGACTATTGTATCGGATCGTGACCCTAAATTTGTGAGTTCATTTTGGAAATCTCTTTGGTCTAACTTGGGGACTAAACTTTTGTTTTCTACTTCATGTCATCCCCAAACTGATGGTCAGACGAAGGTCACTAATAGGTCCCTAGGGGCTCTCCTAAGGGTTGTTTTGCGTACTAACCTCAGGAGGTGGGAAGACTGCCTACCTTTTGTTGAGTTTGCTTATAACAGGTCGATCCATTCAGTGATGAAGCGGACTCCATTTGAGGTGGTGTATGGCCGAAACCCCCTTACCCATGTAGACATGACGCCGCGGCCTTTCAAGGAGAAGGAGAACATTGATGCGGCGAAGCAAGCGGACTTCATCCGGCAACTGCATGACCGGACTAGGGCGCAATTGGAGAGGAAGGCGGCCCAGTACAAGGCATCTAAGGACAAGCATCATCGGGATGTGCAGTTTGACGTCGGCGACCTTGTTTGGGTGCACTTGAGAAAGGAGAGATTCCCACAGCAGAGGAGGTCAAAGCTTGATCCCCGAGGAGATGGACCATTCCGTGTGATTCAAAAGATGGGTCCCAATGCCTACAAGCTCGACCTCCCAGCGGACAAGTATGGAGTTCACACCACGTTCAACGTCGCAGATTTATCTTTGTTCGTTCCGGATGACACTTCCGACGACGATTCGAGGACTAATCGTGATCAAGTGGAGGAGAATGATAGCGCCAGAAGTCCCATGACTCCGGACGACATTGACGACAAGATGAGAGTGCCATTCGGAGCTCCGATCACTAGAGCTCGGGCCAAGATGATTCAAGATGCAACCAAGGCTCTTCTTGTTCGTCTAGGTGCTACCATGGACCAAGGGCTTCGACCTTCATGGGTCACGATGCTCAAGGTTCAACCGACGGTTAGTCTTTGTCCCCATTCTACCTTAATGAGGGGCGAGACTTGATGATTTGTGGTAGGGCCAAATGCCCTTGTTCTTTTTAAGACATTTATTTACTTCGTTAGTATTAGTTATTTAGGGAATAAATGTGAGGAGATATTTTATCTCCTTACTCTTTATCTATTTTTATCTATTTTAAGCTAGTTTCTAAGATAGATAAAATTAGTAGGCTTTATATTTTATTTAGTTAGTTTTTATTATTATTTTTAGATAAATGAGAGAGCTAGGGTTCCTTTGCAAGGAGCCACTCTCATTAACCATCAAACCCTATTTAAGTTGTATTCGTCATCTTTTATTCTTACGTTGAATTGAATAGAAGAGCGCTTGGCTAAGCGTTCTCTTCTTTGTTCAACCCTAATACGCTCTACGCTCTCTTACGCCCTTTCGTCCACACCGTTTTCTATTCTGCCGATCAATTAATTCCAATTGCAAATTTGGAGACCATATTTGCAATTAAGCCGTACTTGCGAAACGTACATCACTCCTTTCCCATTTGTAGTAGCCACTTTCGATTGGAAATAGTGGTGCTTGTTTCCAATTGAATCAATTGGAGTTGGCTAATAGTGGCGGAACGTGACTTGCTTCCGATTGCGGTGCCGGCTCCTTAATTCCAAAGTCAACCCGTGGGATTCATTTAACGACCGAGCAATTAATTGAATTCGAAAGCAATTCCACGTAATTTCAATTGGCGATTTGTGAGGAAGCCCCGTTGTTGACTAGGCGGGTCAAGAACCATCAAGAACGGGTCAAGAGTCACTTAAGACGTCGCAAGATCCGAGCTAATCGAGTCGTTAGAGATTACAACGCATCACATGCGGCAATCTCAAAAGTAATTGTTCTCAACTGTACTAGTTCTGTATCCAAGAATCAAACAAACCTGAAAGATTATGCCAACAAAATGAAGAAAAAATTAGGGAAAGATTCTAGAATTGTTTTATTGTGCGGGGTATAGCAGGCAATAAACAAGACCGCAATGATTATTGACAAGAAGACAGGACTGGAAGTGATTTCTAAAGAGCTAAGTGCCGGATTCAAATAAGGCAATGTAAGGGCATTCCATTAATCCAATTCCATTGAAACAGGAAATCATACCAACCATCAAGACCAAACCAACCCAAAACAACCATACTAATCAAATTCCATTAAAACAGGAAATCACGTAAAACCGAAAATGAGAAAGAACGCGCTCGACGCGCCTCTCCCAATCCCCTCCTTGCCCCAAATCTGCTCCCCAAAAAATTCACCAGTTGAAAACCCTAGATCTGAAACCGAATGCTCAGAAGAAATTGCTCTCTGTCCAATCTACCCCAAATATGCCTTTTGGCGGATCGAAAGTTCCGATCGATCTCTCTGTAAAACCTATGTCCTTGGCTATCTCTCTCTTAGAAGGGATCTTTACATCTGGGCTACCGGTCCTTTGCCGAACAACGTCTTCTTGCCTAGTGAATGCTCAATCGGTGTTCCTTCTGCCGGCCTCTGTCGGAGGCACCTTTCTCAGAGCAGATCTAATCATGGGGGTCGAAGTCTGGCCTGGAATGCCCGTCCTCCACCCTGGCCGTTGTTAAAAATTTTGGTGCTGCGCTCTCTTGTATGTTTGCTCGAAAACGCCCCTCGGGGGGCTCTGCACTGGTCGGCTCTGCTCTTTTGCCGGAGCCATGTCTTCTCTGATCGGCTCCATATGGGTACGTCTCTAAATCTCTCTCCATACATCGCACCTCATCACATCTATAAGAACATTGGGGGTTGCCTGTCTTCAGCACCCCACAACATTCTTCTCTCTTCTCTACCCTCCTGTAATTGCTTTTGTTCTCTCTCTAATCTTCTACTCGCTGTCTCAACCATGACTTCCTCCTCAAAGGAGAAAGGGAAAAAACCAATGGGGGATGATCTCCTCATCCCCCATCCAAAACCATCCCGAAAGGGCAAAAATCAGGTTCACATTGAAGAAACCCCTATTGGAGAGGACTGCTCAAGGGCAAACGCAGTTGGAGGGGAGCAAAGAATTATCTATGGTGTAAACTCTGGTTTGCTCATCTCTGCTATTATCAGTTTGCTTCTCTTTGTTGTTAGTTGGCCTACAATCCCATTTATTTCAAGAAAAAACACTTCTAATGATCTTAATCAAATATGGCGTGAAATTCTGCCTCCCACCTTCTGTTGGGCTTGTATAGCTGTTTATAATCAAGTTATTTTGGATTATCACTACTGGCATGTCTCGGCCGGTTGCATTGAAATAGTTCTGGAGGCACCAATCGTTTTGATTGATTGTTTAACACACCCGGTCCGTTCTTGGGTCCCCGTCAAGTTCTCTGAGAGAACTCATGTTGAGACGTTTCAATTCTCAATGTTGATTATCTGGAAGTTGTTTGGATTTTCTTGTTGTTCTAGGCAACAGTCCGCTTCCTGCAGTTTCTCTATGTTCAATTGGTTGGGGGACTTAGCCCTGCTGAACAACTTAGCTATTTACTCCCCTTTTTTTCTAAGAACTATTGCCAATTGCTTTTTGTTTCATAAATACTGTCAAGCTCATCATATGAAACTTGCCTTGGGCAGGATCTTTAATTGCCATCAAAAGCCTTGGAATTTTCCTTTGTATAATTTGCTATCTCATGAGGACCTTAATTGGACAACCTAATTTCAAGTACTGAACTCCATGTTGCTTCAAGCAAAACCCATTAGCATATCTTGGACTAGCAACACTAACAAATATTTTAAAAGGAAACCTTTTTATGTTTGGGTTAATTGCCACTATAATGAGTCACCTCTTCCGAGCAATCTCGTGATGTGGTGGTACCCATTTTTGACTCCTATTCCAGTGCACTGGTGTTGGGGGTCTAGAATGGTGAATACTCACCCCATCTCACCAAACTTCATTTAGATTAATCCTTTCCTTGCTCCAAATCTTCATATGGATAAATTAGCATTGACTAATATGTTCTATTTGCTCTCTTTTACAATTAAAATAAATTGCAATGCCCTTACGAAGCATCTCCCATTCCATGGGACTTTGTCTTCTTATGAGTACCTAGCTGATTTACGGTATTCATTGAGGAATTTGTTGATCCGTAGGGAATCCCCCTTCCGAAACATCCCCCTCAAGCTAATATTGTTATTTCACCTCTATCTTAATCCCATTAATCATCATAATAACATCTTGACAATAAAAAATGATACCATAGGGTGGCCTACCTGTTTGATTAAAATTGACAATAATACTTTTAAGAAACACTCTAGTGTATTTATGTATATGATGGTTGAAAGCACACTAGCGAATTGGGTCTTGCTGCTCTATATTACCTCATTCAATACGACCCTAGTTTCTAAGTCGGTGTTGCTCACTACACTCGTTTACTGTGTAATTAGTGTTGGTGAAAACAACTCCCCAAGTAAACAACTCATCTCTACTCCTTACTTTGCAAAATCTCTTCAATGGAGCAACACAATCCCATTTTGGAATGATACCCATACCCCGAATATAGTAATAGTGGAAAAATTCAACACCTTTAAAAATGTTCGTAAGATACTTACACAAAAATTCTATTTTCAAAAGCCAAGGAAAATCACAGAAAGGGTAGTGAGTTGGTATGGGAGAGATCACCTTCTGCTCGACCATACAGAAACGATGTGGTCATGATTATACGATATTGGAATTGTAGGGGAATTGGGAAAACAACCTTCTGGGCTAATATTAAGGGATGGCGTACTTTAGATCTTGTACAAATGCTTATTCTAGCAGAAACAAAGACTGAAACAGAATCAAAAGAATCTCTATGGAAAAATGCGGGATTTACAAATATTTGTTGGTCACCGGCCTCTGGTCGTTCGGGGGGGTATTGTGTTATTATGGAATGAAAACTCCTTTATAGATGAAACAATCTCGGTGGTTATTCACCTCCCGAGAATCATAGGAGTAAAATACGAAAATATAAAGGAGAGTTTTGAATATCTTATGCTTTTTGTATATGCACCTCCCAACCCTGCAGAAAAAGAGGACTTTTGGAGAAATCTATACAGTCTAATTGCCCAAAGTAACCTCCCTTGCTTAGTGATGGGGGACTTAAATGAAATAAGCCAACCAGCGGATAAGTGTGGTGGTGCAGAAACTCGATCGGGTAGATTCCAGAGAATAATGGAGTTTAAAGATGCGTGTTCCTTGGTAGAGATTCCTTCGTTTGGTAACCCATTTACATGGAGAAAGAATCAAGGTGGCCCAGATAACATTTTGGAAAAACTTGATAGGGTGTTAGTTCATCATGAAATTATCGACATGTTCCCCGAGTTGGCAACGAAAAATGGTGCATTCTCAAACTCGGATCATTGCCCCATTTCAATTACCCTCTCAAAGAACGCCTCTTTCAAACCCCCTCCATTTAAATTTGAAAACATCTGGCTTCAGAGGAAAGACTTTCGAAATATCGTCAAGCAATCTTGGAGAGCTACTTGCTTTGGCTCTGCCATGTTCCAAATCATATATAAATCAAAAATTCTGAAACAAATCAACCACACATTTATCTCACTTATATCAAAAAATGATAACCCCTCTACGACTACACATTATCGACCGATTAGCCTTTGCTCTACTCTATATAAAATCATCTCCAAGATAATCACTGAACGACTAAAAATGATAATCGGAAAACTTATACACCCTCTCCAAGGAGGATTTGTTTCTGACAGAGCAATTCAAGACAATATACTTATAGCTCATGAAATATTCCACTCCTTTCGCACAAGAAAGGGCTTGAAAGGTTGGACTGCCATAAAACTTGATATGGAAAAGGCGTACGACAGAGTAGATTGGCAATTTACAAAGTTGGTGCTCCAAAGATTTGGTTTTCACCAACGGTTCGTGGACATAGTCATGGAATGTGTAACTACGGTTTCGTTCTCTGTATTAGTTAACAATGGACCCACGGAACCCTTTAAACCAACTAGAGGACTACGTCAAGGAGACCCTCTCTCTCCCTTCCTTTTTCTACTTGGTGCAAAAGTGTTGGCTCGTAAACTGTCGATAGACGCAGAGGGTCCAAATAATAGTATTGGCTTTAAATTTGGGAACTCTGGCCCTAGCATTCCATTTTTGGCCTTTGCGGATGATATTATCATTTTCTCAAAAGGAAGCATCTCTGCATTTACAAAAGTAAAAGAAATAATCGAGGACTACTGTAGATTCTCGGGACAGAAGGTAAACTATCACAAGTCATCCTTCCAAATGACGCCAGGAATCCCGAGGACAAGAGCACGAGACCTAGAAGGAGTACTTAATATACCCTTAGAACGAAGTTTGGAGAAATACTTAGGTTGCCCAATCGTAAACGGGCGGGTAACGAAGGAAACCTTTGGCGAGATTATATGTAAATCAAGAGAACAACTCAGTAAATGGCGGGCAAATACCCTATCTCAGCAGGGAAGAGCAACTTTAATTGCATCTAATCTATCATCAAAACCTCTGTATTCTATGCAGAGCTTTTTGCTCCCTGCATCAATACACAAGCAACTTGACCAAATTAACAGAACTTTTTTCTGGAACAAAGATGCGCAACACAGTCCACTGATAAGCTGGGATAAAATATGTAAATCCAAAGCAACTGGCGGACTGAGAATTCGGAAAGCAAGAAACATGAACGAAGCTCTCCAGCTAAAACTGTTGTGGAAAATTTTAGCGGAACCCGAGAATAACTGGGTTAAGATTATACAACACAAATACCTAAAAGAAAAACACATACTTAACTACACTAGGAGGGGGAATGCCTCGTGGCAATGGTCAAAACTCAGCTCCCTCATTACAAAATTTAAATCAGGACTTATCTGGTCGGTAGGAGACGGAAAATCTATCAATTTTTGGAAAGACAACTGGGTAACAACAGAGCCTCTTTTGGATAAAATTGAACCCCAACCCAATATAGACCAAAAAGAATCTGTAAGCGATTATATAATGGGGGGAAAATGGTGGAGAGAAAAACATGATTCCATTCTCCCTGAGGCTATAACAAAAGAAATCATCAAAATCCCGCTACCCATAAGTCCCCTTGCTGATAGGCTATACTGGTGGCCGGACAAAAAAGGTTGGTTCACAACTTCATCCGCCTATAACCTGATTACATCCAACACATACATAATATCTGATGAATTCACATGGATTTGGAAAATTGATGCTCCCCCAAAAGTCCAAAATTTTATGTGGAGAATCAAACAAAAAGGATTACCCACTGCTACGCGATTAGCCCAGAAGGGGGTTGCTGTTCCCACTACATGCATCTTGTGTAACCAATCATCGGAAGATGATATTCATATCTTCATAGAATGCCCCTTCAACAACTTTCAACAACAATTTCCAAGAGAAATATCCTAGAAAGTCAACACAATTATATCAGAAAACAGAGATATGGATCAAATTCTTCAGCTCCTGAGCACCACCCTTTCGAAGGACAACAAACAGAATATAGCATTTAGATGGTGGACACTGTGGTTTGTGAGGAATCAAATAATCTTCAGGAATGCCAAGATCCCTTCTATAGAAGGCATTAGAAAAATTGTTTTGGAAAATATCAATAATTGGAGAAGAACCATCAAACTGAACCTTGAAGACGACGAGGATACCACAATCCAAAATAGGGTAAAAGTTCACCCTAAAAATGTCAAAAAGTCCACCCGATGGAAAAGGCCACCCATGGGCAAATACAAACTAAACTTTGATGGATCATATATATCAGATTCAAAGAGCTCTATTGGCTACATTATACGGGACTGGAATGGTAATCCAATCAGCATGGATGGTGGGGTGATTGGGGGACACTCTCCTATTATGGCAGAAGCATTGGCACTACGACTTGGGGTAAAAAAGGCAAAGGAACTAAACATCGATAACCTAATCATTGAAGGGGACTCAAAAATAATTACGGATTTTTTAGAAACACGCGTGAATTGTCCTTGGGAAATAGAATTAGTAATGTCTGATATTCAAACCATTCTCCGAGGTGTAAGGAATATAGGAATTTCCTACATTCCCCGTATTGGTAACCGGGTAGCGGATAAGGTTGCACACCTTTGCTACTCTACCAGGGGACCTAATTTATACAATCACTCAGGTCTACTTGACCTCATCCGGCAGGATGCTTTCGGGTAGAGTATTCTCACCTGAATTCTTACCTAATCAAAAAAAAAATAAAAAATAAAAACAGGAAATCAGATTGTATACCAAAACCAAAACCAAATTAAATACCAAAACCAAACCAACCCAAAACAACCATACTAATCCAAATCGTTTAATTAGTTAAATACCAAAACCAAATTAAAATTCAATTAAACACCTTTAAAGCCAATAACAAGGTAAGAGCCCAGATTGTATACCCTCGATTTTGAGAGTTCGGACCCACGGCTCAGGGGCGGAGGAGCTGCATCATCTGGAATGGGAGCAGGTGGGTTCGATTTCCCTATTTGACCGGGCTCAGCGCCAGGACGAAGGAGCGGAGATGAGGACCGGAGCTTCATCGGCACCTCGAAAAATCAGGGTCGAAGAGAAGAGAGTGAAAGGAGAGCGAGGGTGTTGGGGCTTCATGGAATGTTGCCGGCGTCTGAGGTACAAGTTCGAGGTCGTCGAAGAGAATGGAGATGGTGTCGGCGGCTTGGATCCAAGTTCCGGGCGAGAAGGGGCTGCTCCGGCTTGAGAACGGCACCGCCATGGCTGCGAGGGTCGAGCACAGCGGAGGACGGTGGGGGTGGCGAAGGGGGAGGAAGCCATGGAAGCTTCAAGCTTTCAGATCTGTATTGAGGGATATAGAAGTTGAGAACGGGAGAGAGGAGAGTTGGATTGCTGGAGGCATTCGACATAGGATAGTGAAGAGTACGCGTGAGTTTATGGCTAGGGCTTCTCGAATTTCATTTTGAACTCCCTCCTAAAATTTTATTTTGTCCTTGAATTCCCTCTAAAAATTTGAAATTTTTTTCAAAATATTCACCCAAAAATAAATATTTAACAAAATATTCACACTTTTAAATTATTTACAAAAATATTCATTTTTGTCAGATTTCGCAGAGAAACACGGGTTCAGTCCGCGTTTCTACTATTAAATTAATTTCGGGATGAAAGCTGAAATTAGGGATTTTTTTTATACTAGAGACGCGGGGTGAATCCGCGTCTCTCTGATGAATTTTTTTTTTTCATTTTTTTAGGGAAAAGGAAGGAGAAATCGGTGGAGCCTGGATGTCGGGCCGCCGTCTCATATGAAGGAGGACGAGAGGTCAGGCCGCCGGAGGAGAAATCGGAGGACTGGAGGAGACATCAGGCGCCGGAGCAACTCCACCTCCTCCCTTGCCCGCTCCGCCACGCTTCCTTTTTGATCCAGAGTGCGGATGGGGGTGCGGAGGAGGAAGCCAGATCTGATGGGAGACCGGAGATCGCAGAGGGGAAGAAGGCCGGCGGCGTCGGGGTAGAAGGGCAACAGATGGTCGGGCACGGAGGAGGAGGTCGGTGCTCGCAGGAGAAGGATGCCAGATGCTGAGGGCGGGGATGATCGAAGGGCTGCAGGTCGAGGGCGGCAGTCTGCAGGGGAAGAAGGATGACGCCGGAGAGTGAGGCCGGTGCGCTGATAGGGGTTTCCGAGGAGGAAGCCAGAGGAGGAGGCCGGATCTGATGGTTGGAGCTCGCAGAGGGGAAGATGGGGGCGGTCGGAGTTTGTAGAGGGGAAGATGGGGGATGCGTTGTGAAATTACAGATAAAATGCGGCTTTGGCCCGCGTCTCTAATTTTTTTTTTTGGAAATTAAGTAAAAACGCGGTCTCAGACCGCGTTTTTTATAGAAAATTGTAATATTAAGTAAAAATGCGGTCTCAGACCGCGTTTCTCTGATAAAGCTGAAAAAAATGAATATTTTTGAAAATATTTTGAAACCGTAAATATTTTAGTAAATAATTATTTTTTAATGAATATTTTGAAAAAAATTCTAAAAATTTGATCTTCTTCTTTTTTCGCACTATAAAAGACAATTCAACAAATTTATTTAATGATGAAAAAATCATAAAATTTCTAAAACCATTTTAATATGCTCATACAATAATTTTGAATCTGTTATATTTAAAATAGATGTAAACTAGTAGAAAAAGGTTTTTATTAAGGGAATTAACTGCGTTAAATTTTATTAATTATTTATTGCTTAAAAAATTATATTGAAATAATATATGATAAAATTTATTTAGATCATTTATTACTTAAACTTTTTTATTAAATTTTAAATTTAATATAACAGTTGTAATATTAAAAATTATAGATAAAACTATATTAAAAATATATTGCTTTTAAATTTTACAAGGTTTATAATATTATAACTTTTATGCAATAAAAAAATAGATGAAAGAATATGCAAACCAAATTGTTTTTATGTTTTACACCATTCATTGCTTTATCAAATTTATTAAATTTGAAATTCAAATATATTAGTGGAAATTTTTAAAAATAGATTAAAAAATATGGAAAAATATTTCTTTTATAATTTGTTGTTACTAATAAAAATAATAGATTGGAACCATAAATAAAATGAACTGTCTAATATGAAAACTATAAATACTTAAATATTATTGAAAAAAACCCTTGAATGGTAAAGTAAAATAAATAAATATTTTTTGAAATATGAAATAAATTATATTTTTAAAATATATGAATAAAAAAGTGTCATGTCATCTATGTGGCATGGGTTGGAGTGCCTAATAGTAGTAAAATTGACATTAAGCATAATTAATCTTCCTAACTAAAATTAAATTCTACAATTTAGGCTCCTCTTTTATTTTTATTATTTTATTTTTATTAGAACGTGTTACAATAGAACAAAAAAAATATGTTGCATTTGCAAAAGTGTTACATCAATGTAAATAATGTTACACCCAGTGTAACATATTTTGTGCTAATGCAACATTTGGCTAATAAAAGTTAAAATATGTTACATTAGATACATATGGTAACAATATATAAATATGTTACATAAAAAATGTTACATTAGGCCTTGAAATGTGGTAGTGACGGCTTTGATTCGAGAGGGGTTGTCAAGGTTATTCTGGCTACTAATAAAATTGAAAGTCTTCACCCTGCCTTGCTTTGTCCAGGATGAATTGATAGAAAGATTAAATTTCCTCTCCCAGATATTAAAACGAGGCGACATATATTTATCAAACTCTTATATGTTTCCATTTAACCCCCTTGCAAGGAAGTTTGGATCTTTGAAGGATCTGCAGAAGAGTAAAGAGTTTGATGACCAAGGTGTGCTCAATCCCCCTACGAGTGTGGTTTCTCAGGTATCCCCTTTACCCTTTTAGCAATGTGTAGATCAATTAGGAAGAGCTTGTCCGAATCATTCGGTACCCATTGTGTTTGTTACAGAACAATCAATTGGATCAGGTCCGTCCAATGGGGTGTTCAAAGAGTCCAATGAAACAGGGCCCCAAAATATTTTAGGGCCCCATGTTAAAAATTTTAAGACTTATACTATTTGTTGTTCCAAAACTTCATATTTCCGTGTTGTCCCAGTGGTTAGCGGCCCTAACCAAATGAATTCGCAATTGTACTCGGGTTCGATTCCCAGGTAATTGACTGATTTTTTTTTGTTTAATTTTTTTACCTTTTCTATATTGACTGTTTTTTTTGTTTAATTTTTTTACCTTTTCTATATTGACTGTTTTTTTTGTTTAATTTTTTTACCTTTTCTATATTGACTGTTTTTTTTGTTTAATTTTTTTACCTTTTCTATATTCACTGGTTTTTTTGTTTAATTTTTTTACCTTTTCTATATGGAAAATTATTGAGGCCTTCTTACTAGCTATTTTTAATTAATTTTGGGCTTTCCTATTAACTATTTTTATTACTTAATTTAATACATCCTCATATTATATTGATAAACTACATTATTTTTGGGGCCTTCTTCTCAACTGTTTATAATTATTTTTGAGATCTTTTTATTAGCTATTTTTATATGTTAATTTAACACAACCTCTTATTATATTGATACAAACATAAAGAGTAAAAATGGCTAAAAATATAATAGAATGTAGTCTAAATTTTATTTTATACTAATTTATTAGTAAATCTTAATAAATACTCCTAGTAAAATAGTTATATTTGGCTTTTTCATAGAGTTTAAATTATTTTTTTAATAATTTCATATATTTTTATATTTTATATAGTTATATTCTTATTAAAAACTATATAGAAAATCAAATATTTTAAAATAGATGTAGTATTGAACAGGGCCTCCAAAATACATTGGACGGCCCTGAATTGGATGTTGATGCGAGCAATGCCGAAGGGTTTGTTTCAGAGATGAGTGTTGAACAACTGAAAGACGAGGGTGATGATGGAGAGCAATTGGAACTGCCTCCGATATCGACGAGAGACAGATCTTCATCGCGGTCTAAAGACCTTGATGTTCACGTTGAAGCCTCATCGGACCTGAATCCTGCTGCGAGCTACAACTCCTTGATCCTTGAAGACATCCGAAACTTCCATCGGAAAACCAGTTCCAACAAGAACTGCTCTATTGTCGAATCAGTGCCTGATCTCAACTCTTGCACATCTAAAAATACGAATATGGAATCAGATGTGAATGGCTGGGATGGTTTGGTTTTGATGGAACCGAGTCTTCACAAATACATCACGGTTTGGAAGAGTTAAATTGAATATATAACTTTTCGTCGTTTGATGTATTACACCCAGGCCCGGCCCTGGACAAGGGCAAGTGGGGCGCTCGCCCAGGGCCTCCGATTTTATGAGGCCTCATTTTATTAAATTTAGGATATATATTTATTTTTTTGGAAGAGACAATAAATACATGTTAGTCTGATGGTTCATGGAACATGGAAACAGATCCCTTTGCGTATCAGCTTGAGTTCGAACCCCAACAGCTGCTACAATTGTATATTATTTTTCCTTTTCAAAAAAAAATGCTTTTGCAATTACTTATGCTTGAAAAATGTAACTTCTTTTATTAAATGGTTCCGTGATTCTAATAAAATGGTTCCGTGATTCAATACAGTATTTGAATTATAGGGAGTGCTTGTTGTAGGAAAATGTATTAGAGTGATTAAATTTATTAAAACAAGATTAATATAATTTTTACTTAAAAGAGGATTAAATTTATAAAACCGTATAAAAGATCAATTTAGGGTTATTAGTAAAAAAATCAACTTTATTTTTTTAACAAACAACCTTTTATAAAACCACCTTATATAATGTTTTTAGCTAAATTAAACAACCTAGATCAATATTTGATTTTTAAAAAACCAAATGTAATCTGGACCAAAACATCCTTCACCAATATATTTAATTTCAGAAAAGAATACATAAAATTACCTTTAATTTATATCATTTTGAAAACTAGAACCTGTTTTTGTTTTTAAAAAAAGTAGAACAAATATAATTTATTTAAATAAGCATCCACAACCTAAAGGCCAAAAAATTTAATTTAGTAAAAAAAAATTACTTAAAATACGGAAATATAAAGTAAATAATTTCTATAAACACCAAATTTGTATAATATATGGAAATACACCAAATTACTTCAAATATGGAAGTAATCAAGAAGTTTCATCTGTATACTCTAGGCTTCTAAACTTATAATTTTATCATTAATAAATTTTTGACCCGGACCTCGAAAATTGATTGGACGGCCCTGAATAGATTAGACAGAACATTCGGGTGTTGAGACTTTCCAATCCAGGCAACGGACTTGGTGAAGTCCAAGCTCCTCTACTGTGCACGTGCTGCTGCAGCTATAGCTGTCTATAGGAAGGATTTACATATGGTCCCTAGCTAGCTTGAGTTAAGTTGGAGATAGGGTTTTCTGGCAAAAGATGCATAATTAAAGTTAAGTTGGAGATATTAAACGAAGGCTTTCTTTTGTTAATTACTCCGTAGTGAACAACTGAAGAAAGACAAGTCTCCGTACGTTGACTTGTGAATTAGTGCGCAATTGGAGTCTGAAACTTGTCAATATAAATGGGCCGTCAGTGCCGGCCCTGGGCATGTGCGAGAGGGGCGATCGCCCAGGCCTCCGATTTGTACAGGGCCTCATTTTGAATTCAGTATATATAAGGAGTGTACATTTTAAATATAATATATATGGAAAAAAACTTCTGAAGAGTGATTACAAATGGAATTGGTGTACTGGTTTTGTGAAGTGGGGGCGTGCCCTCTTTTTCGGTTTATCCAGGTTCGATCCCCAATATAATCCTGATTCTTCTTATATATTTTTCCTCCTTTCCAATACAGCGCTATTTAATACAGTAGCAGTATTGTGTTTCCCCAATATTTACGCATTTACTTTTCATTAATAGTCCATACATAATCACATTATTATTTTTTCATTAATGTCAATAGCAGTATTGTGTTTAAATAATTTTTTTTATAATTTCATACTTAATGCTAACAAGTACTACGTATGAAATTATTAAAAAACATTAATTAAAAAATATTATATACAGTAGAATTTTTTACCTCCTTAAAATACATGCACAAAATGACAAACGACATTTATTTTGAAACGAATGGAGTATACATTAATGTAAATATTATAAATAAAAGGTCACAATTTTTTACAGAGGGATATTAAGTTAGATGCAAGAGTGTATATAAAGCAACTGATGACTGATCTATCTTTTCATTATGTATTCTCTTCTCAGTTTGGTGTACATGATTATTCTTCTTCCTTTCACCTAGTTCTACATCATCTTATATAAGATGATTTGATTCTTATCACGTTATTAGTCAATATTTAGACCAATGTTTGTATTTCTACTTTAAAGATTATTCAAAAAAATATACTATTGTCATTAAATATAAGAAATGGCGCGGTTAAATTAACAAATTAGTGTGTAAAATTTATTATAAATACATAAAATATACTAAAATGATTATATGTTAATAAAAATAACCTAAAATTTTAATATAGGAGATTAAATTTAAACGTTATATATAAAACTTATTAATGAATTTCTACACTGGACCTCCGAAATTGATTGGACGGCCCTGATTACACCATGCTTGCATGGGAGACTCCATATATTGTGCATGAATCAAACGAGAAGATCAGACAGTATGCCCTTGTTATCTTATATGTGGCTGCTAGAAGCAGAGTTAAAATTATTACTATTGTCCTTCAAAATTGCTAACTTCTTTAGCCATGTGGTCTGAGATGCATTATGCGTAAACTAATATTGTACTCCCCGCACGTGGGGAGCTAACTATTCTATATCTATATCTATATTAAAAGTATGAGTTTGGTGAATGAATAGTGTACAGACTGTTTTGCCACCAATACTATACTGTAAAGACAAAATTGCCCCTAAGACATTAACTTGTAGATTACCGACTTGCCGCTTTATTTGACTGATGTCTCATACTCTCACGTGATGTCCGTATATGATATGGGTCGGTGGGTTTGCCAATGAATAACTGGGTCAATCCAAATGGGCTTTAGCAAAATTAACTACTACGTAATATTTTAAAGTCGTTTGTCCTATATATTTTTCGTATTTGCAACATGTTATTCTTATATATAATGAGTGCACAATTTTTTTTGTTTATTATTTATGTATTTACAATATATGATTTTTTTCATCCCCATTATTTCTATAAAAGTACAAATTTACCTTTTCTTCATTGGAATGTAATTTGGGTCTAACCTACTCTTACAAAAATAGACGATTTTTGGGCCTAATAAATTGAAAATTTTACCAAATCAGTTCCGTTTGCTTATATTTGGTTAATTAATGTTGAGTAAATAACTCATGCATGTTTGAACATTTAGTTTATATATGGGTAAATTACGTCACTAGTCCCTAACGTTTCGTACTTTTTTCTTGTTAGTCCCTAACCTTTTCTTCATTCTATTCAAGTCCTTAACTTTTTATACCTATTTCATATTAGTCCTTAAACTTTTATTCATTCCATTCAAGTCCCTAACCTATTGAATTTGTTACACTATTACTCTATATTATTTTTAAAATTGAAAATAAATTCAGATATTTTATTTTAAAAATAATTTAGACTAAAGTGTAATTTTTAGGCGAATCTTTAAGATTGGTTAAGAAAAATTGAAATTTTTTAATTAAATAATCCCATTTTTAATTTATTTTTAATACCTATAATTTATACACCCCTTTGTCCAAAAAAACACACACAAATTTTTCCAAAATATTGTGGTTCAATTATTTAATACAATAATTTAGATCAATTAACATTAGAAATGTTCAGTATTTAAAATCTACAAATCTTAGGCATTCACCTAAAAATTTCCGATTTATTCTAATTTTTTTTTAACTAGAAATAGTAATCTTGGTATAAATAATTTTTAGTCACACACACAAAATGCAAAAATAGCAGGTTTTTAAATTTAGAAAGTGGAAATTCAGTAGATTTCAAATACTAAAAATTTATAAAGTCAATTTATCTATATTTTGATTAAATAAAATTAACCACTCTATAGAGTGAACTTATTTTATTTATTTATTATTATTATATTTAGAAGTTTATGAAATATTATTTAATTAAAATTTTAATACTTTTCTTAACCAATCTTAAACATTCACCTAAAAATTACAATTTAGTCTAAATTATTTTTAAAATAAAATCTCTTTTTTTTTTCAATTTTAAAAATAATATAGACTAATAGTGCAACAAATTCAATAGGTTAGGGACTTGAATGGAATGATTAGAAGTTTAAGGACTAATATGAAATAGGTATAAAAGGTTAGGGACTTGAATGGAATGAATAAAAGGTTAGGGACTAACAAGAAAAAAGTATGAAACGTTAGGGACTAGTGACGTAATTTACCCATTTATATATACATAATAGGAAAGGTCCACAAAGGTATGTGTAAAGGCTCGAATTTTAAAACCCTAATTTTCGAAAAGAAGAAATTAAAAATGAATTTAAATCGGATTTAATTCGAATATTGCAAGGAAAACTCATCCTTAAATTACGAAATCGAAATTGAAACTCTTAAAACATTATTTTGATCGAGTCAGAGTAAGATTGTGAGAGCGGGTTCCGGGTTTTATTATCGGGTATTTCAAATGTAGTTTTGGTACCATTTTGTGTGTCTCATTCCTCTCCCCCTTTTCGATCAGCAGTAATAGGCTAGTAGTCCTTCTTGTCTTCTTCCCTTAAACTGAAATTGGTAGAAAAGGACATCCCTTTCTCCTTGATGTTTGACCAAGACATAACAACTCATCCCTCTTGTTTTGGGTAAAATTTTATCCTAACCTCTCCCCCTCTTTTTTTTAATTCCACTCATTTTGGCAAACAAACAACACTCCCTCCTGCATTCTCTCTGTAATCAGCTTTAGAAATGAGACAAAGACCAACTTACCTTCCCTAGGATAATAGAACGCATCTCCCCACATCTCCACATTTCAAAACCAAACAAACCTCTTCCCTTCTTGATTTGCCGAGAGGAAGAGCCCAGCCTCTCCACCACCACCGTCACCACCAGTCTCTATCGCCGCCACCACTGCACTACTTCTTCTACCCCTGTCTCTTCATTCGAACGCCGAAGCCGAAGCCGGGGAGGAGCCTTCCTTCGAGCCAAAGCTGCCAGAAACAACCTCTTCGAGTTCTTCTTCCCCACCTCCAGTAGCTTGCCGACGCCGAAGAAGGAGGCATCGCTGACCACCGGGGCCGAATCGCGAGTTTCTTCTCCTGTTTGTCTCCAAGGTCTAATTTCATTTTCCTCATAAATCTCGATTCTAATCCTCTCCCATCGCACTCGTACTCATCTTTCGACCTTCCTAGATTCAAGAGAAACACCTCCCCCGTCAATCGTAGCTGGAGCCGCCCTCGGAGCACCCCGGCGTTGGAGTTTCGCGCGAACGGTAATCCTTCTCTCTCTCTCCCTCCTCCCTTGTCGCGTTTTCGTCCTAGTTGTCTGGGTGAAGTCGGATTCGGGGTTAGATTGGATTGAGAGTGGGTGAGGGCGGATAGGTGTTGCCGGCAGGCCAGATTCCCTCTTCTTCTTCCTCCGTCTTTCCTTCGGCGGTGACAGAGAGCTCTGTTCAATTAGGGAGGGAGACGCTGTTCTTATTTCTGTAGTTGGGCGGGTTTGGGCTTCAATTTGATGGATCCAGGTTCTGATATCAGGGTTGTAACATTGGGAGGGATGGGGTTGCTGGGCGGGTCGGATTCCATTCGGGTTGGATTTATTCTTTGAGAGATCAGGTTTGGGCTTTGGGTATGGGATGGGTCCGGATTTCCTTCATGTATCAGGTTTTGGGCTGCAGATTTCCACTGGGCCTTTTGTTTTGAGTTTTCTGGGCCGGGTGATTGGGTTTGTTTTAAGGATTTGTTTTAACTGATTTTTATATACTATATGATTGTTATATGTTATATATGGTACGATATGATTAGATGATTATTATTATTGTTGTCGTTATTATTATTTTATATTACGTCCGAGTTCATGAAAATAAATTATGGAAGTTTACAATATTATAAAATGGTTTAAAGGACGCATTATTTGGGATATCTATTCAGTGTTGTTTTAAATTGTGATTTTAGGAATTTGAAATGAGTTATGAGTTGTGATTTATAAATATGGTTGTGAAAATAGAGTTATTCTGTGACTAAATGCCGGAATTATTTTAATGGTATAAATTTACAAGTTGATTAAAGATTTAATGTTATAAATGGGTTTTGGCCAATTATGATTTGAGAAAATGTTTTGAATATGAGTTGACTTGATATTTAAGAGTTTGGAAAACTTCGGGAAATGAGTTTGGAAATATTGTTGGTAAGATTTATCGTTGGGTTTGATTGGAAATGAAATGATTTTGGTTGATGTTGATCATATCGGAAAGGTTTGGAAAACGGTTTCACTATCGGTTGGTTTTGAGTATGCTGAGATCTTGGGTTTCATGCGTATGAATGTTGGTCCGGTGGCTTATAGAAATGGCTTGATGATAGGTGTGTATTGCTTTTGGATTGCTTTGGACTTGCATTTGGGCCCTTGTTTGTGTTATCCTGTTGTTCTGCATCTTTAGGTAAGTTCTCTAGGGGGCTTACTCAGGTTGGACATTCATGCCTGTTGTTGAATTTTATGTTAGGTGTTGCATATGCATAAAAGCATGCCATGTAGTATCCTGTTTAGGTTGCACTAATTGAATGAGCATCTGTTTACTTTATGCGTTTGAAACAGAACGGCCGTTATCTGTGATAGTCCTAGAGTCTTTACTAGGGTCATAGGGTAGCCTAGTCTCATCGGGCGCCCTAAGTCAATCGAGTCGATATGAGCATGATATGATAGCCCAGCACCATCGGACAATCGATGAGTTGATATGATATGATGATGCCGTGGTTTGTGCACCACCACGAGGAAATTGTCTTGGGCCCTTTACAGTATTTCTGCACATTATTATGAACTAGGAGCATGTTAGTGTGTTTAACTTTCGTACTGCATTAGAGCATCTTTATTAGGTATAGCACATACTATGTGGCCTCAGCGAGGACTACCGGTCCCGCGTGAGTGGCTCGATGTGACTCCTTTTCCCGTTCTTCTTTTAAAGGTATTTTCTGCAGATTTGAGTGCTCGATGTCTATATGACGGGGTTTCCTTTTTGCGAATCGAAGAACCTGGCTAATTCTATAACTCGTTATAAATGGTAATCACCCACTTATGATTTGGTTTTGACCCGGCTCTGCCGTGGCACTTGTATCTTTACCTTGCTTCCGCTTTACTTCCGTTTGAAATGGGTTCCACGACATAGTCTTAGGACAGGTTAAGGGTACTCAATGGCCCTTCGAGGTTTTTAGGGTTTGAAATCCCTCTTTCTACTAATCTTAACCGAGTTTGAAACCTCGACCCGTACCTGGATTGAAAGATCCGAACAAGGGGTTTTATCCCTTGAAACGTAACCCGGAAATCATAATTCTAGGCCTTTACAAAGATGAAAACATAATTAGGGTCGAGTGTATGTTTTGAAAATCGCCCACAAATTTCAAGGACTTTTGAAAAGGATTTAAAGGGGCAAAATAAACTTAAGATGCCTAACCCAAATCGGACTAAGTAACGAACTTGGCTTGTTATAAAAGAGGAAAACCGACTAAAGAGGGACCGAGTGGGTAGAAAGGCGTTAGACCATCCCTATTGGATGTAGTTGGGAATGGGTAGGCAAATATCAACTTGTTCTTTACAGATGGGTTGGGAGACTCAAATGAGATCATGATGAGTGTTATTAACTGAATCTGTGCCGAGTGCTTGCTATGCTAGAGATCTGATTTGGTATGCCTAACAATGAGTTGTGTATTGACTGATCTGTGCAAACTGGATAGTGGGAGTACCCTTATTTCTGTGTGGTCAAACTCAGCTTGTATGGAATAGCCCCTTCCACTATGTTAACCCCTTGACGGTTCTATCGAGTCTTTCTCCCGGATGTCAGAGTCTTCCACGGGGATTGGGTTGTAAACACATTGTCTTCGGGAGATATGTGTGGATATGAGGGTTGTCTGAGTGATTATTGGAATATGGTCCTTGACCTAACTCCGAGTTAAAGAGTAAGGTGTTTATGGGGTTGTCCTTCTCTATTCTTATGACGATCAACCAGTGTCTTCTTGCCACAAAGAGTCATACCAGAGTCCCACGGGAAAGAGGGGTGATAAGTTAGTCGGGAAAAGTCAATGATTGCCTTTAGGGATCTCTGTCCGGTTGTAATGGTGACTCTCTCTGAATTGCATGACATGATTTTATAATCCCCCGCATGTACCTTGCCAATGATCATTAGTAAGGAGCTTCTCATGTTATGCCTTGCCTTCTGTCATGGTTTTATTATTTAAGTTCATGTTATGGTTAGTTACCTTGCTCAAGTCTCGTGTTGTGTCTTGCCTTATATCATGACTGTTTGTTGTTATAGCATGTTCACCTGGCTTGTTGACCGTATGATCGATTGGAAGCATGAACCACATGATATGAACCTACATGATCGTTATCTCCTCTTGAATTAGGTTCATGATAGTGTGATCAATTCCTCTTTGTATGAATGTTGATAGATGATCATCTTAGCATGTTGGATGATGACGTGTTAATGCTTATTATCCCTTTTGTGACAAGAATCAATAGCATGCCCATTTGTTATGTATACATCAGGTTAATTATTGTTGCTTACTCTGCAATTTATACTGTTGTGTGATACTTGCACTGAATTGGGATTATGTTGGTGTAAATGAGTCTTGATAAATGCATATTGTATCCCAGTATGTGTTGGTTTGAACTCATGTTCCCGTGTTCCAGCTATATTGCTCTGTTGCTTAAGCTCGTAGTATACATCGTAAAACCTTTCTCATGCTTCTATATTGTTGGAATGTGATTGAATTGATTTCTTACATGACGTCATGATTAGTTGCATGCATGTATCGTATGTTATGTTGAACCTTTAATATCATGTAGGATCCTTGGTGGTGACTCGTGTGAATTGTATATTGCCTGCATTATTGCTGATTCTCTCTCGAGCTAGGTTCCTGATAGTGTGATTCTTCCCTCTTTCTATTACCATAACATGTCTTACTCATGCAAGTTAATTGATGTTGAATTCGATGATTGATTTGTTTTCCGTTATGGTTAATCGTAGCATGCTTACATGTTGTCGCTCGGTAGTGTTCCCCTATTGCTCCATGATATCCTCTCGTGCTTGCATACATGTATGACTTGGCACCTCGCATGATCACACACCATGCTATATCATGTCTTCACATACGTATGACGCATGAATGTTAGAATGAATCTAGTCGAATTACCTTGACTGTATTCATGCTCGATATGTGTTACTAGTATCATGTAGGCCTTATGATTTCCAATATGACTCGCTAATGATTATCTGTCGTACTTGTTCTATAATGTAATAGTTATTGTACCATTTTCTGTGCTCTATGACTGCTCATTCCTAACATGATTATGATCTATCGCCCGTGATGTTCTCCTTGTTACTCTATGGTGACCTCTCTTGCTTTCATGAACACTAGGTTGAACTCATTAAATGGCTCTTGACTATGCCCCTTCCCGGTCATGTATCGCTAGTATTGTTCAGGACCTATGCTTTCTAAATGTTTCTTATCGTATGATTACATATCGTTCTTAACCTACTATATGATCATTGATGTTAGATGTGATAGTTACTATGCTGCTTTTATGTGTTCTCGTATGATGCTTCGGCTGATTGTCATGATATACCTCGTTATGCTATGTTTGAACTCTATTGTTGATGAGTATACCATGTTCGTCCATCGTTCATATACATGATACCTGTTATCCTCATTAAATCCCGCATGACTTCGAACCATACATGATTATTGCTGGTTCCGCATAGCTTGCTTGAGGTTGCTAGGCATATCTGCTTTCATGGAGTGATAGACTACTGGCTTGCCTCATTTGTATCAGTATAGCGCTCGATTGTGTCCTTTAGAATGAATGTGTATGTCATTGTTCCTTGAGATATGTACATGTTAGTGTGGTTTAAGGTGTGTGGTATGCTCCACGATAAATTTATGCTTGCTTGTCGCAATTGTAACCTAATAGACTTCCATGTGGGCATCGTTGCTATTCTTGGGTCGGAGTCTTGTCTCTGGTCTTGTCGTCTTTAGCATTTGGTCTGTGTTTGTCTTCGGGAGGAACATTGGGTTGTCCGTCCCAGTCAGTTCCCTATCCCCCACTAACTTGGACTCTTGCGCGATACATTTCGGTGAGCGACCGCATGGAAGAGGGAACGAAAAGTCGCATAGCGATAGAGCAGTGCAGGAGAAGTGTGGGCCCATAACCCACGGGCCTCATGATCTATGATGTCGGCGGAACGGGCACGCATCAAGAATTACGGTTACTGTGTACGATATGACTTGCAAGCGGGATTGTTCTCCGTTCGAATTGCTGACCCTTTTGAATTTGTTGACGACGATATTGCACCGACCTAGCGATGAGATTTATGAGTTGATGTGCTGACTTGATAATGACCGTTGCCTGATTGCATGTTGTCCATGATGATATGATTTGATGACTTATAGATCTCATGTACCACGATGTCTTGACGTTGCTACTCTAAGTTGCTAAGCATGATTTGAATTCATTTGCCTGTAAAATGTGAACTACATATGTTAAGAAGCATGAATTGTATCGGATAAGGTTATAATGCAACATGTTAGCTTGACTTCATTATGTTCATATATGATGTTTGCAATGATTATTGGGCATGATGGTAAACTGAGACTTGTTGAACCCATGATGTTATGTTTATAAATGCTAGTTGATATGCTGCAGATCTTATGTTTGATGATTTTCATGATTGCTTCTTCCTTAAACCTATGGGTGAGGTCATTGGTAGCGTGGTTGGAGGGTGGTGAAAGAATTTTGGACGGTTGGGAAGATCAATGGTATTAAGAGGTGAGTCACGAGAGAGGGATGTTGGCTTAGGTAAGACTGAGTGAGCTTTGGGATCTATGGTAGGCAATGTTGGTGGTTCTGATGAGCTTCTAGGTGAGGCTTGTAATGCTTCGGATAGTACGAGAAGTGTAAGGAAGGGCTCGTGAATATTGAGGACATGGTTTTAGAGGGTACTTGGGTGTGAAGTTAGAATAGTAGTTAGATTTTTAGAGGTGGATGGTGTGGTAGTGCTTGGCGGAAGGAGGGGCGAGATTTGAGCATCGAGGTGAATTTGGATTTCTTTGGGAAATTTTGTCTGAGATGACGTTGGCGGGTCTAGAAGAGGATTAGTCTTGGTTTGAGAGTGGAGATGGGCGAGTGGAGATTGTGTTTTATTTTGACTGGTATGATGTGAGGATTTTCTTGATTATGTTATTTATTTATATCTGCTAGCATGATGTTAGATAGTGACCATGATAAGACCTGATATGGAATAACATTACCTGTTGAAACGCAATGTTAAAATCTAATTGGTAGTGACTAGTGTTATCATGATATATTGATGTTTTTCTATCCTGTTATGTTATTTTAGAAGCATGTTAGGATGTGTTGTGATATGATAATATATGAGATCATGATGTGTTATTACGTGGAAGCATGATGTTTTATTATGAAGTAGTAAGCATGATATTATATTATATGGTCGGTAAGCATGATTATGAATATGTAAATGATGAATATTGCTTGGGGCATGAATATGATTGGTTTATATATGAAATACTGGTGTATGGCTAAATGATTGTTATATGGTGTTGTGACGAGTTAAGGTGGTGTCTTTTAGGGCATATTGACATTTTGATGATTTGTATACTGCTTGATGTTTTTTTTTTAATCTTATTAGCATTCCCTTGTTGTGTTGATATGTTAACGTGACGAATATGTTCTAGTTGTGTTGCGATATCGATATGCAATTGTGAAATTTGATGTGTACTGACGTACTAACCCCATAACACCTAACCCGTTGATTTTTTGACATGTGTGCTTACGTGATGAGTGATGAACATTTGATTATTCACTTGTGATGCCTTCAGTATGATATAGATATACCTTATGATTCTTAGTATGTCGAGGCTTGTTGTTCCTTTGGTACTTAAGACTTGTTGGCATGTTTATGTTTATGTCAGACAGTTATGTGATGGTTTGTGACTATGATATGATGTGGGACTTACCATGTATGAGATGGCTTATGGTATTATGCTTATATAAAAGTTAATGAAACTTTTGGTTATGGTACTTGTTGAGTTGTGAATGATGTTGCATAATATGGAAATTAGGAAGAGAATATGGGATTAGCCCTTAGAGGTGGATGATTCCACCTCCGAGCTTCTGAATTTGATTGATTGTTATGCGGGAAACTGATTTGGTTTTGGAGGATTTTACGAAATTTGATCGAAAGGATTTTACTTGTTTTGGTGTAAAGTTGCTTGGTTAAACGTCTTATTTGAAGATTTTGAACGGTTTGAAAAGGAATTACTTGGAATTTTAAAGAATCAACGTTACCGAGAATTTCAACGATTTTGAGGCCAATCTTTTTCAATTGCGGAATCGCCTATGAAACTTTTCAAACCCGGACAATTCTAGGATACTTCACGAAGTGGATACAAGCATCTTATGGGGGCGCTTGTAGGGTGTTTGCTAAGACCTAGTGATAATATTGTAGTACTTTTAGAGTTGTGGTACTTCCGAAAAGTCGAAGCGAGGATGTAATAGGGGCGCTTATTGCATACTTGTCAAGGCCAATTGGAGATGTCACGACCGTGACTAGGATGTTGTGAGAATCCCGGAAGACGCAACCGAGATGATTACAAGATCCTAGGACATGGTCCTTGGACTCATCAATTTCAAACTTCATCTCCTACTTTGCTTTGGTTTTAGTCTCGGGGACGAGACTTGTTTTTAGAGGTGGATGATGTAAAGGCTCGAATTTTAAAATCCTAATTTTCGGAAAGAAGAAACTAAAAATGAATTTAAATCGGATTTAATTAGAATATTGCAAGGAAAACTCGTCCTTAAATTACTAAATCGAAATTGAAACTCTTAAAACGTTATTTTGATCGAGTCAGAGTAAGATTGTGAGAGCGGGTTCCGGGTTTTATTATCGGGTATTTCAAATGTAGTTTTGGTACCATTTTGTGTGTCTTATTCCTCTCCCCCTTTTTCGATCAGCAGTAATAGGCTAGTAGCCCTTCTTGTCTTCTTCCCTTAAACTGAAATTGGTAGCAAAGGACATCCCTTTCTCCTTGCTGTTTGACCAAGACATAACAACTCATCCCTCTTATTTTGGGTAAAATTTTATCCTAACCTCTCTCTCTCTTTTTTTTAATTCCTCTCATTTTGGCAAACAAACAACACTCCCTCCTGCATTCTCTCTGTAATCAGCTTTAGAAATGAGACAAAGACCAGCTTACCTTCCCTAGGATAATAGAACGCAGCTCCCCACATCTCCACATTTCAAAACCAAACAAACCTCTTCCCTTCTTGAGTTGCCGAGAGGAAGAGCCCATCCTCTCCACCACAACCGTCACCACCAGTCTCTCCCGCCGCCACCACTGCACTACTTCTTCTACCCCTGTTCTCTTCATTCGAACGTCGAAGCCGAAGCCGGGGAGGAGCCTTCCTTCGAGCCAAAGCTGGCAGAAACAACCTCTCCGAGTTCTTGTTCCCCACCTCCAGTAGCTTGCCGACGCCGAAGAAGGAGGCATCGCTGACCACCGGGGCCGAATCGCGAGTTTCTTCTCCTGTTTGTCTCCAAGGTCTAATTTCCTTTTCCTCGTAAATCTCAATTCTAATCCTCTCCCATCGCACTCATACTCATCTCTTGACCTTCCTAGATTCAAGAGAAACACCTCCCCCGTCAATCGTAGCCGGAGCCGCCCTCGGAGCACCCCGACGTTTGAGTTTCGTGCAAACGGTAATCCTTCTCTCTCTCCCTCCTCCCTTGTCGCGTTTTCGTCCTGGTTGTCTGGGTGAAGTCGGATTCGGGGTTAGATTGGATTGAGAGTGGGTGAGGCTGGAAAGGTGTTGCCGGCAGGCCGGATTCCCTCTTCTTCTTCCTTCGTCTTTCCTTCGGTGGTGACAGAGAGCTCTGTTCAATTAGGGAGGGAGACGCTGTTCTTATTTCTGTAGTCGGGCGGGTTTGGGCTTCAATTTGATGGATCCGGGTTCTAATATCAGGGTTGTAACATTGTGAGGGATGGGGTTGTTGGGCGGGTCGGATTTATTCTTTGAGAGATCAGGTTTGGGCTTCGGGTATGGGCTGGGTCCGGATTTCTTTCATGTATCAGGTTTTGGTCTGCAGATTTCCACTGGGCCTTTTGTCTTGAGTTTTCTGGGCCGGGTGATTGGGTTTGTTTTAAGGATTTGTTTTAACTGATTTTTATATACTATATGATTGTTATATGTTATATATGGTACGATATGATTAGATGATTATTATTATTGTTATTGTTATTATTATTTTATATTACGTCTGAGTTCATGAAAATAAATTATGGAAGTTTACTATATTATAAAATGGTTTAAAGGACCCATTATTTGGGATATCTATTCAGTGTTGTTTTAAATTGTGATTTTAGGAATTTGAAATGAGTTATGAGTTGTGATTTATAAATATGGTTATGAAAATAGAATTATTTTGTGACTAAATGCCGGAATTATTTTAATGGTATAAATTTACAAGTTGATTAAAGATTTAATGTTATAAATGGGTTTTGGCCAATTATGATTTGAGAAAATGTTTTGAATATGAGTTGACTTGATATTTAAGAGTTTGGAAAACTTCAGGAAATGAGTTTGGAAATATTGTTGGTAAGATTTATCGATGGATTTGATTGAAAATGAAATGATTTTGGTTGATGTTGATCATATCGGAAAGGTTTGGAAAACGGTTTCACTATCGGTTGGTTTTGAGTATGCTGAGAACTTGGGTTTCGTGCGTATGAATGTTGGTCCGGTGGCTTATAGAAATGACTTGATGATAGGTGTGTATTGCTTTTGGATTGCTTTGGACTTGCATTTGGGCCCTAGCTTGTGTTATCCTTCTGTTCTGCATCTTCAGGTAAGCTCCCTAGGGGGCTTACTCAGGTTGGACATTCATGCCTGTTGTTACATTTTATGTTAGGTGTCGCATATGCATAAAAGCATGTCATGTAGTATCCTGTTTAGGTTGCACTAATTGAATGAGCATCTGCTTACTTTATGCGTTTGAAACAGAACGGCCGTTATCTGTGATGGTCCTAGAATCTTTACTAGGGTCATAGGGTAGCCCAGTCTCATCGGGCGCCCTAAGTCAATCGAGTCGATATGAGCATGATATGATAGCCCAGCACCATCGGGCAATCGATGAGATGATATGATATGATGATGTCGTGGTTTGTGCACCACCACGAGGAAATTGTTATGCTATAGCCCGAACTGGCTAGTCTCTGCACTAACGGGAAGGGGTGCGGAGGTAGGAGAGGGATATGCCATTTGACATTGTCTTGAGCCCTTTACAGTATTTCTGCACATTATTATGAACTAGGAGCATGTTAGTGTGTTTAACTCTCGTACTGCATTAGAGCATCTTTATTAGGTATAGCACATACTATGTGGCCTCAACGAGGACTGCCGGTCCCGCATGAGTGACTCGATCTGACTCCTTTCCCCGTTCTTCTTTTAAAGGTATTTTCTGCAGATTTGAGTGCTCGATGTCTATATGACGGGGTTCCCTTTTTGCGAATCGAAGAACCTGGCTAATTCTATAACTCGTTATAAATGGTAATCACCCACTTATGATTTGGTTTTGACCCGGCTCTATCGTGGCACTTTTATCTTTACCTTGCTTCCGCTTTACTTCCGTTTGAAATGGATTCCACGACATAGTCTTAGGACATGTTAAGGGTACTCAATGGCCCTTTGAGGTTTTTGGGGTTTGAAATCCCTCTTTCTACTAATCTTAACTGAGTTTTAAACCTCGACCCGTACCTGGATTGCAAGATCCGAATAAGGGGTTTTATCCCTTGAAACGTAACCTTGAAATCATAATTCTGGGCTGTTACAGTATGTATATGGGAGCTAGGTCCTACTATATAATATTAGTAAAAGTAAAGAATAGCTTACATAATTTATTATCCTTATGGAAGAAAACAATTAACCTAAAAAAATCTAAAAATATCCTTAATTTATTAAAGATATATAATGTAAACAATCCCAATTTACGCAAATTAAAAACACCCCTAAATTGAAAAACTTTAGAAATTATCCTATGTTTTATTGGATTAGTGAAACTGCTCTCTTTATCAAATACATGTATATTGGACTAGCAAAATTTTCCACTTTATCAAATATTCCATATAAAATTAAGCAAAACCCTAGGAACACAATATTTATAAAAATTTTACAAAGACATCCTACTTTATTGTCGAGAAATAGTAAGAATATCATTTTCAATAAGTAATATCAATTTAAAGTCATTACCTTAAAAAAATTCACAGACATACCCTTCAAAACAATGAATTTTAATTATTTTAATATTTTTCAATTATAAAATCTGTTCAGACTGTATAAACTTTCTTATTTAATAATAATAATAATAATAATAATAATAATAATAATAATAATAATAATAATAATAATAATAATCCCAAATTTAAAGAATTTATAAAATCACTAAAATCCCAAATTTCTTGAACAGAAAAAAATTAAAAATATCAAAGAAATAAAGTGTAATAAATCGACAGGGCAAAAAAATGTCAGACGGAAAGACCGTCAAAATACAATGCACCAAACCAAAAGCACACCAGACATAGCAAACTAACCCAAAGCCTATAAAACTAGCAGAAAGTCATGCAGATCGAAGTGAATGACTATAACACCTTATTTAAGAAAATACTTCAAGCCCTTATTTACAAAAATACTTATCAATCAATACTTCATTTAGGCCTTATTAGAGAAAATACTATAAAAGTACCATTGTTTTGACGCAAACAAAGTTATAATAACTTTATTACACCTCTTTTTTTTTAAAAAAAAATCCCATTTCAAAGTAGTAAAATTCACAACACTAATTCTATTTTATATTAATGTTACCCCTATTTTAACCATAATTTACATAGTTAAACCCATTCTATAATAGTCAATCTAAAGAAATTGCAAACTTAGATTATGTACAAGTAACATAGGTCTACTTCTTATAGAAAGTAATAACAAGATCCTACTCATCAATCCTCACTTAAAAAAAATTATACACCGATCCTCAATTTATATAATTTACAAGAAGACCCTCTATACTCGGTAATATCACATTCTTCTCACTTTTATTTCAAATAGGTAATTTATCACGTGTGATTGAGAAGAAGTTTTAGCGATGGAAAAGTGAAGTTCAACACTTTAATGGAGTATAATGTAGGCTGAATTGGCAGTAGAATTAAAGTTGATTAACAAGTTTACAAAACCAAATAAGGGATGAAATTACAGCTGCGGGAGAATTGCTTGTGAAATTCCCAAAAAGTTGTTAAATTTGGTCAAAATTTCTAATAATGAGATATACTTCAATGACAGTATTCATATATTATAAAAATATCCCTATTCTATATAAATGCAATAAAAATCGTCAGTTTAAGGAAATTGTAAAATGTCCCCAAGCTTAGGAAATCTGCAAAAGAAAATTTGCAAAAATGCTATTCTTAACAAGTACTCCGTCATACCTTCTCTTAATAATATATAAATGTTCTTTTTATCAACCATTATTTTTTATAAGAATTGCACTACTTTCTTATGATAGATATCTACATTTCATTACAATATTTCCTTAATTTGATGTAATTAGTGATATGATATCTACATTTTTCCTTTAGCTAACTAAAGGATTATGAGAGAGATCTAAATTTGATCACAATAGTTTATTAATTTCTTAATTTTATGTAAGTGACGTCTACATTTTTCCTTTAGGTAACTGGACAATTAGAAGAGATATCTAAAATTTATAAAATTAAAATTGTAAATATAGATATCAGAATTGTCAATTACGAACTAAATTTACTAAAAGTGGGTGTCCGCACGCGTAGCGTGCGGCGCCAACTACTCTATATTAAATGCATGAGTTTGGTGAATGAATAGTGTTCAGACTGTTTTGCCCCCAATACTATATTGTAAAAACAAAATTGCCCCAAGACATTCACTTTTGGATTACTGACTTGCCGAGTTGCCGCTTTATTTGACTCATGTCTCATACTCTCTCGTGATGTCCGTATATGATATGGGTCTGTGGGTTTGCGAATGAATAACTAGGCCAATCCAAATGGGCTTTAGCAAAATTAACTACTACTCCCTCCGTTCACGAAAACTTGTCATTTTAGACTTTTGATTTTGTTCAAAAAAACTTGTCACTTTAGACTTTTTACCCATATATTTCCAAATTTACCCTCATTTGTTTAAATTTTGAATTACTTTGAAAAATGTGATTGTACTTTGCTTTGATATAATTATGACAAAAATAGGGACAATTTAGGTAGTTTAACTATTTCTTAAATATTGTGCCGGGAGCTAAAATAACAAGTTTTCGCGAACGGAGGGAGTACGTAATATTTTAAAGTTGTTTGTCCTATATATTTTTCGGATTTGCAACATGATCCTCTTATATATAAGGGACAGTTTGCAAACAACACAAATAAGGTGGCCAAATTAGCAAATTATACAAAGTTTGGGAAAAATTAGCAAACTATACATCCCTTGTGCCCCCTTCTGTGTGCCCCCCACCCCTTCCTAGTGTGCCCCCCTTTGTGCCCCCCTCCGTGCAGTTCGAGAATGCTGACGTCAGCATTGGTGACACTGTTTAACGGATGTTGACGCCAACTCTTTTTTTTTTCCCCGGGAATGCTGACGCCGTTTACAGAATGCTGACGCCAACATCTTTTTTTTTCGCGCATCAGTGCTGACGTTGTTTACGAGGATGTTGACGTTGTCTACGAGGATATTGACGCCGACGGTGATGACATTGGAGATCAATATATTTGATGTATTAAGTCATTACCAATTATTTGAATTTCACAAATCATATAACATTAGAAATTTTATATAAAATATAAAAGGGGGAGAGAAAAGAAACAAAGGAATGTTCTACCAAAATAAAGAAACAAATATTGGGTAGTGAGAAACAAAGAATAACGGTGAGCAATTAAAACAAAGAATTTTCCGACGCTGACGATGCTGATTTCCTTCCTCCTCCATCTCTTATATTGCAAAAACGATGTCAGCAAATATATACCTACATAAAAATATGTATAAAAACGATGTCAACGCTGAAAATACACATAAAACGATGTCAACACTAAAAAATATGCATAAAAACGATGTCAACACTTAAAAAATATGCTAAAAACGATGTCAACACTAAAAAGCAAACCAATTTTTAATGATTCAAGCATATAAATATACCTACATATATAATATCCAACTAAAAACGATGTCAGTACTAAAAAAATATGCATAAAAACGATGTCAACACTAAAAAATACGCATAAAAATGATGTCAGCATTGAGAAACAAACTAGTTTTTAAGAACTCAAGTATATAAATATACCTACATATATAATATCCAACTAAAAATGATGTCAACACTAAAAAATACGCATAAAAACGATGTCAGTACTGAAAAAAAAAACCATTTTTTAATGACTTAAGCATACATATATACCTAAAGAGCAACCTAAACAAGGTAATAAAGACCATGTCAGCACGAGGACATACCTTCAATCTGATGATGTACTCCTCTTCCTTCTCGACAAAGACCATGTCACCGAATCGCTCAAAATCATTGTACATCCTTCCTTCTTCATCTCTTATATTGCAAAAGCGATGTCAGCGCATATATACCTACATAAAAATACGCATAAAAACGATGCCAGCAGTAAATAATAAGCATAATAAAAACGATGTTAGCACTAAAAAATACGCATAAAAACGATGTCAGCACTAAAAATTACTCGGCCAACTGGATACAACACAACCAAAACTAAATTAAAAGCTGAAGAAATCAGATTTTAATAAAGCAAGGAGTAGCACACCTTACCACATGGCAGCCTAGTCAAACCAAACTCATTAAAGAAGACAAAAAAGCATGTATCAATAAAATACTAGACTACAGGCACTAAGCAATAACAAGCATCAGCAAAGAAACAACAACAACAACGCCAGTAAAGGTGAAAGCAATGAATGAATTGTGAGGAAAAATGTTCTACGGCATCAAGCACACAGTAGAACAAATAGGAACTCCAAAAAAGAGGCAATTCAGATCATAAATTGCTCGTGAAAACGCAAATTAATAGTGATATGAAGAACTCACCAGCAACTCAGGCAAAGCAACATCCTCTTGCGCAAAAAAATAAATCAATCAAAGTTAAATTAAGACGATGTCGATCATGAAAAAGCAGAAAAAAAATGGAGAATAGAGGAATCAGAGATAGGGAGGAAGAAACCTGATAGGTGAGCTTGTGAGCATCCATGTGGAGAGTGGAAATCGGAGAGCTGAAGCTCTTCGATAAACCGAATCTACTGGCACCGATAACCGACGATTTGATTCAGAGAGCTTCGCAGTGCGTAACCTCCCCGTCAGGATCTGAGGCGTTGGTTGCTCCTCCGTCGGCAAACTCTCATTCGTCGTTTCCGAACCAATCTTTGACTGCTACTGGCACTGCTGTATACAAATCTGATGGTCCGAGTTTATCGAGTCGTTACTTGGAGAAAGAACCGTTGAGGACCTCTCCGTTGATCTGCAAAGATGATAGTTTCGTAATGAAGCCTTGAATCCAAAAGCTTCCACTATGTCCGGCGGGATTGAACCAAATCTGGTCCAATTTAGCTTCGGTGTTGGTGCAATCGACAGGAGAGAAGTCACATCGGCGAGAGAGGAGTGGAGGTGGTCGGGAGTGACATTGGAGGAGCGGAGGCGACAGGAAGAGGAGCGGAAGAGGGATGAGGGAACGACCTCGTTTGTAGGACACGTGACCATCTCTCGATCTCAGATCTGAGATCTGAGATCCCCGAATCTGGCCACGAACGGGGTCGGGAGGAAGAGGATGAAATGAATTCAGAGAAAAGGTGGGATGAGGATTAGGGTTGATGTATAGTTTCCTAATTTTTACAAAAGTGTGTATAGTTTGCTAATTTGGCCGAAAATTTGCGCCTTCGGCGCAAATTTTATCTATATATAATGAGTGCACAATTTTTTTTTTATGTATTTACAATATATGATTTTTTTTCATCCCCATTATTTCTATAAAAGTACAAATTTACCTTTTCTTCATTGGAATGTGATTTGGGTCAATCTACTCTTGCAAAAATAGACGATTTTTGTGCCTCATAAATTGGAAATTTCACCGACTCATTTCCATTTTGCTTATATTTGGTTAATTAATGTTGAGTTAATAACTCATGCATATGTTTGAACATTAAGTTTATACATAATAAGAAAGGTCCACAAAGTAGATATATGAGAGCTAGGTCCTATTATATAATATCAGTAAAAGTAAAGAATAGCTTACATAATTTATTATCCTTATGGAAGAAAACAATTAACCTAAAAAAATTCAAAAATATCCTTAATTTATTAAATATATATAATGCAAACAATCCCAATTTACTATGATCACAAATTAAAAACACCCCTAAATTGAAAAACTTTAGAAATTATCCTATGTTTTATAGGATTAGTGAAACTGCTCTCTTTATCAAATACATGTATATTGGACAAGCAAAAATTTCCACTTTATCAAATATTCCATATAAAACTAAGCATAACCCTAGGGAACACAATATTTATAAAAAATTTACAAAGACGTCCTTGTTGTAATTTTAGTGGTAAACAAGATAACCAGATTGTTTGTACTTATAATCGTACTTAGTTTATCTGATTTCTTGCTTAATTTACAACCATCCGAATCCCCCTTTTATAGTGGAGGTCCAACCCCATAACCACAAAAATATCCCTGATTTTGGGGGATATTTTACCATAAGGTGAAATATTCACCACATAATAAAATATTACAACACTCCCCCTTGAATATTCACCTTATATCATAAATCTAGGGATTTACACAAGTGTAATCTTATTATACGCATTGATGGTGCTGCCTCATTAAAAACCTTGTCAGGAAAAACCCAGTGGGATAAAAACCTGATCGAAGGAAAAAAGAGTGCAGCGCGTATAATTCTCCCCCTGATTTGGACATGCTTAATGAGCTTCTCGAAGCCGACACATTCCGATCTTGCGTACAAGTTGCTCGAACTTCTTGGGAGGTAATGACTTGGTGAACAAGTCGGCGAGGTTCTCATCAGATCGGATTTGTTGGACTTCGATTTTCCCTTTCTTCTCAAGTTCATGAGTAGAGAAGAATTTTGGTGATATGTGCTTAGTCCGATCCCCTTTGATATAACCTTTCTTCACTTGAGTGACACATGCAGAGTTGTCTTCGTATATCACGGTTGGGCTACCTTTGATGGACTTGATTCCAGACTCCCTCTGTATATATTTTATCACCGATCTTAGCCACACGCATTCTCTTCCCGCTTCGTACAGTGCTATCAATTCGGCATGGTTTGACGATGTAGCAGTCAGAGTTTGCTTTGTTGATTTCCATGATATGGCTGTATCTCCATAAGTGAAGACATATCCATTTTGAGACTTAGCCTTATGTGGGTCTGATAGATATCCTGCATCTGCATAACCAACAAGAGTGGCATTTGGGCAGTTTTGATAAAATAAACCAAAATCATGTGTACCTCTAAGGTAACGGAACAAATGTTTAATTCCGTTCCAATGTCTCCTTGTCGGAGCTGAGCTGTATCTTGACAACAAGTTTATAGCGAAGGCAATATCAGGCCTTGTATTGTTGGCTAGGTACATCAAGGCACCAATAGCACTTAAGTATGGTGTTTCTGGGCCAAGTATTTCCTCATCATCTTCTCGAGGACGGAATGGGTCATCGTGTATATTTAGAGAGCGAACGACCATGGGTGAGTTCAATGGGTGAGCTTTATCCATGTTGAATCTCTTCAGAATTTTCTCGGTATAATTAGATTGATGGACAAAAATTCCATCTCGTACATGCTCAATTTGTAAACCGAGGCAAAACTTGGTTTTCCCAAGATCTTTCATCTCAAATTCTTTCATCAAGTACCTAGTTGTACTTGCAATCTCATTCAGGGTTCCAACAATGTTTAAATCATCAACATATACTGCAATGATGGCAAACCCTGATTCATATCTTTTGATAAAGATACATGGACACCTTGAGTCGTTCTTATATCCTTTCTTCTGAAGGTATTCACTAAGACGATTGTACCACATTCGCCCAGATTGTTTCAGTCCATATAAAGATCTCCTCAACTTTTGGAGAACATTTCTCGAGGCTTTGATTTGCAAGATTCAGGCATCTTTAGTCCTTCAGGGACCTTCATGTATATATCGGTGTCAAATGACCCATATAAATATGCAGTCACGACATCCATTAATCGTATTTGTAGCTTTTCAGTCACTGTCAGGCTAATTAAAAATCTCAAGGTAGTTGCATCAACTACCGGTGAATATGTATCTTCATAATCAATTCCTGGCATTTGTGAAAAACCTTGTGCTACAAGCCTTGCCTTATATCTTGCTACCTCGTTTTTCTCATTTCGTTTTCTCACAAAGACCCATTTGTAGCCAACTGGCCTAACACCTTTTGGGGTCTCGGTCACAGGACTGAAAACTTCACGCTTTTCAAGCGATTTTAATTCTGCTTGAATTGCATCTCGCCATTTAGGCCAATCTTTTCTATGACGACACTCTTCAACCGTTTAAGTTCAATATCGTCGTCTTCAGCCATCATTTCAGCTGCTACTGAAAAGGCAAATATTTCATCGACAATGACATCTTTTCTGTTCCATTGCATCCCAGTGGATACATAGTTTATGGAAATCTCATAATTGTCGATTTTTCTATCTTCTTCAAGAAGACTCTCTTTTTCATCTTCTTTAACAAGATTCTCCTCTTCTGAGGAGTTTCCTTCGCCTTTCAGGCTATCCTCATTATAGATTTCTTTGCCTTTATTATTATCTTCAGATGGCTGAACTGTTGTGAGATCACCAACATTACCCTTTTGTCTCCTCGTTTGTCTTGGTCTCAAATCTTTGGAACCAAGTGGTCTACCTCGCTTTCTACGTATAGTAGATTCATTAGCAATAGATTTATTAGGTAGATCCATAGGTACTTCAATTCTCATAGGGGCATTTATAGCAGGTATATGTGACTTTGTCACTTTTGCTATATCAGTAAATGCATTAGGCAACTGATTAGCTATGCCTTGTAAATGAATTATCTTTTGTACCTCTTGTTCACATACTTTCGTTTGAGGATCAAGGTATGATAAAGACATGGCATCCCATCTAATCTCACCTTTATTAGGGTCCATCTTATTCTTTTCTCCCCCTAGAGTTGGGAATGTATTTTCATCAAAGTGACAATCAGCAAACCTTGCTGTAAATAAGTCACCTGTTGTTGGCTTGAGATATTTAATAATCGAGGGGGATTCAAAACCAACATATATTCCTAATCTTCTTTGAGGACCCATCTTTGTTCGTTGTGGTGGAGCAATTGGAACATACACTGCACATCCAAAAACCTTCAGATGTGATATATTTGGTTCCTTACCAGAAACAAGTTGCATTGGGGAGTATTTATGGTATGCAGTTGGTCTCAACCGAATCAGTGCTGCAGCATGTAATACAGCATGTCCCCAAGCTGATGATGGTAACTTAGATTTCATCAGCAATGGTCTGGCAATTAATTGTAATCATTTGATTAACGATTCCGCGAGACCATTTTGTGTATGTACATGTGCTACTGGATGCTCCACTGTAATCCCAATTGACATACAATAGTCATTAAATGCTTGGGATGTGAATTCTCCTGCATTATCTAGTCGGATTTTCTTTATTGCATAATCCGGAAATTGTGCTCTTAATCGTATGATTTGAGCAAGGAGCTTAGCAAATGCGACATTTCTTGTCGACAATGAGCTTACATGTGACCAGCGTGTTGATGCGTCTATTAGCACCATAAAGTAGCGAAACGGTCCACATGGTGGCGCAATTGGCCCACATATATCTCCTTGAATTCTTTCTAAAAATGCAGGAGCTTCGACTGCTATTTTATTTTTCGAGGGCTTAATGATCAGTTTGCCCAACGAACAAGCAGTACAATTGAGATCACTTGTCTGTAGGCTCCTCTTGTCCTTTAATGCATGACCAAGTGAATTCTCAATAATTCTGTGCATCATTGTTGTACCTGGATGACCCAATCGGTCATGCCACAGGTTAAACATTTTATGGTCGTCTGGACTTCTCCTAGACACCATATTGATCTCAAATGGACTTATATGAGTGAAATATAGTCCAGAGGAATAAGCTGGTAGCTTCTCTACCACTTCCCTTCTTCCAGATACATGTGCAGTCAAGCACAAGTACTCATTTCCATTTTCATTCATGGTTTCAATATGAAACCCATTTTGACGCACATCTTTGAAGCTTAATAGATTTCTCTGTGACTTCCTTGAGTATAGTGCATCTTTTATTATCAGCTTTGTCCCTCTTGGAAGCAAGAGGCAAGCCTTTCCTGATCCTTCGATCAACTTTGCCACACCTGATATTGTGTTGACATTTCCTTCATAGACTGTCAACTGAGTGAAGTACTCTTTGTTTTTCAGGATGGTGTGGGTTGTGGCACTGTCCACTAGACATTGCTCTTTATGATCATGATTAACTCTGGATGGATTCATAACTTCAGAAATTAAGAAAACACACATAGTTAATACAAGCATTATATTACATGGTCGATTGAAATTAAAGTTACACTAATATCACACAAGGACACTTCATATGACTCAGACAAGGAAATTGAAATTACACTGATATTATACAAGGACACTTCATAAGTCATAGACAAATAAACATTCAACTTGTTAGAGACATAGAAACTTAGAAACTAGTGCCTTCATCATAGGGAAATCCATCACCAGTCTCGACATCGTTTGCAAACATGTCTTCGAGATCAAGAGTGAGAATTTGTGGAGCATTGTTAGTGGCAAAGTTTGCTTCCACATCCTTTCCCTTTTCTTTCTGGGAAGCTTGATACAGCTCACACAAGTGTTTAGCTGTACGGCATACTTTAGCCCAATGGCCAGTCATCCCACATCGATAACATTAAGACTTGGTTTTGTTTGGGGTTCCTGTTGGAACCCTCTGGACCCTTTGCTTCATCCCCTTGGATGAGGATTCTCCAGGATGACCATGTTTTTGGGAGAAGTTACCTTTCCCATAGCCTTGTTTGCGGTCATTGCCACGACCTTTCCATTTCTTGTAACCCCGCGAATTTTTACGGCCATCACCTCTCTTTGTGTTGGCATTCATAGCATTCACAACATTCGCTTCAGGGTATGATGCCGCGCCTGGAGGCCTCATGTTGTGGTTCCTCATCAGGAGTTCATTATTTTTCTCCGCCACAAGCATCACATTAATCAGGTCAGAATACTTTTTAAAGCCACACTGCTTGTATTGCTACTGTAACAACACATTAGATGCATGCATTGTTGAAAATGTCTTCTCCATCATTTGCTCCTCGGTAATTTCATGGCCATATAATTTCAGTTTCGATGTGATTCGAAACATAGCGGAGTTATACTCCCTGATATTTTTGAAATCTTGAACTCGTAAAGAGTTCCATTCATATATGGTCATTGGGAGTAATATATTCACTTGATTGCCGTACCGTTCGGCTAAATTCTCCCATAATTCCTTCGGATCTTCCACCAATAAATACTCAGACTTTAAGCTTTCATATATATGGTGGCGAAGGAAGACAATGGCCTTGGCCTTTTCTTGTGGAGTGGTGGTGTTATTTTCTTTGACGGTCTCTTCCAGACCATTAGCCTTCAAATGTGTTAATGCATCCACCTTCCATTCGAGGTACTTGTCTCCTGACAGGTCCAGAATATCGAATTCCCTTTTTGTGATGTTTTCCATAATAACACTACACATAAAATCATATTGATTAAAAATTAATTAGTATATAAATTATAATTAATTAAGTGTTAATATGAATCAAATCATATACGTATATAAAATGATAAAAGTGATATAATTGTAAAGTTTTCATAAGTCAAACTAAAACACTATGTTACATAGTAACTGTGATAATTACCTTCTTCATCAAACTATGCATTGCTATAGTTAATTTGGGAGGAATGGAATGATTACACATGTGATGTAGTAGTGTGTGTGTATATATATATATATACTCCGTATGCTACATGCATGTATAGTTAATTTGGAATGATTACACATTTACACCCATACCAATCAATATATGTATGTATATATTTTATCGAAAAAAAATACATGTGTAGTAAAGAAGTAATATATCAAATATATGTACTACGTAAGCTATATAGTAAAGAAGCAGTATATGGTTTGTATTGTCGAATCAACTGAATGTACACAATTTTGAATTGGAAGAAGTGAGCAAACATAAGTTTTCAACACTCGGTATGTTCTATTATTCTTGCAACAATTGTTTTACCTCAATGGAAAAAAACTCTCTTTTGCAAACTTCAAAAACCTTTCAAAAAAAAAACTGCTCCTCTTTCCCCGTATGAGATTCATCAAAGGAGGAACAAAGGTATTCGAGAATTATTTCTTAAGAGGTAATTATCAGTGAGAAATTATCTTCCAAATTTTATATCCTCCTCATTTGTCTGCCCTATCCTCTACTTATCGGTATAATTTCTTTATACCTCTTTCACTTTTTCCCTTTATATACTCCCTTATCCTTCCACTTTCATCCACCACCACTCACACTCATCCTCCTCGTCTCCCTCTCGTCGATCTCCCCAGTTTTCCGGCACCGTTCCCATTTTCCGATCCGAAAAAATGACCGATACCGACCGGGTTTTACTAAAAATCTTGGCTAGTGGAATGGCGATAGCGATTTTGGTGGTTTCCTTCATTGTGTGGGTGGTTAAAAATTGCCAGTGCTCCTAAGAGCTCCGACGAAGGTTCCGGTGAGGCGAGGTTTGAAGACGGAGTTCAAAACGGTATTGTATTATGTAATCTCTTAGCAAATCTCTTGTAATAAGTTTAGATCTACTAATTTTGTTTTTAAGTGAAGGGTTTAAAACTCGATGATGAAACTTCCCGTATTTTGTTTCCGAAAATCTTCGGTTTTGTATATAAACTCATGAAACCGTGTTGAGCCTTTTATGTGTTCCATGTTTTATGAGTTTTGAAAACGGATCTGAACAAAAATGATGTAAAACGGGAAGATCTGAGAGTTTTTATGAGTTTCTGGTGTAGAAGATCCCAATTTGGGCAACTACAGAGCATACTCCTCTAAAAACCGATTTTGGTAAAACATTTTTTATAATTAAAGAGTTTAGATAGGAAGGTTTTACCTTCAGATCTGAAAAACTCAGTTGGTTTTTAGATCTCGTGCTGATAACGTGTTGTAATTTTAGTGGTAAACAAGATAACCAGATTGTTTGTACTTATAATCATACTTAGTTTATCTTATTTCTTGCTTAATTTACAACCATCCGGATCCCCCTTTTATAGTGGAGGTCCAACCCCGTAACCACAAAAATATCCCTGATTTTGGGGGATATTTTACCATAAGGTGAAATATTCACCACATACTAAAATATTACAACAGTCCTACTTTATTGTGGAGAAATAGTAAGAACATCATTTTCAATAAGTAATATCAATTTACAGGCATTACCTTAAAAAATCACAGACATGCCCTTCAAAACAATGAATGCACCAAACCAAAAATACACCAGACATAGCAAACTAACCCAAAGCATGTAAAAACTAGCAGAACGTCATGCAGATCGAAGAACGTCATGCAGATCGAAGTGAATGACTATAACACCTTATTTAAGAAAATACTTTTAGGCCTTATTTACGAAAATACTTCTCAACCAATACTTCATTTTAGCCCTTATTGGAGAAAATACCATAAAAGTACCATTGTTTTGACGCAAACAAAGTTATAATAACTTCATTACACCTTTTTTTTTTAAAAAAAAATATTTCAGAGTAGTAAAATTCACAACACTAATTCTATTTTATATTAAACCCACTCTATAATAGCCAATCAAAGAAATTGCAAACTTAGATTCTATAAAAGTACCATGGTTACTTCTTATAAAAAGTAACAAGATCCTACTCATCAATCCTCGCTTCAAAAAAAAATTATACACCGTTCCTAAATTTATATAATTTACAAGAAGGCCCTCTATACTCGGTAATATCACATTCTTATCACTTCTATTTAAAATAGGTAATTTATCACGTGTGATTGAGGAGAAGGGGTTTTAGCGATGGAAAAGTGAAGTTAAACACTTTAATGGAGGAGAATGTAGGTTGAATTGAGAGTAGAATTAAAGTTGATTAACAAGATTACAAAACCAAACAAGGGATGAAATTAAAGTTGTGAGAGAATTGCTTTTGAAAGACCTAAAAAGTGGTTAAAATTGATCAAATTTTCTAATTATGAGATATACTTCAATGAAAGTATTCATATATTATAAAACTATCCCTATTCTATATAAATGCAATAAAAATCGTCGGTCTAAGGAAATTATAAAATGACCCCAAGCTTAGAAAACCTGCAAAAGAAAATTTGCAAAAACGCTATTTTTAACAAGTACTCCGCAATACCTTTTCTTAATAATATATATATGTTCTTTTTATCAACCATTATTTTGTATAAGAATTACACTACTTTCTTATGATAGATATCTACCTTTCATTACAATATTTCCTTAATTTCTTAATTTGATGCAATTAGTGATATCTATATTTTTCCTTTAGCTGACTAAAGGATTGTGAGAGAGATCTAAATTTGATTAAAATAGTTTCTTAATTTCTTAATTTTATGTAAGTGATGTTTACATTTTTCCTTTAGCTAATTAGACAATAAGGAGACATATCTAAATTTTATATTATCAAAATTGTCAATATATAGATATCAGAATTGTCAATTACGAACCAAATTTACCAACTAGTATATAAAAAGAGAGAGTTTGCTTAGGAACAGTGCCAATTTTTTTCCTTTCTAACCCCTACAATTTTGACAAATTACTAACACAATCATTTAGCTACGTTTAACTTTATTTTATAAATTAACACTTTTGTTCCTACATTTTTGACAAATTATCAACACCACCCTTATAAGAAATGTTTTAGCAGCTTTATTTGACATATTTACACCGGTTGGCATGATAAGTCATATGGGTTTTTTATAGATATTTTACGAATGTTTTACATTTTTATTTTCAAATAAGTTAACATATGCCTGTAAAAATAAGAATATGTGAATACCTAAAATTACACTTAACCGTAATAGAGTATTGACCTTCAATTTGCCTTCATTGTGAAATTTGTTTGATACATTTGTAAAGCTTGATATCTATTTTACTCAGCATGATTGATAAGAATTACAATACTAACTCCATTTTATTATTTTTGTTTGGTAGAAACTAACTCTTTTAGGTCTAAGTGTTGTCTATATTTTTTGCACCATTTACAAAAATTTATCCCTCTTCCCATCTTTCATAAAAAATTTAACTAATAATCTTTCTATCATATGCCCCAAGGGTATAAGATACGGAATTTTATTGGAAAAGATTTTCTACCCAACATAACCTCGATCCTAGAAAAACAATTTCAAGAAAAGCTAAAATAACATAATTTTGAAAAATCTTTCATAATAAAGCTTCAAGGATATAGGATAGAAAAAAAACGTTTCACTAAACTCCAACATAAAAACATATTCAAATATACCCAAAAAGATCAACAGTGGCAATATAAATTTTAATATTACCAATTATGAATTGGACTTATTAGGGGTGGGTGTCGCATGCGGCGCCAACAAGTATTCACAAACTAAGTGCAGCCCCCAATGTCCCCACTTCTCAGTTCGATTTCATACCAAACACAAACACCTCCCATTTGAGTGCCGAGAGGAAGGAAGAGCACCTCCTCCTCCTTGGTTTTTGCTTCACCATCTCTCCACACCAACACCTCACCACCCCACGACCACCGTCAGCCACCCATCCCCGTCGCCGACCACCGCCACCACCACAGCCCCATCTTCTTCTCTATTTTTCCGAGCCCGAAACCGCACCCCTCCACTCCTCCTCCTTCAGCCTTCTTCCACGAGCAGCTCCCCGGAATTCCGCCTCACCCTCCTTGGCATCCTCGAGCACCCAGATTCGCCGGAAGGTCGCCGGCGCCGTGTACGAATGTGTAAACTTGTGTATTGACATGATCACAAATAGGTTACAATATATAGTACACTTTCTATATCTCTTTCCAATTAGGAGAGATTCTATCTATATCTAGGATTTCAAGAGAAAATAATATGTAATGAATAACTACCTAAATTAGGTTTTATCTAATACCCCCTGCAAGTTGAAGGACGCGGAGTGACCATAAGCTTGGGATGAAGAGCAGTGAAGAAGCGACCTGTGAGTGCTTTGGTGAATATATCGGCTACTTGGTCCTTAGCGGGAATATGCTTGACCACAAGATCACGAGAGTCAACCTGTTGACAGACATAATGGTAGTCAAGTTGGATATGCTTGGACTTGTTGGTGATTGCAGGATTGGTGGCAAGAAATGTTGCAGACAGATTGTCACAGAGAAGAACTAGCGGACGTGGAACTGGAAACCGCAGCTCACGCAACAGCTGACAAAGCCAGGCTAATTCGATGGCAGTGAAGGTGAGGGCTCGGTATTCTGCTTTGGTACTGGAGCGAGCGAGAGCCTTCTGTTTGCGACTAGCCCAACTGACGAGATTGCCACCAAAGAACACTGCAAACCCATGCTGAGAACGAAGATCGATCGGATCAGTGGCCCAACCAGCATCGGAATAGGCAACCAAATCAGAGTGCGGAGAAGCTGTCAAAGTGAGACCATGATCAAGAGTGCCTTTGAGATAGCACAATATGCGCTTGACATGCTGCCAGTGAGACGTGAGCGGATGATGCATGTGCTGGCAAGCCCGATTGACAGCAAAACTGATCTCATGTCGGGTTATCATCGCATACTGTAAGCTACCGACCACATGACGATATTTAGAGGGATCGACATAGGGCAAATCTGGTGACGATGGGACCTTGGTGACAGTCGGATCAGCTGGCGAGAAAATCGGCTAAGCTTCGAGCATGTTGCAATGCTCAAGTAAGTCGTGAATATACTTCTGTTGAGACAGATGAATAGACGACGCTGAATAGGTAATCTCCACACCAAGGAAGAAAGATAAGCGACCAATATCCTTAAGTGCAAATCGGTGATTAAGAGCAGGAATGAAGCGTGTGACGAAGCCAGAATCGGAGCCAGTGACGATGATATCATCAAGATAAACAAGCACATAGGTAATGGCAGCGGCAGACTAAAGAAGAAAAAGAGAGGTGTCTGAAAAACATGCCTGAAAGCCACAACTGTGCAAGTAGAGACGAAGTTTGTTGAACCAAGCGCGACGGGCCTGTTTAAGACCATACATGGCTTTGTGCACCTTGCAGACATGAGTCGGAAAACGCGGGTCAACAAATCCCTTAGGCTGAGACATATACACAACTTCATTCAGGTCACCATTGAGAATGGCATTGTTGATGTCTAGTTGACGGAGATTCCAACCTCGAGACAGAGCGATGCACAGAACAACACGGATGGAGGTCGGCTTAACCATGAGGCTGAAGGTGTCGAAATAGCCTACACCCTTTTTCTGGTGAAACCCTTTGGCAACAAGCCAAGCCTTGTACCTTTCAACACTTCCGTCAGGTTTACGTTTGATGCGGAAGACCCATTTTTTACCAACAGCATTAGCCCGAGGAGGACAAGGCACAAGAGACCAAGTCTGATTCTTTGTGAGAGCATCGAGTTCAGACTGCATAGCAGAGCACCATTGGGGAGACTTTGCAGCCAACGCAAAGGTAGATGGCTCCTTTTCCGTGAGGAAGCAAGTGGTAGCGGGATACCGGGTGCTGAAAGTGCGGGGTTTGAGATCACCAGTGCGAGCACGTGTTGACATAGGGTGATGTGACTCATCAGCAGGACGAAGAAACCCCAGCGGATGGTGTTCATGGGTAGACGCTACAGAGGGCGGAGGCGATGCCGAGAGAGGTGCCGAAGATGGACTGGACGGGAGGGAGGAGGCTCTAGAAGAGCTAGGTGTCGCTATAGGGGACTGAGGAACAGAAGCGACAGACTCTGACACAGATGGACTCAGAACTAGCGACACAATAGGGGAAGAAGTAGCCATGACGGGACTTTCCTGTGAGGGGAGGGTGGTTGACGCCGAGGAGGAGGGAGATGGGTGTAACGCGGGGGTACCGGCAGCGAGCTGCAGAAGACGGGAGGAGGTGGACGAGGAGACAGCAGGGGGCGACGAGGGGAAGGTTGATGACGGAACAGGGGTCCGGTAAGGGAAGCTATCCTCATTGAACACAACATGGGTTGAGATATAAAATCTGCCTGTAGGGAGATGCAAACAAACATAACCTTTGTATTTGGAGTTGTAGCCAAGGAATAGGCAAGGTTGGGAATGGAAGGCCAATTTGGTGGAGTTGTAAGGCTTGAGGTATGGGTAACAGACACACCCAAAGGTTTTGAGTAGGGTATAATCAGGTGATTTATTGTAGAGGGATTGAAAGGGTGATTTATCTTGAAGGAGAGGGGTAATGGTGCGATTTGATAAGTAGATGGCGGTGTGAAAGGCATGTTCCCAATATTCAAAGGGCAAGCCGGCATGGGCAAGTAGGGAGAGGCATTTTTCTTGGACAATGCGATGGCGGCGTTCAACAGCTCCATTTTGAGAAGGAGTGTGTGGACAAGATATTCGGTGAAGGATGCCATGGCTTTTTAAATAAGCAGTTAGGGCAAGGAATTCCCCGCCACCATCAGTTTGTAGGTGTTTGATAGTTTTGTTGAATTCGGTTTGGATCATTTTGTGAAAGGTTATGAATGTTTGCAAGACCTGTGATTTCTGAGACAGAAAATATATCCAACAAAACTTGCTATGATCATCAACAAACTGAACAAAATATTTATTGCCATAAAGAGAGGGTACAGACGCAGGACCCCAAACATCCGCATAAATCAAATCAAAACATGACGAACTAGACTTATGAATAGCAGAAGCAGGTAAACGGTGACTCTTTCCGAGCTGACAAGACTCACAGACATTCGGAAAGTGTTTATTTGACACTGATAATTGAAATTTAGAAACAATACTCTTGAGGACAGCAACATGGGGATGAGCAAGACGATTATGCTAACCCTGAAGGGATGTTCGACAGGCATGATAGACACGAGGAGGGCTTGACTGTGGAGAAAGGCGGTAAAGTCCATCCTCAACGGTTACCTTCAGCAGCATCCGTCCCTGCAAATCCTTAACCAAACAGCAATCATTATGCAACTCAATAAAGACCTCATTGTCTCTTGTCAGAGACGTAGCACTTAATAAACTCTTGGCAATTTGAGGAACCACAAGCACATTACGCAAAGCTAAAGAGCTACCAATAAAAGCAAAACCAGTGTGAGTAATAGGAACGATTTTACCGTAACCAAGGGCAAGATGATAAGTACCGTCGTATTCGGAACGAAGGGACAAGTTCCTCATGTTGTTGGTGACATGATTAGAAGCTCTAGAGTGAACATACCAGGATGGATCGGCAACAAAGGAGCCAGTGGCGGCATGGTTGACAGATTTGGGAACATATGTGGACGAGAATCGCGTGACATCAAGGCGATTGAAGCAGTTTCTGGCTGGATGGCCAGGACGATCACAAATCTGACACACTGGATGGGAAGACTGTTGCTGCTGGCTACTGGAATTGGTGGTGCTGTCCGAGAAGCGGCCCCTGTCACATCCTTGACCACGGTCACCTCGGCCACGACCCCGAGAAGACGATTCTGACCGAGACTGGGAACCGTTGGAAGCGGTGTTGGCGACCGGTGGTGATGCAGCGTCCGCGGCTGGGGGAGGAACCACGGTGGAGACGGGTACAGCCGGAGTAGAATCTTGCTGAAGACGCTCCTCCTCATGTAGAAGAAGACCCGCAAATTCATCAGGAGAGACAGGTTCGACACGAACATTGATAGCCGCTTTGAAAGGGCCATAAGCGGAATCCAAGCCATGAAGCAAGGAAGCAACAACATCATCATCTTGAACAAAGTACTGGCACTCCGCGAGGGCATCGTCAATGGATCGCTTCTTTTCGATATAATCCATCATCGACAGAGAGCCCTTGGATAAACTCTGAAGTTGACCCTTCAGAGTCATGAGACGAGCGCGAGTTTGAGACTGAAACATGGTAGAGATCATGGTCCAGGCATCATACGAGGTAGATGCCTTGGCGACATAACAGAGCAACTTCTCAGAGAGGGTGGATCGGAGCCAGACCAAGACAAAGCGGGCAATTGGTGTACTCCGTAGAGGGAGCATCGCCGACCTTGGGTGTGGGTTTGGGTTTTGTGAGGACATATTGATCAATGTCATAGGCTTCAAGGGTAGAAAGGATGAGACTGCGCTACGAGTAGTAGTTGGTTCCATCAAGTTTAATGGAAAGGTTTGGGAATTGCATGGTGGTGGAGGTACCGGTGGAGAGGAGGATGTTGTTGTTGGTTTAGGAGGTTGACATGGTGAATGCAGAGAAGAGAGGATAACGGCAAGGAGGGAAAAAGAGGACAGGACAAGGTGGCGGTGGGCAGCGACGGGGAGACCGAGGACGTGTGTAAAAAAAAACCCTAGGCTCAGTATACCATGTACGAATGTGTAAACTTGTGTATTGACATGATCACAAATAGGTTACAATATATAGTACACTTTCCATATCTCTTTCCAATTAGGAGAGGTTCTATCTATATCTAGGATTTTAAGATAAAATAATATCTCATGAATAACTACATAGATTAGGTTTTATCTAATAAGCCGCTGCTGCAGCCCATCGACATCCCTTTCTCTGGTTTTGGTTGAAGCGTGGTAAGGCTCGACTTCACTTTCTTTCGGCCCCTAACTGAGCAAGGTCGCACCTTTAACCCCCCTTGCTCCCTTCCTAGGCCAATTTCGCCTGATTCAACCTCCGACGAAGCCAGTCGAGTCTCCGACAAGCCCCAATCGACTTCGATGAATTCTCTGGTGAAGATTTGAAACCTCGGTGAGCACCCTCTCTTTCTCCCCTTCTTTGTCCGATTCCTTGTTAATTGGTTTCGGGAAGGTAGTCGGATCCGCCAGTCGTCGCCGGCAGCTTCCTTCCTTCCCTTCTTTTTTTTTTCCCGTCGACAGTAGATTTCAAGGGGAAGGGGATGAACAACAAGATTGGTTTCGGTTTGGCTGTTTTCTTTTTGTGTGGTCCGGTTCAAGGGTTTAAAATAAAGCAAAACCGGTTTGGTTTATTCAAGTCAAAAATCTGATTCCACTTGGGATTGGATCCGAATTTAAAGGAAAATTTACAGAAAACCACCCCTTAAATATCAATATTTTCATATAACCACCCCTTAAATTATAAATTACAACAAACCACCATTTAAAGGGACCCTGTCAACAAACAACCACCCCTATTCATATTCCGTTTGTTGAACTGTTAAGTTGAAAGGAAATGACCACTTTGCCCCATTCTTCTTCAAAGGCCCCCAACCTGTATAAAAGTGGAAAAAAGTGTTTTTTTTTTCATTCTTTATAAAAATTGGAATTATTCCCCAGGAGGCCAGGATACCTCTTCGTCAACTTTCATTCATGCCTTGCTCTCTCCAGAAGGATGCTTCTAGTTGTTAAATTCAATTTCATTTCTAGTGCACTTGCAGTAATGGTCGGATCTGTTTCTTGAAAATATAGGAGGAATACCGACCTGGACCCTCGCCGTCAAGAACGATGCCGACTGCACAAAACGGTCTCCGGGTCGCCGTCGAAGCAGGTGGGCAAGCCGCTCTCTGTTTCCTCCAAGTCTCGATGATCAAGTAATCTATTTGACTGAATCCTTAAAAGATGAGAGTGCTATGCGAATCAATTTTTAGGACAATCGAATAATTGTTACCGATTTAAAAAAAAGTTCCTAGTGTTTTTGTCGGAAACGACAATTAGCGTTCGAGTAGTTTGTTTGGCTTCAATCAATTTGATTATATTGGGTGCTTCGAATTGCCGAATCTTTGAGGGTTTGGTGTTTGAAGCCTTGAAGGTGATTGGGATTCTGGGAAGTTAATTGCGTAGCTTTGGTTGACAATCTCAAATCTCTAATGCTGCTTGAATTGAAAAGTTTGGTCATTCAATTCAAATACTCGAATATTGTAACCCTAATTTAGTCCAATTTCTCAGTTTCATCCAATCGCTCACTTTTTAATTGAATTACGTAGTCGGTGGTCCACAATGAAATTAGGATTTTAACAACTGAATCGGTAAAATTCTATTTTGTTATCTTTATCCTTGTGAAATTAATATCTAACCTACTCCCATAATTCAATAAATAACATGGGATTGAAGCTCTGATTGAAGCTTCAGTTATGGTAGAATATTTCTCTCCTTTCTTACTAAGAAGAAAGATAGGGGTAAGATGGTCTTTTCGTATCAACTTAACTGCCCATCAAATGGAATATCAATAGGGGTGGTTGTTTGTTGACAGGATCCCTTTAAAGGGTGGTTTGTTGTAATTTATAATTTAAGGGGTGGTTATATGAAAAGATTGATATTTAAGGGGTGGTTTTCTGTAAATTTGCCGAATTCAAATAAAGAAGGCATTGGGCCTGTTTTTGTTTTGGGCCTGTTTTTGGGGGAGATTGTGAAGATGAACATTATGATACAAAACTAACATGTATTTTCGATTTAAAAAGAAATATAAAAATTAAAATTAAATAAATGGTATTTAAAATAGTATACAATATTATCTCAAATTTAAAATTTAAAATCTTATTATTGAGATTTAAAGATATAATATTATTATGGTGATTTAAAATATAATATTATGAGACTTGAATTTTTCAAAGAGATTTGAAAAAAAAGGGTTTTAAAGGTTGGAATTGATTTAATAAAATTTAAAAGATGATTTTGGAAATATCCTAACCTTGTCGGATTTATTTCGGTAAAATAAGATAATAAGTCAAGAAAAGAGTTATATTTTATTAATGGATTTTGAGCCAAGTGTTATTTGAGGAAGTGTTTAAAATGATGATTTGATCAAACTTGAGATTCTAAAGGGGTTTTGGAAAATCTTTGGAAAATGGCTTAACTTACCTAACGTTTTCGAAAACCGGATTTGATGTTTTGGGAATTTGTAAAGACTGACTTGACGAATTTGAACTCGGGTTTTTGAAAATGAACTTAACGAACATTTTCAAGGATCGGAATCCCTAACTATTTGACTCGGATTTTGAAATGGTTTTGGAAGTAACTTGGGAATCTGACTTGTTCGATGACTAACTAGCATGTTGATATTATTGATTGACTAATATCATGACTTGTGTGAACTAACGACATGATTGTTTGACTAATAGAATGATGAGGTGTTAAGAGTTATGTATCCGTTGACTTATGCCTTATGAGATATGATGAATATGATGAACTTTGAGATAAATGACAATGCGGATTTATTATTGTGGATTTATTATTGCGAATATATGAATGTGGCTGAATGGAACGATGAGGATGATGTGGTCTTACGGAATGTGGCAATGTGGTGAATGATTGAACTTGATGGAACGACGATTGTGATATGTTTGTTATTTTCGTTGAACGATGTATGCTTTGAGTGCTTGAATAATTAGATGTAGACTTATATATATGCTCTGATGTGTATCTAGGTGATACTTTGTGATTATGAATGATGTATGCTGGATCTTCTATTATGCTGTTATGCATAGCCAGGTAAGTTTTGAAAATGCATATCTTAGATATGCATTTTTAGGCTAGTTAGGTTGCATTCAGCTAATAATTTGTGGTTAAAGTGCATCTTGTGATTATTTTTGAAGACTTCGGATTCTGCGCAAAATTGTGTTTAATGATATTGCAGAGATGGATTCGAAGACCATAGGGATGCATGATCTTGGAGTGGAAGAAGAAAGGCTTGAAGAGAGGAAGGAAGAAGTAAAAGTGCTCATGGCTTGGCTGCGAGGACCTGGCAGCGAGAGATGCAGCGGTCGCCGCAAGCAAGGGACGCAACAAGTGATTGGAAGAGCTCGCGTGCAGCGGCCGCGACATAGGGTTCTGTAGATTCCTGATTGTAAACCTTAACCCAAGTAGTAAACTTATCCCTTTAGGGCTGATTGAACTAATTGGATAAGTAGGAAGTTGGATGCGTTGTTAATTTACTCTTTAGGGACTGCAAATACCTTGGTTGATCTCTGAACTTAAAGCTATCAATTGGGTTAAATCCTTCTTTAGGGACTCGATTGATAAGGGTTTCTATGACTGATTGGACTATTAACTATATTAGGTCGGGACAAGGGCATTCATAGGAAACTTAAAAGGACGAGAAGAAGTTACAAGGATCGTTTCAACCAAGTAAAGTGGAAAATTGTAGATAGAACTGCTTCTCACAATTGTTTGAACCAAAACCATTTATTCTTGCTTTCATTAATCCTCTTTGAGAAAAGGCGGATCTTTTACACTCTTAAAACCCCCCAATTGTTTACTTAATCGACACTTGAATCATACTTGAGCAACAAATCTCCCTGTGGATCGACCTCTTACTTATTGTTGTACTAGTTATAGGTTTGAGTTTTACTTTGACGGATCAACGACAGGTTTTCCCTCCGTCAAATTTGGCGCCGTTGCCGGGGATTTTTATTGATTCTTGTGTGTTTTTGGTGCTGTTTTTTGGTGTGGACCGTCTTATATGGTCTATACCCGTGCTACTAATTCTTCTTTGTTGCCTTTTGATTCAGAGATCGAAAGAACCCTTTCTTCCTTAAGGGGAGAAACTCGTGATCGCTTTCACGAGTTACCTTTTGATCAAGGAGAAAACACCGCAGAGATGGCTAACCAAGCAAACCGTACTCTTAGGGAGCTTTCTGCTCATGACTTGACACATCAACCCCTTACAATTCAATTCCCTGCGCTAGCGGATGGAGTCAACTTTGAGCTGAAATCTGGGGTAATTCATCTTCTGCCCAAGTTCCATGGGTTGAGTGGGGAGGACTCCCACAAGCATCTATCTGAATTCCATATTGTGGTAGTTGGGATGAAACCTGAGAACGTTACTGAGGATCAAATCATGTTGAGAGTCTTTCCCTTCTCTTTGAAGGATAAGGCGAATGAATGGTTCTTTTATCTACCTCTTGGGACTATATCGACTTGGGCTGAAATGAAGAGAGTCTTTCTAGAGAAGTACTTTCTTGCTACTAAGCTTAATGCCTTAAAAAGGGCAATCAATAGCATCGAGCAGTACGCTACGGAGTCGATTCATGAGTACTTTGAGTGCTTCAAGAAACTCTGCGCTAGCTGCCCATGCCATGGCTTACCTCAGAAGGATTTGGTCTTATTTCTATTCAATGGGCTTACTGATGATGAGCGCAAAACGGTGAATTCCTGTTGTGGGGGAAACATGCTGAATAAGACGCCTGATGCAGCTTGGGATGTGTTTAAGGAGCTCTCTGAGGGCTCCAGGCAGTTCAACAAGAGCACTCGTGCTAGGGGTGTACCTTCTATTGATACTCATGTGGCTGCACTTCAGACGGATATGGCAGAGGTGAAGGAGACGATCAAGAAGTTGGTAATTGATAGAACACCTCAACAGCTGAAGGCATGTGGAATCTGCAATGAATTCACTCATCTTATGGACATGTGCCCGCTTCTGCAAGAGCCTAACTTAAAGTTGAATGTCGTTGGGAACTTCGCTCCACAAAGGCCTAGACAAGGCAATTTTGGAAATCCTGGGTACTTCAACAACAAAAATTACAATAGAGGCTATCAGCAGCGCTATGGGAACTACCAAGCCCCTTTCAATCAGCAAGGGGGGCAACAGGGAAGGCCCCAACAACAATTTGAACCTCGACATGGAGGCCAATGATGTCCACCAAAATAGCCATGTTTTTATGCACATTTTAGCTCCTTATTCTATATACTTTGCATATTTCGGGCTGGGAATATGTTTAATTTATGTAATATATGCTTATTTGCAAGAAATAGAGGTCTACATAAGTTTTGGTTTAATATTAAAGAATTTGGAGCCATTCCGGGACAAAACCAAGAAGAGAAGACGGAAGCTGAATTTTACTCGATTTCGAGGAACGTTCCTCAATATCGACGAAAATGTGAAGCAAGAGCCTGGTCGAGGAGAAGCTGCTCGAGAAGCTGAGAAAAGAAGTAAACTCGAGTAGCATTTTTACTCGATGTCGAGTAAACTGCTCGACATCGACCAAACCAGAAACCTTGTCCGAGTCCGAGAAGGATTGAAGTTGCTCGATAAGACGAAGGAAGCCAAAGTCGACCACAAAATTCCTCGATGTCGACCAAATTGGTCGATATCGACCAAAAAATCTTTGGGCCTTGAGTCCGTTGGGCCTGTCCGAAGTCGAGCTGGATTGTTTGATTGCGAAGAGGTCCGAATCTATCAAGTTCTATCAAGATTTATCCAATGAGAGAAGATTGTTCATTAATACCAAGAGATATTTAGATATTTCGATATTTAGTTATTTCTTTTAGATTTAATGCTTTATCTTTATTTAATTTTATCTTTAGAAAGTAGATATAGATTGCTTTCCTTGATTAGCAAGGATTAAGCCCTATAAATAAAGCCCATGGGGGTATTTTCATCCATTCAATTTCAGAGAAGTAGTTCCACATAGAGTTTAGGAGTTCAAAGATTTTAGGGTTTTGACATTCTACGAAAGTTTGAGTGTCGGGATTGTAAAGACTTTGAATATAGTTTATGCAAGTTATTTCTTTTCAATCAATGATGTCGATTGCAATGAGGCGCGAGTAGTCCACCTACTTCTAGGGTTGGGGTGAGCCCAACGAGGGCCACGTTGGTGGATTAGCGATTGCAAAAAGAGGTATTTTATCGTTATCTTATTCTATTCCATGTGCTTCATCTTTGATTGAGAAATTGAGGAACTCATGTTGTGAAACTTGGGTAGTAATTAGGATTTCTATTCGGAAGATTATAAATTCTAATTATGAAAAGGAATAGATACAATTAGGGTTATTTATCGCGAGATCTATATTCCTACTTGTCGGATTAGGTGAAAGCCTTCTCCTTTATCGATAAAGTCACCGCCTTTTATGATTTATATTCTGCTTTCATGGTAATCGTTGTTGCAAACCCCAATCTTGGAAGTTATCTTTCATCCATTGGTTTAGATTCGAAATTTGCGTTTGTTTTTACTTTCTGTTCTCCTCGATTTCGACCAAACTGGTTGACATCGACTTCTCACATTCGATCAAACAAGATCGCCGTAGCTTTTGTTTCTGCAGGTTCCTCGATGTCGAATAGAACTCCTTGACGTCGACAAAATTACTCGATATCGATTAAACTACTCGAGATCGACCAAAGTCAGTAGCTGCCGCTTGCTCAGTTTGACTTGTCCGACCTTCTGTCGACTAGCCCTAGTCGAGGTCGAGCACCCTGAAGTGGACTTTTGCCTGTGAGATTCCTCCGCTGCCTAGGATCTGCTGACTAGCTTCCTTGAGGATCGAACTTGACTTCCTTTTGCTGCATCGGGAGGGAGTCTTGAACATTATTTGTTGGGATCCAATCAGTTTGCTTTACTTTATTAGTATTTTATTTGCACTCTCAATTTCCTCCTTACAACAAATTGGCGCCGTTGCCGGGGAAGCAATCATTCGTGCCTTAGGTAGTTAGATCTCACGTTTGCCTTTAAGTTTTGATTTTGTAGGTGTATGCGCCGTTCTGGTCAACTTCCTGAGTTCAATCCCTTAGACGATCCGGATCGTCTCTTACACATCCATTCTAGACTGAAAAGGATCATGGCGACTGCCGAAACACAAGCTGAGACGATTGAGAGGCTTCAGAGGGAACTAGCCACCAAGGATACTGCTCTCACCGCTGAAAGAGCAAGCACTGCACAGGAAACGGAGCGAATGAGGCAATTGGAAGCTGAGCTTGCCTAATACCCTACCACTGCAGAGGATTACATGCACCCGACTCTCGTCGTGCCTGAATCGGCTATTCTAATCTCTGAGAAGAACTTTGAAATTCGCACTCCTTTCCTGATTGAGATTAAAAATAATGCTTTTTACGGAAGGTTTAATGAATGCCCTCTTCAACATATTACCAACTTTGCTGACATGTGCCATACTCTTGCTGAAGGTACCACTTTGGAATATGTCATGATGAAGGTTTTTCGTTGGTCTCTGGCCGATCCAACATTGAAGTGGCTTGAAGGTCTCCCTCCACGATCCCTCACAACATGGGTTGAAGTAAGGCAGGAATTTCTCAACAAATTCTTTCCTCCTGCCAAGACAGCACTTCTCCGCCAGAAGATTACAGCTTTCAAACAGAAGCCTGGGGAGCCGCTAGCAAAAGCATGAGAATGATATAAGGATCTACTGCGATCCTGCCCTACACATGGACAACCTCCCTACGTCGTTCAGGAGATCTTCTTCAATTCTCTTGACCTGGCCGCTAAAGATAGGATCAACCAGTATACTCATTATGAGTATCTGACAATGCTGCCAGCAGATGCATGGGCTACTATGGACAAGCTTACTAACTACGATAATAAATATGGGGCTCTGACAAACTATGACGAGCATGCCTACGCCAGGCCAGCCTCATCCATGCCCCTCTATGAGCCTTCTAAGGAAATTGACCAAGATGTCAAAGAGCAATACTACAGATATCAAAATCGCAAGCTCCTCAAGCAAGTCAAGTATCTCTCTATCAACCAGCCTTGCATCGAATGTGGTTCACAACGGCATACCACTACTGAGTGCCCGCACACGGAGCAAGTCAGGATGGCAGAAACTCACAAGGAGGTAGCTTACGCAGGGGGTCCCAATCGCTATATGGGGGACCAAAGGTTCTATCAACCACTAAGGAACCAAGGTGCCCCTAGGAACCCCCCCCCCCCCCCCCCCCCGCCGCCATACAGAGCTCCAGGGCATCCGGAAAGGGACCAGAGGAAGGACGATCTACAGCTCATCCTCGACGAGATGAGGAAAAATCAAGCACAACAGCAGCAGTCTACAAGCGCCATCAATAATCAGCTCCAGAACATCAATACAAGATTTGGAGAGCCGGATATTTGGAAGAGAAACATAGCGACCCAGATGGGTTAATTCGCGGCACAGATTCCACGACCTATCGGGCAGCTCCCTCGGCATACATAACCAAATCCCAAGGGGCAGCACGGACGTATCGCTCCTGTAAAGTTACGGAGCGGTCACAAATTACACGAGCCAGAGAACGGAGAAGAAAAAGACAAAACTTTCCTCGACAACGAGCAACATCAACTCGATGTCGACCAAAATTTGGTCGATGTCGACAAAAAATCAACTCGACGTCGAGGAGAAGCCAAGCCCAGACTCGTCTGCACATTACAACAACTGGAAGTCGACAACAGTGGTCGATATCGAAGAAAACCTTGTCGATGTCGAGAAAAATCTTATCGATGTCGATATCGAGTCTTCATCACCTCTGGAAGCTGTTCTGGCTCAGAAAACTAAGAAGACGCTCCCGTTCCCTTCTAAGAACCAGAAAGATCCAACTGATGGTAAGTTTCAGCGTTTTGTGAAATTGTTTCAGAGTCTAAATGTTACTATTCCTTTTACAGAAGCACTTCACGAGATGCCTGCCTACGTCAAGTTCCTCAAGGAGATTCTTAGCAACAAGCGATAAATGACTGAGATTGCTAAAGAATGCAAGAAGATGGATTTCCCTGAGAAGCGACCTGACCCAGGTAAGTTTGCTATCACTGTTGGACTTGGTCGACATAGATTTAAGGCATTGTGTGACTTAGGAGCAAGCGTAAGCATCATGCCCATATCTATCTGGTCAAAGGTAAAGATAGGCGCCCTGGAACTTATTGATGCCAAGCTCTACATGGCAAACAACACAGTGGTAATCCCTACAGGTATTGTTGATAATGTTCCTATTAAAGTTGGTAGATTCTTTGTCCCTACGGATTTTCTTGTGGTAGAAATGGCAGAGGACCCAGCTTGCCCCATCATCCTAGGGCGACCATTCCTCGCAACAGCAGATGCCAACATTGGAGTAAAAAGGGGAATACTCACCTTCACCATTGGAGATGAGATTATTGAATACTTTTTCAATCCTGACACAGAAGAGGTAATGGAAATTAAAGCTATTTATTCAAAATTTAATGTTATCTCTTGCAATGAGCCTGCAGGAAAACTTTTGGCACAAGAAGAGGCAGTTATAAAGGCAGAATCCACACTAGAGGAGAAACTAGTTGCAGCAGAATCGAGCGAGGAAGAGTTCTTCGACGATGCATTATCGGCAAAGCTGAACGATTCACTCGAAATCGAGCAGATCAAGTCGACATCGACCAATCTACTCGATATCGAGGAAACTTCCCCGACATCGACTTCGACTACTCCTACAGAAAAGGTAAGTCCTCAAAATCTCCTCGATGTCGAGCAGTTATCCTCGACATCAACTACTTTTTCCCCTGCAGGTACACCTGAAGTCGAGAAGGACAACTCGACCACTGACAATTTACTCGATATCGAGCAAAACTCCTCGATATCGACCAAATTTGCATCAAAGATAAATTCTGATTTTTTGGTCGATTTTGATTTTTCTAACTCGATGTCCAGTAGTCCCTTGCAGCTGTACAGTCCTATGTCTGATTCAGCATTGTCTTCGATGTATGCTTGGTCGACGCCAACTCTTGTAGCTGATTTGGATGCTTCTTTCATGAGGATTGAGACGGATTACCTGGGGGAGATCATGAAGACGGAAGAAGTAGAGCCCATCTTGATTCCACAAGGCCCTTCTCCGGTGCTGAAGCCCTTACCTGATACCCTTAGGTATGAATTCCTTGGTCCTGATTCTACTTTTCCTATGATTATCAGTGCTTCATTAAACACACAGGAAGTAGACAAGCTAGTAGAAGTCCTCCGCACTCACAGGAAAGCCATTGATTATTCTCTAGATGACATAAAAGGTATTTCACCCATTACTTGTATGCATAGAATTCTTTTAGAAGATGATCACAGGGCAACAATTGAGCATCAAAGAAAGCTTAACCCCAACATGAAGAAGATGGTCAAGAAGGAGATCATGCGCATGCTAGACGCAGGAATGATCTATCCAATCTCCGACATCAAGTGGGTATGTCCAGTTCATGTTGTCCCTAAGAAGGGTGGAATGACCATTGAGGAAAATGAGAAGGGAGAGCTTGTTCCTAAAAGAATCACTACCAGCTGGCGGATGTGCATCGATTATAGGAAACTCAACACCGCTACCAGGAAGGATCATTTCCCGCTCCCCTTCATTGACCAGGTACTCGAAAGGTTAGTTGAACATGATTACTTTTGTTACCTAGATGGATATTCTGGTTTTTGGCAGGTTCCTATTCATGCTAAAGATCAAGAAAAGACAACATTCACTTGCCCCTATGGAACTTTTGCATATAGGAGGATGGCCTTTGGCCTTTGCAATGCCCCTGCAACTTTTCAAAGGTGTATGATGGCCGTCTTCTCTGATATGATAGAGGATATAGTGGAGGTATTTATGGATGATTTCTCTGTTTATGGTACTACTTTCGATATTTGTCTCTCTAACCTGCGCAGGGTACTCAAGCGTTGCGAAGTGACAAATTTGGTTCTCAACTGGGAAAAGTGCCACTTTATGGTAAGGGAAGGAATCATGCTATGCCACAAGGTATCTAAGAAAGGTATTGAGGTAGACAGGGCCAAAATAGAGCTAGTGGAGAAATTGCCCCTGCCATCATCCATCAAAGAGATAAGGAGTTTCCTTGGTCATGCTGGTTTTTATAGAAGGTTTATTCAAGATTTTCTAAAATTGCCAAACCATTAACTAACCTTCTCATGAAATATGTTAAGTTTGTGTTTTCTAGCGAATGTCTTGAAGCCTTCAACAGGTTGAAAGAAGCCCTTATCTCCGCTCCAATCATTCAATCGCCGGATTGGTCACTACCTTTTGAAATCATGTGTGATGCCAGCGATTATGTCGTGGGAGCAGTTCTAGGACAACAAAAGGACAAGAAACTGCATGCCATCTACTATGCAAGCGAGACTCTTGATGTGGTTCAGGCTAAGTACACCACAACAGAGAAGAATTTTTGGCTGTGGTTTTTGCTTTTGAAAAATTTCGTTCTTATCTTGTTGGATCTAAAGTTATTGTCCATACTGACCATGCTTCTCTTAGATATTTGATGACAAAGAAGGATGCTAAACCAAGGTTGTTACGATGGGTGCTCCTACTCCAAGAATTTGATGTTGAGCTAAAGGTTAAAAAGGGCATAGAAAATTCAGTCGCCGATCACCTATCCACGCTCCCCAAAGACATGCTAGTGGAAGCCCAGGACACCACACCAATCGACGACTCTCGCCCAGACGAGCACCTGATGCGGACTGACACAGTTTTCCTCGACATCGAGCAACCTTCCTCGACATCGAGTAAACCTGGTGAGTATTCTTCTTTGCATGGATTTGAGCTACAAAGTTACTCGACATTGAGCAACACTTCCTAGATGTCGACCAAATCCAACTCAACAGACCACTAGAAGTCGAGCACAACACCAGCAGGCACTGCAGCTTCCTCGATATCGAGTAGTTTTACTCGAAATCGACCAACTTCTGGTGAGTCTTCAGGTGAGATTTTTCGTACAGATTCTGGTGAGGATTTCTTCTTTACCCCTCCTACTAGTCCTATACATGATATATATGCTATAAGAGGATCAAAGGTACCCTGGTATGCGGATTTTGCTAACTATCTTGTAGGAAATGAGATTCCGTCAGGACTATCCTCACAGGCAAAGAAGAAGTTCCTCCACGACGTCAAGCAATACCATTGGGATGACCCTTACTTGTTCAAACAAGGAAAGGACCATATCTTCAGACGTTGTATTCCGGAGGAGGATGTAGAAAGTGTCATTCTCCATTGCCATACTCTCTCTACCGACGGACATGCAAAAGGCTTCAAAACTGCATCTAAGGTACTTCAATGTGGTTTTTATTGGCCTAATCTTTTCAGGGATGTGAAGGCTTATGTCACTTCATGCGATGAGTGCCAAAGAGCGGGCAACATTACTTGGAAGAATGAGACACCACTCACGGGGATTTTGGAGGTTGAGCTATTTGATGTCTGGGGAATTGACTTTATGGGACCATTCCCTGCTTCAGGACCTTAAAAATACATCCTTGTGGCAGTTGACTATGTCTCTAAATGGGTTGAGGGTGTTGCAACTAGGACCAATGACGCGAAGGTAGTTTCAAAGTTTGTTAAAACTAACATATTTCTTCGCTTTGGTGTTCCTAGAGGTCTTATTTCAGATGGTGGCTCACATTTCATCGAGAGAGGGTTTGAGGCTCTTTTGGCTAAGTATGGGGTAACGCACAGGGTGGCAACACCTTATCATCCCCAAACTAGTGGTCAAGTGGAGGTCTCTAATCGTCAAATCAAAGCCGTCTTGGAAAAGACAGTCTCTCGATCAAGGAAGGATTGGTCATCTAAGCTTGATGATGCGCTATGGGCTTATAGGACGGCTTACAAAACACCGCTGCGAACAACTCCTTACAACTTGGTTTATGGCAAGTCTTGCCATTTACCTGTCGAACTGGAGCATAAGGCAATGTGGGCCCTCAAGGAGCTCAACATGGATCTCGACGAGACAGTTAAGAAACGCTTTATTGATTTGCAGGAGTTAGAGGAGCTAAGGCTGAAGGCATATGAGAATGCTGAAATTTACAAGGAGCGCACCAAGAGATGGCACGATAAGAAATTGGTGCCGAAGACATATGAGGTAGGTGACAAAGTGCTTTTATATAATTCTAGACTACGTTTGTTCCCAGGGAAGCTCAGGACAAGATGGAGTGGACCTTTCGTAGTTCACCACATATACCCTCATGGAGCAGTAGAGTTAATTGGCACTGATGGAACCACCTTTAAGGTAAATGGGCACAGGGTCAAGAAATACTATGACAACGAAGACCCGAAAGATGAGATTCGCGCCACCCTGGCGTTGGTCAAAACCTAAAACAGGGAAGTGGGTCGAGCTAACGACTTAAACCTTATGGCTTACGGGAGGGAACCCGCTTTTCTTACTCCTTTTTCTTTAATTCTATTTTATTTTATTTTATTTTCTTAAAATTCGTGCATAATCTCTTCTCATTGTTAAATTCAGGCATTTCCAGTCTACTCGATCTCGACAACAATTGGTCGACATCGACCAAAATCCAAGGGTGATTCACTGCAAGTCGGGTTCTTCTGGTCGAGTTTCGGAGGAGGAATCTTTTTCCTCGATGTCGAGTAGTTTACTCGACATCGACGAAGCCCATCAGGTAAGTAGCAGGCTCCTCGACATCATGCAACTTTCTCGATGTCGACCAAGGTCCCAAGTACGTTTTTTTTTAAAAAAAATAAAAAAAAAAACAAAAAATACTTACAATTTTTTATTATTTTTCGGTTTTTTTTTTCTTTTTCTTTCTTTCCCTTCTTTAAAAAGCCTTGTTGAGCCTTTTCCCTCCTTCCGCTTCCTCGACCTCAATAACCCTAGCCGACACAACCAGAGCCGCCATCATCATCTTCTTCCTCTCGCTCCTCCTTCTCAAGCTCTCCCTGCACCCTGCCGGTCCCCGAGCCCAGATCCGGCCACTCCGAGTCCACCAAGCCACACAACAGCCCCCGCCGAGTCCGGACCCTCCTCCCTGTGCTCTCGTTGTTTTCACCTTTGCTACCCATAACCGCCACCGACCACCTCCATCCCCCAAGATCCGGCCACCTTCCACCGGTTCCGGCCTCCTAAGCCCCGAATCTCGCCATTCCGATCACCAGCAACCCCTGCCAAATCCGAGCCTTCCCCCCGCGCTCTCGCTGTTTTCGCTCCCAGATCCACCGACGACCACCTCATCTCCTCAAATCCGGCCACCAGCCTCCGATTCCGGCCTCCTCGAGCCCGGATCTACCAACCCCGAGCACCTACAGCCCCTGTCGAGCCGTGCTTTTTTCACCCGCACGTCGGCCAGTTCAAAACCGCCGCCACCAGTTGCTTCTTGCACAAATCCGAGAAAACCACCCCTTAATTCTCTCTAATTACACATTTCTTCCCCCTATTTCAACTCAAAGGTATGATTTCTCCCTCTTTTCTCTCTAAATTTCAGATTATTATTTAATGAGAACCTAGGTAGAGATTGGATCTAGAGTTGTGTTTTGAATGTCTAGGGTTTAAAATTTGCGCGGGAAATTGATATTTATATTATTAAGGGTTGGTTATATATGGAAATAACTATATATGATGGGCTGATTTTTTATGTATCTAAATGATTCCCATGCTTAGTTCATATATATTGTCAAAGGAATTCATGAAATTTGAGATTTATTTCGTGTTATATTTGGAAATTTCTTGAATTTGGGGCTTAATTTAAATTCATATATATGTTGCACTTCTTGTTTCATTATATGAGTTTCTACATGATTTGATGATATGAACTTCCTTATGCTTATTTATTATATCTTATAGGATAGTTTATGAACTAAGTATGGGGTTGTTTTATTTAGATATTATCTTATAAAGGGTACTTTATTTTTGCAGTTTATGTTCAGAACAAAATATCCAGAAATGGATCGCCTGAGGATTGATGATGAGGAGACGCGTCTGCGAGCTCAGGACTTAGGAGAGCGGGCTGAGAACGCCCGTTGGTATCACCAGCCGAGCATGGAGGAGCTCGGTATGCACTTCTGGATGGTCCAGGGGTTTGGCTGGATAGATGCTGACCGTCTGATTGAGCCCCTTGACCATCACTACCCGACACTGACAGGAGAGTTCCTAGCGACTCTCCGGATCCCAGATTCCCCTGCCGCCCACCGCCGGGTCCACTTCCAGCTGGCCAACAGGCGGATCACCATGACTTTTGAGGAGCTGAGCGCCGCCTTCGCCTTCCGCCACACCACCAACACCTTCCACATCCACGACACAGATGTGATGTGGCGTTACATGTCCAACGTGTTAGAGCCTACCCAAGACACCGCCTACACTGCCAACATAGCTAGCCCTCTATTCTCTACTATTCTGAGGGTTCTGGGCAGCACAATTTGGGCCCGCCCCGAGCTGCGGCGGCCCAACCAGCCAGAGCTAGAGTGTCTGTGGCAGATGCTTTTTGAGTCTTATCCCCTACCGCTTGCCTACACATGGTTAGAGCATTGCGTTATCCGCCGGAACCTCCCGCGAGTAGCCATCTACGACGGCTGTATGGTGGCTATCCTAGCCCTCCACCTCGAGCTCCCCATCCACCGGTATACTGCGTGGAACGTGATGAGGATTAACCTAGCGTCCCTGCAGAAGGGACATATTATATCACGCCGCCACGGGAGATGGGTCCATTATAGGACAGAGGTACCAATTCGGCAGGATTTGATGGACCTGCACCATACCCGCGACTGGTACACTACATGGACAGGGGTTGATTACCACCCTGACATCAACCCAGCCGCTGACCCTACTCTGAGGGACCATCCTCTTCTCTACGACCATCCCTATTCTGAGCCTATGGCCGTCGACCCCCAGCCAGATCCTGCAGATGGTGAGGACGAAGGGGATGACGACGACAAAGAGGCTGACAGCCCATAAGCCTCTCACCACTCTTACCACTCCCCACATCAGATCCCCTCCCACCACTCAAACCACTCTCCCCAGCAGATACCCTCTCACCATGCCCAGCAGGACCACCATGCCGGAGGATATTAAGATGAGATGGTTTCTGAGATGTGTTGTAGGAGGAAATCGAGTATGAAATATAACAAAATAAATCAAACCAGATTCTGCCCACGCAAATAGTTACAAGACCTCCTCCTGATGTAGCAGCGGGAAGTCAGGATTGATCCACAAGGAAGCGTGTCAGCGGATCCTAGGCAGCAGAGAAATCTCACAGAAGTCGACAACAGGAGTCCTAGATCTCGAGTATAGTTACTCGACAAAAGATCGGACAGTCGAGCACAGCGCAGCAGCAAGCACAGGGTGGTGGTCGATCTCGACAAGAGCCTACTCGAGATCGAGTTGGGTCTTAGTCGACGTCGGCTTGGGTCTTGTCGAGCACCTGCACACAGAAGCTACAGCGACCTGGGTCGAAGATCAGTAACTCGAGATCGAGTAGTGCTAGTCGATCTCGAGGGAAACAGAAACTAAAACGAAAGAAAATAAATGCACAGGCTTTGGGGATTCGAACTAAACTGTATAAAAAGGACTTCCAAGATTGGGGTTTGCGACAACGATAACCAAGAATGCATAAGGCAGAGATAAAACAGACAATCATGTGAATCGCATGCATCAAAGGACTAAGCTTTCGCCTTTTCCAACAATTAGACAACTCTTTCAAGAAACCCTAATTGTCTCTACTGATTTTATGTTTACAATCCAAGTTGTTAGCATGGACCTCCATTAGATGGGTAATAAACATATAACAAGTAGTAGATGCTCAAAACATGATAAAAGTCGGATCTTTACCTCAAACGCGTAGGGCTATCGTCGGGCTCGCCCCAACCCTAGAAGTGGGTGGACTACTCGCGCTTCATCATAATTAAAGACATCAATAATAAAAGGAAATAAACTTGCATTAATAAAATAAAATAGAGCTTACAACTAAAGGAAGCCAATTCCGCTCTCGCTTCACCAACTCCTCTTGGTCACTCACTCTCTCTCTCTCTCATATTTCTCCTACTAATTGTTGTGTGATCGAATGAATAGAAATCAGCCCCCTAAGGCTTTATTTATAGGCTTCTAATCCTTGTTATTCAAGGATAGAAAGATCTATCTATATCTAAAACTATATCTCAAAGCTTATTGATAAATAAAAGCAACAACATAATTAAATCTAAATAAGGGAATTATATCTAAAGTCTTCAAGTGGATAAATCTTCTCCTTCATGATGTAACTTGATAGAATCGGATAGAACTCGGAAATCTTCGGCCCCAAGGAATCCCAATCCGAGTAGGACAGCTCACAACGCGTTACGCGGCTTCTGGAAGCTTCCTCGATCTCGAGTAATGTTCCTCGATCTCGAGTAGAACTGATGTCGGCTTGGCTGGCTTGGTTGGCTTGGCGTCTCGGGTTGCTGGTCCTCGACAGGGCTCGGATATGGCTCACAGGTGTACTCGATCTCGAGGAAAGGTCCTCGATCTCGAGTAACTTGGCTTCATCGTCTTGGTCTTCTGGGGTTGTCGAGCAACCCTTCTCGACATGCTCGGGTGTGGACTCTCGGCCTTGTCGACATCGAGTACGGTCCTCGACATCGAGTTGCTGTGTCTAGGCGCCAGGTCGGGTAGTCTCTCCTCGGCATCCTCGGACATGCTTTCCTCGACTCCGGGCATGGGTTGTGGTGCTTTGTCGATATCTAGTTGGGTACTCGATCTCGAGAAGGGTGTGGAGTCGGGTTCTTCGGCTTCAGCTTCTCGACATGATCCTCCTCGATCTTGGCAGGTGTCTAGACATGGCTTGTCGAGATCGACTAGGGGTAGTCGACATCGAGTAGACTTGGGCCTCCGTCCTTGCTTCTTGGTTTTCTCCCGAAATTACTCCATATTCTGCAATATTAAACAGAAACTTATGTAGATCTCCATTTCTGACAAATAAGCATATACTACATAAATCCGACATATTCCCAACCCGAAATATGCAAAATGTAAAGAATATGAACCTAAAATATGCACAAAGACATGGCTACTTTGGAGACATCAAATCACCCCATACTTATACTTTCTTGTCCTCAAGCAATAACCAAACAATAACCAAGACCTACAACACATCCTTCAAGTCTTCGCCCTTGTCGAAAGCAACATCTCAAGTCGTAGCAATGTAAGACAAGTGAATTTAACGTCATCACACATATATGAGCGATCCATAGGCATAGGCAATATAAATCCAACCTCACAGGGATAATGTGTTTATACTCAGCTCTCAATGTGTTTAGGCTATGTAGATCAACTCTCAACTCAATTCCATATACAATCTCATAAACATTGCAATTTAAATATAGATCCACTTCGCAACCAATTATGAAAATGCAACAAGAATTATCAGGAGGACTTCGCAAGTTCACAATCCACATAAAAACAATTTCGAGGACTTAGGCTAAACCTTCCAAACATGCCATAGGATTTATATGATCAAGTCAATCATTATTTATCATCATAGGACATCTAAGTGAGGGTATAAAAACTAGAACAATGCAGAAATTTAAACATGCATTTTTTTTTCTTTTTCGACATTTTCTATTATTTTTTTAAATTTTTTTTTCTTATGCAACTAAAAACAAGACTAGAGTATGACAAAAGACTAAAATGCATAAAATTTAAACATGAATGCATAACATAAAAATTAAAATTTCGCCATGTAAAACCAAAAGCAAGACTAAAACATATAATAATGATAATGAACTCTTTCCCCACCCCATACTTAAAATTTACAGTGTCCCCACTGTATAAAATTAAATAAAAACAAGAGTAAAGGAAGGAACTCACAGGATAATACATCGAGGAGGGCAGAACAGGTATGTCGAGTAAAAAATCTTTGTCGATCTCGAGTAGTGCAACTCGATCTCGAGGAGGTTTATGCGTCCAGTGGCTTCTGAAGTCGAGGAGCTTCTGGTGGCTTAGTCGATATCGAGTTGGCCTACTCGAGGTCGACAAAGATCTGGGCTGCTCCTCCTTGCCGTTGTCGACTTGGCCTTCGTCGATTCTGACTGTTTTTTAGGGACTTCTTATTCCACTTTTCGCGATCTTTATATGCTTGCCGACCTAAAAGTGTTAGATTGCACACAAAAACAAGACTATCCACATGAAGTATTCTAAAAGAGATAAAACCAAAAACAAAAAACCAAAAACCAAAAAGTTTAAAAGTCCCAAAATTCATAAAGTTTATATACATGCTCTAGATTTTAGAGTCGCTAGGCCAACTTCTCCGTTTGCGCTCAAGGACCACTAGTGTGGGGCCCGCTCATGCTTGGCCCTTCTCCTGGATCATCTAGGTCCTGGTGGTTGCTTGCAGAATCTCCCTTCTCTTTCTTCTTCTTCCTTCCAGCTCTTAATTTCCGCAGATTCTCTCGCCACGGTGCCTTACCTCCCCTTAATTTATTGATAATTTTCTTTATGGACTAAGGGGGGGGGGGGGGGGGGGTAGAATTCATACCTGAACTTACCTTTTCGGACCCAAAACAGAAATATTTGGGTTTGGGGTTAGTCGATGTCGAGTACGGCTGGTCGAGATCGAGTACATGGACCCCATACTTAGGCTTTGGGCAAGTCTGTGGCTCATCAGAGGAAGTTGTTGATGTCGACAAATCTTGGTCGAGATCGAGCAGAAGGGTTGTCGAGATCGAGGAGGCTTGGTCGATCTCGAGTATGGTACTGGTGCCTTCCTCCGCTGTTTGCTTGGTCCCGTGATTGCTGATGCTCTTCACCTCCAGCCATGAAATTTCCTCCTTTGCAGGGCCAAAAGAGAAATCTAAAACCTCATCGCCTATGGTGAAGGTGAGCGATCTCTGCTTGACACTAATCTTGGTATCTGCAGTAGCTAAGAATGGTCTACCAAGAATAATAGGGCTAGTAGGATCTTCAGCACAGTCTATAATAAAGAAATCTGCTGGAACAAAGAATTTACCAACCTGGACGGGGACATTCTCAACTATACCTGTAGGGATGACCACTGTATTGTTTGCCATGTATAGTTTGGCATCCACAGGCTCTATGCATCCTATCTTTAGCTTCCGCCAGATTGATAAAGGCATGATGCTCACACTTGCTCCTAAATCGCACAGAGACTCATATTTGTATTGGCCAAAAGCCACAGTAACAGAAAACTTACCAGGGTCAGGTCTCTTTTCAGGGAAGTGGAGTACTTTGCATTCGCCTGCGATCTCTGAGATGGATCGCTTCTTGCTCAGGATTTCCTTTAGAAATTTGACATATCCAGGCCTATCTTGCAGGGCTTCTGTAAAAGGAATAGAGACATTTAGTTCTTGCAGCATATTAACAAAATGGTTAAACCTACCTGTAGTGGGATCTTTCTATGCCTTGGAAGGAAAAGACAGTGGCTTTTTCTGCTTCGGAGCCAGATCAGACGTCGGAGGTGCTGTAGAGTCGTCGACCTCGGCTTGCTGTTCCTCGATCTCGACCAGGGGGTCCTCGAGATCGACTTGGGTTGTCGACTTCGAATTTCTGGGCTGTGCAGTGGAGTCCGAGCTGGGCTTCTGGGCTTGGTCGAGGAAGGTTTTGTTGAGATCGAGTACGCTCTCCTCGAGATCGAGTAGGTTTTGCTCTGTCTTGAGTTGCAGCTCTGCCTTTCCTTGCTGTTTCCCGACCTCTGGCTCGTGTAATTGATGCTCACTTCTGAGTTTGATAGCTGCGACGTGTCCGGTCTTCCCCTTAGGATTTGGTTCAGTTTGCCTAGGGAGCTGTCCGGATGGTCGTGGGATCTGTGCAGCGATTTGGCCCATCTGGGTCTCTATTCCCCTTTTCCAGATGTCCAGTTCGATCTAAGATACGACCTTCTCATAGGGATCCAAATTTTGTAGTGATGTTCTGGAACTGGTTGTTGATGGTGCCCTGATTTCGACGCATCTCCTCAAGGATCAGCTGCGGATCATCCTTCTTTTGATCCCTTTCTGGATGCCCTGGAGCTCTGTAGGGTGGGGGGTTCCTAGGGGGACCTTGGTTCCACTGTGGTTGATAGAACCTTTGATCTCCCATATAGCGATTGGGACCCCAGCGTAGGCTGCTTCCTCATGTGTCTCTGCCATCCTGACTTGCTCAGTGTATGGGCACTCAGTAGTGGTGTGCCGCTGTGATCCGCATTCTATGCAAGGCTGGTTGATAGATAGGTGCTTGATTTGCTTGAGGAGCTTGCGATTTTGGTCTCTGTAGAACTGTTCTCTGACATCTGGGTCAATCTCCTTTGATGGCTCATAGAGTGGCATAGATGGTGCTGGCCTGGCATAGGAGTTCTCTTCATAGTTTGCAGTAGACCCATATTTGTTGTCATAATTGGTGAGCTTGTCTAGCACACCCCATGCGTCAACTGGCGGCATCGTCAGATACTCATAGCGAGTATACTGGTTGATTCTGTCCTTAGTGACTTGATCAAGAGAGTTGAAGAAGATCTCCTGAATGACGTAGGGTGACTGTCCAAGAGTAGGGCAAGATCGCATCAGTTCCTTGTAGCGTTCCCATGCCTTTGCCAGCGGTTCCCCAGGCTTTTGTTTGAAGGCGGTGATTTTCTGGCGGAGGAGTGCTGTCTTGGCGGGAGGGAAGAATTTGTTCAGGAACTCTTGCTCTACTTGGGCCCATGTTGTGAGTGATCTTGGTTTCAGCCCTTCAAGCCACTTCAGTGCAGGTCCAGCGAGAGACCAGCAAAAAGCTTTCATCTTGACATATTCCAGAGTTGTACCTTCAGTAAGAGTACGGCACATGTCAGAAAAATTGGTAATATGTTCAAGAGGACACTCATTAAATTTGCCATAAAAAGCATTATTTTTAAGCTCTATAAGAAATTGAGTGAGAATTTCAAAAGAGTTTTCAGGGATTAGAATCGCCGATTCAGGCACGACGAGAGTTGGATGCATATAATCCTCTGCAGTGGTTGGGTATTGGGCAAGCTCAACTTCTGCTTGTTCACTTGCTGCTTTCTCAGCAGCGATAGCAGCATCTTTAGTGGCCAGTTCCCTTGTAAGCCTCTGTATCAGCTGCTCCTATGTTTCTGCGGCTGCCATAGCTCTTTTTAGCTTAGCTTGGATGTAGAAGAGGCGTTCCGGATCGTCTAAGCCGTCAAACTCAGGTGGTTGACCAGAACGGTGCATACACCTGTAAAGTAACTCAGAGAAAACGTGAGAACTAACTACCTAAGGCGCGAATGATAGCTTCCCCGGCAACGGCGCCAATTTGTTGTAGGAGGAAATCGAGTATGAAATATAACAAAATAAATCAAACCAGATTCTGCCCACGCAAATAATTACAAGACCTCCTCCTGATGTAGCAGCGGGAAGTCAGGATCGATCCACGAGGAAGCGTGTCAGCGGATCCTAGGCAGCGGAGAAATCTCACAGAATTCGACAACAGGAGTCCTAGATCTCGAGTACAGTTACTCGACAGAAGATCGGACAGTCGAGCACAGCGCAGCAGCAAGCACAGGGTGGTGGTCGATCTCGACAAGAGCCTACTCGAGATCGAGTTGGGTCTTCGTCGACGTCGGCTTGGGTCTTGTCGAGCACCTGCACACAGAAGCTACAGCGACCTGGGTCGAAGATCAGTAACTCGAGGAAAACAGAAACTAAAACGAAAGAAAATAAATGCAAAGGCTTTGGGGATTCGAACTAAACTGTATAAAAAGGACTTCCAAGATTGGGGTTTGCGACAACGATAACCAAGCATGCATAAGGCAGAGATAAAACAGATAATCATGTGAATCGCATCAAAGGACTAAGCTTTCGCCTTTTCCAACAATTAGACAACTCTTTCAAGAAACCCTAATTGTCTCTACTGATTTTATGTTTACAATCCAAGTTGTTAGCATGGACCTCCATTAGATGGGTAATATACATATAACAAGTATTAGATGCTCAAAACATGATAAAAGTCGGATCTTTACCTCAAACGCGCAGGGTTATCGTCGGGCTCGCCCCAACCCTAGAAGTGGGTGGACTACTCGCGCTTCATCATAATTAAAGACATCAATAATAAAAGGAAATAAACTTGCATTAATAAAATAAAATAGAGCTTACAACCAAAGGAAGCCAATTCCGCTCTCGATTCACCAACTCCTCTTGGTCACTCACTCTCTCTCTCTCTTTCTCCTATTTCTCCTACTAATTGTTGTATGATCGAATGAATAGAAATTAGCCCCCTAAGACTTTATTTATAGGCTTCTAATCCTTGCTATTCAAGGATAGAAACATCTATCTATATCTAAAACTATATCTAAAAGCTTATTGATAAATAAAAGCAACAACATAATTAAATCTAAATAAGGGAATTATATCTAAAGTCTTCAAGTGGATATATCTTCTCCTTCATGATGTAACTTGATAGAATCGGATAGAACTCGGCAATCTTCGGCCCCAAGGAATCCCAATCCGAGTAGGACAACTCACAACGCGTTACGCGGCTTCTGGAAGCTTCCTCGATCTCGAGTAATGTTCCTCGATCTCGAGTAGAACTGACGTCGACTTGGCTGGCTTGGCGTCTCAGGTTGCTGGTCCTCGACAGGGCTTGGATATGGCTCACAGGTGTACTCGATCTCGAGTAACTTGGCTTCACCGTCTTGGTCTTCTGGGGTTGTCGAGCAACCCTTCTCGACATGCTCGGGTGTGGACTCTCGGCCTTGTCGACATCGAGTACGGTCCTTGACATCGAGTTGCTGTGTCTGGGCGCCAGGTCGGGTAGTCTCTCCTCGGCATCCTCGGACATGCTATCCTCGACTCCGGGCATGGGCCGTGGTGCTTTGTCGACATCGAGTTGGGTACTCGATCTCGAGAAGGGTGTGGAGTCGGGTTCTTCGTCTTTGGCTTCTTGACATGATCCTCCTCGATCCTGGCAGGTGTCTAGACATGGCTTGTCGAGATCGACTAGGGGTAGTCGACATCGAGTAGACTTGGGCCTCCGTCCTTGCTTCTTGGTTTTCTCCCAAAATGACTCCATATTCTGCAATATTAAACAGAAACTTATGTAGATCTCCATTTCTGACAAATAAGCATATACTACATAAATCCGACATATTTCCAACCCGAAATATGCAAAATGTAAAGAATATGAACCTAAAATATGCACAAAGACATGGCTACTTTGGAGACATCAAGATGCGACAGATGCGGCAGTTACAGGAGGCCATGTTTGACCGGATGACCTCCTTGACACTCAGAGTTGACACCATCGACAGACGCCGGAAGCGACTCTATTCAGCTTCCATGGATCACTTTTCCATGGTCAGAGATCGTTTCGACGATTTGGATCAGCGCCTCTGGGGCCTCCCATCACAGTTCCAGCGACAGGGGAGTACACATGACGCTGGTGGATCTTCACAGCAGTAGCAGCCTGGTAGCTCGTCCCTTGGAGGAGCTTCTGATTACCAGATTGGATTTCACCTTCCCTACTATGGTCCACCACCTCCCCAGTGAGCAGCTTTGTAAGTCTTTTTCCCTCCCTTTGGTTTTATTTCTTTGACAGTGAGGACACTGTCTATTTTAAGTATGGGGTGGGAGTAAAGACTATGTTTAGGACTTCATTGTTTTTATGTGCTTCCAGACTATATTTTAAGTTTCATTTCATGGTTTGTATCGGATTTATCTAGGACATGGCACAACTCTGTATTTGAGTTTAGTAGCATATTATTTGAATATCGCATTTGCATGATTAATTTCTATATTATTCGAAATATGCATTTTTAAAGAGAGTTGTAAGGACTTCGTCCAAGCTTGCAAAAAGTTCAAAGAAGAGTCATGGAAGCCAAGGCAACACTCGACGAGGCAAATAATGGATTTGTTAGTGATATTGCACAAGATTGCCTAGAAAAGGAAAGTCTCATTGACGTGCGATTTTTGTATGGTAAAACCACAAAACTGAGGTTAATTGATGTTTCTTTTGACATTATGTACAATAAGAGGATGGAGGATTTTAAATATATGCTCATTTTCATACTTCTAGCCATACCTATACCCAATTGCATCACAAAAGCCATATTATAAGCCTTATTTGCCTTGATATTATTATTGCTCCACATATGCCTTATATTGCCCATTTTTACGTTAGACCCTATCCGGGGATTATGTTGAAAATGGAATCATTTTATGGAGACATTATATGGTTTGTTGTGTTGTTATGTCATTATTGGAGTTTGGCAAGAAAATTCAGTTTTATGGAAAATTTAATGAGTGAGAAAAAATCCGATCACCTCAGGAGATAAAGGTAGATCGACCCTGCTTGCTGAGATAATAGTTCAGTGAGATGGGACACACAGGTGTGGAGTCCAAAGCACTAAGTATCCAGGGCCATTCACGACACCCATGTTTGCGACTCGCGAGAAGGCAGTGCTGAGGTCAGAGAGGTAAAAGCATTATTATTGATAAAAGCATTATGAAAGGTGATGAATCTTATGAAGAAGGAATGTGGTTGAGAAAGTTTGGAAATAATGCATTTTCCTGGATTTAACACCACATGGCCAAAAATTTCCCACCTTTAGCCTTTTACCTATCTACTCCTTTTTGAGCTTAAATGAAATCCTCTTGATTATTGTTGCTTTGTCACATAAAATTGTTTTAGTATAAATTTCCTTTTGTGTGCAGAAATTGCTTTTCATTCACAGGCACAGATTTGTAGGCACCAAGTACCTTTTCAAGGATGGCAATTGAGTGTTGGGTAATGTAACAATGAATCCATTATGTTGAGAGTCTTTCCAGGGTTCCGCTGAATGACCATCCAAGTTATTGCTTGGGGACAAGCAAGCTTAAGTATGGGGTGATTTGATGTTCACCAAAATAGCCATGTTTTTATGCACATTTTAGCTCCTTATTCTATATACTTTGCATATTTCGTTCTGGGAATATGTTGAATTTATGTAATATATGCTAATTTGCAAGAAATAGAGGTCTACATAAGTTTTGGTTTAATATTACAGAATTTGGAGCCATTCCGGGATAAAACCAAGAAGAGAAAACAGAAGCTGAATTTTACTCGATTTCGAGGAACGTTCCTCGATATCGACCAAAATGTGAAGCAAGAGCCTGGTCGAGGAGAAGCTGCTCGAGAAGCTGAGAAGAGAAGTCAACTCGAGTAGCGTTTTTACTCGATGTCGAGTAAACTGCTCGACATCGACCAAACCAGAAACCTTGTCCGAGTCCGAGAAGAAAAGAAGCTGCTCGAGAAGACGAAGGAAGCCGAAGTCGACCACAAAATTCCTCGATGTCGACCAAATTGGTCGATATCGACCAAAAAATCTCTGGGTCGTGAGTCCGTTGGGCCTGTCCGAAGTCGATCTGGATTGTTTGGATACGAAGAGGTCTGAATCTATCAAGTTCTATCAAGGTTTATCCAAGGAGAGAAGATTATTCATTAATACCAAGAGATATTTAGATATTTAGTTATTTCTTTTAGATTTAATGCTTTATCTTTATTTAATTTTATCTTTAGAAAGTAGATATAGATTGCTTTCCTTTATTAGCAAGGATTAAGCCCTATAAATAAAGCCCATGAGGCTGATTTTCATTCATTCAATTTCAGAGAAGTAGTTCCACATAGAGTTTAGGAGTTCAAAGGTTTTAGGGTTTTGGCATTCTACAAAGTTTGAGTGCCGGGATTGTAAAGACTTTGAATATAGTTTATGCAAGTTATTTCTTTTCAATCAATGACATCGATCGAAATGTCAGAGAGATGACCTACAACATTGAGGAGATGAGGAGGGAGCAGGCTTATTACTTTCTCCAACAGTACCCGCACCTTCCACCCTACCCGCCGCCTCACCAGTAAGTGGTTAGTTTCTTCTTCCCTCACCCTGATTCATTTGATTTATTTTTGTTGTCTTTACTGTTTCATTGAGGACAATGAAAACTTTAAGTGTGGGGGAGAGGAATTCTGTATATATAGTGTATATAGGAGATCATATTTAAATTTCTACACCATATTTAATTTTTGTGATCATTTTTATTAATTTTTTTTGTCTATTTTCGTAAAAAAAATTCGAAAATCCAAAAACATCATGCATTGCTTCCATATGTGTTATTCAAATACCCATCTGGCTTAGTTTATCCTCTAATTTAAATTTTAGCATGATCATATAAATCCCATAGAGTTCTGAATGTTTTGGCCTTGTCTATATTCTTGTTTTTGTGGAACATGAGCTAGCAAATATAATTGAGCATGTATGATTGAAATCCTATGAACATGACCCTTGTGAGAATGTTTAGCCTTATTTGGAATCATTTATAATTCTTTTGCTTAATTGTGTGATTTACTCTCCTTGTGTTGCTACCTCTTGGCATTGACTTCAGTATCTACTAGGAAAGAAAGCTTGATCATTGAGTAACAATGTTGAAAACTATCCACTAGGAAAGAAAGCTTGATAATTGAGTAACCGGTTCCATTCATGACACCCATGTTTGCAACTCGCGTCAAAAGATGTTCAAGTGGACTTCATTTTAGTAGGTTGAGGTGTAGATAGACCGGGTCCATTCATGACATTCATGTTTGCGCCTCGCAAAAGGAATGCACCAAGACAAGAAAATAAATAGAAAAGAAAAAAAAAAAGAAAAAAAAGAGTCACATTTTGTTTATTTTTCTTTATTGTGTCCCGCAAGTGATGGCATTTCGGTGGAGATTTGGTGATATTGTGGTCAATGTCTATAAGCTTAGTGCATTTTGGATTGAGTTGAGAGTTGTACTTCAAAGCCTAAACACGTGAGAGAATGAGAGAAACACATAAGCTTTGATCATCTGGATACATCCTATGACATTTTTTTTGCTTGGTTTATGTTTGCACTTGCTTGATGTTTCTTTTTGATGAGGTTGAGACTTGAAGGGATTTCCTGTGGGATGCATTGGTTCATGTTCATTCTATCATTGCTTGAGGACAAGAAAAGGTTAAGTGTGGGGAAATTTGATAATGTGTATCTTAGATAGGCATTATAGACATTTTTAGGCTAGTTGTGTTGCATTCAGCTAATAATTTGTGGTTAAAGTGCATCTTGTGATTATTTTGGAAGAGTTCGGATTCTGCGCGAAATTGTGTTTATATTACAGAGATGGATTCGAAGACCATTGGGTTGCATGATCTTGGAGTGGGAGAAGAAAGGCTTGAATAGAGGAAGGAAGAAGTAAAAGTGCTCCCAGCTTGGCTGCGAGGACCTCACGGCGACAGATCCAGCGGTCGCGGCAAGCGTGACGCGGCCGCCGCAAGCAGGGGAGGCAGCAAGTGATTGGAAGAGCTCGCGTGCAGCGGCTGCAGCACCTATGCCGCGGCTGCCGCATTGGACATCAGCGCGCTACGTTTTGTTTAATTAAAACCCTAGTTATTGTTATTTCGTTTGGTGGCCGTCTTAGACTTTTTAAGGCCGATTTTACTTAGTTTGAATTTACTTCTATTCTATTCCACGCTCTATCAGACAATTAGAGATTGAGCGATGTTTTCCATGAGGAACTAAACTCATCTCTTCTGCCTATAATTTGAATGCTTCGACTTCTTTGTGCTTTGATTGCTTGATTGTTTTATTCTATCCAGCCCGCGCAACTAGTTAGAATCAATTCAATTGCTAGGGTTTTATAGATTCCTAATTGTAAACCTTAATCCAAGTAGCAAACTTATCCCTTTAGGGCTGATTGAACTAATTGGATAAGTAGAAAGTTGGATGTGGTGTTAAATCCCTCTTTAGGGACTGCAAATTCCTTGGCTAATCTCTGAACTTAAAGCTATCAATTGGGTTAAATCCTTCTGTAGGGGACTGTTCGATTGATAAGGGTTTCTAGGATTGATTGGACTAGTAACTAAATAAGGTCGGGATAAGGGCATTCACAGGGCCGTCCAATCAATTTTGGAGGCCCGGGTCATAATTTTATAAATTATAAATTTTATATATAATTTTTAAATTTTTTTTATATCTTAAGGGTGAGTATGTTAAAAAAATTAGATTTTTTTTGATATTTAAGGAAAATTATAGAAAACTCTTTAAAATAAGAATTTTTAAGAAAATCACCAGTAAAATTTATATTAAAAATTTTATACAAAATGTTTTGATCCATAGTACAGATTACATACACAAGCTATATTTATCAACCTTTTAATCTAAATAATTTATAGTTATACAATATTAAAAATAATTTATATACTGCACGTTTAAATTTGTGTCATTTGTTTTTAAACACAAAACCCTAGTGTCTCTCTCTATATATATATTATAATATTCTAAAACTCCTTGAAACATGTTATTTCATTCGGTTCAATTAATATAAATAATTAAATATAGCTATGACACTAAAATATTAGCTGGATTTAAATTTGGATTAATAATTTAATACTGTATGACTTGATGAAATTTAATGAGGCATCGGAATTAGTATAATAAATGAAGAGAGATAGGTGAAATTTATTGAGGCCTCGGGATTAGTTACATATATAAATGAAGAGAAATAGGTGGGTGTGGCCTAACCAATAGAAAAAAAAGGTTAGAATGTTGAGGTTTATGCTAAATTTGGGATTCGGGCCCGTGACTGTAAGAAAACATACATGCCCCGTAGCAATTCAACAACCACCACGCCAATAAACACTTGTGTTAATTTTAAAAATGTTTTATTATATATACTAAAATTAATAAAAAAAATAAGGCCCCGTAAAATCGGAGGCCCAGGGCGGTAGCCCACCTTGCCCTCCCCCAAGGCCGGGCCTGAGCATTCATAGGAAACTTAAAAGGACGAGAAGAAGTTACAAGGATCGTTTCAACCAAATAAAGTGGAAAATTGTAGGTAGAACTGCTTCTCACAATTGTTTGAACCAAAACCATTTATTCTTGCTTTCACTAATCCTCTTTGAGAAAAGGCGGATCTTTTACACTCTTAAAACCCCCCAATTGGTTACTTAATCGACACTTGAATCATACTTGAGCAACAAATCTCCCTGTGGATCGACCTCTTACTTATTGTTGTACTAGTTATAGGTTTGAGTTTTACTTTGACGGATCAACGACAGGCTTTCCCTATGTCAAGTTCCTATATGAGCTTACTCAAATTCGAAAAGAACTCCCTGCTTGTAGCCTTTTACATACTAGGTGTTCATACGCATATAAAGCATGCCACATAGTATCGTACTAGGATTGCACTCATTATTGAGCATTCGTTTACTCATTGCGTTTGTAAACAGAACGACCGTTATCAGTGAAGTAACTAGAGTCTTTTCTAGGGTCATAGGACGGCCCAGTCCCATCGGGTCCCGTCCTGAGTCAATCGGGTCCTATGTAACTTCCTTTACTTATATTATGAGCATGATTGCGAAAGCTGCCTGCGGGCTTTATTTTTCTTTTGGGGGTGGGTTGGGCTTGCAGGCCACCCGATTATTATGGAATGCATTCACGAGCTGGCCAGTCTCCGCCCTATTGGAAGGGGGTGGAGGTAGGAGAAGGATATACCACTTGGTATTCGGTGCTAAGGCCTTATTATGTTTATGCACTTGATCTTAGGAGCATGTCAGTGTTTTAATATTCCGCCTTGCATCTAGAAGCATCTTTATTAGGACTAGCGTGTGTTTGTGTCTGCTTGTTTGGGATTATATTGTGTAGGGCTTCGATTTGACACCGCCCCACATACATATTTTTTTAGGTTTGTTTTGCAGCATGATTATTGTTGGTAGGAGGTAATCGAGATTGCAAATTATAAAATAGAAATAAATCACAGCAAACCAGATTCCGTCCCTTTGCAAATAATTACAAGACCTCCTCCTGATGTAGCAGCGGGAAGTCAGGATCGATCCACGAGGAAGCGTGTCAGCGGATCCTAGGCAGCGGAGAAATCTCACTCGGTTTCGACTCCAGGGAACAACTCAATATTGACTAGAGACAGTAGATATTGACTTAGTTCAGTCGATTTTGGGCAGCTTTCAGCAAGTCAGTCAATTTCTGGTCAGGGTCACTCAATATTGACTGGTTCTTTCTCGAAATCGACCTGTTTAGAGACACAAACGAGCAACGATCTTTCTGGATCGAAAGTCAGAAGTAGATATCGACCTATAGGAGGTCAATATCGAGTAGGGCAACAATAACAAAAATAAAATAAAATAAAGAACAAAGCCTTGGTAGATTTCGAAATAAACTTTATGAAAGAGACTTCCAAGATTGGGGTTTGCAACAACGATAACCAAGCATGCATAAGGCAGAGATAAAACAGATAATCATGTAAATCGCATCAAGGACAAGCTTTCGCCTTTTCCAACAATTAGACAACTCTTTCAAGATACCCTAATTGTCTCTACTAATTTTATGTTTATAATCCAAGTTGTTATCATGGATCTCCATTAGATGGGTAATAAACACATAAACAAGTAGGAGATGCTTAAAACTTGATAAAAGTCGGATCTTTACCTCAATTATGCATGGCTATCGTCGGGCTCACCCCAACCCTAGAAGTGGGTGGACTACTCGCGCTTCATCATAATTAAAGAAATCAATAATAAAAGGAAATAAACTTGCATTAATAAAATAAAATAGAGTTTACAACCAAAGGAAGTCAATTCCGCTCTCGCTTCACCAACTCCTCTTGGCCACTCACTCTCTCTCTCTCCTACTACTTCTCCTACTGAAATTGAATGATTAAAACTCAGCCCCATGGGCTTTATTTATAGGCTTCCAATCCTTGCTAATCAAGGAAGGAAATTTCTATTTATATCTCTATCTACCATAGAAGATATAATTCTACTTGGAAATATATCTAAATAAGATAAAACTAGATAAATCCTAGGGTAATTAATTGTTTTTAACCCTTAGGATAAATAAAAAGATAAAAAGATAAAATCTCTCAAGTCTTCATGCGTAAGGAATCTCCTCCCGAAAATATCTCCAACGGAATCGGGATAAAACTTTAAGTAAAGCTCGGAATCGGATTGGTGACGTCGCTGGGTGTAAGTCGATATTGACCAAGGCAGGTCGATATTGACTAACTTTTCTCGGCTTTTCTCTTCTGCTACTCGATTCCGGCTCCTGGGATGAAAATCGAGTGACTTGTAGTCGATATTGACCTAGAACCGGTCAATATTGAGTTGAATCTTCAGCTTATCTCCGTCTTGGCTCGGTTTTCGGCTTCTGGGGGTCAATATTGAGTCGATTTTTAGGTCGATATTGACTTACTGAGGTCAATATTGACTTGCCCTTTTCTCCACTTCTTGCTTCTGGTCCATATCGATTTGACTTGTGCTTTTCGACCAGATTAAGTCGATATTGACTAGGATGAGTCGATATTGACCTGTGCTCAGTTTCTCGTTCTGTGCTCAGCTTCTCGTTCTGTTCTTTAAACGCACTTTTCCGAGTCCTCGTTCGTCGGATTGACGCATATGAGCATGCGTTGGAAAGCTCTTTTCGAGGGCTACAACTCTCATGAAGAAATCAGAACTTGACTCAAAATGATGAATGCCGAAAAATGGCCTTTTCTCCAGCTGCATCATCTTTAGCTTCTTCATGAGTTTTCCTTTAAGCTCTAAAGTGCGTCCGATTTCTGCGAAATCAAACAAAAACTAATGTAGACTCCATAATTTGGCAATTAAGCATAAACTACATAGATTCTGTATAAATCTAACCCAAATGCATGAAATGCATGCAGAAATCGATATAAAAGTAGATATAAAGCATGGCAAATTAGGCTCACAACAAACACCCCATACTTAAGCTTGCTTGTCCTCAAGCAATACTTTTAATTGTCATTCAGGGGAAGAATTCAAAACTCTCAACATATTAGATTCATTCTTATATGTCCCTGCAATCAATTACCATCCTTGAAAAGGTACTAGTGTCACAAATTCATGCATGTGCAATTAAAAAGCAACATCTACTCATAAAAGGAGGGTTATGCAAAACATTCATTCGTGACAAAGCATTAATAATCAAGAGGACTTTAATTTAAGCTCAAATAAGGAGTAGATTGGTAAAAGGCTAAAGGTGGGCAATTTTTGGCAATGTGGTGCTAATGATCCGGGGAAATGGAGTATTTCCAAACTGAATTTTCACATTCATTCTCCATAAGATTCATCACCTTTCATAATGCTTTTAACAATAATAATGCTTTTACCTCTCTGACCTCAGCACTGCCTTCTCGCGAGTCGCAAACATGGGTGTCATGAATGGCCCCGGATACTTAGTGCTTTGGACTCCTCACCTGGTGTCCCATCTCGCCAAACTATTATCTCAGCGAGCAGGGTCGATCTTTGATCGGATTTTCTTTCACTCATTAAATTTTCCATATATTTCAAACAATTCCGCCAAACTCCAAATAATGATAACAACAACAACAACCATATAACATCTCCATAATGTAACATCATTCTCAACATAATCCCCGGATAAGGTAAAGAATGGCAAATATTTAGAACATGTGGAGCAATGACTGAAATAAGGCATATATATGGCTTTTGTGATGCATAAGCATAGGTAAGGCTAGGAATATAAACAATGAGCATTGTATGGAAATGTAAAGTCCTCTATCCTCTTATCATGCAACATGTCAAAAGCAACTTCAAATTTTACCTCCTTTCATGGTTTTCAATAAAATATGTACTTCATTGTGACTTCCCTTTACTAGGCAATTTCATGCTATATCTCTAATGAATCTAATTTTGCATCGTCGAGTTCAATAAAGCTTCCATGACACTATTTCTTTGAACAATTTACAAGCATTGGGAGATGTCTCATTGAACTTTGAGTTTTTGAGTTTAGCAATTATGCACAAAATTTAAAATTTTACTCAAAATTTCACCATGTAAAACCAAGAACAAGAATAAAAATATATAATAATGATAATGAGCTCTTCCCCCACCCCATACTTAAAATATACAGTGTCCCCACTGTATAAAATCAATAAAAACAAGGGTAAAGGAAGGATCTCACCGAATAACGCGCCGTAGGGTCGAAATAGGGCTGCTGTAGGTTGCCAGGAGTCGATATCTACTAGGTGTAGGTAGGTCGATATTGACCGCAATTTGCCCGATTCCAAGTATGCAGCTGGTCGAAATTGGGTGGATAGGTCGATATTGACCAACTTCACTCGATATTGAGTAAGTCGGGTCAAAATTGACTGGTCCGTCTCTTCTCCTGCTGGGTCGATTTCTACCTCAGGGGTCAATATTGACTGATTTATGTCAATATTGACTGATTTAGGTCAATATTGACCAGGTTGGCTTGACTCCAAAAAAAAATTTTCTCGACCTGCAAAATTTGTTAGTTTTTCCCGCAAAAAGATAAGATTCCACATGAAGTATTCAAAGTCAAAAACAAAAACAAAACCAAATCCAAAAGCAAAAACCAAAAACTAAAAAGTTCAAAAAGTCCCAAAAATTCATAAAGTTTATATACATGCTCTAGATTTTAGAGTCGCTAGGCCGACTTCTCCGTTTGCGCATTAGCCTGGCTCATCTTTGTCCGGAGGTATAGGTGGGTCTGGTGGTTCCTCCGATGGTGGGAAGCGTGGGATATCATACGGGGGCATCATGTGAAGAAGCTTAAACCTCCCTGAGTGAATGCTCCATGGCTTCATCCATTCATCCTCCTGGGCTCCAGCTGGCATGCATAAAGGAATATATAAAGGAAATTTGCATACCTCATCATCATACCTCTTCCGCTTCATTGTTTGATTTGTTTGCACATCTCCACCATAGCAAAACGGTGGAGTGGGAAGAGATATTTCCACCTCATCTTGTGGAGCTTCATGCCACTTTGCGAGGACCCCATACTTGAACACAAACATCGATTGCTCAAAATTGTCAGGAATGACCTTCACCTTATAAGGCAAAAGCGACTTTGAAGCACCATGGGCAACGACGTCAGGATTTTGCGTCGGTGGCTCTTCTTCTTCTTGGGATCCTTCCAAAGATTCTTCAAAGATAGATAGCGAAGTAGATATCGAAATAGAGGAAGGACATACCTGGGTTTCTGGGGTACAGACGATTTTGGCTGGTGTTTCTGGATCAGTTCCTCCAGAATGTGTGTATGTCGAGTCCAGGTAGTCGATATCGATTGGCTCATAGAAGGGGCCGTTGTCGAACCAACTTGTCATTGTTGATTTGGGCAATTTAGTGTAATGTTCCCATCTACGCAACACAAGCTCAGCTTCTAATTGCCTCGCACGCTCAGCTTGCTGTTCCCTGGCTGCTCTCTCAGTGGCGAGAGCGGTATCCTTGGCGGCTAGTTCCGTCCATAGCCTCTGTATCAGCTGTTCTGGTGTTTCTGCGGCCGCCATTGCTCTTTTCAGTTTATAGAATGGATGTGTAGGACGCGTTCCGGATCATCTAAGGTGTCAAACTTAGGAGGTTGACTAGAACGGCGCATACACCTGCAAAGTAACTCAAAGTAGACGTGAGATTTAACTACCTAAGGCGCGAATGATTGCTTCCCCGGCAACGGCGCCAATTTGTTGGTAGGAGGTAATCGAGATTGCAAATTATAAAATAGAAATAAATCACAGCAAACCAGATTCCGTCCCTTTGCAAATAATTACAAGACCTCCTCCTGATGTAGCAGCGGGAAGTCAGGATCGATCCACGAGGAAGCGTGTCAGCGGATCCTAGGCAGCGGAGAAATCTCACTCGGTTTCGACTCCAGGGAACAACTCAATATTGACTAGAGACAGTCGATATTGACTTAGTTCAGTCGATTTTGGGCAGCTTTCAGCAAGTCAGTCAATTTCTGGTCAGGGTCACTCAATATTGACTGGTTCTTTCTCGAAATCGACCTGTTCAGAGACACAAACGAGCAACAATCTTTCTGGATCGAAAGTCAGAAGTAGATATCGACCTATAGGAGGTCAATATCGAGTAGGGCAACAATAACAAAAATAAAATAAAATAAAGAACAAAGCCTTGGTAGATTTCGAAATAAACTTTATGAAAGAGACTTCCAAGATTGGGGTTTGCAACAACGATAACCAAGCATGCATAAGGCAGAGATAAAACAGATAATCATGTAAATCGCATCAAGGACAAGCTTTCGCCTTTTCCAACAATTAGACAACTCTTTCAAGATACCCTAATTGTCTCTACTAATTTTATGTTTATAATCCAAGTTGTTATCATGGATCTCCATTAGATGGGTAATAAACACATAAACAAGTAGGAGATGCTTAAAACTTGATAAAAGTCGGATCTTTACCTCAATTATGCATGGCTATCGTCGAGCTCACCCCAACCCTAGAAGTGGGTGGACTACTCGCGCTTCATCATAATTAAAGAAATCAATAATAAAAGGAAATAAACTTGCATTAATAAAATAAAATAGAGTTTACAACCAAAGGAAGTCAATTCCGCTCTCGCTTCACCAACTCCTCTTGGCCACTCACTCTCTCTCTCTCCTACTACTTCTCCTACTGAAATTGAATGATTAAAACTCAGCCCCATGGGCTTTATTTATAGGCTTCCAATCCTTGCTAATCAAGGAAGGAAATTTCTATCTATATCTCTATCTACCATAGAAGATATAATTCTACTTGGAAATATATCTAAATAAGATAAAACTAGATAAATCCTAGGGTAATTAATTGTTTTTAACCCTTAGGATAAATAAAAAGATAAAAAGATAAAATCTCTCAAGTCTTCATGCGTAAGGAATCTCCTCCCGAAAATATCTCCAACGGATTCGGGATAAAACTTTAAGTAAAGCTCGGAATCGGATTGGTGACGTCGCTGGGTGTAAGTCGATATTGACCAAGGCAGGTCGATATTGACTAACTTTTCTCGGCTTTTCTCTTCTGCTACTCGATTCCGGCTCCTGGGATGAAAATCGAGTGACTTGTAGTCGATATTGACCTAGAACCGGTCAATATTGAGTTGAATCTTCAGCTTATCTCCGTCTTGGCTCGGTTTTCGGCTTCTGGGGGTCAATATTGAGTCGATTTTTAGGTCGATATTGACTTACTGAGGTCAATATTGACTTGCCCTTTTCTCCACTTCTTGCTTCTGGTCCATATCGATTTGACTTGTGCTTTTCGACCAGATTAAGTCGATATTGACTAGGATGAGTCGATATTGACCAGTGCTCAGTTTCTCGTTCTGTGCTCAGCTTCTCGTTCTGTTCTTTAAACGCACTTTCCCGAGTCCTCGTTCGTCGGATTGACGCATATGAGCATGCGTTGGAAAGCTCTTTTCGAGGGTTACAACTCTCATGAAGACATCAGAACTTGACTCAAAATGATGAATGCCGAAAAATGGCCTTTTCTCCAGCTGCATCATCTTTAGCTTCTTCATGAGTTTTCCTTTAAGCTCTAAAGTGCGTCCGATTTCTGCGAAATCAAACAAAAACTAGTGTAGACTCCATAATTTGGCAATTAAGCATAAACTACATAGATTCTGTATAAATCTAACCCAAATGCATGAAATGCATGCAGAAATCGATATAAAAGTAGATATAAAGCATGGCAAATTAGGCTCACAACAATTATTCCTTGCTTCCGTGACGTGGGAACTCTCTTGGGCGATTGCAAAGAAATGTTCTAACCTCACTAACATCGCCTATTAGATTTCGATAAATATGCTTATTGATTTGGTTTTGACCCGGCTCTGCCGTGGCACCCTCTTGTATTGCACCTTGATTCCATTATTTACATGATTGCTGGTTTTCCACGCTTAGACTTACGATATGTACAGGGGACTTCCCCGGGAATTCTAATGATCCCTTCGAATTTTGGGTATGAAATCCCACTTGAAAACGTTAGGATAGAACTTCAAACCTTCAACCTGTACTCGGGGCGCAAGATCCTAACGAGGGGTTTCATCCCTCGAAACGTAACCCGGAAATCATAATCCCGGGCCGTTAAATGATTTCTGAAATTTTGTTCATGTATGCATTGCGGAAAGAGATATTTAGGGATTGGTTCCACTTTGATCGGCTGAGAACATATTTCAGTTATAGATGGAGAATTGTGAGTTGTGACTACCTGACTACCTAGTGAAAAGTCAGATTTTTATTCTTGTTATGTCTTGAGTTCTTTCAAAAAGGGGTCATTTTCGTTTTTATTAGTTGCTTGCATCAAGATCCATAAGCTCAATTAGGGAAGAGCGTCTGAATAATTGTTGTTCAGGAGGTTGGTGGTTCGATTCAACCAGGATCTATAATCTTAATTGTGCACTTCATAATCTCATTCTTGCACTTTATCATTTTATTTATGCACTTTATAATCATAATCGTGCACTTCATAATCTTATTCATGCACAATTCATATTAATATTCTTGCATTTTATCATTTTATTTATGCATTTTTTAATCTTAATTGTGCACTTTACAATTGTATTCATGCACTTCATATTATTATTCATACACCATTTTATTCTTGCACTTTATTATTTTATTTGCACAACATAATATTATATTTGCACAACTTAAAAGTTCTATTTGCACAACATAATATTGTATTTACACACCATAATGTTATATATGCACTTTATCATCTTATTTGTGCACGTTATCATTTAATTATTGCACTTTATAATCTTATTCATGAAAGAGCACATCGCTATACCATTTTTTAGCTAATAGGCTTTTAATGACACATGTCGCATTAAAGTACAAAACCATCATAAAAAATTTTGGTAGGAAACTTACTTTACATTATGAAAATGTACATTTATTAATAATAACCTTTATTGTATTATTTGTTCACTTTATATTTTGTAATCTCATATTTTTCACTTTTTAAAATAAAGACAAAAAATGTGATGTAACATATTTTGTTGCATTTTGTAATCTTATTGTTGCACCTTATAATATTATTTCAAATAAAAACTACAGGCTAACATTTGTAATTTTTATAATTGAAATAAGGGCAATATTGGTAGAAATAGAAAGTATGGGAGAGGTGGTGACATTTACCTCATAATTAGGGTCATTTACCAATTTGCCTTTTTATCCCATAAAATTAGGGCCATTTACACATAAATTAGGCTCATTTATCTATTATTCATTTAATTAGGTTCATTTACTTTTAAATTAGGCTCATTTACTTCAAATTAGACCCATTTTCAATATAAGAGGGATTTTTATTTGAACCCTTATATATATATATAGGGTCGGGTTCACGTACACATCCCTCTAAAAGTGAGAAGGAAAGAAGCGTGTTGATTGGTCCACGTGTCCAAAAGTTACTGCCAAATCAGCTGATACGCGCCTCTCTAAATTAATCAGCAACACGCATGTAAATTAATTAGTAACACCCACACTCTCAGTTGGACACGCGCTAGTTAACACACAAAACTAATTAACGGCACGCGTCTATCCACCCAACTTGCTAATTAATTGGAAAAAATAAATACACATATAAAAATGCTTGACATTGACTTTTGAAAATTCTTTTTTTTTGGCATTTTCACTTATTAAAAAAATATAAAAAAAATATTTTTGGGTGTAATTTAATTTTATCTACCCATAGACGCCCACTTTGTATATGTTTCGTTGAAAAAAAAAATTAACAATAAGTGGTTCATAAGGTTCACAAGTACTTAGTGGTTCAGCCCGCTTACTCTTAGTGATTCAGCAATTTTATTCACAGTGGTTCAGCAATTTTATTCACAGTGGTTCAACAATTTTATTCACATTGGTTCAGCAATTTTATTCACAGTGGTTCAACAATTTTATTCACAGCGGTTCAGCAATTTTATTCGCAGTGGTTCGACAATTTTATTCACAGTGGTTCGGCAATTTTATTCACATTGGTTCAGCAGTTTTATTCACATTGGTTCAACAATTTTTATTTCATGAACCACTACTCTTTATTTTCATGAACCAATATTATTTATTTGATGAACCACTTGGAATAAAAATTCTGAACCACTTGGAATAAAAATTATGAACCACTTTGTATTAAAACGCTGAACCACTTGGTATAAAAACCATGCACTACTTGGTATTAATAACCATGAATCACTTGTTATTAAAACGCTGAACCACTCGATATAAAAACCCTGAACAACTCGATATTAAGTCACTGAACCAACCTATTTACTTATTGAACCAACTTCTATTTAGTCACTGAACCAACCTATTTACTCACTGAACCAACCTATTTACTCACCAAACCCACCTCTATTTAGTAACTGAATCAACCTATTTACTCACTGAACCAGCCTCTATTTAGTCACTGAACCAACCTCTATTTAGTCATCGAACCAACCTCTATTAATTAGTCACTGAACCAACCTCTATTAAGTCTGAACCACTTGAAACGCTAAACCACTTAGTATAAAAACTCTGAACCACTTGATATTAGGTATTAAAACCCTAAACTACTTGGTATTAAAAACATCGTTCTGGAAAGAAAGAAAGAGAAAAAGTCGTTTAGTAACTTAGTAACTGAACCACTCTCTATATATATGCTGAACCATTTAATATAATATTGATAAACCACTTTTATTTAATTCATGAATCAATATATATTTAGTCATCGAACCATTCCCTATATATATGTATTGAACCACTCTTTATATATGCGTTGAACCAATAATTCTATAACCTTTGAACCGTACCAAATGATTCCCTAATTGCAAAGTAGCAGCTCAAAATCAATTATCCCCTCGTTTCATCTGCAAAACCACTAAACCAACCTGTCTTTCATATTGATTTCACATGTCTTTATTTATTTAACACCCGTTTTCAGTGCTTCATTTCCATTAACGAAATTCTCCGTAATCTATTGGTTTACCTCGGATTTATTTCTCAATATGCTTCATTTCCATTAACACCTTTCTGTATTTATTTAACACCCGGCAGAGCAGAGCAAACCGTACTCCCTGGTGGAATTGGTGGTTGAGGAGCAGAGGTAGAGCAAGCCGCCGGTCTTGGTATCGAAGTCGAAGGTGCCGCTGGCTCCTCTCCCGCCTCCGCCACACCGACGAAGCCTTTGTCGCCCTCAAGTGCCTCATCTCTCCACCACTTCTTCCCCTTCCTCTCCGGCTTGGACGCCGACACTAACAATCCCAAATTGAAGATTAGTTTTCCCGAGCGGGCTCCATTTCATACTTACAATTGCTGGATAGAGCTCGAGGTGCCCTGGAATGTGCCTTCCAAATTTGAGACGGAGAAAATCGAAGAGTTAGATTGGGTTCGATTCAGGCGCACATGATTAACGAAATCATAAGAGAAATTTGAGAAAGAGATCGATAGATGGGATGGGAAGAGTTAGATTGTGTGATTTTTTGGAAAGACGCAGCGAGAGGAGGTGGAGGGGATTTCCTGAGCGGTGTTGCGGAGGAAATTCGGGAGATTGAGCCGTCGGGGAGGAGATTCATCAAATCTAGGATCGTGATAAGAGTCTGAATCCGAGTGGCGTAGCGGAGGAGATTCGGAAGAGGCCGATTTTCACTCCGACGGCAGATCCGGCAGCGCGAGCTCGCGAGGGCCCCTAGAAGCTTCCTCCTCTTCTCCGCCCCAGATTCCGATGTCCTAATGGCCGAATCCAGCGACATCGACATCGTCGAGATCGGCTAGGAGGGGGATAGGGATATATTCTTCTCATCGGCGAGATCGGCTAGGAGGAGGAGGATAGAGAACGCCATCAGAGTCCCAAAGATGGAACAAAAGATCGAGGCGCGTGAGGAGTTTTATTAATTATTTTGATGAGGTTATTTTTCCACCAATAAAAACGCTTCTTTCCTTCTTACCAGACCGAGATCTTCTCACTTGAACCCTCCCCTATATATATGCAAAGGTTCAAATATAAAATTATCTTAGTGTGTAAAATTTGCTTAAGGTGTAAAATTTCTAAATTATGATACGTTATTGTCAAAATTAGGAATTAATGAATGGCTGGCCTGTTCAAGTGGTTCAACTACTCGATTTTGCTCCTGCGTGCTCCTCTCGATCCATGGCGAAGAAGAGCATCGTATCGTTACTCTTGGCATCCATGGCAGCCTACCTTCCGAAATTGCCGACCCCATCTCTTCCTCACCCTTGCCATCTGCTCGCCTTGACCGATTTCGCCCCGATTAGCAGGTTCGCCCTCTCAATCCATGGCGAAGAAGAGCATCGTGACTCTGGGTTGATTTTTTCATGTTTGCTAATAATTGATTATGTACGTGTTTGTTTTGATCAATTAGGGCTCTCAAAGTCTCAGGACCGATCGGCAGGTTCACCCTCTCTATTCGCACATGTTCGTTCCGCATTTCCCGACATTGTTTGCCTTCTTCAATCAATTAGGGCTCTAAGATTCTCATGTTCGTTCATTGCTTCTCTTTTGGTCCTCTTCGATCAATTATTCGTCGAATTCGTGTTCTTGATGTAAATAGGGCTCTAAGATTGGTATCTATTGCTTCATGTTTATATTTTGATGATGTTAATTTCTAAATTTTTGGGATTTAGGGGTAGAGATTTGGGGATTTAGGGATTTGCAAGCAAGCTTTCAATTTGGGAAATTGTTGACATCCTTAGCCTCTGTAACAGCTTCTCTCATTTGATCAAGCATCTTGTGTAGTTTAGGAAAGCTATTCTTTTCTTCTGGTTCAGGCAACTCCTCATATCATAACCAGAAAGGCTCCCCTTATCTAAGACGGAGGCATAGACAAGTCGATGGTCCCAAATATAAGATTGGAAAAGCAGCTCTCTCCGTAGTCTATTAATCTCCAGAATGTCTACAGCAGGCTCACCCTTCCAAAATACCGAGACATATATTTTGGAAGAGATAAAGAAGAAGCTGCAAGAAAAGGTATAACTATAATTAACTCTTTCCATTGATGAGAATATGACTTGGTGTGGCCTTCAATGGGTGGCCAATATAATGCCTCTTGAAAAAAACTAAAGGGAAAATATGTTGATTTCAGAATTCTGAACTTTTTGCTTAACTAAATAATGCTTAAAAAGCTTTTTTTTTTGTTCTAATTTGGTCCTTCAATCCCATGTTGGTTGTATCATTTATGCTTATCTAATATACCGCTCTATTTTTTCATGCAAAAACTTCCCAGAAATGCCTTGAATCAAAAGCATTAAACTGGTTGATTCTCCTTTGGTGTATTTTGAGTCCTAAAAAATTGCCTACGATAACAGATCTGCCTAGTTTTTCATTTCATGCCCTGGTCAATATGCTTTTGGTTACTAAGCCTGAATCTATGCAGTTCTCACCAGTTGAAAATGCAATCGGAATGATTGAGACTCGGACCAATGCATTGCGAAATGAGCTTGAGGAGCCTCGTAGCTCTGAAGGGGACCAACTTCCTCACCTGCAAAGTGTGCAGAGAACACTCCAAGGAAGTGTAGCTGTTCAAGTAAGTAAACATTGAGGTCTAACTAATTTTTTTTTTGCATAGGATTCTGTGGTAATATTACAGTGTTATTCATCATTTAGCCTTCTTCACTTTTTCCTGGTTGAATTATGGAAATGCAAAGGGAAAGAAAATTCATTTTGTTATCCTGTATCCAATTAGGGAAATGAAACCAAATTTTGTATAAAAGTGAGAGCATGTGTGGAGCTTAGAAGGATGATTAATGATATACCCAATTAAATCCTTCCTATTTTATCAAACTGTAAATATTTGTTTCACCAAAATGCTTATTGATGTCACCTTAATGAATGTTCAGTGGATAAGTAATAAATATTAACTTTAGTGAATGTTCATTTAAAAGAAAGAAGCAAAAGAGTAAAGTACATTTTTAAAGCAATTTGGCTTCTTTACAGAACTATGACTACCCTCCATTCCTCCAACCTATAACATAAAACTCAAAGTCAAACCAAAACCTTGCTGTAATATTTCTTTACTCAGATTTGAAGATTTTCTCTCTTAAAGAATTATCATAACACACTTTAATGATTCTTAAATGCAAACCTGAATTTTAGATCTTTTAGTCTTTTGTTTGGGTGGCTCTTGCTCCAAGCCTAGGAGAATTATCTATTTTTTCCAATTGTTGTGAAACATTAATAAAAATGAAGTTTGGACAAAAAATAAAAATGAAGCATTAAATTACTTGCTCCATTTTTTTGTGGCATTAGCTGAATTGCTTATGAGCTTTTTTCTCTTTATCCTTTTCTCCTTATATAGTGATTGTGAACTACTGCTGTCATAGGTAACTTAAGACTTAACCTTCAAGAAGTATGCTGCCTCTACCACCAAAATTTAGTTCGATAGTAGCAGTTCCGAAAGTAGGTATTAGCAAGGCTGATGACAACTCAAGGAAATAAAAACCTGAAATTGTCCCAGGTATTGACCTAGAAGTTACCTCTCTCACTTGCATGATAGCTTAATGATCTCTCATGCATCACTCTTGATTAAGGCTTTATTTTATGGTTTAGTTCCTCTTGACTACATGTGTGTCACTCTTAATTGTGCTAACTCTTAACTTTTGCAGACTATTATGGATGAAATTATGAAATCATGCAATCCACTAAGTTTAATATTTGGCTTCTACTACTTATTGATTTCAGATTGCACAATTGTTATCTACAATTGCACTAATATATCTTATTTTTGCACTTAATATAGTTCAGATTGCACAATTGTATTCTAAAATTGCATTAATATGCGTGATGTCCGATTATAAGCCTATTATCTCAAAATGGAAGAGCAATGTGCCTACGCACAAAGATGCGGGTTCAAATCCCGTATAGGCTATCTATGTTTATCGTTTACAAGTACTATGTTTCTCTTCGTGAATAAGAGTGTAAAGTGCAAAAATAAAATTGTAATGTGCAAATATAAGAACATAAAGTGCAAAAATAAAATTAAAATGTGCACATTTAGAATACAAGTGTGCAAAAGTAAGATACAATTGTGCAAATTTAAACTACAATTGTGCAAAAGTAAGAAACAATTGTGCAGATTTAGAATACAATTGTGCACATTTAGAATACAAGTGTGCAAAAGTGAGATTCAATTGTGCAGATTTACAAGTGAGCATTAGTAAGATTCAATTGTGCAGATTTATAATACGATTGTGCAAAAGTAAGATAAAATTGTGAAGATTTAAAATATAATTGTGCAAAAGTAAGCTACGTAAAAAAAAAACTCATAATCTCATCACCTTTCTCCAACTAAGAATTTATTTCAAATTTTCAACCAACAGTTCATTCAAAACTGAAACCACTCCATTGTCTGAGCTTCCTAATTGATGCCCTATTATTAGCATATATGATATTCTGAAATGGAACATTGAAACAGAGTATATAGAGCCAGGTGGAGTTGAACCACCAACATCCTGAACAACAGACGCTCATTCCTAATCGAGCTTATGGATCTTAACACAAGTACCAAGCTAACCCAAATATGGACAAGCTAAGAACATTTGAGTTCTAAAAATGCACTTTTCCGTTTTATACTTGCACTTTTTCAAATTAAAATTAAACATTTAGCAGTGTAGAAATGGAATTATCATTTAAAAAAAAAGACTAATATCCCACATATTCAAAATTTGATGAGAACCAACATATCCCACAAAATAAAAACTGATAGAATGAAAGAGTTGATCTTAAACTATTGTACTCACCCAAATAAACTGGAATCCTCAATCAAGTAAGATTTTCACACACCAACAAAAGGGCTTAGGAGATTGCATTAGAAGATAACAGGAAGCAGCCCAAGAAAAGGGCTTAGCAAACAAGAAAATCCTAGCTAACCCAAGTTTGCAAATATACCTGAAAATTTCTCAGACCAGTGAAGTACGAGCCATTGAGGAAGCACCTTCCTTCCCTTCTATACTACCTTTATCCAGTTCCTAATCAATGTCCAGCAATGTCAAAACCTGCTAACAACAACCCAGGTTCAGATTTTACAGTGTGAATTGACATAAGATATAAATCAGGTCCTCTATTCACCAATGGCTTCCCAGCCTCCCATGCCACAACAGCTACACACAATTCATACAATTTCATTCAGATTTGTAAAAAAAAAAAAGTTGTAATCTTCCATTACTAGTGTTAGTGTTAGTGCTTGATGAAGTATCGACATCTAAACAACCTGCATAACCTAGGCAAGACAAGAAAACTCGTTCCCTTGCTTTACTCTTATCTAGGTTTTTTGATGAAAGCGTTCCTCTTAGGAGGAAGGTAAGACATTTTCTGCATAGAATCAAGCTAACAAAAATTAAAATTTGGAGTAGCACAACAAATTCCTCACCTACTGATAGGAAGAACAAATGCGAAATTGCAAAGTCCTAACCTGTACAGCTACTCCAAAATTGCATAAAAAGGATGAATTGCAAAGTCCTGTGGAAAATATGTGAATCACATCTCCAGAAGATGTGCTCTAAACTCACAATATATACAACTCTGCAGTTCACTTGAAACCAGTGATTTTAATCAAGCACAGATGTCTTGAACATGAACAAGGATCCAAGAAAGTATCAACTAAAGATCAAATGTGCACTGTGAGTTGCAGATTCGGGATATGAGATTCAGATCACAAATTCATGAAATTAAAATCCATAAAATCTGAGAGTCGAGGAAGAAGAGGAAGAACAGACCTAACTCTGGAAACCCTCCGGGGAAGCTGAGGCTGGAGCTCAAGAGGAAGGCCGAGAAATTGGGCCAAATTGGGAAGCTAGGAATATCTCAGTTGCTCTTGAACTAATTTACTGCCGCCCTAATCTACATCTTCCTCTTCAGTGCAAAGTTTTTGAGCACCTGAAGAAAGGGGAAATCCTCCAAACTTCCTCACCTCCATCCTCAATCGGGGTGCCAACGGCCGGGTCGATCGCCGCCTTGCAAGATCAGATCCACCGCCCAATGGGACATCCTCTCCAGGTGCCAATTGAAGCTCCGGTGCTGAAGGACCGCCATCTTCATCAACAACGGTGTGAATTGATTCCACATCAACAACGGCGGCGGTGGGGGAGCGAGACGGAGGAAGCTTCGTAGGAGAAGAGAGGAGGAGCTTCGCCGCCCTTTGATATGAACAGGCGATGAGAGAGGGAGTACCCTGGCTCACTGCGAGAACTCGAGAAGGAAGAAGCGTGTTTTTTTAAACCCGGTTCGTTTTTTAAAAAAAAATCAGCCCGCGTGTCCGGTTTTCTATTAAAATATAAAATTTTACACCTTAAGTAATTTTACACCCTAAGGATATTTTACATTTTAACTCTTCCCTATATATATATATCCGTCCTCTATATAGAGGACGGTTCCTGTGTAAGCAAGGGTTACTATGTATTTTGTGAGCACTTTCTAGCCATTGATTCATTGATGATGGATGGCCACGATTTCACGAATATTTTAATATAGGAAAATAGAAAAGTGAAATTTAGTGAGCAAGAATCAATGATAGGCGCGTGTCAGTACCCTAACTATTTTCTTTTCTCCCCCTTAACCCGGTGAAATCGGGTGAAAATGAAAGAATTCGTAATCTCCCCTAAATTGGAAGCTGGAAATCCAAATTCGTCTGAATCGCTTGATTTGAGCCAAGATCTTTAATTGCAACTGAATGTTCATCCATTCTCCATGCGTTGTGGTTGATCAAAATTGGTAAGATCCCGATTTCATAGTTTTTATCGCGTTTAAAAAATTATCCGAAACCCTAAATTGAAGGTTCGACTGTAGTTGTTCAATCGGAAGCGAGCGAGTGTTAGAAGGAAGCGAATCGAATCGAAAAAGACTTGCTGGCTTACACAGTTACACAGGTATGGGTATGATTTGAAATTTAATTCATAATTGGGTATAATTTATCTATCTTCAAGCCATGAATTTGGGTGGTTGCGTTTTTTACTGTTTGAATGTAATTGATTTGTAGTTTTTAATAATTTTTCCCAAAATTTGCAGCAATTTATTGAGATAAGTGTTGCCAGTATCTAATTGTTTGATTGAGTGGAAAAAAGTGCAGTATTTGTATGACCCATTGTCGAAATGTAATACAATCAACGTTGTGTGTGTATTTGGAGATATTAAGTTCCAAATCAGTATCAATTGGTAGTAGGATGATATTCGTGTACTGTAAGGTGTTAATTAGGAGTAATGGCTTTTTTGTTTTGTGATCTTTATGGATGTTAATCTATACATATGTGTCTTTATGGGTGTTGGTTAGGGTTGCTTGTGTATTCGTATGAATATGGGTGTTTATTCGTAGAAAACTACGTGTTTATCTATCATTTATTCATTTTACATGCGTTATTATTCGGATAAAACAAAGTTAGGGAATTTTATGTCTCGTTTTTTATGGGTATTGGGTTATGGTTACTTACACATGTTTATTCGTAGATAACTACGTAGTCTACGTGTTTAACCATAAGTTATTCGTTATGTTTGCGTACTTACTATGGGATTCCCGTAGTTGATTTTTGTTACTTGATTTGTCATTTTGTTATTTTGTTATGTTTGGCAGGAAGGTTATGGTTGCTTGTAATTGTAATTGTGATGTTTGGAGTAGATGTTTATTGTGGGAGGAATAACACCTTTGGGTGCGTTATTCGTAGAAATGAATGTTTTTTTTTCAAGTTACGAGAAGTTTTGTATAAATATTCGTAGGTATGAGAAAAAATTGAAAAGTATACACGAACAAACTATAATAATTAAATATGAGGAATGTTGTTTTTGGATTGTTTGTTTGAAGTTGCAACTATACTCGCCCGTGATATAATATTAATCTACTGTATATTGTGATTTAAAAATTGAAAATATATGTTGTTTTTATATGTATTGCATTGATTTTATTATTTAGTAAAAAATTGTTGTTCGGGTAAGAAGAGAAAAGCATATGAAAGTGTGTCGACGGGGAAGAGCAGGTGTCGTCGATCATCAGATGATTGTACCATTGAGAAGGAAGTGTATGAGGCTAGTACAACAAATATTGTTATATATATATATATATATATACGAGTTTATGTATATTTGTTCGTACATGCGAATAAATCTCATGTATGTATGAATAATGTGGCTGATATATACGAATAACAAGGTTTTTTTTTTTTGGTCGAAACAAGGTTTTGTTAATGTAATAATCTTTTAATGTTTTTCTTCAGATGCAAAATACATGCACAAGTCATTAATATAAACAGGAACATTAAAATTAACTAGTTGCTTAGATTCCGCCGCTCTATGTACCCAGAAAATAAAATAAAACATGCGAAAAAATTAGTAAAAAAAAACATATATGGGCAATTAAAATTGTAAACAAAATGAACATTATATTTGAATTATCTTCCTTCGAAATAAACCAATTACTCAATGAGTCAGTTGATTGATGAAGAATGAGATAAACAAATAAGATGAAATTGTATGAAATGAACTAGATGATATTTAAAAATAGAAAATAAATTAATCAATAAATTATAACCTTTTTAAATTGAGAAAATTTGCGCCTTCGGCGCAAATTTTCGGCCAAATTAGCCAAATATACACGTTTTTGTAAAATTTGCAAAAGTATACATTTTATATCTTTTAACCTAATCTCTCTCGATCTCTCTCCAGATCTCTTTCTCCGTCGCCCACTTCGACCAGGGCTCCCCGCCGCCCTCCTTCCTCGTCCTCCACCTCCGATCTCTCTCTCCTGATGCTAGAGCATCAAGATCCGCCTCTCGCCCCTCGCATCCATCAGATCTCGTCCTCCCTTTCCATCCAACTAGTCCGGCACCGGTCGGTCTCTCCCCGAAGATCAGCTCGCTCGGTCTCTCCCCGAAGAAGATCGGAGAACACATCGCCAGGGAGCCGGAGAGGGACAGAATGAAGACGACGCTAGGGTGACGAGGCCCCGTTCCATGGCCAAGGAGTTGTCCGGCTCCGTGAACGAGATTCTCAGCACCAGTGTCTCTGTTGGATGAACTGTTGATGGAAAGGATCTGATTGAAGGACTTGCAGGAGGAGATCACTGATGTAGATTCCGAAAAATTGAAGACCTCCATTTAATCTTTCTTCCTCCTCCGCGCTGTTCTCGCGTGCTCTGTCGGAATGGAGGTCCGCCTGCTGTCGTCTTCCACATGTTCGACGAAATGCGTTAATCGAAGGTATTCATCTCTCTCTGTTTGATGTTTTGATTCCTATTGCTTAGCAATTAGAGATTGGAAATGCGTTGATTGCTATTGTTATCTCCTCCTCTCTGTATAACGTCAGCATTCAATTTCTTCTATCTAGAATGGAAATTTCTTATTCCTGCACTACTAATTTCAATTCCTTTGATGAATTGGGTGAGAAATTTGATGAAATGTTTGTGGTAGAGTGTTGTTTGCATCGGAATCCCTGTCAATGTTTGTGGTAGAGTACTGTTTGTGGTAGAGTACTAATTTCAACTCATTCTTGGTTGCTACTACTAATTTATTAGGTAGTACTGTAGGTAGAGTGTTGTTTGCATCAGGAGGACTCTGCCGCCATGGGCTGTGGCTGCTTGATTGGTTGCTTTGCTTACCAGGGTAGACCCTTGCTTGAGCACTTTAAAGACCCATAGATCCCACAAATCCACCAATTCAATGTAACAGCAAAGGTGTTTGTTGTCTTTGTACGTACGTACGTGTTTGATGATGATGATTATTATTATTCTCACAAAGTAACTATATATATATAAATTACACAAGAGAGAAATCAACTGATACAGCCACACCAATTATGGCCGAAATTAAGGAACTGATTTAGGCTTCCTTATATGTATTCATCGAATTTGTAAGCGTTAAGTTGGAAGGATTTGCCCTTGGTTATTATGTCCATTAATATTAGTTGGATATTATATATGTTTGTATATTTATATGTTTGAGTCCTTAAAATTTGGTTTGTTTTTTTAGTGCTGACATCGTTTTTATGCTTATTTTTTAGTGCTGACATCCTTTTTAGTTGGATATTATATATGTAGGTATATTTATGTGTATTTTGTAGTGTTGACATCGTTTTTATGCGTATTTTTTAGCGCTGACATCATTTTATGCGTATTTTTATGTAGGTATACATGTGCTGGTATCTTTTTGCAATATAAGAGATGGAGGAGGTAGGATGTACAATGATTTTGAGCTATTTGGTGGCATCGACGGACGTCAGCAGAGGAGTCTCCAATGTCATTTTACACCTTTTAGGATGTATGAAAGCGTAAGTTATGTTTTTAAGTTAATGACTTTTGGCTACTGATTTTTTTTAGGTTGTTGATTTTTTGTGTGAGTAATGCAATTTGTCTCCAATTTATTTTAGTGCTGACATCGTTTTTAGTTAGATATTATATATGTAGATAAATATGTATGCTTGACTCCTTAGAAATTTGTTTATTTTTTAGTGCTGACATAGTTTTTATGCGTATTTTTTAGTGCTGACATCGTTTTTAATTTGATATTATATATGTAAGTATATATGTATGTTTGACTCCTTAAAAATTGGTTTATTTCTTAGTGCTGACATCGTTTTTATACGTATTTTTTAGTGCTGACATCGTTTTCATGCATATTTTTGTGTAGGTATATATTTGCTGACATCGTTTTTGCAATATAAGAGATGGATGAGGAAAGAGGTCAGCATTGTCGGCGTCGAAAAATTCTTTGTTTTAATTGTTTACCGTTATTCTTTGTTTCTCACTACCAAAAATAAAATAAAATATTCGTTTCTTTTTTTTTTGTAGAACACTCCTTTGTCTCTTTGTTCTCCCCCTTTTATATTTTTAATGACTTAATATGTCAAATATATTGATCTTCGATGTCATCATTGTCGGCGTCAGCATTCTCGTAGAGGGTGTGAGCAATGCTGACGTCAGCATTTCCGACGTCATTGTCGTCGGCGTCAGCATTGCTGATGTCAACATTCCCGTCGTCGTCGTCGGCGTCAGCATTGACGCGTGGAACAAAAAAACTTCATTGTAAACGGTGTCAGCATTGACGCGCGAAAAAAAAAAACAAAAAAACCTTACTTGTAAACGGTGTCAGCATTGCTGACGTCAACATTCCCGACGTCGGCGTCAGCATTGGCGCGCGGGGAAAAAAAAACCATCCTTGTAAACGGTGTCAGCATTGCTGGCATCAGCATTTCCGACGATGACGTCAGCATTGACGCGCAGGGAAAAAAAAAAAAAAACTGGTGGGGGGGCACAGAGGGGGGCACACGGGGGAAGGGGGGGGGGGCAAATTGGGATGTATAGTTTTGCAAAATTCCCAAAATCTTGTATATTTGGCTAATTTGGCCTTCATATTTGTATATTTGGCAAATCCTCCCTTTTAAATTTAAACAAAATCTCGGAAAAGGCTACACATACACTTGGTGTACGTATACACCATTTTTTTTTCTTGAAAATTTACTTTTCTAGGGTTCACCATTTAACATTTAGGGTATCATTAGTGGTTATTGAAAATTTTAGGGTTTATTCTTTATAATATGAGTATAATAGAGTTTTAAAGAAAAATTTCAGGGTTAATTTTTACAATTTTAAAAGTAGTGGATAAATTTTATAATTTTTACACATGGAAAAAAGATACACCAACATACACCAAGTGTATGTGTATCAACCTCCCAAAATCTCTAAATATCTTCCACCAAAAAAAATCCCTGAATATCCTAAAAACGTGTGATTACATTAGGCAATTACCAAGTAGGCGAGTACAAACTTTCAACATGCGTAATACACGCTCTTCAATTAGAGAGTGCAGTGCATATTATGGTGGGTCCCATCCGGTTTTGTGTATTTATTTGATTAGGCACACTCCTTAGGGTGTACATTGTACACAAATCTGAGCCTTTGATTTATATTAAATGGAGGGATAAGATGATGCCACGTGTCTTGAGTGATTTTTAAAAAAATTAAAAAATTAATTCCAATCCCATTTAGTTGAGCGTGGAGCGCGTGAGAGGATCAATATAACCCTAAAATCCGGACGTTTTTCTTTGTACCCATATTAGGAGCCGATTCATTCTTCAATCTCAATCGGCGGCGAAGGCGTTCTTCAATCTCAATCGATGGAGTCGAAGAGCTGGGAATGGTGGTGTGTGGTGGCATTTCTGATCAACGGCGAAGGCGACAAAGAGGAGAGCCGGAGTCGGGGGGGGCGCTGGTGGAGGAGGCGAGGAGGAGATTCGGCGGGGAGTCAAGGCGGCGGAGGCGATGAGGTGATTCAGCGGTGAGGCGAGGCTTGATTTCGGACGGAGGCGACGAAGACATCCTCGATGAGAGCGAAAAGTAGTGCTGTGGGGAAGGCAGAGGTACGGTTGAGGCCGAAGACGAGGGAGATGGCGGCGGCGCCAGATCTGGGCGGTGGCGAACTCCTTCATCCGCCCCATTCTCCGACCCTCTCCCTCGCCGGAATCCTTTAGCACGAGCGCTGACTGGATGCTGCTATGGTGGCGGCGAAGGGAGAGGATGGCGGCAAACCACCCAGATCTGAATATGTGGAAGCAGTTGGTGACGAAGGCGAGGACTCGACTGGTTCGCATTCGCAATTGGAGTGTTTGTGTCTGAATCATCGCCAATGGTCTTCGTCTCCGCCATCGGAGAAGGATCTCGTCCAGTCCAGTTGAAGGTCTCGACGGCGATTTGAAGCGACGACGGCGACGATTTCGCCGGCTTCAGCGCATGGAGACGAGGCTGGTCTGACTCCCATGTTCATACTCCCTTCCCTTCAATTCGAATCCGAGCACGGCAGTAGATCTGGTCGATGGAGACGATGGGGCTAGGTCGGTGGTGGCGATAGAGGCGGTGCGATGGAGACGATGGGGCTTGCAGTGAAGATGGTAGCAATTTTTTTTTAAATGAATTTGGGATTATTCGGTGGGATATAGGATATTATTCGGTGATATAGAATAATTATTCATAGAAATGGTTTTTTTTATGATTTTGGGGTTTATGAAATATGAAACATTATTCGGTGAATTTTGAAGCATTATTCGGTGAAATATGTAATTTTATTCGGGAAAAAAAATTATGAAATATTATTCGCAAAAAAAAATACATTATTCGGTAGTATGTGTCTAATTATTCAGTGGAATTGGTGAATTTTCATATAAGATGGATTGAAAAAGATTAAAAAAAACATTATTATTCACAAAAAAAAAACATTATTCGGTAGAATGTAAAATACTATTCGGTTGAATTGATGTATTTTTAAGGTAAACGAATTCAGGGCTGTTTAAAAAAATTTATATATATGTTGGGTGAATGAATTGTGTAAAAAAGCAATTAAAAAAAAAAGAAAAAGATAATGGGGATGGGTGAGAATGTGAGATTCACATGATAAAGTGGGAGAGAGTGGGAGAGATTGAGTGTTTTTTGGCAAGGGGGGCCCACAAATTAAAAAGCAAAAAAAAAAATCACTTTTAATCATGACCCTTCATCCCCTCTCCATCAACGGTCTAGAATTGTGCACTAGATACACTATAAAGGGTGTGCACAAGGGAACCACTTCATATATATATATATATATATATATATATATATATATATATATATATATATATATATATATATATATATATATATAGGGTTGGGTTCGGGTACACACAACTCCAAGAGTGAGAAGAAAAGAAGCAATTTGATTGATCCAAGTGTCCAAAAGTGAATGCCAAATCAGATGACACGCGCATATCCAAATTAATTAGCAACACCCATGTAAATTAATTAGTAACACTCTCAGTTGGACACGCGCTAATTAAAACACAAAACTAATTAATTACACGCGCCTATCCACCCAACTTGTTAATTAATTAGAAAAGCTACGTACACATATAAAAATGCTTGACATGGACTTTTAAAATTATTTTTTGGCATTTTCACTTATAAAAAAAATAAAAAAAAATATTTTTGGGTGTAATTTAATTTTATCTACACATAGACAACCACTTTGTATTTGTTTTGTTGAAAAAAAAAATTAACAATAAGTGATTCATAAGGTTCACAAGTACTTAGTGGTTCAGCCCTCTCACATTGGTTCAGCAATTTTCTTCACAGTGGTTCAACAATTTTTTTCACAGTGGTTCAGCAATTTTCTTCACAGCGGTTCCGCAATTTTCTTCACAGTGGTTCAACAATTTTATTCACAGTGGTTCAGCAATTTTATTCACAGTGGTTCAGCAATTTTATTCACAGTGGTTCAGCAATTTTATTCATTGTGGTTCAACAATTTTTTTCATAGTGGTTCACCAATTTTTTTCACAATGGTTCAACAATTTTTTTCACATTGGTTCAACAATTTTATTCGCAGTGGTACAGCAATTTTATTCACATGAGTTCAGTAATTTTATTCACAATTATGGTTCAGCCATTTTATTTGTAATGAGTCACATGGTTCACAAGTTATAAAGAAGTGGTTCATGAAGCTATAAAGAAGTGGTTCATGAACCTATAAAGAAGCCATGCCTAGACACCTGCCAGGATCGAGGAGCCTATGTCGAGAAGCTGAAGACGAAGAACCCGACTCCACACCCTACTCGAGATCGAGTACCACAACTCGAGATCGACAAGACCTCGGAGAACAACCCGGAGTCGAGGAAAGCCTGCCCGAGGAGACTGAGGAAGAGAGTATCCGACCTGGTGCCCAGACACATTACTCGATGTCGAGGACCATACTCGAGATCGACGAAGCCGGGGAGCCTGTGTCCGAGCATGTCGACAAGGACAGCCCGACCAGCCCAAGCAACACTAGTCGACGATCAGCCTTACTCGATGTCGACAAAGGTACTCGAGATCAAGTACACCCCGGAAGCCATGTCCGAGCAGCATCGAGCACCAGCTAGCCGAGACGCTGAGTCAAGCCCAGTCGACCGACAATTCTACTCGAGATCGAGTAGCCTTACTCGAGATCGAGGACGCCTCCAGAAGACGCGTTACGCGGTTTGAACAATTCTACTCGGTGTGGGATTACTTGGGCCCGAAGATTGCCGATTCTATCCGAATTTATCAAGATACATCATGAAGAGAGAGATCTATCCACTTGAAGACACTTTAGATATATTTTCCTATTTTAGATTTAATTTCTTTATATCTTTTATTTATCTTTAAAGTTTTAGATATAGTTTTAGATATAGATATAGATATTCTATCCTTGAATAGCAAGGAATAAAAGGCTATAAATAAAGCCTTAGGGGGCTGGTTTTTTATTCATTCAATCACACAACAATTATTAGAAGAAGAGTAGAGAGAGAGAGAGAGGCCGAGTGGAGCAGGAGAGCGAGAGTGATCCAGCTTTGTTTGGTTTGTACTTTTGAGTTTGGTTTAATGCAATTAGTTTCTTTTCATCAATCAATGTCTGAGGTTGCAATGAAGCGCGAGTAGTCCACCCACTTCTAGGGTTGGGGCGAGCCCGACGATAGCCATGCATAATTGAGGTAAAGATCCGACTTTTATCATGTTTTGAGCATCTACTACTTGTTTATGTGTTTATTACCCATCTAATGGAGGTCCATCTTAACAACATGGATTGTAAACATAAAATCGGTAGAGACAATTAGGGTTTCTTGAAAGAGTTGTCTAATTGTTGGAAAAGGCGAAAGCTTAGTCCTTTGATGTGATTCACATGATTATCTGTTTTATTTCTGCCTTATGCATGCTTTGTTATCGTTGTTGCAAACCCCAATCTTGGAAGTCTTTTACATAAAGTTTATTTTCGAATCCCAAAGCATTTGCCTTTACTTTATTTCTTTTGTTTCGTTTTCTGCCCTTACTCGATCTCGACCAACACTGGTCGACCTAGAGTTACTGATATTCGATCTAGCATCGCTGTAGCTTCTTTGTGCAGGTACTCGACAAGCCAAGCCGACATCGACAAGGGCCTTACTCGATCTCGAGTAGCCTCTGGTCGAGATCGACTACACCCAGTACCTGTGACTGCTGCGCTGTTCGACTTGCCTGATCTCCTGTCGACTTACCCTAGTCGAGATCTAGCACATGTGGTCGACTTCCGTGAGATTTCACTGCTGCCTAGGATCCGCTGACACGCTTCCTCGTGGATCGATCCTGACTTCCCACTACTGCATCGGGAGGAAGTCTTGTAATTATTTGCAAGGGACGGAATCTGGTTTGCTGTGATTTATTTATATTTTAATTTGCATTCTCGATTTCCTCCTATCAACAAATTGGCGCCGTTGCCGAGGAGGCTATCATTCGCACCTTAGGTAGTTAGTTCTCACGTTTTCTCTGAGTTACTTTACAGGTGTATGCGCCGTTCTGGTCAACCACCTGAGTTTGACGGCTTAGACGATCCGGAATGCCTCTTACACATCCAAGCTAAGCTAAAGAGAGCCATGGCAGCCGCAGAAACACAGGAGCAGCTGATACAGAGGCTTACAAGGGAGCTGGCCGCTAAAGATGCTGCTATCGCCACTAAGAAAGCAGCAAGGGAACAAGCAGAAGCTGAGCTTGCCCAATATCCGACTACTGCAGAGGATTATATGCATCTAACGCTCGTCGTGGCTGAATCGGCGATTCTTATACCTGAAAACTCTTATGAAATTCGCACTCAATTTCTTATAGAGCTTAAAAATAATGCATTTTATGGCAAATTTAATGAGTGTCCTCTTGAACATATTACCAATTTTTCTGACACATGTCGTACTCTTGCTAAAGGTACAACGTTGGAATATGTCAAGATGAAAGCTTTCCGTTGGTCTCTCGCTGGGCCTGCACTGAAGTGGCTTGAAGGGCTGAAACCAAGATCACGCATAACATGGGCCCAAGTAGAGCAAGAGTTTCTGAATAAATTCTTCCCACCTGCCAAGACAGCACTCCTCCGCCAGAAAATCACCGCTTTCAAACAGAAGCCTGGGGAACCGCTGGCAAAGGCATGGGAACGCTACAAAGAACTGTTGCGATCTTGCCCTACTCATGGACAGCCACCCTACGTCATTCAGGAGATCTTCATCAACTCTCTTGATCAAGTCACCAAGGACAGAATCAACCAGTATACTCGCTATGAGTATCTGACGATGCCACCAGTTGACGCATGGGGTGTGCTAGACAAGCTCACCAATTATGACAACAAATATGGGTCTACTGCAAACTATGAGGAGAGCTCCTATGCCAGGCCAGCACCATCTATGCCACTCTATGAGCGAGCAAAGGAGATTGACCCAGATGTCAGGGAGCAGTTCTACAGAGACCAGAATCGCAAGCTCCTCAAACAAGTCAAATATCTATATGTCAATCAGCCTTGCATCGAATGCGGATCACAGAGGCACACCACTACTGAGTGCCCACACACGGAGCAAGTCAGAATGGTAGAGACACATGAGGAAGCAGCCTACGCTGGGGGTCCAAATCGCTACATGGGAGATCAAAGGTTCTATCAGCCTCAGTGGAACCAAGGTCCTCCTAGGAACCACCCACCCTACAAAGCTCCAGGGCATCCAAAAAGAGATCAAAAGAAGGATGATCTGCAGCTAATCCTTGAAGAGATGCGTCGGAATCAGGGCACCATCAACAACCAGTTCCAGAACATCACTACAAAATTTGGAGAACTGGATATCTGGAAAAGAGGAATAGAAACCCAGATGGGTCAAATCGCTGCACAGATCCCACGACCATCAGGACAGCTCCCTGGGCAAACAGAACCAAATCCTAAGGGGGAAACCGGACATGTAGCAGCTATCAAACTCAGAAGTGGGCATCAATTACACGAGCCAGAGGTCGGGAAACAGCAAGGCAAGGCAGAGCAGCCACTCGAGACAGAGCAAAATCTACTCGATCTCGAGGAGAGTGTACTCGATCTCGACAAGCCACTGTTCAACACAGACCAGAAGCTGAGCTCGGACTCCGCTGCGCAGCCCAGCAACTCCAGGTCGACCACCCAACTCGATCTCGAGGAGCCACTGGTCGAGATCGAGGAGAAAAGTCTGGCCGAGGTCGACGACTCTGCAGCACCTCCGACAACTGATCTTGCTCCGAAGCAGAAAAAGCCACTGCCTTTCCCTTCCAATGCACAGAAAGATCCCACTGCAGGTAGGTTTACCAGATTTATTAATATGCTGCAAGAACTGAATGTTTCTATTCCTTTTACAGAAGCCCTGCAAGAGATGCCTGGATATGTCAAATTTCTAAAGGAAATCCTGAGCAAGAAGCGATCCATCTCAGAGATCGCAGGCGAATGCAAAGTACTCCACTTCCCTGAAAAGAGACCTGACCCTGGTAAGTTTTCTGTTACCGTGGGTTTTGGGCAATATAAATATGATTCTCTGTGCGATTTAGGAGCAAGTGTGAGCATCATGCCTCTATCAATCTGGAGGAAGGTAAAAATAGGATGCATAGAGCCTGTGGATGCCAAACTATACATGGCAAACAATACAGTGGTCATCCCTACAGGTATAGTTGAGAATGTCCCCGTCCAGGTTGGTAAATTCTTCGTTCCAGCAGATTTCCTTATCATAGACTGTGCTGAAGATCCTACTAGCCCTATTATTCTTGGTAGACCATTCTTAGCAACTGCAGATGCCAGAATTAGTGTTAAGAATCGATCGCTCACCTTCACCATAGGCGATGAGGTTTTAGATTTCTCTTTTGGCCCTGCAAAAGAGGAAATTTCATGGCTGGAGGTGAAAAGCATCAGCAACCACGGGACCCAACAAATAGCGGAGGAAAGCGCCAGAACTATACTCGAGGTCGACAAGTCCTCCTCGATCTCGACAAGCACTCTACTCGATCACGACAAGACCTTGTCGAGGTCGACAACCTCTGTTGAGCCACTAACTTGCCAAAAACCTAAGTATGGGGTCCCTGTACTCGAGGTCGACCAGCAGTACTCGACATCGACTAGCCCCAAGCCCAAAGATTTCTGTTTTGGGTCCGAAAAGGTAAGTCCAGGTATGAATCCTACTCCCCCTCAGTCCATAAAGAAATTTTTCAATAATTTAAGGGGAGGTAAGGCCCCGTGGCGAGAAAATCTGCGAAAGCTAAGGACTGAGAAGAAGAAGAAGAAAGAGAAGGGAGATGATGCAAGCAACCCCCTGTCAGCTGAGCTTGCATACTACCATCAGGACCTAGATGATCCAGGAGAAGGGCCAAGTATAAGCGGGCCCCACACAAATGGTCCTTGAGTGCAAACGGAGAAGTCGGCCTAGCGACTCTAAAATCTAGAGCATGTATATAAACTTTATGAATTTTGAGACTTTTTTGAACTTTTTGGTTTTTGGTTTTATGTCTTTTAGAATACTTCATGTGGATTGTCTTGTTTTTGCGTGCAATCTAACACTTTTAGGTCGACAAGCAAATAAGGATCGCAAAAAGTGGAATAAAGAAGTCCCTGAAAAACAGTCAAAATCGACGAAGGCCAAGTCGACGACGACAAGGAGGAGCAGCCCAGACACTCGTCGATATCGAGTAGGCCAACTCGAGATTGACAAAGCCCAGAATGCCCCTCGACTTCAGAAACCACTGGACGCAGAAAAGCTCCTCGAGATCGAGTACACTGTACTCGAGATCGACAAGCACATCTACTCGACATGCACTGATCAGCCATCCTCGATGTGTTATCCTGTGAGTTCCTTCCTTTACTCTTGTTTTTATTTGATTTTATACAGTGGGGACACTGTATATTTTAAGTATGGGGTGGGTGAAGAGCTCATTATCATTATCATATGTTTTAGTCTTGCTTTTTGGTTTTACATGGTGAAATTTTAATTGCATTCATGTTTAAATTTTATGCATTTTAATCTTTTGTCATACTTTAGTCTTATTTTTGCATAAAAACAAAAATAAAAATAAAAAAATAGAAAATGTCGAAAAAAAGAAAAAAATGCATGTTGAAAATTTTGCATTGTCTTAGTTTTTATACCCTCACTTAGATGTCCTATGATGATAAATAATGACTGACTTGATCATATAAATCCTATGGCATGTGTGGAAAGTTTAGCCTAAGTCCTCAAAATGGTTTTTATGTGGATTGTGAACTTGTGATGAAATTGAGCACATATGATCCTAAGCTAAAGGTTAAAATCCAACAAAAATTGTCCCAGTGAGAATTTTGGCCTTATAGGGAGAATATTAAAAATCCCTCTGCTTTCTTGAGTGTATTTACTCTTCCTATGCATCTCTAAATGTTGTGATAGTTATTCAAAGCCAATGCATTTATATGTTTATGTAAATGAGAATTAAATGATGGAGGCACCTTTTAAGCCAATTTAATCCTCTCTTTACCTACCCTGCATTATCCCTGCTTGAAGCCAGAACATTAGCCTGAGACTTTTTATTGTGAACTCCACAAAAATATACTTAGCCAAATTGAGCCTGACCCCCATTTGGGAATTAAGACTTAGAGTTGGTTGAAATAATAGTTTGTGGAAGGAATAAGCTTATGTTGGATTTCAAGTAAGAAGGATTTTTGGAACTTATAGAAATATGGGTTGGTTTTATATTTTTATCTTGCTACGCATATTATGTAAAAGGATTTTTGGCTCACCATATAAATGCACTAGCATAAGTTTTATTTTATTTTTGTTCAAAAAAAAAAAAAGAGAAAAGCAAAAGAAAAAAAATATAGTTTGCAATTATGAATAAAGTGCATGAGCCAAATTTACCTTATTTCTTTCATTATTTCGCAAGATACATACTTTGGAGAGGTTGAGAAAGTTTGAAAGGTTACGTACTTCATTGAGATAAATTGGAGAGTTTGGTTGATGCATATGACTGAGAAGATTTGGTTGAGTTGTGTTGGAGATTTAGGAGTCTTGATTCCCGAATTTTATTAAGCACCACATGGCCAATTAATTCCATACCCTATTATTTCTTACCAAGCCCCATTACAACCCCGCCGAATAGAATCTTCTTTGAAGACTTCTATTGAGCGAAGTCCTCCTGATAATTATTGTTGCATTTTCATAATTGGTTGCGAAGTGGATTTATATTTAAATTACAATGTTTATGAGATTGTATATGGAATTGAGTTGAGAGTTGATCTTCATAGCCTAAACACATTGAGAGTTGAGTGTAAACACATTATCCTTGTGAGGTTGGATTTATATTACCTATGCCTATGGATCGCTCATATATGTGTGATGACGTTAAATTCACTTGTCTTACATTGCTACTAATTGAGATGTTGCTTTTGACAAAGGCGAAGACTCGAAGGATGTGTTGTAGGTCTTGGTTATTGTTTGGTTATTGCTTGAGGACAAGCAAGTCTAAGTATGGGGTGATTTGATGTCCCCAAAGTAGCCATGTCTTTATGCATATTTTAGTTCTATATTCTTTACATTTTGCATATTTCGGGTTAGGAATATATCGGATTTATGTAGTATATGCGTATTTGTCAGAAATGGAGATCTACATAAGTTTCTATTTAATATTGCAGAATATGGAACCATTTCGGGAGAAAATCAAGAAGCGAGAACCAGAGCACAAAGCTACTCGACATCGACAAGCCTTAGTCGATCTCGACAAGCCATGCCTAGACACCTGCCAGGATCGAGGAGCCTATGTCGAGAAGCTGAAGAGGAAGAACCCAACTCCACACCGTACTCGAGATCAACAAGACCTCGGAGAACAACCCGGAGTCGAGGAAAGCCTGCCCGAGGAGATTGAGGAATAGAGTACTCGACCTGGTGCCCAGACACATTACTCGATGTCGAGGACCATACTCGAGATCGACGAAGCTGGGGAGCCTGTGTTCGAGCATGTCGACAAGGACAGCCCGACCAGCCCAAGCAACGCTAGTCGACGATCAGCAGCCTTACTCAATGTCGACAAAGGTACTCGAGATCGAGTACACCCCGGAAGCCATGTCCGAGCAGCATTGAGCACCAGCTAGCCGAGACGCCGAGTCAAGCCCAGTCGACCGACAATTCTACTCGAGATCGAGTAGCCTTACTCGAGATCGAGGACGCCTCCAGAAGACGCGTTACGCGGTTTGAACAATTCTACTCGGTGTGGGATTACTTGGGCCCGAAGATTGCCGATTCTATCCGAATTTATCAAGATACATCATGAAGAGAGAGATCTATCCACTTGAAGACACTTTAGATATATTTCCCTATTTTAGATTTAATTTCTTTATAGCTTTTATTTATCTTTAAAGTTTTAGATATAGTTTTAGATATAGATATAGATATTCTATCCTTGAATAGCAAGGAATAGAAGGCTATAACTAAAGCCTTAGGGGGCTGGTTTTTTATTCATTCAATCACCCAGCAATTATTAGGAGAAGAATAGAGAGAGAGAGAGGCCGAGTGGAGCAGGAGAGCGAGAGTGATCCAGCTTTGTTTGGTTTGTACTTTCTTGAGTTTGGTTTAATGCAATTAGTTTCTTTTTATCAATCAATGTCTGAGGTTGCAATGAAGCGTGAGTAGTCCACCCACTTCTAGGGTTGGGGCGAGCCCGACGATAGCCATGCATAATTGAGGTAAAGATCCGACTTTTATCATGTTTTGAGCATCTACTACTTGTTTATGTGTTTATTACCCATCTAATGGAGGTCCATGTTAACAACTTGGATTGTAAACATAAAATCGGTAGACACAATTAGGGTTTCTTGAAAGAGTTGTCTAATTGTTGAAAAGGCGAAAGCTTAGTCCTTTGATGTGATTCACATGATTATCTGTTTTATTTCTGCCTTATGCATGCTTTGTTATCATTGTTGCAAACCCCAATCTTGGAAGTCTTTTACATAAAGTTTATTTTCGAATCCCAAAGCATTTGCCTTTACTTTATTTCTTTTGTTTCGTTTTCTGCCCTTACTCGATCTCGACCAACACTGGTCGACCTCGAGTTACTGATATTCGATCTAGCATCGCTGTAGCTTCTGTGTGCAGGTACTCGACAAGCCAAGCCGACATCGACAAGGGCCTTACTCGATCTCGAGTAGCCTCGGGTCGAGATCGACTACACCCAGTACCTGTGACTACTGCGCTGTTCGACTTGCCTGATCTCCTGTCGACTTACCCTAGTCGAGATCTAGCACCTGTGGTCGACTTCCGTGAGATTTTACTGCTGTCTAGGATCCGCTGACACGCTTCCTCGTGGATCGATCCTGACTTCCCACTACTGCATCGGGAGGAAGTCTTGTAATTATTTGCAAGGGACGGAATCTGATTTGCTGTGATTTATTTATATTTTAATTTGCATTCTCGATTTCCTCCTATCAACGGTATACAAACTCTGAACCACCCGGTATAAAAACTTTGAACTGCTTGATATAAAAATTCTTTATTTCATAAATCATTACACTTTATTTCATGAACCACAACTCATTATTGGATGAACCACTAGTATAAAACAAAACAAATTGCAAACCGATTATATTGATGAAATCAATTAGATTGTTCATTAAATCATTATAGCAAGTTTCGAAGCAGACTCTTCACTTCAATTAGGTTGTTCAAGACCCATTAAAAACAAAACAAATTGCATACATATTATACTGTTCAGTAGCATCTAAATTCAATAGCTGTAAGTCAAAACCCAACAAATTGCAGCCTATTCTACCAAACCGTAGCTTGTTCTACCAAAAAAAATAAACAAATTGCAGCCTAATTGTTCTTAGTGTTCGAATCCGCGTTTAAAATTTGCAGTCTAATTCTTTTGACTGTTCAAAAGTTGAAAAATTCAAACAACCCTGCACAACACCTCGACGAACAGTAGCAAACAGAAACACGAACAGCCCTGCAGGCACCTCGATGAACAGCGATGAGCAGCATGACCTCCTTCGTCGGAACAAATTTCGCACTCCCTCAACTCCGACATCGCGCGATTGCCATTAGCTCCGACGCTAATGCATGCAATTGAATGTCGGGAGGGAGGTCGGCGAAGGGGACGCAATCGCCGTCGACGCTAAAGTCGAAGTCTTCGTCAGTGAGGACGTTGACAGAGGAAGAGGAGATCAAAGGAGGCAACCATGGGATCGACCGGAGAGAAGAAGTTGAGAGGAGGCCGTCCAGTGCTCTCGTTGCCGAGGTCGCCAACAGAGCGGATGGCGGTGAGCCAGCTTCGCCGGGGATGGTTAAAATTAAAATTCCCCTTAAAATGAAAATGGGCCTAATTTAAAAAAAAAAACTTGAAGTCGGGCCAACAGCTCTAATTGCAATCCGGAACCTCACAAACCCTCTCTCTCTCTCATCCATGGGAGGCTATTCGGATCTGAAGATGGAAATGGAGTGGAAGAAGGAAAAGATGCAGCTCTCTCTCTCTCTCTCTCTCTCTCTCTCTCTCTCTCTCTCTCTCTCTCTCTCTCTCTCTCTCTCTGTGTCGTCCGCCATGGTAGGTGCAGCCTCCCTACCTCGCAACGACGTCGGATTTCGGCAAGGCGGTGGCCCTGATCTCGCAGGTGCTCGGATTTCGGTTCCTAACTTTCCAGTTGTTTGTCGCTTCAATTATCGAAATCGAATTGGATCTCCCAGTGCCTAGTTCCGTCACCGATCGCCCTCATCTTTGGATCCACCAACAATCAGGTTTGCTTTTCCCTATCTTCAAGTATCCTCTCCCTCCCACTCTCTCGAATCTGAATTGACCGGAGGAAATCCCAGTGGTTGGAAATCATGTTTTCTTTTCTCTATCTAAATTGACCGAATCTGAATTGACCAGAGGCAATATCTGTGTAAAGCATTCAACATTCAAGTATCCTTTATTGTTTAGATAGGAGGAATTGTGGAATCTCTTCATTTGGAATTGCAATTAGGGCGACACAGAGAGATAAGAGGAATTGTGTAAAGGAGGAATTGTTGAAACAATACAGGTTCGTTTAGATAGGAGGAATTGTGGAATCTCTTCATTTAGAATTGTTAATGCTTGAAAGTTGGCAACTGTAATGTTATACAAGGGCAGTAGATGTGAATTACGTTATTGTGTTGAGATCCATGGAGTGGTTATCTCTATGCAGGTTCATGGATATCATCGATAAAAGCATGGAAAGTGCTTGTAGAAACTATTGGTTCTTTGCAGTTTAGGGATCATATGTGTGCAGTATGTATTGAATTGCATCTGGAAAATCAGGTTTGTACAAAGAAGGCTTATGAATTGATTTAGAGATGACCTAGGGCTGACTTGTTGGTGTTTTGTATTTATTTTTGCACTCTTGTTCTCTAAAATTGCACTAATATAGTATTATTTTTGCACTTTTGAATGTTATATGATATGGTAGAAGGATTTTATTCTAATCTCTATTCTTGTAATTAGCCTATTAGCTCAATGGTAGAGCAATGTGCTTATGCGCAGAGATGTGGGTTCGACTCCTACATAGGCTAAATTGCTTAACTTTAAAAGCCTATTAGTGATGCAAGGATTAGGGATTTGGTGGTACTGTTTTAGCTGGGCATGATGAAATTGTTGGGGTTTTATAATAAGCTGCAAAATCTATGGCCATTTTCAGTACTTAGGGTTGATGACTTGAAGTTGTCTTGTCTGATAAGTTTATTATAAATGATTCGTTTTTGACAAATCTGACATTCTGATGATGACAGGTTAGTTGAAACACACATTTCCTCTTTTGTTGTAGGAAGAGCATTTGTTACAGATGTTGAAAAGTTAATGATAAGCAAGAAAACTAGGTCCCTGGATGTAGTAGAAGTCTTACGTTTTTTCTCGGAAGTAATAGAGGTTTGTCTTTCATACTGATCACTTGTCCCTGATGGCATGGTATTAGTAGCAATAACACACCTTAGGGGATTTCTGATGATTCAACTGTAAAAGCATCCCATGGTTCTATCTTTTCCGATGTTTACAAGCCAGAAGTCAATGAAAAAGAAGCTCAGTATACATTGACATCAACAGATGGTAGGGTTCATTCATAAAAATGGTGATATAATAGAAACGCGATGTTTTATATTTTCGTGCAGCTTGTTTGGTTCATCTTCCGTGCCATCTACCAGTAGCAGGAGATTCTGTGCCCAAGCTAGAACGCCTTCTGATAAAGGGATCATCTAACCGCTCTGCAGCTGATGGGCGAGCATCAGGATTCACTTGTGGGTTCCTAGTTCAACTTTAAACCCTTCCCATGATATTTTTAGAATATTGTCTTGAAGACAATGATACATAATTAAGAACTCCTAAAAGAAATACAGGATTACATGAAATGGATTGTTTGATGCTTCAAAACTTGCTTTCCTTCAAGACTTCAAAGTCCTTGCAGGGTAATCTTCATAGCATGTGATCCCTGTTATCTTAATACGAGTGATGGGCTGCACCAACAATTAAGAGATTTAAAGCAGCAAAGATGATAAAAATCAAAATGGTTAGAATCTCAAGAGGTTGCACAGCACCAAGCTAATGCACATTATAATCTTAGTTATGCACTTTTTAACCTTAATTACGCACTTTTTAATCTTAATTATGCATAATAATTTGAAATTGTTATAAATTTATAAAGTGCATTAATAATGATACAATGCGCAAATTTAACATCACATAGTGCAACAATAACGTCTAAATGTGCACTAATAGCATCAGTTTATGTTAGCAGACTGAAATGCTTTGATAGAAAGAAATTCTTTTGGATTATAAAGTCCATTAATAGCAAAACTACTAAAGCAAAAAAAAAAACAAAGATCAACTTCATGGGTCGCTTCATCTCCTTGTGATGCAACATCACTAGCATCTCTCGACCAAGCACAAACATTCATTTATCAATTATATTTATATGTATGCACTTTATAATATTATTTTTGCACTTTATAATTTTATTTTTGCACTTTATAAATTTATAAGTACACTTTATTTTTGCACTTTATATTGTTATTTATGCACTTTATTATTTTATTCTTGCACTTTTTAATCTTATCTATGACGGGAACAAAAAAAAGACAATCATAAATAGCCTATGCGGGATTCAAACTCGCATCTTTGTGCAAGGAACATTGCTCTCCCATTTTGAGCTAATAGGCTTATAATCGGATATCACGCATATTAATGCAATTTTAGAATACAATTGTGGAATCCGAACTATATTAAGTGCAAAAATACCATCTGTTTTTTATGTTTATTACCTCAGGTAAGGACTTATGGGCTGTAAGAAGGTAACTTAATTGCAAGAATCATAAACATCATAAATTTGAGTTAAGTAAACTCTTGCACTTACCTGAGGCAAAATCGGGGTTGAATTCGAAACGCTCAAAGGGTGAACTGAATAAAATATTTCACAGCAGCAATAACACATCATGAACTCATTTATAGCTATTTCAGTCTAGCAATAATGAAAATATCAGACATTATAGATATCAAAACATTAACCCTAACACTAGCCCTAAACATCAAAGATAGAAAGACAAGCAAGTTTCAAGGATCAAACATCAAAATCAAGCAATTGAGTGGATACAAAGCCAAAAATGAGAACAGGAGAAAGAAAGAGAGAGTGTGTTTAGCTAGACGACTGGCAAGAAGCTTCCCGACGGGTTTTGCAGGGCCAAGTGTATTTGACAGGAGGAGCAGAGGAGGACTTGCTGAGCTTGGTAGACAGTTGGAAAATCCCCACCTTCCCCTGAACCTAATTCCATAGCCAAATGGTCCATTTCGAAGAATAGAAAAAAGCCCCAAATATGAGTAAACACTAGCTACAACCCCAAATATGAGTAAACACTAGCTACAGGGTACTAAATCAGGCGGAAATTCCCTTCAAATCGTTGCCAAAGACGCCGCGATCGTCATTGTCGGAGATGAGGTTCCAGATGTCCGAGGTAGGGTGCGGAGGGCGAGTATTGTAACGGCCCGGGATTATGATTCCCGAGTTACGTTTCGAGGGATGAAACCCCTCGTTAGGATCTTGCGCTCCGTACAGGTTGAAATCAAAGGTTAGTAATTAAAAGTGGGATTTCGCACCCAAATCCGTATAGTCCGGTGGAGACCCCGAGGTAAACCTTTCTACCTGTCCTAAGTCTACAACGCGTAAAATCCATTTGGGCATGCAACCAGTATAAGTTCTGAAAGCGATACATCAAGTGTCGCGGTAAAGTCGGGTCAAAACAGAGCATAAGTAGTATGAAATATCCAAAAGTGTAAATATGGTGAATTCAGAGTTTTAGGCGATCGCTCTCCGCCATATGAATGGACCCTGCCATAACAACATGAATTCAAACAATGGAACGGGTACCTGAATCTAAAAAAAAAGGAGGGGGATCTGGGTCAATCATCAGGTCACTCATGCGAGTGTGTAAACACACTCAGAGAGGCATATAATAAGCATCCTATTCCTAAGATGAAATGCGTAATGCAAAGCGGACTTAAATAGACAAACATGTGGATAATTAAGTATGGACATAAATAAAGAGGTGCGCAGTTACAAGAAATGCCAAATATCATGTCCCTCTAGGCTCCTAAGGAATCCTCTAGCAACTCCCTTCGAATGGAACTACCTCATCCACGGTGCAGGCCATCCCTACGCAAGGAGCCTACTAACTATGAAGGGAAGGCAAACAACGACACCCATACAAAGTCTAAGGCTCTAAGAGTCCTATGACGACTTATTACCAAAAAGCTGTAAAGACTCGATTTTCAAATCCTAATTTTTCGGAAAAGGGAATAAAAAATGAATTTAAATTGAATTTAAAACTCGTTTAGCGGATTCCAACCGGAATGTAAAATTTGGCGAACAATTTTCGTCCTTTGACCTCGAAAATTCAAAATAATTATTGGATATCGATATCCTTTTAAGATATAAAAAATATATATATATATTTGAACGAGAAAGCGGGATCCGGGGAAACCAACATTCGGGAACTAATTTTGGGATTCGAAAATCGCATATTTTGGATTATTTTTTTCGGGTATTTAATTTGACTGATGCCGCATTTAATACCTGTCCAATCCCCCACCAGCTCGCGTCGCATCAGCCCCTCCCCTACTCCTCTGCAACCCGAAGACAGCTACTCTCGCTCTCTTCTTCTGTACGCCCTCTCCCCATCATTTCACATCTCTCCCTCCTTCAAATACTTCTGCCCCTCCCCGCTGACCTGATGCATTCCATCATTCATCACCATCACAACGCATCGTCACCGCCACCATTTCATCATCGTCCCACCCTTCATCGCACCATCACCACTGTCTCCTACTTCTTCTTCCCTCCTTCCACCTTGAGCCACCAACGGAAGGTCCCATAAACCCCTCGGAGCCACCACCAGCAGCCGGGGCATCCCAGAAGCTCCCCAGCGCCGCCGCAAGCCACCGGAACTCCATCGCCCCGTTCGAGCGCGAACAATCTTCCGGTAAGCCGTTCTCCTTCGTTTCCGATCCCAATCACCCCCGAGCTCCTCCATCACACTGACCCATGTCCGGCGCAGGTTCGACGAGCCATCGCGAGCCACCGACGAAGCCCAGAATTCCGATCGAGAGCTCCTTCCTTTTTCCTTGGTTCGTTCAATTCTTTTCTTGTCCTTGGGTGGTTGGAGTGTGCGTGAGGGCTGAGTGTGGAGAGGGTGGGAGAGATCAAGGGCTCCGGAGAGCATCGAGGGCGACGAGGCGAGCTTGAGAGTGGCGTGAGCGAGCTGGGGCGAGAGCGCGAGCGAAGCAAAGGCGAGCGATGCGTGAGTGCGAGCAAGAGAGAGCTCTGGCGAGCTTGAACTCCGGCGAGGAGGGGCTGCGGCCATGGCGTCTCCGGGCGCGAGCGAGGAAGCGCAGGTAGGCGTCGATCTTCCATTTGAAATAAGTGACGTGGCCTTGTGGGCCCCCCTTCTTTACTAACATTATATATAATTGTTATTTAACCGGTTTGGATTATTTAAACGGGTTCGGTTCGGTTGGGTTTAAATGGGTTTGGTTCGGTTCGGTACTGTTCGGGTTAGCCGTTTATTATTTAACTAATTAACGGTAATTAAAATATATTATAATAGTAATTGAGGATTTAAAAGATAAATTATTATATTTTGGAAGAATTATAAGGGTTGATTTATTAAATAAAAATGTTCGGGATTTTAGGGGATTTGGAAATAATTTATAAAAGTGTTAAATAAATGGTATCTAAAATATCATGTAATACTATTTGAGATTTAAAATATATTATTGGACTTCAAGATTTATAAAGAATTTGGAAAAGAATTTCAAGGTTGGAAAGTAATCTAATAAATAAATTTAAAAGGGAATTTGGCGAGTATTTTCAATGGTCGGAATACTTAACTATTTAACTGGGATTTGAAACGGTTCTGAAACTAACTTGAGAATAAGACTTATTTGATGACTAACTAGCATGATAATATGATCGTTTGACTAACAGTATGATATCTATGACTAATAGCATGACTTGTGGTGAATTATTATATGAGATTAAAAGTTGGATAATTATGACGATCTAGTAGAATTTTATATCACACAAATTATGTCTTATGATTTTGATGAACCGTTGAGGTATATGCGGAAATGATGTATATGAACATGCGGATTTGGTTGAATGATTTATGGGGAACGATGTGGTCTTGAGGAGGGGATGATGCGATGAAATGACTTTCATAATATGTTACTTGTTCTATTGATTGAGGTGTGCTTGAGTGCTTAATAGTTGGATGCAGACTTATGTATATTTCATTATGTACTAGGTGATACTCTGTGGTTGTGATTACTGTGTGCTGAATTCTCCTGTTGCCGATCTGCTAGCCAGGTAAGTCCTCCGGGGCTTACTCATTAACCAGTACCTTATGCCTGATGTGTCATATAGTATGTAGGTATTGCATATGCATAAAAGCATGTCATGTAGTATCATGTTTAGGAATTGCACTTACGAATGATTATCCTTATTCTGTTTGCGTTTGAATACAGAACGACCGTTATCTGTGAGTCCTAGAATCCTTGCTAGGGTTATAGGACAACCCAGCTCCATCGGGTTTCGTCATGAGTCACTCGAGTAGTTGGAACACCTTTACTATTATCAACATTATTATTTTCTTTTCGCAAGATCCATGATATAATGATGAGATTTGAGATGCTATCGAATCGAACTGGCCAGTCTCCACCCTACCTGGAAGAGGGGTGGTGGTAGAAGAGGGATATACCACTTGGTATTCTTTGTTAAGGCCTTACTTAATATTCTGCATATATGAATTATGAGCACTATAGTGTGGTTAATATTTCAGTACTGCATGAAGGCATCCTTTATTCTAGGTATAGGCGTATTATATGTCCTCAGCGTGGTCAGAGGACCAGCGGGCGGACTCTTGGCCTGACTAGGTGGTATAGTTTCAGGTACCCCATACACTGCTTGATTTTGTGCTGTTATGACGGGGTCCATTCATATGGCGGAGAGTGAGTGTTTGAAACCTGACTTCACCAGATTCATGCTTTTGGGATTTCTCCCTACTTATATTCTGTTTTGACCCGGCTCTGCCGTGGCGCCGTTTGTATCATTTTCAGAACTTATGCCCTTTGCATGATAAAGAATTTTCCGCGCTGTAGACTTAGGATAGGTACAAGGGTTTACCCCAGGGTCTCCAACGGACCTTTCGGATTTGGGTGCGAAACACCACTTTAAACTACACATCTTCGTTTTCAAACCTTCAACCTGTACTCGGGGTGCAAGATCCCAACGAGAGGTTTCATCCGTCGAAACGTAACTCGGGAATCATAATCCCGGGCCGTTACAAAAGTCTACCTCACCCATCAAGTGCAAGCAACTTTCTATGATAAGCCCTACTAAGATGACAAGAATAAAGAAAAAGGTCACATCCAATAAACATATATAACGACCGTTTTCTAGCAAAGACATATAACAAGTCATATGGTTTCCATTTTAGATCCTAAACGTGATTCTAAGTCGTATGGTGCATGAACACTAGCCTACTATATAACACCTAGTGCATAGAGCGCCCATCATGAGTAAGTTCAAAGAACTTACCTGGAAAAACGCAGAATCCAAGCAATACATCAATTAAGCAAATCCATGCAGATTATAGTTCACCTAAAAGATAAGCAACATAATAAGTCTAAGTCTAACTTACACAAAGCATATCAAATAACACACATAAGATTCACATAAAACTATATAATGTAATCATTCCATCATCAACAACATTAATGTCTCAAATCAATTTCTCATCTCGTTTCATCATCTCATATCGTTTTCATCATAACTTGTCAACTCATCAGCTTAAGATAACTTAGCCAAATTCGCATATTATCATTTTATACTCATGTTTTGCATACGAATATATATATCATCATCATCATAATTAACTAACCTTTAATCTCTTATATAACTCACCACAAGTCATGCTATTAGTCACACATATCATGTCGTTAGTCAAACGATCATTTTATCATGATAGTTAGTCATCGAATAAGTCGGGTTCCCAAGTTTGTCACAAATCCATTTCAAAATCCAAATTAAACAGTTAAGAATTCCTACCCTTGAAAATACTTGCTAAAAAACCTTTTTTCAATTTATTTATTAAATCATTTCCCGACCTTGAAATTCTTTTCCAAATTCTCTAAAATTCAAACCATTTTTATTTATTAAACCAACCCTTATAATTCCCAAAATAATATTGTATATATATAATACTTTTAATTCCGCTAATTAGTTAAACGGAAATTTCGCGAGGTACCCCTGCGGTATTGCAATTTTCGCGAGGTATACAACTCTTTTGCATATTTCGCATGGTGCCCCCGAGGTTTTCAACCTTTTTGCCTCGTGCCCTTCCAAGTTAAATCTAACTGTTCCGTTAGTTTTGAATTAAAAAAAAAGAAAAAAAAAGAAAAAAAAAAGAAGGAAGAAGGAACCGGACAGAAGGAAGAGAGAAAGAAAGACGGAGCGTCCGTCCTCGCCCACGCCCACGCCCACGCCCACGCCCACGCCCACGTCCACGCCCACGCCGGGAGAGATTAGGGCTCCCGCTCCTTCCGCTCTTCCTCCGTCTCCTCCCTCCACCAATCGGCGCCGGTGCAACCATGCTCTCCTCCCTCTGCTCTTCCTCCGTCTCCTCCCTCCACCGATCGGCGCCGGAGCAACCCTGCTCTCCTCCCTCCGCTCTTCCTCTGTCTCCTCCCTCCACAGATTACACCCTCCTCTGCAACCCCCTCGGCATCTCTTTCTTCAGGTAACGCCTCCGATCTCCCATGGGCGAATTCAGATTCCCCCTTTTTCCCCACCCTCACCTCCAATCTCCTCATCCCCAAACCCGAATTCGCCTTAATCCCAAACCCTAATCCAAACCCGGGACCTCGCCTCCCCCTTTTGCCTCCTCTGGATGGCCCTTTTCCTCTCCGGCGGCGGCTACAGCTCCGAAGCTTAGTCTTACATCACGTCCATCCACCAAAACCTCCCAAACCCTAATTTCAAACTCGCCATTGAACATCACGGTGACTTGGAACCCCTTGATTTCTGGGAGGGTTTGCCCGGTCACATGAGGAGCCTTGCAATGGGCCAACAACCCTCCCTTTCCCGGCTCACCTTCCTCTCCCTCCCCATCAATCCGTCATCCTCACCGGATCTGTGCTCTTTCTCTTGGCTTCTCTCCCTGCCCGTTCGTTCTTCTTTTTTTTTTTTTAATTTAAAAATTGAAAACTAACGGAGATACTGTTGTAAGAGGAAATCGAGTTCAAAATATAGAAATATAAATCAAACCAGATTCGTGTCCACGCAAATAATTACAAGACCTCCTCCTGATGTAGCAGCGGGAAGTCAGGATCGATCCTCAAGGAAGCGTGTCAGCAGATCTCAGGTAGCGGCAAATCTCACAAGCAGAAAATTAAACCGACAGACAGAAACAACAGAGAAAAGCGGAAAAGAAAGCAAAGACATCAAACTTGGTCGATATTGAGTGCTGTTACTCGATATTGAGTAGAAAAATCGACCACAGTGACTCAATATTGACCCAAAACAGAAACAGAACACAAGTGCAGAACCTTGGTCGATATCGACTAAAGCAACTCGATATCGACTAAGAAAAATCGACAAAAGACAACTCAACATTGACTGCAGAAACTTGAAAACTCGGAACTTTGTGAAATAAATCTATGAACTAAAATACTTCCAAGATCAGGGTTTCAACACCACAACGATAACCATGTAAAATAACACATAAAGGCATAAAAGATCATGCTTTTCATCAAATAACTTTTGTTATTAACAAGTAGGAATATAGAGGCTTTCGCATAAACCCTGATTGTTACTAACCCTTTTTCACATAATTAACCCAAGTTGTATTAAGATCACTTTCGCTTCAATAACACAAACAAGGATCACCTTCAACTTTCGCAAAAGAATCATGCTCATAGGGATAGAAGACGAATTGCATAAAAAGATCGTACCTTTACCGCATCACCTCACATGGCTACCGTCGGGCTCACCCCGACCCTAGAAGTGGGTGGACTACTCGCTCTTCATCATCAAGAAACTCATCAATAATAAAAGGAAATAACTTTGCATTAAAATAAACTAAAGAAAGCTTACAACCAATTGAAGCCAAATCCGCTTTCGCCTTTCCAACTTCTCTCGCCACAAGCTCTCTCCTCTACTCTCTCTCTATGTAACTAATTGTGTCTTGAATTCAAATGCTTAAAAATCAGCCCCTAAGGCTTTATTTATAGGCTTCCAATCCTTGCTAATCGAGGAAGGAATTCTATCTATATCTACTTACTTAAAGATAAATCATGGAAATAAATAAAACTAGGATTATATCTAATGTGGATAAAACATCTTCTCCCTTGACTTGATAGCACTTGATAGATGTGGATAGAATTTCATCTCGAAAATATCACCATTGGTTTCGGGATAGAACCTTAACAAGACACTCGGACTGCTCGGCGTCAACTCCCGGGATTTCCTCGATATCGAGTAGAAGTCCTCGATATCGACTAGCACTTTCTCGTCTTCCGCTCAGCAAATCGATGATGGCCAACAGGAGTGAAAATCGACTAAGTTGTTACTCGATATCGAGTTAGGGTACTCGATATCGACTTGCTCATTTCTTTGCTCAGCTTCTTGACTCGATTCTGGGCGTTGACTCGATATGGGGCACTCCATATTGACTTGGTTAAGTCGGTATCGACCACTGTTCTTCAGCCTTGTCGATTCTGGCCAACTCTGAGTCGATTTGGAGAATTTCGACCTAAATCTGGTCGATATTGAGTCTGCTTGGTCGATATCGACCAGTCTTCTCAGCATCCTGCTCTGTTCTCGAAACGCACTTTCCCGAGTCCTCGTTCGTCGGATTGACGCATATGATGCCTTGGAAAGCTCTTTCCGAGGGCTACAACTCTCATGAATACATCAGAACTTGACTCAGAATAACGAATGTCAAAATATGGCCTTTTCTCCAGCTGCACCATCCTTAGCTTCTTCATGACTTTTTTTTAAGCTCCAAAGTGCGTCCGATTTCTGCGAAATATAACAAAAACTTGTGTAGACCTCCATAATTGGCAAATAAGTGTAAACTACACAGATTCTGTATTATTTTATCCCAAATGTATGAAATGCATGCAAAAATCGATATAAAAGTAAGTGTAAAATATGGCAATTTAGGCTCACAACAACCACCCCATACTTAAGCTTGCTTGTCCTCAAGCAATACTTTTAATCGTCATTCAGGGGAAGAAATCAAAACTCCCAACATATTAGATTCATTGCCATATGACCCTACAATCAATTACCATCCTCGAAAAGGTACTAATGTCACAAATCCATGCATGTGCAAATAAAAAGCAACATCTACTCACAAAAGGAGGGTTACAAAAACAATTCATGTGACAAAGCATTAATAATCAAGAGGACTTCAATTTAAGCTCAATAAGGAGTAGATTTGGTAAAAGGCTAAAAGTGGGCAATTTTTGGCAATGTGGTGCTAATAATCCGGGGAAATGGAGTATTTCCAAACTTTCTTAGCCACATCCCTTCTTCATAAGATTCATCACCTTCCATAATGCTTTTTTTTTCAATAATAATGCTTTTACCTCTCTAACCTCAGCATTTCCTTCTCGCGAGTCGCAAACATGGGTGTCATGAATGGCCCTGGATACTTAGTGCTTTGGACTCCTCACCTGTGTGTCCCATCTCGCCAAACTATTATCTTAGCAAGCAGGGTCAATCTACCTTTATCTCCTGAGGTGATTGGATTTTCTTTCACTCATTCAATTTTCCATATATTTCAAACATTCCTGCCAAACTCCAAATATGATAATAACTACACAACAACCATATAATAATCTCCATAATGTGATATCATTCTCAACATAGTCCCCGGATAGGAAATAAGGTAAAGAATGGGCAATATTTGGAACATGTGGAGCAAAATATGAAATAAGGCATAATATGGCTTTTGTGATGCATAAGCATAGGTAAGGGCTAAGGAATATAAACATATGAGTATTATATGGAAATTATAAAGTCCTCCACCCTCTTATCATGCAACATGTCAAAAGCAACGTCAAATTTTACATTATTTCATGGTTTTCAAGAAAATATGCACTTCATTGTGACTTCCTTTTACTAGGCAATTTCATGCTATATCTCTAATGAATCTAATTTTGCATCGTCGAGTTCAATATTAAACTTCCATGACACTTATCAAAAATTTCAATTGGGGTCATTTTTTATAAACTTTGGAAAACATGCATATAAGCCCATAAATCAATAATGAATTCCAAAATAGCCATGTATAAGCAATTCAAGAAATAATGCACAAATATGATCAAATAAATCAAATATGCATGAAGTAAGCCCTTCTCCCACCCCATACTTAAACATTACAGTGTCCTCACTGTATAAAAACAAGGGTAAAGAAAGAAACTTACTAGACAGGTGTGCTAAGCTTCAAAATCGAGTGTAAATGCCTGGGCCGAGTCCGATCTAGCTTGCTTCTATCCCCATGGACCTGAAAAATCTAGAAGAGAAATACCCACAATAGAAAAACTAAAAGTTCAAAAACCAAAAACAAACAAAAGTAACAATGTACAAAAGTCCAAAAATAAATGTCTATTTACAAGCTCTAGATTTTATAGTCGCTAGGCCGACTTTCTCCATTAAGCTCAAGGTGGCATTTGCAGGGCCCATGTAGCTTGGGCTTCAAATAGGACTCCATTCTTGTCCATCAGCTGCAATCCTCCTGAATGGATCTTGTTCACCGTGAAGGGCCCCATCTTCTTTTTGTTGAATTTGTTAGGAAACCAATGATCCTTTGATTTGGAAACATAGAGCTTGCTTCCAACTTCATACTCCTTGGGCTCATCATTGGAAATCCTACATAATCGCACATACCAAGGTAAACCTCTCCCATGTATAGATAAATCTTTAATTGAAATAGGAGAAGAAAGATCCATACCTTGGCTTACCTTCGCAGAATCGGATGTCAGAAGCTCCTGAGGGTCTGGTCGATATCGAGTTAGGTCACTCGATATCGAGTTGTGCTGCTCTTCAGGTGGACTCTCAGTCGATATGGAGGGAGATGGGTTGATTTTGTCAAGTCGATATTGAGTAAGGTCACTCGATATTGAGTTGACTGGCTCAATCTTGGCTGGCTTCTGCTCAACAGGAGGAATCGACTCGACAAAGGTTGGTCGATATCGACCTGGGCAAGTCGATATCGAGTCATTTTGCTCAATATCTGGTGGGGATGTCTCGGCATAGGGAGGTCGATATTGACCTGTGGTAGTTGATATTGAGTGCCTTTATGGCTCTGTCGACTTCTCCGGGTCGATATTGACCCCATACTTAAGACCTGGCAAAGCATCCGAAAAATAGTTAGTCCAAATCGACGTACCTGGATCTATGTCTAGTGGATTCTCAGCTTCTTCGTTCAGGATGGTCATGATCTTCTCCACCTTGGCTTCCATATCCCTCTTTTCTAGCTCTTCAAGAATCATATTTCTTAGCTTAGGCTCCCCGCAAGTAATGTAACCAGCTGATATAGACTTTACCTCTTCCATAGGACCTGTATGCCTTTCAGTTTTATTAAAGGAATACTCAATTACCTCATCGTTGATGTTGAAAGTGAGCACTCTCTTCCTTACGCTTATGTTGACATCCACCGTCGCCAAGAAGGGTCTTCCTAGAATAATTGAACAAGCAGGGTCTTCCGTCATATCAATAACTAAGAAATCAGTAGGGACGAAGAACTTACCTGCTTGCACTGGCATATTGTCCACCATGCCTCTTGGGATGACCACTGTGTTGTTTGCCATAAAAAGCTTAGCATCCATAGGCTCTAGGGCACCTATCTTAATCTTGGACCATATTGATAGAAGCATTATACTTACACTAGCTCCAAGATCACATAAAGCATTAAATTTATATTGATCAAATCCTATGGTTATAGTGAACTTACCTGTATCTGGCCTTTTCTCAAGTATGTCCATATGGCTGCACTCCTCTGCGATCTCAGCCATTGATCGCTTTTTGCTTAGGATCTCCTTAAGGAACTTGACATATGATGGCATTTCATTAAGAGCTTCTGTGAAGGGTATGGTGACATTGAGCCTCTGAAGCATCTTGATGAAGCGCTGAAATTTCTTCTCTGCTGGATCCTTTGGAGATTTTGTGGGGAAATGCAGCTTCTTTTTCTGATTCGGAGCCAGAACAGATGTCGAAGTTGCTACAGACGGGTCAATATCGACTGGGGGGTGACTCGATATCAACTTGAGACTGCTCGATATCGACTGGTGGAGTCGAAGTCGAGGTGGCGGGTGGTGAAGGGGCAATATCGACTGGTCCATGCTCAATATCGACTATTGTTTGGTCGATATCGACCTGGGTATGGTCGAAATTGACCTGCTGTTCAGTAGTTCCATCTGCTTCTCCGTTCTCTGGCTCGTGCAGTTTCCGTCCGCTCCTGAGTTTTACTGTTGTGATGTGTACGGTCTTCCCTTTGGGATTGGGCTCAGAAGATCCAGGGAGTGTACCTGACTGTCTGGGGACACCTGCTGCTAGCTGGCCAATCTGTGTATCAATTGGTTTTCTTCCAGACATCGATTTCTCCAAGTTTTGTATTGATGTTCTGGAACTGATTGTTGATGGTGCCCTGATTCCGGCGCATTTCGTCAAGGATAAGCTGTAGGTCATCCTTCCGCTGGCCCTTTTCTGGATGTCCTGGAGCTCTGTAGGGTGGGGGGTTCTTATGGGCACCTTGGTTCCATTGTGGTTGATAGAACCTTTGGTCCCGCATATAGCGATTGGGACCCCCTGCGTAAGCTACCTCTTCGTGGTTTTTTGCCATCCTGACTTGCTCTGTGTGTGGGCACTCAGTAGTTGTGTGCCGCTGTGATCCGCATTCGATGCAGGGCTGGTTGATAGAAAGATACTTGACTTGCTTGAGGAGCTTGCGATTCTGATCTCTGTAGTACTGCTCCTTGACATCTGGGTCAATCTCCTTAGAAGGTTCATAGAGGGGCATGGATGGGGCTGGATTGGCATAGACATTCTCATCATAGTTGATTGGAGTCCCATACTTTTTGTCGTAGTTGGTCAGCTTGTCGAGGGTAGCCCATGCTTCAGCTGGCGGCATTGTCAGATACTCATAATGAGTATACGTGTTGATCCTATCCTTAGTAGCCAGGTCAAGAGAATTGAAAAAGATCTCTTGAACGACGCAGGGTTGTTGTCCATGTGTAGGGTAGGATCGCAGTAGATCCTTATATCGTTCACATGCTTTTGCTAGCGGTAGGGTATATCTCAATCAGGAAAGGAGTGCGAATTTCATAATTATTTTCAAGGATTAGAATGGCCGATTCAGGCACGACAAGAATCGGGTGCATGTAATCCTCTGCAGTGGTAGGGTATTGGGCAAGCTCGGTTTCCACTTGCCTTCTCCGCTCAGCTTCCTGCTCCCTGCCTGCTCTCTCAGTGGCGAGAGTAGTATCCTTGGCGGTTAGTTCCCTCTGAAGCCTCTCAATCATCTCAGCTTGTGTTTCAGCAGTCGCCATGATCCTTTTTAGTTTAGAATGGATGTGTATAAGGCGTTCCGGATCGTCTAAGGCGTCAAACTCAGGTGTTTGACCACAACGGCGCATACACCTGCAAAATCAAAACTTAAAGGCAAATGTGAGATCTAACTACCTAAGGCGCGAATAATTACTTCCCCGGCAACGGCACCAAATTATTGTAAGGAGGAAATCGAGTTCAAAATATAGAAATATAAATCAAACCAGATTCGTGTCCACGCAAATAATTACAAGACCTCCTCCTGATGTGGCAGCGGGAAGTCAGGATCGATCCTCGAGGAAGCATGTCAGCGGATCTCAGGTAGCGGCAAATCTCACATGCAGAAAATTAAACAGACAGACAGAAACAACAGAGAAAAGCGGAAAAGAAAGCAAAGACAGCAAACTTGGTCGATATTGAGTGCTGTTACTCGATATTGAGTAGAAAAATCGACCAAAGTGACTCAATATTGACCCAAAACAGAAACATAACACAAGTGTAGAACCTTGGTCGATATCGACTAAAGCAACTCGATATCGACTAAGAAAAATCGACAAAAGGCAACTCAATATTGACTGCAGAAACTTAAAAACTCAGAACTTTGTGAAATATATCTATGAACTAAAATACTTCCAAGATCAAGGTTTCAACACCACAACGATAACCATGTAAAATAACACATAAAGGCATAAAAGATCATGCTTTTCATCAAATAACTTTCGTTATTAACAAGTAGGAATATAGAGGCTTTCGCATAAACCCTAATTGTTACTAACCCTTTTTCACATAATTAACCCAAGTTGTATTAAGATCACTTTCGCTTCAATAACACAAACAAGGACCACCTTCAACTTTCGCAAAAGAATCATGCTCACAGGGATAGAAGACGAATTGCCTAAAAAGATCGTACCTTTACCGCATCACCTCACATGGCTACCGTCGGGCTCACCCCGACCCTAGAAGTGGGTGGACTACTCGCTCTTCATCATCAAGAAACTCATCAATAATAAAAGGAAATAACTTTGCATTAAAATAAACTAAAGAAAGCTTACAACCAATTGAAGCCAAATCCGCTTTCGCCTTTCCAACTTCTCTCGCCACAAGCTCTCTCCTCTACTCTCTCTCTATGTAACTAATTGTGTCTTGAATTTGAATGCTTAGAAATCAGCCCCTAAGGCTTTATTTATAGGCTTCCAATCCTTGCTAATCAAGGAAGGAATTCTATCTATATCTACTTACTTAAAGATAAATCATGGAAATAAATAAAACTAGGATTATATCTAATGTGGATAAAACATCTTCTACTTGACTTGATAGCACTTTATAGATGTGGATAGAATTTCATCGCGAAAATATCACCATTGGTCTCGAGATAGAACCTTAACAAGATTCTCGGACTGCTCGGCGTCAACTCCCGGGATTTCCTCGATATCGAGTAGGAGTCCTCGATATCGACTAGCGCTTTCTCGTCTTCCGCTCAGAAACTCGATGTGGGCCAACAGGAGTGAAAATCGACTAAATTGTTACTCGATATCTAGTTAGGGTACTCGATATCGACTTGCTCCTTTCTTTGCTCAGCTTCTTAACTCGATTCTGGGCGTTGACTCGATATGGGGCACTCGATATTGACTTGGTTAAGTTGATATCGACCACTGTTCTTCAGCCTTGTCGATTCTGGCCAACTGTGAGTCGATTTTGAGAATTTTGACCTAAATCTGGTCGATATTGAGTCTGCTTGGTCGATATCGACCAGTCTTCTCAGCATCCTGCTCTGTTCTCGAAACGCACTTTCCCGAGTCCTCGTTCGTCGGATTGACGCATATGAGCATGCCTTGAAAAGCTCTTTCCGAGGGCTACAACTCTCATGAATACATCAGAACTTGACTCAGAATGACGAATGTCGAAATATTGCCTTTTCTCCAGCTGCACCATCCTTAGCTTCTTCATGACTTTCTTTTAAGCTCCAAAGTGCGTCCGATTTCTGCGAAATATAACAAAAACTTGTGTAGACCTCCATAATTGGCAAATAAGTGTAAATTACATAGATTCTGTATTATTTTAACCCAAATGTATGAAATGCATGCAGAAATCGATATAAAAGTAAGTGTAAAATATGGCAATTTAGGCTCACAACAAATACACCAAATCTGTTAGATTTACCTTGGAAGGGCACGAGGCGAAAAGGTTGAAAACCTCGAGAGCACCACGTTAAATATGCAAAAGAGTTGTATACCTCGCGAAAATTGCAATACCCCAGGGGTACCTCGCGAAATTTCCGTAAGTTAAATAAATAAACGGATAACCCGAACCGAACCAAACCCGCTAATTTAAGCCCGACCGATTCAATATTAAAGAAAATAATATAATAAGGAAAAGGGGGGCCACATGATGACTAGGCATGGCCCCCGCCCACAAGCCTTTTTCTTCCTTCGAAATGGAAGGCTCCCGCCTCCCGTGCCCAACTCGACGCCGCCGGCCTGGCTCCTTGGCTTGCTCGCTCGACGTTCGCCTTCTTGAGCCCTTAGCTCCGCCTCACCTGGCTCCCTCGTTATCGTCCTGTCCTTGTCTCCCCTGCTCGCTCGCGCTCTCCTCACTCAGCCTCGCCTCGCTCTCTTGCTGCTCGACCCTGCTCACTCACATCTCTCTCGAGCTCGCCTCACCATCCTCGATGCTTTCCGTAGCTCTCGATCTCACCTACCCTCTCCACACTCAACCCTCACGCACTCTCCGACCACCCGAGGACAAGAAAAGAATCGAAACAACCAAGGAAAAGGAATGAGGTTTGAACGCTCACCGAGGATGTTCGCGACTTCGGAGCTCTCGATTGGAGTTCTGGGTGTCGTCGGAGGCTCGCGATGGATCGTCAGACCTGTGCCGGATGTGGATGAGTGTGATGGAGGAGCTCGGGGGTAATTTGGATCGGAAACGAAGGAGAATGGCTTACCGGAAGATTGTTCACGCTCAAATGGGGGCGACCGAACTTCGGTTGCTCGGTGGTTGCTCCGGCAGCTTTTGGGCGGCGTCGGGGTGGCAGTATGGAAGTGTGGTGGTGGTGTCGTGAAGATGGTGATAATGAATGAAGATGGAATGTGGTGGTGGCGACGAAATGGTGTCCGAGGAGATGGTGGTGGTAACGGTGAAGAGCAAAGATGATGGTGGTGGTGATGGGAGGGCTGAGACGGTGACGGTGGTGACGAATGAGCTGTGGAGATGAAGAATGCAGGGGATGGTGGTGGTGTTGGCTGCGACGTGGGGAGGTGATGGTGGTACTGGCGTCTGGCGGAGGGTGGATGGTGATGGTGAAGGTGATGGGAGGTGAAGACGTGTGTGTTGCATCAATATAGGAGAGGGGTGGGTATGGTAGGGGAAGAGGGTAGGTAAAGGTAGTGTGTGGAATTGGTTAAAACCAATACGTGAAAATGAATCCTGAATACGTTAATTTCGAATCCCGAATGTTAGTTTCCATGACTTTCGCTTTCTCGATCGATTAGATTTTTAAAATCCAAAAGGACATCGCCATCCGAAATTATTTTAGATTCTCGAGGTGAAAGGACGGAATTATTTGTCAAATTTTTTGAAATTCCGAGCCTTTACATCATCCAGTTCTAAAAACAAGTCTCGTCCCCGAGACTAAAATATTTCAAAACAGGGGATGAAGTTTGAAATTGGTGAGTCCAAGGATCATGCAATTGGTTCGTAAGCACCTTATAAGTGCCCCCATGAGATCTCACAGTATCGCTGCCATGATCATAATATCCCCAATAAGTCGTAGGAAGAATGTGATATGGGCCCCTACCACATCCTCACTCCGACTTCTCGGCCATATCATAACTCAAAAAGCATATTAGTGTCACCACTAGGTCTTAGCAAGCAATGTACTGGTGCCCCATAAAATACTTGTATACACTTCGTGAGGTGTTATAATTAAAACTCGAGTCGCGTTAGTTTTTCTCAAAATCCAAGTTAGTCATTTTTAAAGCACCGTTCAAAATCCTTTCAAATCCAACGCCAGTCAAGCAAATTTCAGAACTCAAGAGGTGGAATCATCCACCTCTAAGGGCTAATCCTACGTTCTCTCCCTAGGTTCCAAGTCAAAATCATGTTTTAATAATTCTTGTTCTATCATTTCTATCATCAAGCATCGTATATATATATAGTAACACTTATATCACATATTTAATAGCATGTCATAATCACATCAAGGATAGTCGTATACCATAACCTGCCTATCATAGCATCACACATCATTAGGAATCATTACGTCATATCACAGAAGGTGCACATCACACTAGGCAAAAGGTACTCAAGCGATTATTCACTACCAACTTACCACATCAACATATCAATTTTGTCACTATGTCAATCCTAGACCTATCGCACAACATCATCAGAAAGGTTTAGGCACTTGAATAAATAACGCTCATTCTTCTTAAGACACGCCTCATCCAGTGATTGTGAATTCTGATTCGTGCTTGTCTCTCATTGTCGCCAATGACGTTGGTCTTGGAGTCTATGGGTCGTGGGCCTATCCATGCTTCCGCTACGCCGCTCTGGTGCTATTCGGCGGTTCGTTCCTTCTTCCATGTCAACGCTCATCAGGGGATCGCAAGAGGTTAGTAGTTACGGAGATAGGGGAGGGACAAGGGCGGGCACACGGTTTCCTTACTGATTTGGACACGGACCAAGATTAAAGATGACGAGACCGGAAACAAGATCCCAAACCGAGAATTACAACGATGCCCTTACGGTATTCTCTGAGGGTATAATTACGGCAAAAAAACACATAGCAATCACAGAGTATATCAGTCATTTTAATCCACACTAGCATTTACCTATCTCAAGGAATAATGACCTATGCATTCATGATATGTATATGTAATCAAGTTCTTCGTTCATGGGAGACAAGCTATCAACCTATCATTTCATGTAATAGTCATGCTTGGTAGATTAAGTAAGCATCAATCGATAATAGACTTATGCAGCATAAGCTATGCAAGGCCTAGTGAACGTCACAGATATCTTATAACAACCATGGTTCATACAGGAGGACAAGCAAGGCATGCAAGGCTAGTAATGGTTATGCAGAATTCAATATGGTTCACAATCATTTCATATATGGACAATTGCACGAACATGATCTACGGTGAAGGTAATTCAAATAGGTCCAACCTAACATTCATGTGGCATGATATAGGGATATAGCGTGGTGTGTGATCATGCGAGGTGTTAGATCAGGTATTCAGGAAGCATGAAAGGAGGTCACAGAAAATATACTAAGCATCTACTGTAATCATTAGGCTATCATGTTAAGGAAACCCATTTACAAGGATACAGAGAGAGGCTGACCACACTATCAGGAACCTAGTTTAAGGGGAAATAATAATCATGCAGATTTATACATGCAACACACACATTCATTCACAAGTTCAACAACGCAAGAAGCCAGGTATGTCATGCTGAAAATATAATAACACGTTATGTCATGCAATCGCAAGAAGGGCCACCATTACAACCAGACAGATATCTCTAAGGGCAATCATCGACTCGTCCCAACCGACTCGACACCCCGTTTCCCGAGAGAAGATGGTAGAGTTCGTGTTTAGACTCTGGTGGCAAGAGGACACGGGTGACTAGATACTACAAAGATTGAGAACGATAACTCCATAAGACGACTCTTTGCTATACTCGGAATCACGTCAGCAACCACCTACCCTCACAAACTCGAGTAACCCTCACATCTGAACACAACCCCCGATAATAGTCATTTGAGATACCCAATTTCCCGTAGCGGACGTCGACATCAGGTAAGAGGCTTGGTAGGAATATCAACAACTCGAATACGAAATATGACTCAGAGCGAGAAGGATAGACACTCTTCGACCCTTATCAACATACCTAGGCATTTTTGTGGGATGGACAGTAGAACGATAGATATCCTCTAGTGGGGATTGAACAACGCGAAAGACTACCCACCATAATCGAAAGTTTGACTACATAAGAATGAGGTTTCTCCCACTATCCCGTCTGCATAGATTTTCAAAGATATATTACACAGAGAAGGTAGACCGATAAGATTTCTAGCTTAATGAGCAAAACAACACTCAACACAGAAGCAGTCAACGAGATTAATATGATCCCCTTCGAGGAGGATCGCCCTCAGGCCCAATTGAATATGTGTGTGTGTGTGTGTGTGTGTGTGTGTGTGTGTGTGTGTGTGTGTGTGTGTGTGTGTGTGTGTGTGTGTGTGTGTGTGTGTGTGTGTGTGTGTGTGTGTGTGTGTGTGTGTGTGTGTGTGTGTGTATATATATATATGAATGTAAGTATAGAGACGATCTATGCCACCCTTCGAGGGACGGCTGACCGGAGGGGCAAAACCTCACAGCCTCCTAACCCAAACACTCCAACCTCCGTGGTGCTCCTTGGAGTCTTCTAGGCCCATCTGTAAATAAAAGCTAGTATTTTGCTTACCGTTCCCCGAGTTCTACATCCATAAGGGATGTCTATCGCTTTGGTTTCTACCCACGAGTTTGCTTCCTATTTGGTCAGTCTAGGGTTAGGCCCAATTAAATTAATTTTGCCCTTTTAAAACATTTCCAAACCATTTGAAATTATTGGGCGATTTTCAAAACCATCTTCAACCTATCATACTCGGATTGCGAAACCTGGGCTCTGATACCACCTTTGTAACGGCCCGGGATTATGATTCCCGAGTTATGTTTCGAGGGATGAAACCCATCGTTAGAATCTTGCGCTCCGAGTACAGGTTGAAGGTTGAAATCAAAGGTTAGTAATTAAAAGTGGGATTTCGCACCCAAATCCGTATGGTCCGTTGGAGACCCCGAGGTAAACCTTTGTACCTGTCCTAAGTCTACAACGCGTAAAATCCATTTGGGCATGCAACCAGTATAAGAGGTTTTGGAGGCATGAGGGAGTTGTTAGAGAGAGAAACTCTCTTTTTGAGTTTCTCTTTCTTTTCTCTTTAGTATGCTCAAACCTGCACCCACTACTATCAATATCGGATTTTGTTCTACAAATTAAGTTGCACAATTTAATTTGTTTCACAAAATCTAATCTATTTGGGTGTTTTTGCCGTCACAACTGAGCAGTCGATTGGGTGAGTTTTGGTTGTCAGATCTTCGGTGATGTTGCTCTTCAAGGTCACGCTTGGGTCGTCGTTCGTGGCGTGGGTGAGCCGGGGTTCAGATCTGCGCTGGTGGTGGGTTTTCCGTCCGCTCCTAGTTCGGATCTGTGGTCGTCTTCCCTTCCGACGCTGAGTGGCAGCGCTTTCATCTTCTCCCGTCACTGTGGATATGTGTTAGGGATTCCAGATCTGGGCTGCTTTGTTCTGCCCTCAATTGATGTTCCTAGATCTGGGTTGCTGCTCGTCAGATCTGTGGCTCTCTGTTGGCGTGGGTGGTTCTCCGGCCTGTGGCGACTGTTTCGCTCTGGATCCGGTGCTGTGCAAGCACGATATATACCTAATCTCCCCGGATCTGGTGTTGAACGGTGCTCCTGTCCACTCCCGAGCGTTAGTCGACGGCGATGACTCCGGTGGTCTCCTCGTCAATGGTGGAGCCCGTTCTGATCAGGTGGGTATGTCGGGATTGCTCTTGAGGAAGCCGTGGGCGCTGGCGGTCTTCAGGGTCTGTGGGGTGGCGACTCGGTGGTGGGTGCTCAGATCCGGTCTGCAGATCTGCGTAAGTCTCCTTTCCCCTCCTTCATCTTCACTTGGGCTTGGGTTCACTGGGGTGGAATCGCTCGGGTGGCTCGACTCCGGCTTCTGCTGTTTGCTCCTGGCAGTTTTCGGCATAGGCTGTGTGGTCCTAGATCTGGGCTAGTCGTCTTTGTATTTTCCCTTTCTCCCAGATCTGGTGGCTATTGAGGTGTGGAGTGGTGTTGGGCTAGCTGTCTCCGTCGGGGTCTTTAGGATCCGCCGGATGATGGTTTCGGTGGCTGGTAATCAGATTGTACTGCTCTCCGGTCGGTTTGCTTTCCATCTAGTCAGGACCTGATCAATCTTGGTTAAGTGGTTTGCTTCGGTGGGGGTTGTAGTCCTCCTGATCTGGGTTTCTTTTCACTGTCTCATCATCTTCGCTTGGGTTTGGGTTGATTTGGGGCGTTTGCCTTGTTTGCTCGGCTCCGGCGTGGACAGTGGTTGTCCGGCTTGCTTGGCTTGGTGCTTGGTTGTCGAGTTCTGTTGAGCTGGCTTTCCCATTGTCTAAGTGCTCCTTATCGATGTAATTTGGGTTATACTTTGGTTCCGTGTATCGATGATTGGGCATGTGTTTGTTTATGGAGCCTAATTTCGAGCAATGGGTTAGTGCTCTTTGGAGTGACCTATCTTGCCTCATTGTCTGATTCCGTTATGGAGGTTTGGCCTTCCGTTGATCTTGGGTGCTTGGATGGTGTGGTAGCTTGCTCTCTTTGAATTCTGGGTTTCCTGAGCATGTTTTTTGTGCCTTTTGCTGTGTGTTCTCTCTCTCGAGTGGTTCAAGAGTTCGGTTGCTTTTCGACTGGTTGCTTGCCCATCTTCCCTACATCGGCTTGCTAGGATAGAATTGATTGGGCTTTAATGATTAGGGCGGTCCTGGTGTGGATTTGGTTGGTGGCTTATTGCTGGTGGGTTTTCCGTCTTGCTCTTGTTCGGCTAGGTTGAGGTGTCGCCTGCCTAGGGCTCAAAAAAGTCGAGCTATGGGTTGACTTGCTTCTTGTGCGCATTGTGTAAGGGGTGGAGTGTTCGGCTGAGGTGTGGTGTCTCTATACTCCCACATCGATTAACTAATTACGGGTGTGCACTTCATGTTCATGGTTAGCCCTGGTGTGGACTGGGTGTTGCGATGCTTCGTGGCTTAGTCTAGCGTTTCATCCCTTGTGTGGTGTGGCCTGTAGTTTGGTCGCCTGATGAGTTGGATCGAGTGGGACGGTAGTGCTTCAGGCACATGCGAGGCTGGCGGTGGTGGAGGTTGTGAGGTGCAGCTATGGTTTGCTCACTTGCTTTTGAGGAGCTTAACTAGGCTTGTGGGTCAAGTTCCTAGTTGGACCTTTAGCTTCTTTACCTAGATGTTGCTCTTTCTACTTCTAGCCCGTGTGGCCTTGTATGTGTGTTATGTGTTCAATTAATCTTTGTGTGAGACTTGGATATATTTGAGAGTTTGAGAGTTAGAGAAAGTTGATTGAGAGTTGTGGTTGGTGTTGTGCCACATGTTGTACTTTTGCGTGAGACCCTTTGTTTGGTCTTACTTTTGTCACTACTTGGCTTTCTGCCACCTATCTATCTATTTACCAATTCAGATGGAACCAGTATAAGTTCCGAAAGCGATATATCAAGTGTCGTTGTAAAGTCGGATCAAAACAGAGCATAAGTAGTATGAAATATCCATAAGCGTAAATCTGGTGAAGTCAGAGTTTTAAGCGCTTGCTCTCCGCTATATGAATGGACCCCGGCATAACAACACAAATTCAAACAATGGAACGGGTACCTGAATCTAAAAAAAAAAGAGGGGGATCTGGGTCAACCATCAGGTCATTCATGCGCGTGTGTAAACACACTCTGAGAGGCATATAATAAGCATCCTATTCCTAAGATGAAATGCGTAATGTAAAGCGGACTTAAACAGACAAGCATTAAGTGCAAGCAACTTTCTATAATAAGCCCCAATAAGATGACAAGAATAGAGAAAAATGTCACATCCAATAAACATCTATAACGACCGTTTTCTAGCAAAGACATATAGCAAGTCATATGGTTTCCATTTTAGATCCTAAACGTGATTCTAAGTCGTATGGTGCATGAACACTAGCCTACTATATAACACATAGTGCGTAGAGCGCCCATCATGAGTAAGTTTAAAGAACTTACCTGGAAAAACGCAGGATCCAAGCAATATATCAATTAAGCAAATCCATGCATATTAGAGTTCACCTAAAAGATAAGCAACATAATAAGTCTAAGTCTAACTTACACAAAGCATATCAAATAACACACATAAGATTCACATAAAACTATACAATGTAATCATTCCATCATCAACAACATTAATGTCTTAAATCAATTTCTCATCTCGTTTCATCATCTCATATCGTTTTCATTATAACTTGTCAACTCCTCAGCTTAAGATAACTTAGCCAAATTCGCATACTATCATTTTATACTCATGTTTTGCATACGAATATATATATCATCATCATCATAATTAACTAACCTTTAATCTCTTATATAACTCACCACAAGTCATGCTATTAGTCACACATATCATGTCTTTAGTCAAACGATCATTTTATCATGCTAGTTAGTCATCGAATAAGTTGGGTTCCCAAGTTAGTCCCAAATCCATTTCAAAATCCAAATTAAACAGTTAAGAATTCCGACCCTTGAAAATACTTGCTAAAATCCCTTTTTTCAATTTATTTATTAAATTATTTTCCGACCTTGAAATTCTTTTCCAAATTCTCTAAAATTCAAACCATTTTTATTTATTAAACCAACCCTTATAATTCTCCCAAAATAATATTGTATATATATATATATATATATATATATATATATATATATATATAATACTTTTAATTCTGCTAATTAGTTAAATAAATAAACGGATAACCCGACCCGAACCGAACCGAACCAAACTCACTAATTTAACCTTAACCGATTCAATATTAAACAAAATAATATAATAAGGCAAAGGGGGCCCACATGATGACTAGGCATGGCCCCCACCCACAAGCCTTCTTTTTCCTTCGAAATTGAAGGCTCCCGCCTCCCGCGCCCAACTCGACGCCGCCTGCCTGGCTCCTCGGCTTGCTCGCTCGACGTTCGCCTTCCTGAGCCCTTAGCTCCGCCTAACATGGCTCCCTCGTTATCGTCCTGTCCTCGTCTCCCCTGCTCGCTCGCGCTCTCCTCGCTCAGCCTCGCCTCGCTCTCTTGCTGCTCGACCCTGCTCACTCACGTCTCTCTCGAGCTTGCCTCACCTCCCTCGATGCTCTCCGGAGCTTTCGATCTCACCCACCATCTCCACACTCAACCCTCACGCACTCTCCGACCACCCGATGACAAGAAAAGAATCGAAACAACCAAGGAAAAGGAATGAGGTTCGAACGTTCACCGAGGATGTTCGTGACTTCGGAGCTCTCGATTGGAGTTCTGGGCGTTGTCGGAGGCTCACGATGGCTCATCGGACCTGCGCCGGATATGGGTGAGTGTGATGAAGGAGCTCGGGGGTGATTTGGATCAGAAACAAAGGAGAACGGCTTACCAGAAGATTGTTTACGCTCGAATAAGGGCGACCGAACTTCGGCGGCTCGGTGGTTGCTCCGGCAGCTTCTGGGCGGCGTTGGGGTGGCGGAATGGAAGTGTGGTGGTGGTGTCGGGAAGATGGTGATGATGAATGAAGATGGAATGGGGTGGTGGCGATGAAATGGTGCCCGAGGAGATGGTGGTGGTAACGGTGAAGAGCAAAGGTGATGGTGGTGGTGATGGGAGGGATAAGACGGTGATGGTGGTGATGAATGAGCTGTGGAGATGAAGAATGCATGTGATGGTGGTGGTGTTGGCTGCGAAGTGGGTAGGTGATGGTGGTACTGGCGTCTGGCAGAGGGAGGATGGTGATGGTGAAGGTGATGGGAGGTGAAGACGTGTGTGTTGCACGTTGTAAAACCTAAAGATCGAAAAAACGAGATAGGCGAATATGTGGAAGCGTATGAAATCGAGCAAGAGAACACAGATCTGATCAAATCAAGCAAGCCAAAGAAAGAACACAAGCGATTTTACGTGGTTCGGCTATGTCTACATCCGCGGGGCCTCAAGAGTTGGCCAAATCCACTATAATGAGTTCGTACAGGGACAGATCAAGTAACGAGATACAAAACTCCTAGATCTAGACATGCATGAGATCAGAAAGCAAGAGAGAAAGGAAATCCCCATGTGTGGGAACCAGAGATCGAAGAAGTCTTCGATCTCAACCCTAGATCGCCTGGAGAGGAGAGCTGCTGCCCAGAGCTTGGAGCGCCGGCCACCAGAGAACCACCAGGGACACCTTCGGCCACCGTCTTCGCTTCGTGGCTCGGAGAATCTTCAGGCAAATGGAGGGGAACACCAAACCCTAGAAACCCTAGAAGAGAGAGAGATTTCTAGAAGATGAAGAGAGAGGGAGAGAGAGAGAGAGAGAGAGAGAGAGCACGAAACAGTACGACGGCAAACAAGCTCCAAAGGAGCTTATATAGCTAGGTCAACACGGAAGAGCTCCAGCAAAGGCAAAACGCAGCGTTCCACCAAGTAGCGAGCTCAAGCTGGAACGGGCTCAAGCTTCTGGGCTCCTCAACTCCAATCCGGCAATCATGGGCCTATCCTCTATAATGGGCTAAAGCCCAATACCGAGAATATAAAGTCTCTCTTACATTATACATATTATACATACAGTATACCATATATTACATATGTATTATCACACCATACTTTATACCTATACTCGTTAGAGGATCAAGCTCTCATAGCTCTATTCGACTCAGTCGAGTATAAGATAAAGTATGCATCCATACATAGTATATATGTTTCCTATATGCAATATGTATGATCATCATATACATACATGTGACAAGCATACACACAACAATACAAGTAACATAACAAGCATACAAGACATAGAAAATTAAGATATATCATTACAGCATCAATATAGGAGAGGGGTGGGTATGGTAGGGGGAGGGTAGGTAAAGGTAGTGTGTGGAATTGGTTAAAACCAATACCCGAAAATGAATCCCGAATACGTTAATTTCGAATCCCAAAATTAGTACCCGAATGTTAGTTTCCATGACTTTCGCTTTCTCGATCGATTAGATTTTTAAAATCGAAAAGGACATCACCTTCCGAAATTATTTTAGATTCTCGAGGTGAAAGGACGGAATCGTTCGTCAAATTTTTTGAATTCAGGTCGGAATCCGTTCTCCGAGTTTTAAATCCGATTTAAATTCATTTTTAATTTCTTTTTTCCTAAAATTTAGAATTTGAAATTCCGAGTCTTTACAAGTATTGCCGCCATTGTTACCGTCGCGCGGAGAAGAGGCAGAGGGTGAAGAAAAGAGAAGAAAGATTGGGGAATGATGGACGGACGAGAGAAGAGGGAGGTGAATCAGGGGTTGGAGAGTGGAAATGGGAGGAGATGGTATGGAAGAGGAGAGAGAGATGGTGGCGGGTGCACTTGTAAATGAATCGGGAGAGCATGGTGGACGTCGGAGGAGAGAGAGAGAGAGAGAGAGAGAGAGAGAGAGAGAGAGAGAGAGAGAGAGAGAGAGAGGAGACTGTAAACACGAATTGAAGTCAAGAGGGATGAACGAGGAAGACGGACTGACGGAGGCTATCTCTTCCTTTGGAAGGGAGATTGGACTTTTTTTCTTTTTTATTTTAATCATCCCACGCTCCAGAATCACAGCTTTTTTTTTACAGTAGGCAAGAAGTAGATCGACTAAGTGGTCTTGAAGCCATCAAAAGATGACTTGATGAACCCTACGCAGAGGGTCGCCAGTAAAAAAAATTGCTTAATCCTAAAATTACAATAAGATAAATTTAAATTTAAAAAAAAAACATCAAATTTATTGATCACTGGTTGCTTCCTGGTCGAAGAAAAGTTGACGCCGGCTGCGGTTCTGGCATCGAAGCGGTGATTCTTGCAGATTAGATATGACGGAAGAAGGTAGATGATGGTGGGATCGGCAGTGGTAAACGGAGGTGGTGATTGATTGGCAAGTAGATTTTCGAGGGAGCGATGGTATTTGATCAAACTGGAGGGGTTAAAAATTGGGTTGGAGTTTTAAATTGCCAATAAACTGGAAAGGTTGGGGTTGAAATTGGGTAATAGGTTTGCATGTTGACAACTCCGAAAGACTCAAAGCAAGGAGGGTTGGATCTAGGAGTGGTATGTGGAGTGGAATTGCTCACGCAGAAGCACGTCGCCCACAACTCAGGGCCGAGAGGGAGGCCAGGGAGGCGGAGAGAGGCGGCGACCGAGCAGGAAGCCTGACAAAAGAGACATGAAGGTGGAGGATTGCGGTTTTCGTCGGAGAGGAAGTCGATGGAGGAGGTTTTGAGGAGGAGATCGTCAGAGGATGCGGAGGCACCGGCAGCTAGCAGGTCGAGGAGATTTGACAAATCCGGCGCCACTGGAGACACCACGGCGGTGGGGGATTAGGAGGCGACGGCGAGGGCGCAAAGCCCCCAAGGACCTGGGTAGCGGCCGGCTTTGCAGCAGAAGCAACGCCGAAGAACCCCGCCGTCGGCACCGGGTGATTGAGGTGGACCTTTGCCAGAACCATAGGAGAAGGCCCGGAGCCGTGGACGGAGAAGTCTGGGTAGGGAGAGAACATTGGGAGAAGGCGGCGGTTGTTTGGTTTTTCAGTGCGGCGGTTGTTTGATTTTCTAGGGTCTTTTGGAGAGAGTTAGCTTAGTCCATTTTCATTATAAGAGGTTTTTTCATTTTAGGACCCTTTTTTATTTGAACCATTTTCTATATATATATATATAGGGAATAGGTAAATTGTGCACACCTCTTAGGGTGTACTTTGTGCACAATTGTGGGCCATTGATCGGGTGTGGATGGATGGCTTAGATTAAAAGGTTTTTTTTGGGTGTACTTTGTGCACAATTGTGGGCCATTGATCGGGTGTGGATGGATGGCTTAGATTAAAAGGTTTTTTTCTCTTTTTTTTAGGTAAAATCTGGCGGGCCCCGCACACAAATTAATGAATTCGGCTCTACTCTCCTCTTGAATTTGCCGTGGCGCGTGTGGACTTGTGGGGGATCGGAATGGAGTGGTGACTACGCGTGTGGACTTGTGGGGGATCGGAATGGAGTGGTGACTTTTGAAGATGTGGGCCCGCAACTACTATCTTCCATCTAGTGCAGTTCCTTTTATTTTTGGATATAAATTAATTGGCAACTACTTTGTGAATTTTATATTAATTGGCAACTATTTTATGAATTTTATATTAATTGACAAATCATATTTTTATATGATTTGAACAGCAACTTATGTTACATGTCTTGATATAGATGAAAACAAATAATTAATTTAACTGCTAATATAGGTTGTTGAACAATTAGAATATTAATCGAGCAAATTTTAAATTATTAATCGAGCAAATTTTAAGTTTAATTAATTTAACTTTTCTTATTATCAAAGCAACGATTTTGTGAACGGTTTCGGGGAAGCGGCATCAAGTTTAAGTTATTAATCGAGCAAATTTTACATAAAAAGCGTAGCGATGGATTCAGGTATGTGATCAAAAGTATAAGTTTTTGGTAGTGCGAATTTGTTGAACAATTAGAATATGATGGGTTTTAAATTCCTGTGAATCGTAGATGGACCCATGACGAAGTCATCAACGCTATCTTCCGAGCACATTATTCTCTTGCTTGTCTCCGCATTTGAGAATGACGGTGTTGTTCCCGCCCCGCTGCCTTTGGTACTAGACTGCTGCAACATTCTCTTTCTCCCTAATCAAACAACAAAATTTAAACGAGTGTTAGACTTACAATATGATCACCCTTTGCAACTGTATTCATATGTTGAGGATATTCTATGCACTCATTTCATCGACTTATATTTGCGAAACCACAATCATATAACATATTAACATTCAAACAACACCACATCTTCTGACCTCACCTTGGCCTTTGTTTTTCTATTTTAAAACATCATCGATTGTCCTGAATAAACTTCAGAAATTCACCGAATAATGTTATGTTATCTTTTTTCATTTAATTCAGACCAAAATTTACCATTTTCAATGAATAATTTGTCTCATTCTACCGAATAATGTTTTATTTCAAAGAAAGATATGAATCAAATCAAACCATTAACCCACTCCTGTTTTTTTTTCTTTTAATTCGGAATTGGAAGGTGTCAATAGAATCGATCAATTTAATGCGCATATTGAACGATAATTGAGAGATTATTCAATGAAATTCTTATTTTTACGTGGTATATAGAATCGACGAAATTCTTATTATCTCTAAAAAAAAGTAAATCAATTTTAAAAATTTGACAAGTTCGCCGAATAATGTGTTGTATTCCACCGAATAATGTTATGTAAAAAGTAAATCAATTTTAAAAATTTGACAATTTCGCCGAATAATGTGTTGTATTCCACCGAATAATGTTATGTTATCTTTTTTCATTTAGTTCAGATCAAAATTTACCAGTTCCGATGAATAATTCATCCCAAGATACCGAATAATGTTTTATTCGAATGAATAATCTGTCACAGTTTGTAAATTACTAGGAAAATCAGGCCACCTCTCCATGGGACTTGAGCTTATTTGAAGTTATGTACAGATTAAACTTCTATTGAAGCGTTTTGTAAAATGTGGTAAGGAAATTGGAATTGAATTGCAGGAAACATTAATCAGTACAAACCTGCAATTCAAGATTAAACAAGGATAAAACAGGCCTTTTTGAACAAGGCCTATATATCACAATCGATCCCAACAGCAAAAACCCCCTCAATCTACCGAATAACCCTGATTTCAGAATAAATTTCACCCAAACAACCCATTATTGTTCTAATTTTATCAAAAAATCCCACATTCATACACCAATAATAAGGAAAACACAAGGAATCGGTGAATATTTTCATTCAAGACACAAATCTCAACATCAACGCCTATATATCACAATCGATCCAAAAAAACCAAGAAATTTTGGAGCTTACCTATTTCGAAATCGGTATCCCAGCCGGATTTAGAGTAAACGAAGGGTCTCACCACCGCCGGAGTAAATTCCCGGGGGCTAAAGACCCGGATTCGCTGACCGGAGGAGAGAGGCCGACACGGGATGCGCCTCCGCTCGCCTGCGCTGCTTCTACGCACCACCAGCCGCCGCAATCGACGCTGGTGCAGTCGGAATAGGCGCCGCTGGGTGCACGATGGTTGTGGTGATGCCGGTGTGGATTGAGGCGAATCGACGGAGCCTACGATGCCGGTGTGGATTGTTGGGGCGAATCGACGGAGCTTTTGTGATGGTGATGGTGCCCAGTACACGTGAAATAGAGGAAAACAAAAAGGGTAGTAGCCTAGGGTTTTAATTGACTAGGATTTGGACGCGCCACACGCTCTAAATATTGGATGGAAGGTGTGGTTTTTTTTTTTTAGTTTTTAAAGCCGGACACGTGGCGGAATATAGGCCATCCTTCCTTCTAAGATTAATGGTCCAGATTTGTGCACAAGATACACTATAAGGGGTGTGCACAAGGGAACCACTCCCTATATATATATATATATATATATATAGTATGGATCAAATGTTAACAAGTCTTATTGTGTTTTGTGTTAACAAATCCTGTACATTGATTAGAGATGAATCAAGGGTGGAGATTAAGCGTTTTTACTTATTTTTTTAAATTAAAATAATGTGGGGCCCATACCGAATCAACACCCATCTTCCAAACAAGTGCGTGGATCCAATTTTATTTAACAAAACCCTAACCCAGTAATAAAAACTACCCATCGTCCATTTCAGATCTGAACGCTCCTCCCTCACCGCATCCCTCATCTCCCTCGCTCGGATTCGAGGTCGGGGCCACCCAGATCCGGTGAAGGTGGAGGTCCCTCGCCTTGCCGAACCTCCCATGGCCATCTCCATTCATGAAGTAGAAGGAAATGGAGGCGACGAAGGCGATGGCAATTTTTGGGGTCGTTCTCATGGATCTTCAGCCCGGTACCAGCGACAACATCAGATCTGATCGACGCGTCTCGTCGGAGAGATTTGGGGCTAATTGTGGTACCAAACCCTAAACCGATTCTCCTTAATCGGCGCCGATGAGAGATCTGGGACTGATTGCGCCACCAAAGAGGATGTCGGAGGCCTAGGAATTCGATTTGGGGGTCTCGATGTCCACCGAGGTGGCGGTGATTGAAGTTGGGCGTGCTGATGGCGATGGTAGGGATGCGGTGCGGCGGTTCGGGATCTGGAGGTCAGGGACGAGGTGTGGCGGTTTGGGATGCCACCGACACCGACACCCACACTCACCGACGATTCGGGATGCCACAAACACATCGATGATCAACGGAGAAGAACTTACCTTGCTTGTTGAAGCGCCTGTTCATCCATTTGCGTTGAATTACAAGAGCCCCCTTCCAAGACCTCTCCTTGTCATCTTCTCTTCTTGCTGTAAAATCTCAGCCTTTTTTTTTTTTTGCTTGAATCAACATTTTTGTCTTTATATTCGACAACTTCATAGTTTCTATTCGGTGATAATAAGCAATTATTCGGTGTAAATCATATGATTGTTCTATTAATTTCATGTTCAGAGTCACTATTCGATAAGTTCATAGTTTCTATTCGGTAATAATAAGGAATTATTCGGTGATAGTAAGGAATTATTCATATGTACGTATGTGGTTAATTAGAGGTGGAAATCAAGAATTACATTTATATATATATCAACTTAGCGAATAATTACTATTAACCTAGCGAATAGTTAAAAAATTGACCAACCCTTTTGCTATTATCTAAACGATAACTCATCTTTACACACGAATAATAACGATAAGTTAGCGAATAATTACTATTAACCTAACGAATAGTTGCAAAATTGATCAACCATTTTGCTATTATCTAAACGATAACTCCTCTTTACATATGAATAATAACTATAACTGAGCGAATAATTACTATCACCTTATCGAATAGTTCAAACAGTGCACCACACAAAAAACAATATTATCCCATAAAAAAACGTTACGTCACAAAATGCAATCAAAATCTGGAAGTTCAGAGTTATTATTCGTTGATAATATGAAATTATTCGGTAATTTGTTCGTCATTATTCATCGAACACACGATGCAAGCAAATTCTCTTCCTCCCCAGGAAAAAAAAATGTTACCTCCAAAAAAACACGCGCTTTGTTTTAGCAAGTTGACTATAAAAGTGGTGGAACCTACTCTTTTTTCTTTAAATAAAAAGGGAAAGTCTCAATTAATCTCACTCATTCTTTTCTAATCAATCAATGGCCTATATTTGTTAACAGAAAACACAATAAGAGGTGTAAACACTTGACTCAACCTCTATATATATATATATATATATATATAATTATTATGACACATCACCGTATTTATGATATGTAAAGGCGACATTGTTACGATGTTTGTCAATGAACTAGTGATAACTTAGGCAATTTAAACTCCATATTACATTAGAAAGGAATGAAGTTCATGTTTTCACTCGTGTTATTTAATTGAAAACCACATCATTGTTATATTAATGAAATATTTGCAGGGAAGACATTTAGTGATCTGTGATAACGTCTATTTTAGTCATAATTTTAGGGTTGCATTTACATATTAGTTTATGTCATTTTCATGTATACTAGTTCAGTACCCGCACAGTGTGCGATTTTTTTAATAATTTAAATAAATTTGATATAAATACCCATTCAGAGAGGAAATGAATTTATTTCAACACTTTTGAATCGTTACACAATTAAAATAAAACTACCATTGATTCTCATTAATACATTGAAAGTATTATCAAACTTTTATATAATTATTATCAAAGTCTTACAAATTGGGTAAAATCTTTCCAAAATATATCTATGTCTAAAAACTTATGAAAACTATTATTTTAAGATTGATTATGGTGGAGATAAATTTTTTGATTTGTTATTACTATTAAGATAAGGAGAAAATGTCATATGTCACCTACAACTTATCATAAAAGCAATTTTTTTATATTGATTATTACTATTATCTCAATATTAATTAAGGTGGATAGAAATTTATAATCATATCAAAGCACCATTCTAGAAGAGCAAAAACAATATATCTTCCATAAAAATTATGATTAAATTCTTTTAAAATTATATCCTTATCTAAAAAAATTGAGGAAAATATATTAAGAAAAATTGAATTCCATGAGTTGATAACCTTTACACGGCTAAATATTATTTCAATTTCGTCAAAACCTTTTATGTTCTAAAAATATGTTCATATTGATAAAGTTATTTAATTAGTATGACCATGTAATATATTGACAAAGTTATTATCTTCGAAAAATATGTTAATATATAGCAAAAATATGTAAAATCTTATCTTATATAATAGTATTTAAAACATGTTATATATCCATATCTAATCAAACTGGGTCAAATTTTATCTTATGAATATATAGATATAATGATTAAATAGAGTTAGAATAAAATTTTATCTTATGCATATATTGATTATTAAATCTTATCTTAAATAATAGTATTTAAATTTGAATTTTTTTTCAAAATATTCATTAAAAAAATAAATAATTACACATTTATTCAAAACTTGAAACTATTTACGAAAATATTCATTTTTTGCAGACATGTCAGAAAAACGCGGTCTTAGACCGCATTTTATTAACAAAGTGGAAATTTTAACAGTAAGGTAATTGACGAAAAAAATTAACTAAAAGAAACATGGGTTGAAACCGCGTTTCTTTGTTAATTTATTTCAAATTAATTGATACAATTATTTTAATTATTTTAACCCAAAAGACGCGGCCTGTCTTTCTCTCTTTCTCTCTCACTTTTTTTTTTACTTTCAGGAAAATGAAAAGGGAGGTCGTTCGCTCGCTGGTGGGAAGGAGGGAAGAGGCCGGACGCCGGAGTCCAGATTTCGGGCAGGGACAAGGCCAGAGGCCGGAGAGAGAACGATCGGAGGAAGCTCGGGCGCCACCGCTCACCGGAGGAGAAGAGAGGAGCTGCTGTCGATCTCGAGCACCAGCAGGCGGCGGGTCCAGTACCCTCTCGAGCAACCAGCGGCGGGGCCTCCTCTCGAGCAGCATGTGGCGGGGCCTTCTCTCGAGCGCCAACGGTCGTCGACCTCCGACCGCGACAGCACCTCCCAGATCTCTCCGGCCGTCGAACTCCGATTTCGGCCATGGCCTCCTCCTTCAATTCCCGTGAATAAAAAAAAAGGAGAGAGACGCGGGATTAGGCCGCGTTTCTATTGTAAAAAAAATTGGAAAATTACTTAATTCATCCCAAATAATTTTTTTTTATTTTTTCAAATCTTTTTCTTAAATTTCACGTTTTTCTCTTTGTGAATAAAACGCGGTCTAAGGTCGCGTTTTTCTGACATATCTGCAAAAAATTAATATTTTCGTAAATAGTTTCAAGTAGTGAATAAATGTATAATTATTTATTTTTTAATGAATATTTTGAAAAAAACAAATTCTTTAAATTTCGTTAATATCTTCTAAAAATATATCCATATCTAATCAAACTGGGTAAAAATTTATCTTATGCATATATAGATATATTGATTAAATAGAGTTAGAATAAAATTTTATCCAAAAATATATCTATATCTAATCAAATTGGGTTTAATTTTATCTTATACATATATTAATTATTTATTTCAAAAATTTTCAAAAAATATGATTGGTTCATACGACAACTTTTAAGGAGAAGCCGCCACGTGTCTTAGCCGACTTCTCCTTTATTATATATATAATTGATTGATAATTGATTTGACACATTTTATACTTTGTTTATTTTATTTTGCATTTTCGAAGTCTACGCTCGTATCTATATATACACACACCCTTAAAATAGAATACTTTCTGCCTATATGTCAGCCTTTCTTTAATCCTCTCAATTCCACCAATCAAGTTTTTTCGCTCTTCTTTAATTTTTTATTTTATTTAATTCTTTATCTCTTTAAATCAATCACACTTTTTTATTTTTAGTATATTTACTAACTATTGAATCATAATCACACAACATAATAATTATATTTTTATATTCATATAAAATAATATTCAAATTCATATGGAGTAATATTCGTTCGTTTCACCGTTACACCGTATTATTCATTTCATTATAACTCTTCCACACACACACAACACAGCAGCTGCTGCTGCTTCTACCACTACTACTACTTTTATTTATACTTTATAATATTATTTTGGTACATTTATGGTAAAGATTTTTATGATTTTTATCTTAATTTTAATTATACTTTATAATATTATTTTGTTTTATTTTTATTAAGATTTTAGGTTTAAAAAATCGTGCTATGGCGTCGGAATTCTATTATTTTTATTTATTTCAGGTAATTTTTTAGTTAATTTGGGATTATTTGATGATAAATTGAGAACTACAAATTATAGAGCGCGAGATCGAGATTTGGACCTAAACGTGGGCTGCCAATTCAACTGGGCCGCTTTGGGCCTCGGAAGTCAACACTTCTGGCTTCCGTTTTATTTCATTTTGTAGTTTAGGAATAATTTTAATTTAGGGTTAGGATTAAGGTTTTTTCTAAACCTTAAAAGAAATAAAAAAAATGTTTAGGTTAATAGATTTTTAATTTCTTTTACTTAGGATTAGGTTTAGTTTATTTTTAGGTTAATAGATTTTTCTACTATCACATACAGAGAGATTTTAGTTTGGTGTGATCGAAGATTAGAATTTTAATCAAGTTTCGTTTTTTGAATTACCTGCAAGATTGCAAATAAGTCTTCTTAATCTTTCTCTCCTAATTTAATTCATGGATGACAACATCTTGACTCGATTTCCTATATTATCAGTTGAATTTGCGAAATTGCTCAACATCATACTTGCAGCCATTTAAATTAGCTATTTTAACAAGCTAGTGTCCCATCATCCTACCTACCTATATTTCAAAAATAGAAGAGGTAATGATCCTCCGGATCAGATCATCACAGTATCAATGTCCGTACTCCCTTTTTTCCCTTTTTTTCAAAATAAGTATCGTTTATCTTTTAGTGTACGTTTTTCAATGAGTTAAAAAATATATAAAATATTATTATTTTAGTTAAATTTTTTATATAATTGTATACTTATTAGTACTAACTGTGAAATTATATAAAAATTTTCATTAAAAAAATAATATTTTATAAAGTTTTTGACACCTTAAAAAATGTGCCGAAAAGGAAAGTGGCATTTATTTTAGAACGGATAGAGTATATTTAAAAAAGTGTATTAAAAGTTTATCAAAAAAAAAGTGTATTAAAAGGGTCAGAGGCCTAAATAAAATGGCTAAATTTGACACTAACCTTGTAGCACTCTACCTATACTTCTAGCACCAGAGATGGCGTTATTGTTGCAATGTTGCTCTGTAATGTTTTAGTGGAAGTGTAGATTGTAGAATGCAAGTGTCGGTGGGATTATAAAATGAGAAGTGCAACGTTGACAGAAAAATTGACAACAAATCTATGCCTCGTAGCATAATTAGAGAAGTGGTTGCGTCATTCTTTCATGATTGGTCATAAAAAGCAGTGTTTGGTTAGCGTTTTCAACCTTACTTTTCTTCTTTTTTTCCCCACATTTAATGAAGTGATTTGAATTCTTTTCCGTTCAATCTAAAAGCAAAACAATTTACACAAAACTTTTACTTATTTTAAGTGATAATCCCGAGTCTTGGATCCATTTCACAGTCTCATCTAGGTCTGTCAAAACATAATCGGACCCGAAGAGGAGAGAAGGCCGAAACGCTCCCAGAGGAAAATCCTTTTCATCTTCAACCCTAGCCGCCTCCAAGATGTGATCAGTCAGCCGCCACCGCTGGCTGGCTCCCCCCCGGCCATGATCCACACCCAAACTCCCAGTTAAACGCTCAACCATTAAAAACCCTTTTCCCAACAAAACATCCTCTGTCGACCCTCCGATCAACCTTTGCCCGGATGTTCAGCCTGAAGTCTGGATTTGCCGCCGCCGCCTCTCATCCGTCCTTCGCTGGCCCCGTGTAGTTGCTTCCCGCCGCCCCGCCTTTCAGCCTCCGACGTCTCCCTAGTTGCTCACGCCTCTCAGATCCTGGTCGTGGTTAGGCAGAGACGTCGCGATGTCGATCCCCCTCGTCCCTCGGCGACCCGCTTCTTCCCTTCCTCAAGTGCCCCTCTCCTCTTATACTCTATCTGTCTAGTCAACTTCTTCTCCGCAGTCCGATGTCGACTTCCTCAGCTCATGCCTCCTCCCTGTTGCTGGGTCGATGGTGCCGGCTCCCACGGCGACGACCTCAGCCTCCCCATCCTCTCCCTCTCATGCCTCTCAGCCTTCTTCAGATGGAGTTGTTAACTTGCAATCCGATATCTTGTTTCACCAAATCTGATTTTTACCCTAGACCCACAAAATCAAAATCCCCAAATCTGATCTTATCTTTCACATCAAGAATCCACCAAAAATCCAAATCCACCAAAAATCGAAATCCCCAAATCTGTTTTTAACCTAGACCCACAAAATCGAAATCCCCAAATCTGACAAATCCACCAAAAATTGCAAAATCCAAATAGTTGGTTGATGGTGCTCTGTTCTAGGACTTCTCGATCTAGATCCGGTCACCGCCACCTAATTCAATCTACCGTGGCCATTGAAAATATCACTGCATTTATTTTCGCATCAAGATTGGAAATCAAGAATCAAGGATCCTGTTTAGTTTTGTTGGTGTTTGTAATCTTTGTTCTCTGTGTTGTTTTAGTTTTTTTATTTTTTTATTTTATTTTTTTCTTTTCTTTGGTTTGCCGACCCTCTTCGTAGGGTATAACAAGTCATCTTCGGATGGCTTCAAGATCGCTTGTCGATCTACTCCTTGCCTACTGTAAAAAAAAAAAAACATAACCTGACCTGATCGCCTAGAATTTTTCAAGTCAAGACTAGGAAATTTTGACCCGAAATTTTTTTTTAACCCAAACCCGAAAACCCGATATTTTCCTGGGTCAAATGGGTTTCGACCCGGTGACCCGACTGACACGCCCGATTTGTTAAAACAATACTTTCACAAATTAATAAAAAAGCCAAGGAAATCTCAAAGTCATATTATGATAAGTTTAGTAATTAATATATTAATAAAATTAATTAATTTATGATTATATATTATTAAAACTAATTAATTTATAATTATATATTATTAAAATTAATTATTTTATAAGCACATGAGCTTTAGATGACATCTTCTAATAAGTATCGAGCCCAAAAAGAAAAATTTACCAATCACATCTTTAAATTTACATTTTGAAGTTATCATAAAGTCATCAAAATACGAATTTATATTAAAAAAATAAAAAAAACCCAAAATTGACCTGAAACCGGGCCAAACCCGATCTTGAGTTAACCCGGATCTACCCGAGACTCGTTTACCCGAAACCCGTTTTACCCGAAACCCGAAATGACCCGACCCGAAGCCGACCCGAATGATCCGATTGACAGGTCTAGTCTCATCCGAGTAGACCTGTCAAAACATGACCCGACCCGTACTTCCGGTAATTTTACGGGTTTGAAAATGGTGTTTTTGACCCAGGACCCGAAATCGACCCGAATCCGAATTACCCGGTATTTTTAGGGTCAAAACCCGGTAACCCGTTGGGTCAAAATCGATCCGGTGAGTCAGCACTTTGTAGACGCCACAAAAGCACCAGATTGACCTCACACAGATTCGTCATGCAATTGTATTCGTTAAGGTCACTCATAAGTTAAATAACTTATATATTTTATAATTATAGTATGTTTAGAACACTTATTTTTATAAATATGATTTTCTTATGCTTAAAATATTAATATAATATTATCATAATGATATTTATAAATTTAATTATAATACTATTATTTAGTTTAATTTGATATATTTATATTATAATTTAATTTTGATTTAATTTTAATATTTTAAAAAAATCTTCAAAAAGTTCAAGTTTTTTTGATCCGATGGGTCGGCCCGAACCCGGGACAAACCTAGTTTGGCTCGACCCGGAATGACCGGTAACCCGATTGACCCGGAACCCGATTTACCCGGAATCCGAATTACCCGAACCCGACCCGAATGACCCGGTTGACAGGTCTACATCCGAGTCTGTCAAGTACTCAGTAACATTTTAATTAACGTACTACGTAGTATTTCCATTTACTTTATTATAAAAGAAAAGTGTATGTTTACCTTCCAGCCTGTCCTGATGGGTTCCCCCCAAGATGGAGATGGTGCATCTTTCTTAGTTCTCGAGTGTCTCTGGTTGCCTTTCTTACGGTTAAACAACTCCTGATTTCTCTTCCCTTCATCCAATGTGACCTCAACCCTATAGTCATCATTGATATATTCATCTAAGGTACGATGACTCGCATGCAACATATGAATCTTCATACGATAAGACATAGACACCGCCATGGCTTGTGCAACTGCATCATCGACCGTGTTTCGCATAGCTTGCAACATCTCCTCATTCAAGCCATCTCTTGTGGTTTGAGAAGACTTGCCCAAATCGCTTCCCTTAGGATTTAAAGACTCTTCGGTGGATTCAGTAGTGGTCACTTCCTATTCATCAACATGGGTTGGAGTGAGTCCTCCCATACGGACATGTAAGGAATTAGTTAGACGCCTCCGAAATCTACGTGTGTTCATGATCTTCACTTCAAGAAAATGCTATCCATAAAAAATGTGTGCAACATCCTCCTTTTATAGTAGTCTTTGCCCACTATTCATACATATCAAGATGGCAACGTAACACTTAATTTGGTTTTGGCCCACTTTACATCATAATTACGAAAATTGTCCCGCCTTAAATAAGTTTACATATTTTGTCCTCCTTAAATATATATTTCAACAATCTTTCACTCTACCACTTTTGAATATTAATTTTACCAACTTATTCTTAAACTTGGCTTAAATATCCAAATAACTTTATAGCCTCTTTACTTAACCATTGACATGTTAGTAGATCTTCCATAGATCTCACTGAATTCCAAACTTGACAAGGCTTCCCAAAACTTTACCATAAAACTTCATCCTCGACATTTTTATTAATTTACATAATCCCTTACAAAGTGACGTCATAAAGGTGGGAAATACAATCGGGGTAATTTAGCATTAAGAACTCATTGGTTGAATTCCCCATTGGAGCTCCCAATTTGTGATGCCCCAATGGACGACGAGGGTGAATCAAGCGAGAGAGGGCTCATGAGAGGGACTTAGAGTTTAGAAGATGAAGAAAGGGGAGATAGAGTTGCAGATATTCTAAGGAGAAAGAGATAGAGGTGATAAAGACTTCTTCATTTCATTAACATTTTAGACAAACGGAAGAGTTGACTAAAGCTCTTGGAAGTCACAGATAATTAAGTACCGAATGTTATTAAAAATTATAAAATAATTATGATCCACCTTAGCGCTAACAAGGATTTAACCAAGAACCAACAAGGATGCCACATAAGGTGGTAGACTACCAGGGTGATATATTATAAACATTATACATATAAAATATTAACTTTTAAAAAAAAAATTCATAGTTATACATAATAAGTATTAAATAACATGATTTTTTTTAAACTGATACTTTGTATAATTTTTATCATTCTTAAAAATATGTATGAATATGAAGTGTCAAATAAAAATGAACAAATAGAGCATAAAATATCAACTTTTTATTAATTTTTTAAATAGTTATATACTTGCTATTAATAAGTATATATTAATAACTAGTTTTTTTTTGAAAGAGAATGTATTAAAAAAATAAAAAGATTTATAATTCCTCTGTTACTAAAAACATGTCATTTTAGAAATTTACACATTTTTTAAGAAATAAATAAAAATACAATTATATCCCTAATTATTACTCTATCTGAAGTGTTTCTGGAATTTCACCTATACTTATTACCTCAAGGTGACGACAAATGTCCTTAGTTACTTGTAAAGCCAACTAGGGTGGGTGATTATACAGTCTCTTTATTAGTTGGTGCTTTAGTTGTCAAGGTAGTCCTCGCGATGTTGTTTGCTCGCGTTCGTGTAATCACTGTTCAATCGTTGTCTTTAGAGGAAGTCTTTCAGATGATGTTCTTACTTCATATACGTTCTTCTTCGATCAAAGACTTCAAGAACTCAACTCCGAGGGCTTTATGCCAAGGAGAATTGCAGGGCTCTTCTTCTTCTCTCTAGAATCAGATCCCCTTCTTGAGGACTCAAGGGGGTATTTATAGGGATGCTAAGCGAGCATCTCGTTCGCTGGTGACCTCGTGGTCTGATAAGAGACACGTGTAACACATCCCTTTATGCCAAAGGGTTGGGAGGTTACGCATTTGTAACGGCCCAGAATTATGATTTCCGGGTTACGTTTCAAGGGATAAAACCCCTTGTTCGGATCTTGCAATCCAGGTACGGGTCGAGGTTTCAAACTCATTTTAAGATTAGTAGAAAGAGGGATTTCAAACCCTAAAACCTCGAAGGGCCGTTGGGTACCCTTAACTTGTCCTAAGACTATGTCGCGGAATCCATTTCAAACAAAAGTAAAGCGGAAGTAAAGTTAAGATACAAAGTGTCACGGCAGAGCCGGGTCAAAACCAAAACGTAAGCGAATGATTACCATTTATACCAAGTTAGAGAATTAGCCAGATTCTTCGTTTCGCCAAAAGGGAACCCCGTCATATAGGCATCGAGCACTCAAAGTCTGCAGAAAATGTCTTAAAAAAAGAACGGGGAAAGGAGTCAGATCGAGCCACTCATGCGGGACCGGCAGTCCTCGCTGAGGCCACATAGTATGTGCTATACCTAATAAATATGCTCTAATGCAGTACGAAAGTCAAACACACTAGCATGCCCCTAGGTATAATAATGTGCAGAAATACTGTAAAGGGCCCAAGACAATGCCAAGTGGCATATCCCTCTCCTACCTCCACCCCCTTCCGATAGGGCGGAGACTGGCCAGCTCGTGAATGCATTCCATCATAATCGGGCGGCACGCATGCCTAACCCGCTCCACAATAAAGCCCGCAGGCATATCATAATAGAAGGAAGTTCATGACTCGATTGACTCAGGGTACCCGATGAGGCTGGGCTACCCTATGACCCTAGCAAAGACTCTAGGACTATCACAGATAACGACCGTTCTGTTTCAAACGCATAAAGTAAACAGATGCTCAATCAATTAGTGCAACCTAAACATGATACTACATGGCATGCTTTTATGCATATGCAACACCTAACATAAAATGCAACAACAGGCATGAATGTCCAAACTGAGTAAGCCCTCTAGGGAACTTACCTGAAGATGCAGAATAGCAAAATAGCGCAAGCAATGGCCCAAATGCAAGTCCAAAGCAATCCAAAAGCAATACACACCTATCATCAAGCTATTTTCATAAGCTACCAGTCCATCATTCATACACACGAACTCCACATTCTCAACATGCTCAAAACCAACCGATAGTAAAACCATTCCATTTCCAATCAACCCATTGATAAATCTTACCAACAATATTTCCAAACTCATCTCCCAAAGTTTTCCAAAGTCTTAAATCTCAAGTTAAGTCAACTCATATCCAAAACAATCTCTCAAATCATAATTGGCCAAAACCCATTTATAAACATTAAATCTTTAATCAACTTGTAACTTTATATCATTAAAATAATTCCGGCATGTTTCTTATTTCGAAATCATTATAGAATAAAGTCCGGCATTTTGGTTTCAACACATCAAATCCTTTAAGAATCATTTTCGGACGACCTAAAATCTTTTCCAAATAATTTAACAACAATGCTTATCTAACTAAACATTAAAATCAGTCCGTCTTTATAATCCCCATTTATAAAAACATATTGAATAAATTACTTTATCAATTGACCTCAATAAATCACTTTAAAATTCCTAAAACTACATTTCTTAAACAACATAAAAATGCATAGTCCGAATAATATCATTTCTAAAACCATTTCATAATATACAATAGTCTTCGGAATATATATATCATAATCTCATAATGTAATAAAATAATACATTAATAATAATAATAATAATAATAATAATAATAATAATAATAATAATAATAATAATAATAAACTAATTTAAATAGCAATTGTATAATAACGACATAACAAGATATTCTCTATGTGACATCCAACAAGATAACATAGAAATAACAACAATTCACATAACACAGCCCCAACCATCCCAAAACCGAAAAGGAGGAAACAGAAACCCAATTTGAAAGGACCCGAGCCCAGATCTAGCCCAACCCGGAAAGAATAGGCCCAAACCCAACTTTGTTTAAGTGAACCGGCTCCTTGCCTAATTTATCCTGAACCGGCCAGAAAATAAGAAAAAGGGAAGGAAGAGAACCCGGTTCCCCAGGCCTGTCTTCCCCAATTGGAGCTCTCGGTCAGACAGGAAACGGAGAAAGAAAAGAGGAGTCCAGGTCTCCACGGCGGAACGCGACGGAAGAAAAGGAAGGTGAAGGGGAGGGGCTCCTCGCCGGCGGTTCTCACCCGACTCAATCCACAAGCCTTTCCCGACATCAACCACAGAGAATCGAAAAGAAGGGATAGAGGAGAGGGAGTGCTCACCGAGAGTCGATCGAAATCTTCGCCGGAAAACGCTCGGAACAAATCTGGGCTCGTCGGAGATGGAGCTTCGTCGGAGATGGTCTAGGGAGGAAGGAATGGGATCAAAGTTCCATCTTTATACGATTTGGAGTGTTTAATAGAGAAAGAGAAGGAGGAACCCTCATCGGTGGTCTTCGATCGGAAAACAGGGAAGGAGGAGGAAGACGACGCTGGGCGGCGGTGGCTCCGGGATCCTGGGCGTCGTGCTCGGCTGCGGGTTGCTGCTGCTGTGGCGTCGAGGAGGCTTGAGGCCTGCTGCTTCTGCAGAATCAGGGGAGGGATTGAAAGAGGAAGTGTGGGGTGGCTTGGGATCTCTCGGCAACAGGGGAGGGATTGAAGGCTGCGGTTCTTGGCGGCCACTGGCTCGGACGGCGGCGGTCGGCGACGGTGACCTGGTGGCCGCCACTGGCTCGGACGGCGGCTCAGCGGATGTGGATTGAAGAAAGAGTGGTGTGATGTTGTGTGCTCTCGTTAGATCTAGAACCAAAGGAGATGAATGTGAAATGAAAATGTGGGAAATGGGTACTATGCTCCTGATTGTTTTTTTTTTTTTGGAAGAGTAAAGGATTCACAGTTGATGCATTACCAAATTCAGGAGAGGAGGAATGCAATTTGTTGGTTTTCCAAAAGAGAGGAATTAAAGAAAAGAGTGAGGGACATAGAGATAAGATTTTACCTCAATTAGGAGGGTATGAGTTGAAATTGGTCAACATGGAGACCAAGTCTAAAGATTTGATAAGAATTGGTGATATGAGACGGAAATTGCGGTTCCGAAGGTAAAGTTTAAATACCCGGAATTACATCTCGAAACCCGTTCGCTCGAACCAAAATCCGACTCTATTAAAATACTCTTCAATTTTCAAATTTTCATTCCAAGGTTAATAATGAAATCCGAATACTATACTCAATTTCGCATAAGCAGGCGGAATAGAACATTTTTCAAATTTTCAACTAAGTAATGCCGGAATTCATTTTAAGAGATTTTAAATAACCGATTTAAATTCGTTTTTAATTTCTTTTTCCAAGAATTTAGGATTTAAAAATCCGGGCCTTTACATCATCCACCTCTAAAAGCAAATCTCGTCCTCGAGACTAAAACTAAGACAAAGTAGGGGATGAAGTTTGAAATTGATGAGTCTAAGGACTATGTCCAAGGATCTTGTAATCACCTCAGTTGCGTCTTCCGAGATTCTCACAACATCCTAGTCACGGTCGTGACATCTCCAATTGGTCTTGACAAGTATGCAATAAGCGCCCCTATCACATCCTCACTTCGACATTTTGGAGGTACCACAACTCTAAAAGTTCTACAATATCATAACTAGGTCTTAGCAAGCACCCTACAGGCGCCCTCATAAAATGCTTGTATCCACTTCGTGAGGTATCATAGAGTTGCCCGGGTTTGAAAAGTTTCAAAGGGGGTTCCGCAATTGAAAATGATTAGCCTCAAAATCGTTGAAACCCTCGATAGTGTTTATTCTTTAAAAACCAGTTATTTCCTTTCTATATCGTTCCAAATCTTCAAATCCGTCGTTTACCCAAGAACCTTGCACCAAAACAAGTCAAATCCCTTTAACTCAAGATTTCGTCAAAAATCTCCCAAAACCAAATCAGTTTCCCGCAACTCAATCAATCAAATTCAGAAATCAGGAGGTGGAATCATCCACCTCTAAGGGCTAATCCCATATTCTCTTCCTAGTTTCCAAAATCATTCAATCATCATTCTCAACTCAATATGAAACATAAGCCAATCAACTCATCAACTCATAACATCATCAGCCATCTTTCACATGGCAAAACTCAACATCAACCATGATAATCTCAACCAATTGACATCTTAATAACATAACATGTTTTCTCATAACATAAATCATACCCTCTTTTCAAGACACGCCAAAACCAACAACAAAACATCAACATCACATCATAAGTAGTAGGGTATATCTATATCATATTGAAGGCATCACGAGTGCATAATCGAAGTCTCATAACTCATCACTCAAGCACACATGTCCAGAAATCAACGGGTTAGATGTTATGGGGTTAGTACGTCAGTACGCATCCAATCTCACTATCGCATATCGATATTGCAACACGAGTAGAACAGATTCATCACGTTAACATGTCAACACAACAAGGTCATGCTATTAAGATTCCGTGAAAGGGGAGGTCAAACAGTATATCAGTCATCGAATGTCAGCATATCCAACAAACATCATCTTAACTCAACAGAATGCCATATAACGATCATTTAGAAATCTGGTATCGTTATCTCATATATACAAATCATATTCATCCTCAAAGTCATATTCATCATTTAACATACCCAAAATCATGCTTAACGATCATATAACCTAACATCATGCTTCCACATAATATATGGCACATTATTATCTCATAGTTCATACTCATCATTACTTCATATATCATATCACAACACGTCTTAACATGCTTCTAAAACGCATAACAGGGTAGTATTGCTTCAATATATCATGATAACACTAGTCACTACAAATTAGATTTCAGTATTGCATAACAACATGTAATGTCATTCCATATCAGGTCTTATCATGTTCGCTATTTAACATCATGCCAGCAGATATAAATAAATCACATAATAAAGGAATCCTCACATCATACCAGTCAAAATAAACTCAATCCCCACTCGCCCATCTCCACACTCAAGCCAAGACTAATCTTCTTCTAGACTCGCCAACGTCAACTCAGACAAAATTCCCCCCAAAGAAATCCCTATTCATCTCGATACTCCAATCTCACCCCTCATTCCATCAAGCACTCCCACACACCATCCACCTCTAAGAATCCAACTCCTATCTCTAAGCTTCACACCCAGGTATCCTCTAACACCATGTCCTCAATATTCACGAGCCCTCTATTATACTCCTCGTACCACCCGAAGCATCACAAGTATCCCCTAGAAGCTCACCAGAACCATCAACATCGCCTCCCGTAAATCTCAAAGCTCTCTCAGTCTTACCTAAGCCAACAATCCTCACATCAACTCTACCTCACACCACCATCGAACATCCTAATGACCCAAACCCTTTCGCTGCCCCCGACCACTCTACAAGAGAATCTCACCCACATGTTAAAAAAAGGAAGCAGATATCAAAATTACAACACCTAAGGCATGCATCATTTTAGCTAGCATTTATAATAGCATCGTTAATACATCCTCAAACATTACAATCTTATCAAGAAGTCTCAATTTACTATCATGCTCAATATTTATAGCCAACATCATATATGAACATCATCAAATTAGGCTAGCAAGTTTCATCAAAACCTTATCAAATAAACAATTCAAGTTCTCACCAATTGCAGTTCACATTTTATAGGCAAGGAATTTAAATCATGCTTAGCAACTCAGAGTATCAACACATCAAGGCATAAGGCACATTAGAACTATAAAGCATCAACTTATATCATCATAGACGATAGACAATCAGACAACAATCATCACCAAGTCAGCACATCAACACGTAATTCTCATCGCCAGGTCAGTGCAATATCGTCAACAAATTCAGATGGGTTAGTAATTCGAACGGAGGACACTCCTGCCTTCAAGTCATATCGCACTCAATAATCGCATTCCTCGATACCTGCTTGTCCCGCCGACATCATTGATCCTGAGGCCCGTGGGTGATGGGCCCATACTTCTGCTGCAATGTTCTATCGCCATGTAACTTTTCGTTCTCCCTTCCATGTGGTCGCTCACCCAAATGTATCGCGCAAGATTCCAAGTTAGGGGAGATAGGAGAGTGACAAGAAAAGACAACCCGGATTCCTTTCGGGGACAAACACGGACCACAACTATAGACGACAATACTAGAGACAAGACTCTGACCCGAGAATAGTAACAACGCCCTTATGGAGGTCTAGTAGGTTGCAATTGTGACAAGCAGAACCAATTTCATTATGGGGCATATCAATCATTTAATCCACACTAACATGTACCTATCACGAGGATCACAACATACGTATTTATTCCAGAAAGACATACTCGAGTGCTACCCGAATGCATGCGAGACAAGATAGTAGTATATTATCCCATGAAAGCAGATATGCCTAGCAACTAAAACAAGACATGCGGGATTTAACAGGCATCACAATTATCATCTATATGAACAATGCACGAGCTTGGGATATGCATCATACAAGGACATATAAGAGCAACATAGTAACTATCTCATCTGACACAATGATCATATAATAGGTCAAGTATGGCACGTAATCATGTGACGAGATACATTTAGAAAGCATGGGTCCTACATGGTACTAGCGATACATGATGTGATACAAGCATGGTCAAGAGTCACTAAGAGGAGTTCGACATAATATTCGCGAAACATGAGATATCATCAAAAGTAACAAGAAGGGCATCATGGGCGATAGATTATAATCGTGTCAAGAACGAACCATCATAGGACACATATAAATGTACAATAGCTATCACATCATAGAACATGTACAACATGTAATCATTTAGCGAGTCATATTGGAAATCATAAGCCCTACAGGATACTACTAGCACATATCGAATCATGACCACAATCAAGGTAACTCGACTAAATTCATTCTAACTTTCATGCGTCATGCATATACGAAATGATATAACGTGGTGTGTGATCATGCGAGGTGCCAAGTCATACATCTATGCGAGCACAAGAGGAATTCATAACGTAATAGGGAAACACTACCGAGTGATAACATGTAAGCATGCTATGATAAACCATCACCGAAAGCAATCGATCATCGAATTCAACATCAATCTAATTTGCACGAGTAAGACAATTCAAGATGATAGAAAGAGGGAAGGATCACACTATCAGGGACCTAGCTCAGGAGAGAATCAGCAATAATGCAAGCAAGGTATGAATTCGCACAAGTCACCACCAAGGATCCTACATGATGCTAATGGCATAACATGACATTTGATACATACATGCACTTGGTTAACTAACACAACGATGTGTAAGAAATCACGTTAACATGGTCCATCGATATAGAAGCATGGGAGGGATCTAGCGGTACATAATACAAGCCCGCGCAACGAAGCAATATGACTAGTATACGGGGCATGTGCTCCAAATCAACAACCACTCGGATAAGGCATGCATTCATCAACACTCAATTATGCCACATAGTCCCCCATCCAACGCAAGTTATCACACAACAATGTTAAGTACAAATAATCAACGGTAGTTAATCTGACGAATACATAATAGATGGGCATGCTATAGATTATTGTCACAAAAGGAATAATAAGCATCGACGCGTCATCATCTAGCATGTACTGGGAATTACATATTGCATAAGGCATGTTGGCATCCAATTGTAACACGTATCCATACAATGGTCATCATGAACATCAAACATGTAAGCATAATTTCACATTAAAGATTAATTCGTAGGTCAAAGAGTAGTACATGTAGAATCATACGATCGGTAAGGCAAGTAAACATGTTGTAACAATAAACACGTAATCATACAACATGATATAAGGCAAGACACAACACGAGATGTGAGCAGGGTAATTAACCACAACATGAGCTTAAACAATAAAACCATGACAGAAGGCAAGGCATAACATGAGCAGCTTCTTACTAATGATCATTTAGAAGGTATATGTGGGAGATTACAAAATCATGTCATTCAATTCAGAAAGAGTCACCATTACAACCGGACAGAGATCCCTAAGGGCAACCATTGACCTTTCCCAACTGACTCATCACCCCTCTTTCCCGTGGGACTTTGGTACGACTCGTTGTGGTAAGAAAACACTGCTGATCATCATAAGGATGAAGAAAGAGAGCCCCATGACACCTTACTTTTGACTCAAAAGGCCATCAGGAACCACCTTCCAATACGCACTCAGACAACCTTCATATCCATACATGATTCCCGACACAAGGTGGTTACCAACCCAATTCCCCGTGGAAGGCACTGAAATCCAGGAAAAGGCTAGATAGAACCGTAAATGGGTTAACATAGTGGAAGGGGCGGTTCCACACAAACTGGGTATAACCACACAGAAACATGGGTACTCCCACTATCCCGTTTGCACATATTAGTCCATACACATTTAATAGTTAAGGCATCCAAATCAGATATCTAGCATAGCAAGCATTCAACACAGAATCAGTTAATAACACTCATAATGATCTCCTTGGATTCTCCCTATCCATCTGTAAAGAACAAGCTGATATTTGCCTACCGTTCCCAACTACACCCAATGTGGGTGGTCTAGCGCCTTTACTACCCACTCGTGTCCCCGTTTAGTCCGTTTTTCTCTTTTATTACAAGTCGAGTTCATTACGTAGTCCAATTTAGGTTAGACATCTTAAATTCATTTTGCCCCTTTAAAACACGTTCAAAACCTTTGAAATTCATGGGCAGTTTCCAAAACATACACTCGACCCTTTTGTACCCGAATTGCACAACCTCAGCTCTGATACCATCTTTGTAACGGCCTAGAATTATGATTTCCGGGTTACGTTTCAAGGGATAAAACCCCTTGTTCGGATCTTGCAATCCAGGTACGGGTCGAGGTTTCAAACTCATTTTAAGATTAGTAGAAAGAGGGATTTCAAACCCTAAAACCTCGAAGGGCCGTTGGGTACCCTTAACTTGTCCTAAGACTATGTCGCGGAATCCATTTCAAACAAAAGTAAAGCGGAAGTAAAGTTAAGATACAAAGTGTCACGGCAGAGCCGGGTCAAAACCAAAACGTAAGCGAATGATTACCATTTATACCAAGTTAGAGAATTAGCCAGATTCTTCGTTTCTCCAAAAGGGAACCCCGTCATATAGGCATCGAGCACTCAAAGTCTGCAGAAAATGTCTTAAAAAAAGAACGGGGAAAGGAGTCAGATCGAGCCACTCATGCGGGACCGGCAGTCCTCGCTGAGGCCACATAGTATGTGATATACCTAATAAAGATGCTCTAATGCAGTACGAAAGTCAAACACACTAGCATGCCCCTAGGTATAATAATGTGCAGAAATACTGTAAAGGGCCCAAGACAATGCCAAGTGGCATATCCCTCTCCTACCTCCACCCCCTTTCGATAGGGCGGAGACTGGCCAGCTCGTGAATGCATTCCATCATAATCGGGCGGCATGCATGCCTAACCCCCTCCACAATAAAGCCCGCAGGCATATCATAATAGAAGGAAGTTCATGACTCGATTGACTCAGGGTACCCGATGAGGCTGGGCTACCCTATGACCCTAGCAAAGACTCTAGGACTATCACAGATAACGGCCGTTCTGTTTCAAACGCATAAAGTAAACAGATGCTCAATCAATTAGTGCAACCTAAACATGATACTACATGGCATGCTTTTATGCATATGCAACACCTAACATAAAATGCAACAACAGGCATGAATGTCCAAACTGAGTAAGCCCCCTAGGGAACTTACCTGAAGATGCAGAACAGCAAAATAGCGCAAGCAATGGCCCAAATGCAAGTCCAAAGCAATCCAAAAGCAATACACACCTATCATCAATCTATTTTCATAAGCTACCAGTCCATCATTAATACACACGAACTCCACATTCTCAACATGCTCAAAACCAACCGATAGTAAAACCATTCCATTTCCAATCAACCCATCGATAAATCTTACCAACAATATTTCCAAACTCATCTCCCAAAGTTTTCCAAAGTCTTAAATCTCAAGTTAAGTCAACTCATATCCAAAACAATCTCTCAAATCATAATTGGCCAAAACCCATTTATAAACATTAAATCTTTAATCAACTTGTAACTTTATACCATTAAAATAATTCCGGCATGTTTCTTATTTCGAAATCATTATAGAATAAAGTCCGGCATTTTGGTTTCAACACATCAAATCCTTTAAGAATCATTTTCGGACGACCTAAAATCTTTTCCAAATAATTTAACAACAATGCTTATCTAACTAAACATTAAAATCAGTCCGTCTTTATAATCCCCATTTATAAAACCATATTGAATAAATTACTTTATCAATTGACCTCAATAAATCACTTTAAAATTCCTAAAACTACATTTCTTAAACAACATAAAAATGCATAGTCCGAATAATATCATTTCTAAAACCATTTCATAATATACAATAGTCTTCGGAATATATATATCATAATCTCATAATGTAATAAAATAATACATTAATAATAATAATAATAATAATAATAATAAACTAATTTAAATAGCAATTGTATAATAACGACATAACAAGATAATCTCTATGTGACATCCAACAAGATAACATAGAAATAACAACAATTCACATAACACAGCCCCAACCAGCCCAAAACCGAAAAGGAGGAAACAGAAACCCAATTTGAAAGGACCCGAGCCCAGATCTAGCCCAACCTGGAAAGAATAGGCCCAAACCCAACTTTGTTTAAGTGAACCGGCTCCTTGCCTAATTTATCCTGAACCGGCCAGAAAATAAGAAAAAGGGAAGGAAGAGAACCCGGTTCCCCAGGCCTGTCTTCCCCAATTGGAGCTCTCGGTCAGACAGGAAACGGAGAAAGAAAAGAGGAGTCCAGGTCTCCACGGCGGAACGCGATGGAAGAAAAGGAAGGTGAAGGGGAGGGGCTCCTCGCCGGCGGTTCTCACCCGACTCAATCCACAAGCCTTTCTCGACATCAACCACAGAGAATCGAAAAAAAGGGAGAGAGGAGAGGGAGTGCTCACCGAGAGTCGATCGAAATCTTCGCCGGAAAACGCTCGGAACCAATCTGGGCTCGTCGGAGATGGTCTAGGGAGGAAGGAATGGGATCAAAGTTCCATCTTTATACGATTTGGAGTGTTTAATAGAGAAAGAGAAGGAGGAACCCTCACCGGTGGTCTTCGATCGGAAAACAGGGAAGGAGGAGGAAGATGACGCTGGGCGGCGGTGGCTCCGGGATCCTGGGCGTCGGTGCTCGGCTGCGGGTTGTTGCTGCTGTGGCGTCGAGGAGGCTTGAGGCCTGCTGCTTCTGCAGAATCAGGGGAGGGATTGAAAGAGGAAGTGTGGGGTGGCATTGGATCTCTCGGCAACAGGGGAGGGATTGAAGGCTGCGGTTCTTGGCGGCCACTGGCTCGGACGGCGGCGGTCGGCGACGGTGACCTGGTGGCCGCCACTGGCTCGGACGGCGGCTCAGCGGATGTGGATTGAAGAAAGAGTGGTGTGATGTTGTGTGCTCTCGTTAGATCTAGAACCAAAGGAGATGAATGTGAAATGAAAATGTGGGAAATGGGTACTGTGCTCCTGATTGTTTTTTTTTTTTTTGGAAGAGTAAAGGATTCACAGTTGATGCATTACCAAATTCAGGAGAGGAGGAATGCAATTTGTTGGTTTTCCAAAAGAGAGGAATTAAAGAAAAGAGTGAGGGACATAGAGATAAGATTTTACCTCAATTAGGAGGGTATGAGTTGAAATTGGTCAACATGGAGACCAAGTCTAAAGATTTGATAAGAATTGGTGATATGAGACGGAAATTGCGGTTCCGAAGGTAAAGTTTAAATACCCGGAATTACATCTCGAAACCCGTTCGCTCGAACCAAAATCCGACTCTATTAAAATACTCTTCAATTTTCAAATTTTCATTCCGAGGTTAATAATGAAATCCGAATACTATACTCAATTTCGCATAAGCAGGCGGAATAGAACATTTTTCAAATTTTCAACTAAGTAATGCCGGAATTCATTTTAAGAGATTTTAAATAACCGATTTAAATTCGTTTTTAATTTCTTTTTCCAAGAATTTAGGATTTAAAAATCCGGGCCTTTACAGCATTGCTGTGTTAGCGGAGAGGTGCTTGACCAGCGAGCTGCTTACTCTTGCCCAATGGGATGAGAAGGCGTACGGACCCTGTTTGCTCTGATGGCGTTCTTGTAAGTGTTATGATGCTGATCGCGATCGTATGTGTTGTCCTAACTTAGGGGAGAACATCGGTCATGGCCTTACTCGATGTAAGGCTCGCGAGTTATAATATCATGTCTGAGATGTCTTTTGCGTTAGGTGGTCTATTTATGACGTCATATCCATATTAATTACAGGGGCTATTTTCTAGGGCATCGTCATAACTCCTCGAGACCTGATCACGTGCGATAAATCGTTCGCGATCGGGTTTCGATAAAAAAAACGATGCTTTCTGTCAAAGGGTTATTTTGGTGAGCCGGATGGAGGCCTAATGTACCTTGGCCCATTTGTGAGGTAAACCCAAGGAGACCTATAAGTACGGATCCTCTCTTCATTTCTCCCTCATTTTGTATGTCCTCGGAAACTTTACCAGAGAGAGAAAAAGGGGAAAACCAAAAGACTTTTCTCAAGAGGCATCGTTGGTGTAACGGCCCAGATATAAATATCTGGGTTACGTTTCAAAGGTCGGATATCTTCGTTCGGATCTTGCAGTCCAGCTACAGGTCGAGGTTTCAAACCTCTTTTAAGGATCAGTATGAAAGAGGAATTTCGAACCCTAAAATCATCGTAGGGCCATTGGGTACCCTTATCCTGTCCTAATGACTAAGTCGTAAAAAACATTTCAAGAAATAGAGCGGAAAACGAAATTGAGAAACAACATGTCACGGCAGAGCCGGGTCAAAACCAAATCATGAGTGGAATAATTTACCATTTAGCCAAGTTAGCGGATTAGTCAGGTTCTTCGATTTCGCCAAAGGGACATTCCATCACAAAAGCAAGGAGCAAGCAAGGAGCAGATACCTAACACTATTCACGAAGTCAGGCCCAATAATCGCCTGCGGGTCATCTGACCGCGCTGAGGCCATATAACATGTCTATACCTAAATAAAGGATGATCTAATGCAGTAAAGGATTTAAATCACAGAAGGATTCTTATCAGGATATATAGATATAAGTGCGGAAATGCAATAAAGGCGCCCAAAGAATGGCAAGTGGCATATCCCTCTCCTACTCCGCCCCTTTTTCATGAGCGGACCAGACCGACACATTACCCATTTCCTCGTGGTTGTGCACAAACCGCGACATCATCATATCATATCATCATGCTCATGCCCGATGGTGCTGGGCTATCTCGTGTAATGACAATACTGACTCAGGGCAAGCCCGATGGGGCTGGCTACCCTATGATCCTAGCAGACGACTCTAGGATACACAGATAACGGTCGTTCTCTTTTCAAACACATAAAGAATAGAGATGCTCATTCATAAGTCCAAGTCCTAAGCATGATACTACATGGCATGCTTTTATGTATATGCAACACCTACACACTATATGACAGATCAGGCAAGAGGTCCAGGTTGCTGAGTAAGTGCCGTAGGATATTTACCTGGAGGTGCGCAGCATCCAAGCAATCAACATCAATAGCAAGCAATGTCCAACATATCACAAATCACCTAACAGATATACAAGTATGCATAAGTCTATCTAAATCACACAAGGCGCCCCTAACTATCACACATAACTTCACATATCTCATTTCCGATCATTCCGTATTAATTCATCATATATCACATATCATTTCATGTTCATCTCATCTCAACATATAATATTTCATTCATCATCTCATCTTGCATCATGATATAACATTTCATATTTTTTCTAAAATTCACATAATTTTCAAGCAGGATTCAACAGTAAATTCACCGAGTTAAATCAAGTAAATCATTTTCCCAAAGTTTTCCAAACTCTTAAATCTCAAGTTAAGTCAACTCATATTTAAAACAACTTCTCAAATCATACTTGTCCAAATCTAGAGGAAGTATCAAATTTTCTAAGTCAACTCAAAATCTTGTTTTATCAAAATATTCCGACATTTAGTCACAAAATAATTCTATTTTCACAACCATATTTATAAATCAAAACTCATAATTCAATTCAAATTTCTTAAAATCACAAATTAAAACATAAAAAAAAAGAAAGAAACATATTCTAAACAATGTTATATTCCAAATACTAATTTATGAAATTCCTGGATTATATATATTTTTCACAAATAAAAAATAATATACAATATCAAGTATATAAAACGCAACTTAGCATAAAACTTACATGTTATCCTAGGTCTTCTTGACCTCATCCGTAAGGATGCTATCGGGTAGGGCTAGCCCACCCGAATTATTGCCTAATAAAAAAAATAAAATAAAAAATAAAATAAAATAAAGTAGAACTTACATGTTATCATAACAATAAAATTACTTAACATATCAATATAACAACACTAATTACCCAGCAAGGCCCAAAGCAAAAGAAACCCAATACCAAGTCCACAACCCAGAAAATCATGAAGAAAAGAAAGAAAGAATAGACACAGCCCAAAGAAAACCCAAACCGGATCCCACATCCCTTCCCAACCGAAGACCCGTCAGAAAATTATATAACCCGAAAGTGAGATTTTGACTCGGCCCAGCCTAGCAAAGAAAGAAAAGGAGGTCGTCTCCTTCCCCAGCTCAAAACAAAGTCGTTCGAATCGGAGAATTGAAAAGGAAAGGCGGGGAAAGAATCTCCGGCCTCCGGCCAGCTTTCGACCTCAGATTTTACCCAGAGAAGCGTTTTGAAATTTTGAACCCAACCCGACCTCAAGGAAGAAGCAACACAAGAAATGGAAGAGGGAAAGTGAGCTTACAGTGGGGGCTGAGTTTCCGACGCTGGGAGGCTCCGAGGGCGGCTCCGACTGAATTTGACTGGTAGGAAACATGGATCGAGCTTAGGAAGAGGATAAAGGATGGGAATAAGCGGATTTTGATGGGATTGAACCAAAATCGTCGAATAAGAAAACGAAAACGGCCTTGAGAAGGGGAAAACTGAGGACGTATGCGGTGTTCCAGGCTCCGGCGAGTGTCTGGGCTCCGATGGGACTCCTGATTGCTGCTACTGCTTGGGGGAAGAAGCAATGGGCGTGGCTGGGAGCTCGGACGAGAGAAGCCTGGAGGCGTGCTCGGATAGAGGTTCGAATTCCTCTTGGTGAACAGGGGAGCGTTACAGTGTGGCTTCTCCGACTTGACAATGTTGGTGCAGATGGTGGTAGCTGCGAGACTGAGCAAGGAAGCTTCTTGTGGCTGGAACCAAGCAGGAACGGAGGCTGATTCGGTGGAGTGGTGATCGGAAATTGAGGCGGGGAGGAGAAGCTGGGGTTGTGATGTCCTCTTTGTAGGTTTCTCCTAAAAGAAAAGAGAGAGAGAAGGGAGGAACAATGAATGAGGGTTTACAGATTTGTGGATGAGGAGGAATGAGTATGTAAGGAGTTTTTGTAGGAGGGAAGGGGGGCAATACTGCAATAAGGACAATGGGAGCTGGTGGAATGGGGCTGCATCCCGCAGGGAACCCTCAACGCCGAGAGAGAGAGAGAGAGAGAGAGAGAGAGAGAGAGAGAGAGAGAAGAAAACAAACGAAAAAGAGATAGAATAGAAAATGGTCCCCAAAAGATATTTTGAATACCTGAACAACAAATCTCGAAACCGCTCTCTCGACCTTATCCGACCCAACTCAAAAAGATTTTCAAATTTCCAATTCCAAATTTAATAAAGAACTCCAAATATTATTTTAAATTTTCGCATATATAGCGAGATAAAGTATATTTTAAATTTTCAACTAAATAATGTTAGAACTCGTTTAGAAGGATTTAGAGTAAACCAATAGCTCGAGGACGAAAATTCCAAACCTCCCAAATCTTAGAAATCGAGATGATTATAAATCATTATTTTAATCATTTAATATTATAGAATTTCTCGGTCTTCACATTCATTCACCTCTAAAAACAAGTCTCGTCTCCGAGACTAAAATCATTCTAAAACAAGGGGATGAAGTTTGAAAATGACGAGTCCAAGGATCAGGCCATTGACCTCGTAAGCACCCCATAAAGGCCCGTATGAGATCCTCACAGTACCTTCGGCGTGATCTGTTGTTGCAGGAGGATGGTCAAGTATGAAAATAAATATAAAATATGAAATCAAACCGACTCCCTGTCTGAACAAATAATTACAAGACTTCCTCCCGTTGTAGTAGAAGGCAGTCACGATCGATCCACGAGGAAGCGTGTCAGCGCCTGCCTTTTCAGTTCCTTAAATCAACACGAACTCGACCAGAAGAGTACTCGATATCGAGTAGGGTACTCGATCTTGACCACGCCGTCAACTCACTACAAAACAGAAGCAAATATAACGCAAAACAAAGCAAAAACAAGCAATGTCGAGTAAAGACCTACTCGACGTCGACTAAGTCCTACTAAACGTCGACTAGAAGTGCTCGAAATCGAGTACACAGTAGAACAAAAACGCAACTTTTGCAAAGACAGAACACAAAATTGATGGAATCAAATCGATAAACTAAGAGACTTCCAAGATCAGGGTTTCAACACCACAACGATAACCATATAAAATAATGCATAAGGTATAAAATATCATGCATTTTCATCAAATAACTATCGTTATTAACAAATAGGAATATAGAGGCTTTCGCATAAACCCTAATTGTTACTAACCCTTTTTCACATAATTAACTCAAGTTGTATTAAGATCACTTTTGCTTCAATAACACAAACAAAGATCACCTTCAACTTTCGCAAAAGAATCATGCTCGTAGGGATAGAAAATGAAATCGCATCAAAATATTGTACCTTTATCGCATTACCTTACATGGCTACCGTCAAGCTCACCCCGACCCTAGAAGTTGGGCCACTACTCGCTCCTCATCATGAGTAAACACATTAATAACAAAAAGGAGCTAAATTGCATTAATAAACTAAAATAGAGCTTACAACCGAACGAAACCAAATCCCGCTCTCGCTTTCTCCAACTTCTCTCGGCCTCCACTCTCTCTCTCTACTCTAAAAAACTCCTATTGGCTTGTAGCTTGGATTGTTGGATGATTGAATGATTCTAAAATCCAGCCCCTAAAGCCTTATTTATAGTGTTCCATGTAGCTAATCTAGGAAGGAACAACTATATCTATATCTAAAACTTTCTATCTAAAAACACAAGATAAAACATTAATGATAAAGGAAATAAATCTATAAGGAAACTAGGATTAATGTGGATAGATCCCTCTTGGACTTGATAGATCTTCATGTGGATGGATAGAATTCCAAAAATCTTCTCTTGCAAGCACTCTATCTTCTCGAACTCGATTTCGGACTCGGACACTGGGCTACTCGACTTCGACTAGAACTTTTCCTCCTGGGTTGCACTCGAGATCGGGCACCATCTGGACTCGACGGGTTTACTTGACTTCGAGTAGACTTACTCGACGTCGAGTAGCTCTGGGCTCCTCGAGTGATCTGCTTGACTCCGTCTGACTTTCTGGCTCCTGGTGTACTCGACTTCGACTAGCTCTAGTCGACGTCGAGTAGGTCCGTCAGCTTTCAGCATTCTTCTCCGTTCTTGAAACACACTTTCCCGAGTACTCGTTTGTCGGATTGGTGCATATGAATCTGAGTTGGAAAGCTCTTTTTGAGGGCTACAACTCTCATGAAGAAATCATAACTTGAATCAGAATGATGAATGGTGAAAAGTGGCGTTTTCTCCAGCTGCTCCATCGTAAGCTTCTTCATGACTTTCCTTTAAGCTCCAAAGTGCGTCCGATTTCTGTGAAATTAAACAGAAACCAGTTTAGACTCCATAATTTGGCAAATAAACATAAACTACACAGATTCTGTACTATTCTAACCCAAATGTGTGAAATGCATACAGAAATCGATATAAAAGTTAAGGTAAAACATGGCAAATTAGGCTCACAACAAACACCCCATACTTAAGCTTGCTTGTCCTCAAGCAATACTTTTAATGGTCATACAGGGGAAGAAATCAAAACTCTCAACATATTAGATCCATTGCCATATGTGATGCCGTGCAATTATCGATGACTCCTGGTGACATTGAGGACAACATGAAGGTTCCATTTGATGGCCCTGTCACTCGTGCAAGGGCCAAGAAGATTCAAAATGCAACTAAGGCCTTTCTTGTCCGTCACCATGGAACTTTAGAGCAAGGGTTCAGGCCACCCTGGATCACTTGGCTCAAGGTTACTCCGCCAGCACAAGAAGTGAGCTTGCGCCCACATTCAGAGTTCATGAAGACTCGTCAGCATCCCCCATGACTCGACATCTCCATGGAAGCACTCGGCCGAGTGGGCCAAAGAAATGTCGAGTGGAGTATTGGGCTTGGCCGAGTTCACCTTGTGCATGGGCCGAAATTAAGTTAGTTAATTATGTTATTATTTCATGCAATTAGATAAATAAGGTGGAAATTAATTATATCTCTTCTAGATCTAATACTTAGCCACCAAGTTATTAAATATCTATCTCATTAGGATTTATTTATCTTAAAGTTATTTTATTTATCTTAGATAGAATTAATCTATCCAAACCTCTTTCCTTTGCAAGGAAGGATTGGCTAGATCTCTCATTGTTTTTCTATAAATTCATGTTATGCATCTTTGAATAAAATTAGATTGAAATAGAATTGAGAACCCCTTTATGGATTAAAGGGTTCTTGGTTATCAATCCAAAAACACTATCTTGCTCTTGTGTTCTTGAGACTGTCGGCCTTCACAAAAACACCCAACCCTCACCTTGGTTCTCGTCGAGATCGAGGAAGACTATCGCTGCCCTCATCGAGATCGACAACAGCGCTCCGAGAACTCCAGCGCTTGGCGACACCGCAAGCAGAGGCGCTCCCAGCGAGCGAAGCCAACCTAGGCGCCTCGCCCTCGCTCTCGCGCGTCCGTGCTCCCAGGCGCCCGCTCCCGCGTCTTCGCTCCGCACAACCCCAGTCGCCAGCGCCTTCGCTTCCAGCAAGCGACACCCCCACGTTCTCCCTCCCGCGCACACCCTGAGGCCTAGAGCCTGTGTGCCAGCGACGTCCGCGCATCAGTCCCTCGCTTCTCTCGCTGTTCTTCGCTTTGTTTTTCTGTCGCTAAATTCTGAGATTCTATTGCTGAAATTACCAAGTGTTGAAAACTGTCGCTAAATCAGAATTCTAATTACTTGTTTAAATTGTTCCAAATCAGGAGATATCAAAGAGCATTGCAAGATCTTAGCAAATATACGGCGTGGTTCTTGATCTGAAGCCCACAGGCGAAGGATCGGGTATCCCAAACGTATCAACCTAGAAGATAAAACGTAATCTAAAATCCTAATATAGAAAATAATAAAATATGATAATTAAGAAAGCCTAAAGGATAGACTCTCCTAACCATCTTATTTGACCTAACTAAGAAATACTAAAAATAAGCAATTCTATAATTAGACTCCAACTAACATAGGAGTTACTAAAAATAGAATATATATAAAAAATTGAGGAGCAGATTTAGCTTCTCCAACAACGAGAAGTTGAGGAGGAATGAAAACGAAAGTTGTAGGAAGCGGCCCAACGGCAAGCTAATTGGCTTGATGACGCTTGGAGGAAGGCTTATATTCAGAAACTTCTTAATAGTCAGCCTCACGCGTCACCTACCTCTGAGATCTTGGAGATATCCGCCCCCGATGTGGACGTGATTTTTATTGACTATACGGCCGACGGGAAGGTAAAGGAGGTTGTTTCGGATACTTTCGTTGGCCAAGAGACTGCACTGCGCGATGATTTTGTTTCTCAGATTCCCGTTGACTCCGAACTCGGAATTGAGCCAACTCAGTCTTGTTGCGAAGCTGACTCGACGAGCTTTCCAACGGTGGGTCACGCGCTGTCAGAATCCTCCGGGAAGACCTCCGAATCTGTACTTACAGTCGACTGTAGTGTTGTGCAGGAGGTGGAGCATGTTGATTCCGTTGACGAGGATGAGGTACTTGATGACGTGTCTCAATAGTTAGCGATTGTACCTCTTGGGAATGTTCATGAAGTTCCAGTTGCTGAGATTTGTGAGTTCATTGATCCTATTCTTATTGAAGATCAAGTCCGTTCAGCGATCGCGCATGAAGGTGTTGTTTTTGGGGTTCCTATACCTCGAATTCTCCTGGCACCTATTCCACCCATTTCTCCATCATCTTCTTTGAAGGTTGCTTCTCCTTCCACGCTGATCATCGTCGACTCGATTCGGGGACGAATCGAAGATAAGAGGGGGAGAATGATGCAGGTCAAGATGGCCTTCTGTGGGTCAAACAACGATCTTGATCCAGGCGACGACTCGAGGACGAGTCGATTTCAAATGGAGGAGAATGATGTCATCCTCAAGCGAAAGAAGAAGGCTCCACCTTGGGAGTCGTTAAAGAAACGGCGTTAATTATTTTATTATTTATATTTCTTATTTTTTATATATATTCTATTTTTAGTAACTCCTATGTTAGTTGGAGTCTAATTATAGAATTGCTTATTTTTAGTATTTCTTAGTTAGGTCAAATAAGATGGTTAGGAGAGTCTATCCTTTAGGCTTTCTTAATTATCATATTTTATTATTTTCTATATTAGGATTTTAGATTAAGTTTTATCTTCTAGGTTTACTTTATCTTTAGGATTAAAATTCTATCTTTAAGAAACCAAAACTCTATCTTGCATGGTAGAATTGGTTCTTATGTTTTCTATTTAAACGTTGTAGTTCTATTGAATTAAATCAGATTGAATATAGAATTGAGAAACCCCTTTATAGGATTAAAGGGTTCTCGATTATCAATCCAACCCGCATTCCGGTTCGTATTCTTTCGATTCGTTGATTTCCACAAAAATATATATATTGTTCGTCAATTTCGATCATCAAATAATTGTGAGTGGAGTGAGCCAATTCCGGTTGACTGCCAATTGATATATAACAATTGGTTAGGCCGGCCAATTGCTAAATTAAAAGGGTCGATCTTGCTTTGGCTCTTGTATATATCCTCTCAAATGAATTCGTAACTTGAACTTGGAATTGTTAATTGGATTGGAGGACTCCAATCTCAGCCTCGTGTCTCCTTGGTTGACTACCGCCACAATACTCCCGACCGACCCGTCTCCTCTGCGGCTTATATGTGAAGAAGTTCCTTGAATAATTAATTAGTAATCAAGTTACTAATTAACCTCAAAAGCAATGAATCGCGTACTATTACAGAGAACGTACGAAGGCGGTCAACCGGAATTGGCTCACTCCACTCACAATTATTTGATGATCGAAATTGACGAACAATATATATATTTTTGTGGAAATCAACGAATCGAAAGAATACGAACCGGAATGCGGGTTGGATTGATAATCGAGAACCCTTTAATCCTATAAAGGGGTTTCTCAATTCTATATTCAATCTGATTTAATTCAATAGAACTACAACGTTTAAATAGAAAACCTAAGAACCAATTCTACCATGCAAGATAGAGTTTTGGTTTCTTAAAGATAGAATTTTAATCCTAAAGATAAAGTAAACCTAGAAGATAAAACTTAATCTAAAATCCTAATATAGAAAATAATAAAATATGGTAATTAAGAAAGCCTAAAGGATAGACTCTCCTAACCATCTTATTTGACCTAACTAAGAAATACTAAAAATAAGCAATTTTATAATTAGACTCCAACTAACATAGGAGTTACTAAAAATAGAATATATATAAAAAATAAGAAATATAAATAATAAAATAATTAACGCTGTTTCTTTAACGACTCCCAAGGTGGAGCCTTCTTCTTTCGCTTGAGGATGACATCATTCTCCTCCATTTGAAATCGACTCGTCCTCGAGTCGTCGCCTGGATCAAGATCGTTGTTTGACCCACAGAAGGCCATCTTGACCTGCATCATTCTCCCCCTCTTATCTTCGATTCGTCCCCGAATCGAGTCGACGATGATCAGCGTGGAAGGAGAAGCAACCTTCAAAGAAGATGATGGAGAAATGGGTGGAATAGGTGCCAGGAGAATTCGAGGTATAGGAACCCCAAAAACAACACCTTCATGCGTGATCGCTGAACGGACTTGATCTTCAATAAGAATAGGATCAATGAACTCACAAATCTCAGCAACTGGAACTTCATGAACATGCCCAAGAGGTACAATCGCTAACTCTTGAGACACGTCATCAAGTACCTCATCCTCGTCAACGGAATCAACATGCTCCACCTCCTGCACAACACTACAGTCGACTGTAAGTACAGATTCGGAGGTCTTCCCGGAGGATTCTGACAACGCGTGACCCACCGTTCGAAAGCTCGTCGAGTCAGCTTCGCAACAAGACTGAGTTGGCTCAATTCCGAGTTCGGAGTCAACGGGAATCTGAGAAACAAAATCATCGTGCAGTGCAGTCTCTTGGCCAACGAAAGTATCCGAAACAACCTCCTTTACCTTCTCGTCGGCCGTATAGTCAATAAAAATCACGTCCACATCGGGGGCGGATATCTCCAAGTTCTCAGAGGTAGGTGGCGCGTGAGGCTAACTATTAAGAAGTTTCTGAATATAAGCCTTCCTCCAAGCGTCATCAAGCCAATTAGCTTGCCGTTGGGCCGCTTCCTCCAACTTTCGTTTTCGTTCCTCCTCAACTTCTCGTTGTTGGAGAAGCCAAATCTGACGGAGGCGATGTTGTTGGTTTCGTTTCTAAGCCTTCTATTTTTATTATTCTTTGTTTGGATCTTTAATCTGACGGAGGCGATGAAACAGGGTGATGAATGGAAAACGTACGTTCTATATCAAGTGGTATCGGATTTCAGGTTAATGCAAGTTCTTTACTCTCTTGATTTCTTTTGAGTGATTTTTTTTCGTGTCTATTTTTTTCACCATAAGCCGCTGCATAAAAGTTGAATCTTTATTATTCACCCATCAAAATTGGCACTTTATTTTTGTTATTCTTTGTTTGGATCTTTAATTTGGAAGATATTGAGTTCTTGACTGCAAGTTATGATCTTTTATTCCTAGTTGCTACATATCATGCCTATGACTGTGATTCTTGGATTAAAAGCATTATATAAACTTGCACCACTAAAGAACCCTAATTTCTCCAGTTTCTAGCCTATTTGCCCTATTTTCTTTATTTTTTGCTTACTTTTAGATCATCGTAGCTTGTTATTTTATTTTATTTTTATTTTTTTTCTCCCTTATTTCGGTTTCTGCATTACTTTACAGCAGTTATTCCATAGCCAAAAAAAAAGAAAAAAGAAAAAGCCGAGAGCAAATTCAAAAAAAAAAAAAAAAAGTGGAGAAAGAAAGAAAAGTTTAGCATACATTACCTTGTTGAGTTAGTAACTCTTCTATTGTTAATTCTTTTCTTGCTACGTGTTAGATGATCTAATCGGTTTTAAGCATTACAAAGAACCCTACTTGTGTGATTTTGTGCTGTGCCGACACTGGAGCCTTGGTCACACCCCTCTTTCTCTGAACCGTGTTGCAACCGTCAGATAATAGTTGACGGAGTGTGTGCACTTGATTGCCCTTGTGATTGCTATTTTCGATTCTTACACATTCATATTTTTCAAGCATCACATTGTAGATCTTATTCTATACACATTCACCGCTTGTTTATACTTGCTATCCTAGATATCCGACTTGTGGTTGATTTAAATTGCAATTTTGATTATTACTTGCTGTCTTCAATATTGTAAAATTCTGTGTCCAAGGGAATTGCTTGAATATTGTGCCTTGTTTTCTCGCTCTTTGATTTCTAAAACCGTGAATCACTCTTAGGAATCACTAGAGCTTGCATTACTTGGTTTCTGGTCTTTGCTTCGTTTACTTGTTGCTCTTCTGATATTGTAGGAACATGTCGAACGATAGCGACCCCAACCCTTCCCCTAACCCACCTGCTGGTATTTCTGCTGATAATATGCAGTTCATTATTAACTCTGCTGTCCAAGAATCTACTTTAATTATACGTAAGGAACTGGCAGAGGCTGAAAATCGGCGGGCTATTGAACGTAAGGAGGACCGCGTATTCTTCTCTGACCTCATCAAACAGGCAGTCGCCCGACAATTAGAGGAGGCAAAACAGGCGGAGGCTTCTGGATCTACACCTCCCTCTGGAGGTAGGCCGCCCCCACCACCCACGGCTCCTACACCTCCTTCAGGTAATGTTCCACCTACAGGTAACCCTTCTTATTCACTTAAACCTCCACCCTCTGGTCAATTACATTATCAGCTTAAGTCTGCTACTCCTAACCCCTTCACTGGAGAGAATGACAACGATCATCTAGCGGGCTTCAATGGACACCAGGATCGTCGTGAGCATACCCCACCACGGCATCAGCAAGGGAGGCCCATTCAGCGTCAGCAGCAGCCGTTTCATACCCGTGCTAACTGGGATGACAGCCGCAACAACAATGATCTATATGAGACGCCACATCTGGAGGATGCTTACCATGAGGTAAATCCTAACTTTGATGATTTACCCCCTCCTAATTTTGGTCATCCTAGATTTGATAATGCTCAAGCTATACAGAGACGAGATGTTAAGCTTAAATTAGAAACCTTTGATGGTAATACTGATCCTGAAGCTTATCTTGTTTGGGAAAATCATACTGACTCTCTGCTTGAACATTTACGCTATGAGGAAACGGAGAAGTTGGAAGTTGTTATATTGCATTTAGTAGGTAAAGCTCGCACCTGGTGGTTCCGCACTCGTGAGATACGCCGTCGTCAGGACAAGCAACCTGTTGAAACTTGGCCACAACTTCGCTATCTCCTGAAAAAGAGACATGTGCCTGAGGAATACACGGAGTCCATGAGGATGCAACTGGCGACCTGCCGCCAGGGAACTCGCTCTCCTAATGACTACAGGGATGAGCTGGAACGACTCTCCCATCAGGCTAATGTTTATCTTACTGAACGTGCTTTGTGTACTCAATTTCTTGCTGGTCTTAATATTTCTATTAAAAATCCTTTATCTATCCATTCCATTAGAGATATTAACACTTTGACTCATAAAGCACAGCTGATGTATGAGCAACAGCAGCAGCAGTTTCGGCTACAGCGGAACCGATTGGACCAGACCTCTCAAGGTCGCAGGTTTGTTCCCTTTAACTCTTCCAGTCAATCTAAGCCTTCTACTTCTAACCCTTCTATGCAGCAAAAGGGAGTTTCCAACTCACCTCAACAGGGTTATCAGGTTGAAACTAGAAGAGTTGCTGCACCGTCTACAGATCGCAACAAAGACATCCGCTGCTTCACTTGTGGTGGTTCTGGGCATGTCTCTCGCAATTGCCCTCAGAAAAAAGAAGGTTCTTCTCAATGATTTAGGAGACCACTACTATGAGGAGGAGACTGTGGAGGACCATGTAATTTCGATTGAAGTGGAGGAGGACCAGCCGTCTGAAATTATTGAGGAGATCGACACATCAGAATATGACAACGTCCTCTGTCTTGTCAACCGGCGGGTCCTACACATTCAGGAATCTCCCATGGCTGATCAAAGGGAGAACATCTTCCACGCTAGATGTGTGGTTCGCGAAGCTACCTTAAACCTCATCATCGATGGTGGGAGTTGCTGCAATCTCATCAATGAAAAGGTAGTAGATTTCCTCCATTTACCTACTACTCCTCGTGCTACTCACTATGGATTGAATGGTATCACTGATGATGGATCTGATATAATGGTCACCAAACAATGTTTAGTTTCTCTTTCTATTGGATCTTATCATGATAAAATATTATGTGATGTTGCTCGCATGGATTGTAGTCATATATTGTTAGGGCGTCCTTGGTTATATGATCGTTCTGTTCTTCATGATGGTCGTGCAAATACATATGCTTTCACCTATGACGGGAGGAGAGTTACTCTCCTACCCCTTTCGCCACAAACTATTCTGAAGGATCAGGTTCGCAAGCAGCAACAAAGGGACGCCGAGAGAGAAGCTGAAAGGATGGAGAAGCTCAAAGGGACCTCGGCAAAGCATGCCGCCCCCGCAGCCCAGCATGCCGCGCCCGCGGCCCCACCAGCAGCGCCCGCGGCCCCTCCAGCCGCCCCTGCAGCCCCCTTGGCGCCTCCTCCTCCCCACTCGACGTCGACTCATCCCTCTTCTGCTTCACTTAAGAGCTCTGTAGAACGTCGATCTTTGGTCTCTCACCCTCAGTAAGGGACCATCACATGGAATGCTCATCGACCTCATATTCTTCTGGTAATGAAACAGGTATTACTTAATGTTGAATTGAGTCATATTCCTGCACCTATTGCTGCACTTCTGCAGGATTATCTAGATGTGCTTCCAGCTGAGCTACCCCAAGGCTTGCCTCCTATTAGAGGTATTGAACACCAGATTGACTTTGTGCCTGGGGCAGCCTTGCCTAATCGCGCCGCTTATAGAGCTAGTCCTGAGGAAACAAAGGAGCTACAACGCCAAGTCACAGAATTGATGGATAAGGGCTTTGTTCGAGAAAGCCTATCTCCCTGTGTCGTGCCTGTCATTTTGGTTCCAAAGAAGGATGGCTCCTGGCGCATGTGTGTTGATTGTCGTGCAATCAACCAAATAACGGTTAAGTATCGCCACCCTATTCCTCGTTTAGATGATATGCTTGATGAACTTCATAGTGCTGCTATTTTCTCTAAAATTGACCTTAGAAGTGGATATCATCAAATTAGGATGAAACAGGGTGATGAATGGAAAACGGCTTTTAAAACTAAGTATGGCTTATATGAATGGTTAGTAATGCCTTTTGGACTAACTAATGCACCTTCTACTTTTATGAGGCTTATGAACCATGTGCTTAGAAGACACTTAGGTAAATTTGTCGTTGTCTATTTTGACGATATCTTAATCTATAGTAAGAATATGCATGATCACTTAAGTCACTTAAAATTGGTTTTTGATTGTCTTAGGAAAGAGAAATTATATGCCAATTTAAAGAAGTGTTCTTTTGCATCCGAGTCTACCATTTTTCTTGGTTTTGTAGTGACTGCATCTGGATTAAAGGTAGATGAGGAGAAGATTCGTGCTATTCAGGAGTGGGCCAGGCCGACAACACCCACTCATGTCCGCTCATTCTTGGGCCTTGCTGGCTTCTATCGACGTTTTGTCAAAGACTTCAGCCTGATTGCCGCCCCCCTACATGAGCTGACAAAGAAAGATGTGACATTTCGCTGGACTGACTCACATCAAAAGGCTTTCGACGCCCTCAAGGACCGCCTAACACACGCCCCAGTGCTGCAGTTACCTGACTTTGCTCAACCTTTTGAGCTCGAGTGTGACGCTTCTAGCACTGGCATTGGAGGGGTCCTTCTGCAGAACAAGCGTCCCATCGCCTACTTCAGCGAAAAGTTGGGCACCGCTGAGCTCAACTATTCTACCTACGACAAGGAGCTATTTGCACTGGTTCGCTGCTTACAGACTTGGCAACATTATCTCTGGCCTAAGGAGTTTGTGATTCATTCGGATCATGAAGCTCTAAAGTACCTCAAAGGACAAGCAGTGCTCAGCAGGCAACTTGCTCGATGGGGGGAGTTTATAGAGACCTTTTCCTATGTGGTTCACCACAAAAAGGGAAAGGATAATGTGGTAGCTGACGCGCTATCACGCAGGTATGTCCTCTTAAACCATATGGATGCACATGTTTTGGGCTTTGCTATGATAAAGGAACTGTATGCTTCTGATGGTTTCTTTAAAACTATATATGCTCAATGTGTGTCTAAAGGTGAAGTTGATTCTTATTTTCTTGATAATGGTTATTTGTTTAAGATGGGCAAGCTTTGTATCCCATCTTCTTCTATTCGTCGATTGTTAACTCAAGAAATTCATGAATCTAGGGGACATGGTGGTTTCGAAAAGACCTTAGCTGGACTTAAGGAACATTACTTTTGGCCTAAAATGTCTAATTATGTGCTAAGATTTGTCAAAAGTTGTGTTACATGTGCTAAAGCCAAATCGAAATCTAATGCTAATGGTCTATACCAACCTTTACCAATTGCTAATGCACCCTGGGAAGATGTTTCTATGGATTTTATTGTAGGATTGCCTAGAACTTCTAAGGGTCATGATTCCATATTTGTTGTTGTAGACAGATTTTCCAAAATGGCTCATTTTATCCCATGTCATAAAACTGATGATGCTATTCATGTTGCTCATTTATTCTTCAAAGATGTTCTTCGCTTACATGGATTGCCATTATCTATAGTTTCTGACCGTGATCCTAAATTCTTAAGCTCTTTTTGGAAAACTCTATGGTCTAAATTGGGTACAAAATTGCTATTTTCTACTTCTTGTCACCCACAAACTGATGGCCAAACTGAGGTCACAAATAGAACTCTTGGGGCTCTCCTTAGAGTCATGCTGCGAACTAACCTCCGGAGGTGGGAAGACTGCCTACCATTTGCAGAATTTGCATATAACAGGTCTAGGCACTCTGCAACTAAGCTGACCCCCTTCGAAGTGGTATATGGCCGAAATCCACTCACTCCTATGGATATGCTACCTTGGCCATACAAGGAAAAGGAGAGCGTGGATGCAGCTAAGCAAGTGGACTTCATCAAACGCTTGCATGACCGTACCAAAGCACAGCTGGAGAGGAAGACTGCGCAATACAAGGCCGCGAAGGACAAGCATTGCAAGGATGTGCAGTTCAACGTTGGTGATCTGGTCTGGCTGCATCTCAGGAAGGAAAGGTTTCCGCAACAACGGAAATCTTAGCTGGACCCCAGGGGAGATGGACCATTCAGAGTGGTTCAGAAGATGGGTCCTAATGCATACAAGCTGGATCTCTCTGCCAATAAGTACAGCGTCCATTCTACATTCAACGTCGCCGATCTATCCTTGTTCGTGCCTGACGATGACTCTAACGACGATTTGAGGACAAATCGAAGTCAAGTGGAGGAGAATGATGCCGTGCAATTATCGATGACTCCTGGTGACATTGAGGACAACATGAAGGTTCCATTTGATGGCCCTGTCACTCGTGCAAGGGCCTAGAAGATTCAAAATGCAACTAAGGCCTTTCTTGTCCGTCACCATGGAACTTTAGAGCAAGGGTTCAGGCCACCCTGGATCACTTGGCTCAAGGTTACTCCGCCAGCACAAGAAGTGAGCTTGCGCCCACATTCAGAGCTCATGAAGACTCGTCAGCATCCCCCATGACTCACCATGACTCGGCATCTCCATGGAAGCACTCGGCCGAGTGGGCCAAAGAAATGTCGAGTGGAGTATTGGGCTTGGCCGAGTTCACCTTGTGCATGGGCCGAAATTAAGTTAGTTAATTATGTTATTATTTCATGCAATTAGATAAATAAGGTGAAAATTAATTATATCTCTTCTAGATCTAATACTTAGCCACCAAGTTATTAAATATCTATCTCATTAGGATTTATTTATCTTAAAGTTATTTTATTTAACTTAGATAGAATTAATCTATCCAAACCCCTTTCCTTTGCACGGAAGGATTGGCTAGATCTCTCATAGTTTTTCTATAAATTCATGTTATGCATCTTTGAATAAAATTAGATTGAAATAGAATTGAGAACCCCTTTATGGATTAAAGGGTTCTTGGTTATCAATCCAAAAACACTATCTTGCTCTTGTGTTCTTGAGACTGTCGGCCTTCACAAAAACACCCAACCCTCACCTTGGTTCTCGTCGAGATCGAGGAAGACCATCGCTTCCCTCATCGAGATCGACAACAGCGCTCCGAGAACTCCAGCGCTTGGCGACACCGCAAGCAGAGGCTCTCCCAGCGAGCGAAGCCAACTCAGGCGCCTCGCCCTCGCTCTCGCGCGTCCGTGCTCCCAGGCGCTCGCTCCCGCGTCTTCGCTCCGCACAACCCCAGTCGCCAGCGCCTTCGCTTCCAGCAAGCGACACCCCCGCGTTCTCCCTCACGCGCACACCCTGAGGCCTAGAGCCTGTGTGCCAGTGACGTCCGCGCATCAGTCCCTCGCTTCTCTCGCTGTTCTTCGCTTTGTTTTTCTGTCGCTAAATTCTGAGATTCTATTGCTGAAATTACCAAGTGTTGAAAACTGTCGCTAAATCAGAATTCTAATTACTTGTTTAAATTGTTCCAAATCAGGAGATATCAAAGAGCATTGCAAGATCTTAGCAAATATACGGCGTGGTTCTTGATCTGAAGCCCACAGGCGAAGGATCGGGTATCCCAAACGTATCAATATGTCCATGCAATCAATTACCATCCTCGAAAAGGTACTTATGTCACAAATCTATGCATGTGCAATAAAAGCAACATCTACTCACAAAAGGAAGTTTATGCAAAACAATTCATAAGTGATAAAGCATTAATAATCAAGAGGACTTTAATTTAAGCTCCATAAGGAGTAGATTGGTAAAAGGCTAAAGGTGGGCAATTTTTGGCAATGTGGTGCTAATGATCCAGGGAAATGGAGTACTTTCCAAACTTTCATTCCACATTCCTTCTTCCTTTGATTTCTCACCTTTCGCTCATTCGCTCAATGCTTTTTTTTTCCAATAATGCTTTTACCTCTCTAACATCAGCACTGCCTTTTCGCGAGTCGCAAACATGGGTGTCATGAATGGCCCCGGATACTTAGTGCTTCGGACTCCTCACCTTGGTGTCCCATCCTGCGAAACTATTATCTCAACGCAGGCAGGGTCGATCTACCTTTATCTCCTGAGGTGACCGAATTTTCTTTCACTCATTAAATTTTCCATAAAATTTCAATTTCCTGCCAGACTCCAAATATGATACACAATAACACAACAACCATATAACAATCTCCATAATGTAACATCATTCTCAACATAATCCCCGGATAGGAAATAAGGTAGAAAATGGGCAATATTTAGATCATGTGGAGCGATATATGAAATAAGACATAAATATGGCTTTTGTGATGCATAAGCATAGGTATGGCTAGGATATAACAATATGAGCATTATATGGAAAATATAAAGTCCTCCATCCTCTTATCAGTCAACATGTCAAAAGCAATTTTAATTTTACCTCCTTTCATGGTTTTCAATAAAATAATGCACTTTATTATGACTTCCCTTTACTAGACAATTTCATGCTATATCTCTAATGAATCAAATTTTGCATCGTCGAGTTCACTTAAAGCTTCCATTACACTAATTCAAATTTTTTTCAATGAGGGTGATTTTTATGAACTTTGGAAAACATGCACATAAGCACATAAATAAAGTATGAAATCCAAAGTAGCCATGTATAAGCAATTCAAGAATTAAACTTCAAATATGTACACATAATGTCAAATAAAATCAAATATGCATGAAGTAAGCCCTTCCTCTACCCCATACTTAAACATTACAGTGTCCTCACTGTATAAAAAACAAGGGTAAAGAAAGAAACTCACTAGACATGTGTACTGATCGTCGAAATCGAGTGCAATGGTGCTGCAGAAGTGGTCGACATCGAGTAGATGTGGTCGACTTCGACTATACTTACTCGACTTCGACTACAGTGAAGCCTCCAGGGTGGTTTTCCTCGACCACCGACTCCTTTTTCTCGAGATGAGTGGTCGACGTTGAGTACTTCTGCTGCTTCTTTGTACCTGTAAAAAATCGTTAGAAAAGAAATACCCACAATAGAAGAACTTAGAAACAATGTCCAAAAACAAAAAATCAATGTCCAAAAATTCAAAAACTAAGTGTTTTATTTACAAGCTCTAGACTTTATAGTCGCTAGGCCGACTCTTCTACGTTAAGCTCAGGGTGGCATTTGCAGGGCCCATGTAGCCCGAGCTTCAAACATGACTCCATTCTTTTCCATCACCTGCAGTCCTCCTGAATGGATCTTGTTTACCGTGAAAGGCCGCATCTCCTTTTTGGTGAATTTGTTGGGAAACCAATAATCCTTTGATTTGGAGACATAGACTTTGTCTTCGACTTCATACTCCTTGGGATCATCATTGGAAACCCTGCATAATCGCACATACCAAGGCAAACCTCTCCCATGTATAGATAAATCTTTAATGGAAATAGGGGAAGAGATGTCCATACCTCGGCTTACCTTTGCACATTCGGACTTCGGGACCTCGGGGACTGGTCGACTTCGAGTACAGGTACTCGATGTCGAGTACTTATGCTCATCTGGTGGCTTGCTTGTCGAGGAGGAGGGAGTCGAGGTGGAAGAGGGCTGGTCGACGTTGAGTAGACTACTCGACGTCGAGTACTGCTTGGCTTCGGGTGGTCCACTCGAGGAAGGCGCAGTCGGTGGAGAGCTTGGATTCTGGTCGACGTCGACTAGAGTACTCGACGTCGAGTACTTCTGGTCGACTTCGACCCCATACTTAAATCCTGGCAAGGCATCCGAAAAGAAGTTAGTCGATATCGACTTACCTTGGTCGATGTCGAGTAGGTCCTCTGTATTGTCGTTCAGGATGTCCATGATCTCCTCCACCTGGGCTTCCATATCCCTCTTTTCCAGCTCCTCGGGGGTCATATTTCTTACCTTAGGCTCCCCGCAAGTAATGTACCTGGCTGATATTGATTTGACCTCTTTCATGGGACCTGTATGCCTTTCAGTTTTGTTAAAAGAATACTCAATTACCTCATCGCTGATGTTGAAAGTGAGTACTCCCTTCCTTACGCTTATGTTGGCATCCACCGTCGCCAAGAAGGGCCTTCTTAGAATGATTGGACAAGCAGGGTCCTCTGCCATATTAATAACTAAGAAATCAGCAGGGATAAAGAACTTACCTACTTGCACCGGTACATTGTCCACCATGCATGTTGGGATGACCACAATGTTGTTCGCCATGTATAACTTTGCATCCATAGGATCTAGAGCACCTATCTTAACATTGGACCAGATTGATAAAGGCATTATACTCACACTAGCTCCCAAGTCACATAAGGCATTAAATTTATATTGACCAAATCCAATGGTTATAGCAAACTTACCTGGATATGGCCTTTTCTCTAGAACGTCCATCTGGCTGCACTCCTCTACGATCTCAACCATTGACCGATTTTTGCTTAGAATCTCCTTGAGGAACTTGACATAGGATGACATCTCGTGAAGGGCTTTTGTGAAAGGGATTGTAACGTTGAGCCTTTGAAGCATCTTCACGAACCACTGGAACTTCTTCTCTGCTGGATCCTTTGGAGATTTTTTCGGGAATGGCAACTTTTTCTTCGTCGGAGGTGTAGGAGCGTGGTCGACATGGGTAGAAGGTTGGTCGACGTCGACTAGGGGGTCCTCGACGTCGAGTAGGTTGGTCTTTTTAGGGGCATGCCTCGCATTCTGATCGATGTCGAGTAGGGGCTCCTCAATGTCAAATAGGTTCTGGTCGACGTCGACTGGACTGGTCGATGTCGAGTAGTCCGTTGCATCCTTCTGCTCCGTGTTTTGATCGAGCGTCTGTGTTTGTCGCCCACTCCTTAGGTTCATGGCAGCCACCTGTCTTGTAGATTTACCTTTAGGGTTAGGTTCAGAGGATCCAGGGAGCATACCTGATTGCTTGGGGACGGATGTTGCCAGTGGTCCAATCTGGGTCTCCATAGATTTTCGCCAGATATCGATTTTCCCAAGCCTTGAGTTGACGCCGTGTAGCTGTGTGTGGATGGAATTGATGGAATGTTTGCGTTCTGCATGGTTACTCCGCATCTCCTCAAGGATCAGCTGTAGCCTGCAGGTCATCTTTCTTACCTTCTCTGTCAGGGTGACCAGGAGCTTTGTAAGGCGGGGGATTCTGATGCTGGGGCTGGCGATAATAGCTCCTGTTCTGGTTCTGATGTTGTCCTGAGTACTATCCCTCTGCATACCTTACCTTTTCGTGGGATTTCGCCAATTGTACTTGATTGACATGGGGGCAGCAGTAGTGTTGTGCCTCACTACCCACATTCCCAACAAGGCTGATTTTTAGACAAGTATTTGACTTGTTTGGTAAGACGGCGTACCTGGTCATTGTGGGATTGCTCCCTGACGTCTAGATCAATCTCCTTTGGGTGCACATATAGAGGCATAGATGGGGCAGGCCTTTCATACATTTCGTCAGCAGAGGCCGAAGAAGTCCCATATGTGTTATCGTAGTTGGCCAGCATCTCAAAGGTCTCCGAAGCACGCCGTGGGGTGTACTCGAGATACCTATACGTAGTGTAGTTGTTGATCCGATCCTTAGTAGGCGCATCCAGGCAGTTGAAGATGATCTCCTGGATGACGTAGGGTGGTTGTTCGTGGGTAGGACATGATTTCAGAAGCCTTTTGTAGCGCTCCCAGACTTGTGCAAGCAGTTCTCCTGGCTTTTGTCTGAAAGCCGTGATTTGTTGTCTGAGAGCAGTTGTCTTTGCAGGAGGAAAGAACTTGTTGAGGAACAGGTCCTGTAATTCGTTCCAAGTGCTAATTGATTGTACTGGCAATCCTTCAAGCCACTGTGAGGCTATTCCTGCAAGGTACCAACGAAAAGCCTTTAGTTAGAGATATTCTAGATTAGCACCATTAGCAATTGCTTCACATAAATCTAGAAAAGTAGTAACGTGCTCTAAACGACATTCATTGGGTCTTCCCCTAAATTGACTCCTCCTAATTTCAGTAATAAAAGAAGGACGAATTTCATAATTAACAGGGGGAAGAATGATCGGTGATTCTGGAACTTCCAATGTCGGATGTAGATACTCCTTTGCGTTGGTTGGGACATGCCCATTCCGCTCCTCAAGTTCCCTTCTCGCGTTGACCTCGCGATCAACCCTTGCCTTCCACCGCTGCTGGTTCTGTCTATATTCAACCTCTCATCGGGCGTGTTCTGCTGCTCTGGCGGTGAGGTCCTCAATCCGTAGGCGGAGTTGCTCAAGCTCCTGTGCTGGTGTGAGCACGACCGCATTCTCGTTGTTGGGGGTCGACACGAGTCTCCTCTTAAGCCTTTTCTGTAAGTGGAAGAAATGTTCTGGTTCGAGAAGAGGGTCGATAGGTGTGCGATCAATTCTTCGCATGCACCTGAAAAACAAAAACAAAAAGAAACAAGTAAAAAGAAACTAAAAAAGCAAAAAGAAGAGTAAAATGAACTAAAAAGGGCGCGGTTGATTGCTTCCCCGACAACGGCGCCAATTTGTTGTGAGGAAGAATCGAGTATGAAAATAAATATAAAATATGAAATCAAACTGACTCCCTATCTCAGCAAATAATTACAAGACTTCCTCCCTGATAACTCCCTCCCTTGATGAAAATCGGAATAAGTTTCAAAGGCCTTGACAGTATGTCTGTGTCAAAGGTCTTGGAGCTTTAACAGTGTTGATGAAATACAAAACCTGTTCTATATGTTATTATGTTCGAAATATTATTCAATATTATTATATACTTCCATTATATTATTATATATTTAACTAACCTTTCAGGAAGTATTTTCGAATTATTTCCTTCCTTGTGATGCAACTTGAGAAGATTCAAATCGGAAAGATTGTGGCCTTCGAAGTTTCCAAAGATAGAAGATCCAGCTCAAAGCCATGATCTAGACTAGCCGTTGGAGAAGATCCTTGGCGCCGATTTATCCCAATATAAAGAGAAGGAAGATGAAGACAGAAGACACACATTCATTGAACACGAGCTTTCATACACTCCAAACCTTCAAGAGAAATCTGTCTTCGTGTGCTCTCTGCTTGTCCTAAGAGTCTGTTATTTCATTTCAAAGCATTTGAGAGTTACACAGTGAGCTTATAGGATATATTCAGTTATAGTGTTATACTCGAGAGTTTGTAACTCAGGAAGTGAACACTAGGCTATTGATTCTCGAGAGTAAGAGGATTGTACTAGATAGCTGAGAGAGGTGGGGCTCTTCTAGATTGGTCTAGGACTCCAAGGGAACGTGATTTGACTAGATTGTAATTGTATAGGAGAGAGGCTTCTCGGTGAGCTATTAGGATCCTAAGCTTTGTGAATCAATAAAGCCTGTTGAATCCTAGGGTTGTGGAAGAACCCTAGGCGGGGACGTAGGCCAAGTTCGTGCCGAACCTCGTAAACAACTCATCGAGTCCTTTACTTTATTGCTTCACCCTATTTCCGCACTTGGTTCGAATTGTTTAACTTTGTGATTCAGGTTTTGGCACGAGCTTCAAAAGTCTTGAGACTTTCTGCGAAAATCCGGCATACTCTATTCAACCCCCCTTCTAGAGTATTTCTATATTACTTAGTTTTATATTATCGAACCTTCACTCCCATTGTAATAGAAGGCAGTCAGGATCGATCCACGAGGAAGCGTGTCAGCGCTCGCCTTTTCAGTTCCTTAAATCAACACAAACTCGACCAGAAAAGTACTCGATATCGAGTAGGGTACTCGATCTCGACCACGCCGTCGACTAACTGCAAAATAGAAGCAAACAGAACGCAAAACGAAGCAAAAACATGCAATGTCAAGTAAAAACCTACTCGACGTTGACTAAGTCCTACTCGACGTCGACTAGAATCTCTCAAAATCGAGTACACAGTAGAACAAAAAAGCAACTTTTGCAAAGACAGAACACGAAATTGGTGGAATAAAATCAATAAACTAAGAGACTTCCAAGATCAGGGTTTCAACACCACAACGATAACCATATAAAATAATGCATAAGGTATAAAACATCATGCCTTTTCATCAAATAACTGTCGTCATTAACAAATAGGAATATATAGAGGCTTTCGCATAAACCCTAATTGTTACTAACCCTTTTTCACATAATTAACCCAAGTTGTATTAAGATCACTTTCGCTTCAATAACACAAACAAGGATCACCTTCAACTTTCGCAAAAGAATCATGCTCGTAAGTATAGAAGATGAAATCGCATCAAAAGATTGTACTTTTATCGCATTACCTTACATGGCTACCGTCGGGCTCACCCCGACCCCAGAAGTTGAGCGACTACTCGCTCTTCATCACGAATAAATACATTAATAACAAAAAGGAACTAAATTGCATTAATAAACTAAAATAGAGCTTACAACCGAACGAAGCCAAATCCCGCTCTTGCTTTCTCAAACTTCTCTCGGCCTCCACTCTCTCTCTCTCTACTCTCGAAAACTCTGATTGGCTTGTAGCGTGGATTGTTGGATGATTGAATGATTCTAAAATCCAGCCTCTAAAGCCTTATTTGTAGTGTTCTATGTAGCTAATCTAGGAAGAAACAACTATATCTATATCTAAAACTTTCTATCTAAAAACACAAGGTAAAACATTAATGATAAAGGAAATAAATCTATAAGGAGATTAAGACTAATGTGGATAGATCCCTCTTGGACTTGATAGATCTTCATGTAGATAGATAGAATTCCACAAATCTTCTCTTGCAAGCACTCTATCTTCTCGAACTCAATCTCGGACTCGGACACTGGGCTACTCGACTTCGACTAGGGTTAGTCGACTTCGACTAGAACTTTTCCTCATGGGTTGCACTCGAGTAGACTTACTCTACGTCGAGTAGCTCTGTGCTCCTTGAGTGATCTTCTAGACTTCGTGTGACTTTCTGGCTCCTGGTGTACTCGACTTCGACTAGCTCTAGTCGACATCGAGTAGGTTTGTCAGCTTTCAGCATTCTACTCCGTTCTTGAAACGCACTTTCCTGAGTCCTTGTTTGTTGGATTGGCGCATATGAATATGCGTTGGAAAGCTCTTTTCGAGGGATACAACTCTCATGAAGACATCAGAACTTGATTCAGAATGATGAATGGTGAAAAGTGGCGTTTCCTCCAGCTACACCATCCTTAGCTTCTTCATGATTTTCCTTTAAGCTCCAAAGTGCATCCGATTTTTGCGAAATTAAACAGAAACTAGTGTAGACTCTATAATTTGGCAAATAAACATAAACTACACAGATTCCGTACTATTCTAACCCAAATGTATGAAATGCATACAGAAATCGATATAAAAGTTAAGGTAAAACATGACAAATTAGGCTCGCAACATGATCATAATATTCCCAATTGGTCCTTTTCTCAATAACGTTTATTCTTTTAAAATCCACATTGGTCCTTTTCAAATCCGTTGAAAATCTTCAAATCCGACGTTTAATCAAGCAACTTTATACCAAAACAAGTCAAATCCTTTCAGATTAAGATTTCATCAAAATCTTCCAACAACCAAATCAGTTTCTCGCATACTAATCAATCAAATTCAGAAGGTAGGAGGCGGAATCATCCACCTCTAAAGGATAATCTCATATTCTCTTCCTAGTTTCCAGAATCAAATCAATCTATCAGTCTCAATTCAAGCAAGGTTCACAAGCCATAAGAAATGCATAACCACATAACCAACCAATCTCCAACCATTACATCGTACGACAAGTCTCAAACATATGCCAACATAGTGCCACAAGGTCACATCAAGCATCTTCACATCATACTAAAGGCCATAATGTGCATCTCGATAACATACCAAAATCATAACAACGTCTCGACACCACACCAGAAGTCATAAAAGTATCCCTCATCATAGAGTCAACGAACCAAAACCCATCGTTAACACATCAGCACAACAAGGTCAGGTTTTTAAGATTTAGCAAAAGGGAAGGTCAAGTAGTATATCGGTCATAACAACGTTAGCATATTCACCAGACATCATCTCAACTCACTACAATCCCATATAACAATCATTTAGCAATCATGCACCATCATTTCATATATATATATATATATATATATATATATATATATATATACAAGTCATGTTCATACTTCAAGTCATATTCATAATTTAGCATATCTATAATCATGTTTGCCAACCGTGTAATACAACATCATGCTTACTACCACATAATATAACATCATGCTTTCACATAATAACACATCATTATCCCAGAGTTCATGTATCATATCACAACACATTATAACATACTTTTAAAACAACATAGCAGGATAACACTGCATCGATATATCATGATAACACTTGTCACTGACCAATCAAATTTCAATATTGCATATCAACATGTAATATCATTCTATATCAGGTTCATCATAGTCGTTATCTAACATCATGCCAGTACATATAACAAATCACATAATCAAGGAAGTTCTCATATCATCACTAGTCAAAATAAGACGCAATCCCCGGTCGCTCAGCCTTACCTAAGCCATCATCCCTCTCTTGCGACTTACCTCATAATACAATTGATCATCCTAACGAATCAAATTCTTTCACCATTTCCCGACCACTCCACAAAAGAGCCTCACCCCCATGCTCAAAGAAGAAGCAATCATGGACATTATTATACATAAGGACTACATTATGTCAACTAGCATTTATAGCAATAGCATAATTAGTTCATCATTAAGCATTTCAACTGTATCAATAAGTCTCAATTTACCGTCATGCTAAATAGTTATTGCAAATCATCATATATGCACATAATTAAGTCAAGCTAGCAAGTTTCATCATAACCTTATCATATAAACAATTCAGGTTTCTCAACAGTTGCAGTTCACATTTTACAGGCAAGTAAATTAAATCATGCTTAGCAACTCAGAGTATGAACGCATCAAGGCATCCTGGCACATTAGAACTATAAGGCATCAAATCATCATTGATAACAGACAATCAGGCAACAATCATCACCAAGTCAGCACATCAACACGTAAATCTCATTGCCAAGTCAGTGCAATATCATCGTCAACAAGTTCAGGAGGATTGGTAATTCAAACGGAGGACACTCTCGCTTGCAAGTCATATTGTACTCAGTAACCGCCACCCTCAAGACGTGCTTGTCCTGCCGGAATCGCTGACCTTGAGGCCCATGGGTCATGGGCCCATGCTTCTGCCGTGCTACTCCATCGCTATCCAACTTCCCATTTCCTCTTCCATGCGGCCGCTCGTCCAATGCATCGCGTGGGAGTCCAAGTTAGCGGAGATAGGGGAGGGACAATAGCGAACCACCTAATGTTCCTTTCAGAACAAACACAGACCAACACTAAAGACGACAACTAGAGCCAGAACTCCGACCCGAGAATAGCAAAGATGCCCTTATGGAAGTTTATTAGGTTACAATTGTGATGAGCAAAAATGAATTCATCATGGAGCATATCAGTCACATTAATCCACACTAGCATGTACCTATCTGAATTAGGACGACATGCATATTCATTCCAAAAGACACAATCGAGTCCTACACTGATGCATGTGAGACAAGCTAGTAGTCTATTATTCCATGGAAGCAGATATGCCTAGCAACTTTACGCAAGATACGCGGAACCAATAATGATCATGCAAGATTCGATGTCATGCGGGATTCAATGAGGATAACAAGTATCATGTATATGAACGAATGTACAAGCATGGTATACACATCAACATGTGAGGTCAAATACAACATGGCGATGTATATCATAACAATCATATAACATGTTAAAAATGACATGTAATCATACAACGAGATACATTTAGAAAGCATAGGTCCTGCATGATGCTACCGATACATGATGTGATACGAGCATAGTCAAGAGTCAATAAAAGGAGTTCAACATAATGTTCATGATAGCAAGAGAAAACACCATAAAGTAACAAGGAGGACATGATGGGCGATAGATGATAAGCATACTAGGAACGAATCGTCATAGGATACATATAATGGCACAATAGTTATCACATCCTTGAACAGTTGCAACATATAATCTTTAGCGATTCATCTTGGGAAGCATAAGCCCTACAGGATACTAATAGTACACATCGAACATGAGCACAATCAGGGCAATTCGACTAAATTCATTATAACATTCATGCGTCATGCGTATGCGGAATCATGATATAGCATGGTGTGTGATCATGCGAGGTGCCAAGTCATTCATCTATGCAAGCACGAGAGGATATCATAGAGTAATAGGGAAACACTACCGAGCGATAACCTGTAATCACGCTAGGATTACCCATTACGGAAAGCAAGTCAATCATCGAATTCAACATTAACTAATCAGGATGAGTACAACAATTTAAGATGATAGAAAGTGGGAAGAACCGCACTATCATGGACCTAGCTCAAGATGAGATCAACAATACTGTAGGCAAGATATAAATTCCCACAAGTCACAACAAAGGACCCAACATGATGCTAAAAGCTCAACATAACATACGATACATGCATGCAACTAATCATGATGATACATAAGAAATCAATTCAATCGCGTTCCAACGATATAGAAGCATGAGGAAAGTTTAATGATGTATAATACGAGTCTAAGTAATGGGCAAGATGACTAGAATACAAGGACATGAGCTTAAATCAGCACATACTAGGATAAAACATGCATTCATCAAGACTCAATTATACCACTTATTCTCCATCCAACGCATGTAATTACACAACAATATTAATTGCAAAACAACAAACAGTAGTTAATCTGACGAATACATAATAGATGGGCATGCTATAGATTCTTGTCACAAAAGGAATAATAATCATCAAGGCGTTATCTTCTAGCATGCTAAGAAGATCATTTACAGGCATCCATACAAAGATGGGCTAATGATACTATCATGGACCTAGGAGAAGCAACAATCATATAGGTTCTTATCACATGGTTCATGCTTCCAATCAATCATACGATCAATAGGCCAAGTATACATGCTATGACAACATATAATCGTGATAGAAAGCAAGACATAACACGAGACCTGAGCAAGGTAACCAATCATAGATGCAACAACGTGAGCAGATTTTTACTAATGGTCATTCGCAAGGTACATGCCGAAGATTTCAAAAATCATGTTATGTCATGCAAATTCAGAGAGAATCACCATTACAACTGGACAAAGATCCCTAAGGGCAACCATTGACTTCTCCCAACTAACTCATCACCCTTCATTCCCATGGGACTCTGGTACGACTCTTTGTGGCAAGAAGACACTGGTTGATCGTCATAAGAATCAAGAAGACAGCCCCAGAAACACCTTACTTTTGACTCAAAATGACATCAAGAACCACCATCCAATACTTACTCAGACAACCTTAATATCCAACCATGATTCCTGACACAATGTGTTTACCAACCCGATTTCCCGTGAAAGACACCGACATCCGGGAGAAAGATTCGATAGAACCGAAAAGGGGTTAACATAGTGGAAGGGGTTGTTCCACACAAGTTGGGCTTGACCATATGGAAATAAAGGGTACTCCCGCTATCCCGTGTGCATAGATCAGTCAATACACATTTCATTGTTAGAACATACCAATCAGATCTTTATCATATCAAGCACTCAATATAGAATCAATCAATGACAATTAAAATGATCTCCTTGGAGCCTTCAAGACCCATCTGTAAAGAACAAGCTAATAATTTGCCTATCCATTCCCATCTACATCCAATAGGAATATTCTAAAGCCTTTCTATCCACTCGATCCCCTCTTTAGTTGGTTTCCATCTTTTATAATAAGCCAAGTTCATACTTAGTCCAATTGGGTTAGGCGTATTAAGTTTATTTTGCCCCTTTAAAATCCTTTCAACTCCTTTGAAATTCATGGGCAGTTTTCCAAAACATACACTCGACCCTTGTGTGCCCGAATTGCACAACCTCGCTCTGATACCAACTTAATTTGTAACGACACAGATATAAATATTCGGGTTACGTTTCAAAGGTCGGATACCCTCGTTTGGATCTTGCAGTCTAGGTACGGGTCGAGGTTTCAAACCTCTTTTAAGGATCAGTATAAAAGAGGGATTTCGAACCCTAAAATAATCGTAGGGCCGTTGGGTATCCTTATCATGTCCTAATGACTAAGTCGTAAAACTCATTTCAAGAAATAGAGCAGAAAATGAAATTGAGATACAACATGCCACGGTAGACCCGGGTCAAAACAAAATCATGAGTGGAAAATTTTACAATTTAGCCAAGTTAGCGGATTAGTCAGGTTCTTGGATTTCACCAAAGGGACATTCTGTCGCAGAAGCAAGGAGCAAGCAAGGAGCAGGTACCTAACACTATTCACGAAGTCAGGCCCAGTAATCGCATGCGGGTCCTCTGACCACACTGAGGCCATATAACATGTCTATACCTAAATAAAGGATGATCTAATGCAGTACATGATTTGAATCACACAAGCATGCTTATCAGGATATATAGATATAAGTGCGAAAATGCAGTAAAGGCGCCCAAAGAATGCCAAGTGGCATATCCTTCTCCTACTCCACCCCCTTTTTCATGAGCGGACCCATCCGACACATTACCCATTTCCTCCTGGTTGTGCACAAACCACGACATCATCATATCATATCATCATGCTCATGCCCGATGGTGCTGGGCTATCTCGTGTAACGACAATACTGACACAGGGCAAGCTCGATAGGGGTGGCTACCGTATGACCCTAGCAGAAAGCTCTAGGACACACAGATAACGATCGTTCTCTTTTCAAACGCATAAAGAATAGGGATGCTCATTCATAAGTGCAAGTCCTAAGCATGATACTACATGGCATGCTTTTATGCATATGCAGCACCTACACACTATATGACACATGAGGCAGGAGGTCCAGGTTGCTGAGTAAGTCCCGTAGGATACTTACCTGGAGGCGCGCATAATCTAAGAAATCGACACCAATAGCAAGCAATGTCCAACAGATCACAAATCACCTAACAAATATACAAATATGCATAAGTCTATCTAAATCACACAAGGCGCCCCTAACTATCACACATAACTTCACATATCTCATTTCCGATCATTCCGTCTTATTTCATCATATATCACATATCATTTCATGTTCATCTCATCTTAACATATAATATCCCATCCATCATCTCATCTTGCATCATCATATAACATTTCATATCTTTTCTAAAATTCACATAATTTTCAAGCAGGATTCAACTATAAATTCACCGAGTTAAATCAAGTAAATCATTTTCCCAACATTTTTCAAACTCTTAAATCTCAAGTTAAGTCAACTCATATTTAAAACAACTTCTCAAATCATACTTGTCCAAATCAAGAGGAAGTATCAAATTTTCTAAGTCAACTCAAAATCTTATTTTATCAAAATATTCCGACATTTAGTCACAAAATAATTCTATTTTCACAACCATATTTATAAATCAAAACTCATAATTCATTTCAAATTTCTTAAAATCACAAATTAAAACATCACAAAAAAAAAACATATTCTAAACAATGGTATTTTCCAAATACTAATTTATGAAATTCCAAGATTATATATATTTTTCACAAATCAGAAATAATATACAACATCAAGTATATAAAACGCAACTTAGCATAAAACTTAAATGTTATAATAACAATAAAATTACTTAACATATCAATATAACAACACTAATTACCCAACAAGGCCCAAAGCAAAAGAAACCCAATCCCAAGTCAACAACCCGGAAAATCATGAAGAAAAGAAAGAAAGAATAGACCCGGCCCAAAGAAAACCCAAACCGGATCCCACATCCCTTCCCAACTGAACACCCGTCAGAAAATGATATAACCCGAAAGGGAGATTTGGACCCGGCCCAACCCAGGAAAGAAAGATAAGGAGGTCGTCTCCTTCCCAAGCTCAGAACAAAGCAATTCGAATCGGAGAACTGATAGAGAAAGGCGGAGGAAGAATCTCCGGCCTCCGGCCAGCTTTCAACCTCAGATTTTACCCAGAGAAGCGTTTTGAAATTCCGAATTGAACCCGACCTCAAGGAAGAAGCGACACAAGAAATAAAAGAGGGAAAGCGAGCTTACAGTGGGGGCTGAGTTTCCGACGCCGGGAGGCTTTGAGGGCGGCTCCGACCGAATTTGACAAGGAGGAAACATGGATCGAGCCTAGGAAGAGGATAAAGGATGAGAATAAGCGGATTTTGATGGGATTGAACCAAAATCGAATAAGAAAACGGAAATGACCTTGAGAAGGGGAAAACTGAAGACGTAGGCGACGTTCCAGGCTCCGACGAGTGTCTGGGCTCCGATGGGAGTCCTGGTTGCTGCTACTGCTTAGAGGAAGAAGCAATGGGGGTGGCTGGGCGCTCGGAAGAGGGAAGGCTGGAGGCGTGCTCAGATAGAGGTTCGAATTCCTCTCGGTGAACAGGGGAGTGTTGCAGTGTGGCTCCTCCTACTCGACGATGGTGGTGCAGACGGTGGTGGTTGCGAGGCTAAGCAAGGAAGCTTCTTGTGGCTGGAACCAAGCAGGAAATGAGGCTGATGCGGTGGAGTGGTGATCGGAAATTGAGACCGCAATGGAGGCTGTTGGAGGTGGGGAGGAGAAGTTGGGGTTGTGATGTCCTCTTTGTGGGTTTTTCCTGAAAGAAAAGAGAGAGAGAAGGTAGGAATAATGAATGAGGGTTTACAGATTTGTTGATGAGGAGGAATGAGTATGTAAGGAGTTTTTGTAGGAGGGAAGTGGGCAATACTGCAATAAGGACAATGTGAGCTGGTGGAATGGGGCTGCAGCCTGCAGGGAACCCTCCACGACCGAGAGAGAGAGAGAGAGGGAGAGAGAGAGAGAGAGAGAGAGATAGAGAGAAGAAAAGAAAAGGAAAAGAGATAGAATAGAAAATGGTCCCCAAAAGATATTTTGAATACCCGAACAAAATATCTCGAAACCCGCTCTCTCGACCTTATCCGACCCAACTCAAAAAGATTTTCAATTTTCCAATTCTGAATTTAATAAAGAACTCTAAATATTATTTTAAATTTTCGCATATGTAAGTGGGATAAAGTATATTTTAAATTTTCAACTAAATAATGCCGGAACTCGTTTCGAAGGATTTAGAGTAAACTAATAGCACGATGACAGAAATTCCAAACCTCCCGAATCTTAGAAATCGAGATGATTATAAATTATTATTTTAATCATTTAATATTATAGAATTTCCTGGTATTTAAATTCGGGGTCCGGTGAACGTCCCGTTTCTTGTTGCTTTGCTTCCTGGTGTTCTGCTTCCACTTCCTTCAAGTAAGTGTCTCCTATTGCCCTTTTCTTTTGCCTGTTTTGTTTGACTTTCATTCCTGATAGCCCTTAGGGTAAGGGTTTTTTTTTGGGTGATTGAACCATCCTCCCCTGAGGTGGGCAAGGCGGTTGCGTGGTGGAGATAGCGATTTTTCCGGTGTTCCGCTCTTTTTTTTTTTCCTTTCTTTCCCTATGTTAGGGATGCCTTAGTGTTTTTAAGTTTTAAATGGCGGCGGAGCTATGGTGAGGATAGGGGCTTTCGGGAATCTGGGAGGGTTTTTCATGGCCAGAGAGACTCTTTATCTCGTACCTTGGGAAAAGGAGAAACTTTATGGAGGAGTTGAAAAGGCATTTTTAGTCCTCATCCTCTATGTAAACGTCTTTTCAATAGGGTGGCGCAAAAGACCCGATTCGGCCCGAACCGAACCGACCCAAACGAGTGGGGCCGAAACCGACAGCCCGACAACCGAGAACCGAATTTTTGGTTACGGGTTTTTCGGTTTTCGGCCCGAAAAAAAACGAAAACTCCTGCATCTTTATTTTGTCCAAAAAAAAAACCTGTACACTTCAAATTTGTCCAAAAAACATGTAAAGTGCTTGAAACTAATGAAATTAAACTAAAAATCTTCAAACAACCAAACAAAGTTCATCCACTCAATCAAATTACTCTTGTTGGATTTTCTACAAACATAAACCCTAAATTTCTCACAACTTACATGATGTGATTCAGGCTCTTCCAACGCATGCTCGGTGTTTCAGTCATAAATGGGCTATATTATTCCGATGAAGGTCCGTGAGTACTTGTTGGAAAGCTAATTCGAAGGGCTACATCTTTCATGAAGACAAAAATGCCTAAACCATCCAAAAGAGGTCCAAAATTGGCAATAATCAAGCAGTTCGAAATCTGTACAGTTTTCCCGACGCATTAAATGAAGTCGGAATAGATGAAGAGGCGTTGAACGGGATTCATTCAATGAAACTTGATGGTTTTGAAACTTCATAATGACATCCAACCCTCCATTTTCCACTAGGGGGCTCATCACAATTCTCCATCAATTCCAATGAGACTTTTCATGTTTTCCGTCTTTAATTTGTTGTTTTAATTATTGCTTGTTTTATGGCTATAAAATGCCTAAACCTTTGTCATGAAAAAGAAGATTTGCGTTGATAATTTTTGGATAAAAAGTGTCTGTGTTTGGTTGATTTGGTGAGATGCCATTTTGACACTCTATTCCGGAGTGAGAGGTCGAGGAATGGTCTCGTTTGTGTAACTCTTTCCGGTGAGATGCTCATTAGAGTTGTTCAAACAAAGGCTTGATTGCTCGGGAGTGAGATGCCGACGAGTGAGAGGGCGAGTTTGGTAAGTCGGTGGGTGAGATCCTCATAGATTTAGCCATCCATATCTTGTTTTTATCTTTCCATAAATCTAGAAAAAAATCCAAATAAAAGAGTCGCATGTGTCAAATTTTGTTCTCGCGCTCGGTTGAAGCTTTGAAACTTGTTGGTTGGATCCTTTGGGTAGTATCATTTGGTATCAGAGCAATGGAAAGGGTTCCTCAAGCTTTCGAGGTACGAATTACTATCTCTGTGCTTAATCTTTAATTTTTGCAAAACTTGCTTGATTAGGCCCGAGAGAGGTTTCTGTTTCGCTAACTTGACGAGTTTGTTTGATTGTCTGTGGTGATGTCACAACATTCGGTGAATAGGGAAGGAGGTAGAGATGACCCAGCTGTCCAGGAGCTAACCCATCGTATGGATAATATGGTTAAGCATTGCAAAGATACTATGACGATTAACGCCGACCCCGAGAGATGTACCGAGTGATCATGGTAGCCATGACGGACAACAACACCGCTAGAGGAACCAAGATGGCAGAAGAGGACACAGGAACGGACATCGCCGTCATCGCAACAATCCACAGTCAGATGATGAGAGATCAGATGCTACCATAATTTCAGACTAGACTCAAGCTAGGGAGGACCTCGAGGCTAGGCGTCGCCAAGAGGATGGTCGTCAACATCAGACCCATGGGGTCAAGGTAAGCATTCCTATTTTTACTGGTGTTGCAGGGCCAGAGGCGTATTTAGGATTGGGACGTCAAAGCTGAATAGGTCTTCCGTTTCCATCGTTATCAAGAGGAGGATCAAGTGGAGCTCGCTTTCATCCACTTTACTGATTATGCCCTCTCTTGATGGCAAGGAGTACTAGCAGATCGGGCCTACACTCGAGCTCCACTAGTGACGACCTGGGGAGAGTTGACATGTCTGATGCGAGATCGCTTTATTTCGGCAGATCATGGGCAACAACTGTTGCTGAGGATAGAGAAACTGAAACAGGGTCCTCGATCCTACGCGCCCTTTTGCAGCGATCGGGCACAAGGCATGATGACTTATATTCTTGCTAAGTTTCTTGGAGGTCTGAACTCTGATGTGGCTGAGATTGTGTTGCAATTGCGACACACCAATGTGATTGATGCTCTCCATCATGCCACACATGTATATGAAAACTTCTTCAAAAGGAGGTATCCAAGGTCCTCAACAAGGCGTTGGATGGGAGCTGAATCTCCTTCAAAACCATCCTGGAGTTACCGTCCCTAACCGCCTAACCCTAGTCATACTTCTCCCTCCACTGCTAGACCTCGAACTAACCCAAGCCCTAGTTCTGTCATCCCTAACCCAACACCTCCACCTCTTAGACCAGAGTCCAGCAGGCCTCGAGAGGTCAACTGTTACAAGTTCTATGAGTTTGGGCATTATTCTAGAGAATGCCCCAACCCACGAAAGGTTCTCCTTAACTCAATCAGAGAAGTGGTGAGTGAGGTGGAAGGCCTCGTTTACCCTTATGAGCTGCCAGTTGTGGATGAGGATGAGGAGGTTGTTGCCAGAGCACCAGTTGGTGAGAACTTCGTGGTTAAGAGGACTTTGAGTGCCACTGAGAAGGTGTAAATTAACACCTCTCAACGAGAGAACTTGTTCAACATCCGTTGCACCATCAGAGGTAAGATCTGCACTGTTATTATTGATGGTGGTTCCTGTTGTAATATCATTAGCCAAGAAGTCGTGGACCGTTTCTCTCTAACCGCTCAGGTACACCCGAAACCCTACATTCTGCAATGGCTTTACTTAGGATCACCGTTGAAGGTGAAGGACCAAGTTGAGGTGTCCTTTTTCCATTGGACCTTATGCCGATACTATCTTATGTGATATACTATCTATCATCGCTTGTCATTTACTTATCGGTAGGCCATGGTAGTATGATCAGTGCGTGATGTATGAAGGTTACAACAACGAGTATTCCTGCGCATTTGGAGGCAAGCGGGTAAGACTTCTACCTCTAACCCCTCAAGAGGTTGTCACTGATTATATTTCTAGGGAACAGCGCCGCCAAACTCACGGAAAGGATGCGGAAAAGCAGAAGCTAGAGCAAGGTGATAATGCATATGTCATATAGGCATTATAGGTATTTCTTATTGCAATTAGGTAGTGGTTTTGCTTATGTTTGAGTCTAGTTTTGTATATTGTTTGTGAAGTGTTCGAGTTCTGAATCTACGCCTTTTTAGTGTTTATTTTGCAGAATTACATTCCAACCTTGAAGGGACTTTGGAAGAGCTTAAGAGACATGTTTTGGAGCATATGAAGGCTAAGGAGGAAGCTAGAGAGGAGAAAGGAAGCACGGCATTGGAGATTATTGAAGTCAATCGAGGGAATTTCGTCACTGCATAGGCGGCGCCCGCCGACCTTTGCACGACGCCCGTCGTGGGCCGGTTTCCAGCGTTTGCGATTTTGGATCCGAAGACAATATTTCCTATTATTTTATTCCTATTTCCACTAGGGTTTGTCCGACTCTTTGAAAGTATATATTAGGTTTATTTCAGTTTATTCGCCGTATTGATTAATAGAGAGATTGGTAGCTATTGTGAGACTATGAACACAATTAGAGAGAATTGGCCTATGAGTTGCTAAACTCATAGTTTCGCCTGTAATTCGATATCATGGTTGTTTGGATTGTGAGGATTTGATTCTATTTAGTTATTCATATTCCTATTTATCGTCTTGTACTTATTGATTACATCTGTGTTCCTTTCTATGATTGATCACCCTGTTAGGAACTGCATCTTAGCTATCAATTCGTTGTTGTTTTTTTTTTCTAGCAAACAAAGGTATTGAGATAGTGATATTTCTTTGTCTTTGTAGTGGATGATTTCAGTTGATCTATGTTGTGGATATGTTGATAAGGGCTGATTAGGGTTATTCCAATTTGTCATAATTGCATTGAATCAATATGCCAATTGGTCTAAGTACTTGAGTCCTTAATGCTATTCTTTAGTGATATTGAATAAGGTGATTGTATCCTTGCAGATCTCTCAACTTTAGTCAAGTAGACCTATGTTTATGAATAATTGATAGATTAATCCTAGGACCATGAATTCCAACCATTATCAGAAAATTACAGGTGAAATGTTCTTTCTACCTTGATGATATGTGATGGTATGATGAGATGATGATGAGTATGAGTTATTGAGATATTTTGGAGAGTGTTGTGAGCCTAATTCAGCATGCATTTCATATCATTGGGTTAAAATAGTACATATTCTAGGTAGTTTACACTTATTTGCCAAATTATAGAGTATACACTAGTTTCTGTTTAATTTCGCTGAAATCGAGGCACTTGAAAGTAATTCAGAGAAAGGATGAAAAGCTCGAAGTCAACTACAGAAAGTCCGAGGTCAAGGAGCAGCTGAACCATGACAAATATAGCAGAGGACGAGAAAGAAAAGCACTCGACACAACTGGTCGATATCGACCAGACTTGGTCGATATCGTGTAACCCGAGCCCAGAGATCCACACGAAGTCGAGTAGGAGCACTCGAGCAGAGCAACTCTAATCGACGTCGAGGAGTCTGGTCGACGTGGAGTAGAGAGAGAGAGAGTGGAGGCCGAGAGGAGTTGGAGAGCGAGAGCAATTTGGCTTCGATCGGTTGTAAGCTTTACTTTATTTTATTAATGCAAGTTAGTTTTCTTTTATTATTGATGAGTTTTCCCATGATGAAAAGTGAGTAGTCCACCTACTTCTAGGGTCGGGGTGAGCCCGACGATAGCCATGCATGTTTGAGGTAAAGATTCGACCTTTATTGTGTTTTGATCATTCAATGCCTTTTATATGTTTATTGCCTAATTAATAGAGATTCAGGTTAACCACTTGGATTATAAACATAAAATTGGTAGATACAATTAGGGTTTCTTGAAAGAGTTTTCTAATTGTTTATCTCAAAATCTGTGAACTTTGGTTTTCGTTACGTTATTGCGCACCTACTCGACTTCGACTAATCTAGTCGACGTCGACCACTAATTCTCGATCAAGAAAGATCGCTCTCATTTTTGTCTCTGCAGGTACTCAACCAAGCTACTTGACTACGACTTCTAGTCAACGTCGAGGAGAGTTAGTCGACGTCGACTACACTAGTGACCCTTGCTTGCTCGAATTCGACTGTGCTTGACCCCTATCGACTACACCTAATCGAGTCAAGGTCGAGTACTCCTGTGGTCGATCACCATTCGTGAGATTCGCCTGCTACCTGAGATCCGCTGACACGCTTCCTCGAGGATCGATCCTGGCTTCCTTTTGCTACAACGGGAGGGAGTCTTGGACATTATTTGCTTAGAACGGAATTGGTTTCCTTATCTTATTCTTATTTTATTTGCAATCTTGATTTCCTCCTACAACAAATTGGCGCCGTTGCCGGGGAAGCAATCATTCGCGCCTTAGGTAGTTAGATCTCACGTTTCCTTTGAGTTACTTTGCAGGTGTATGCGCCATTCTGGTCAACCACCTGAGTTTAACGCCTTAGACGACCCGGGACATCTTATACACATCCACTTTAGATTGAAAAGGATCATGGCGACCGGTGAAACACATTATCTAACCGAACCCGGAACATGCCGTTAGGCTGAGATGATCGAGAGGCTTCAGAGGGAACTAGCAGCCAACAATGCTACTCTCGCCGCTGAGATAGTGCACACACAGCGGAAAGCAGAACTGAGGAGGCAAGCGGAAGCTAAGCTTGCCCTATATCGCACTACTACAAAGGATTAAATGCACCCGACTCTTGTCGTGCCTGAATCGGCTAATCTACTCCTTCCTAATAATTTTTAAATTCGCACTGCCTTCCTTACTGAAATTAAAAATAATGCTTTTGAATGGAGATTTAATGAATGCCCACTTGCTCATATTACTACTTTTGCTGATATGTGCCAAACTATTGCTAAAGGTGCGCTACTCTTGAATATGTAAGAATGAAAACTTTTCGTTGGTCTCTTGCAGGGCCAGCATTGAAGTGTCTAGAAGGACTACCACCGCGATCCCTCACCACATGGGCAGAGGTTAGGAATACGTTCCTCAACAAGTTCTTTCCACCAGGAAAGACAGCGCTCCTCAGAAAAAAGATTACAGCTTTCAAACAAAAGTCTGGGGAACCGCTAGCACGGGCATGGGATCGATACAAGGATCTGATGCGATCCTGCCCTACTCATGGGCAGCCACCATATGTCGTTCAGGAGATTTTCTACAATTCTCTTGATCTAGCCGCCAAGTAAAGGATCAATCAATTCACACAATACGAATACCTCACGCAGACACCAGTAGAAGCTTGGGCAACGATCGAACGACTCACCAACTTCGACAACAACTATAGGGCTCCTGCGAATTACGACGAAAACACATATGCAAGGCCAGCCCCATCCATGACCCTATATGAGCCTTCTAAGGAGATTGATCCTGATGTCAAGGAGCAGTTCTACAAAGATCAGAATCGCAAGCTCCTCAAGAAAGTCAAGTTTTTATCTGTCAACCAGCCTTGCATTGAATGCGGCTCACATCGGCACACCACCCTAGAGTGCCCACATACGGAGCAAGTCAGGTTGGCAGAAACTCATGAGGAGGTAGCTTACGCAGGAGGTCCCAATCTCCATATGGGGGATCAAAGGTTCTATCAACCATAGTGGAACCAAGGTGCCCCTAGGAACCCCCCACCATAAAGAGCTCCAGGACATCCATAAAGGGACCAGCGGAAAGATAATCTACAGATGATCCTCGACGAGATGAGGAGGAACCAGGCACAACAACAGCAATCCAACAGTGCCATCCAGACTCAACTCCACGGCCTCAATACATGATTTGGAGAGATGGACATCTGGAAGAAGAACATGGAGACCCAAATGGGTCAACTCGCGCAGCAGATACCAAGGCCATTCGGAAAGCTCCCTGGGCACACAGATCCCAATCCTAAGGGGCAATCCGGACAAGTTGTTGCTGTAAAGTTGAGGAGCGGGCACCAACTACGCGATCTAGAGATCGAAGCAGATAAAGGAGAAGCTGAAAATCTACTCGACGTCGACCAGCAGCTAGTCGGCATCGACCAGAAACAACTCGACGTCGACAACACCCTACTCGACGTCGACGAGTCACTCAACATAGAAGCTTCTACTCGACAATAGCACTCGACGTCGACTATTGTAGTAGATGTCGAGGACACCCCAGCCGACATCGAGGACTCTGCATCACCTCCGACAGCTGTTCTGGCTCCGAAACCTAAGAAGACGCTCCATTTCCCTTCCAAGGCGCTGAAAGATCCCACTGTAGGTAGGTTTAAACGCTTTGTTAAGATGTTTCAGGAACTAAACGTTTCAATTCCTTTTACAGAAGCTCTTCAAGAGATGCCTGCATATGTCAATTTCTTTAAGGAGATCCTTAGCAACAAACGATCAATCACTGAAATCTCCAGCGACTGCAAAAGGATGGATTTCCCTCAAAAGAGACCTGACCCTGGTAAGTTCTCTATTACTGTGGGATTTGGACAACATAAATATAAGGCACTGTGTGATCTAGGAGCAAGCGTGAGCATCATGCCCTTATCAATCTGGTCAAAGGTAAAGATAGGAGCAATAGAACCTGTGGATATCAAGCTATACATGGCAAACAATACAGTGGTCATCCCTATAGGTATGGTTGAGAATGTCCCTGTCCAGGTTGGTAAGTTCTATATTCCCGCTGATTTTCTTGTTATAGACTATGCGGAAGATCCTACTTACCATATTATTCTTGGTAGACCTTTTTTAGCCACTACAGATGGCAATATCAGTGTCAAGAAGCTATTGCTCACCTTCACGATAGGTAATGAGGTTTTAGACTTCTCTTTTGTTCCTACAAAGGAGGAAATTCCATGGCTAGAGGTGAAGAGCATAGGCAACCACGGGGACAAGCACACAACAACGGAGGAAAGCACAAGGAAGCTACTCGACATCGACCAGGTCTACTCGACGTCGACCACATTACTCGACATCGACTACTCCTACTCGAAATCGACTTCCCCTGTTGAGCTTTGCACTTGCCAAGCGCCTAAGTATGGGGTACCTGTACTCAACGTCGACCACTTCTACTCGACATCGACTAACCCTCAGCTCGAAGATTGCTGATTTGGGCACGAAAAGGTAAGATCAGGTACAATTCCTATCTCTCCTCCATCAATTAATAAATTTAATAAGATATTTAGAGGAGATCAGGCCCCGTGGTGAGCTAACCTGCGCAGGATTATAACTGGAAAGAAGAAGAAGGAAGGCAAAGGTTTCTATGCGGACAACCACCTATCAGCAGAGCTGGCATACTACAATCAGGACCTAGATGATCCAGGAGAAGGGCCAGGTATAGAAGGGCCCCACATTAAAAGTCCTTGAGCAACAACGAAGAAGTCGGCCTAGCGACTATAAAGTGTAGAGCTTGTAAATAAAACACTTAGATTTTGAATTTTTGGACATTGGTTTTTGGTTTTTGGACATTACTTTTAAGTCGATGTCGACCACCCATCACGAGGAAAATAAGCCGTCCTTGAGGAAAACCACCCTGGAGGCTTTCAGCTTACTCGATGTCGAGTAGACCTAGTCGACGTTGACTAGTCTGATCGAAGTCGACCAATTCTGCAGCAACATCATCACTCGATTCCGACATTTTGCACACCTGTCTAGTGAGTCTCTTTCTTTACCCTTGTTTTTTATACAGTGAGGACATTGTAATGTTTAAGTATAGGGTGGGGGAAGGGCTTACTTTACGCATATTTGAATTATTTGACATTTTGTGTGCATACGTTTAAAGTTGAATTGCTTATACATGGCTATTTTGAAATTCATTATTAATCTATGTGGTTATATGCATGTTTTCCAAAGTTTATAAACATCACCCCCATTAAATTTTTTTGATTAGTGTCATGGAAGCTTTAATTGAACTCGATGATGCAAAATTGGATTCATTAGAGATATAGCGTGAAATTGCCTAGTAAAGGAAAGTCACAATAAAGTGCATATTTTCTTGAAAACCATAGAAGGAGGTAAAATTTGAAGTTGCTTTTGACATGTTGCATGATAAGAGGATGAAGGACTTTATTTTCCATATAATGCCCATATTTTTTGATATTCCTAGCCATACATATGCTTATGCATCACAAAAGCCATATTATGCCTTATTTTAATTATCGCTCCACATGATCTAAATATTGCCCATTCTTTACCTTCTTTCCATCCGGGGATTATGTTGAGAATGATGTACATTATGGAAATATTATATGGTTGTTGTGTTGTTATTATCATTATTGGAGTTTGGTAGGAAATTGAAAAAATATATGGAAAACTTAATGAGTGAAAGAAAATCCGGTCACCTCAGGAGATAAAGGTAGATCGACCCTGCCTGCGTTGAGATAATAGTTCCGCAGGATGGGACACCAAGGTGAGGAGTCTGAAGCACTAAGTATCCGGGGCCATTAATGACACTCATGTTTGCGACTCGCGAGAAGGCAATGCTGAGGTTAGAGAGGTAAAAACATATAAGTTAAAAAAGCAAAGAGTGAATTATGAGAGGATGAGTGATGTGGAAATTATGATGGGAGAAAGTGAATCAAAGTAAGAAAGCAAGTTTGAGAAATTCTCCTTGGATTTAGCACCACATTGTCCAAATATAGCCCACCACTTTACCTTTTACCTTTTCTTCACCATGAGCTTAAATTAAAGTCCTCTTGATTATTAATGCTGTAACGACCCGAAATTTAAGTACCCGAATTAACCTCCATAAACCTACTTAGAAGGTAAATAAGGTTCGGAATACTAGATTATCGGGAAACGTTATAGGAGAAGTTTGATCTTCTCCCGTGAGCTTTGGATCTTACGACCGAGTACGAGTTATTATTAGGTTCATTTATGCGGAAGATTTAGTTGTCAAAAGATGGGGATTGCGAACCCCGAAAAGATCGTAAGCCCGTTAGAGGCTTTACCTGTCCTAGACTATCGCGAAAACGTTTCGAACAGAAATAAAAGCGGAAATCATAAATACAACAAAACGCCACGGCCGCGCCGGGTCAAAACGATAAAACGTATGAGCAAAAGAGTACGAATGTCAAGCGCCTCCCTCACTCTAATCGTCCAAAAGATCTGTCCCGACAACCATCCACATAAGTAAGTCATATCGGGTAAGGGGTACCTGAATCTAAAAACAAGAAAAAAATCGGGGTCAATCATCGGAAATATGCACACTCAATGCCATATAAAGAGGCATACTTAAACTACATGAATGTTAAAATGTAACACATAAGCAAGTGTATAGATATATATAAATGCGAAATAAACACACAGGGGCCCGTATCATCATCATCATCATCACCATCATATCATAATATCTTCTCAAACGTACTCATCCTTCTCAAACATACTCATTCTTTCTCATCATATGTCTTTCATCATTTCATTCGTGTTTCATCGAGTATAAGTCATTTATTCAGATTTTGACGGCCATCCTACCATAGACACATAGCATACATATGAATTATTGGATTTACCAAGTTCATCCTACGTCATATTACCAGTTTATATTCCTAAGCATGTTACTAGGTCACCTGATGCATGAAGACTCTCGATAAGACAAAGAGTATCACATAAATCCATCATGAGTAAGTCCGGGGGACTTACCTGGAGTCCGGAGAATAAGCAAGCAATAAAGTGCACAACCAAGGATCCAATCAACAAGAGCCTATTAATTTCATTAAGCTTTCATTAGGTGGTATTCTAATGCATGGTACCCAACCTAATAATCAACATACATCCACATGAGGTTCACGTTTCTATAGATTACGCACTTTGGTTAAGTGATCCGGACTTAACCAGTTATAATCTATATCGTATTATCACATAATCGATTTTCTTCTTATCGGATCATAAGCCAAGTTATGGGTATACTTATTTTCTGTATTTTATATGCTCTAAGTTTCGGTTATGCCATCATATATTTAACCATATTCTTAGCATTCCCTTAACCAAGTTTTTTAATCGAGTCATTATAAACACTGGTTACTAAAATTATAATAAATCTTGATCCAACCGTTGGATTTTCGTAATTTTTGAAGGGAAGGTAGATAACATTTCCATGAACATCATATTATGATTCAAGCTGAATCAGACCGTTCGATTGGAATTAAAGTCCAAATTGCAGAGGCAAATATATCCATTTTGTTTGTTGTGACGTTTGCTATAAAACGCAACCAAAAACACATAGATGCTCCACTTCCTAAGCCCTAATTTACATATAAGGCTCCTAACATATAGAGGGAAAGGTGGATGAGAGATTACCCTCAAAGCCTCTCTCGAAAAAGACTAAATTACCCCTCCAAGCTTCCCGGGACCTTGCGCCAAACACCTAGCAATTTTGACAAATCCAAACCAAAACATAAAAGGAAGTCTTAGACAAAAACCTTAAAAATTAGTTGTATAACAAGTATAAAATCAGATTTGAAGGGGAAGAAACCAAGACTCATCCAAACACACTCTAAAACCTCAAGAACATAAAGGGCTCGGCACTGCTTGCTCGGAAATGGGGCTCAACGGCTAGCTTGACTGGTCTGGATTTTTGTGCAACAACTATGGTTGGAAAGGCCTCTCTTTTGTGGATATTTGGCTTTAAGAATCAGCCAAAAAACTTGAGGGAGGAGGGAGTTATGGTGGTTTGAAAGTGAGGTGTTGCTAGGCCAACAATGGCTTCCCTCTTTTCTTTCTCTTTCTTTTTTCTTTCTTTCTCTCTTCTCTCTCCGATTTTGGTGGTGTAGATGGCTGAGAATGGCAGCCAATTGGGGTTCTTTATGGAGCCAAAAGGGTGGGCAAGGGTGGTCAAGGAGTTAGTATTCATTCAAAGGTGTCAATCCATGGAGGGGTTTTATTATTTAATCAACAAAATGATGGCTCATGAAGATCATCAAAATAGGCCTGAAATGGGTGATAGGGGAGGCGGCATTTTGAGGTTAAAAGACGTCTCGAAAAGTCGCGACAAGTTATGAAAGTTACCGAAATAAATGGATGGCAAGGCCTTTGCCTCACCAATATTTCTCGGAAAATTATCATACGAATTCCATTAGATCGGAATTGTAATCCTCTTTGCATATAAAATACGCAATCCAAAAATTTTAAATTTTCCCGGGTTTTCAAAATCGTAAAAGGAGGATAATTGCTCGGATTATCCCTCGGAAATTAATTAAATAATAATTAAATTTTTCGGTCTTTACAATCATCCACCTCTAAAAACAAGTCTCGTCCCCGAGACCAAAAGATTTAAACCGGTGGAGAAGGTGTTAAACTTTGAGTCCTTGGATCGGAACAAAAGGCACGCGATCATCTCGGATGCGTCGTCCAAGAATCTCATGATGCCTTTGTCACGATCGTAATAATCTCGAACGGCGTCGCCGAGCATGTGAACGAGCGCCCCCGTCACATCTCGCCTCAACCCCGAAAGTATTACAACTCGAGAGAATCATCACACTGCCTCTAGGTCTTAGCGAAAATCCCACGATGGCCGTCGCGGAAAGTCCGTATCTACTTCGCGACGCACAATGAGCTTACCTGGATCATGGAAGCTTAAACTCAATCATTCCTCAATCAATTTCGATTTAAAGGTGTTGGAGTCCCGACACGACTTGGCCTAGACTCCTCTAGACTTCGCTCGACTTTCTCTCTCTGGATGTGGTCATCCACCTCTAAAGTTCAAACCCGATTCCCGGCATTCTATTCTCCCAACGGGAGGGTGGATAAAAAATCCACCTATAAGGATCAAACATATGATCTCATTACGACTCAATCAAAACAGAGGGTGGATTAACATCCACCTCTAAGGCTAAGCCTTATTCCTTTTCCTAGGTTCAACATTCCGACATACCATCATTTATCAACCATACTCACAACAATCACATAATCATAACGATATCATATCAGTCATATATCATAAAGTATCACACATCAGTGATAATCACATCATGTAGGACCGCTCATGGGCCCCACCACGCATATCAATCACAGAAAATGTACACTCAATCACAGAGGTAAACACCCAAATCACACATAGTACGGCTAAGGGTCCCCCTCCCAGGTACTCACCAGCCACTCATGCAGTCAAAACTATATCTGCCTGTGGCTGTACATACGACGCTAGCAATTCATCTAATACATCTCCATAGCTCGCACGTATACTCTCCTCTGTCTCCCAAGTAGCCTCCTCGGGGCTCCTCCTAGCCCACTGTATAAGTACCAACGGTACCTCTCTGCGTCTCAGCTTCTTGACCCGGCGGTCAAGAACAGCAATCGGATGATCTACGAAGGTATGGTCAGGTGCTATCTATAATCCGGAGTAGTCCAATCTGTGGCTCAGATCTGGCTCGTACTTCCTCAGTTGTGACACGTGGAAGACATCGTGTATACCAACCAAACGGGGCGGTAAAGAAACTCTGTAAGCAACCTCTCCTACTCGCTCGAGGATCTCAAAGGGGCCCACATATCTAGGGATCAGTTTGCCCTTCATCCCAGATCATCGGATCCCTCTCATCGGTGACACTCGCAACCAGACATGATCTCCAACCTCAAAGGCCAACTCAATCCTGCGTCTATCAGCATACTTCTTCTGTCGGTCTTGCGCAACCCTCAGATGCTCTCGGATCCGTCTGACCTGATCTGTCGCCTCCTGCACGTACTGTGGTAGTGTCCCCACTCGGTCTGCAGGCTCATCCCAGCAGATAGGCGACTTGCATCGCCTCCCGTACAACGCCTCAAAAGGAGCCATCCTGATCGATGAATGATAGCTGTTGTTGTACAAGAACTCTAGTAGGGGAAGATGCCGAACCCAAAGGTTCCCCCACTCCAAAACACCAGCCCTCAGCATATCCACCAACATCTGAATCGTCCTCTCACTCTGCCCGTCCGTCTGCGGGTGATAGGCCGTGCTGAAATGCAACTTGCTCCCTAGAGTCTCGTGCACCTGCCTCCAGAATCTCAAAGTGAAGCGGCCATCTCTATCAGATACTATCCTCTCGGGAACCCCATGCAACCTCACTATATGCTGTATAAAAGCTCGGACTAAATCAGACACAGGCCATGTCTCCTGAATTGGAATGAAATGGGCGGTCTTGGTTAACCTGTCGAACACCACCCAAATCGCATCAAAGCCTCGTACATCTCTCCTCAATCCTGTCACGAAGTCCATCGTGATATCCGTCCACTTCCACACAAGGTCGGGAAGTGATCGTATCATCCCTCCGGGCTTCTGGTGCTCTATCCGCACTTGCTGGCAGACCTGACATTGCGCTACAAACAAAGCGACGTCAGTCTTCATCCCGCGCCACCAGAACGTCCTCCTCAAGTCCTGGTACATCTTATTCGATCCCGGATGGACCGAATAAGGAGCGGAATGTGTCTCTATCATGATCTTCTGCTTCAGGTTGTGCACATCAGGCACAGCAACTCGTCCCTGCAACATCAACATCCCATCATCTCGGACGGTAAAAGACCTACAATGGCCCTGGGCCATGCGCTGTCGGATATCGGCAATCCGCGGACACTCTGCCTGCGCTCGCCGGATCTCATCCATCAACTTTAGCTGGCGTGAAGCGTAAGCGATGACCCGATCCCTCTGCTGTAGCACAAAACCTAAACCTGAACTTGATGTGAGCCTAATTCGTCATGTTTTACACTTACTTTTATATCGATTTCTGCATACATTGCATGCATTTGGGTTAGAATAATACAAAATCTGTGTAGTTTACACTTATTTGCAATATATGGAGGTCTACACAAGTTTTGGTTATATTTCGCAGAAATCGGACGCACTTTGGAGCTTAAAGGAAACTCATGGAGAAGCTAAGAATGGTGCAGCTGGAGAAAAGGCCATTTTTCATCATTCTTCGTTCTGAATCAAGCTTTGATGTCTTCATGAGAGTTGTAGCCCTCGGAAAGAGCTTTCCAACACATGGTCATATGCGTCAATCCGACAAACGAGGACTCGGGAAAGTGCGTTTCAAGAACAGAGCAGAAAGCTGAAGCCCAGTGTACTCGATATCGAGTACAACTTACTCGATATCGACCAACTTTGTCGAGCAGAACTGGTCGAGCAGAGCTGATCGAGGGCACTGAGTCAGAGACAACCCGACTCCCGGAATCCTACTCGATGTCGAGGATGCCTTGTCGAGATCGAGGAGCCATGTCCGGAGTCGACGAGCTGTGCCAAGTCGAGAAGCCGAAGACGGAGACGCCGAGCCAACCCTACTCGATCTCGAAGAGGCCTTGTCGAGATCAAGGAGCCAGAACCACCAGATCCGAGCCATGTCGAGCAGGGCCACCCGACCAAGCCAGCCAGACGATGAATCCTACTCGATCTCGAGTAGAGCCTGGTCGAGATCGACGAGCAAAGTCCAAAAACGCGTTACGCGGTTGAGCAGTCCGAGTTGAGCTGGGATTCCTTGGGCACGAAGGAGGTCGAGTAGGCCGAAATCTATCATCATCTATCTATGGAAGGAAGATCTATCAACATGAAGACATATTACCTAGTTTAGATTTATCTTTTCCTTTTAGATTTATTTCCTTTATTGCTTTTATTTATCTTTTTAGCCTTTAGATATAATTTTAGATATAGATAGATATATTCTATCCTTGAATAGCAAGGATTTGAAGGCTATAAATAAAGCCCTAGGGGGCTGATTTTCATTCATTGAAGCAAAGCCGTCTTCGGGCGCAAGGAGAGGGAGGAGGCGAGAGAGAGAGAAGGAGAGAGAGAGAGAGAGAGAGAGAGAGAGAGAGAGAGAGAGAGAGAGAGAGAGAGAGAGGAGGCGAGAGAGGAGAGAGAGGAGGAACGTTTGGAAGGTTTTGTAAGTTTTAGTTTATTTTATGTTAAAGTTAATTTCTTTCATCATGTTTGCTTTCTAATTTTCCTTCTTCTAGGGTTGGGGTGATCCTAACATAGATATGTTTGTTTGATTTATGAATTCATGATTTTGTATGTCTTTATTATCATCTACATATGTGCTTAATCCTTTGCGACAGTCGAGGACAATTCCTTATTTGCAATTATGAAGCGAAAGTGAATTAATTATGAATTTGGATAGTAATTAGGCTTTTCCTGCGAAAGTTGATTGATCCTAATTAAGAAAAGGTAGTAACACTTAGGGTTTATGCGAAAGCCTCTATATTCCTATTTGTTAATAACGAAAGTTATTTGATATAAAGCATGCATCTTTATGTGATTTATGATCTGCGCTTATGTTTATTGTTGTGGTGATCCCTAACCTTGGAAGTTTGCATCTTTATATATTTTATTTCATTATTTTTATCCTGCGAAGTTACCCGACACCGACCACCTCTTCTTCTATCATTCCCTCGACATCGACCAAGTCTTAGTCGACATCGACAACAACCTCCCCACCTCTTCCCGCTATTCCTGAACCCCAAAACACACTAAACCTAGAACCGCTGATTTCTCTCCTGAGGACGAACCTGACTCCCCTATACTATAGCTGGGGTCTTGACTACAAATTTATTTGGTCGAGAAACCCTCTCGTCAAATTGGCGCCGTTGCCGGGGAGATATCAATCGCGCCTGGTTTAATTGTGTTTAAGGTTCAGAAAAGCCCGTCCCTTTTTCTTACCCTTCACATATCCTACCACCACCTACCTCACCGGTACCAACTGGGTGCCAAGCTTTTGCCACTAATTTGTGTTCTTGATTGTGATTTCAAAGCTTAGGTACAAAGATGGAAGACTTTGTCGAAGGGAATCCTGCATGGGAAGAATGGTATCAGGATTTGAGACGGAGAAATAGGATCGCAGTGGAGGAGTCACGATTAAGGGAAATAGCTCGGTTGGAAGACGAAATCCGAAGGCTTGAGGCTTCCATTCAGTCTAAAGGACCATGCCCTCCTCTCAACGAGCCAATTGACCCACTCAATGTCGACAACCAGGTATGTCCTTCCTCGAATTTCATTCCTACTTTGCTACCTATTGTTGATGAATCATATGAAGGATCCCAAGGCGAAATAGCACTAGAAGAGAAGAAGTTGGACATTGTTGACCAGGGCATTCCAAGATCGCTTTTACCTTACAAGGTGAAGGCTATCCCCGATGATTTTGAGCAACCGATGTTCATATTCAAGTATGGGGTCCTAGCAAAGTGGCATGAAGCTCCGCATGATGAGGTGGAAATATCTCTTCCCACTCAACCGTTTTGCTGTGGTGGAGATGCGCAACCAAGTCAACCTATGAATCGGAAGAGGTATGATGATGAGGTATGTATATTTTCTTTATATCTTCCATTATGCATGCCAACTGTAGCCCAGGAAGATGAATGGGTGAAGCCATGGAGCGCTCACTCGGGGAGGTTTAAGCTTCTTCACATGATGCCCCCGGATGACATCCCACGCTTCCCACCACCGGAGGAACCACCAGATCCACCTATACCTCCGGACAAAGATGAGCCAGGCTAATGCTTAATGGAGAAGTCGGCCTAGCGACTATAAAATCTAGAGCTTGTACATAGACATTTATTTTTGGACTTTTGAGACTTTGTTGCTTTTGTTTGTTTTTGTTTTTGGAACTTTTAGTTTTTCTATTGTGGGTATATGTCTTCTACACTTTTCAGGTCCATGGATAGATGCAAGCTAAAAACGAACTCGGCTCAGGCATTTTAACTCGATATTATGAAGCCCTGCACATCTGTCTAGTGAGTTTCTTTCTTTACCCTTGTTTTTATACAGTGAGGACACTGTAATGTTTAAGTATGGGGTGGGGGAAGGGCTTACTTTATGCATATTTGCCATATTTGACATTATGTGTGCATATTTAAAGTTTATTTCTTATACATGGCTATTTTGGAATTCATTATTGATTTATGTGCTTACATGCATGATTTCCAAAATTTAGAAAAATGACCCCCATTGAAAATTTTGATTAATGTCATGGAAGCTTATATTGAACTCGACGATGCAAAATTAGATTCATTAGAGATATAACATGAAATTGCCTAGTAAAGGGAAGTCACAATGAAGTGCATTATTTCTTGAAAACCATGAAAGGAGGTAAAATTTGATGTTGCTTTTGACATGTTACATGATAAGATGATGGAGGACTTTATATTTCCATATAATGCTCATATTGTTTTATTTCTAGCCTTACCTATGCTTATGCATTACACAAAAGCCATAATATGCCTTCTTTCAATTATTGCTCCATATGATCTAAATATTTGCCATTATTTACCTTATCCGGGGATTATGTTGAGAATGATGTTACATTATGGAAATGTTATATGGTTGTTGTGTTGTTATCATTATTGGAGTTTGGAAGGAAATTGTTTGAATTATATAGAAAATTTAATGAGTGAAAGAAAATCCAATCACCTCAGGAGATAAAGGTAGATTGACCCTGCTCTCTGAGATAATAGTTTGGAGAGATGGGACACATTGTGAGGAGTCCAAAGCACTAAGTATCCGGGGCCATTCATGACACCCATGTTTGCGACTCGCGAGAAGGCAATGCTGAGGTTAGAGAGGTAAAAGCATTATTATTGATAAAAGCATTATGAAAGGTGATGAATCTCAAAGAGAAGGAATGTGAAAATTCAAGTTTGGAAATACTCCATTTCCCCGGATCATAAGCACCACATTACCAAAAACTGCCCACCTTTAGCCTTTTACCAATTCTACTCCTTATTTGAGCTTAAATTAAAGTCCTCTTGATTATTAATGCTTTGTCACGAATGAATGTGTTGCATAATCCTCCTTTTGTTAGTAGATGTTGCTTTTGTATAATTGCACATGCATGGATCTGTGACATAAGTACCTTTTCGAGGATGGTAATTGATTGCAGGGTTATATGGCAATGAATCTAATATGTTGAGAGTTTTGATTTCTTCCCCTGAATGACAAATAAAAGTATTGCTTGAGGACAAGCAAGCTTAAGTATGGGGTGTTTGATGTGAGCCTAATTCGTCATGTTTTACACTTACTTTTATATCGATTTCTGCATACATTGCATGCATTTGGGTTAGAATAATACAGAATCTGTGTAGTTTACACTTATTTGCAATATATGGAGGTCTACACAAGTTTTGGTTATATTTCGCAGAAATCGGACGCACTTTGGAGCTTAAAGGAAACTCATGGAGAAGCTAAGAATGGTGCAGCTGGAGAAAAGGCCATTTTTCATCATTCTTCATTCTGAATCAAGCTTTGATGTCTTCATGAGAGTTGTAGCCCTCGGAAAGGGGTTTCCAACACATGGTCATATGCGTCAATCCGACAAACGAGGACTCGGGAAAGTGCGTTTCAAGAACAGAGCAGAAAGCTGAAGCCAAGTGTACTCGATATCGAGTACACCTTACTCGATATCGACCAACTTTGTCGAGCAGACCTGGTCGAGCAAACCTGATCGAGGGCACTGAGTCAGAGACAACCCGACTCCCGGAATCCTACTCGATGTCGAGGAGGCCTTGTCGAGATCGAGGAGCCATGTCCGGAGTCGACGAGTTGTGCCAAGTCGAGAAGCCGAAGACGGAGATGCCGAGCCAACCCTACTCGATCTCGAAGAGGCCTTGTCGAGATCGAGGAGCCAGAACCACCAGATCCGAGCCATGTCGAGCAGGGCCACCCGACCAAGCCAGCCAGACGATGAATCCTACTCGATCTCGAGTAGAGCCTGGTCGAGATCGACGAGCAAAGTCCAAAAACGCGTTACGCGGTTGAGCAGTCCGAGTCGAGCTGGGATTCCTTGGGCACGAAGGAGGTCGAGTAGGCCGAAATCTATCATCATCTATCTATGGAAGGAAGATCTATCAACATGAAGACATATTACCTAGTTTAGATTTATCTTTTCCTTTTAGATTTATTTCCTTTATTGCTTTTATTTATCTTTTTAGCCTTTAGATATAATTTTAGATATAGATAGATATATTCTATCCTTGAATAGCAAGGATTTGAAGGCTATAAATAAAGCCCTAGGGGGCTGATTTTCATTCATTGAAGCAAAGCCGTCTTCGGGCACAAGGAGAGGAGGAGGCGAGAGAGAGAAGGAGGGAGAGAGAGAGAGAGAGAGAGAGAGAGAGAGAGAGAGAGAGAGAGAGAGAGAGGAGGCGAGAGAGGAGAGAGAGGAGGAACGTTTGGAAGGTTTTGTAAGTTTTAGTTTATTTTATGTTAAAGTTAATTTCTTTCATCATGTTTGCTTTCTAATTTTCCTTCTTCTAGGGTTGGGGTGATCCCAACATAGATATGTTTGTTTGATTTATGAATTCATGATTTTGTATGTCTTTATTATCATCTACATATGTGCTTAATCCTTTGCGACAGTCGAGGACAATTCCTTATTTGCAATTATGAAGCGAAAGTGAATTAATTATGAATTTGGATAGTAATTAGGCTTTGCCTGCGAAAGTTGATTGATCCTAATTAAGAAAAGGTAGTAACACTTAGGGTTTATGCGAAAGCCTCTATATTCCTATTTGTTAATAACGAAAGTTATTTGATATAAAGCATGCATCTTTATGTGATTTATGATCTGCGCATATGTTTATTGTTGTGGTGATCCATAACCTTGGAAGTTTGCATCTTTATATATTTTATTTCATTATTTTTATCTTGCAAAGTTACCCGAAACCAACCACCTCTTCTTCTATCATTCCCTCGACATCGACCAAGTCTTAGTCGACATCGACACCAACCTCCCCACCTCTTCCCGCTATTCCTGAACCCCAAAACACACTAAACCTAGAACCGCTGAATTCTCTCCTGAGGACGAACCTGACTCCCCTATACTATAGCGGGGGTCTTGACTACAAATTTATTTGGTCGAGAAACCCTCTCGTCAGAACTCGAAGTATCCGTGTAGACCACGAAGTCCTCCGTCCCCTCTAGTAGTGCTAACACTAGCGCGGATGTCAACTTCTGCTTCAGCAGATCAAAACTGGCCTGGCACGCTGGGCTCCACTCGAAGGGTACTCATTTCTTCGTCAGCTGCGTCATCGGCCTAGCTATGCTAGAGAAGCCCTCGACGAACCGTCGGTAATAGCTAGCCAAAGCTAGAAAAGACCTGATGTCTCTGACGTTCTTGGGGACCTCCCAAGCAACGATAGCATCAATCTTCGATGCGTCTACTGATATCCCTGCTGTGGATATAACATGACCAAGAAACATCACCTCGGAGAGCCAGAACTCACACTTGGTAAACATCCCGAACAGTTTATGCTTCTACAGAATCCTCAGCACAATCCTCAGGTGCTCAGCATGCTCCTCTCTGCTCCTCGAGTATATCAAGATGTCGTCGATAAATACCACCACGAATCTGTCAAGAAAATCAATGAACACCCTATTCATCAACTCCATGAAGGCGGCTAGCGCGTTGGTTAGCCCGAACGGCATAACCACAAACTCGTAGTGTCCGTATCTAGTCCTGAAGGCCGTCTTCGGGATGTCCTTTGCCTTCACCCTCAGCTGGTGTTAACTCGTAGTATCCATCAAGTCATCTATTCTCGACAACGGGTAACGGTTCTTCACCGTAGCCCAGTTCAACTCTCTGTAATCTATGCATAGCCTCAACGACCCATCCTTCTTCTTCACGAACAACAATAGTGCTCCCCACGGTGAAGCACTCGGCCTGATGTAGCCCTTCCTGGCTAGCTCCTCCAACTGTGCCTTCAGCTCGGCCATCTCTGTTGGCACCATCCTGTACGGGACCCTCGAAATCGGCCTGGTGCCCGACTCCAACTTTATAGAGAAATCAACATCTCGCTATGTCGGAAGTCCTGGTAGCTCGTCTGGGAAAACGGGCAAACTCACTAACAAAGGGGACATCTCTCAGGCTGGGTCGATTGCGATCCACCTCTAAAGCGTAACACCAGTAGCTCGTGCATCGCTGGTCTAGAAGTCTCGCCGCTCGAACGGCGCTGATCTGGGCTCCGTTCCGTTTGGGGTCGTTCCCCCACACCTCGTGCTCAGTCCCATCCTCCGCGAGGATGGAAACTGTACGGGTCCTCGGGTTGAGGATCGCCCCGTAGAAGTTCATAAAACCCATCCCCAGGATCATCTCGTCTGTCCGCAGTGGCATGACTATCAAGTCAGTGGGCCACTCTCGCTCTCCTATCCGAATCGGGCATCCTAGGATCTCACGCCCCGTCCTAACCCTAGCCCCATCCGCCATACGCACTACTGACGCGGGACATATCGAACATACAAGTTTAAATCTAGCTACGCATGAATCTGCTATAAAGCAGTGGGTTGCCCCGGTATCGAATAGAATGCGAAGATTAGAGCCACGGAACGATATCGTACCTATGGAAGTCGGAGCTGTCGAATCGCCGTTCCGCATCGGGAACGCGCAGGGCGGCGAGGGTGGTAAGAAATCAGTGTCTACAGCTATCGCTGCCAGCTGTGCAGAACCTTTGCCCTGGCCTGGTCCTACCGACCCTGCCGACGACTGTGCCTGCTGATGCTGGTAAGATCCTCAGCCGCCTCGACCTCCTCCTCTACCTCTACCTCGGCCTCCACCTCGGCCTCGTCCTCCTCTAAAGTTGTTGTCTCCTCGGCCACCTTCGTAGCTACTATCTCCTCGGCCAGCTCCCGAGGGAGTCCCCCTCCCCTAACACTGTGCATAAGAAATCTGAGCGGGTCTCGGTACCTCTGGAAGGTGTAAAGCTAAAGCTGTAGGAGTGACTGAAGATCTCTTGCCCTGCGGGCACATGATAGCACGATGTCCTACCCCTCCACACGTGTAGCAGGAAATGAACTTCCTAGGGCAGTCTGTCTGGTAGTGGCCCTCCTCGCGGCAGCTGTGGCAGATAATAGCTCTCACTCTAGCCTCGCGGTATGATGATACAGGTACAGCTGGAATGGCCCAAGTGGTCTCGCTAGTCGATCCTCCTCTCGCTAGCCCCTTCCATGGGCCCCTATCAAATCTGTGCTCTGCGGGTCGTTGCCTCTTTCCACCAGATGGAGTGCGGAAAGCTGAAGACGTGGCAGCTGTCAGACGTAGCTGTTGGTCATAGCGGAGGATCATCTCTAGAAATTTGTCATATGTCATTCCCTCTAGGCTGGTAGAGATCAGAAGAACATCTGGCGGAAGCCTCACAGAAAACATGCCGATGCGCATCTCGTCGGTGTTATAAACCTTTCCGTAATAGACGAGCTCCTTCTTGAACTGGCAGACGATCTCGGAGATAGATAGTCGTGGGTCATAGCGGGTGCTGAAGAATGCAACCTCTCGTGCTACTTGTGTCCCAGATGGACAGTACTCTCTCAGCATCAACTTCCTAAACTTCTCGTAGGTCCATGCAGTACGATCATCACAGTAGACAAGCCATCTGTCAAAAGCATCTCCTCGAAGCTGCCCAGTCGCAAGCCTTTGTCTCTCCGCATCGGGTACTCCAATCAAGCTGAAAACTCCCTCGAGTCCTCTGAAGAACTGCTCGATATCCTCCGGGTCCGGCCTCGAAGATAGGCGAGCTACTCTGTGATAGTCTCTTCACCCAGTCGGTGACGCCAGCCGATCTCTCTCGCTCTAGCAACGCGAGTAATGCCCTCTCTATCGCAGATCCCTGCTGCTGCCTATCAGCCTCTCCCTCGTGCTGTCCGGGGATCTCGACCCCAGCATCGGTCTCAGTCTCAGTCTCTGTCTCAAGAATGCGGCCACGACCTCGGCCACGTGGTCTCCCGCGTCCTCTACTAATCTGGGTGTCGACCATGCTAACAACTGGACATTTAAGTGTACTAAATAAAACGTCTTCTTCAAGGAAGACGGCCCTCAGGCACATTCATTTCACATAATTACATCCCTTTAAGGGTATGGCCCGCAGGCACAGTTTTATATCGCACGGAAGCTAACTAGATAGCTACCCTTCTTGGGATAGCTTGGCGAGCCCGCCTCTAAATCCTATCCTACTCCAACCACCATGGTTGCTCCTTTGGAGTCTTCCAGGCCCGTGTGTAAGGAAAAGCTAGGCAGTCTACCCAAACCCTTCTACATCTCTAAGGATGCCTATCGCTTTGTCTCTACCCGTCGATCCTATCTCTCGTCTAAAAAGATCCTAACCATTTTCATTTTCCAAGGGTTTTCATCTTTGCCCTTTAAACACTTCGAAATCCTTGAAAATCTCCAAAACGGTAGGCGGGTTTTGAAAATTAATTTTTAACTCGTGCGTACTCAGGTCAAACAACCTTTGCTCTGATACCAAGTTTGTAACGACCCAAAATTTAAGTAACCGAATTAACCTCAATAAACCTACTTAGAAGGTAAATAAGGTTTGGAATACTAGATTATCGGGGAACGTTATAGGAGAAGTTTGATCTTCTCCCGTGAGTTTTGGATCTTACGACCGAGTACGATTTATTATTAGGTTCATTTATGCGGAAGATTTAGTTGTCAAAAGATGGGGGTTGCGAACCCCGAAAAGATCATAAGCCTGTTGGAGGCTTTACCTGTCCTAGACTATCGCGAAAACGTTTCGAACTGAAATAAAAGCGGAAATCATAAATACAACAAAACGCCACGGCCGCGCTGGGTCAAAACGATAAAACGTATGAGCAAAAGAGTACGAATGTCAAGTGCCTCCCTCACTCTTATCGCCCAAAAGGTCTGTCCCGACAACCATCCACATAAGTAAGTCATATCGGGTAAGGGGTACCTAAATCTAAAAACAAGAAATAAATCGGGGTCAATCATCAGAAATATGCACACTCAATGCCATATAAAGAGGCATACTTAAACTACATGAATGTTAAAATGTAACACATAAGCAAGTGTATAGATATATATAAATGCGAAATAAACACACAAGGGCCCGTATCATCATCATCATCATCATCATCATCATCATCATCATCACCATCATATCATAATATCTTCTCAAACGTACTCATCCTTCTCAAACATAATCATTCTTTCTCATCATAAGTCTTTCATCATTTCATTCGTGTTCCATCGAGTATAAGTCATTTATTCAGATTTTGACGGCCGTCCTACCATAGACACATAGCATACATATGAATTATTGGATTTACTAAGTTCATCCTACGTCATATTACAAGTTTATATTCCTAAACATGTTACTAGGTCGCATGATGCATGAAGACTCTCGATAAGACAAAGAGTATCACATAAATCCATCATGAGTAAGTCCAGGGGACTTACCTGGAGTCCGGAGAATAAGCAAGCAATAAAGTGCACAACCAAGGATCCAATCAACAAGAGCCTATTAATTTCATTAAGCTTTCATTAGGTGGTATTCTAATGCATGGTACCCAACCTAATAATCAACATACATCCATATGAGGTTCACGATTATATAGATTACGCACTTTGGTTAAGTGATCCGGACTTAACCAGTTATAATCTATACCGTATTATCACATAATCTATTTTCTTCATATCAGATCAAAAGCCAAGTTATGGGTATACTTCATTTCTGTATTTTATATGCTCTAAGTTTCGGTTATGCCATCATATATTTAACCATATTCTTAGCATTCCCTTAACCAAGTTTTTTAATCGAGTCATTATAAACACTGGTTACTAAAATTATAATAAATCTTGATCCAACCGTTGGATTGTCGTAATTTTTGAAGGGAAGGTAGATAACATTTCCATGAACATCATATTAAGATTTCAGCCGAATCAGACCGTTGGATTGGAATTAAAGTTCAAATTACAGAGGCACATATATCCATTTTTTTTGTTGTGGCGTTTGCTACAAAACGCAACCAAAAACACATAGAGGCTCCACTTCCTAAGCCCTAATTTACACATAAGGATCCTAACCTATAGAGGGAAAGGTGGATGAGAGATTACCCTCAAAGCCTCTCTCGAAAAAGACCAAATTACCCCTTCAAGCTTCCCGGAACCTTGCGCCAAACACCTAGCATTTTTGATAAATCCAAACCAAAACATAAAAGGAAGTCTTAGACAAAAACCTTCAAAATTAGTTGTAAAACAAGTATAAAATCAGATTTGAAGGGGAGGAAACCAAGACTCACCCAAACACACTCTAAAACCTCAAGAACACAAAGGGCTCCGCACTGATGGCTCAGAAATGTGGCTCAACGGCTTGCTTGACTGGTCTGGATTTTTGTGCAAGAACTATGGTTGGAAAAACCTCTCTTTTGTGGATATTTTGCTTCAAAAATCAGCAAAAAATCTTGAGTGAGGAGGGAGTTATGGTGGTTTGAAGTTGAGGTGTTGCTAGGCCAACAATGGCTTCCCTCTTTTCTTTCTCTTTCTTTTTCTTTCTTTCTCTCTTCTCTCTCCGATTTTGGTGGTGTAGATGGCTGAGAATGGCAGCCAATTGGGGTTCTTTATGGAGCCAAAAGGGTGGGCAAGGGTGGTCAAGGAGTTGGTGTGTATTAGGTAGCATAATGAATGGAATAGGACTTGGTCATTCAACGGTGTCAATCCATGGGGGGGTTTTATTCTTTAATCAATAAAATGATGGCTCATGAAGATCATCAAAATGGGGCTGAAATGGGTCATAGGGGAGGCGGCATTTTGAGGTTAAAAGACGTCTCGAAAAGTCGCGACAGGTTATGAAAGTTACCAAAATAAATGGATGACAAGGCCTTTGCCTCACCAATATTTCTCGGAAAATTATCATACGAATTCCATTAGATCGGAATTGTAATCCTCTTTCCATATAAAATATGCCATCTAAAAATTTTAAATTTTCCCGGGTTTTCAAAATCGTAAAAGGAGGATAATTGCTCGGATTATCCCTCAGAAATTAATTAAATAATAATTAAATTTTTCGGTCTTTACAAATGCTTTGTCACTTATGAACTCTTTTTGCATAACCCTCCTTTTGTGAGAAGATGTTGCTTTTTATTGCACATGTATGGATTTGTGACATTAGTACCTTTTCGAGGATGGTAATTGATTGCAGGGTTATATGGCAATGAATCTATGATGTTGAGAGTTGAATTCTTCTCCTCTATGACCATTAAAAATATTGCTTGAGGACAACCAAGCTTAAGTATGGGGTGTTTGTTGTGAGCCTAATTTGCCATGTTGTATACTTACTTTTATATCGATTTCAGCATGCATTTCATATCATTGGGTTAGAATAGTACAGATTATATGTGGTTTACACTTATTTGCCAAATTATGGAGTATGCACTAGTTTCTGTTTCATTTCGCAGAAATCAAGGCACTTGATAGCAATTCGGAGAAAGGATGAAAAGCTTGAAGTCAACTACAGAAAGTCCGAGGTCAAGGAGCAGCTGAACCAGGACAAATCGAGCAGAGGACGCGGAAGAAAAGCACTCGACACAACTGGTCTATATTGAGTAACCCGAGCCCAGAGATCCACACGAAGTCGAGCAGGAGCACTCGAGCAAAGCAACTCTACTCGACGTCGAGGAGTCTGGTCGACGTCGAGTACACCTGTCAAGTCCGAATCCTACCCGAGCTCGAGTGCAACCCAGGAGGAGAAGATCTACTCGATGTCGACTAACTCTAGTCGATGTCGAGTAGCCCAGTGACGAATCCGAGTCCGAGTACGAGTGTGTGTCCGAGCATGAGGATTACTTGCAAGCCAATAGATGTGGAATTCTATGAACATCAAGTGAAGATCTATCAAGTGAAGAAAGATTTATCCACAATAGTCCTAGTTTCCTTATAAGATTTATTTCCTTTATCATTAATGTTTTATCTTATATTTTTAGATAAAAAGTTTTAGATAACGATAGATGTTCCTTCCAAGATTAGCTAGAGGGAACACTATAAATAAGGCTTTAGGGGTTGGTTTTTAGAATCATCCAAGACAAGCCATAAGTTACATCGAGTAGAGAGATAGAGAGAGTGGAGGCCGAGAGGAGTTGGAGAGCGAGAGAAATTTGGCTTCGATCGGTTGTAAGCTTTACTTTATTTTATTAATGAAAGTTAGTTTTCTTTTATTATTGATAAGTTTCCCATGATGAAAAGCGAATAGTCCACCTACTTCTAGGGTCGGGGTGAGCCCGACGATAGCCATGCATGTTTGAGGTAAAGATTCGACCTTTATTGTGTTTTGATCATCCACTGTCTTTTATATGTTTATTGCCTAATTAATGGAGATTCAAGTTAACCACTTGGATTATAAACATAAAATTGGTAGATACAATTAGGGTTTCTTGAAAGAGTTGTCTAATTGTTGGAAAAGGTGAAAGCTTGTTCCTTTGATGTGATTGCATGATTATTTCTCTTTATCTTGCCTTATGCATGTTTGGTTATCGTTGTTGCAAACCCCGATCTTGGAAGTTTTCTTTCATATATCTATTTATCTCGAATCTGCGAAATTTGTTTTTCGTTACGTTACTGCGCACTTACTCGACTTCGACTAATCTAGTCGACGTCGACCACTAATTCTCGATCAAGCAAGATCGCTCTCGTTTTTGTCTCTGCAGGTACTCGACCAAGCTACTCAACTACGACTTCTACTCGACGTCGAGGAGAGTTAGTCGATGTTGACTACACCAGTGACCCTTGTGATGAGAGGGTTTCTCGACCAAATAAATTTATAGTCAAGACCCCGCTATAGTATAGGGAGTCAGGACCATCCACGGGAGAGAGTCAGCAGTTCTTTATTTAGTTGTATTAGGGCAAAGAGTAGCAAGAAGCGATGAAAAGGTAGAGATTTGGGGGGTTTATAGTTGCTGAAATTTAGGAATCAAAAGCAATATGAAAGATATCTAGGGTATAGGGATTACCACAACAACAATCATGCATGCATCACAATGAATCACATAAAAATCATGTTTTTATCTATTAAAGAGGTCAATTTGCATCAACCCTAGCAAGGCAACCAATTTATTTTCACAAATTAATAAACTTTACTATCAATTCTTAATTAGGTTGTCCAAACTTTCGTTTCAAAACCCTAATCATTATCCAGTTCACCATTCAATCTTTCAATTTAATTGCAAAAAAGGAATTTTCCCCAACTTTCATTAGGTACTTAAGCACAAAGGATAGATAAAACCAATCAATTAATTAATTCACAGCAATTCGCACACATAACTATCGTTGGGATCACCCCAACCCTAGAAAAGAGAAGAATTACTCACAATTCATGAAAAAAAGCATAAAGAAAAGAAAATAAGAAAGAAAACACCTTGCATAAACTTCAAAACGTCGAAAATTGTCGTTGAAATTTGTCACAAAACCAACGTCTCTCACACGTATCTCATGCCCCCTAGGGCTGAAAGTTAAGTCTCCAAAAGAATCCCCATTAGGGTTTCAACATAATGTTCTATTTATACTAAAATAACTTAATTCTATTTTAGGAAGAAGAAATAAATCAATTTTATCTAAATTCTATCTAAGAAAAGGGGATAAAAATAACTAATTTCGGATAAATCAGCATGCAGACGGCCCATACCGAAGCGGAGGACATCGGTACCGACCCCCCTTAGGGTCGGTATGAACACACTGTTGCTCCATCCTGTCTCGCTGGTCCAGAAATGGCCTCGGTACCGACCCAGGTGGGGTCGGTACAGGGTCGGTATGACGGTGTTACATCTCGGACTGAGGGAAACGTCCGTATCTCCTTCATTATAACTCTGATTGCTTGCGTTCTTTTTCCTATGCGCTCCTTATTCTCTTCCACTTCTTTTCATAGTTAAAAGTTTCTTCAAAAAAAGCTTCCAAAATTCTGTAAAACACACAAAAGCTAGTGTAGACATCCATTTCTTATGAAATATGAAAACACATGCAAAAGACACTAAACCCAATGCAAAACCCTATGAAAATGACTCAAATTGACATCAAAACATATGGGAAAATATAACTAAAAATATGCACATCACCTTGCTTGCTCGAATTCGACTGTGCCTGACCCCTGTCGACTGCACCTAGTCGAGGTTGAGTACTCATGTGGTCGGTCACTGTTCGTGCAATTCGCCTGCTACCTGAGATCCGCTGACACGCTTCCTCGAGGATCGATCCTGACTTCCTTTTGCTACAACAGGAGGGAGTCTTGAACATTATTTGCTTAGAACGGAATTGGTTTGCTTATCTTATTCTTATTTTATTTGCAATCTCGATTTCCTCCTACAACAGAGAGTTTAGATTATGGATGATTTTTGGAGTTTAATGAAATTGAGAGATGTTGTGTATTTTTGAGCTTGAGTATTATTGAGTTGGTTTGTGTTATGTTTGGAGTTGTTGGAATCTTTTTTTCCCGGAATTTATAGCACCACATGACCAAATACAATTCCTTTCCCTTATGCTTCTTTACCAAGCCCCATTACAACTCCGCCGAATGGAATCTTCTATGAAGGTTTTCATTGAGAGATAATCCTCTTGATGTCCTTATTTTTGCATTGACGTATCCGATGGAGATTTTGTGATATAAATGTCAATATTTGAGTTGATGCTTGTATCTGGAATCGAGGTGAGTGTATGCTTAAAGCCTAAACACATGAGAGTGAGATATACACATTATCCTTGGTAAGGTTGGATTTTTGAGCATGCAAGCAACTTGATCCTATATATACATGTTATGACGTTTATATGCCTTGGTTTTATTTGCACTATTTATGATGTTGCTTTTGATGAGTAAAGTTATGAAAGAATCTCATGTGGGATGCGTAGATGTTATTTTTGTCTTATGGCTGCTTGAGGACAAGAAAGAGCTAAGTGTGGGTGGATTTGATAATGCATATTTCATATAGGCATTATAGGTATTTCTTATTGCATTTAGATAGTGGTTTGATAAGTGTGGGTGGATTTGATAATGCATATTTCATATAGGCATTATAGGTATTTCTTATTGCATTTAGATAGTGGTTTGATAAGTGTGGGTGGACAAGAAAGAGCTAAGTGTGGGTGGATTTGATAATCTCGGTGTGCTCAAGCTCTCTGTACCTATATCCAATGACCCGATCCTTGATTGTAGGTTAAGGTCGTTCGCGGATCTATCAATTTGTTAGTCCTTTCGTAGTGTGAGCTTGGTTATTCCCCTGATTCTCTCCCCCCTATTCAGGATTCCTCTTCTTTGTTTTCCAAAAAGCCCCTTCTTTAGAGAGATTCCCGGATTTTATAGTTGAGGTCCGAATTGCCCCTATGACACGTCGATTTGTCTACTTAGTCATTTGTCGTGTTCCGGTCGCCACGTGTCCTTTTGTTCGTGACACGTGGGTAGGGGGCATCATCACAACTCCTCAGTTCGTGGAAGGAACCGAATGGTCACGCCGCGGACTGACCTCATTCATGGGTATTGCTACCCTTTCTCATTAAGTTGAAAAATGGAAAAAAACTGATGGGCATTGAGTGAGCCTAGTTAGGTCTCGTCCACCCGGGCCCAGTTGGACGATTGATGGATGTTGAGGGCTGGACACGTGCATTGATGGCGAGGGAGGTGAAACGTCGGTCATGAAGGCCTATAAAAAGGGCCTTTTCCCCCTTTTCTTTTCACCGCGTTCCATTTTTACTGCCTCCTTTTATCGTCGCCGCGGTCTTTCGCTCTTCAGATCTTGTTCAGGTAACTTTTCTTTGCCCTTTCTATATTCTTCTCTGTCTTCTTTGAAGGCCCTCATGGCTCTTCGGGTCTTCTCTTGTTTATTTTTATCCGCGGATCGGGCAGAGCCTGAGTGTGCCCTCTTTCCTTTTTGGTCTAAGTTTTATTTTAGCGGATTGAGGGTTTTTCGAACTTTGTTTCCCCCATGTCGAATTCTCAAGAAAGTTCTGGTAGCATTCGAGTTGTTGATAACTTGTCTCCTCCTAAGAAATCGGTGGGTAAGCTTCTGATGGGAGGAATCGAAGTCCCGAAAGAGGTTACTATTCGTCAACCAAAAACTCTGGCGGACCCAACCTTCTATTCTTCCCCTCCCCGTACATGTCGTGAACCTTCTTCTCTCACGGATTCTTCTTCCGCGGGGTCGGATGAAGAAACCTCGACTTCTGGGATCGATTCAATTCTTGAGTCCCCAGAATCACAGCATTCGTACAAGGACTAGGATGTGCGGACCGACTTGCCGTCGGGGGCGGTGCTGAAACCTGCCGAACGTCGTTCATCTTCGGTCTTGGGGGACTTTTGACCGGTTCTTTATGATGAGGCTGTTCTTCAGACGTGTTCCTTTAGGTGAGGCTACAATCATTCGCCGGCAGGACTTATCCCGGCGATCTCGTCTGAAAGGGTGATACCCATTGCGTCTCCAAACACTCAACACAGTGGGGGGTTAACCTTCACAACCCTGGAAGAATTGGGGGTCATTGCGCAAGTATTTCCCTGGCCAAAGGTCTTCACGTTGTGCTTGCCCATGGACGGGGGTGGTAGTCTTGACACTTATCCAGGCTGTTTGGTTGTTTATATCGAGAGCTTGTTTCGGGGTTTCAGACTTCCTTTTCCCGACCTGTTTAGGCGCTATCTGAAAGAGTGTGGCCTTAGTCCCGCTCAACTGGTGCCAGTTGTTGCATGAGGATGGTCAAGTATGAAAATATAAATAAATATAAAAGCAAACTGACTCCCTGTCTCAGCAAATAAATACAAGACTTCCTCCCGTTGTAGTAGAAGGTAGTCAGCATCGATCCACAAGGAAGCGTGTCAGCGCCCGCCTTTTCAGTTCATAAAACTCAGCACGATCTCGACCAAAGGCGTCCTCAACTTCGAGTAAAGTACTCGACTTCGACCACACTGTCGACTAAAACAGAAAGCAGAAAGCAACAGAAAACGAAAGCAAAACTAGTCGATCTCGACGAAATCTCCTCGACGTCGACCAACAGTCCTTGACGTCGACCAACAGTGCTCGAAATTGAGTAAAGAAGAACCGAAGATCAAAACTTTAAATTGCATAAAAACGAAAGCAAACACAAAATTTGTGAATAAAATCAATAAACTAAAATACTTCAAAGATTAGGGTTTCAACACCACAACGATAACCATGCAAAATAACACATAAAGGCATAAAAGATCATACATTTCATCAAATAACTTTCGTTATTAAGAAATAGGAATATAAAGACTTTCGCATAAACCCTCTTTGTTACTAACCCTTTTTCACATAATTAATCCAAGTTGTATTAAGATCACTTTCGCTTCAATAACACAAACAAGGATCACCTTCAACTTTTGCAAAAGAATCATGCTCATAGGGATAGAAGACAAAATCGCATCAAAAGATTGTACCTTTTCGCATTACCTTACATGGCTACCGTCGGGCTCACCCCGACCCTAGAAGTTGGGTGACTACTCGCTCTTCATCATAAAGAAACACATCAATAACAAAAGGGAACTAAATTGCATTAATAAAATCAAAGAAAGCTTACAACCGATCGAAGCCAAATCCCGCTCTCACTTCTCCAACCTCTCTCGGCCACAATGCTCTCTCTCTCTCTCTCTCTCTCTCTCTCTCTCTCTCTCTCTCTAACTTGAATTGGAACTAAATTGGAATTCCATACCTAGAAAACAGCCCCTAAGGCTTTATTTATAGTGTTCATTCCCTAGCTAATCTAGGAAAGAATAATCTATCTATATCTAAACTTTCTATCTAATACATTAAGATAAAAACTTGGAAATAAAATAATTATATCAAAAAGGAAATAAAGCTAATGTGGATAGATCTCTCCTTCTCTTGATAGATCTTCATGTCTCTTGATAGAATATCTCGAATCTTGGCTTGCAAGTAACCACAATCACTCGGATTTCTCCTCGTACTCGACTCGGACTGCTCTGGAATGTCCTCGACGTCAACCAAACTCCTCGACGTCGAGTAGAATTCTTCTCCCTGGGTTGCACTCGAGCTCGAGCAGGAATCTGGGCTCGTCGACTTTACTCGACATCGAGTAAGTTTACTCGACGTCGACCAAGATTGGGCTCCTCGAGTGGCTTCTGCTCGACTTCTGGAATTCGACTGGGTTTACTCGACATCGACTAAAGTGGTCGATATCAACCAGACTTGTCGAGTTGCTCTTCCCTTGTTCTTTGCTCGATTTGTCCTGGTTCCGCTGCTCTTGACCTTGGACTTTCTGTAGTTGACTTCGAGCTTCCCGTCCTCTCTCTGAATTGTTGTTAAATGCCTCGATTTCTGCGAAATTAAATAGAAACTAGTGTAGACTCCACAATTTGGCGAATAAGCAGAAACTACATAGATTCTGTACTATTCTAGCCCACATGTATGAAATGCCTGCAGATATCGATATAAAAGTAAGTGTAAAACATGGCAAATTAGGCGCACAACAAATACCCCATACTTAAGCTTTCTTGTCCCTAAGCAATACTTTTAATGGTCATTCAGGGGAAGAAATTAAACTCTCAACATTATATATTCATTTCCATATATCCCTGCAATCAATTACCATCCTCGAAAAGGTACTAGTGTCACAAATCCATGCATGTGCAATTTAAGCAACATCTACTCACAAAAGGAGGGTTATGCAAAAACAGTTCATAAGTTACTAAGTAACAATAATCAAGAGGACTTTAATTTAAACTCAATAAGGAGTAGATTGGTAAAAGGCTAAAGGTGGGCAATTTTTGGCCATGTGGTGCTAATGATCCGGGGAAATGGAGTACTTTCCAAAGTTTCATAACACATTCCTTCTTCCTTCGATTTCTCACCTTTCGCTCATTTGCTCAATGCTTTTTTCAATATTATGCTTTTACCTCTCTAACCTCAGCACTGCCTTCTCGCGAGTCGCAAACATGGGTGTCATGAATGGCCCTGGATACTTAGTGCTTTGGACTCCTCACATTGGTGTCCCATCCTGCGAAACTATTATCTCAACGCAGGCAGGGTCGATCTACCTTTATCTCCTGAGGTGACCGGATTTTCTTTCACTCATTAAATTTTCCATATATTTTTTTTCAATTTTCCTTCCAAACTCCAATAATGATAATAACAACACAAATACCATATAATAATCTCCAATATGTAATTCCATTCTCAACATAATCCCCGAATAGGAAATAAGGTAAAGAATGTGCAATATTTAGATCATGTTGAGCAGAATATGAAATAAGGCTCAATATGGCTTTTGTGATGCATAAGCATAGGTATGGAAAGGATATAACAATATGAGCATTATATGGAAATATAAAGTCCTCCATCCTCTTATCATGCAACATGTCAAAAGCAACTTCAAATTTTACCTCCTTTCATGGTTTTCAAGAAAATATGCATTTCACTGTGACTTCTCCTTACTAGGCAATTTCATGCTATATCTCTAATGAATCCAATTTTGCATCATCGAGTTCAATTAAAGCTTCCATGACACTAATTCAAAAAAGTTAATGGGGGTGATAAAAATAAACTTTGGAAAACAACATTTAAGCACAATAGATGAATCATAAATCCAAAGTAACCATGCATGACCAATTCGAGAAATAAACTTTAAATATGCACACATATGGTCAAATAAAGCCTTTCCCCCACCCCATACTTAAACATTACAGTGTCCACACTGTATAAAAACAAGGGTAAAGAAAGAAACTCACTAGACAGGTGTGCTGATCGTCGGAAATCGAGTGCAATGTTGTTGTAGAGCTGGTCGACATCAAGGAAGTTGGTCGACTTCGAGGAGTTTGGTCGACTTCGACCAGGTGCACTCGAGATCGAGAAAAGTCGAACCTCAAGATGGCCTTCTCCTCGACCATAGGTTCGTTGTTCGTCGATGGGTGGTCGACGTCGAGTACCTTACTCAACGTCGAGTAAGTCTGCAGCTTCTCTTACCTACAAGATTCATTAGACGGAAAATATCCACTATAGAAAAACTTAAAAACAATGACGAAAACAAAAAACCAAAAGCAACAATGTCCAAAAATTCAAAAACTAAGTGTTTATTTACAAGCTCTAGACTTTATAGTCGCTAGGCCGACTTTCTTCGTTAAGCTCAAGGTGGAATTTGCAGGGCTTATGTGGCTTGGGCTTCGAACATGACTCCATTTTTGTCCATCAGTTGCAGTCGTCCTGAATGGATCTTGTTCACCGTGAAAGGTCCCATCTTTTTCTTGTTGAATTTGTTGGGAAATCAATGATCCTTTGATTTGGCGACATAGACCTTGTCTCCAACTTCATATTCCTTAGGCTCATCATTGGAAACCTTGCATAATCGCACATACCAAGGCAAACCTCTCCCATGTATAGATAAATCTTTAACTGAAATAGGAGAAGAGATGTCAATACCTTGGCTTACCTTCGCAAAATCGGATTCGGGGACCTCCTGTTCTACTCGACTTCGAGTAAGGTTACTCGACATCGAGGAGATTGCTGCGTCTGGTGGACTGTTCGACGAGGAAGGAGAAGTCGAGGAAGGTGAAAATTGGTCGACGTCGAGTAACTTACTCGACGTCAAGTAGTCCTCGGCTTCGGGTATGTTGCTCGATGAGGGGGAAGTTGGTGGTGGGCTCGAGTTCTGGTTGACGTCGACTAGAGTACTCGACATCGAGTAGCTCTGGTCGACTTCGACCCCATACTTGAATCCTGGCAAGGCATTGTTGTAGGAGGAAATCGAGTTTAATAAAAAAATAATATAAATCAAACCAGACTCTGCCCACACAAATAATTACAAGACTCCCTCCCGATGTGGCAACGGGAAGTCAGGATCGATCCTCGAGGAAGCTAGTCAGCGGTTCTCAGGTAGCAGCAAAACCTCACGTCGATTTCGACATTAGGGGACCACTCAATATCGACCAAGAGTAGTCGATATTGAATAGTTCAGTCGATTTCTGGGCACTTCTGCAGACGTCAAGCAATATCGATCAGAGGCACTCGATATCGACTAGGAAGCTCGATATCGACCAAATCCTCGAAATCGACTTGTACCTGCCTCTACACAAACGAGCAGCGATCCTTCGGGATCGAGAATCAGAAGTCGATAATGGTCGATTTCGAGGAGATACAGAAACGTAAAATAAAGGCAAAGCTTTGCAGATTTCGGAATAAACTATGTATGAAAGAAACTTCCAAGATCGGGGTTTGCAACAACAATAACCAAACATGCATAAAGCAAAATAAAGAGAAATAATCGTGCAATCACATCAAAGGAACAAGATTTCGCCTTTTCCGACAATTAGACAACTCTTTCAAGAAACCCTAATTGTATCTACCAATTTTATGTTTATAATCCAAGTTGTTAACCTGAATCTCTATTAAATAGGTAATAAACATATAAAGGGTAGTGGATGATCAAAGCACAATAAAAGTCGAATCTTTACCTCAAACACGCTTGGCCATCGTCGGGCTCACCCCGACCCTAGAAGTAGGTGGACTACTCGCTCTTCATCATAGGAAAAGACATCAATAATAAAAGGAAACTAAATTGCATTAATAAACTAAAATAGAGCTTACAACCGATTGGAGCCAAATCCGCTCTCGCAGGACACAACAACTCTCGGCCTCCACTCTCTCTCTCTCCTACTCGCTATCTCTTCTCCTCTCTAGAATTGAATGAATGAAAGACTAGCCCCATGGGCTTTATTTATAGACCTAAGTCCTTGCTATCCAAGGAAGGAATCTATTTATCCTATATCTAAAGATATAATTCTACTAGGAAATAAATAAATCTAATTTAGGTAAACAAGATAAATCCTATAGGGTAATTAATTGTTCCACCCTTAGGATAAACAAAAAGATGAAAAAGATAAAATATCTCTCAAGTCTTCATGTACAAGAAATCCTTCACTCGAAATATCTCTTCACTCGAAATCCGTATAAAGCTCAGAATCGACCTGGGTCTGTTGCTGGAAGTTGGTCGATATTGACCATAGTGGGTCGATATTGAGTCACATTTCTCGGATTCCCTTCAGCTCACTCGATCTCGGCTCTGGTGGAAATATCAAGTACTTGTTGGTCGATATCGACCAAAACTGGTCGATATCGAGTTCCCCTCTTGTCTGTTGGAAATATCGAGTACTACTTCTCTGTTGGATCCTTTGGAGATTTCGTAGGGAATGGCAGCCTCTTCTTCGTCGAAGATGCAGAAGGGTGGCCGACGTGGGTAGCAGGGTGGTCGATGTCGACTAGGGTTTCCTCGATGTCGAGTAGTGTGCTCGACTTCTGAGCAGGTTGTGCGTTTTGGTCGATGTCGAGTAGGGGGTCGTCGATGTCGAGTAGTGTCTGGTCGACGTCAACTGGCTTACTTGATGTCGAGTACTCTGCTGCAACCTTCTGCTCCGCGTTTTGTTCTGGCGTTTGCATCTGACGCCCACTCCTTAGATTTATTGCAGCTACTTGCCCCGCAAATTTGCCCTTAGGATTTGGTTCAGAAGATCCGGGGAGCGTGCCTGGTTGCTTTAGGACGGATGTTGCTAGTTGACCAATCTTGGTTTCCATAGATTTCCGCCAGATATCGATTTCTTCAAGCCTTGAGTTGACGCCGTGCAGCTTTGTGTGGATGGAATTGATGGAATGTTTGCTTTCTGCATGGTTCCTCTGCATCTCCTCAAGTATCAGCTGCATGTGATCTTTCTTTCCTTCTCTGTCAGGGTGACCAGGTGCTCTGTAGGGTGGGGGATTTTGATGCTGCTGGGGCTGGGGATAGTAGCTCCATTTCTGTTGTTGATGTTGTCCTGAGTTGTCCCCCCCCCCCCCCCCGGCATAACTTACCTCTTCGTGGGATTTCGCCAGTTCTACTTGATTGACGTGTGGGCACGCAGTAGTGTTGTGCCTCACAGACCCACATTCCAAGCAAGGCCTATCCTTAGACAGAAACTTAACTTGCTTGGTGAGACGGCGCACCTGATCATTGTGGAATTGGTCCCTAATGTCTGGATCAACCTCCTTTGGTGGCACATACAATGGCATAGATGGGACAGGCCTTTCATACCTTTTGTCAGAAGACGCTGCAGAAGTCCCATATGTGTTGTTGTAGTTGGCCAGCATCTAAAACACCTCCCAAGCACGGCGTGGAGTGTACTCGAGATATCCATATGCGGTGTAGTTGTTGATCAGATCCTTAGAAGGCGCATCCAGGCAGTTGAAGATGATCTCATTGATGACGTAGGGTGGCTGTCCATGCGTATGACAGGATTTCAGAAGCCTTTTGTAGCGCTCCCAGACCTGTGCAAGTGCTTCCCCTGGCTTCTGTCTGAAATTCGTGATTTGTTGTCTGAGAGCAGTTGTCTATGCAGGAGGAAAGAACTTGTTGAGGAAGAGATCATGTAGGTCGTTCCAAGTGCGAATTGATTGTGCAGGCAATCCTTCCAGCCATTGTGAGGCTAACTCTGCAGGGGACGAACGAAAAGCCTTTAGTTTTAGATATTCTAGATTAGCACCATCAGCAATTGCTTCACATAAATATAGAAAAGTAGTAACATCCTCTAAAGGACATTCATTGATTCTTCCCCTAAATTGACTCCTCCTAATTTCAGTAATAAAGAAGGACGAATATCAAAATTAACAGGGGGAAGAACGATCGGCGATTCTGGAACTTCCAGAGTAGGATGCAGATACTCCTTTCAGTCCTTTACGTTGGTTGGGACATGCCCAATCCGCTCCTCAAGTTCCCTTCTCGCGCTGACCTCGCGATCTACCCTTGCCTCCCACCGTTGCTGATTCTGTGCATATTCTGCCTCTCATTGGGCGTGCTGTGCTTCTCTAGTGGTGAGTTCCTCTATTCGTAGGCGGAGTTGCTCAAGCTCCTGTGCTGGTGTGAGCGGGACCGCATTCTTGTTGTTGGATGTTGACATGAGTCTCCTCCTTAGCCTTTGTTTAGGGCTTGAGAATAGGGTCTATGGGTGTGCGATCAGTTCTTCGCATGCACCTGAAAAACAAGAACAAAAAGAAACAAGTAAAAAGGAACTAAAAAGTAAAAACAAATATAAAGAAGAGAAAAAGAACTAAAAAGGGCGCGATTGATTGCTTACCCGGCAACGGCGCCAATTTTGTTGTTGCAGGAGGATGGTCAAGTATGAAAATATAAATAAATATAAAAGCAAACTGACTCCCTGTCTCGGAAAATAAATACAAGACTTCCTCTCGTTGTAGTAGAAGGTAGTCAGGATCGATCCAAGAGGAAGCGTGTCAGCGCCCGCCTTTTCAGTTCCAAAACTCAGCACGATCTCGACCAGAGGCGTCCTCGACTTCGAGTAATGTACTCGACTTTGACCACACTATCGACTAAAACAAAAAGCAGAAAGAAACAGAAAACGAAAACAAAAGCAAAACTAGTCGATCTCAACGAAATCTCCTCGACGTCGACCAAAAGTCCTCGATGTCGACCAAAAGTGCTCGAAATCGAGTAAAGTAGAACCAAAGATCGAAACTTTAAATTGCATAAAAACGAAAGTAAACACGAAATTTGTGAATAAAATCAATAAACTAAAATACTTCCAAGTTCAGGGTTTCAACACCACAACGATAACCATGCAAAATAACACGTAAAGGCATAAAAGATCATGCATTTCATCAAATAACTTTCGTTATTAACAAATAGGAATATAGAGGCTTTCGCATAAACCCTAATTGTTACTAACCCTTTTTCACATAATTAGTCCAAGTTGCATTAAGATCACTTTCGCTTCAATAACACAAACAAGGATCACCTTCAACTTTCGCAAAAGAATCATGCTCATAGGGATAGAAGACGAAATCGCTATAAAAGATTGTACCTTTTCGCATTACCTTATATGGCTACCGTCGGGCTCACCCCAACCCTAGAAGTTGGGTGACTACTCGCTCTTCATCATAAAGAAACACATCAATAACAAAAGGGAACTAAATTGCATTAATAAAATCAAAGAAAGCTTACAACTGATCGAAGCCAAATCTCGCTCTCACTTCTCCAACCTCTCTCGGCCACAATGCTTTCTCACTCTCTCTATAACTTGAATTGGAACGAAATTGGAATTCCATACCTAGAAAACAGTCTATAAGGCTTTATTTCTAAGTTTTGCAGGTTGTGGTTCGTTAAGCCACCGCCTTACAAGGTTTCATGAAACACCCATCCCGGAATGCATTCTTTGCGGGGTGGTAAAACAACGATCTGATGTAGGTCGTAGTCCTTGTTAAAGGCCCGACCAGTACCACGTATTATTATTATTTTTATTATTGTTATTATTATTATTACTATTATTATATCAATACAGGAGTTCACAAAGAATTAGTGGGGAGCCGAGAGACAATCTGGGCCCCCACTCCTTTAGCAATAGAAAACCCTACCCTAGTGAAAATATGAACTGCATTATAATCCCCTATATCGTGAGCTAGAGCAAATTTCTGGATCCTCCTTAGAAGGCCTATGGCGTCTTGCTCAAGTTCCCCCAATGAAGAAAAAGAGAAGGGTAAGAACCCATAACCAATGACTTTACACTTATCTTGGTACTTGACCCGCTTACGACGAGCAGCCTCGGCCACCACTTGCCCTGGAACAAAATCAACCATCCCAGATTGCGTCAAAGGGGATGACCCTGTCAAGTCAACACAAACATCTAGCCCTTCATCCCACGCATAAAGAAGCATGTCCGCCGGACGGAGGGGTTTCCCGTCTCCCCCACACAAGCCAATATCAACCTCTTTACCAACTGAGACCCCAGAACGATAACAGACATTCACCAAAGTGTCCCGAACGGCATTATGACGATGTTTAATCCCCACAATACCAGCACACGACACAGCATGATCTCCAAAAATGTCTCCCTCAAAAACTCTAGAGCAGGCAGAGCAAGGCTTCGAGATGGAAAACAAAGGGATGCCTAACCGATAGCACAACACACAACGATACGTCTTACCATTCATAACTTGACCCAACCCTAAGATGGGGACAACCCTAAGCCAGTCAGTAGCATGGTCTCGACGTTGAGAACTCCACAAAGCCATCTGACGCGGTGATAAGGAAAAAGTATTCTCTGCATCTTTCGCAATCCGTGTGAAATATATATCTGCCAATTTCTTCATGAGTTGGGGGGCAGCGATCTCACTCGGACTACTCAGAATATCAGTTCCTACCTTATTGTTAAAAACATGCACGGCGTCATCCAAAGCAAATCCAGACACTATGACTTCAGCATATTGCAGCAGCTTAGTTTGCAGGCTAGCAGATTGTAGACGGGAAGCTAGAAAAGCATAAAAGAGAGCATCACCTGCAGAATAAACACCAAGACCCCCAAACCTGAAGGGCAGTGTGGAGAGCCTCCATTGCCAATTGCCAAAACCCGGCCCAGAAACAGTGATAATACGTTCTAGGGAACGTCGAAGAGCAAGATCAAACTTAAGCTGAGCAGACTCAAAGGCAAGAAGGGGACATGTACGTAAAGCAAAATAGAGTTTGGAGACCCCCGTACAAGCACGCAACAACAACAGCTCACATTGTGGGTCACCAATCTTAGCAACTGCATCCATAAGCGTGATCGTTTTGTCCACTCTCTTCATCACAAGCTCACTACTAAACACCGAATTAACACTGACAGGCCCACCAAGAAGCTTAACCCCATGCCGCGGCCTAGCAATGTTAGGTGGAAAAATACCAACTATCCTGCTCCTTGGGTCCTCTTGCGGCCAAAAAATTTCTGTTTTATCAACATTGAGGTGCAGACCATAACTGGGTCCGTCCCCCATAATCATCTGCAGAACCTTCCCCAAGATCAAGGTATCCCCAACAATAGTGCCGTCATCCAAATACCAAGCCTGGAAACACAACTGAAACGTGTCCCAGATTTTGCGCACCAAAGGATGCAAAACTAAAGTAAACAATAAAGGGCCGAGAGGATCTCCTTGTTGCACCCCTTGACAAGACCAAAGGGTATGATCACCATAATACAACCTAGCTGGACTGGAGTAGCAAAACTCGACCCAATGAGAGATTGCGGGACAATGGGTTCGGACTTCACGAATCATCGCTTCCCGCTCAACCAAATTGAAAGCATTTTTTAAAGTCCACCAACAACATAGTCAAACCCTCCTCATTACCGCGCTCCTCAATCAAACGATTCATAGCATGGAGGATAGCCTCACCCCCAGCTGGCACTCCTACCCCAAACTGGAAATCACCCAAATAACAACTCAAGGAATGACCGATCAAGGAAGCACAAACCTTAGAAACCAAACGCCTCCAAACAGTACCCACCGCAATGGGGCGAATACCACCACCTGGCTTGACAAGAGGCGTGAGAGGTGCACTAGCAATGTACCCGCCTAACACCTTAGGACATTTCCCCTCCAAAAAGAGATTAACCACATGGGTTATAGCATCAACTAACTCATCGGAAATAGCAATCGCAGCCCCACTCAAGCAATCCATAAGATGTTGAGCACGCAAACCATCTCTACCACACGATGAACCACGCGGAAAACTCTTAATTCTTTCCAAAACAACTCCTTTGGACGAGAACAGGCCATGGGACCAATAGGAGTATTAGGTAAGGACGGCGGCTGAGAGGACGGATGTTTGGCTTCTAACTCCTCAAGAGTGGCACTAGAATATGGGGCAATGCCAGAAGAGGAAAGAACCCTGACAGCAGCGGTGTAATGCCCATCACAAATCTTCCTCTTACACTGCTTGATATTACGCTCTGTTATTATTATTATTATTATTATTATTATTATTATTATTATTATTATTATTATTATTATTATTATTATTATTATTATTATTATTATTGCTATCGACTATTAAATAGGAGATCACTTCAGTTATTTTACTCATCTGTCTCGGGTATAATTCCTTTTCTTATCTTATAATCGATCGTTATGGTCATCTGAGTCATGTTGCGAATCTGTACCTTTTTATTCAGTTTCCACTATTAAATATTTGTGTCTTTCCCTTAACCTATAACATACCGTTTTATGGTCACTGTAAGGTTAAAGTCTGAACATTTTCCCTATCATTTGCTAGTCTTAATTGTACTAACCATCCTATTTATTGGATGGCTGGTGTCCTTCATAATCACGAAACACCAGACCACATTCCACAGGTCGAGTGCAAGCAGCGGAGCAGGAGCGGACTATCATCCATGGATTTTAAAATGCACTACTTTAGTTTTAGCTATTTTTTTGAAGTTATTTATACCTTATGATTTTGGCATTTTAGCTATTGGGATTGGATATTTCATATTTTGATATTGGGATTTAACAGGGAGTGTTACAGAAGATGGCTGGCTTGAGTTTGCCTCATCCGCAGATAAGTTGTGGCGGACTTCACTAGTACAAACTAACTCATTAAGAGTGGTTTTTTATAGGGAAGGACAGCGCTTATTGATGCAATGTTAATCAAAGCGCTGAGAGCATTTTAAGAGCGGAAATAAAAAAAGCGTTGTGAAAAGAACAAGGACAGCGTTTTTTGTGTGAAAAGCGCTTTCATGCTTCTTTTCTTTATTTTTTTTAAAATCCAGACAAGGACAGCGGTTTCTATGGAAAAAACCGTTGTCTATCGTGCTTTTTTAATTAAAAAAAAATAGACATTATAGCCCAGTTATGGATCACGCCCGGGCTAATTGATCTGTTATTTGTTTTTTAAAAAAGAGACTTTATAGCCTGAAGCATTTTAGATCCGGGCTAAAAAGTCCCTTTTATTATAAAAAAAAAAACAAAAAAGCGCCCGTGAACGTAAAAATGGGTAAAAGAAGATGTGAACTACTCAGGTACCTGTTGAGAGGCAAACACTAATTCCCCAAAATAAGGCAAAGTGTGTCTAAAAAAAACACCATGTATTCAAGCATCTCAGTAGTTTTAATTATTAAATAAACAGGGGCTAAGTGTAGGCTAAAAAGTGATTACATGCTCCAATGAGAGATTTATTCGAGAATAAAGAAAAATGAGTTCAGAATATACATATCTTCTTTCATTTAATACTACCTGAGAGTGCATTCCACTACCCATGGCATTTATCAACTGAAATACTAGAGCTGAAAGTTCTGCATCTATTGTTTGTTGTAACTCCACACTGCCAGAAGCAACAAGTATAGAGAGGAAAGCAAAATCCATGGTAATGGTGTGTACTAGCTGCAGCCTGCGGGCAAAAGAACTGAATTAGATTACTTGAAGACAACGGTGTGCATACACAATGTATAGAGAGGAAAGCAAAATCAGAGTAGCTAAGCTCCACATGATCTTGAGCCTTGAAATCATCAAGGTGAATACCATGAACATATTTATTAGGGCTTTGAATCAATAAAAGCAATACATACTGTCAAATTTAAACTACAAGCAGCATTGTTTAGATATCTGTATGCCTAATGCCTGAACCTGCTGCTAAATGTTTTCAAACTGATAATGTTCCAGGAAAGTATCCAATGTAAACCATAAGTTGTCTTTGCAGAATTAACAGCCAATGGCCCACCCACCAACGAGGATTAACAGCCCAACCCCGAGGGTAGGGTCGAGTCCCCTAGATAGTTAAGTATGTTCAGCAACACCATACAATTCCTAAAAAATCAAGTTTAAGTATCATAATAGCAATAACCTCTCACGTTTCCCCTAGATCAAGATTGAGATGAAATATAACAAACCAAAGTATAATTGATAAGATACTCAGCAATAAAAAAAAGTATATAAAAAAAGAAGAGAAAAACAGAAGCACAAGGTCCCAGTTATTAATTGCATAATCTTAAGACTTTTAAGGATTAGGGTCTAACCTTGCTGGATTCATAAGGATTCCATGCCATACTCGATCACGCCTAGGTGCCCTCATAACATCATGGATTCATGGGTCGGTGTTGCTGTAAACAACATTCGACATAAAACCCACATTAGGAAGATGGTGGGAGAGGTATTAATCATAAATCATTTATTTAGATGGGCATAAATACAACAATTTAATAATTCTTAACAAAATTATAAACTGAGGGATAAAATGGAAACTTAAAAGAAAACAGAGTACACTAGCTTAGCAATTTAGAGTAAAAACACATGTTTGTAGAAAACTTATTTATCCCAAACGTATGATCTCAACACTTCTTGGGGTAAGATATTATACTCATGGGTGCAATCAAGCAAGGTGCTCGGCCAAAAGATTCCACAATACTCTGCCTCATATATGAAAAACAGCCAACCAATTGTTGTCAGACATTACCCCCCAAAAGGGCCAAAACCAAAGAAAGTTTAAGGGTTTGAAGCTAAGAAAACAAAGCACGAGATGCCAAGGAAGAGGCAGGAAAAAAGCATTATTTAAATTTCATTTTGTGACCAAAATGTATGAATATGTCAAATAGGAACATATTACAGACAGAAAATAATCCTTTTGATCCAGGTTCTAGCTGTAGAATGGCCAAATTTCAGCCATAAAGTCGAGAAGGAAAACTGAAAACCACTTCTCAAGGCTTAATTTACTCTATGTGATGTGATGATATACATATTTCAAATTAAATCATGGTCAAATTTCGGCCAAATTTCCAATTCTTGATCCTGATTTTTTCTTCTAAGCAAAATGAACAGAGTGAAATGGCAAGGCCTGTGCAAACCGATACCATACGGTTCTACTTTCCTGCTCCTAGGAAAGCAGTTCCAATTGAGCTCTCACCAATGAGATAGTTAACAGTCGTCAACTGCAGAAATAGATCACAATTGATTTTCTGTATTTCTTTATGCATTCATCTTTAGAATACGTGTTTGATGATCATGTGTTACTGCTACCCATGTCAAAAGAACAGGCATCTTAATAGAGTAGAAAATGTACCTCAATTTCATATCCTCTTGAAAGCAAATCCCAATTCAGCAAGTTCAAAAAAGTTCAAAAAACTTCGATTCAGCAATTGAGGAAATCCCTAATTGAACTAATTGAACTAATCGAACTAAGGAGCTGGTTAACATAAACAAGTTAAAAAAACCCTAAAAATCCAAATCCCTGATGGATTAGTTTGGAATGGTACCACAAGCACCAGTAAAAGAAATTGAAAAAAAATCACCTATCAAACACAACATGAAAACAACACCAATATCAAATACAATTTACAACATAACAAATCCAAGATAAATAGTCTGAAGGTTCATCAATCCATCCTAAACTTAATGTAAGCATTACCTAATAAACAAAGACCCACAAAAGGGGCCTAAACAGGTTTGAGCTTTTACCTGCTTGGGTAGGAGGAAGAGGCTTCGTCGGTAGCTTGGCCGGCTTAGCAGTCTGGGCGGCAGCAGGAGCCACCTTCTTGGTGGCGGTGACGGCGGCAACGACCTTGTGCTGCTGCGCGGAAAGGAGGAGGTTGTGATCGTCGTTGTCATCATCACCAAGCAGATCGAAGGGGTTAACCGGGACAAGAAACGACAGTTGACGACGACAGTCGACGGCGGTCGGTTGTGCTCGACGAAGTGCTAGCAGTACGTGGAGGAAGCGACGGCAAGGAGTGATGCACTTTCTGGTGGTGCTTGTCGACGGCAAACAGTGAGATAGCAAACAGAGGGTCGGAGTTGTGCTCGTCGATGGCAAAATAAGGAGATAGGCGATGACCACTGATCACCGGTCCGGCTAGATGGAACAGAGTAGGAGAAGAACCACGACAGTCAATTACGGATTGGGAGAATTAGGGCTGGTTGATTTCGGAAATCGAATTAGGGCAAGTGGGAAACTGTTCATTGGTTAATATTTTTATTAACTCCATTGTTAGAGAGCGCTTTTGCCCAAAACGACTGAGAAAAGCTTTACTTTAATTACGCTTCTTTTATATAACCGCTATACTTGAAAAACGTTCTCACCGCTTTTTTAGAAAACCGATGTGCTTCCCATACATTAATAGCACTTGTATTATACAACCGCTATGCTTGAAAAAATATATTTAAAAAAAATAAACTAAATATATTCTCAGCGCTTGTTTAGAAAAAGCGCTATGCTTCCCATATATTAACAGCGGTTTTGAATAAAGCGATATGCTTCCCATACATTTACAGCGGTTTTGAATAAGCGCTTTTAAATTTCTGCTATTAATGACTTAATTTGTACTAGTTCTTAAGGAATTTTTATCTGTCCCTTCTATCTATATTGCATGCTTGATGCCGACGCTTCTTCTTTTGTGCAGACGCTCGAGAACTGAAAATCATGGTCAATGCGGTAAAGAGTTTCGCTTCTCAGCCAGCGCCGTCGAAGAGGAAGATGTCCTCGGATATGATGAAGGCTTTGAAATGCCCCAGGATCTCCGAGCCCAACGCCAAGCCCAAGAAAGCGTTGAAGGACAAGGCTTCATCACTTGCCCTTCCTCCGTCTCCTCTCCGGACCGAGGCTTCTCCTGATGTCATTGAGATCGATGCTTCTTCGGTTGCCGAGGACCCGCCTCTTTCTACGGCGACCCCGCTAGTGCCTCAACTGAACTCCCCTGCTGAAGCCGGGACCTCTAGGTCTAGGCCAAAATGGAGGGGCATGGGGCCCTTCCCACTTGGGAAGGATTTTATTAGGACATTGTGGTCTTCCATCTAGATGCGCAGGATCGCCCGGTCTACATGATGCCGGGTTTCGACAGCGAGGTGCTTCAACAGCTCGCCTTTTCTTCCGACCTCGGAGTGCAGGAGCTACAGTTTCTCGATCATCTTACTGATGAACAGTTTGCCATGGACCAAGATCGCTGGTGCAACTGGGTAAGAGGATTTGTTTTCTTACTATTTTCCCATGGACAAGGGCGCATCTTTATGCAGAGCGGTTGGGGGAGACACATGCGTCTGGTCCGGCGCAACGCGAGTCTTGATGGTGACCTCCGAACGCTCAAAGAGAGGCTGGTGAAAGTTGGCCCACCCCAAAAAGAAGTTGAGAGTCTTCGTCACGGACTGGAAGAAGTGGAGTGGAATCGCGCTGAGGGGAAAGTCAAGAGCGAAGTGCTAGCGAAGGAACTGGGAGCGGAGCGCGCGCGGATCAGGGAGCTCCACCAGTCCCTGTCCTCAATCTAGTCCAGTGGAGAAGCCAAGATAGCGGATCTAGAGGCCAAGCTTCCCGAGGTGACCGAGGTGAAAATCAAGGCCGTCATCGAGTCCCATCGTTGCCAGATCGAGCTGGATCGATACCGATCCCGAACTGATGGTGAGATCGTTCTTTCTTGGCTGGAAGTTCCTAACCATCGTACGAAGCTTGTCGACGACTGGATAAGGCCTCCTGATGGTCTCTCGTTCATGTTGAGCGCGGTCCCAGAAAGGCTGAACAAGGATGCGGGCCAAGACTTCATCCAGAAGCGGTACCACGAGTGCTTCCACGCGGGCATGAGAGCCAGCATTTACCAGAGTGTGAAGCGGTCCGTGGAGAATCCTATGGTCCCTTTAGAGCCCTTCCCTCCGAGCGACAACAAGGAAGACTGGGGCCCGATGGACGAGGAGGATATCAAGTTCAGCGGTGATGGACTTTAAACTTTTTCTGGTGGGGATTTGTTGGTTGGTCGAACTTGGCGTGATATTTATGCCTTTTATTTATCGTGATTTCGTCCCTCATAAAGGGTTTTTAATTATGGTTTATTGATGTTTTGGAAAAACATGGTGGTCGTGATGGCATTCGGCCTTTGAATGATTTTTGGGATGGTCGGTCGTCTTTTTGAAAAATTCTCACCCTTTATTGCTCTTACATCATTGGTAAAAAAATTACAACAACGACTTCAATGGGTGGAACTCCTAGGTTCTCGCCGCGGCCTGCTTTCAAGGGGAATCGATAACGCTTTCTTCCTCTGGCGGCATGACGAGGACATGGAAACGCGCACTGCCAAAGTATCTGAAGACTATCCCGTTTCCTACCAGGATGTTGTGTCCCGGATTTGGGAGTAAATAAGACAGAATCTCGATGTGATCAAGCTCTCTGTACCTGTATCCACTGACACGATCCTTGATTGTAGGTTAAGGTCGTTTGCGGATCTATCGATTTGTTAGTCCTTTCATAGTGTGAGCTTGGTTATTCCCCTGATTCTCTCCCCCCTCTTCGGGATTCCTCTCCTTTGTTTTCCAAAAAGCCCCTTCTTTAGAGAGATTCCCGGATTTTATAGTGGAGGTCCGGATTGCCCCTAGCACACGTCGATTTGTTTACTTATCCATTTGTCGTGTTCCGGTCTCCACGTGTCCTTTGGGTGGTGACACGTGCGTGGGGGGCATGTTGGACACCTCCTTTCTTCTCTCATGACTTCCGTCCGCGGACCATTCTCGTTACCTGGTCCGCGGCTCATTCTCAGATTTCTTTTCATGGGTTTTTTTTTTCCTTTTTTTCGGTATTTTTGGGGCATCATCACTTATGTTTGAGTCTAGTTTCGTATATTGCTTGTGAGGTATTCAAGTTCGGAATCTACGCCTTTTTAGTGTTTATTCTGCAGAATTACATTCCGACCTTGAAGGGACTTTGGAAGAGCTTAAGAGACATGTTTTAGAGCATATGGAGGCTAAGGAAGAAGCTATAGAGGAGCAAGGAAGCACGACATTGGAGATAATTGAAGACAATCGAGGAAATCCCATCACTGTAAGGGCGGCAACCGCCACCATATTTGGATCCGAAGACCATATTTCCTAATATTTGGATCCGAAGACCATATTTCCTATTATTATATTATTATTTCTATTAGGGTTTTGCCGACTCCTTATGAGTCTATATTAGGTTTATTTAGTTTATTCCGCCGTGGTATGGCTATTGTGTGAGACTATGAACACCATTAGAGAGAGAGAGAGAGAGAGAGAGAGAGAGAGAGAGAGAGAGAGAGAGAGATTTAGCCTATGAGTTGCTAAACTCATAGTTTCGCATGTGATTCGAAGACATGGTTGTTTGGATTGTGAGGATTTGATTATATTTAGTTATTCATATTCATAGTTATCATCTTGTGCTTATTTATTATATTTGTGTTCCTTTCTATGATTGATCACCATGTTAGGAATTGCATCTTAGCTATGAATTCGTTATTGTGTTCATGATAGCAAACAAAGTATTGAAGTAGTGATATTTCTTTGTCTTTGTAGTGGATGATTTCAATTGATCTATGTTTTGAATATGTCGATTAGTAGCTTGCAAGCCCGGGTGGAAAAACTGAAAGATGCGGAACTTCAAGAGGGAACCATTAATAGCTTGCAAGGGATTTAGAGAAATCTGAAAAAGATCTAGTGGCAGTGATGGGTGAACTTGATTTGTGACGGGTTGAGATCTCGAAACTCCAAGAGAAGGATGTTGAGCGCCAGTTGGTGGTGGGAAAAAAGGCCGGATAGTCAAGTTCGCAGGCGCGAAGCTGAACTTAATCAAGCTTGCGACGAGTTACTTACTGTAAAGGGGAAGTTGGAACGTTATACCTCTGGCGATGAGGTTATTCTGACTAAAAACACGCTCCGTGACTATCTATTAACCACCGGGGGTCGAGAGTGGCTAAGCAAGTTTCTTGAGAAGGATGGCGAAGACATTCTCTACAGCTATCTAGCTGAGGTCTTTGTCAAAGGAGGAGATGGTGGCGTTACTCAAAGTGTCAACCGTTTTGCCTATCTCGGTGATTCGGTGAAGATGTTCATGCCCAGCTACGATAGCGGCGACATGGTACTTGAGGACCCCTAGCGATGCCTTCCCCCTTTATCGTCTGTTCCGTTGGTCGAGATCCCGACAGCTGAGCCCCCTCGTGACCAGAACAATGATCTTCCTGCTGGTGTTTGAAATTGTTTTCATGTTCCTCTCATTATCTGGTCTTAAGAAACAATATGTAACACGTTTGAAACATTCTCACCTGTGACGTTAGCGCATGCTTCTTCACAGTTTTGCATTTTGGCTGGATATTTTCACCCGCGGTATAAGCGTATGCTTTGTCGCAGTTTTATATTTAAAGTATGTGAACATCTTGCTTTTGATTTTCAGGCTTGTTTGTTTTTTTCCTGGTGTTTGCTTGTTTCTATTTTTGCTTTTGCTCGCGATACCCTTACCAATCTCCTGCTGTTGAGGTTTTTATGGAATAATTCGCGATATAACACAAATAAGGGTTCGCAACATGCTTATATAAATTATTTGCAGCTAGTGAATGTATGAAATTTCCTCATTTTATTTATCACGATGCGGGTTTTGAAAGAAAAACTTGGATTGTTACAAAAATCTTTCTTTTGAGTAGGTTTGAGGGATTTTTACACTTCTTCAGAATAGAGGAGGTTGTAGGAAGCGTCTCCGTTTTCTTCCGGACCTGGCTTTTCTATTGCTACGTCGAAGTATGATTCTCCTTCGTATTCGAATGTGAGGTAATACCCGATTCTTAGGTTATTGATTCTCGCGAATTCTCTCCATCCTTCTGATAAGGAGAATCAATCCCCTTCATCTCTTTCAACTAACACCAGGAATCCTTGGTTTAGAGGTGAGCATAAGAAAATTTGGTCAAGCACTTCCTCTCTGAATTCTACGAAGATGTATGTAGGGTACGGCAAGTCTGACTAAATGGATCTCGCTAAAGATCATTCTAATGAACCTGGGGCTTGGGAATGTCATGACATTTGTGATAAAGGCAGGTGGGAAAATTTCCCCTGAAACCATGTCGAAGCTAGGCATGTTGTTCTGGGTGGGATGTTGGTTTGGATACCATTGCGTGCCTATTTATATCAGAGCTTTGATGGGGTACCACATGGTACTTAGTGGATTAGTTTTGATTTTTTCTGAGCAGCTAGATGCGTGTTGAATGCTTGTTTTGCGGGTAGTTGGTTGTCTTGCGAGCGCCAGTAAGGTCGACACCGCTTGAAAAGCAGCTAGGTTTATCCCAGTCGTTTTTGTCGTATGATTATTGATCTTTTGAGACCTCGTGGCTTAAGAAAGGGGGCCAGCGGTGTCGTTTGTTGTTTGCTTTTCCTTGCCTTTATAAGAGGCGATATTTTTTCCATGTTGTTTATCGCAACAATTTGTTCAGCAATGATGTCTGCAGTCCTGGTTGCTATTCCAGGTGTACCAACTCCTCGCATTCAAGGTTTTACAAGGGATATATTGGTGGAAAGGAATCTACACAGGCTTGTAAGTCTCATGTATTTATTAGGGATTTTCGTCATGCATCATTTTATTTTGAACATTGTGCTCATTTTGCAGCCTCTGCTTCATGTATACTATGACTATGGTAACAAAACTTTGAGCCATGTTTATCTGTGGTCGCGAGCGGATGAGAAATTCTTAGTGAGGGTGGAGACACTGAGCTCAAACTATTATTGGTTTACTGAGGGGTGGCGTGAATTTGCGATTGTTAATGAACTTCGAGTTGGTACTCGTTTGATTTTGGAGTATGAAGGACACTCTTATTTCGATGTTGTTGTTGTTGATCCGGTTCCTGATCAAAATGGTGATTTGGACTTTACGGTTTGATGTTGATTTGTTGGACTAATGGTTTAGTGGCGAGCTTGCCTTGTTTTGTTGATGGTTTTGTCCTTGAACAAATTTGTAGTGACGATATGTATGTTTATGCTTTTATGTGCCTGTGTACGATGGTCCGCGGTCGTTTGTAAAAAAGTTAAGTTACAAGGGTAATTCCATCGTACTACATGTGATGGAGAGTTTTCATAAAATTGAAGTCAATCTCTAGCGTAGAAAACGCGAAAAAGATTCATCAAAATTATAAGAGTAATCTATAGCATATTATATGTGATGGGAATTTTGAAATTTTAAATGCAATCTCGAGGGTAGCAAACACGAAGGAGATTCATCAAGGTTAAAAAGGGTAATCTCCAGCGTATCATATGTAACAGAGATTTTAAAAATCTGAATGCAATCTCCAGCGTATGAAACGCGAAGGAGATTTATCAAAATTAAAAGAGTAATCTTCAGCGTATCATACGCGACATAGATTTTCAATTTTTTGAATGCAATCTCCAGCGTATTAAACGCGAAGGAGATTTATCAAAATTAAAAGAGTAATCTCTAGTGTATCATACGCGATGGAGATTCATAAAAATTATGAATGCAATCTCCAACGTATCAAACGCGAAGGAGATTTATCGAAATTAAAAGAGTAATCTCCAGCGTATCATACGCGACAGAGATTTAAAATTTTTGAATGCAATCTCCGGCGTATTAAATGCGAAGGAGATTTATCAAAACTAAAAGAGTAATCTCCAGCGTATCATACACGATAAAGATTTTAAAAAATTTTAATGCAATCTCCAACATATTAAACGCGAAGGAGATTTATCAAAATTAAAAAAGTAATCTCCAGTGTATCATACGTGATGGAGATTCATAAAAATTATAAGGGTAATCTCTAGTGTATCATACGCGATGGAGATTCATAAAAATTATAAGGGTAATCTGTAGCGTATCATACGCGATGGAGATTCATAAAAATTATAAGGGTAATCTCCAGCGTATAATACGCAATGGGGATTCATAAAAATTATAAGGGTAATCTCCATCGTATCATACGCGATGGAGATTCATCAAAATTACAAGACTAATTTGTAGGAAGAACTTCTTATTCAAAGGTTCATTACATGCCGGTGTTCGAAAGACACGCGATTGCTAAATTTATTCTCAGTAGAGGCTTGTTGGACATCCGTGTTCGAAAGGCACGCAATTGCTAAATTTATTCTCCATAGATGCTTGTTTGCACATCCGTGTTTGAAAGACACGCGATTGCTAAATTTATTCTCTGTAGAGGCTTGTTTGCACATCTGTGTTAGAAAGACACGCGATTGCTAAATTTATTCTCCGTAGAGGCTTATTTGCACATCCGTGTTCGAAAGACATGTAATTGCTAAATTTATTCTCTGTAGAGGCTTGTTTGCACATCCGTGTTCGAAAGACACGTGATTGCTATAATTTATTCTCCGTAGAGGCTTGTATGCACATTCGTGTTTTAAAGACACGCAATTGCTAAATCTTCATGCGTGAGAGCAGTCATAGTGGGCTTGAAACTTTTATTCATATATATGAAGAGGTATACCCAATCGGGATCCCTGTTCACTCCTATACATAGAAAAATCTAAGTCATCAGGTTTCCAAAGTACATAGTTTAAGCTTACGCGAAATATGCTTTGAGGTTTTTGGTATTCCATAACTTTGCGAGGATAGCTCCTTCGGAATTTTGAAGCTTGAAGGAGCCCATTCCTACCTCTTTGTGGATGACGTAGGGGCCTTCCCACTTTGGTTCAAGCTTTCCTCCTGTTGTTACTTGTCGGAGGACCAGGTCCCCTTTCTATAGTGGTCGTATGAAAACGCGTTTATTATATACTTCGGTGAGCCGTCGTTGATATTCTTTTTCTTTGAGGGAAGCCGTGTCTCTCCTTTCTTCTCGTAAGTGGAGTTCTATTTCAAGGGCATCATCGTTGGTGTCCCTGTTAAAATCAATCACCCAGCCTGATGGTACCAATAATTCAACCGAGATAATCTCCTCGATGCCAAATGTCATCGTGAATGGTGTTTCTCTCGTTGGATTTTTGGCAGAAGTTCTGTATGACCACAATACTAGAGGTAAGATTTCTGCCCATTCCCCCTGTGTTGTTCCCAGTCTTTTCTTCAGTTCATTTAGGATCTGGCGATTTGTGGTCTCAGCTTGACCGTTATACTGAGGATAGGCTACAGATGAGAAATGAAGGTCAACGTGGAGCTCGACACAAAAATCGCGGATCCCTTCGCAATCAAATTGTGGGTTGTGATAACTTGCGGGACTCCAAAACGACACACCATATTTTTCCAGAGGAACATGCATACTTTTTCGGCAGTGATGATTGCAATGGCCTCGGCTTCCTATTGTTGCAGGAGGATGGTCAAGTATGAAATATAAATAAAATATAAAGCAAACTGACTCCCTGTCTCAGCCAATAAATACAAGACTTCCTCGCGTTGTAGTAGAAGGCAGTCAGGATCGATCCACGAGGAAGCGTGTCAGCGCCCGCCTTTTCAGTTCCAAATCTCAGCAGAAAATCAACTAGACAAACAGAAATAACAGAGAAAAGCAAAAAATAAAACAAAGACTTGGTCGATATCCACCCTGTGAACTCGATATCGACTGGCAAAATCGACTGGACAAAAACTTAAAATTCGGAATTTGTAAAATCAATCAGTAAAATAAAAGACTTCTAAGATCAGGGTTTCAAAACCACAATGATAACCATGTAAAATAACACATAAAGGCATAAAAGATCATGCTTTTCATCAAATAACTCTCGTTATTAACAAATAGGAAGATAGAGGCTTTCGCATAAACCCTAATTGTTACTAACCCTTTTTCACATAATTAACCCAAGTTGTATTAAGATCACTTTCACTTCAATAACACAAACAAGGATCACCTTCAACTTTCGCAAAAGAATCATGCTCATAGGGATAGAAGACGAATTGCATCAAAAGATTGAACCTTTACCACATCACCTTCCATGGATACTGTCGGGCTCACCCTGACCCTAGAAGTTGGGTGACTACTCGCTCTTCATCATCAAGAAACACATTAATAATAAAAGGAAACTAAATTGCATTAAATAAACTCAAACAAGACTTACACCGAATAAAGCCAACTCCGCTATCGCTTCACAAACTCCACTCGGCTCCAAGACTCTCTCTCTACTCCTACTTGACTTTCTCTCTCTATTGTGGCTTGTAGCTTGGATTGATTGAATGAATAAAATCCAGCCCCTAATGCCTTATTTATAGTGTTCCATGTAGCTATTCTAGGATGGAACAACTATATCTAAATCTAAATCTATCTATCTAAATTATTAAGATAAAACTTGGAAATAAAAGAAATAAATCAACAAAGAACTATATCTAAAGTAGATAAATATCTCTTCCATCTTGATAGAACTTGATAGAATCTCCTCTTGTGGATATCTTCATTGGACTTTGGATAGAACTTGGATTAGAACTCGGATACACTCAAAATCGGCTTCTGGGCACCACTCGATATCGACCTCGCCTAGTCGATATCGACCTGCAACTTCTCGGCTTCACTTTCTTACTCGATATTGGCCTCCAGGGGATGAAAATCGACCACTTCCAACTCGATATCGACTTGCCTAGGTCGATATCGACCTGCACTTTTACTTTGCTCCAGCTCTGGTCGATTCCGGGGTCTTGACTCGATTTGGGTCAACTCGATATCGACTTGGTCTTTTCCTCTTCACTCGATCCTGGTTTTTCTGGGTGGAAATTGACTTGCTTTACTCGATATCGACTTGACTAGGTCGATATTGACCTGTGTGTGTCGAGTCGATTTTCTCGTTTCCAGCTCGATTTGTCCTGGTTCCGCTACTCCTGGACCTTGGACTTTCTGTAGTTGACTTCGAGCTTTTCCTCCTTTCTCTGAACTGCTGTAAATTGCCTCGATTTCTGCGAATTTAAACAGAAACTGGTGTAGATTCCATATTTGGCAAATAAGTATAAACTACATAGATTCCGAACTATTCTAGCCTAAATGTTGAAATGTATGCAGAAAACGATAAAAAAGTAAGTATAAAACATGGTAAATTAGGCTCACAACACTTCCACCCATTTTGTGAAGTAATCGACGATAACGATGATGAAGCGGAGCTGGTCTGGTGCCCGAGGGAAAGGGCCTAGGATGTCCATTCCCCACATCGCGAAAGGACAAGGTGCGGATATGCATTTCAGCGGGTGATGAGGTCGATGATTGAGTGATGCGTGTCGTTGGCAGGGATTACATATGTGAATGAGCATTTTGGTGTCAGCTCTGAGAGTGGGCCAATAGTGTCCCAATCGCGTGAGTTTTGCTGCCACGGCTCTCCACCCTTGGTGATTTCTGCAAACGCCTGCATGTAGTTCGCGGATGAGGTTCAAGCCTTCTTGATCGGATATACAGAGGAGGTCGGGGAGGTTAAAACCTCTTTTATACAATCGCCCGTCCCTGACTCGGAAGCGTGATGCTCGCTTTCTAATCTCCTGATCGCCTTGGCAAGTTCTCACTGTTATTCAGTCGTTGTAGTATTGTAGAAGAGGTATGCTTCAATCTCCGAGGTTTGTCATTTTGAAGACCCCCTTATGGATTCCTCTAGCATGCTTTTGCGCGATCACCACGCGATCGCTCAAACAAGGGGTAGTGTGGCTCCAATTATGGCTAAAATGTCGGTGCACTCATTTTGTTCACGGGGAATGGAAGAAATAGAGAAGCAGTCGAAAGTTGCCGTTAGTGTTTGCACGCGAGCCAAGCATTCAGGTAGCATTCCTGTTTTTGCTTCATATTCTCCCTTGATTTGCTGAGCAACTACTTCCGAATCTGTGAAAATCTGGACTTGGTGGGCCCCATTGATGAGGGCCTTTTCAATCCCCGCGTTTAGTGCTTCATATTTAGCCTTATTGTTGGTGGCTTTGGACAATAGTTGAAAAGATAGACTAGTGACCTCCCCGCACCCCACTACGGATACTGAACCATCAACGTTTATGACCCAATCTTCTCCCTCGCGATCTTGTGATTCCGTGAAAGTGGCTTCGACCACGAAATCGGCCAATGCCTGAGCCAGACGAGTTATCCTAGGTTTGAAATGAATATCAAATTCTGAAAGCTCTACCGCCCATTTCACCATTCTTCTTGAGAGGGATGGTGAATGAAGAATCTGATGCAGGGGTAGATCGAAGAGCACTTCGATGGTGTGGGCTTGAAAGTAAGGCCTCAATCATCTTGCTGCGAATATAACGGATAGGACCATTTTCTCAATGGGAGTATATATGGATACGGCGGGTTGTAGAACTCTACTAGCAAAGTAGATGGGAAACTTGGATTCTTTGGTGAGTACGGTAATGATGGTAGTTGACCCAACTGCGAGGTATAGTTGGAGAAGCTCGTACTCGCAAAGTAAAATGGAGAGTAGGCATCGAGGAAGCTCAGTGTAGCGTGTCCCGCGGGGGTGTCTACCAGTTCATCGACGGAAGGAAGGGGATAACTGTCTTTGGGATATGCTTTGTTCAGATCTTTGGAATCCACACAGGTTCTCCTTTTACCGCTACTCTTTTTGACAAGGACCACATTTGACAACCAGGTTGAATCATTGATCTCGCGGATGAAACCGGCTTGCAGAGTTTATCCACCTCTTGTTTGGCTGTTTCAACCATTTCTGCTGCCATGATTCTCTTTCTTTGGCATATGGGTTTTGCATCATGAGTGAGCCTAAGGGTGTGTTCCACGATTTATCGGAGAAGACCTTTCAAATGTTGGGGGGACCAGGCGAAAACGTCTCGCGAGTTCGTCAATATTTCTTTGATCCAATCTAAAGCGGGAGTCTCCAAGTTGTGCCCGTGATAGAGGGCTTCTTTGTTGTTCGAAAATGGGAAGAAAGATACTTTTTCTTCAATGATTTTGTCTGCTATCTTTTCAGGTCGCACCTCTAGCTCTACTTCTAGATTCTCATATGTGGCTTCCTGATTGCTATCATCGATTGTCTCGTATTTCAAAGATCCCTGGCCCAAGTTGTCGATTACGAAGACCCGTGCTTGGCCTTTTTTAAGCGAGGCTAGGTAGAAAATTCTGCTTTATGCTTTTTCTCCCCTAACTTGCCCTACTTTTCCGTCCGTACATGGGAACTTGATGCCAAAATGGTAGATGGAGCACGCGATTTGAAATTTGAAAAGGCTGACTCGGCCCCTGATGGTGTTGTAAATAGACGGCAGGTGAACTACAGGGCGCTTTCCGGCTACTTCGAGTTCATCCCCTGAAAAGGAGACAAGCTTTGTTGAGTAGCGACGCAGGGCACTTTCCGCAATGCCCAGTTGTTCGAATGTGTTCAAGTAAAGAACGTCCACCGAAGATCTTGTGTCTATAAGCAAGCATTTGACCTTTTCGGTTCCTAGCTGCACATGAATGCCCACAGGATCCGAATATGGCATCCTGATGTCGCGAGCGTCAGAAATAGAGAAGTTTAATACCGCATGTTCTGTAGAGGCTTGTTTGACGCTAGCTTCGGATGGAGGTTGTCTGGCCTCTCTCTCATATTTTTTCCTTTCCTAGTTGTTGGTGCCGAAGGAGGCAGGTCCACCAGCGATGGTGTTGATGCAACCATCAAGGGGTGGCGGGTTTCGGCTATCTCTGTTGGAATACGAGGCTCTATTTGATGAAGACCTTGCTTCTGGGGCATTTTGTGTATCCCTCGACGAGGGTCGGTATCTGCCCCCTTTGTTCCCATTTCATCCTCCTCGGCCTTGAGGGTCGGTATCTGCCCCCTTGGGGTATTATACTGTTGTGGCAATGCGACGGGTGGATTGGGAGTTACTAGGGGTGGCGCAGATTTGTATAGGCACATCTTTTCGGGGAGGAGGGGCCGGTGGAATCCCATAGACAGGAGGGCAAATCATCTTGGGATGCGCCATCATTGCATTTGTTGGGGCAGCGGGCGAATTTAGACCCACCCGTTAGTTGTATTGTACCTCGTGTTGGGGAGCTCGCGGTGGAGCAACGGGGTGTTGCCAATGGGGGTTGTTGCATGGCTGAGTATCTGGTCCTCCCCTTCCGCGAAACTCGTTAACAACTTTATGGAAAAAGGAGGGATTTGCCTCTTTAGGTCGCGATCTCGAGCTAGCAGCCTCCATGGCATGGATTTGCAGAGTTACGAGCAGACGTAGTTCGTCTTAGTTTTGAGGCTCTTTTCATAACAGATAGATTTTGAAATCACCTTCAGTCTGGTTGCTCATTAGGATTATGCTCGCGGACTCTTGATTGAATTTTGGGATTTGCACGACAATGTTGGTGAACCTGCTGAAGAAATTTCTCAAAGACTGAGTTGGCCCTTGCTTGATGGAATTTAGGTCTAGCAGGGTTTGCTTTCGTATGCAGGGGCTGCCGAAATGAGCGACAAAGATGTCTGAAAGTTGCGCAAAACTACTAATGGATGATCGGGCCAGGTTGGTAAACCATGTCAAAGCCACCCCACTCAACGTAGATGGGAATGATCGGAAGAGCATAGCATCGTTTTTCTCATTCATCCCCGTCAATGTTGTGCATTGGTTCATATGATCATAGGGGTCGGAAGTCCCTGTATACTTCGTGATCGACACATCTCTCCATCTTTTGGGAACAGGAGCTTCGCGTATTGTTTTGCTGAAAGCGGAGGGGAATACAGGCTCATCCTTGTGAACCGGGTCGGGTGCCCTTGAGGAATTGAAGCGCGATGAAACATCCATGGCGTTTCCATCGCGGGCTCTTTTGTCGATGTTGTCGTTGTCGCGGTTTAGCTTGGGATTTGGCAGGTCGTCAGCCTGGTTGGGGAAGTGATTGAAAGTAGTAGGTATTGGGCCTTGCTGCCGATAATAATCGTAAGGGTCGTACTGAGGTGATACTCCGTTCGTGGGTTGCTCGCAGTATGGATTTTGAGGGTAGGCGCCCGCGAAGTACTGGTAGGGAGGGTACCCACCCCCCGTACCATATTGACTGAAAGGAGGAGGCTGAGCCGCATTTCAAAAGGGTTGTTGGGGAATGTTTTCGTCCTGTTGGGGTTGGGCCTCCTCGTTGGTGGGATTGTTGAGGTTCAATTTATCGGTCCCTCCTTCGTCTCGATACTGATTTTCGAATTCCTCGTCAAATAATGTGAAATTCATGGTTCCTGTCAAGGGTTAGTGCAAAGAGTAAAACTAGTATTCATCGCGAGGGGCAGGAAATTAGGATTTCAAAGATTAAAAAATTATAAAAAAGAAAGCGTATTTCTACAAGGAACCTCTCGTCGTGAAAGGTTCCCACAGACGGCGCCAATGAAGCGTTTTTGGAATTTCACCTATACTTATTACCTCAATGTGACGACAAATGTTCTTAGTTAACTATAAAGCCAACTAGGGTGGGTGATTATACAGTTTCTTTATTATTTGGTGCTTTAGGGGTCAAGCTAGTCCTCGCGATATTGTTTGCTCACGTTCGGGTAATCACTGTTCAATCGTCGTCTTTAGAGGACGTCTTTCAGATGATGTTTTTACTCTAGATACGTTCTTCTCCGATCAAAGACTTCAAGAACTCAACTCCGAGGGCTTTATGTCAAGGAGAATCGCAGAGCTCTTCTTCTTCTCTCTAGAATCGGATCCTCTTCTTGAGGACTCAAAGGGGGTATTTATAGGGATGCTAAGCGAGCAGATCACTGGTGACCTTGTGGTCTGACAGGATACACGTGTAACGCATGCCCTCATGCCAGAGGGTTAGGAGGTTACGCGTGGCTATGTTAGCGAATAGGTGCTTGACTAGCGAGCTGCTTACTCTTGCCCAATGGGATGAGAGGGCGTGCGGGCCCTGTTTGCTCTGATGGCGTTCTTGTAAGTGTTATGATGCTGATCGCGATCTTATGTGTTGTCCTTACTTAGGGGGGAACATTGGTCATGGCCTTACTCGATGTAAGGCTCGCAAGGTATAATATCATGTCTGAGACGTCTTTTGCGTTGGATGGTCTATTTATTACGTCATATCCCTATTAATTAAGGGGGTTATTTTCTAGGGCATCGTCACTATCTTTTTCACTTTATTGAAAACTACCTCTAATATTATCATAATCTCTACAAGCACAATTTTCGAAAGTAAACACAAAAGAATTTAAAATGACATCTTTTTCTTAACAAGATTTTCTACCTACAATGACAATATTTTTTAAGGGATCGATAATGTAATATTTTTTAACGAAGGGAGTAGTTAGACCTAGTCATTCAGGTTTGGTTCGGGTCATTTGGGTCCCAAGTAGAACGGGTTTCAGATCAATCGAGTCACAGGTCGTTCCGGGTCTTGGGTAGATTAGGCTTATCCCGGTTTCGGGTCGATCCACCGGGTTAAAAAATTTGAACTTTTTACATAATCTGTAAGAATGTTAAAATAATATCAAAATTAAATTATAATACCAATATGTCAAATTAAACAAAATAATAGTATTACAATTAAATCTATAAATATTATTATTATATTATTATTGTTATATAAATATTTTAAGAATAAAAAATAGGTAGAGTGCTAATTTGAAATTTTTTTTCAAATTTTAATTGGGTTAGCTTTTCTTTTAATTAGATTTCTAGGGTAGATTTTTTTTTAGGGAATCTTTTCCAATTTAGGGTCTTATCCTATACCCTGGATAAAAAGACCATAAAAATTATCATATTTATACAAATAAGTGCTCTAATTAAATATATTATAATTATAAAATATATATATTATTTAATTTATGAGTGACATTAACTAACACAATTGCATGATGAATATGTGTGAGGTCTATGTAGTGCATGTGCGACGCCTACATAATGATGACTCATCAGGTCGATTCAATAGGTCATCTAACACAATTGCATGATGAATCTGTGTGAGGTCTATGTAGTGCATGTGCGACGCCTACATAATGATGACTCATCAGGTCGATTCAATAGGTCATCGGGTCTCGATCCTAAAATTCCCGGGTCATTTACATTCGGATCATTTTTGGGTTTTGGGTCTAAAATACTGGGTTGAAACCATTAGATAAAACCAATTATGTGTTAGATAAAATCAAATCTACTTAAGTAGATATATAGTTACTTGGGATAAAGATTTATCTTGAGATTAAATCTATCTTAGTCCAAGATAAGATTTGTAATTGTATTAAATATTGTAATCATATCAAGGGGGAATACATAAGTCAAGTTATACAATCTTACATGGTACCTAGAGCTTAGGGTTTTTTTTTCAACAAACCCTTCGGACCTCACCCTTGCTCAACCGCCACTTTCTGTCACCATGTCAACTTCTCAGTCTAACAACACCATTCTCCTATCTACCGGTAGCTCCACAAATATGCAATTCCCTAACCTTTTCAACAAACTTGATCGCTCCAATTACTACTCATGGAGGAGCGTTGTCCTTTCAACTCTTGAAGCATATGACCTTGAGCCTGATGTGCTCCAAGAACCCATGGCTGCTCCTGCAAATGGTGCCGCTCCCACCCCGGAGTACACGACATGGCACAAAGCCGATCGCTTTGTCCTTGTTTGGTTGCGTTGCGCTCAACCCTATTGGAAAAACTCCTATGCTATGTTGACAAGGCGACCACCTCCTATGCCGCCTGGACCACCTCCTATGCCTCCTATGCTACAAAATTACCGAGCATTTAAATCAAGTTTATTGGATTGGATTATGTGTTGATAGATTTAAAAGTAGGAATACTTGATCAAAATATCCAGCTATTATAGCGAATCTTATTATTTGAAAGATGCGGAAATTAAATACACCGTAAATAAGAATTTAGAACACCCATCGATATGGACATGCTACCCTAAGCCTTTAATCTTCGGTGTCTATTTTCTCATCAAATAGATCTACATGATCCTACATGATATACCACCCACAAAAGGTTAACTAAACTAAACTCCATGAACCGGCATCTTGGACTCGTGGAGTATTCTATTTTGACGTTTTGTTGGAAGATACTACCTCCGTTGCAAAATATAAGGGCTTTTGCTTTTTGACACGTTTTTTAATGAGCTAAAAACTCCATGAAATATTAAATTTTTATTAAAATTTTTTACATAGTATTATACATATTAACAATATGTATAATACTATGTAAAAAAATTAACGGAAATTTCGCCTGGTACCCCTGAGGTATAGGCTTTTTCGTGTGGTGTACCAAAGTTTTGAATAATTCGTATGGTACCCTTGAACTTTTGTTTTTTTTTTCGCCTCGTGCCCCTATGTTACTGTCGTTAACCTTTTTCGTTAAAAATAACGTTTCTGTTTAACGACAGCTTCTTGCCTTCTTCTTCGCCTCTCTGTGGGAGTCTGGGAGAGCACGAACCAGGGCGCCAACAAAGGGAGATGCCGCTGCCGAAGGAGATGCCGCTGTCGAAGGAGAAGCCGCCGTCGAAGGGAGACGCCTCTCTGACAAAGTAATTTTTCTTCCCTCCCTCCTCAACTGCTTATGGGATTTAGGGGGGTTTTTTCGAATTGGGGGTTTTAGGGGTGAATTTTATAAGAATCTCAATTCATTTGTGTTATATGTTGAGCTATTTCACACTTATTTTGGAATTAGGGGTTTAGGGATTAGATTTCGAATTGGGGGATTGTATTTCGAATTGGGGCTTTAGGGATTGCTCGTATGATACAATGAATACCTTGTGTAAAATTTGGATTTTTTTATTGAGCTTTTAATTTAGTTTCACCTCCTTCCTTTCTTTATGAATTTGTGATAGTATCTCCCCTGCTTTTGCTTACTTGAAGGATTTGCAGGGATTATATTTGAATGATAATAATTTGACTGGTACTATACATGAGAATTTGACTGGTACGATTAAAGCCAATTCCTAAATAGCAGCAAAAATTCCATGTATCCAACTATGAAATTAAAGCCATGTACATCTTTTTCTTGTTATTTTATACCATGGAAGAATTCAATAATCTTCATGCATTGGCATGAAATTCACAGTGAATAGAATAAATCAGGGAAACTTGAGAGAACTTGAACATAAGGGGTGAGAAGGGACAGCAGAAGAGCCCAACCAAATTGGATACCAGCAAATTCTAAGGGGAATCCATTCATTTGATTTCTTGTTGATTTTGGTCTTTCAGATAACAAACCTCTCAATGCTAGTCTTTAATAAGTAGTACTTGACCAATTTTGAGCGTTAATCTGATGAGCAAAGACATCTAAGTTAGACCAAGGCTTCCTAGGTTAAATTTCTGCCTTTTGGGATATAAATCTATATATCTTTATGCCTCATTGAAAACAGAACATGTTAGTCTCTTGTTTTGAAAATTTTGGCTTATTAGCTCAACCGGTAGAGCATTGTGCTTAGGCACAAGACGTGGGTTCAAATCCCACATAAGCCATAAATTCATTAGAAATTGCAGCAAGTCTATGCGGGATCTGAAATAACTCAACAGTGCAAATTTAAGCAGTTGGTTTCCGGTCAAATTCCATACCACACTAATACATCCTGGTATAGGAACTAAAACATGCAATGGTTCACTCATGCTTCTGTCATGGAAAAAAAAAATTCTATGTTGTCGCAATATATACTCTTCTTCGTGTTCTGACTTTCAAGGTAGGATTGCAAACTAAAGAAGGAAAAAGAAGTTGAAAATTCAATTAAGTTTGAGATTAGCCTATGCGGGATTTGAACCCACATCGATGTGCATGAGCACATAACTCTACCATTTGAGCTAATAGGCTTAAAGTTTATCACGTGGAATAGAAAAACTTCGGTCTCATGATCTATGAGATCACAAGCATAATCATTTAGATCTGGCTTGGTATTCTTGGCCCTCAGTCGTGAACTGACAGCTTCGGTCTCCATGTCAGCGTGTTTCATCCTAGCTTTCGATACCTTAACCTCTTTCAAGAGCATTTGCTTTTCTTTCGTGTCGAGTTTTGATTTCCTCAACATCATTGTTATCCACCACAAATATTAGCCCTCGAGTGTTCTGGAAATAGTGCCTCCATAATGGACATATCAGAGTTAACTAAAAGAAAGGAAACACAAGTTCAAACAAGAGGGGAAATGCAATTCAGTTATAATATACTACGTATTGAAGGAGTTTGGTGCAATAACACTCCCAAAATCATAAATTATACATAAAGCAGTTCATTCACAATCATTCTCACAATATTTTAGTTCATTGCATCAGAAAAGCAAACTAATTGACATAAAGAGCTTGTGATTTATGTAATTTATTATAACAGCATAGAGTGCTCACTCAAACACATGCAATCAGCACTGGACCGACACAAGCAGATTTTCATACTCAGAACAGCACCAAATGTTGAAAGTTATAGCTAGAAAAGATCTAGAAATATCACCATCGAACCTCTGAACTTGAAAGTTACAGCTCCATGACCATGACCTTTTTCATAGCTCTCTATCCACCACCTTTGAGCTTGCACCTTGCTGAAGAGCTCGCGGCTGAAGCTATAACAAAAGCAAAGGCGGAATACCAATTCGTTGAAACATTTCCATCGTGAGAAGTAGTAGCATTGACCAAATCCAGGCAATCCGTAAACACCTAGATTACACGCATACAAAAGGGCAATATGCTCTGCCACAAATTTATACAGAAAAAGAATTGAGATTCATACGACACAAATGAATTGAGATTCATATAAAATTCATTCCTAAAACCCCCAATTTGAAAACCCCCACTTTGAAAAAAAAACCCTAATAAATCCCGTAAGCAGTTGAGAGGGAGGGAAGAAAACTTACTCCGTCAGAGAGGCCTCTCCCTTCGGCGCCTGCTTCTCCTCCGACGGCGGCATCTCCTTCGGCGGCGGCGGCGGTGGCAGCTTCCTTTGTTGGCGGCCCTGGTTCGTGCTCTCCCACAGACGTTAAACAAGAAGAAGGCAAGAAGCTGTCGTGAAACAGAAATGTTATTTTTAACGAAAAAGGTTAACGACAGTAACATAGGGGCACGAGGCGAAAAAAAACAAAAGTTCAAGGATACCATATGAATTATTCAAAACATTGGTACACCACACGAAAAAGCCTATACCTTAAGGGTACCAGGCGAAATTTCCGAAAATTTAATAATTCATAAATTTTTAACTCATTAAAAAAACGTGCTAAAAAACAAAAACCCTTGTATTTTGCAACGGAAGGAGTATAATTTTAAAAAAGAAACGAAAAGAGGGGAATCCCTGTTGAGATATTATATTTTATGTAATTAGTTTTGATCTTCTCCTTGTAAAGCAAGTAGCATATCTTTGTAAGTTAGGATAGAATTAACCTAGTTTACCCTAGTTTTGTGTATATATTCTGATCGATCAATCAATGGAAAGCAAGCTTTGCCTCCTACACTTTTTTACATGGTATCAGGCTTACCGATCCTCAAACCCTAAAAACATCTAAACCCCCGCTGACCCTACCCTACCCATGGCTGCCACCGCCCCTACTGCTCTTACCCCGGCCTCGCCATACTACCTCCACCCTTCCGATCACCCTGGCCTTGCTATCTGCCCTGTGATCTTGCGTGGTGAGAACTTCCCTGAATGGAAGATCGCCATGCTCAATGCTTTCTCTGCCAAATTCAAAGATGGTTTCCTCGATGGCACCATCAAACAACCTGAGGCTACCTCTACCGACGCGGCTTACTGGAAGCGCGTCAACTCTATGCTGATCGGGTGGATCGCTCAGTCCATCGAGCCCTCTCTCCGATCCAGCATCACTTACTTCACTACTGCCAAGGAGCTTTGGGACGATCTCGATCAACGGTTCTCCGTCGGCAATGGTCCTCGAATCCTTCAGATTCGATCCGAGATTGCTCGTTGCCGTCAGGAAGGCCAGACGATCTCTGCTTACTTTGGACGTCTCAAGAAACTTTGGGACGAGGTCAACACCTATATCGGAACCACCGTCTGCACTTGTGGCAATGCTGCCAAGGAGCGCGAAGCCGAGCGCGCCCATCAGTTTCTGATGGGTCTCGACGACGCATCCTATGCGACAATCCGCTCCACGATCGTCGCGCAGGATCCCCTGCCCCCCCCCCCCCCCTCTCAACCGCATCTACTCTCTGGTTGTCCAGGAAGAACGCCTCCAGTCCATTGCTAAAGACAGGGACGCTCGCTCGGACTCCCTGGCTATGGCTGCTCGGTCTCAGTCGCGCCCCTCCTCGGGGAAGACGGACAAAAGCGGCCTCCTTTGCACTCACTGTGGCCGATCCGGCCACGATGTGTCGTCTTGCTTCAAAGTGACCGGCTTTCCGGACTGGTGGAACCATGGCAAAGGCGTTGCCGACCCCGCTACAGGCGCTCTTCCACCTGCTCCTGGACGAGGCCGCGGCGCTTCGACACCGTCTCCTCCGCCTGCTCCGCCGTCCAAATCTCTCACTCGTGGATCCGCTATGCACGCTGTCATGGCGAATTCGGCTTCATCTTCGACCTCGCAGCCCCTGACTTCTGCAGATCGAGACGCCTTCGGCTCACTGGTCTCCGATACCGATTGGAATCTCCTCTTCGAGAAGTTTAAGGACTTCCATGCTAAGTCCTCTTCCGATCGTATGTCAGGTATAATTTCTACACCTTGGATCCTCGACTCGGGTGCCTCGTTTCACATGACAGGTGACGTCGGCCTTCTCCATGGCCTTGCCGACATCCTGCCTTGCCATATCAGACTTCCCAATGCTTCGATCTCGACGGCAACGCAGGCTGGCAGCCTTCGCCTCTGTCCTGGCATAACCCTCTCTCATGTACTTTTGGTTCCGGGCCTTGATTGTCATCTACTTTCATCTGCTTGCTTTTCTGCTGAGTTATCTTGCCTCATCATCTCCTCTGACAAGCTTTTTGTGATACAGGACCACACTTCGAGGACGCTGATTGGAGCGGGTGAAGTCCGAGATAGGGTGTCCTGGCTGCGATGGCTTACTCCGCCTCCATCTCCTCCCCATGACCGCTCCTGCCACACTACAATCATCGATTCATCCACCTTATGGCATCAACGCCTTGGGCATCCCTCCCGTCACTTGGTTCCGTCATTTCCGAGCATTTCCAATTCCAAAGTTGTTCCCAATAAAAGCGATCCTTGTGACATTTGTTATAAGGCCAAACAAACTCGCCTTTCATTTCCTATCAGTACTACTAGGGCTACTATTTGTTTTGATTTAGTTCATTGTGACATTTGGGGTCCTTATCGTATCCCTTCCAATTGTGGTTCTTCTTATTTCCTCACTTTATTAGATGACCATTCTCGCACTACTTGGGTTTATCTCATGTCTCATAAATCTGAAGTTGCATCTCTTATTCGAAAGTTTTGCTTCATGGTCCAAACACAATTCCATCGATCTATCAAATGCTTTCGCAGTGACAATGGTGCTGAATTCATCGCTCTTAAGCCATTCCTTCAAGAGCATGGCATTCTTTTTTAGTCATCTTGCGTCAGCACTCCCCAACAGAATGGTCGTGTAGAGCGCAAACACCGTCATATCCTTAACGTCTCTCGTGCTCTCATGTTCCAAGCCTCTTTATCACAAAAATTTTGGGGCGAGTGCGTTCTCACCGCTTGCTACCTCATAAATCGCACCCCAACCTCGCTTCTTCATGGCAAAACTCCATATGAACTCCTCTTTCACAAACCTCCTACCTTTTCTCACCTCCGTGTCTTCAGCTGCCTTTGTTACGCCACTCAAATCCCTCGCAATACCGATAAATTCGCTCCTCGCAGTCGTCGGTGTGTGTTTTTGGGTTACCCCTTCGGTCAAAAAGCATGGCGTCTCTATGATCTAGACACCAATGTCTTCTTCACATCTAGGGATGTCTCCTTTCATGAAACCGTCTTCCCCTATATGCTGCCTGTGTGTTTTTGGGTTACCCCTCGCCCCTCTGCTACGACGAGTACAACCCAGCCCCTGCAGCCCCCACCACCGACAGGGGGAATCCACCACCACCCCCTCCTCCGCCCCCTCGCCGCAGCGGCCGCCAACTCTAACCAAACACACGTCTTCGCGACTATGTGTGTTCTGCAGCTCGACATAGCCACCCTATCTCGCCGGATCCCTCTTCGATCTCGTCTTCAGGTACCTTGTATCCTTTAGCTAATTATGTGAGGTATGATAACTTGTCCCAGGCACATCGTCACTTTCTCGCAGCTGTCAGCTCTACCCCCGAGCCCACGTCCTTTCGTGAGGCCGTTCAGCACCAGCATTGGCGGGATGCAATGCGTCTTGAAATCGACGCTCTTCATCGAAATGGGACTTGGGAGGTTGTCGACTTACCTTCTGGCAAGACTCCTATCGGCTGCAAGTGGGTCTTTCGGATCAAGTATAAGGCTGAGGGGGGCATCGAGCGCTACAAAGCTCGCTTGGTTGTTCTTGGTAATCGGCAAGTTGAAGGCACTGACTACTCCGAAACCTTTGCTCCGGTTGCTAAAATGGTCTCTGTCAAGGTATTTCTAGCAGTGGCTGGCATTAGAGATTGGGAACTCCATCAAATGGATGTCCATAACGCCTTTCTCCACGGCGATTTACATGAGGAAGTCTACATGACCATGCCTCCTGGGTTCTCTATTCCGGGCTCGTCAAAGGTATGTCATCTCCGAAAATCCCTTTATGGACTTCGTCAGGCTCCTCGCAATTGGTTTTTCAAGCTTGCATCCGCTTTGAGGCACTTCGGGTTTGTTCAGTCATATGCCGACTACTCCCTCTTTTCGTTCTCTCGCTCCGGGGTGGTCATTCACGTCCTCGTCTATGTCGACGACCTTATTATTGCCGGCAATGACTCGTCCTCGATAGCTCGCTTCAAGGCCTTTATGCACTCCCAGTTCCACATGAAAGATCTTGGCCAGCTTCGTTACTTCCTTGGTCTTGAGATCACTCGGACTCCCTCCGGCATCTTTCTTTCGCAGCGCAAGTACGCCCTTGATATTTTGACAGAATCAGGTTTGTTGGCTGCTAAACCGGCATCGTTTCCTATTGAACAAAACCATAAGCTGGCCCTGGACACCAGTCCTTCGTTCGCCCAGCCGGAGCAGTACCGTCGATTGGTGGGACGCCTGATCTACATCACCATAACGAGACCTGAGCTCAGCTACTCCGTGCATATCTTAGCCCAGTTCATGGTGTCTCCAACCGATAACCAGTGGCAGGCCGCTCTCCGTGTGGTTCGCTACTTGAAGAGCAGCCCCGGCCAAGGTATCTTTTTGTCTCGCTCGAGTGATCTCCGGCTCAATGCTTATTGCGACTCAGATTATGCTACATGCCCTATCACTCGCCGTTCGTTAACTGACTTCTTCATCATGCTTGGAGAGTCCCCGGTCTCCTGGAAGACGAAGAAGCAATCTATTGTGTCTCGATCCTCTGCCGAGGCTGAATATCGCGCCATGGCTGCTACCACTTGTGAACTTGTGTGGCTCAAGTCACTTCTTGCGTCACTCGGGTTTCATCATCGCCAACCCATGCGCCTCTGGTGTGACAATCAAGCCGCTTTGCACATTGCCTCCAATCCGGTCTTCCACGAACGCACCAAACACATTGAGGTTGATTGTCATCTGATTCGGGATCATGTTCAGGCCGGAACTATCATTACTGCTCACATTCGGTCATCGCTTCAGCTGGCCGATATACTTTCCAAGGCTCTCGGACATGCCCAGTTTCACACACTCCTTCGCAAGTTGGGCATTCGGAATCTTCACGCTCCAACTTGAGTGGGAATGTTGAGATATTATATTTTATGTAATTAGTTTTGATCTTCTCCTTGTAAAGCAAGTAGCATATCTTTGTAAGTTAGGATAGAATTAACCTAGTTTACCCTAATTTTGTGTATATATTCTAATCCATCAATCAATGGAAAGCAAGCTTTACCTCCTACACTTTTCTACCGTCTCAAAGTGAAAGCAGGAGCAGAAATGGATGCCGCCTCCTCCTGACATAATCACAGTAGGAGACTAGCAGTGCTGTGCAGCAGAGTGGCGTCCATCCCAGATCTCACCCCCCGAAGTCTACTCCCCCCTAAAAGAAAAAGAAGATTCCATTACTCTTTTCTCTCTTTCTCTCTCTCACAGCAGCTGAGCATAAACGCATAATATGCCAAAACACCGCCATGAAATGAAAATGAAATGAGATGAGATGAGTTGTCTCTTACAATTAAATTACTACCAACACTAAATGAGAATTCCCACATAAGAGCTGAGTAAGATGAATCTCTTCATCCTCCTCCTCCTGACTCTGTTAGTGTTCCTCCCTTGTTGTGCTGCTCACTCCTCCATCTCCCTCAGCCGCCGGATCCTCCACCAACCCCTCTTCCCCTCCTCCCCTCCTCCCCCTTCCGACCAGCCCTTCTTCCCTTCCTCCCCAAATGCCCCCACTTCTCAGCTCCCCTCTCCTCCTCCTCCTCCGGCTCCGGCGCCGCCCCCTACTCCCGCCAAAGAGTTCGCCATCTCCATCTCCGTCGGCATCGTCACTCTCGGCATGCTCTCCGCCTTGGCCTTCTACATCTACAAGCACAAGGTCAAACCCATCCATGACTCTCCAAAGCACCCCACCTCTCCACATGATCAGCGATCGGCTGAGGATCCCACTCTACTGGGATCCGCTGTGGCTCCCACTCTATTGCTGCCCAATGCCAAGCTGAATTCCGTCAAGAAATTGGCCGATCGCTACAGGCCTAGCCCCGACCTCCAACCTCTGCCGCCTCTTAGAAGGCAAGCTGTTGCTCCCGCCGAGATGGATCCCGGCTCGCCGCCCCAAACCACTGAGCTTTCGTCGTCGGACGATGAGGGGAGCCGTGGCTCTACGGCTTTCTACACCCCGCAGGGTTCCATCGGCAGCTACGACGAGGGGTTCTCCACCCCTGCTTCCAGATTCAGCTATCGCAGTACTAGGAACGCCGGAGTTCAAAGATCGAGGCTTTCGGCTCCATCGCCTAAGCACGCCGTCATCGTCCCGTCTATAAAGACCGCCCCTCCTCCACCTCCTCCACCGCCGCCGCCGCCGCCGCCACCTCCGCCTCTGCCGCGAGGGATTAAAGTTGGGCAATTCCCCCAATCGAATTCAATTTTACCTACAAAGGCGGTCTCTTTAACACTTAGAGTCCCACCACCGCCACCGCCCCCTCCTCCACAATCTGAATCTCAATTCCAGACACCTGAATCGAAGGCTAAGCTCAGTGAAGGGGCTGAAAATGGAGATCAAATAATGGATGGGGAGAGGCCCAAGCTGAAGCCTCTGCATTGGGACAAAGTGAGAACGACCTCGGATCGAGCAACCGTCTGGGACCAGCTCAAATCCACCTCCTCCTCCTTCCAGTAAGAATCACTATATAAATGGATCCTTTTTGTTGAATCTTACTGTATTAACAACTCGAAAATCTCGATTTTCAGATTGAATGAGGACATGATGGAGAGCCTATTTGGATGCAATTCGAACTGTTCGGGTAGCAAGGAATCCGCCACCAGGAGGTCAGTTCTTCCTCCGGTCGAACACGAGAACCGGGTATTGGATCCGAAGAAGTCACAGAACATAGCTATACTCCTGCGAGCATTGAATGTGACTCGAGACGAGGTTTCCAATGCTCTTCTAGATGGTAAGCTTTCTTAACTCGTCATTTCCCTATAGGACTTACCCATCAGTAGATAACATAACAGTACTTTGATTCATCTCTTATCAAGGCAATTTCTAGTTAATTTAGGATATGGAGCAGTTATTTATTCTGGTGTTTTTACATACACCACAAATCACCCTTTTAAAATGCACGTACATTTCAACGTGCAACCTTTTTTAATTATTTAACAGCCTTTTTTTAATTAATTAGGCCACAACACACTTGCACGTCGGAATGGACGTGCAGATTTGGGGTGTATTTATTTATTTGATGGTACTGCAGGAATAGAGATTTCTAATTTGATAGAAAATGTCCCATTTATGAGTAGTAACTAGTAAGTTCCCAACAAAACAAAGTAGTGTATGAATTTGTGGAACTGTGAATTTCGGGAAACAGTACATGCACTTAACCGGTGCTGCATCGTGTAGGTGTATCATTGTCCGCGAATTCACCTGTGCTTAAATGGAAAAAATACAGGCCTTTCAATGAGGGATGTGAAATTATATGTTTACATTGGTCCCTTGTCTTGAATAATAGTATAGGGCATATGCCTATGAAATGTGTACTCTATAATAGGCTTAAATTATTTCTTGGAAAAGTTAGGCTCTTGATAAGAATCTTTATTGTGTAAGATATCTAATCAATTAACTAAGGGTTCATCTCTTTGTCAGTTTATCCTTCAGTCTAATTTCCATAAAATCTTACATTAGCTTCCTTTGTTTCTTGAGTATCTTATGAATCACAAGTTGATATTGTTGAAACCGATGCATCCCACATCGAATATTAGGAGCAACGAGTCAATAATAGAAAAAAGATGGTGAAATCCTACATAACGGCTTAAACTTTTGTGATAGTCGACCCCTACAAGACTTTGAGATACTATTATAAAACTCCGGATCTGGATAAATAAAAACAATTTTCTGGAATCCATAGTGCATAAGCTCGTTTCATCGGAGTAAAGATAAATTTTGATGGAACAGGGGATCCGGAAGCATTGGGAGCTGAACTTTTGGAGACATTAGTGAAGATGGCTCCAACCAAGGAAGAAGAAATAAAGCTCAAGAACTATAATGGGGACTCTACAAAGTTAGGTTCTGCAGAAAAATTCCTCAAAGCAATACTTGACATACCATTTGCCTTTATACGAGTTGAGGCCATGCTGTACCGAGCAAACTTTGATGCCGAAGTTAAGTACCTCAGAAAGTCATTTGACACACTAGAGGTAAACTCACAAGAAAGACAGAACTTGAGTTTATTGCCTTTTGTCATTCAAAGATGTTTATGGTATACTAAGACAGAACTTGAGTTTATTGCCTTTTGTCATTCAAAGATGTTTATGGTATACTCATTTTTTTTTAGTATGATCTGTTCTGCAGACTGCTTCAGGTGAGTTAAAGAACAGCAGACTATTTCTCAAACTTCTCGAAGCCGTTCTGAGAACAGGGAACCGCATGAATGTTGGAACAAACCGTGGTGATGCTAAGGCCTTCAAACTCGATACGCTACTGAAACTGGTTGATATAAAGGGAACTGATGGGAAGACCACATTGCTTCATTTTGTGGTCCAAGAGATAATCAGGTCTGAGGGCACAGGCTCCGAAGCAGCGCCAGGGGAGTTTCAAAACCAAGCAAACTCTAGGGGTCAGGAGAACGAGTTCCGGAGGCAAGGATTGCAGATGGTTTCAGGATTGAGCAGAGAACTTGGGAGTGTAAAACTGGCAGCTGGAATGGACTCTGACGTCTTACACGGTTATGTTTCGAAGCTTGAAACTGGGCTTGAGAGGGTGCGAGCAGCACTAAAACTCGAGAGGCCGGATATGCAGGGTGGGTTCTTTGAGTCAATGCAGGCCTTTCTTGGCAAAGCGGAGGAAGAGATTTCAAGGATCGGGAATGATGAAAGAAAAGCCTTAACACTTGTGAGGGACGTGACAGAATACTTCCATGGCAATGCAGCCAAGGAAGAAGCGCACCCGCTTCGGATCTTCATGATTGTGAGGGATTTCCTCTCGACACTCGATCACGTGTGCAAGGATGTTGGAAGAATGCAGGAAAGGACGGTGATGGGTGCAGCTAGATCCTTCCACATTTCAGCCAACGCTCCCCTGCCTGTCCTCAATCGGTATAATGCCGGTCGAGGCGATCGATCGAGTGAAGAAAGCTCATCTCCATGAGAAAAGAAAAGGGGTAAGAACACCCACTGTTAGTCATGACTTGTGTGATGATGAGAAATGGCAGCACTTGAAACCCCCTTTTATGCCTTCTAAATAGTGAAATGGAGGCACTAAAATCTCGATCGAGGTGGACGATAAACTCTGGTGGGTAACAATGAGGGTTGTAGAAGTAGTAGGATACATAGCAAGGAGATGAAACCCAGATTCTCAGAATTTCCAATGTAAATTCAGATTGGTATGGTAGTCACTGGTCATTGCTGATGTTGGCAAAGGTTTGGTCAGAAACTTCATTTCCGCAAGCAAGCATTTTCGCTCTATACTAGTAAGCATTGGGGAAATAGTCAATGTAGCAGTGGCGGATCCAGAAATTTTTGTAAGGGGGGCTGAAATTTTTTTCTAAGAAATGACGGGTTGAAATGCTCGAGTCTAAGATTGTTCATATCAGAATGGCACTAGAAACGACACTATATTGTTTTGTTGATTCAGGAACCTACATCACTAACTGTAATGTAACTAGACCCGAGCAAACGTGGGCACGGGCCGGACTTGGGACGAGTTTTACCCCAAATATTATACCGATGTTGCGGGTGCGCGCGGGCCGGGCTAAGCTCGTTTCATGGGTTGAATGTATTGTCCAATCCCGCCTGATATTGTGGGCGTGGGTTACCCGCGGGTACCCGTAAAATCTAAACTGTCTATGTACTTCGACAATAAAAAAAAATGTTATATGCTATCTACTTCGATCCAAAAAAAAATAGTTGTTGGGGTAATGAACAAGCTGCTTGATGTTGTGTACTGAGAACAAAAAAAGACATTTGTTGAATTTTAATTAATACTATATTAGTTATTATAAGTATTCATGATAAGGAAAAAAGAAGGTTCGTGTTTTTCAAAAAAAAAATAAACAGATGTAACATTTTATATATAAAAAAAAGTAGATGCAACCTTTAAAAAAAAGCAAATGCAACAAAAAAAAAAGAGAAGAGGTTAGTGTTTTTTTTTTAAAAAAAATGAACCGGAGATGGGAGGGGTAGTGTTTTTAAAAAAACAAAGCAACAAAGGGAAAAAAGAGAGAAGCGGTTAGTGTTTTTTTTTTAAATGAACCGGAGATGTTGTGTACTGAGAACAACAAAACGACGTTTGTTGAATTTTAATTAATATTGTATTAGTTATTATAAGTATTCATGATAATGAAAAAAGGGGTTGGTGTTTTAAAAAAAAAATATAGATGCAACAATTTATATATAAAAAAAAAGCAGATGCAACGTTTAAAAAAAAACCAAATGCAACAAAAAAAGAGAAGGGGTTAGTGTTTTTTTTAAAAAAAATGAACTGGAGATGGGAGGGGGTAGTGTTTTTAAAAAAAAAACAAAGCAACAAAGGGAAAGAAAAAAAAAGGGGTTAGTGTTTTTTTTTTTAAAAAAAATGAATCGGAGATGGGAGGGGGTAGTGGAATTTTAATTAATATTGTATTAGTTATTATAACTATTCATGATAATGAAAAAAGGGGGTTGGTGTTTTTGAAAAAAAAAAACAGATGCAACACTTTATATATAACAAAAAAAAGCAGATGCAACGTTTAAAAAAAAAGCAAATGCAACAAAAAAAAAGAGAAGGGGTTAGTGTTTTTTTTTAAAAAAAATGAACCGGAGATAGGAGGGGGTAGTCTTTTTAAACAAACAAAGCAACAAAGGGGAAAAAAAAAAGGGGTTAATGTTTTTTTTAAAAAAAAAAGAACCGGAGATGGGAGGGGGTAGTGTTTTTAAAAAAATAAAAATAAAAAGCAAATGCAACAAAAAAAAGAGAAGGGGTTAGTGTTTTTTTTTTTAAAAAAAATGAACCGGAGATGGGAGGGGGTAGTGTTTTTAAACAAACAAAGCAACAAAGGGAAAAAAAGAAGGGGTTAATGTTTATTTTTTTTTAAAAAAAATGAACCGGAGATGGGAGAGGGTAGTGTTTTTAAAAAAAAACAAAGCAACAAAGGGAAAAAATTGGACAATGGCAAGAATCGAACCAAAGATCTGCCGCTCCACATAACAACTTGTCACCTATCCTATCCAATGAGCCAACACATCTTTGTAATGTAATTTAACTTCACTTTTATATATTACTAAATTAACAGATATATAAACTTATACATATACCCTTATATTTTGGCCAGCGGGGGGCTTCAGCCACCCCGAGGCCCCCCCTCCCCCCCACCCCACACCCACCTACTGAATGTAGTTGAAGGTGGCTTCGTCCACTTTTTCCGTAGGAATTCTTTTCCTACTTGCTTTGGCAATATTAGCTATATAATGATTATGTAGTTGAAAGGGTGATAAGTCGTGCATCCTAAAACACACACAGGTAACTTTCAACGGTATGTGCACCCGGGGTGTGCATAAGTAAAAATAGTCATGGCTTGTAACAACTAGTTTTCTCCACTCTATAAATTCGTAATTTACGCTAACATTTTTACTCCACAATTAAATATTCGCTTCACAATCATTTTCATCGTTTGAAACATATTTTACTACAAAATTTTGATCCAATAGTGAAAGAGAAAAACGATCGGGTATGTTTATTTCATTTTGTTATTTGAATACTTTCAAGTTTATATTATACGAAATGATATTCGTTTAAATTATACAAAATGATACTCGGTATTTGTTTAGATTAGACTATTGATTTAGCATTTATCTTTACAAAATGATTATTTTGAGAAAATAGACGAGTTGAAATTGATTGTATCATAGTTTAGACTTAGATTAGATCAGCACAAGGAAACGAAATTAAAGCATAATTTTCTTTATTTTTGTATAGATATGTAATGGTATAAACGAACGAGTAGATAATATGATAAGTTTCACAACCATAAGAGCGTGACGCCGTGACCTTATAGGAATTCGTTTAGAAGTTGGGCGTGTAAGAGAGCTCGTTGAAAAACTTTGTGATTACCACGTTCAAGTCTTGGAATGGTTCGGATATGAGGTATGGAAGAATAGTTACAACTTGTGAGCACTATAAGAAGTATCGAAAGGGTCGTCGACAGATGTTGGAAATGATGATGATGTAGACAATGAAGATATCATTCTTGATACAAGAACGGGAAAAAAAGTACAAATTTGAGTTTGATTATCGGGAGTATCCAAGAGGTAGCTGGAAAGTCAGGATGATACATGGTGTTTACAACTACGATCATTCTCTTATGTTAATAGGTCATTCATTTGTCGGGTGTTTGAACGAAGCACAAATAAATGACATTAAAAACAATACTAACTCGCAAATGGCAAGTCAATACATGCCCATTAGCTTGTGTAATACTATTTATAAAATTATAGCAGACCACTTAAAAAGAGATGGAAAAATCATCCATCCTCTACAAAGTGCCTTTGTGTTTGATATAGTGATTCAAGACAATATTCTAATTGCACATGAAATATTCCATTCCTTTAACATTAGGAAAGAAAATGAAGGGTGGATTGTAGTTAAGCTTGATATGAAAAAGGCATATGATAGAGCAGAATGAGAATTCCTCTTTAAAATTCTTGATAAATTCGGCTTCAGCCAACGATCACTTAGTGGATCAAGGAGTGCGTCGCGACAGTTTCCTTCTATGTCTTAGTGAATGACACCCCGACAGACACCTTGCAGCCACAAAGAGGTCTTTGCCAAGGAGACTCTATCTCACCCCACCTTTTCATTATTAGCGCTGAGATCTTTGCCAGAAGACTACAACAATAATGTAACATGAACAAATCATCTGCCAGATTCGAACCCATACGGAAGGGGGCCTCGTATCCTCTTTCTCCCATTTGCAGACAAATTACGATTTTTGGGGAAACAACCAATGACACATGCATCCAATGGCCCAAATAAAGCGAATAATAGAGGAGTATTGTGCAATCTCCGGCCAATAGATCAATTTCCATAAATCGGCATTCCAAGTGACCTTTGGTGTTTCAAACAGGCAAAAACAGAATATCGAAAACATATTAGATATGACGAACCAACAAATACTAGATAAATATCTAGAATGTCCAATTGTAAATGACAAAGTTAATAGACAAACTTTTTAAAGACACTCTAGGCCAAAGTAAGAAACAACTTACCAAATGGAAAGGAAATGCTCTTTCACAACAAGGAAAGATGATCCTAATCAAAGTAATTCTTGCGACAAAACCTAACTACATCATGCAGAGCTTCATGTTCCCAACTGTAACACACAATGAACTTGATCAAATCAACTGAAGTTCGTTTATCGCCATCACACACAAGTAAACAACGAAAAACGAAAAGAAAAAACAACACAAGATTTGTTGACGCAGTTCGGGTTAAACCCTACTCTCCGGGATCTCAAGAGGGGAGATCCGATCCCAGTATCCACTAAGCATCAGAACCAAGTTACAAGTGCGGCTATGGCGGCAGAGCACAAAAACTAGCAACCTAGGAACCTCAAACCTGGAATACAGAAAAGGAGGAGAAGAGATAAAGGAAGGCCCCCTGAAAAGGCAACCGAGGAACTTGAAGAAGTTCCTCATGGAGATAGGGTCGTCAAACACCAGAGACACCCTTGAACCACCGTCTTCCTTGGAGAAGCTCACATCAAAGTCATCGCCGCCGCTCTCTCTTCCTCTCTCTTTCTTTCTGCTAGGGTTTTTACAAAAATGAGGCTCAGGCGCTACAGTAATTGGAGGAAGCTTATATAGCCCTCAGCTGAGCTAGGGTTACAGGAGCTTCTCCAACGGTAAGAAGGGCCCAATACAAAAGTAACCAAGCAAGCAGATCCAGCCCAACACAGATAGGCCCAATTCTGTATAATTGGATTTGAGCCACTCTATGATGAAACAATACACACACATAACACATATAATATATAGTCATCACTCTTATAGGCCAAGTGATCCAAACCTAAACACCAAAGTATTTAGGGGTTCTTGCAACCTTAGAGCAATGTCACATATATCACAAGTTACTTAGGTGCATATTGTTTCATCACTCAAGTGGTCCTAAAGTTAACATAAGTCTAAGTGATCATGCCACCTATAAACCTAACTTTACAATATACAAGTTTAGACATAACATCAACAAAGTTATTTTTTTGAATAAGGATAGGAACTATAAGCCCCTCGTAGGATGGTGACGGGGGGAAGTCGTTGCACAACCAAACGGCCTAAGATAGGTCATGTTAGGTACCTTCCCAGTCCACATCTCCTGTGGTGTTTTGAATTTCACCACAGAAGATGGGGATCTGTTGATGAGATAGGCTGCTGTTGTAATAGCCTCTCCCCACAAAGAGTGTTTCAAACCAGAACTAACAAGCGTGCATCTAGCTTTTTCTAACAATGTTCTATTCATTCTCTCAGTTGTACCATTTTGTTGTGGAATACCAGGAACAGTAAGATGTCTTTTAATGCCATGTTGCTTACAGAAATCATCAAATTCAGCATTGCAATACTCAAGCCCATTGTCAGTTTTGAGACATTTTATCTTCTTACCATTTTGATTTTCAACTAAATTTTTCCAGGTTATAAAAGTCTGACATGCTTCATTTTTGGTTCTCAAAAGATAAAGCCAAACTTTCCTAGAATAATGATCAACAAAGGTAATAAAATATCTCTTACCTCCAATGGTTTCAACTTGTGCATGCCCCCACAAATCAGAATGTATATATTCTAAAGGCCTTTCAGCAACATAAGAAGAAATACCAAAAACATGCTTAACCTTTTTACCAAACACACATGTTTCACAGAAGTCAAGATGCATAGGTTTATGATCAATTAAGCCATGTTTAAACAGATATTGCATGCCATGATTTCCAATGTGACCTAGCCTACTATGTAACAACTTAGTTTGATGCAAATCCATGGAGCCACTATTACTAGCAACATTAACTTCAGGTGAGGACTGGACAAAGTACAGCCCTCCCTTTTTAATGCTTTTAATAATTGTGGTTCCATCTTTGATGACCTCCCTAACACCATTTTTAATTTTTATATCAAATCCCATATCATCAAAAACAGATTCAGAAAGCAGTCTCCTCCTCAGTTGTGGCACCCACTTAACATTTTGGAGGAGCCTGACCTTACCATCAAACATACATAGAGACACATTACCAACCCCTTCGATTTCAAGGGAGGTGTGATCACCTAACATAACCTCACCCCCATTGAACACCTGCAATGAACTGAAATCAGATTTGTTAGGAGTAGAGTGCACAGTACATCCTGAATCTAGGATCCAGGAATCATCAAAGGCATGGCAGTCACTAGCAACAAGCAATTCACAGGGATAATGAGACTCAAGCACAGCAGCAGATTGAGTTTGACTTTTCTCAGCTTCATCCCTTTGTTTCTTATGACATTCCTTAATATAATGACCATAGATACCACAATAATGACACTTTCTGTTCTTTTTATCAGAATTAGAAGAAGATGCAGCAGATTTATCCTCATTCTCAGATTTCTTATCCTTGTTTTTCTGTTTGTTGTTCTTTTTCTTTTTACCTTTGACCATAAGAACCTCAGTTTTAGTTTCACCCTTGTTGTCAGATTTAGTCTTAAACACTTTCAGGCTTTCATTCTTTTGCACAATAGACTCAAGAATCTTATCCTTAGTTATAGACTCCTGACTGTACTAGATGACATCTTTCAACACATCAAACTGAGGTGGCAAAGAATTCAACAACAGAATAGCCAAATATTCATCTTTAATAGTGTCCTTTTTATCACATCTCTCTAAATCCTGAGTCATCCTAAAAAATTTATCCAAATTTGACTGTAGAGACTGATTTGTGTCTATTTTAAAGTTAAACAGACGACACAAGATGGCAATACGACTAGGCAAGGACTTTGACAGGTAAAGAGTTTCCAGAGTATCCCATAGATCTTTAGGATTAGAAATACTTACAACCTGACGAGCCACGTCGTCAGAAAGCCGTATAAAGATCTCTAAATGAGCAGTGTCATCCAAATCTTTCTTAACTGCATCAGTGGCTCCCTCTGGGTACAGTCCCATAACAGTCTTCCAGCACTTTTCCTTAATGAGTATGGCCTTAAGCTTGAGCTGCCATATAGAGAAATCAGTGGTACCATCAAATAGTTTGATTCTCATGCCATTATCCGACATTTTTGTACCTGTAGAACAACACACAGTCAGTAATCGGAGTGTGGAAAAGTTCGAGAAGAAGACACACAAGAAACCCTAGAACACACAAGTAACTAGGACAGAACACACAGTAACTACAGATGTGGATCGAAGGGAGATCTAGGGTTTGGCAAAACCCACAAATCTGTGTTGAATAATATTTTTTTTTGTGAGAAATGAAGAACAAAAGAACAAGCGGAAGCGAAGCAGCAAACAGTATTCAAAGCGATTTCTAGATCCGAAACCTTAGGTCGAAGACCACAAATCTCAGATCTAGCCAACTCAAGCTCTGATACCAATTTGAAGTTCGTTTATCACCATCACACACAAGTAAACAACGAAAAACGAAAAGAAAAAACAACACGAGATTTGTTGACGCAGTTCGGGTTAAACCCTACTCTCCGGGATCTCAAGAGGGGAGATCCGATCCCAGTATCCACTAAGCATCAGAAGCAAGTTACAAGTGCGGCTATGGCGGCAGAGCACAAAAACTAGCAACCTAGGAACCTCAAACCTGGAATACAGAAAAGGAGGAGAAGAGATAAAGGAAGGCCCCCTGAAAAGGCAACCGAGGAATTTTAAGAAGTTCCTCACGGAGATAGGGTCGTCAAACACCAGAGACACCCTTGAACCACCGTCTTCCTTGGAGAAGCTCACATCAGAGTCATCGTCGCCGCTATCTCTTCCTCTCTCTTTCTTTCTGCTAGGGTTTTTACAAAAATGAGGCTCAAGCGCTACAGTAATTGGAAGAAGCTTATATAGCCCTCAACTGAGCTAGGGTTACAAGAGCTTCTCCAACGGTAAGAAGGGCCAAATACAAAAGTAACCAAGCAAGCAGATCCAGCCCAACATAGATAGGCCCAATTCTGTATAATTGGATTTGAGCCACTCTATGATGAAACAATACACACACATAACACATATAATATATAGTCATCACTCTTATAGGCCAAGTGATCCAAACCTAAACACCAAAGTATTTAGGGGTTCTTGCAACCTTAGAGCAATGTAACATATATCACAAGTTACTTAGGTGCATATTGTTTCATCACTCAAGTGGTCCTAAAGTTAACATAAGTCTAAGTGCTCATCCCACCTATAAACCTAACTTTACAATATACAAGTTTAGACATAACATCAAAAAATTTATTTTTTTGAATAAGGATAGGAACTATAAGCCCCTCGTAGGATGGTGACGGGGGGAAGTCGTTGATTTCCCTTATCAAAATAATTCCCAAACAAACAAACTAGTATAGTATGCAAGTAAGGGGTCGATCCCACAAAGAAATAAGTATTTCTAGTAATTGTGCAATTTTTGATTGAAAGCAGAATATGGGATAAAAGTAAATAAAAGAAACTAATCTAAATAAAAGCAAGGGATATGTAAAAGAGATGCTTCCACCCACAAATTCTTGACATTGGTTGGCTTTATTGGTCGTCGAATCCAATTAAAGTTGTTCTCTGCGAATTCCTCCCATCTTAGTTTGAATAGATTAAAGCACAAAGAGAACAATTAATCCCTTACACTTTTATGTAACCAAAACACGATAGAGATTCAACATAAAGATAGCACAAATTCCTAAGAATCTAGGCATAAGAATAACATCAAGTAACCACGGTAACCGACTTTCAAGACTTATGTCGAAATCCCCACTTAGTCATGATCAAACAAGATTTTCACAATCCTAAGCATTCTAATACGGATTTTACGCAAATTCGATAGAAGAAAACCCTAGCAAGATACTATCATGGTGATCAATCATAATAATATCAACAATAAACACAAGGAAAATCGAAAGATATTAAACAAACAACCAAACAACCAAGTCTCAAAAGTGTAGATGAAAACAACGGAGAATTAGCCAAGCATGGCTTACCTAACTTCATTGAATGGAAAAGCAAACCCTAATGAATTGAATGTGAAAGGGTGACTGAATGTTAGATAATTAGATCAATAAGTGAATGCCTTCAAACGATAGTAAATAAGTCTTTTATAAAACCTAACGACGTCGGCCAAAACCCTATAATAGATAGATAGAGTTTCCTTAAAGATAGAATTGGCCGCATTGCGCAGATCCAGAAATAGCGAAATCGGCGGGCGCCGCTCTTTTGCGGTGGCGAGATGTCTATTTCACCGTGTCGAAATTTTTGCTCTTCCAGACTTGTAGATATCGTCGAGATCTTTCCAACACATTATCATAATAGGCAATCAGACATCTGGAGCCCTAGGAAATCGCATTTTAAGTTCAGCTCGCCACGCGGACAGCTTTTGCTGCTCGCTATCGTTTCGGCTTTTATGCCTTGATTCCTTGCTCCATTGCTCCTTGGCTTGTTCCATGCTCTTTGGACATCCTTTTTGGTCTCTTCCCAAGCTCTTCATCATGTCGGGACAACGAATTTGCATAAATCCAAGAGAATAGAGTAGTTTCCAAACTTCACCCCTAAAAAAACATAATGTGCAATTAACTATAAAACATGAATGTATCACAGTGAAATGCATATAAAAACAGCATGTAATGCCTACTAAAATATGCCTTATTAGATAGGATAAAATTTTCAAGCCCAAACACCAATGAGGGTTAGGAATAAGAAAAGTGAAAGATATGAATAAAGAACTAATGAAGCTACCGTGGAAGTTAATAGTTGAACCAGATAACATTTGGGTTAAACTTGTCAAGAAAAAAATGCATGGGAGACCACCAACTCTGGGATTACAAGAAGAAACCAGGGGCTTTGTGGTAGTGGAACAAACTGATGGGAATTAAGGATGAGTTCTGCAAAGTACTCCAATGGCAGGTTAGGAATGGTAAGGCTATACGGTTTTGGGAGGACCATTGGGTTGTTGACTTCATTCTTAGGGAACATGTCGTGATCTCAAGTGGATGTATATATCTATGAGTTAGCCTGTAAATTCATCACTCCAAACCGAACCTGGAACCTTCACGAAGTAAAGCAACCCTTACAAATGAATTCAAAGATAAATTGTACTGGAAAACAAACAAGAATGATTGGTTCTCCACAACAAGTGTCTTACCACTTGCCACGTGAATGCATAACCGACAGGTAAATGACATTAATTGGGTGTAGAAGATTGACTCATACCCAAAGACAGGGAACTTTCTCTAGAAACTCCTCACAAATGGACTTCCAACAAAATAAAGACGAGCAACCAATGGAATCGATGTACCACAAACGTGTGTTCTATGTAATCAAGGAACTGAGGATGCAAAGAACACTTGTTCATGGAATGCCCAAAATCCAATTATCTCATTCAACCAACCATCAACAACGTTTGAGCACAGAGTAACCGAGGCCTTCAGAAAACTAACCCCTAAAGAGCAGTCTATATATACTGGCAATCTCATGGTGGAGGATATAGACAATCAAAAATAAAATTATTTTTAGTGACCCTAACATAATTAGGGAAAATGGATGGGAATAGTACATTATACACCAGCTGTAAAGCCGGGATAAATCTAGGATAATATGGGTGAAAATGTGACCCAAGTATGACAAGCAGCAGACAACCATCAAGACCAAGGTAAAGAAAAAACATTAAATGGAAACCGCCTCTGCTAGGAGCCTTCAGAATTGAATTTGATGGCTCTAAAACCCTATTAGGAGACGCCACTTTAGGTCTCGTTATTCGAGATCATGCTGAAATGCTTGTGTTTTCAGATGCTTTCTCTTATAGGTTGGAATCTGCACTAAAAGTAGGCTTTAACACTCTAGGCAAGAGTGACAACGCTGAAAGAGTTTCACCTCCACCATGGGAGATTGAAATGAATGGTATTTGACAATGTCCATGGGAAATTGAAATGCTCATTTCAGATATTAGACTTATGGCGCAATCTTTCCCACAGGTGCACTTCAGACATATCTTTCGTGAAGTCAACTCCGTTGCAAATTGTATAGTACGACTCCGTCATAGGGACTCTTCCGGCTCTTTATCTTTTCATCTAGAGCTCAAAGCCCTCATCTCTTATTGAAATTTTATCATTTCGCCATTTCTAGAGCCACCAAAGTGTTCATACAAAGACGTCACACCACATAATATTATCTATGAAAATAGAAGAGTTAGTAATATTACCCCTTATCCAAGTAGCAAATGGAGCAGTAAAGAATTCATCGTCGTGGCGACTCGCATTCAAGATGAGCCACACCTCTTTGGCTTTTTAGCACTCCCTAAATAAGTGAATCAGATTTTCATCATGTTCCTTGCATCCCTCGCAAGTAGTCGCTGCTCCAATGTGTCTCATAACACACTCAACATTGGTGAGCACAACTCCAAGAACACATCGCCACATGAAGACTCTAATCCATTCTTGGACTTGAAGTCTCCAAATACCCTAGCGCCCTAGTGTCATTGATACCGTGGATCAAATCGTACATCGAAGACACAGTATACTCCCCCGTGTTCGAATACGCCCAGCCCACTTCATCCTCTTCACTCGTGTTCTGCACCACCAAGCTCGACAGCTGGAACACCACCTCTTTCGGCAACATGTCGGACAACCAATGTTCTAAAAAACACTTGGCGGGTGCTTGGCGGTAGGGAAGGGTTAATGGTATAGGCGGGGTGTAGGCGGGGTCTAGGCGGATTTCATGGCGGGTCTTTGAAGTCTAGGCGGGTTTCGACGACCATGGCGGCTTTGGCGGCGGGGCAAGGTTAAGGGTTTAGGCGGGGGTCTAGGCGGGTCTTGAAGGGTTTTTTAGAACAGTGCGGACAACATTTCCCAGTTCTAATATCCTTCATCGATCCAGAAATCTGCCACCCGAAGTTGCTGCTAGTGCTCTTGAACATCGGTCGTCGTCCACTGCAACAGCGGGGTGTCGAGTGCCCAACGGTCCGACTAGAATTTGATGCTCTGACTGTCACCTAGTGTCCACTTTATACCCTTTTGCATCACCTCATCGACTCCTATCTTGATGCTTTTCCACATATGCCACTGAAGCAGCTCCTCTACCAGACGGTTTAACATACTTGCTCCACATCACATCCACCTAAAGCGTAGTGTAATCAGTAAGGAATCGCCAAGGAAGCTTCCCAAGCAAAACCAAATTCATGTCTCTTGAGCATTGGATGCCTAGACCTCCTATAGCTTTGGGCTTGCAAATATCTCTCCAAGCCACCATGTGAAACTTTCTCGAGTTTTCCCCATCACCCCAAAGAAAGCTTCTGCAAGTCTTGTCAATTGCCTTAGTAACGACTTTCGGAATGACCATGGCACCCATCGTATAAATGGCCATTAAGGATAGCACAGACCTCGTGAGAGTATCCCTACCCGTGAAGCTTAAGGTTTTTCCTTTCCACCCCGCCAACCGAGATTGAATCTTATCCAATAGCAGCAATAACACATCTTTAGACACCCGTTGATGCAAAATCGGCACCCTAAGGTAGGTTCCCAAGTTCGTTGTAACTCATATCCCTTCGATCTGCTGGAGCTTCTTTCTTTGCTCAGCGTCCACATTCTTAGAAACGTAGACCTTGGATTTCTCCTTACTATTCTATTGCCTTGAAGCTTGGTAAAACATATTCAACACCCCCATTATCACTCATATTTGTTGCTCCGAGGCCTCAACAGATAATATGATATCATTGGTGAAGAACATGTGGGAAATAGGAGGTCCGCCTATGGATATATGTATTGGCCGCCACACACAATCTTCCACAGAGCTATTGATCATATTGCTTAACCTCTCAATGCACAAAACAAAAAGATAAGGGGAGATCGGGTCACCTTGCCTCAACCCTCTCACCGGTTTAAACGTGTTTGACACCTCCCCAATCCATAAGATCTACATATACGTGTCCCGCATACACTCGCTAATCCACTCAATCCACAAGTCAGAGATTCTAGCGACTCTCAAGGTCTCCTCAACAAAATCCCATCGAAGCCTATCATACGCTTTCTCAAGATCAAGATTGAGAATCATCCACTTCTTTCCCGTGCGCTTCTTGTCCATCGAGTGAAAAATTTCCTGCACCAAGACTATATTATCCTGTATCAATCGCCCAGGAAGGAAACTACCTTGCGTCGGGCCAATCAAGTCCCCCATCACTTTCTGCATCTCACTAGCGTTTTAGAGATAATTTTATAGAGCACATTGCATAGCGCATTAGGACGGAATTGCCTGATATTATCCGGTTTACCCACCTTCATGAGGAGGACAATGAGAGTGTCATTCACCTTTTTTGACATCTTCTTTTTGTTGAAAAACCCCAGCACCTCCTCAACCATTGAGTCCCCGACAACATCCCAGCACTTCTGATAGAACACCGGCTGAAAACCATCAAGGCCAGAGCTTTTATAAGGCCCCATGTCTTTAGTTGTATTCCATAGGTCGGTCTCAGTGAAAGGAGGATTCAACCTCTCTCTCATACTAGCAGCCATCTCCGGGAACCCATCAGCTTCCAGAACACAAATCGGCAGCGGAGCAACATCGACATTGCTGTAAACATTTTTGAAGTATCTAAGAGCAATTTTTCCATTTTACTGTTATCTTCCGTCCACCTCTTCTTTTCATCAAACAATCCCTCAATCATGTTCTTCTTCCTCCTAATAATCATAGAGAGGTGAAAGAATTTAGTGTTGTGCTCTCCTTGACATAGCCAGTTTTCACGAGACTTTGAAACCACAACGTTTCCTCATGTTAGAGCATTCTTTCCAGCTCCATTTGCAGCTCCATTTCTTGATTCAGTAATAAGTTAGATTGCCCCAAGTGCGGGTGGTTTTGCACCTTAGAAATTCTATCCAACAACTTTTTTTTTTATGGAAGATATTACCAAATACTTCACGGTTCCATCTACGAAGCACCTTCTTAAGGATCGCAAGCAAAACATAAACCTTGGCCTCCGAAGTTCACTATTTTTTAAGGATCTCCTTGAATTCAGGGTGGGTAAGCCACGCTGCTTCGAAGTGGAACGACCTTCTTTCAGCTCTGGTCATCCGGCTAGGCTTGAGGGTCAAAAGAAGCAGGTTGTTGATGTGCGCCTATTTTGCCATGTTTTGCATTAACTTTTATATCGATTTTTGTATGCATTTCATATAATTGGGTTAGAATTATACATAATCTATGTAGTTTATGCTTATTTGCCAATTATGGAGGTCTACACTAGTTTCTGTTTAAATTTCGCAGAAATCGAAACACTTTACAAGCAATTTGGATAAGGAAGAAAACCATGAGAGAGCTCGAGGTCGACTAAAAAGAGTCCAAGGTCGAGTAGAAGCTGAACCAGAACATATCAAGCAGAAGATAAGGAAGAAAGCACTCGACAGGACTAGTCGATGTCGACCAAACTGGTCGATGTCGAGTACTTTTGGTCGACATTCACATCAGAGATCGAGATCGAGCACCAGACGAGCACAAGACCACTCGAGGACGCAAAGTCTACTCGATGTCGAGTAAACTACTCGATGTCGAGTACATGTTGAGTGTAATCCGAGCCGAGATCGAGGATAAATACGAGGAGGAGACGAATTCTACTTGATGTCTAGTACTTTACTCGATGTCGAGTACATCCAGACGGCAAATTCGAGTCGAAATCGAGTGGAGATTCGGATGGAAGATTACTTACAAGGCAAGGCATGAGATTCTATCAAGAGTTGAAGACATCTATCCACATTAGTAAATTCCCCTATTTACTTTAGGGAATTTAATTTGTCTTATTTTATTTATTTACCAATGTTATATCTTAGGATAAAGATAGATTGTTCTTTCCTTGGATAGCGAGGATTGAACACTATAAATAAGACCCTAGGGGTTGAGTTTTAGATCATTCTATTCTCAAGCAATTGAGCAAACACTAGTTAGGCAATTTAGAGGTTTTATTTGGAGCTTTTGGCCGAGTAAGGTGAAGGAGGCGAGAGCGGAATTTGCTTTGTTCAGTTGTAAGCTTTTGTTCAACTTAATGCAAGTTAGTTCTTTTATATTATTGGTATGTGTTCCTATGATGAAGAGCGAGTAGTGACCCAACTTCTAGGGTCGGGTGAGCCCGACGGTAGCCATGTAAGGTAATGCATCAAAGGTAAAACTTTTATTGCGATTTCATCTTCTATCCCTGATTTGCATGATTCTTCTACGACAGTCGAAGGTGATCCTTATTTGTGTTATTGAAGCGAAAGTGATCGTAATGCAAACTTGGATTAATTATGTGAAAAGGGTTAGTAACAATTAGGGTTTATGCGAAAGCCTCTATCTTCTTATTTGTTAATGACAAAAGTTATTTGATTAAAAAGCATGATCTTTTATACCTTTAGCATGATTCTTATATGGTTATCGTTGTGGCTTTGAAACCCCGACTCTAGGAGCTTTTAGTTTATTGATTTACATCCACCAATTTCGTGTTTACTTTTGTGGTTTTTATTTCGTTAAATTTATAGTTTTTATCGGCACTGACACTCAACATCGACAAGATCTGGTCAATATCAAGTAACTCTAGTCGACATTGAGTAGTTTTCTGCTCGACGTCAAGGTTTTTTGTCTTATGTTGTGCAGCTGCAGGGAAGTCGACAGCTTTAGTCGATATCGAGTACTTTTACTCGACATCGAGTAGCTTCTGGTCGATTTCGAGAGTGATTTGGAGCTTGAAAGGCGAGCGCTGACACGCTTCCTCGTGGATACGATCCTGAATACCCTACCACTACAACGGGAGGGATTCTTGTAATTTTATTTGCTTGGATAGGGAGTTGGTTTGCTTTCATATAGTTTTATATTTGCATACTTGATTTCCCTCCACAACAGTTATGATCCTAAGAAAAGCTTCCGAGATGTTTCACACTCTCCTCCGTCCAGCTCACTCTCGCCTCCTTATTAAAGAAGACACGATCAAGTCTCTTGGACACCCGGGTCTCAGCCATGACCCCTCTCACCCTAGTGAATTTAGGCCCTGAGAAACCCACATCTATGAGCTCGTTACTGAACACCATCCGACGGAAGATCGGGGAGTCCACATGCAGCCCTCCAGAGCCCCCTTCTCTCTCCTCATGCGTCAAGATGCAGTTGAAATCTCCACCAAGAATAAGCTCACCGTTCACATCACTGATCTCAGTCTCAAGCATAGTCCAAAACTCACATCTGTCTTTAGTCGTAGGAGGCGCATAAATAGCCATATGATGTAAGCCACACCTCTAGATCCCCACTTTAGCATGAATCAAATTCCTATGAGACTTGATGATAGCGATGTTCAACCTTTCCTCATTCCAAAGCAGCCACACCCCTCCGAACCTACCACAATCATCAACCCACAAGCAATGATCGAACCTCAGCTTAGCACACACCTCGTCCGCCCTATCCCAGCAATTTTGGTCTAAAAAATAGCCGCAACATCAACATTCTGTTGTCTACACATATATCTCATCGCTCTGCGGAACCCATCTTACCAGCTCCGTTACAATTCCAAAAGAGGCAATTCATGGTTACACTATCCAAAAAGACACAAAAATGCAGTAGGGAGCCAACACTAGGCCCTGCACTCCTCGGGGAGATCAGAGGCTTCTTCTCCCCCACTTCTCCTAACCTCCTCCATGTATGTCCTCTCTTTTCTCTCATCCCCTCCTTCATCTCTAGTAGTCGGCCTCTCCTTCATCTCCATAACGATATCTCCATCACCCTGGACAACTTTTTGCCTTGTCTCGCTCCCAACCGAGCTCCCAGCTTTAGTACTTATATCAAAAGTCCCTCCTTTCCAAACAATCCTGGTTTCATATTCCTCTTGATTCTTCACATGGTTCGTCTCTCCATGCCTCCTTTTCTTACCCATCTCATTATACTCCTTCTCCCTCGCTTTAGTCACCGGCTTGAGTGCTTTCTTCCTAGCTAAACTTATGTTTTTTTTTTGTTAGCAGCTCTCAGAGACACTTCCTTTCCACTTCCTTGCTTACAAAGACTGTCATAACCTTACCCAATTGCCCATTGTCGCCAATTTTTTCTCCCATCAGATCAGTCTCTGTGCTAGAGTTGGCAATTCGGGTTATTCGGTTGGGTTCGGGTCAATCACGTTCGGGTCGGGTCACTGATGAGTTGGGTCAACTCGGTCAAAATTTCTCTGTCGGGCTTGCTCGGGTCGACAATTCGGGTTATTCGGTAGGATTCGGGTCAATCACGTTCAGGTCGGGTCACTGATGAGTCGGGTCAACTTGGTCAAAATTTCTCTAACGGGCTTGCTCGGGTCGGGTTCGGTCAAAATGAAATTCAGCTTGGTCGAGTTTCGATCATAATCGGGTTGGACCCGTTCGAGTTTTCGGTCAGAATCGGGTCGGTCTCGTTCGGGTTTTGGGTCGGTATTCGAGTCGATCTCATTCAGGTTTCAAGTAGAAGCGGGTCTACGTTTGTTTGAAACTTTTAATTGTTTGGGTTGGATTTGTTGAATCATGTTCGTTCGGGACTTTCGGGTAGTCAATTTTATTAAATTGAATATGTAATTCATGTTATTTGTGTATTTCAAAAAGTATTTTTAGTAAAATTAAATATGATTCAATACATAGGGTTCGTATGGGACGGAGTTAAAAAACTGGCTAAAATTATAAACAGGGTAAAATTTATAAACTGTTGGTAAAAGTAGTTAAAAATTTATGAAAAAATATAAACTCCGTATGGGGTGAAAAAACAGCTTATTTGTAAAAAGTGTAGTTTATTTTGTTATTATTAGGGGTATTATGGTATTTGCAAATCAAATAAACCACATAAACTCCAAATAAGCTTCCTCCAACAGATTTTTTTTAACGCATAATTTTAACTATTTATATGAGTTTTTGGGTGTCCATACACCTTTTTAACCGGTTAAAAAAATAAACAGCTGATTCGACTTATTTTTTTAACTGTTTTTTTTGTACCCATACATACCCATAATCTACTCATTGGCTCGTAAGCTTAAGCTCGTTCTATTCATCATTAATTTAATTGAAATTAATTTGGCAATATATTGTTATCAAAATCATACTTGATTCCCTATCTAAAAGATAATTTGCTTTATTTGTGTCTTTCTAAAAGTAGTATTCGAAAAAAAATTATACTACGTATATGATTCAAATTATAATATCCTCATTGTACTCATCTTTTATTAGAGAGAAATGAGAATTTGGAATTCAAGTCGATCATTCATAATTCATTACATGAGTAAACAAGTAATGATTTACATCAATCTATATGAATATAAAATGAGTTGATGACTTTTGCAGTTTTGAGTAATCTAGTAAACCAACTCCTTTGTGAGTTAATCTTAAATACTGATAAAGTAAATAAATTATTGCCTATGTGAAAATAACTAAACAAGATTACCTTAATCCTCATATATATAAATTCATCTCCGATTATTCGATGAATTATAATATTCGATGGATTCGATTATTCGATGCATTTAAAGTATTGCATTCATCCCTCGTCAAAATTTGGAAAATAAGGTAATATAAAATTAAGAATACAACTTATAAAACTATCATATATTCATAATTCATAATTTCATATATTCATATTCTCGTAATCTTGTTTTTTTAAAACCATATTCAATTATTTATGTTTGATTATTAAGTATTTAAGTAGATGATATAAAATTCGTTATAGACAAATTATTATCTTTCATGTCCAAATAAAGTTATGATTGTATATTTTATTCATTTCAAGTGATTTGATCGATCATTTTATTTTTGGTAATTTTACTTATGTGAGATAATATAAAAATCTAAATACAAGTATTAAAATTAAGTGTACAACTTATAAAACTATCATATATTCATATTCCGTAATCTTGTTTTTTTTAACTATATTCAATTATTTATTTTAGATTATTAAGTATTTAAGTAGATGATTTAAAAGTCGTTATAAATAAATCATTATCTTTTACGTCTAAATAAAGTTATGATTTTATATTTTATTCATTACAAATGATTTGATCGGTCATTTTATTATTGTTAAATAGATTATTACATAAGTAAAATTTTATTTTTGTCGTGTCAAATTTTATTTTTGTTAATTAGATTATTCAATACAAAAGGAATTTCATAAACTACGAGGAAATGAAAATAAGAGGGAATTAAATTTCGTTGTGAGGGAATGAAATTTGAGGAAGGAATGGAGAAAAATATAGAAGAAAATGTAAAAATTAAAAAATTAAAACATTAAAATGGTAAAACAAAAAATAATTGAAAGAGAACACAACACTCATGTCACCCAAGATATTAAAATAATTAATAAAAATTAGAATAAAAACAAATAATTAAATATAAATTTATGTATTTTGGAAATTTATCGGCTCAAATATAATTTGATATCCATTATTATAATTGGTATTAATAATAATTAAATATATTAAATAATTTCCGATCGGGTTTGCTATTTCTTGTATTGGTAAATAAAGAGCGGCTATTTCGGGGTTCGAACCGGGGACCTATGGGTACTACCCATAAGTCCTTTCCGATGAGCCATTCCGGAATGGTTTGGGTTTGGTATTTCCCGTTTGGGTTTCTGGTGCGTTTCGATTCAGGCGATGTGTTGCCCTATGTTTTGCGGGACTGGACTTTCTTTCCACGTGATGGGGTTCTGGTAGTCGGAGTCGGGACAGGCTGGAGTTGTGGCAGTGTGTATCGAGGCGTCTCCTTTTTCTGGAAGACTGTTTCCTTGGAGGTTCGTATTCACTGCCCACAAGAGTTTCTTGATGTGCCGGTGGCCTGCGGTGCTGCCGCCAGGGAGAGCTTGGCTTTCATCTTTCGTCTACGTCCTCATCCGTTTCGGTCTGGTTGTTTTTAGTTTCGCTTTTGTAGGGTGTGTTTGCTTGTATCTGGCACCATCTTTGTATTTTATGTTTGTTTAGACGGTTTTCCGTCTGCCGACTTGTCGGCCATCGAGTTTCAGACTTATCTGAGCTCGAATTTTAGCTAATAAAAAAAAGACACTCATGTCACCCTCATCTCAATTAGAAGGGTCAACTTCCATTTTCCATTTTTTGTTTACATACGTTCTTCCAAAAATTTGGCGTGTTGTGTCATTTTGATTGGCTCTTACATTTCCCCTTTCATTTTTTTACCTAAATTTTTACTAAAATGTGTTACATTTAATCCAAAAAATTTTTATTACATTTGAAAATCATTACAAACTTCATAAAAATGTTGTCTTTTAAAAATATGTTACATCTCTAATGTTACCTTATATCAAGAAATGTAGAAGTGAAATTTACCATAAAGTTATGGTAAATTTAACTTGGTTTTATAAGTTTTAACTTTGATCAATGGAATTTTTATTTTGTTTAGAAATAGCATTAACTATTAGTAGCTCGGTAATGGATTACAATAATTTTTTTTTTTTTGCATTATAAATGTATAATAGATATATATTCAAGGATATTCCAGTCGGGTTGGGTTGGGAATCGAGTCGGGTTGGGATTCGGGTCTGGTTGAAAGTCGGGTCGGGTCTGGTTTGAGTCGGGTTTGTCTGTATTCAGGTCACTTCGGGTTTCGGGTCAACATCGGTCGGGTTCAGTTTCGGGTTCGGGTTATGCATAACGCTAAATTTCTGGGTTCGGTCGGGTTTCGGTTCGGGTGAGTTTGTCGGGTTTCTCGGGTCGGGCCAGATCTTGCCAGCTCTATCCAGTGCCTCTATAGCTTGCTTTCCCTTCAGTTTCCTCAGATCAGGAGCTTTCTGTTCGGTTGCTTTATACTCCTTACTCTCTTCCTGGCGCAGCACCTTGAAACAATTCTCATTACCTTCTCTTGAATCTTAGTTACCAATATTGGGTTTTCACTCCTTATTCCATGCATTGGTGTTTCGATTATTACTGGCTTCCCTATTACTATGTTTCTCTGTGCTCTACGATCTGTCTTGGAACTTATTTCTCACCCCACTAGTTCTTCTCGCATGATGCATAAGTGGCCGATATTTAAACTCCTCATACCGATTACCATCCTTCCTCTCGCTGTTTATCCCTTCCTTCGCACTCATCTCAACTCTCCCTTTATAATTCTCTGATTCACTAACTCCACCTTCAGTTTTGTTGCCATTGGCTCCCCTTCGCTTCTTTTAGTTATGTGTTGGCAATGCGACGCATAATGCCCATACCGCCCACATTTGTAGCAAATCGTCTGGTGCCCTTCGTTTTCAATAGGGCAATGTTTTCCATTGATAGTAACAACCCATTTGAGAGGCTTCCCAAGATCTATCTCTCTCTCTCTCACACACACACACACACACACACACACACACACACACACACACACACACACACACACACACACACATATGAATCTTCCTCTATTCATGTATAGCGTTTTTAGGTCGACCATCACTGGCTTCCCCACCCTCGCCTCCAAAGAATATTCTCTTCATACCATTAGATTGAAACTTCAGTGATCCTAATCCATGTCAATGCCGATTTTATAGCTTCCGATGGCGAGAACTCCAGCGTCCATCGTCTCATAATCAAACATCGATCGAACGCCGACTAGGGCTCCTTCGTTGTCAAATCCATGAGCTCTCCTTCGTTGTCAAATCTGGTCATGAAATAACCGTTCGGTAAGTCGATCACTTGCATCTGTTCCCTATACTTCCATAGATCACAGATCTTTCTTTCTATCACCGGGAAGGCTATCGGGAAACCTAAAAATTTGAAGACAATCGCCTTTCTCCATACCTCTTCCAGTTTTGTAGCGATCTCTTTATCCACCATTATCACAGGGTCTCCTTCTAATCCATCCAGGAACGTCGTAACAATTTTACCCTCCAATCCATTCATATCCATTTTCACACGATCCTTCTCGTTAACCCTAGCCCCACTCGCGACATCCTTCCAAGAGGGCTTTGGTTGCGGAGTCTCTTCTCTTTGCACATCCATCTCTTTGTAAGCGATCGGCCTACTATTATCCTCCCTCCCCATGACGAAATTAATTCGTCGGAGTACCTACTGGGAGGCTATTAGAATCATGTTGAGAAGTAACCTTAGGCACAACTTGCAAAGATTGATCACCCATATCTAGTGATGGGGAGAGATCCGGCGACCCCACCGTCATGTCGACGTCCATTGCCGTCAACCGGTGTTGAAAACGAAACCCTAGTGTAAACCACACAACGCAATCTCTCTCTAGGTTTTTCTCTCTCTAGAGCGCGAGTTACTTGGAGCGGGATCACCTGTCCCCAAAGGGACATACTCTTGATTTTCCCTCCCCATCCCCCCAAAATAAAAAAAAAAGGAAATTAATTAAAATTAAAATAATAAGTTAAAAAGAAAAAAAAAACGAAGAGCTTAAAGAGAACACATGCAAAAAACCGGTGATCCCGGGACAGTAGATCCTCCCTAGAGTTACTTAGGTCGTGTTTTCTTCCTCCCTCCTCAACACCACCTCCACCTTCATTAATGGGGAGGATCTCCCTCCCACCCCTTACCTCCCCTCCCCAAGGTAGAGAATTTTCCCCTATCTCCACCCCATTTCACCCACCTCCACCCCCCCTCCACCTCTTAAAAAGAGGTTAGAAAACAGACCCTTAATTCGAACTCCAGCTTCAACTCCAACAATCCAAAAAATCTTTTTTTACCAAACACATCCTTAAATGTTTGAAAAATATCACAACAAAAAGTAGGGGTGGGCACAAATCCCGCAAATCCCGGGCCCGTCCCGGTCCCGTCCCGATCCCGGTGGGATTTGAAAAAAAAATAGTGAATCCCGTCCCGGTCCCGTCCCGCAAAAATTGTGCGGGACGGGACGCGGGACGGAGATTCTTTATCCCGCAAATCCCGTCCCGTCCCGCATATATATTATATATATTTTTATATTAATATATTATACATTATATACATATATACAGTACAGATAGGTATATATCATATATGTCAAATGTATATCTATGCAGTGTTAATATATATATACACACACAGTATGTATGTACATGTACACAGTGTCGATATATATTAGTATATCATCCAGTGTGTTAGTATGTAATATGTATGTACACACACTGTGTTTGTACACGCAATGTATATATACATTGTCTATATATATATTAGTATATCATCCAGTGTGTTAGTATGTAATATGTATGTACACACACTGTGTTTGTACACGCAATGTATATATACATTGTCTATATATACAATACCGAGTGATATATATGTACTATATATATAAAAACTATAAAATATAAAAATATTATAAATCTATAGGTGTTATGTCTTTTTAAAATTGGAAAATATTAGAGAATTTAAAATACTTTTTTATTTGAGGGACAAGGCCCGTCCCGTTCCGGTCCCGTCCCGTCCGTGAGGGATAGGGCCCGCGCGGGATTGAAAAAAAGAAAGAGAATCACGTCCCGGTTCCGTCCCGCAAAAATTACGCGGGACGGGACGCGGGACAACCGCCATCCCGTCCCGTCCCGTCTCGCGCCCACCCCTAACAAAAAGCGCCTTTTCCGATTTCCACACAAATTCAAATCGTATTTCGTCGTCCTCCTCTCTCCATCTCTCTCCCAAACACCAACGGAGAAATGACTGCGTTCATCTCTCCAATCGTCGGCTGAATCCTTCCTCTCATCCGCCACAAAGCTCTCCCTGAAATCCGCCAAATCCTCCCTCAAACCCTAATCCACAAAATCAGTCCCAATTCCGACCTCTCTACTTCTCTCCCACTATCTCTCCTCACCTCCATCTCCAACTCCATCGACTCTTTCAAGGAATCCCTCCATGGCTGGGAGCCTCCCAGTTCTCCCCTTTCTCCTCTCTCCAAGCGTCCTCGAAGGTCCTCGCGAAGCGCAAGGCCCCGTAAAGAGTCCTCACGAGAAGGAGAAGGGACCCTTGAAACGGAAAAGAAACGCAACCTCCAGAAGTTGCAGATCTACGCCTACGTTACACTTCTGTGCACCACGCACCCCAGTGGAGAGTTCTCTTTTGAGGATTTGCTTCCTTGTCTGAGGGAATTGCATGACAATTTGGTGCTTTTCGAGTCCGATTCGGTGTTGTTGTCCGAGGTTTCGAATTTGTATGAGGAGTGGTGGAAGATGGAGTTGGAGGGGATGGAGATGCTCATTTCTCAGTTCATCTCGTTTCTGCTCTCAAGATCGCTGACGCTGAAGAAGAAAGTGGATTTGCATAGGGTTTATGTCCTCAAGGATGCGTTCTCGCTATTTGATTTCGAGGATGAGAGTATAGAGGCCTTGAAATTGTTGCTTGTTCAGTGTGTGATTTCGCCCTTGTACTTCAAGAATGAGGATGGGAGGAAGTTTATTGCATTCTGTTTTGGGCTAAGCCTTCAGCTTCTGAAGGAGATCTTGGCAATGATCAAGTCTCAGATTCCATTTGGAAAGAAATCGATGCTAGAGGCATATGGGGAGATTGTTTTCAGGGGCTAGAAGAATGTGGATGGTGATTTGAAGGTGGAGATCGAAGAGGGGTTCTTGCTGGGTTTGGTAGATGGAGCCATACATGCCAGTTCTGCTCCATTGGTCGCGGCTATTAGGCGGGTTCTGGGTGGCTTTGTAAACAATAGAACTACTGATGGAGTGGAGAAGCTTCTTTTCCGCCTTTCTGAGCCTGTTATCTTTCGTTCTCTTCAGGTGCGTTATTGAACTAAAGATTCATTGACATTAATTTTACTGTGTTAGGTGTTGTAATAGAACGTGATAAACCTCAAGTGTTCATTTGATTGCACACATTTTTTAAGTTTATGTTGTTTGATGCGATTTTTTCTTTGAATTTTGAGGGTGCATTTTGTATAATTATATCCTTTAGCAGCAGCTAGGCAATCAGCAATTGGTTCAGTCTGATTGTTTTGTTTGGAGAGAAAATAGTTTCATCTACAAACATCCACTTTAGTTTGGTTGATTGATCATCGATTCTTCTTCAAGTTCTCTTTTCATCCTATTATTTTTCCTGTCTTGATCTTGTGTAAATTACTAGTCCTACGAGTCCTAGTAACCCTTACTAATTAGATAACCCTAACACGGTCAAGATTTAACCTAATAGTAGCATTAAGATTAAGGATTAACCAGGATACATGCAACACCAAGCTACGAGTCAGCATTTAACATATAATTGATTCTCTACACACCAGTTTAGTCCTACGAGTCATAAAAAGGCATGATTGCTACTATGGATTAAGGTTCGCTACGAGGAATCTACAAAATCCTAGCAATAATCTCAACTAGTTGCGCGGACTAGAAGAAATCAACAATATTCGCAAAAGAATCAATACGAATCAATATGAATAGAACAAGAATAGAAATCTCAAAACTTTATCAAACCAAAGCTTCAATCCATAGACGAAACGAAAGAGTTTAGCACTCCATGGCCATGGAGGCTCTTCTCTAGGGTTCTCTCAATTGATAGTCTCCAAGTGCATAAACTAATGAATTAGATCCCCCAAATAAAACCCTAAAACTTCCTTTAAAAAACCTCAAAAGAGTCGGCCAAATAATAATTCTAAAAACTAATTAAAGAGACAAAAAGTCCATAATGCAGGTTTCTGCAGAGGCCGCGGGGCAGCCAACCCAGGCCGCGGGGCGGCCAGGCGATTGCGAAATCCTTTGTCAGAGCTTCGGGCCGCGGGGCGGCTTTTACTGTTCACAGAGATTTTTCCTCTTCGAATTTGGTCCCGATGTTAACACGAAAGTTGTAGATCTCGGAAAGAGCTTTTCAACGCATGGTCATATTAGTCAATCGGACAACCGAGGTCTCCAGAAAGTGCGAAACAAGTTCAGCATGTCTGGCGACAACTTCTGCTGACTTGTTCTTCACTTAGGCTCTCTAACTTCGATTCCGCTTCCGGGCTCTTAGCTTTTATTCTTCCTCTTCTTCAGTCTTCCTTCATCCATGAGCCTCCTCATTCCTCGTCGGATCCACATATACCTGAAATAATCTATAAAAGCGTGTAGATTCCGACTCCACCAACAACACAAGTATAAATGCAAATCTAGCTTAAACTATACGTTATGCACATCTAAATCATGCTAAATGCATCCTAATATGCCTACCTAAATGCATGCTATCAAATTCCCCCACACTTAATCATTTGCTTGTCCTCAAGCAATTAAAACCAAATCTAATCAACATCCCACAGACAAGCAATCAATGTAATTACTTTGGTAAAACACTTAAAGTTCAAAATAGGGAAACGAAGATAGACAATTAACGTCATAACATGTATAGGTGCAATCCAAGGAATAAAGCAAGCATATTCATTCAACCTCACCAGGAAAATGTGTTTTCACTCTCGCTCATGTGTTTAGGTTTAAACATTCACGCTCAAACTCAATCCTTGAAAACTTAGCTACGACAAAATTGCGTCAGTGGTCTAAATCTCCACCGCTAGTGATTTCACATGCAACCAAAATCATGAGGTCTTTGTATGGGTTGTAATGGGGTCATGGTTGGAACATATGGTATGGAAATTATTTAGGTTATGTGGTGTTAAAAATCCGGGAAAAAGGGTTAGTAAACAACCAGAAAAATACCAACACCAAAACACTTCATATACCATTCCAATAACATGTATTCCTTCACAACACAAAATTCGCACACAATTTTCAAATATCCACACAAACTCATTCATTTTTTTCTTTTTGTTATGGTTTTTTTTTCTTTTCTTCTTTTTTTTCTTCTTTTTTTCTTGACTTTTACCCCTAAGTGAATTTTATCCTCCTTAGGTCCCAAATAATAAGCACATAAAAACCATCTCTATATAGTGCAAATGAATTACCCAATACAATTTCTCAACTCAAAGCAACTCCATCAACACATCAAGATATTCACCAATTCTTCTCCTAATTCCCGGATGGGTCAGGCTAATAATCGGCTAGGAAGATTTTGTGGAGCTAACAAAATAGGCTTATAAGGCTCAAATTGGCTTCAAGCAAAGAATAATGTATACAGGTGGATAGAGTATAATATGGCTAAAAGAAAATCATGCCTCAATCACTTTAAGGTTACATGCAAAAATCATATAAATGCAGCCTCAATAAAGATATCTAAACGCAATTTAAAGAGGAAGTAATCAAGGAGAGTATTCACACACAAAGAAACTAGAGGACATATATGTGTAGTCCCAATAAGGCCAAAATAACTCACAAGGTCAAATTGTTAGAACTTCAATACCACTTAAATTCCAAAGACTATACATGCTCAATTATCTCATCAATCTTGTTCCCAAAAAGTCTATAAAACAATTCGAAAGTTTCAAATACTTCAAGCAAGTCATGGGGCACATGATAAGATAAATATAGAGGAAAAGTAGCCTAGATGGGAAAATAAGACCTAAAGTGTATGAAATGCATGATATTTTTGGATTTTTTTAGCAAATGCAATATATGAGTAAAAATAAATATGAAAACATAAATAAACATGATATGCCAAATTTATCTATATGCAATGCAATCCCTCCCCCACACTTAAATCTTTCATTGTCCTCAATGAAAATTAAAGACAACAAAATTATAAAAACACAAAGGAAAAGATAAATGGAATACTCACAATGTGGTGGAAAGGTGAATTTATGAACCTTCATGGATGAACAAAGAGTAACTGGCAACATCCGTAGCCCGTGGCTTCATCTCGATCTGCAGTGTTAGGTGCCCATACCGAAAATGCCAAACACAAACTAACCTAGAACTAAATAAAAATGCTAAGCAATAACTAAACTCAAGATGAAAAAGATTATTACCTATCTTGGGTTGCCTCCCAAGCAGCGCCTTTCTTTTATGTCATTGGCATGACTTATTCTCAATCTCAATTCCTTTCCTATCAGACATTGTCAAGGCCCTCAATAGCCTATCATATTCCTCTGCACACATCTTACAAAAGACATCATAGCACAATAAATTGAAAGCATAAAATATGGAATTCAAAAACCCTTTCAATCTATCAAAGAGTCTAGCATGACTCTCTCCTGGAGGAATATGATACCACCAACACAGTTCCGCTAGTGGCTTCTCAAAATAGCAGTAAAAAGGATCAACATAATCACTATTACCTTCCAAATTGCAAAAGTTTACCTTTATTACCTCTTGAGCCTCAGCAGATGGCTCTAGACATGATTCATCAACGGGGGAGCTGAGAAGAAATGCATCAGATGGAGTAGGAGACACAACACATGAAACCTCCTGCGTCGACTCATGAAATTCCATGTCAGGAAGCACTAGCCTCTCTTCTCCATCGTCAAAGAAACTATCATTGTCTGTGAACAATTCCTCCTCGTTATGAAACCAACTAGGATGGAATGAATTTAGAACAATGACTTCGACAGGATCTTTCATTCTTGCATCCTTCAATGTCTCAGTGGATGGCGGAATGGGTTTGCTTTCTTTATCAACTTGAGGGGCAGCCATCCGATCTGCTATTATCTCGCTCGATCTTTGAATAAGTTGGCTCAATTGTTCCCTCGAGTTTTTGATCCTCTCAGCATTCTCCTGTATTGCTTGAGTAAAGGCTTGAATCGCATCATCCAGGTGTGTGACAGAGTCCTCCATTGGTGGATAAGACGTGGTGAGCAACTCTTCCTGTGCAACATGGTAACCCATGTAACAGAAAAAATCCCACAACCCCGACAAACCTAACCGTGCTAGGCCTCCGTTACTCATATATTCAGCAACCGCTCGTGTCTCAGCAGTCATCCCGTCAATTATGCAAATAATCATATCTCGGATGCTGTCTTGATAACCCCTTGAATTACGAATGTCAACATATCTCTGCAATCTAGTAAGATATTGGTGAAAGTTCTCACCTTCAAACTGCAATAACCTCAACATCCTAAAAGTTAGTAGCAAGGGTGTTATGAACCGTAAGATAGGTTCACAAAAAATTAGATATATACAAAAATTGATAAACACACAAAACTAAGAAATAAACTTTGATTCCCCGGCAACGGCGCCAAAATTTGACAGGAGGAAACTGTCGTTGTTCCTATCAAAGTATAACTCAAACCTACAAACTAGTATAGTAAGCAAGTAAGAGGTCGATCCCACAAAGAATCAAGTATTCCTAAGCAATGTATATTTACCAATTAGTAGAAAAGAGGGGTTTTGGTGATTGAAGATGATAAAATAAATTATAAACAAGTTAATAGAGGTAACAATTGAGAAAATAGTTTCATCTACAAACATCCACTTTAGTTTGGTTGATTGATCATCGATTCTTCTTCAAGTTCTCTTTTCATCCTATTATTGTTCCTGTCTTGATCTTGTGTAAATTACTAGTCCTACGAGTCCTAGTAACCCTTACTAATTAGATAACCCTAACACGGTCAAGATTTAACCTAATAGTAGCATTAAGATTAAGGATTAACCAGGATACATGCAACACCAAGCTACGAGTCAACATTTAACATATAATTGATTCTCTACACACCAGTTTAGTCCTACGAGTCCTAAAAAGGCATGATTGCTACTATGGATTAAGGTTCGCTACGAGGAATCTACAAAATCCTAGCAATAATCTCAACTAGTTGCGCGGACTAGAAGAAATCAACAATATTCGCAAAAGAATCAATACGAATCAATATGAATAGAACAAGAATAGAAATCTCACAACTTTATCAAACCAAAGCTTCAATCCATAGACGAAACGAAAGAGTTTAGCACTCCATGGCCATGGAGACTCTTCTCTAGGGTTCTCTCAATTGATAGTCTCCAAGTGCATAAACTAATGAATTAGATCCTCCAAATAAAACCCTAAAACTTCCTTAAAAAGCCTCAAAAGAGTCGGCCAAATAATAATTCTAAAAACTAATTAAAGAGACAAAAACTCCATTAAGCAGATTCGGCGTTTCTGCAGAGGCCGCGGGGTAGCCAACCCAGGCCGCGGGGCGGCCAGGCGATTGCGAAATCCTTCGTCAGAGCTTCGGGCCGCGGGGCGGCTAGCTTGGCCGCAGGGCGGCTTTTACTTTTCACAACGATTTTTCCTCTTCGAATTTTGTCCCGATGTCAACACGAAAGTTGTAGATCTCGGAAAGAGCTTTCCAACGCATGGTCATAATAGTCAATCGGACAACTTCTGCTGACTTGTTCTTCACTTAGGCTCTCTAACTTCGATTCCGCTCTCGGGCTCTTCGCTTTTATTCTTCCTCTTCTTCACTCTTCCTTCATCCATGAGCCTCCTCATTCCTCGTCGGATCCACATATACCTGAAATAATCTATAAAAGCGTGTAGATTCCGACTCCACCAACAACACAAGTATAAATGCAAATCTAGCTTAAACTATACGTTATGCACATCTAAATCATGCTAAATGCATCCTAATATGCCTACCTAAATGCATGCTATCAAATGGCATCATATATTTGCTATGGAATCCCCTGTCTCATAAAATTCTAAAGGTTCTCCTCCCTAGACTAGGGCACATGATTTCGGATCTAGTTCTCTCCGTCCGAGTTGCTACAATTGATTTGCTTCTGATTGTGAGGGATATTCAAGGATTTCAGTTCAACAAGGTACAGAAAATTGATGCTAGACTTTGGTTTACGGTTTCTTCTACTCTATCTGTTGATTTGATTGTTTTATGTCTCATCTTTAGGTGGTGGAGTTGGGTATGTTGCTGAATGCACTTGCTGATGATGAATCACTAGTTGCTCAAAAGATCACGTAGCTACTAATGCCATCATACTTCCCATCAAAAGTTGCTATTCTTGAAGCTTGCAATCGTTGCCTCACCCTTGTTAAAAGATCACCCAAGGCTGGAGCCAGGTTCAACGAGTTTGTTTCTTCAGAAGGGGCTTCTCAAAAGTCACTCACTGAACTTGCAAAAGCTCTTCTGGTCACAATATTATCACCGAGTGACCTGAAGACAGATCAGGTTGGTGGCATACTTGATGCATCATCTTCCCTTTGCAACAAGTTGGAAAACGAGGCATTTTTCACGGATGCCCTTAGGAAGCTATTGTCAGGTGAAAACCTGAAGCGTTTGTTGGCTGTTGCAAATACTGAACATGCAAAGTCCTCTCTGTTTAATATTGTTTCTGCAATCTCCCCTTCTGAAATAGCTGGAATCATCGAAGAATGCAAGGTCATGGTTAGAATTGTAGTAATTTATGCGAGAATATAGAAAGACATGCACAAATAAGGTCTGCACACAAGTTGGTACTCTCCTGTAGTAAATTTGAAGATGTTTTTGCATCTCTGTTAACGCTTTTGCAGAATGCTGTCTTGGGTTGTCATAACATTTTTGGTGTAGAGATATGTGATGAAATTGTTCCCTCTGCTACAAGGAAGAAAAGAAAAACTACAAAATCAATGAAATGTGGAAAAAGAGCCTTTGTATTCCAAGATGATTATCTCACTGCTGGAGGAATAGCTTGGCAAATAAAGGACCTGCTATCATCTGAACATGGGGAAAAATCTATTCTGGGATCTAAAGTTCTTGATTTGGCTTTTTTTTTTCTTTGAAGGCTATATCAGAAGTCAGCATCACTCATTGCCGCTGCTATGATTTTATGGATTCATTTGTAGTCACAGCATATGGAACTCTGTCTTTGCACATCACTCTCCATAATATCAGCATTGATGCTCAAAATTCTAGGAAGAAAACCAGGCCTGGTTCCAAAGTATCATCTTTTAAGGCAAGAAATAATGCTTTTTTTTTCTCCTGCATGTTATTGATACATGTTAAGTTAACCATGCTTCAATAACATATGACAACAAACAAAATAACCATGTTATTGTTCCATAACATATGGCAAGTAACAAAACAACTATGTTATTCGATTGGAGACTTGTGTCTCCTGAGAAACCTTTCATGTCCATTAATGCAGTAATGTATGCTTGTGTTTTTAGTTTAGAATGAAATATTCACTACTATTCATTGTAAGTAGATGCAACTGAGTTTAGAGCTTATATTGCAGTCAATACCTTTCATGATTATAATACTGCATCAATGAGAATATCATTCAGTTCACTTTGCTTGTTAATTTGTTATGAGTAACAACTTCCCTTAATACCCTTGCTTATACTTTTTTCATTGTTTGCAACAGAGTATTCTGGACACAACACTGGAATACTTGCTCTTCTGCTTAGAAAAGATATTTCAGGGTAGTGACTTGACAAAAGCTGGGTTTTTACCACCTGAATGTAGATCTTGTGCTGGCATGAATGTACGTACACACGTACAAAAGTGCATGGACTCTGAAGTGGATGCCTCAAGTGCAAATAGTGAAGGTATGCATGTTATTTTTCACATGTCATTAGCTAACTTATGAAAGCAAATATGCTGGCTGTGACTATGTTTGCGAAAATCTAAGTGGCTACTATACTTTATATCATAACAAGTTTGCTAGTATAAATGTATAATCCACTATTTCTGCAGGTCAAGTACATATTTGTGGTAAACGGATATTGAATTTTGTGAAGATTTTCACAGCTATCTTCAAATTCGTTGTTAATGATGCAGCACTGGATCTTCTGTCTCACAATCAGAAGAGATGTCTAACTTATGCCTCAACATCATTGTTATTAGAATCTCGATCCGGATCTTTAGAATCTTAAGATCCTACGATCCTACCTAGGGGCCCAATCCGGATCTATGTATAGAATCTTTTTTGTGTAGGATCTGCTATGGGATCTTTAGAATCTTAAGGAATTGATAGGATCTTACGATCCTACGCGATCCTAAAGATCCTATTTTTATCAACAATATATATGTATTTTTTAAACATTTATTTTGTTTACTTCGTTGATTTTAGGGTGTTTAAATGTACACATTCATGAATGAAACATGAAAAATGATTTAGAGACAATTGTTTTTGAGTCTTTTAACCAATATGACAATGTCTAAGATCATAAGTGTAGCTTTTTATGTCTTGAAACCAAAATATATTGTGTAACTAACATTTTTTCCCTCATTCTAGAACTTTAAATTAAGCAACTTTATTATATATTTTTTATATTTTTATATTTTTAAAATTTTTAATTATATTTCGAGGATGTTACGATCCTCTAATGGGATCTTACGATCCGATCCACATACCTTGTTGCTTGAAAAGGTGTTCGCATGATGAATTTGAATTCCAACGAGAACAGTTGGAAGAAATACATGCATGTCTGAAGAGTTCATTCAGTTATGGAGCCAAGTTGCTTAATATATCACTGGCAAATTTCTCTGAAGATTCGTCATCTCCTGTAGAGATGCACAACCTAGGCAATGATCTTCTAAATTTAATTTCTATTGTTGAAGTATACTGTTATGAGGAAAATCAAGTATGGAATAAATATCAAATATAAATTCCAAATCGACTCCCTGAACCACGCAAATAAAATTACAAGACTTCCTCCCGTTGTAGTGGAAGAGAATCAGGATCGTGTCCACGAGGAAGCGTGTCAGCGCTCGCCTTTTCAGCTCCTAAATCCTCTCGAAATCGGCCAGAAGGCTCCTCGACGTCGAGTAAGGTACTCGATATCGACTAGACATGTCGACTGGATCTGCAGCTGCACAACCGAAAACGAAGAATACAAGATATGACGAGTACAGAAGTACTCGACATCGACCAGAGTGCTTGAGATCGACTAGAAAGTTGTCGAGATCGAGTGCGCTGTGCAGATTAAAAACTGTAACTTGTGACGAAAATAAAACAGAAACAACACGAAATTTGCAGATTGAATTCAATAAACTAAAAGCTTATAGAATCGGGGTTTCAATGCCACACCGATAACCATATAAGAAGAATGCTAAAGGTATAAAAGATCATGCCTTTCATCAAATAACTGTCGTCGTTAACAAATAGGAAGATAGAGGCTTTCACATAAACCCTAATTGTTACTAACCCTTTTTAATGATTAATCCAAATTTGCATTAAGATCACTTTCGCTTCAATAATACAAATAAGGATCACCTTCGACTGTCGCAGAAGAATCATGCTCATAGGGATAGAAGATGAAATTGGATTAAAAGTTGTACCTTTATCGCATTACCTTACATGGCTACCGTCGGGCTCACCCCGACCCTAGAAGTTGGGTGACTACTCGCTCTTCCTCATAACAAACATCATTAACATAAAGAAACAAAATTTCATTAAACTGAACAAACGCTTACAACCGAACGAAGCCAAATCCTCTCTCGCTAACCACCACCTCTCTCGGCCAAAGCTCTCAAAAGATATCTCTACTCGCTATCTATGGGTAAACACAATTGCTTGTGGCTTGGATTATTCCTAAAACCAGCCCCTAGAGCCTTATTTTTAGTATTCAATCTCCGCTATCTAAGGAAAGAATAATCTATCTATATCTAAACTATCTATCTAAAGCTTAATGATAAAACTTGGATAAATAAAACAAATAAATCCTTAAGGGAAATAGGGAAAATATCTAAAGTGGATAGATGTCTTCAACTCTTGATATATCTTCACTCGGATTAATCGAACTCTATGTGCTTTAGCTTGCAAGTAATCCACACACTCGGATCTTCACTCGGATTCCACTCGGATTGGCACCGGGAAGTACTCGACGTCGACAAGAGTAGTCGATGTCGAGTAGGATTCGTATTCGAGCTCAACTAGAATTTGGATGCTGAAAGGGTACTCGACATGAAGTAAGGTACTCGACGTCGACTAGGATTCGTCGTCTCGAGTGATTTGCTGCTCGATCTCGTGTTCTGGAGCTAAAGTCAACTAATTGTCCTCGACATCGACCAGTCTGGTTGAAGACAACTAGTTATGTCAAGTGCTTTTCTCTTCTCTTTCTGCTCAATGCGTTCTGGTTTAGCTGCTACTCGACCTTGGACTTTCTGTATTCGACCTCGAGCTCCTCCATGGTTTTCTTCCTTCTCCGAACTGCTGTAAATTGTCTCGATTTATGCAAAATTAAACAGAAACTAGTATAGGCTCCATAATTTGGCAAATAAACATAAACTACAAAGATTCTGTATAATTATAACCCCGTGATATGAAATGCATGCAGAAATCGATATAAAAGTTAATGTAAAACGTACATGGCAATTTAGGCGCATAACAAACACCCCATACTTAAGCTTGTTTGTCCTCAAGTAATACTTTTAATGGTCATACAGGGGAAGAATTCAAACTCTCAACATCTTAGATCCATTCTTATATGTCCCTGCAATCAATTACCATCATCAAAAAGGTACTTATGTCACCAAATCAATGAATGTGAATAAAAGCAACATCCCACACAAAAGGAGGGTTATGCAAAAACATTTAATAAGTGACAAAGCAACAATAATCAAGAGGACTTTAATTAAGCTCAATAAGGAGTAGATTGGTAAAAGGTTAAAGGTGGGATATGTTTGGCCATGTGGTGCTAATGATCCGAGGAAATTGAGTACTTTCCAAACTTTCATACCACATTCCTTCTTCCTTTGATTTCTCACCTTTTGCTCATCGCTCATTGTTTTTTTTTCAATATTATGCTTTTACGTCTCTAACCATAGCACTGCCTTCTCGCAAGTCGCAAACATGGGTGTCATGAATGGCCCCAGATACTTAGTGTTTCGGACTCCTCACCTTGGTGTCCCATCCTCCTCACCTTTCTTTCACTCATTAAATTTCCATAGATTTTGAAACTTTCCTGCCAAACTCCAATAATGATATATAACAACACATACACCATATAATAATCTCCATAATGTACTTTTATTCTCAACATAATCCCCGAATATGGAAATAAGGTAAAGAATGGGCAATATTTAGAACATGTGGAGCAAATATGAAATAAGGCTCAATATGGCCTTTCTGATGCAAATAAGCATAGGTAATGCTAGGGATATAAACAATATGAGCATTTTATGGAAAATATAAAGTCCTCCATCCTCTTATTATGCAACATGTCAAAAGCAACTTCAAATTTTACCTCCTTTTATGGTTTTCAAGAAATATGCACTTCATTGTGACTTCCCTTTACTAGGCAATTTCATGCTATATCTCTAATTAATCCAATTTTGCATCGTCGAGCTCAATTAAATCTCCATGACATTATTTCAAAAATTTTGATGGGGGTGATAAAAATAAACTTTGGAAAACAACTTGTAAGCACTTAGATTAATAATAATTCCAAAGATAGCCATGTGTGAACAATTCAGAAAATATGCATAAATAATGTCAATTGTAGTCAAATATGCGTAAAGTAAGCCTTTCCCCCACCCCATACTTAAAGTTTATAGTGTTCTCACTGTATAAAAACAAGGGTGAAGAAAGAAACTCACTAGACAAATGTGCAGAACAACGGAATCGAGTGCTGAAGTTGTTGCAGAAGTGGTCGATCTCGAGAAGCGTAGTCGGCGTCGACTAGATTTACTCGATCTCGAGTACAGTTGAAGCCTTCAGGGTGGTTTTTCCTCGACCATATGCTCCGTTTCTCACTGTGGGTGGTCGACGTCGAGTACTTCTGCAACTTTTCATACCTGCAAGCCTTTGTTAGACAGATAATATCCATAATAGAAAAACCCAAAAATAATGTTTCAAAACAAAAACCAAAAGTAAACGTATCTAAAAATCCTAAAAACTAATTGTTTTGTTACAAGCTCTAGACTTTATAGTCGCTAGGCCGACTTCTTCCTTGTAAGCTCAGGGTGGCATCTGCAGTGCCCATGTGGCTTGGGCTTCGAACACGACTCCATTCTTATCCATTAGCTGTAATCCTCCGGAATGGATCTTGTGCACCTTGAAAGGTCCCAGCTTCTTATGATTGAACTTGTTGGGGAACCAATGATTCTTGGATTTGGAGACATAGACTTTGTCTCCTACTTCATACTCCTTTCGATCGTCATTGGTAACCCTGCATAAGCACATACCAAGGCAAACCTCTCCCATGTATAGATAAATCTTTTATTGAAATATGGGAAGAGATGTCTTTACCTCGGCTTACCTTTGCTGAATCTGCATTCGGGGCTTCTGAATCTACTCGACATCGAGTAAAAGTACTCGAGGTCGAGTATGTCTGTGCGTCTGGTGGCTTGCTCATCGAGAAAGGAGAAGTCGAGTGCACCTGGGTCTGGTCGACATCGAGTACAGTACTCGACGTCGAGTACTTCTCTGGCTCGTGTGGGTTACTCGATGATGGTGTAGTCGATGGAGGCTTCTGATTCTGGTCGTCGTCGACTAGAGTACTCGACGTCGAGTACTTCTGGTTGACATCGACCCCATACTTAAATCCTAGCAAAAATTCTGAATAAAAGTTAGTTGACGTCGACTTACCTTGGTCGATGTCGAGTAGATCTCCGGAATCCTCGTTCAGAATCGCCATTATCTCCTCCACCTGGGCTTCCATTGCCCTCTTCTCAAGTTCCTCGGGAGTCATATTTCTTACCTTTGGCTCCCCGCAAGTGATGTACCTGACTGAGATTGATTTGACCTCTTCTATATGACCTGTATGCCTTTCAGTTTGATTAAAAGAATACTCAATTACCTCATCACTGGTGTTGAAAGTGAGTACTCCCTTCCTTACGCTTATGTTGACATCCACCGTCGCTAAGAAAGGTCTCCCTAGAATAATTGGACAAGCAGGGTCCTCTGCCATATCGATAACTAAGAAATCAGCAGGGACAAAGAACTTACCTACTTGTACCGGTACATCGTCCACCATGCTTGTTGGGATGACCATTGTATTGTTTGCCATGTATAGTCTTGCATCCACAGGCTCTAGAGCTCCTATCTTGACTTTGGACCACATTGATAGTGACATGATGCTGACGCTAGCTCCTAAGTCACACAATGCATTGAACTTATGTTGACCAAATCCAATAGTTATAGCGAACTTACCTGGATCTGGCCTTTTCTCTAGAAGCTCCATCTTGCTACATTCCTCTGCGATCTCACCCATCGAACGCTTCTTGCTCATGATTTCTTTGAGAAACTTTACATAGGATGGCATTTCATGAAGAGCTTAGTGAAGGGAATGGTGAGGTTGAGCCTCTCAAGCATCTTTACGAACCGCTGAAACTTCTTCTCTGCTGGGTCCTTCAAAGATTTGGTTGGGAATGGCACCGTTTTCTTTTTCGGAGGTGCATGAGTGTGGTCGACATTGTCAGAAGGTTGGTCGACATCAACTGGAGGTTGGTCGACGTCGAGTAGAGTGGTCGACTTCTGGGCAGGCTCCGTGTTCTAGTTGACATCGACCACAAACTCCTCGATATCGACCAATTTGACGAGAGGGTTTCTCGACCAAATAAATTTGTAGTCAAGACCCCGCTATAGGATAGTGGAGTCAGGTTCGTCCTCAGGAGAAAAGTCAGCGATTCCAGGTTTAGTTGGTTTCGGGGTTCGGGAATAGCGGGAAAAGGTGTAAGGTTGCTGTCGATGACGTACGGCTAAGAGTTGGTCGATGTCGAGGGATGGAGAGGGAATGGTGGTCGAGGTTGGGTAGAATCTGTGCTGAAATTTAAAATAACAATGTAAAATAATAAAGGTGCAAACTTCCAAAGTTAAGGATCACCACAACAATAAACATATGTGTAAATTATAAATCACATAAAGATGCATGCTTTATATCAAACAACTTTCATTATTAACAAATAGGAATATAGAGGCTCTCGCATAAACCCTAAGTGTTACTACATTTTCTTAATTAGGATTAGTCAGCTTTCGCAAATAAACCCTAAATACTATCCAAATTCATAATAAGATCGCTTTCGCTTCAATATCACAAATAAGGAATTTCCTCAACTTTCGCAAAGGATTCAGCACATAGGTAGATGATGATAAAGAGATACAAAATTATAAATTCATAAATCAAACACACATGTCTATGTTGAGATCACCTCAACCCTAGAAGAAGGGAAATTAGAAACAAAACATAATAAACGAAATTAACTTTATCATAAAATAAACTAAAACTTACAACTCATTGCCTCCTTCCTCCTCCTTTTCTCTCGCCTCCTCCTCTCTCTCTTTCCTCTCTCCTTGCGCCCGAAGACGACTTGGCTTGAATTCAATGAAAATCAGCCCCCTAGGGCTTTATTTATAGACTCCACTCCTAGCTATTCTAGGAAGGAACAACTCTATCTCTATCTAAATTCTATCTATCTCTATCTAAGGATAAATGTTTCATAAATAAATTAAATGAAACAATTAAATTTCCTCTAGGTAAATTAGGGAATTACTAGATAGGATAAAGTCTTCAAACTTGATAGATCCTTCGTGCCTTGGTGTGGAAGTAAGGGATAGCTCAGATTACTACTCGAAATCAACTCGGATTCGCTCCTGTGTTCTACTCGACATCGATTAGTGTACTCGACGTCGATTAGACTTCGTGTCCTCAGCTGGTCTAGTGCACGATCTCGGCTTCAGGAGGTGATGTCGACTAGATATGTACTCGACATCGAGTAGATTTTGTCAGCTAGATCTTGGCTCTTGGCTCCATCTGCACTCGATCTTTAGTGTCCTAGTCGATTTCTAGTGAAAGGTGGTCGACGTCTAGTAGGTTTAGTCGACGTCGAGTAGATTTTGTCAGCTTTCAGCATTCTGCTCTGTCTTGAAACGCACTTTTCCGAGTCCTCGTTCGTCCGATTGACGCATATGAATATGCGTTGGAAAGCTCTTTCCAAGGGCTACCGTTCTCATGAAGACATCAGAACTTGATTCAAAATGATGAATGGCATTTTCTCCAGCTGCACCATCCAGTGCTCTTTCTTAGCTTCTCCAATGTCTTCATGACTTCCCTTTAAGCTCCAAAGTGCGTCCAATTTCTGAAACATTAGATAGAAACTTGTGTAGACCTCCATATATCATTTGCAAATAAACATAAACTACACAAATCTCATACTTCCCCACTGTAAAAGTATATAATATGGACAAAAATCGAAGTAAAAGTAGATGCAATTAAAACATGGCAAAATGAGTGCACATCAATACCCCATACTTAAGCTTTGAAATCAAAATAAAGCACGAATTAGTAGCAAAAGCTTGGCACCTAGTTGGTACCGGTGAGGCGGGTGGTGGTAGGGTATGTGATGGTAAGAAAAAGGGATGGGCTATTCCTAAACTTTAAACACAACTAAGCTAGGTGCGATTGATATCTCCCCGGCAACGGCGTCAAAATTTGTTAGGAGGAAAATCAAGTATGAAATAAATATCAAATATAAATTCCAAATCGACTCCCTGAACCACGCAAATAAATTTACAAGACTTCCTCCCGTTGTAGTGGAAGGGAATTAGGATCGTGTCCATGAGGAAGCGTGTCAGCACTTGCATTTTCAGCTCCTAAATCCTCTGGAAATCAACCAGAAGGCTCCTCGACGTTGAGTAGGGTACTCGATACCGACTAGACTTGTCGATTGGATCTGCAGCTGCACAACCGAAAACGAAGAAAACAAGCTATGTCGAGTACAGAAGTACTGGACATCGACCAGAGTGTTTGAGATCGACTAGAAAGTTGTCGAGATCGAGTGCGCTGTGCAGATTAAAAATAGTAACTTGTGACGAAAATAAAACAGAAACAACACGAAATTTGTAGATTGAATTCAATAAACTAAAAGCTCCTAGAATCGGGGTTTCAATGCCACCACGATAACCATATAAGAACAATGCTAAAGGTATAAAAGATCATGCCTTTCATCCAATAACTGTCGTCATTAACAAATAGGAAGATAGAGGCTTTCGCATAAACCCTAATTGTTACTAACCCTTTTTAATGATTAATCCAAATTTGCATTAAGATCACTTTCGCTTCAATAATACAAATAAGGATCACCTTCGACTGTCGCAGAAGAATCATGCTCATAGGGATAGAAGATGAAATTGGATTAAAAGTTGTACATTTATCGCATTACCTTATATAGCTACCGTTGAGCTCACCCCGACCCTAGAATTTGGGTGACTACTCGCTCTTCATCATAACAAACATCAATAACATAAAGAAACTAAATTGCATTAAACTGAACAAAAGCTTACAACCGATCGAAGCCAAATCCGCTCTCGCAAACCACCACCTCTCTTGGCCAAAGCTCTCAAAAGAAATCTCTACTCGCTATCTATGGGTAAACACAATTGTTTGTGGCTTGGATTATTCCTAAAACCAGCCCCTATGGCCTTATTTATTGTATTCAATCCCAGCTATCCAAGGAAAGAATAATCTATCTATATCTAAACTATCTATCTAAAGCTTAATGATAAAAACTTGGATAAATAAAACAAATAAATCCTTAAGGGAAATAGGGAAAATATCTAAAGTGGATAGATGTCTTCAACTCTTGATATATCTTCACTCGGATTGATAAAACTCCATGTGCCTTAGCTTGCAAGTAATCCACACAATCGGATTCCACTCGGATTGGCGCTGGGAAGTACTCAACATCGACAAGAGTAGTCGACATCGAGTAGGATTCGTACTCGAGCTCGACTAGAATTCGGACGCTCGACGGGTACTCGGCATCGAGTAAGGTACTCGACCTCGGCTAGAATTCGTCGTCTCGAGTGATTTGCTGCTCGATCTCGTGTTTTGGAGCTTAAGTCGACTAATTGTCCTCGACATCGACTAATCTCGTCGATGTCGACTAGTTCTGTCGAGTGCTTTTCTCTTCTCTTTCTGCTCGATGCGTTCTGGTTTAGCTACTACTCGACCTTGGACTTTCTGTATTCGACCTCGAGCTCTTCCATGGTTTTCTTCCTTCTCCGAACTACTGTAAATTATCTCAATTTTTGCGAAATTAAACAGAAACTAGTGTAGGCTCCATAATTTGGTAAATAAACATAAATTATAAAGATTTTGTATAATTTTAACCCCATGATATGAAATCCATGCAGAATTCGATATAAAATTTAATGTAAAACATGGCAATTTAGGGGCAGAACATATACCGTGGCTCTGCATATGCATCAAGATTAGTCACTGCGGCAAAGCAATGGCTACCTGATCTAATTTTGGGGTTGGGATCTAATTCAATGTTGAAACACGCAGTTGATTACAAAACCCATGTTCCCTCATGGCTCAACGTCTTGGCTAAGATAAAGCTCAATGGGCTAACAGACACTGGTCCAGACGAAGGGGCTGACTGAACAATGGTGCAAGAAGAATTCCCAGCATTCTAGAAGCTTACTGAGATGATGATCCCACTACTGATAATAAACACAAATGTATTGGATGCTATTGGAAACATTTTTCTTAAAGTGGCAGCTGGTGGGTTGGAGAGGAAGAACTTTGATTTATTTCTTGGTATTCTGAACTTCAATTTTGTGAAGCTGATAAGGCAAGAAGGCACTCCATAGGAAAAGCTTGACATGATGGTTGACTCCCTAAAGGAGCTATATGTGCAGATTGAAAGAGAAGTAGAGGAATCAAAGGAAGGTGGAGAAAGATCATGTGAGTTGGTCCAAGCAAGAGCGTTAATTGTAGCTGCTTCAAAGCATGCTTGTGAAAATGCAGGGCCTCCTGAACCCTGATGCAAGAACTGGTCAGGAGTTGGTTAAATTAGAGAGGCAATCTATGAGATTAGCATCTAAAGTTGTACAAATGAACTAGCAGTAGATTTGATGTTGAAATGCTTTTGCACCTGTAATGAAGTAGAGTGGCTTGCTCTCTTCTTTAAATAGCAGAAAAATCAAGTGCTATATATTTTGTTAAAGTCGTCTAAACAAATGAAGATCTTATAATGGTGTTCTACTAATCTATTGAATATTTATCTTATCTATAGGATTCTTGCATTCTTCCACTATTTGCTACTAGGGATGGCAATTTCACCCGCACCCGACGGATATCCGTCTCACCCGACCCGAAAAAGTGGGTGAAAATCCGATATAAAGCGGATATTAAATGGGTGATGGGTGAACGGGTGATGGATCGGGTCGGATTCGGGTGAAGACATTTTCCACCCGTCACCCGACCCATTATCCGACCCGTCACCCGACCCATCACCCGACTTATATTATATAATTACATTATATATATATAATTACCAAAATAACCCCAAACCCAAATTCACAATAAATTTATACTAACATATATACCTACTGTATTTTAAATATATTGTCATGAAGTTAGTTGTGCAATTTTTATTTCAAGTATGCAACGTTATTGACTCATATAATTAAGATGGAAAAATGAATGCAATGGTCTCTTTTTTACCAAGCAATCTACTGTAGTATTATATATGTATGTGAATATGTTATGGGTTTATCCAATAGTTAGTTTATTAAGTTATATGTATTATTCATTGAGTTTGTTTAGTTGTTTATTGAGTTTAAATTTTACTTGTGGATGTTTACACGTATTTAATCGAATATAACTATATTTGCAAGTCATTTATTTATCGAAGTGTTTGACGTATGTTTTTTTATTAAATTTTTTTTGTTGATTTTGACGAGTTGTATTTCACCTGAATTATCACCCGATCCACCCGAACAACCGGTGGGTGATGGGTGGACGGGGCGGGTGAAATATTTGGTGGGTGATGGGTCGGGTAGGGTGAAGGGTTCTGGGTGGTGGGTCGGGTGATGGAAGTAGATCATCCACCCACCACCCGACCCATTGCCATCCCTATTTGCTACTGTATTGAAATTTTTATCCTTAAAAATGTGCATCCAATGATTTTTTTTTTAATACAAGTAATGATTGGATAACTGGATGTGGTTATAGCTTGCTAGACCACTGTCTAATAACATTTTTACGGATGTAAACTAGTTCAATATTTTTGCCAAGGCATTGATTTTTTTTTAAAATATAATTTTATACAATATCATATCACACATTATTTTTGGCATAATGGTTTGAATTATGACATTTTGATCTTAGACCCAAAGACAGAGGTGTCAACATTTTTTTTTCCTAATTCCCCTGCATCCAAAATAGAAAATAGCAAAAATCAATATTTTTATTTTGATGCAACATACATTATCTTAGGGGTCTACTTTTTAGAAGGGTAACCATGCGACCCTTCACTAAATGGAAATTTGCCCTTGTGCTAAACAGAAATTGTGTAATCTTATCATACACTTCTTTTGCTTAGTACTGAGATAGTACCAACAAAATTATAAACCAATTTTCAAGTGCATTATTGTTTCTTTCCTAATTATTGTAATTTATAAAAAAAAAATTAAAATCCTAAAATATTTGGAAAAATGACAAAAAATAATACAAACTATCAACGGTGAACCAAAAATAATACGAACTTTAAAAATGACAATTTCATATACAAACTATAACATATTAAACCAATATTGATATGGGGGCTAGAATTCGAAAATAAAAAATTAATTTGGCCTCAAAATATAATTAACTAGAAAGTTTGGTAAAACTTTATAGAATTGAAGTCCCATCTTCCCAAGCTTCAACAATGGCCCCTGTGACAACCCTTTAGAGCGGCGAAGCCGTACAATCCGGACATGGCATGGCCATCGGCTCCTACTGTCCCTATCGTCGCCTTCACCGACGCCATGAAAGCCCAATTAGCCCCGACATTGCAACCTTCGTCCACCTCCAATCTCTGATAACTCCGGTCAGCTTTGGCATTTCCAACTCCAAGCACGCCGTCCGCCAAACCTCCACCAAATCCCGGTAATCGGTGGCAGTACGAGCGCACTATGTCGGACTAAGGGTAAGCACGTGACGATGACAATATGGACAACCTAGGCGACAGATGGTCCCTCCCAACCAGATCTGGCGGCGCTTGCACTGCCTTTCAACAACGAGGGGTTAACGGGGGAAGAATGGAAGATGATGAATTTGTTAATTTTGCAAAGTTTAACCAAACTTTATAATTAATTATATTTCGAGGTCAAATTAGTTTTCTGATTTCAAATTAATATTGGTTTAATATGTTATAGTTTGTATATGAAATTGTCATTTTTAAAGCTCGTATTATTTTTGGTTCATCGTGAATAGTTCGTATTATTTTCGGTTATTTTTCCAAAATATTTTGTCATCCTATTTATGCTTACACAAAATCCTAAAATATTTAATGAACCAATTCAACAAACACTTGACTAAATTGAACCTAATTAAAATGAAAATTAGTTCAACCAAAACCTAAGTCAAGTGAACCTTAGTTCAACCTAAACCCAACATAAGCAAACCTCTTCGAGTTCAAAAGAAAAAGGAAAAGCGAAAGCCAAAGAAACGGAGGTGATAAATAGAAATCGGGATTGTTATGTCCATATATAATTTCTGTAAGAATTAGGGTCTTAAGAGGCATTAGTCCATGTCACCTAGTCCTCTTAGATCCATTATCCTCACTTAGAGTGTTACAATCTCCCCTACTTAGAGCACTGATGACCCCGTCGGGTAGTGTACCCAAGCATACTGTCGAAGTACATCCGGGCTCGGAGTAAACGGGCTTTTGGCAAAGGCGCTAAGATGACTATTGAGAATATTAAAATTTTCCTACAAACATCTTAACAAACATGGGCTCAAGCTAGTCATTACAACTTGGAAACTGATTTGTGGGACGACTAGGGAGAGGTCCACTTGGCTAGTCGCAAAGTAAGAAACCATAACATTAGTACAACTAAGCAAAGGAAGGTTCATTGGGAAAGACCTCACTGCCGCTTTCAAACTCAATTTCGATGGGTCTAATCTTAGGTCTGCAAAGATATCATATGGGTTTGTCATTCGAGATTCGGATGGGCTGGTTGTTAGTTTGGGAGGGGTTACTTGTGACAATACGTCTAATGTCTATGCAAAAGTCTTAGGACTTCGTAATGGGGCTCTTCGTGCAAATCAATTAGGGACTAATAACCTTCTTATCAAACTAGACAATTTGACTGTTGTTAAGGCTTTTTTGGGTTACTGGAGAGACTCTTAGAACATTGAATTCCAGCAATTGGATACCAAGTACATCCTTTGTAATATGAATGTTGGGTTTATTTGTCGTATTTTCAGAAAAGTTAATAATGTTGCGGATAGGATTATTGATTTCTCCTATAGTATCCCTGTCGACAATGGGTTAAAAAGATGACGGGGATTTTGCAAAATAGCCACGAAAATGGGCTTAATTTGCGAAATATCCACGTTTTGGGACAATTTTGTAAAATGTCCTAAATAAAAGCCTCCTCCATCTCTCCCACGCGCCTTTCTCTCTCCTCCAGCTCTCCCTCCCCGCACGCTCTCTCCTCCGCGCTTCTCCTCCTTTGATCTCCGTCTTTCTCTTCCCGTTCCTCAGATCCGTGCCTTCCTCGGAGATCCGAGAGCGAACGATCGATGGAGCGGAGCAAGAAGCAATTTGACGGATCTATGGCTTCGGATCTATTGCGCGGGGCGAGATCTGAAGAGGAGGTCGAGATCTATGGCTTCGGCGCCGAATCTGTAGCAATTCCGTCCATCTTCCTCCTTTCCTCCTTATCAATCGATCGAAGATCGATTGATAAGAAACTCGAACTGGTGAGCTTCCTAGGGTTTAGAAATCTCATCTGTTTTCCCGGCATCGCCGACAATTGGTGAGCGAGCGAGTGACGCTCAGCGAGGGAGCGAGGGAGCGGGATCATCGCCGAGATTTTCGAGTTCCTTATCAATCTATCAATCGATCGAAGATCGATTGATAGATTGCTTCCCTCCTGACCTTCGATTTTGTCTGTGATTTGCCTTACTGCCTTGCTTCTGGTTTGCTTCTGACTGGTTTGCTTCTGGTTTTCTTCTGAATTCTCTGAACCTTACCTCTTATCCGCATATTAACCCAATCTTCCTTCCTTGCTTTGCTCCATCGAAGGAGAACAGAGCACAGTCCGAGTCGTAGGCAAAACTGCAATGGCGGTGGCTTCGATTTCACCTCTGAATGTCAAATTCCACAACTGTTCTCTTCTTTCACGGCCTTCAATCCCGTCCTTCCATGGCGGCCTCCATCTCAAGATGAGCCAAGCTGAGCTCTTCCTATTCCATTTCCTCCTCCGGCATCCGCCCTATCCTCCGCCAAACCAGTAACGACGTCATTTCAATCTCCCCTCTCCCTCGTAGGTCTTCTCCTCCCGCCATTTTCTCCGCCAAGGGCTACAAGATGAAGACGCACAAGGTACCTCCTTTCTCCCTCCCTCTGTGAATTTCTTGTTTAATTCTCAGCAGGTAAAATGCAATTTTGTTGTCGGTGATTGGTTAGGCGTCGGCGAAGAGATTCAGGGTGACAGGGAGTGGGAAGATAATGAGGAGGAGAGCCGGGAAACAGCATCGGCTGGCTAAGAAGAACACTAAGTGCAAATTGCGTCTCTCTAAAATGGTAACCATCTGTATCTAGGGTTTTGAAATTCTCTTAGGTTTTGATTTCAGCTTCATTGCTAAATTGCTAATGATCAGTGATGAGGATTGTTAAGTAGTGTAGATCATGAGCTTGAAGAGATGCAATCAATCAGATTGTAATCTTTCACTCCTTGACTCGAAAGAATAGTTTGGTTATGCAATCAAAATTTGCTATTGAGGTGCCCTTCGATTGCAGATTATGAAATTGAAAGAAAAAGGTGATTGTGGCAGTAAAATTGAATGAGGAATTCACAAATTCTTGTTTAGGTGTAATACTTTTTATGACCAATTGGTATTCTTTGCCCTTTCTGTTTCCATAACTTGCAACCAAACGGGGCATTAGTGTTTGCGTTATTCCATGGATGAGACAATTAATGGTAGCTGTGATCATTGTCTTTCTATATGCTTTGTGCATTCTTATTTGTAGCACAAAATGGCTTCAAAGGTCTTATTTACAGTACTGGATGGTTTCAAAATGTAGCTTAGGAAAACTGTTTTAAGAAATTCATACATTAATCTGAAGTCAGCTGATGTTTCTTCTGACTGTTTCTTGCTTGCACGCGTCGCTCTCCACAGGTCCAAGTCAACAGGAGCGACTAATACAGGTTGTAGATTACTCTCTTCAAATGACCATCATATATATGTGTGTGTGTGTGTGTGTGTGTGTGTGTGTGTGTGTGTGTGTGTGTGTGTGTGTGTGTGTGTGTGTGTGTGTGTGTGTGTGTGTGTGTGTGTGTGTGTGTGTGTGTGTGTGTGTGTGTTTCATTCTAGGACAAATCTCAGTTTTGTATTCCGCATCTCTAAATTTGGGGTTTCAGGCACATCACAACATTTCATGTTAAGAGCATCAGAGGCAGGAACAAAGTTTGAGGCTTAGCACGAGCAATTCATTACTATCATCTCCAGTAAGGAAAGCAGAAACAGTTGGCTTCATTTCTGATATTTTCAAAGGCAAGCACTTTGTTTTGTATATATTGATCACTTTGTAAATTTTGGTATGTTGAATTAGATCTGAAGAATAATGTGGGGATAATTGCAATACTCGGGAGTCAGGACAAAGGAATTCATAGAGGCAAGGCTGACTGTCAACAAGATCTGGTAAATTTCTCAAATTACACATTAAATTTGCCATGTTAAATCTAACTGTCAACAATCAGCATACAAGAATTGATGGGGGCAGGCCTTGCTCACTTTCCTGATCTATATATATTTTATGCTTCACCCGGAACAAGGATCTTATCAAGATGCACCCGGAGTTCATCGGCTTCCTAATATTGACTTCAGGTAGAAAAAATAGCATGTGCCACAAGCACCTATAGTAATTTGTAATTTGATAAGCATCTATTTAACATGTTTAAACTGTCTCTTACCAACTCTTCTTGATCTAGATTCCCTCCAGTTCTGATTTGCAGGCTCCTACATAGTCTCAAGAGTAGCACTCAACATCGGCATAAGCAAGATTGTTTACAAAGCCATTGGCAACTCCTTCTCTTTGCACTTCACACCAGCAGTAAGCTTACATGAGGGACTGATTCAAGAAGAATCACACATGGAAGAAGAACTTCAAATTTGAGGTCCAAGCTGCATATGTTTTTGAAAACAGAACATGAAACACTCTGAGGTTATGACTTGTATGGAACAACCGTTTGTACTTGTTGTTTCCCTAGAATAGGAGATATGATTACATGTAAAAGGAGCAACTTTTGTCAAATCTAGCTCTCCTTCTTTGGAGTGTAAGTTATAGATGGGTTTCAAAGGGAGTCCTGAGTACCAGCTTGTAGCATCCTTGATGGCCTAGCCGAAGGGGATGGTACAAGTCGCTACTCAAGCGCGTGTGTCCGACGTCTGATAGCTTTGGCTTGACGAGATAGGAACCGCACATGGCTATGCCAGAAGCTGGTGAAAAAAACCCTTTCTTTATATATTATTTAGTTGAGAAAACTTTAGATGTGATTGTGGAAATCTCCACCCATCTTATTTTATTATTTTGTGAAGCCTATTAGCTCAAATCGGTAGAGCATTGTGTACAAACACAAAGATACGGGTTCAAATCCCGTATCGGCTATCGTGTTGTTGGTTGTGTAAACTTTGGTTGAAGCATTGAGCCACTTGAATTGGAGACAAATAGAATGAAAAGTGTTTCTTGGAGGTGCTGACACAAATAAAATACAGTTGTGCAAATCTAAAATACAGTTGTGCAAATTTAAACTAAAGTTGTGCAACTCTAAACAAAAGTTGAGCAACTCTAAAATACGGTTGTGCAACTCTAAAAAATGTGCTGACATTAAGAAAAATAAGTGCTGACACGGAAAAAATATATACCGAACTACAAAGTTATTACTTAGGAAGATGACTCGATTGTAACTAATATCAGTGTCAGCACTAATTGTAACTAATATCAGTGTCAACACTAATTGTAACTAATATCAGTGTCAGCACTAATTGTAACTAATATTAGTGTCAGCACTAATTTTCCCACTAGTTGTGCAAAAATAAAGTATTGATGAGCAAAAATAAGAGCATGTTGTGCAATAATTTATTGAGAAAGTATGAAATTATATTGAGAGAAAATAAGATCATGTTGAAAACAAATTCACAAGTCTCGATTGTTGTGCAAAAATAGCCTATAGTTGAGCAAAAATAAGATGATGTTAGGCAAAATTTCACCAATCTCCCATGTTGTGCAATTATTATCTATTGATGAGCAAAAATAAGACCATGTTGTGCAATAATCTATTAAAAAAGTATAAAATTATATTTACAAAAAGTAAGATCATGTTGAGACACAATTTCACAAGTCTCGAATGTTGTGCAAAAATAAAGTATTGATGAGCAAAAATAAGAGCATGTTGTGCAATAATTTATTGAGAAAGTATGAAATTATTTGAGAGAAAATAAGTTCATGTTGAAAACAAATTCACAAGTCTCGATTGTTGTGCAAAAATAACCTATAGTTGAGCAAAAATAAGATGATGTTGGGCAAAATTTCACCAATCTCCCATGTTGTGCAATTATTGTCTATTGATGAGCAAAAATAAGACCATGTTGTGCAATAATATATTAAAAAAAGTATAAAATTATATTTACAAAAAGTAAGATCATGTTGAGACACAATTTCACAAGTCTCGAATGTTGTGCAAAAATAAAGTATTGATAAGCAAAAATAAGAGCATGTTGTGCAATAATAAGAGGCGTGCAACTCTTCAAACAGAGTCGTGCAACTCTTCCAACAGAGGCGTGCAACTCTTAAAATAGAGTTGTGGAACTCTTACAACAGAGGCGTGCAACTCTTAGAACAGAGTCGTGCAACTCTTACAACAGAGTCGTGCAACTCTTACAACAAAGTCGTGCAACTCTTAAAACAGAGTTGTGCAACTCTTACAACAGAGTCGTGCTACTCTTAAAACAGAGTCGTGCAACTCTTAAAACAGAGTCGTGCAACTCTTACAAGAGAGTCGTGCAATTCTTAAAACAAGAGTCATGCAACTCTTACAACAGAGTCGTGCAACTCTTACAACAGAGTCATGCAACTCTTACAACAACGCCGTGCAACTCTAAAATTTCATAGTGTTATTGGTGAAATTTATAGTTTTATTCGTACAAACTAAAATCTAATTTGATTCTTCTTAAACTAAAAATCTAATTTGGGCACATTATAATATTATTCTTGCACTTTTTAATCTAATTTGGTTCTTAAACTGTATTTTAAAGTTGCACAACCGTAGTTTAGAGCTGCACAACTGTAGTGTCAGCATCTTTTTCTATTTTGTTAATCAGAGAAAACAACTAGTGTCAACGGTGTTTGCAATTTTAGTGATGAAAATGTATTGATCAATTTTATTTCTTTATAACTCTGTCAGCACTAAAATTGCAAACACTGCTGACACAACCTTTAATTTCTAAAAAGATGCTGACACAACCCTTAATTACAGTTGCACAACTGCATCTTAAAGTTGCACGACAGCACCTTAAAGTTGCATGACTGCACCTTAACCAAATATTTTGTTGTCTTCATTATGAAAAACGATCTTCTAGTGGATTTATAGTTTTCTTCTAAATTGAGAATAAGTATTTAATTCGAATAATTGTCTCATAATTACATAACTTTATAGATAGTGCAAAAAAGCGAAGAAATCTTTAACTATTGAACAAGCATGACAAGCAAGATCTAATGCAATATAAGTATATAACCACTAAAGAAAACTAAAAAAATAGGAAATAAAAGAGCACAATGCAATCACATCACAACTTAATAGAAAGTCAGGCTTCATATCTGGCCTCGGACACCAATCCAAAACCCCAAACACAACCACACCAGCTAAATGACCGAATTTCTGTTTTAGAATTGTAATTTGTAAGCCGGATGTAAGTTCTAGAATTGTAATTTCTGTTTTAGAGAGTTAGGAGCTTTGTGTGAACACTTTTTTTAAAGTTGCACAACTGTCAATATTTGTCCTAAACTCCTCTATCCTTAAATTTTCTGTCAAGACAAATAGTATCTTAAACCTAAAAGTGATTAATCATGTTGGGATCAGGATACTTAAAAAAAGTTTATAATGCTAATAAGAAATTTATAATGTATTACGGAGTATAAGTTTGCATTAAACGGACCACAACATGCCCTATGTGCAAATTGAACAAGAGGAGAGGACTAAATAATAAGAACAAATGAACAATGTCTACCAATGACATTGACAATGAACCTTTAAAAAAGAAACAATTGCTTTTATTTTAAAAAAATGTATAAAAATAACCGGGCAAAATTTGAAGTTGTATGAATGATCTTATGTGAGGCCTAACATGGTAAAACGCCATAATCAGGGCAATAATAACAACAACAACAACAACAACAGTGTACCGAGTTTCAATGCCATATACAATCCCACGTTTGTGTCAAAAGCATTTGCCCAATATGCAAATTCAACAAGATGCACAAATAATAAGAACAATATATAATTCGGCAGGATAAATGTGTATCAAAAATGCATCTTGCGATGGTGTGCGCACATATCTGGTTTTAATCGTCGAGCTCGATGATCTTCACCACGGAGGAATCACCGACTTTCTGGCAGACGACAACACGATCGTGAGACTTCACTACACCGGCTGCCTTCCCATAATCAAGGGCAGCCTTCAAGATGGACTCGTTGGTTGCATTTGTGGACTCTGCCTACAGAACCCAGAAAAGAAAAAAGTAACTGACGATTCAGATATGCTCTAGCTCAGGAAAGAGGAGTACACAACAAATGTAAATTTGAAAACACCTTAAACTACTTCCTGTAATGGTTCTTTTATTAAGCAACTGCATTTAATTAGAACTATAGCTAATAGTCAATGCTTTTCATGTTCAAGTTAGCATAAACAAGATTATCTAACATAATTGATTCCTTAACTTGGTATTAAAAGGGACATTGTTTGAGCCTAATTTAACTTCAGAGCTCTCAAAATGTGACAATAAATCAAGATGAGTTTCAACAAATCCTACCTGGATGAAAGAGCTATCATCTACTGAAGTGTTGGCTAGTGAATGGGTCTGTTCTTCCTCACTCAATTGCTTCCTCAAGGAGACGCTTCCAGTGTTTGTATTACCGAGGACAGAGCCAGACACTGATCTCCTGGATGAGCCATGCTCATCAATAATAGAAGCAAAATTTCGCTGAGCAACAGAATCAGATGGACATGGAGGAGCAACATTGATATGAGATGCCAAAGTTGTCGATGAGGTGAGGCTATGTGGCGGCTTTCCTGCAGCTTTGTTCACTGGAGCTCGCCTTGCAGACAAATGCTCATTGCAGTGTTGTGGTGCCCGGATGATTGGCCTATTGAGGCTCCTCCGGTGTTCAGTAGGTTGCTTGATCCAATACATGTGCTCGGTTTCTAGAGCTCTAATCCTGATTTGACAGGAGAGAGAGCGCAGCTGGAGTCGGTGACCCCGGCAAAACATTCATCCATCTTGTGAAGCTCTAGCATCTTTGTTTCTGGCTCGCAAAGCCCTGATTCAACAAGGGTTGATTCATCTTCAATATCAAGTCAAATTATGAAAAACATATTTGCCATAGTAACAAGTAAAATTCTGAAAAACATATATAGATGTTAGTGTTTACCCAATAACGTAAATATCTGTTGGATCTTCCCTACAAGGCCACTCATCTATATCCAGATGTACATCTTGATTTGAGCTCTATCAGATCAATAACATAATGCAGTTTTAGAAAAATAAATAAGTCAATATCAAATCCAAGCAATGAGCAAGCAAAGCACAAACTAGATCACGAAAAACACAATACTGTTGACATCAAACCAATTGTGCAAAATGCAAAGGGACAATGATGATACAACTATGGCTCTGCACTTTTTTTTTTAACTAAACAACCCTATCTTATTGAGCATTAATGCATTCATCTGGGTTGTGTAACTCTAAGCTCGAGTCGTGCAACTCTAGGTTGGACAGCAAGAACAAAAATTATAGCAACAATCACATATTGAACACCTAGAAGGCATGTATTATTCTTGAAAAAAGAAGGGAAAAGCAAACAACCAACATCCACGATGAATCAGATCTGTGCGTTCATTTGATTGCTTCATGTGAGAAAGGAATTGTGTAGTACTGATTCCTACCTGACAGATACAGAATTGTTCAACCTTTGTTTGATTGCTCCTCGCAATAGCAAAGTACTTCCTTTTCTTCATACGAGCTGCCACGGTTTCTTCAGTTAGTGCAGACACTCCCAATGTGGTCTTCTAGTGCCAGCAGCTCCTGGGAAGGTGGATTCAGTTAATGATTAGTAACAGGTTATATGCATGGAATTTCAAACCAATCTTTCTCTGTGATGGAAGTATAGTGCCTCATACGACATGTTATCAACATCAAGCCGCATGTCTCTGTGCTGATCATGAATATCAGCCATTCCAAATAATACAGATGGGTTTAGGACCATGACATCCTAGGACAGTGGAAATAAACTATCAGTCAGCTGCAACTAAATATCTAATGCTACCAAAGAGGGACTTGATTCACCTAAAACTCAAATACAATGGCCAAGGCATGAGAACAAAAATTCAGCACTAGCTTAATTCATGGTCTAAAGGTTGTGCAACTCTAAGCTCCAGTTGTGCAACTCTAAGCTAGAGTTGTGCAATTCTTATCAGAAGCAGCCCACTCATTATCTTTTGTCTTCAATGCATTAAGACACATAATTTGCATTTTAGTAATTATTCCAAACAGAATGAGAGACAAGGCCAAATAGAATTAGGAGACTCAAGTGGATATTAGCTTAGTTTCAATCAACTGAGATAAATCTATCCCAAATGGATCAAAAAGAATTACTTGAAAACAAGGTCTCAATTTTTAGAGAAGCTAAAGGAGATGGAATCTAATGGGGGTGGGGGATTAGTGATTTAGTGCTAAACTAGAATTCAATTAGCATTACATTTCAAAGCTTTGGTTCCAACTGCGATTGATATGTGGATCACCAACCAACCCATTTTGGACAATACAAGAGGCAATTTTGTGAACTAAGCAGAAAAGAGAGGGTAAAAATCATTCAGAAACAAAATGATGAAATGATCAATTGATCATGCTATGCCATTTGACACCGACGACAATAATGAATGGAAAAATTGATACGTTTCGAGAGACTTTACCTGCTGATACTTCAGCTTTTCAGCATTACTCTCCATCCTATAAATATTCAATACCGGAAAATGTGAAAACGAATGCCAATAAAAGTACACAATAGCATCTATTTCTCATTTGTATGACTGCTAATTGCCAAGTAAACAATATGCCAAAAAACGTATTATTATTAGCACAACACAGTTTAGCTAGCAGCTAAACGACCACATAGCTATGTGAAAACCAAGTTTCATGCTGTAATTTTTTTTTTAAAATCAATCAACACAAGGGAATAACAAGAAGACTCCTATGACAATGAAAGTCTAAAGTTGTCATGAGTTAACAGAAGAATAATTGATGCTATTTTGTATTTTCATGTAAAATGTCGACTAACTTCAAACCAAAATAAGTGAGAACAATTAGCTCCCCAGGCAAAGATCGATTTTCTTATCAGGAAAACAGTAAACAGTCCCTCAGCCTATTGGGACATTTCATCAAACAGGCTACGTGCAAAATATAAAACAACAAAATGATGAAATTAAACTATGTTGAACAAATGGCAGGGAAGAACCTGTAATGGTGCCATGGAAAGGAAGAGCAATAGGAGGAGGTCAAACTCACAATCAGAACCTCCGCCTCACTCCATTGCTCCGAGTCGCCGTCCTTGGCCTCGCCGCACCACAACAACGAGATCAGGGCGAAAGAGGCATCACTTGAGGGATAATCAAGGGCGCCATCGAGAGCGCGGCAGAGGCGGAAACTGAAGGAATTAACGGCAGATAGAAGCTGAGAGAAACTGAAGCACTCGGTGTCATCGAACGGGGGAGGCGGCGGAGGGGATCAGGGCTGAATTGGACGGAGGCGATTCGGCAGTGGCGATGGCGAGCAAGGAGAAGGACGATCGACAGTTGAATGCGCTGGAGCAAGGAGGAGGACGATCTGAAGCCCTAGATCTGAGGAGGGGAGAACGAAGGTCTGTGTTCCGATCGGAGAGAGAGTACGAGGGGAGAACGAAGATCCCGGTCGGAGAGAGAGTGCGCGTAGAGCGCGTGAGGACAGTATATATTGTGGACATTTCACTAAATTGTCCAAAAACGCGGACATTTTGCAAATTCGTCCAAAAAAAAGTGTCTATTTTACAAATATTTTCAAAGATGACTCATAGTTTCAGGTTCTCATTGGAAGGGTGTGTTAAGAATTAGGATGCGCGCAGTAGCTTGATTCTAACTAGTTCTTTTCCCGAACCTTGTTCGGGTTTTTTCATAATATTTTCGATCGAGTTTGGTGTATTAAACAAAATATTCGACAAATCAATTTTCTACTAACATATTGCACATGATTTTTTATCATGTTGTTCTTTGAAATTTTCTTTTCTTGAGATGATTGATACTTCAAATTTGGCGAGGAATAGTAAATCAACCTCTTCCACGCTTCTCCTAACATCCGTCCTGATCGAGGTAAAGAAAAGAAACCTTATACTGTTTTACTTAAGAAATTTGAGTTTGGATCCTCTATGATACTTTATCTATTACACATCATGTTGCACCTTTTAAATTGGTCTAAATTATAAAATGATTTGATAAAGATACCTTAAGTTTAAATGTATAAACTCTATATAGCTAAAGAATAAAAAAAATGATATTTAGTGTGTGTGTGTTTTATAATGTCTTAGACACTTAATTAGAAAAATGTACCCTATGTTTAAGTATGAACCCTAAGAGGTCAAAACATTAAACTCATCAAATCACAGTGAGTAAATACTTAGTTGCAATGATTAAACCCGTCAAATCACAATCAAAACCTTCTATTTCACTTGAATAACACCAATATCGTATGATGAAATTTTATCAATAATTTATAATATCCAATTTCACAAATTTCATCAATGGAGTAAACTATTCATTACTATCTAAATATTTTGCACAACAGAAATATATTGGAACCCTTGTCAAACTCCAGGCTTAAATATATGATAGGTTGAGCATCGAATATTTTTTTTTCCTTATTGTATTTAATATTGAAAATAAATTTTCATAACCATAATAAATTTCACACCATGCTTGTGAGATGGGTTGCAGAAAATGAATGATTTATGTTTTTTACTTGTTTTAAGGTCGTGTGTATTTTAATCAGAACTCAATTACTTCACTTTTCCCTATAATAAACTATTCTTTTTAGATATTTTTTTTTAATATTCTTGGTACTGGTTATTCCTATTGCATTTAATATCGGAACCTAATTTTCATTGTCATAATAGATTTCACACCATGCCCATGAATAAGACGGAATAAAATGAATGATTTATATTTTACTTGTTTTAAGGCAATGTGTATTTCATAGGAGTCCAATTATTCCAAATGGCATACAATATACGATTTGTTTTTAGATGTTTTTACGTTTTGATTTATTTATTCTTATTTTATTTAGTATTGTAACCTTATTTTACGGAATGAGATCCTCTCATAATAGGAGATATCCTTATATCCTCCTAATAAAAATCAATAGTCTAGATTTTCTTTATTAACTAACCCATTAATTGTAAAAAAAAAAATAAGAAAAAACCAACAAACCCTGCTACTTGCCTACTTCTCCGCCTTACCCACCACCACTAGCATAACCCTAACCTCTTCACCACCTCCATTGATGGGGCAGCCTAAACACCACCGTACCACCATATTCCCAACCTCCTCACCACCTCCATGCCTCCATTGACGACTGAATACCCCGGAGACACTTGAGGACTTGCGGGAGCATGACTCGATCAGACAAAGGTTCGAGACTTTGAGCTCCACACGCACACTACTTAGGTTCCCTTTCAATGTTACTATGAAGTCTGGAGAATTTAGAATCGAAAGCGAGCCTAATTTACCAATTCAATCTATTTAATTACAACAACTTGTAATCCAAAATTGGTCCAACCCAGAATAAAAAAGGTTTAAGCTTTGCCAAATGCCATCCGAAGTCAAGACAATTGGAAGAAAAAAAATGCCAAATGTCGTCGAGTTCTCCAAACCCGCACCATCAGTAGAAGGCGGAGGAGGAAAGTTAGGGGTGTGCAGAAAAACCCGACACGACTGACACGACACGAAAACACGACACGAAAACACGACACGAAAAAACACGAAACCGAAAACAAAAAGACACGACACGATAATGACACGAACCACTAAAACACGACATTAAACGGTTCGGATACGGTTCGGGCATATCCCCTTGTCGGATACCCGACACGAACCGTTTAATTTTTTTAAATTTATAGGTTCGGTAATATAGTACTAATATATATATACAATCCTTAGAATATCATTAAAGTCTGCTAGCCTAGTTGGTATTGAACTTAAGCGTGTTAGCAACCCATCTCAAGTTCGAGTCCTAATGCTGTCTATTTTCTCCACTTTTTATTTTTTAAGCCCAAATCGATTTCCCTTTTAAATTTTTAAGCCCAAACTGATTTTAGGCCCAAATTAAACAAAGTCTTACAAGGCCCTAAACTATCTGCCGATTAAACAAAACCCTAATCTCTCACAGCCAACCGTTCTTCTCTTGTAAACTCAATTGAGCGATAGTTCTCCTGTTCTTCTAGATCTCTTCTTCCATTACCTTCTCCAGTTCTCCTGTGCTCCCAATCACCATAGAAGCAGCGATGGCGTCGGAATCCAAGAAGGAATATTTAGTCTCCCTGGAAGCAACAATCGCCCTTATTCACAAACTAAACAATCGTCCTTCTTCTATTCTATTCTCTTCCATGGCGGATGAAGCAGTGATCACCTTTCTTCTTCTATTCGATCTATTCTATTCTCTAGTTCTCCTCTTGCTCCAAGTCCGACCCACTCTCAATCTCTTCTTCCCTTCTCCAGTGCTCGGCGCGCCCATTCCGGAATCGCCCATCCCTCCCTCGGACCCCCTCAATCCTTCAATTCAAGAGGCAGGCTCTTTTTTAGAGCGAGTGCGTCGAGCAACCGGTTCCGAGGCCGCCGACGAACCCACACCAGCCTGGAACCCCTCGGTGGCGGCGCCATCCCCCTGGTCTGACCGAGAACCCAACATCGCAACCGACTTGAAAAGCGCTGAGCGGAGATCCCGTTCTAGTTTCTCTTTTTCCTCGAACTCCAATCCAGATCTGGCTCCACTGTTTCTACCATTCTTCTTCGGCATAACGGGACTGCCGTCGGACGACCACTGGGCCGATGAATCGGTCGGCACACAACAACGCGCAGGGTACGGAAGAAACGCCCAAACAATCGCCCAAAAGAGAGAGTTTTGATACGCCCAATTTCAGTTTTTGGTATTGGCAAGCAATAGAACATGGGAAGAAAGTGAGAACGTGGGGGAGAAAGTGAAAACTGTATTTCTTACCTTTACTCAGAGAATGACATGTGACTCATTATTTTACAAATAGCCTGCTTCTAAAATAATAAGTATAAGGGGTGGATTTATTTCCTTGCTTTCAAAAAAGAAATAAAAAAAAAATACGTTACGCGGTGCCGGCGAGTGGCGACCGTTTCTTCCAAAAAAAAAAAAATTCCCCAACCTGACTGTAACCTTCGACCAAAATAGTAAAATAAAATTGACTGTCACCTGCTCAGCTCCAAACGAAAGTAAGATCTGTAGACCGTGCCATTAGATCGGACGGCTCCTATCCATTATACCTTTCAAATCTAGGGTGCAGAATCCGTCAGTTACGGTAGAAAAGTCACAGTTGGAATCGCAATTCCCCCCACCCCCAACACCCCCCCTTCTCTCTCTCTCTCTCTCTCTCCCCTCCACAGCCCACGTATTTCCGAAGCAGTTTTCTGAAACCCTCCCATTGTTCGCCACCTAAGATTCCTCTCTCGCTCTCCACCGCCGGCAAAAAGATGGTTGCTGGACCGGGACTTTTCTCCGACATCGGCAAGAAAGCCAGAGGTTATGAACGCCACCATTTCATTACAGATTTTCCTCTCTCTATTTCTAATCTCACAATCGTGATTATCGGCGCCTTTTCTTTTTTCTTCCGATGGACTTCCTGTTATTCTTTTCTGATTTCGTTTCTAACAATGGCGCTTTGGTGTCATGCTTGTTTTTTGTTCAGATCTTCTCACGAGGGATTACATCTCAGATCACAAGTTCTCGGTTTCGACCTACAGTGACACCGGAGTGGTATGATTAGACACCTGATGGTTTTGTTTTGTTAATTTCTTGTTCAATTGGTTTTTGATTCTTCTCCTTCCGTTGCGTTTGATCTGTTGAGTGCGTACTTTAATTTGGACGAACGTGGTACCTGAATTCAAGTTCTGTACTGTAGACACTAATATTTGGATCTTGATTTGCTTCATTTTTACATTCATTTGATTTCAGTTGATTACCAGAATGTCTGATGAATGTTTTGGCCGAAGTTTGACTCTCTTGAAGATTTATGAGCTCGGATTTCTGACTTTGTCTATGATTTGTTATTTGTTTCTGTGGGATGCTTTTTGTGGCTGCCATGCTTTCAGCAGTTCTAGTTTTAGGTTCACTAGTTATATGACCTTTGCTTGTTCAGATTTATGTAAAATCCTACACAATTGTTATGTTACAACTCCTCAAGATGGATGACGAGTTATTCACCTTCGTTGATTTCAAAATCTTGGGGCAAAGCACTTCATGAGCTACATAGTTACATATCTTTAGCCTTTGCTTCTTCTGATCTGTGCACATGTGTGCTAATTGTGTTTTGTGTCCAAGTGGTGTTATTTTAAGCAAGGTTCAAGTTGTTTCTGAATGATTGTCCAAACTATTCTTTTTTAAAAGTGTATATGACTCGTTATGGTTCTAAATTGCTGCCATTGTTGATATAATTTTGGGTATGTTTAGTATCTTGATAAGGCCTACTGACCTCTTCTTCAGGTGTCTATTTAAAGTATGAACTGCATATATCTCTTGGTTGCTAAAGTCTGAAACAATTTTTTTATATATGTTGGAAATAGACTTATTCAAAAGAAGTAACTTTAAACCTTTTACTTTATTGGTTGATGTTACAATAGGAGTTTAACAGGTATAGGAAAATTCTTATTTAGGTGCTATGTGGTTTCTCATAAATCATAATCTCATTTCGGTACCATGAGATTTGAGAAATCTTTAGTTTTGAATTATATGAAGTTTGTTTCATTTAAGTGACAAATAGTGCTGCCGGGAGTTTTACAGGAAACAAGTAATGTGTGAAGTTGAAGATTTGATACTCAAATGCCATTTAATAAGTTAAATAATGTCAATTACTCTCTTTGAAGCATGAACAATTTACTAATTTATATAATTTAATTGTCAGTTTTATAACTATAAAACTCATATTGTTAGGCTTTTTTTAGTGGGAAACTCACGTTTGTTGCATTGTTACAAAGACAACAAACTTTAAACAATAATGCAACGCTCATTTCACATGGATACTTCACACTTCATAAATGATATTTTTCCAAAATACATGTATTGTCATTTGCTTTCCTTTACAATTTACATCAAGAGCTGTGGCCACCTATGGGAAAGTCCTGTTAGGGCATGTGCTTTTAACAAACAAGAGTGATGGATTCACAAATTGGCCATGTGGTTAAAAGTTATGATGTTTTGATTCACGTTCCTTCTCTGCCATAGAGAGGCCGATTATGGAGTTAACTATCTTCATGCCTGAAAACTTTGGCTCTGTTTGCCCCTTAGTTCTTACTTCCATTGGTTTCTGTATATTCTTTTGAGACACACGAGAAGAAAGTTATTCCTCATTCTATCTGATTGGAACACGGAAGTCCTTGCAATATAATGTTGAAACGTGTGGCATGAATGATAAAAATGGGAGGAGGATAGTCTACTAGGCAGCAATCTGCACTTAAGACCAGTCATCTTGGATTCTTGTTATATGATATTAGAATGCAATCTTTTTTCCCTTGTGTATTTTCTGAGTTACAATTGATACATGGAAAAGATTCCAGTCTGTGTTCTTTTCTGATTGATTTTTCCTTTCAGGCCATCACCTCAACTGCTGTGAAGAAAGGAGGACTGTCGACTGGTGATGTTGCAGCAATTTACAAGTGCAAGAACACTCAAATTGATGTGAAAGTTGATACTGCATCAAATGTAGGATTCTTCATCCCTAATTTCATCCATACCTGCAAGTCACAATCTTTTATCTAATGCCTACTGCCTTGGCAGATCTCTGCAACCTTTACAATTACAGATATTGTTCCATCAACAAAAACTATTGCTTCATTCAAACTGCCTGATTACTCCTCTGGCAAGGTACAAAATACGTCATTTAAAGATTCTCCTACGATATCTGCTTGGATTTCAGATTAAATTTTTTTTTTTTATAACTTGAATTATCTGTTTGTTCAGCTTGAAGTTCAATACTTTCATCACCATGCAACCTTTGCAACAGCTGCTGCTTTGAACAAAAGCCCTGTTGTTGATGTTTCAGCAACCCTTGGTACTCCAACGATTTCATTTGGGGCTGAAGCAGGTTATGACACCACTTCTGGTAACTTCACCAAGTACACTGCTGGTATTGGTGTGACAAAACCGGAGTCCAGTGCTTCAATAATATTGTGAGTTATGCAACATGATTATTTCTTGCCACGGCCCAGTTTTAAATTCATAATCATTTCTTAACCAACCTGCTCAATTTTTAGTCTTTTCTATTGCCTGTAGATCAAAGTATTAAAACATGGAATATAAATCTTCTAGAAGGCAAGATCGTGTTACGGAGACTGCCCCTACATTTATTTTTCTTTTCCCTTTTAAATTCTTTCTAACTTGTTTGGCCTTCTCATTTTTTACAAAAAAAAAAAAAAAAAAATTCTTCCTATTAACACATGGAATATAAATCTTCTAGAAAGGCTCGGAAATGCTGTATATTGCACACGGGACACTACTCACCAGTGATAAATTGGATAATTTCTATGAAAAAGTGCATTGAATATGAATAATGCATGTGTTAAATGTGATGCAAAAATGTCTGGGGTAACAATTTGTCAATTCCACAAGCTTAATCAATTTTCCTACCCTTCTCACAGGGGTGACAAGGGAGACAGCATTAGGGCATCCTATTTGCACCATTTGGACCAAGGTAAGAGAAGTGCTTTGGTTGGAGAAATCAACCGAAAGTTCTCCACAAATGAGAACACATTCACTGTTGGAGGGTCTTATGCCGTGGATCATCTCACAGTAGTGAAAGCTAAGTTGAACAACCATGGGAAACTCGGGGCACTTCTGCAGCATGAGCTAATTCCAAAGTCAGTGCTCACAGTTGCTGGAGATTTTGATACAAAGGCCTTGGACAAAACCCCAAGGTTTGGAGTGGCAATTGCCCTTAAGCCCTGAACAAATTCTTGCATCTGCTAATGCTTTGAAGGAAACCTATTGATGATTTGAGGCTTTTCTCCCTTCTTGCATCTGCTAATGCTTTGAAGGAAACCTATTGATGATTTGAGGTTTTTCTCCCTTTTGGTTCTTCTTGGTCGCTCGCTCTGGGAAAAGGAGCAAGGCAATAAGTAGTTTTGCATATTCATTTTTAGGTTCCTCTAGCTCTCTTTTTTGATGATGATCTATATACCATTTGATCGTTAATGCATACACACATGTTTGTCTTATGGGTCTCGCTTGATGCTTTTTGACATTTGGTGGCTTGCAATTTCAATGGCACAATCTTTTCTTGGTTTCAGGCTTGTTACTGTCGTGGTAACCTATTCTGTTAGCAGTTTTCAAATGGGTCCTTTTGTGTAGAATGAGTTACACCTCCAAAGAAAAATATAGCACAAACACAGAAGCATCAAATTAAGTAATTAACTCAGTTTAGGTGAGTATTTCTCAGTAAAAAAAATGGGCATAAATACTCCGCCCTGGACTCCAGCATCCAAACTAGCTAAATTTACTTTGCTCTTAAACTTCTTTAAACCGTGCAATGCAAGTTATGCATCCATAAACTTCAAATCTTGGTCACCATCAAAACCCAATGTCATCCACATTAACAAGCCAACTATATTTTTCATAACAAACAGGGCTGTGCGGATCATTTTAGGGGCCCTGTGCTAAAAATAATTAACAGGACCGTGTCAATTATTTTAAGGATTGGTTCATAAACTAAAAGGAATCGTATTAATTAATTGATTATTATTTGATGAGAAAATGTTGATTTTATAATTATATTTACTATATTAAAATATTGCTATATTTATCAATTAACTCAATTTGAAAATAAAATAATCAAAATTTTTAAGAATAAGAACAACATCAAATGCCTTCAAACACTTTTTTTCTCTATAGGGATTTCGGTGGTTCTAAAAAAATAGGGTATATTTTTTACTTTTCATATATATTTTTGTTATTCCATTTATAAAATTTAAATAATTTTATTTAAAAAAAAAGTGGGATTTGCAACTGTCAAAAAGGAAAAATAGTTAGTCTTGTAAAATATTGTAATTTTTAGTTTCGCATCAAATGTAAAAATAAATAAAGGAAAGGAAAGAGCAAAAAAAATGCCATATAAAAAAATTACACTAAAAGAGACCACACGATGAGGTTGCTGGGATTCGAACCTGCGTTTGAGAGGTAAGGCACGCACTACTTATCCACCAGGCTATTTGGTTGTTAACGCATATTTAGGGAAGGAAGTTACATATATATAAATACTGGGTAGTCAAAAATACCATAATGGGCCCTAAAAATTTGGGGGCCCTGTTCGATTGAACCACCTGAACATGCTTGTGCACGGGCCTGATAACAAATACTTGATTTCTCAGAAGGTTGTTAGATTAGGATTTTAGGATTGAACTAGCTCAGTACCCCGTGCATTGCACGGATCTTTGCTTTAAAATATATACTTATATAATATCATTCATTATTTTTTATATAAATATTATAAGTATAAAAAATAAAGTAATAAAAAATAGACGTTTGTACGGATGTTTTTTATAAAATAATTTTATACATATGTAAACCGTTTATATAAGTTAAAATAGAATTATCATGAATTTTTATAATATCTTTCAAACTTAATTATCTTATGATTTGGTTCAAACAAATTAAAACTAAATATGGCAATAAAAGGAGAACATATCACTTTATCTAAATTCTTGTTTGAATTTAAATAAATTTCCTATTAACACTCGTTCAACTAATGATTTCATTGAATGTAATTGCATTAATTCATTAATATATTATAAATTAAAAAAATTATTATATTTTAAAAATAAAATAAAATAAACTATTTTTTTTAATCTAATAAAGTAATTTATTACCTGACTGCCTCAAAATATTCGATGTAATTTAATCAATTATTATTAAAAAATTTTATCAAAATTTTATCCTTGCCTATACAATAATTGAAGGATGAATTGTAAAAAAAATGATGTATCATTTAGTATATATAATGGATAACTATGATAATTGTTAGAATTAAGAAGATAAATTAATTTAAATTAATTATTTATATAATTGTTAACAGATTTCACTCCCTATGATATGATTCTGTAAATTAGTTATATTAAATATATTTTAATATTATACATATCATATTGGCTTAACCAATAAAAAGATAGAATCAAAACTATCATCAATTTGCTACATAAAACTAAATGTAAAAAAAATCCAAAAAATCGTAACTAAATTAGATTTCTTATTAGTTACAAACGTATAATGCATATATCGTAATATGAATCCACCTCACCATAACTAAATTAGATTTCTTATTTAATTACTCGATTAGATTTGCTAATTCCACCCAATATCAAATCGTAACTAAATTAGATTTGCATATATCAAGTGGTTAAGGAGATTTGTGAATTAAATTAATTAAATAATAATTTAAAATTCCTACATTAAAGGAGAGGGCGTCATATGGTTTAGGCGGCTTCTCCTTTATTAAATATATAAGATATAAGATATGTGGTTGATTATTGATCAAATGCGAAGAGAGAAGTTCATCATTGAATATCAATATGGAGTAACTTTTATGGGAGAAATTTGAGATTTCACAACCAGTTATGATTTTGTGAAGATTTTTTATTTGAATTTTTTTGCCAGATCAAGATATTTAATTTAATTAATCATTTGATTAATAATTAATGTGCTCTAACATTGAGATGAATGAAGAAGAATGAACGGATAATGGTATATTTATCCAAATCATTTTTTAATTCTTATCCAATGAGGATGAGGATCTCAATAACAAAATAGATATGATTTGCTAAGATAAGATTTTATTTTATTTTGATCTTATCAAATAAATATCCAAACAACCAAACAAATCATAAAATCCTAACTAATTTGTTTGAATATAATTAAAAAAAAATAAAAAAATCATCATTCTAGATGAGGTTGACCAAGAAGCGCCCGAAGTTCGGAATCACCGTTTCCCAATCGAGCTTTCTCTTGATATCCAATTACTTTAGTGAGACAATTATCACACTGTATGAGGTTGCTCAGTGTGCATGGTTTTAAGATAATGGTTAATACTTATATAAAGTTGTTGAATTGCTGCATTGATTCCGATTTGATTGAAGTTGGGCGCGATCTTCATGCTTGGATAGGTGTGGTTGATAGGTTGCAGACGATTTTTGGAGATGAAATTGGTGAGTATGCATGTGAAATGCGGGTGGTTGTATGATGCCTAGAAGGTACGGTGTTCGTATGAAATACAAACGGGGGGTAGCGTGACGCTCAAGTTCAAGACAACGTATGAGAAGCAAAATGAGTTCCAAAGAGTGTAAACATTGTCTCGGTGCACTCCGAACCTCCATAACATCGATCGCTATAATTGCATGCAGGTTTGCATGGTGGTCAAGTTGGAATAGAGGCGATCAGGGAAAATCACATATTAAGCAAATCAAGAGAATTATGCAGAATCCCTTCACTAACCTCTTTGATTGAATACATTGCTCGTGAGAGGGAGATCCATTCTTGGAATCCAAACGGAACCCTAAAATCAATAGTTTCGACATGAGGCAAAAATAGGTATAATATTTGGTAGGCATAGAAGAAGATTACCTTGAAGTATAAATGACATAGTTATAGAAGGGAAAAACACCAATTAGTTCAATTATTTTCATAGGAGACAAACCTGATAAAGGGATTAAAATTAAACAATCAAAGTGGAGGGAAGTAATATTCCTAAAAAAAAATCGAAGTAGAGGGAAGCAAGAATCATTTTGGCTTTCAACGTATCATTGACATTGTTATAATGAATCTTTATCCTGCAATTACAAAACAAACACAACAAACTTAAAAAGTCATATCACAAAAAGATCATAAAAACTGAGAGGAAGAAAAGAAAAACAGAGATTATATAGAAAGAGATAGCGTGTGGAGGAAGATAAAACCTTAAAAATCAAAATAGATAAATACATACCTATTTATTTATATTACAAAAATAAATATTATTTTATTTTGATCTTATCTAGTGAATATCTAAACCAACTAACCATAATATCCAGAATATCCAATTCGATTTTGTATTTATAGGGAATTAAAAAAAATCCAAACAATAAGATTATTAATTGGATAATAGGAAATTAAATTAATTTTTAATTAATTTTCTAACTAAAAAGTCCTACTTTAAAGAAGAAGCTATATCCAAACAATAATTTCTAACTTAAAAATCCTACTTTAAATTAATCTAAATTAATTTTCTAATAAAAAAGTCCTACTTTAAAGGAGAAGTCGCCACATGTCTTAGGCGACTTCTCCTTTAGTATTATAATATAGATTGTTGAGATACAAGAAATTGGATCATAAAATTCTATAATAAAAAATGACTTCAATTATGGGATGACAATTGACAACTTATTAGAATATTGTAAATTTGGATCTTTGATAATTACTAAAGTTTGGATTAGGTTCGGTTATATATAATTATCTACTATATCTATATGTATTATAATTTAGATTACTAAACCATAAAAAAGTTTGCCTAGTGTCAATTTCTTCTCAAATTCATACATTTTAACTAATCAATTTTTACACATGTAAGCAAAATACTGTATTTTTAATAAATAAAAATGTGAATATTGTTATGAATCAATATCCCTCTCGGTTAAAGCTAAAATGCCAAGATGGAAATTGGAAACACACACTTGCTCACTTCCTAAAGCATAAGGAAAATGAGCCATATAATGTGTTAAGGTTTACAAATCTAGGCATACCATGAGGAAGATCAATATTTTGAAATAAAAAACTAAAGCACATATGTCACCAATCACACTTTGATAAAGTTTTTTTTTTTTTGATTAGGTAAGAATTCGGATAGGAAGAAGTTCCTATCTGAGAGCATCCTTATCAATCCCCCTGGGCGCTGTGGCAAAGTTGTGCAACCTTATCAGCCACGACATTGCCCTCGCGGGGAATATGAGAGAACGAAACATGGTCTACTCTCTGAAGGAGTGACCTGATCTCAGAAAGAATGAGTTCAATCTCCCAGGGGCACCTGACGGACTCTCGGAAGTGATTGATAATTATTAACGAATCTCATTCAATATAAAGATTAGCAATTCCAAGATCCACAACCCTTTGTACACCTAACAACAAGGCACGAGCTTCTGCCATTAAGGGGGATGGCTTACCTAGTTTTTCATGTCCTATCTTGAGCGGCTTCCCGAACCAGTCGCGTATGATGTAACCCCCAGAGCTGGACTGTCCCGCAAAGGAAGAGCCGTCGAAATTCAATTTAAATGATCCCAATGAAGGTTTTTTCCATTGATACAGATGTCTTTGTATTTTGTTAATGCATTGTTTGTCGTTGGGGTTGGTATTATGTGGAGTAATTAGAATACTGAAGGCACATGCTTTTTTCCAATTGTCTGAGACTGCTTTTGCCATGGAAATAATATCCCTGACCGGTTGATCTCTGATGTTGTTGATGGAGATTTGGTTACGATAGAATCACAAGGACCACCAACGGTTAGCAATGGTAGTCCTAGCTTCTTTACTTAAGCTTTCCCCGATAAAATTTAAAATTGGTTTGAAATCCCTAGATGTTTTGATAATCTCAACAATAGCCCTCCTTTCGGCCACTGAGAGAACATCAAAGGTTATGTGAGATTGGCACTCAATAAAAACATGGGTGTCATCTTTCGATGCATCCCCACACAGGAGGCATAAACATGGGATCGACATTCCTCGTTGGGCCAATCTAACTCTAGTTGGTAATCTATTTTGACAAAGTTTCCACATGAAGGTTTTAACTTTAGGTATTGTATCCAATTTCCAAATCCAGTTGTTATTATCAGTTTCTGTAGCCCAGTCACGAGTGATGAGATTATAGGCACTATGTGTTGTGAACCACCCATGACAGTCTGACCACCAGTAAAGTCTATCATCAAACGGAATAGTTGGAATATGGATTGTGCTAATTTCTTTGATAATCGTTTGTGGTAAAAACCTTTCTAGTTTTTCTAACCACCATTTTCCGTTTATAATATAGTCACACACTCTCTCATCCGACAAGAAGTTAGTAGGGCAATCCGGGTGAGAAGAAATGGGATTTGGTCACACCCAGCAGTCGTCCCAGAACTTAATCGTTCGTCCGTTCCCAACCGACCAGATTAGTCCGGATTTGAATTTAGTGATTAGTGGGTAGAGTTTAGCCCAGTGCCAAGAGCAGTTGCCATATATTTTTATAATTTAATATATCTTGGTTCTTAAGGTATTTGTGCTTAACCACTTGTACCCAGACATTTAAGGGCCCAGCGAGTGTTTTCCAGAGAAGTTTCATCTGTAATGCCTCGTTCATTTCACAAGCTTTTCTAATGCCCATACCACCTTTACTATATGGTCGACAAACCTTATCCCAACCGATAAGCGACTGATGTTGGAGATCTTTATTCCAGAAAAAGGTCCTGTTAATTTGATCTAACTCCTTATGAATCGAAGCAGGAAGCATAAAACTCTGCATTGAGAACAAGGGTTTTGCTGATAAGTTTGATTTAATAAGGACTGCCCGCCCTTGTTGAGATAGAGAGTTAGCACGCCATTTAGACAGATGCTCTTTGGATTTGCAAATCAGTTCCTAAAACGTGTCCTTGTTGACCCTACCAATATTAATGTTAGGGCAACCAAGATATTTTTCAAGGTTTCGTTCATTAGAGATTCCTAGACAACTTTCAATTTCAGCTTTCCTAGAATTGAGAATTCCTTTTGTGGCCTGGAAGGCAAATTTATGAAAATTCACCTTTTGACCCGAGATTTTACAGTAGTTGGAAATCACCTCCTTAACTTCTTGGCAAGCTGTTATACTTCCTTTCGAGAAGATAATAATGTCATCTGCAAAAGTAAGAAAGGGGATACAAGGTCCTTCCTTACCGAATCTAAAACCAACCAACTTCCTATCAACTGATGCTTGAGCTAAATTTCTGGCTAAGACCTCTGCACCTAAGATGAAGAGAAAAGGTGAGAGGGGGTCTCCTTGTCGAATGCCTCTAGATGGTTTAAACAGCTCTGTAGGGCCGTTAATCCAGTTATTTACAAGCACTGAAAATGTAACCGTCGATATGCATTCCATGACGAGCTGGATGAATTTTTCGTGGAAGCCAAACTTGCTAAGCACTTGTTTTATGAAAGGCCATTCTAACCTATCATAAGCCTTTTCCATGTCGAGTTTAGTTGCGATCCAGCCTTCGGCCCCTTTCCTAGTTTTGAAAAAGTGAAAAATTTCATGCGCAATGGAGCACATTATCTTCAATAACTCTATATGCTACGAACGCCCCTTGCAAGGGGTGGATGAGTTTTCCAATAATTTTCTTGAGTCTTTCGGTAAGTATTTTTGAAATAATTTTATAGATGGTATTGCATAAGCTGATAGGCCTATAGTGGCCAGTAGTTGATGGGTTGTCCGTTTTGGGCAGAAGTGTGATGAAAGTGTGGTTAACTTGCTTGAGAAGTTTACCGGAATAGAAGAAGCCCTTGACAGCACGAATGGCATCCTTTTCGATAATGTACCAGTCATTTTTGTAGAATTCAGCAATCATGCAATCGGGACCTAGAGATTTGTTAGAACCTAAGCCAAGAACGGTCGCCTTAATTTCTCCGTTTGATGGTATTGAAATCAATGATTGGTTCTCTTCCTCAGTAATGGAGGGGGTAATAAATTGAAGTGTGTTTGCATGATCAGTGGAGTGGTTAAATTCAGAATGGAATCTCCTTTCAAAGTCTAAACAGATTTCTGTTCTAATATTATCTTCTCCTATAATTTGAGTTCCTTTCGAAGTAGTAATTCCGCGAATGATTTTCCTATTCCTTCTACCAGAAGCAACTTTATAAAAGTATGAAGAGTTTGAGTCAGAGAGCTTGATATGTTTCGTCTTTGATCTTTGGTTCCAAAAGCTCTTATGGAAAAGAAGAAGCGATTCCTTCTTGCGTAGCAGATTCCTTTCTCTATGAGCCTCTCTATCAGGGGGGATGAGATTGGTGTTTTGTCTGGTTTGTATGGCTAATAGTTGTGCTTCTACTTTGTCGAGTTGTCTAAAGATATTTCCAAAAGATGACTTGTTCCATGTCTTAGCTCGCTTTTCCAAGATTTTGGTTTTATAAGTTAGCTGAAACAAAGCCGATCCCGGGCATAAGGCACGCCAGGCTTGTTTGACCACATCAGTGAACTCTTTCCGGTATATCCACGAGTTTTCAAATTTAAAAGGCGGAGCTTTCGATGAGCTAGATGTTGAGAGCTCAATAGTAATAGGAAAATGATCAGATGATGAAAATACCATATTGAAGGTACTAAGTGCAGGGAATTTCTGAATGACTTGATGCTAGACAAGCACCCGGTCATGTTTTTCCTTGATATTATCAGGCCCGGATGCACGTTTTCTCTATGTAAATAGATTCACGAAGGCTGGAATGTCAACTAAGCGCATTGATTCTTGAATTTTTCTAATCTAGTGAACCTAGATGGTAGTGTATGAGCACCACCCACTTTGTCATTGAAACAACTAATTTAATTGAGATCTCCAATTACAATACTAGGTACCAAATTCTACACGAGAAGTCATCCTTTGGATTACTATAGTTCAAAGCGATGATTCTCGGGAGTTAGGTGACAACTGAAATTTGTTCCGATGACATTTGGTAGGACATCCAGAGGACCCCAATTCCCCCCCGCCTTGCCAGTCGCAGGAGACCAAACAGCACAATCAAAACCTGATTTCCTCCAAGTCTCTTCCTCCGGAATTTTGTCCGCTTTAGTTTCAGCAAGAGCAAGAATTTGAATGGATTCATTGATACCCCAAGCATGGATATTTGTCCAAAATGATTTTTTCCCTCTACCACGACAATTCCAAAATGATAATTTCATTTAATAACCTTATGAAGGTTAAGGAAAGGTGTTAAATGCCTTAACCCGGACAAAAGATTCCAACAGATGATTTTGTGAATCTTGCAAAGAAGATGTATATGCTGGATAATTAAAGAAAGGAATGAAAGCAGACACAGAAACCTGCCATCATCTAGGGAGGTTTTCAGTTGCCAGAAGAGGGCGTGGCTAGAAGCTTGGATGCAAGGATTATAATCTCCATCACCAAGACAAGGGGATGTGCTTGTAGAACATGAAAAGAATCCGGGCCTGACTGTGTAACTTTCAAAGTGAAAGGGAGATGATCAGCAAGAATGCCTAGGTGTTTAATATGCTCATTAACATTCCTCCATACGAAAACAGAAGGAAATTCGGATCGTTTCAAGCATGTCCGGGCGTAACCTTGTTCTATTAAGTGAGTTATTAATATTTTTGCTTTCTTTTGTTTTTGGCACCCACCCAATGAATGAGCAAGCATTGAAGCAGAATTTCATTTTCTTGGTACTACGGCACTTAGCTATTGAAGTCTTTGGTTGCATATTTTGTTATTACAGCAGCTTGAAAACCCATTTGACAACCCGATCCAAACATCATGTAAGCAACCGGAGGTAAGCCAAAGTCTTTATTACAACCTTTTAGTAATTTTAAAGCAGAAGATAGCATTCCACCAAAGCCAAGTGGTAGTTGTATATGCACTTGGGAGTAGAGACCCCATTATTATGTAATGGCTAATACGAGCCGTTGAGTTTGTTTTTTGACAGTAGATATGAAATGCAAATCCCCAGGAGAATGCCAGCACCAAACTATTTCCACAAACAAGCCACATAATTTCAGCATCTTCCCATCTTCGTCGAGGACGAAGATATGCTTGGCTGGGATTTTGGTGATGTCGACATTGCTGCAAATGCGAGGGTAGCGCCGACGAGCCCCTTTGTCATTGATCGCATCCACCTTAAGGACAGTGTTTAGATTATTTGCTTCTGCAATTGACTTGAGCAGATCGTTGCTTATAAATTTTGAAGGCAGACCCGGGAACCAAACCCAAGCATCGAGGACGAAGAGTGACTCCGAGGAGGGATCACAATCATCCCTCCATGGCTTCAGTAGGATCAGTTGAAGGAGGATGAGGTACGAGTGACCCATCCAAACTCTCTCCAAATCCTCTTCCAAATCAAACTTAACATCAAAACCTCCTTCAACAAAGCTCCAGTCATATATATACTCTTCATTCAATTGTCCTTCAACTCAAGTGGATTTCTGATCACCGTTGCAAATAGAGAAGAGCAACACAGCTTCTCTATGTTGTCTTTCACTCCAGGGAGCTTTGATTTGAGCTTATCAACCTCTAGGATTGGTTTTTTCTTCCCCTGCTTAGACTTGCTAGCAGGTATTTTCTTAACCTCCCGTAGAGGGTGTGGTTCCCGTGAGGGGACCGTAGTCCACTGTTGACATTGGTTGCTTAACCTTGTTACAGGTATTGTCCATGACTTTCCAGTTCCACCCGAGAAGCAAACCAGAGAGATGTAAAGGAACATAAGAGATTAGAAGGAGTGGGCGAAAAAACCGCCGAACCCCCTGTAAGTAGGAGAAAAACATGAGGTTTCCTAGCACCTTAGTACCAGCTAAGGCTGTTTTCCCCAGAAGCGGGCTTTTGGAGTCGAATCGTAGCCTGACGAACGGAGACAAAACAGCAATCAGAAAAAAAAAGCCTCCAACAAAATTGACAGAACGCTCATCTTTAGAGAGGAAGGAGAAAACCGATCATAGCTCCCCTCCCACCACCACCAAAAGAAAATCCAAAACATCACGATTACATCCCTTAACCCGTACTTAGAGATTTGATTAAGCAGCAAAATTTTCCCCTAAAAGTGTTTCCCTTGGGCAACGCCCATCCACAAGCGTTGACAAAGAAGCAAATCCGAAGCAGAAAGTAAGGAACGAAGAGCCGGATTGCAAAAGAAAGAGAAACCCCATGCCAATTTCCGAGATTACGGTATGAGGGGGGACAATTGGATGAATAGAGATACCTTGGTTCAGATGGGTTTTCACCATGGGTTTTCACCCCGGAAACCATTCCGAAATGACTCATCGGAAAGGACTTGTGGGTAGTACCCATAGGTCACCGGTTCGAACTCCGGAATGGCCGCTCTTTATTTACCTATTCAAGGGAAGGGTGTGATTTTTCCTTGGGAGCGTTTTACTTGAGAGCGTTTTCATTTTCCCTCTAAAGGGTACTTTGATAAAGTTTCTGATTCCAATTGCAAATTGCAAATTTAAATTTAATAATTTTAATTGAAATAATCTAGAGAAATTTTGGTTAAATATACTCCTTTTTGCTGATTTAATTAGGTAATTAACATCCTTTCTTATTTATTTAGCCTTGCTAACACCTCTTGAAAGTTTTTTAATTGTTTGTGCCCCTCTACTCTTTCTCCCCTCTCAGTCGTTCTCGATCCTTCTCCTTCATCACCTCCTGCCGGGGATTTCTCCTCCATTCTCCGGTCGGCGCTGACAGGGCTTATCTTTACCCTCTTTTCGTTCTCACTCTCCTTCTTCGCTTCCCTGGATTCATGGTCACCCTCCCTTTGCTAGCGCCGATGGGGCTTCCTTCTTCCTCCTCCCCTCGGCGCATCAATGGCATTCGTTTCGGTCATTGGAAGAGTGCTACTGATCTCGGCCTTCATCCTCTCCGCCTGACAGGAGTAAGGTTGTTTTTTTCTCTCAATTTCAATTTTTTTTTGTTTTTTCGTTTCGTATGTTGAGAAAGTGTTCATCTAGGGTTTTTGTGGAAGATTTCGTTTCTTAGATATGTATCAAGAGCAACTAGGCTTTGAAAAGGTTTTCCTTGCTTTCTTTCTTCTAATTTGAATTTGGTTTGGTAGGTTCCTTGATTTGTATCTTCAATTTACTAGAAAACATGTGTGTGAGTGATTGTTCTCACACTTTGATCTACTACTCGAAGATACATATGATGAAACTAAAACTTATTTACCTTAATTGATTTTGCTGATTTTGATTCCTAGGTTAAAGCTTGGGGGTGATTTTTACTCCTATTGAACTTACTGCTTCAAATTGGGTGTAAACTAAGAAAAATACTAGAACATAAATGATAAAAACATAATTAACATCAAGATTGATTGTTGCACATGTCAGTTTTAATAACAGATTTGGAGCCGATGAGGAGGGCAATAAATCGATGCATCCAAGCACGTATGGGTTAGGCAGGCCACAAGCTCAAGTCAAGGAATTGGTGGCGAAGCCCCATTATAGGAGAGTTCCGAAAAACGTCAACCCTCATTCGAGTTCAATAAGGTAATGTTTGATTCCCTAAGTTGCTTGTGCAAATCATGTGAATTTTGATGGGATGGCGAAACGATGAGTGATTTTATAATGAATTAGATTTATATTGTGGGAAGTTGGGAATTCCTAGTGTACATCAAGTGTTTGAAGAAATGTTTAGCTAGGAGATATGGTGATGTTTTTATCCATGTGAGTGATTCCATTAGTTCACATAGGACTTGGAGGAAGTTGTAATTTGTTAAAACTAAAAATTCAGGAAGCATTGACATATCTACAACTTGCTCATCACCTTTACTGTGCCCTTTTGGTTTTAGCCAATCTAGTAAGATTGAGTTTTATGAGACAAGGTGCCACATATTTCTTCATATTTAATTAGTGAGTGGAGAGCAGAAGCTATAAATTCTCAAATATTTTGACATTCTTTTTTCTCAAATTAGTGAATGGAATCTGTTATTAAAACATAGGGTTGCTAGTGTGATAATTTTGCCACTATATATAGTGGACCCTAATATTCTATTATCATAAGGAATCCGTACAATTTTTGTTTTGATAAATTTACTTTTATAGGTGCCTGATAATATATTGTTTGGATCCGCATTTGAACTAGCAAGATATAAAAGGGCAATATCTGTGACAACCCTGCATCATGACCTTGAGATACTCCTTGTAAGTGTATTTTAGTGTCCTAGCTCCTTTGTCTATCCTCGCACTACTAAAAAAGCAGGAAATAGCTACAGATGGTTAGCCACGGATTATAGGCGACCCTTTATTCGTGGCCATTAGCGATGACATTGGCCACGACTGTTCCTGACCGTGGCTATATTCGTGGCTAATACTCATCCTGGGATGAAATGCCAAAACATTCGTGGCTAATAGCAATGAACCAGATGTCCGTAGCTGATTTCGTGGCTCGATATGTGTCAGTGTTAATAAATATCCACAAACGTAGCCACGAATAGGAGTGTCGTGGCTGTTGTCGACGCTGATATGGCCACAACACAACATTCATAGCTAAATCCGTGGCTATTAATCATCGGAAATAAAATGATCATATGTGGTGAGTGGGCCTTGGGTCACTAATTGTAGGCGGGCTGGATATATATCATGAATAAGATGTCCAATGACACTCGATTCGTGGCTGAATCCGGGTACAAATTTCTCCCGAAATTTCTAGGCTCGACCCATTAGAAGCTATGAAAGCCCAATTATCTTATCTCAGCCCATTGAATGAAGTGGTTTTAGCGACGATTGAATCCGTGGCTAAATTCGTTGCTATTACGGATGAGGTCATTAAAGCGATTTTCTACTTTTACCTGCTTTATGGTTGGGTGCATTTATTGGGGTCGACCCCCTTATGTTGTCTTCTTGCTTGGACATTGGCCATTTGCAAGAGATGTACAGAAGAAGACCAGATTCATCCTAGGATTGTACGAACAAGGGAGGTAAGTTCAATTTTGAATTTCGTGTTACACATATATATTACATTATTCCTTTTTAATTTAATTAGAAAAAGGAAAGTAGTGTATATATGATTATATATAAGTATAAAAGTAGGAAATGGTTATAATATATATGTGTTTAATTTATTAGTAAGAGTAGGAAATGGTTGTGTTTTGGAAGAATATTAAGTGTAAATGTTTAGATGTAAAAATATATGTGATGTACTTTAAAAATATATTAATAGAATATTAAGTGGAAATGGTTGTGTTTTGGAAGAATATGAAGTGTAAATGCTCAATTATTACAATTTTATTCAATATTATGTACTACATGCGATAAGAAATATTTGATGTTTTGACTTTCTGCACGTATTTTAAGGAGCTAAAAACTATATAAAATATTAGTTTATTAATTATTTTTTTTCACAGTTTAATACTTATTACTAATAAATATTAAACTATCAAAAAAAATTAATCAAAATAAATAAGATTTTATATAGTTTTAGCTCCTAAAACTACGTGCACAAAAATCAAACATCAAATATTTCCGACCGGAGGGAGTATGTAATTTTTTAGAATATAAATAGAATATTAATAGAAATATATTAAAAAATATTAAGAATATTAATAGAAATATATTTAAGAATATGTTCAATTATTATAATTATTTAATTAGTAATGTGCGCTATTATATATACCGTACAGATTGATCAAATTTGATAAAATATGGACGATCGTACATGGATATATGATATGTACTTGTCGGATCATAGAGGATTAAAGCCCAAATACTTCAAAGGGGTGGATAAGTTTATAAATTTTGCTTGTGCTCAAACTTATTATGTTGATGAAGGTAAGATAAAATGTCCATGTCGGAAATGTCAGAATTGTTATTTCGAGAAAGTAGATGATGTGAAGGAGCATTTATACTGCCGTGAGTTTATGTTTGGTTATTATCGTTGGACGGCACATGGAGAATCTATTGCACATCCAAACCATGAGCAAATGGTAGGGGGCAACCAGTGGGCTATGTATGATCAGTTAACTGCAGAACAGAGGATGGTCTTCGATGTTGTTGGGCCAAACTTTGTTCCTCCTACATGGTTTAGCCCCTATAATGTCGACGGTGTTCCGAATAATGGAGTTAATGTTGAATTCCAACCAGCTGAAGTTAATGAGGTTGATGGAATGAGCGAAGATCCGGTAACAGCCGAGGAGGATAATCTCTTGTCCACGCGGTTTGCAGATGTGCTAAGAGCAGCTGATGAACCTGTGTTTCCTGGGTGTACTACACATACACAGTTGTCCTTTGTGATCCGACTTATGACCTTAAAGTGTGAATATAATATTCCTCAAAGCCTCTTCAATGGGTTCGTGCCATTTTATGATGAAGTGTTGCCTGATGCCCACAAGATTCCCACTAGTTACTATGAAACTGAGAAGATAGTCCGAAATTTGGGTCTACCAGTAGAAAGAATAGCCATGTGTCCCAACAGTTATATGTTGTATTGGAATAATGATGTCAATGAAGATTCATGTAAGTTATGTGGTCATGCAAGATATGCCGTGGGTGCTTCAGGGAAGCGTAAGCCACATAAAGTTTTATTCCACTTGCCTCTAATTCCGAGGCTACGGAGACTATATGCTTCTGAGGTGACAACCAACAACATGACTTGGCATGCAGAACACGTAACAGAGGAGGGAATGATGTGCCATCCTTTAGATGGAGATGCATAGAGGAGGTTAGACACGAAGCATCCTGATTTTGCTTGTGAGCCTCGTAATATTCGTTTGGGTTTATGCACGGATGGTTTTGCTACTTTCAACAAATCTGGTCAGAATTATTTGTGTTGGCCAGTGATTGTCACTCCTTAAAATCTTCCACCTCATTTGTGGATGAGAACCGAGCACATGTTTATGTCGTTGATAGTGCCAGGTCCTCGAAACCCGAAGAAGTTAATTGATATTTGCCTTCAACCTCTTATTGACGAGTTGATACAGTTGTGGGATGTCGGTGTCATCACATACGATGCCTCGATGAGAGAAAACTTTCTTATGCGTGCAGCTTTACTTTGGACTGTCAGTGATTTCCCTGCATATGCTATGTTGTCTGGATGGAGCACTGCAGGACAGTTGACTTGTCTGATTTGCATGGAATCAGGGTCTGAGGCTTTTCGCCTTGAAAATGGTCGGAAGGCTTATTGGTTCGATTGTCATCGGAAGTTTTTAGAGATTGATCACCCCTTCCGTAGGAACAAGAAGGACTTCTACAGAGGGCACGTGAAAACGGGATTGCCACCTCCATTGCTATCGGGGGAGTAGATATGGGAGTGGGTTCGTGATTTGCCAATGGTGATGGAGGATCCTTCTTACAGGTCGGATGACTATGACATTTCTCATAAGTGGAAAAAACAAAGCATTTTTTGGAGACTTCCATATTGGAAGGACCGTCTATTCCGACACAATCTCGATGTTATGCACATTGAGAAAATTGTGTTTGACAATGTTTTCAACACTGTGATGGATATTCCTGGGAAGACAAAGGATAACTTGAATGCCCGGAAGGACCTTCGTCTATATTGTCATCGACCCGAGTTGGAGGTAGTTGATGATTACAAGGATGCGAAACCTAAAGCAATATATATATTGGCAAGAGAGGCGAAGAGAAAGGTGGGTCAATGGTTGAGGACCGTCAAATTTCTCGATGGCTATGCTTCCAATATAGGAAGATGTGTTCAGAGTGACGATTGTAGTCTCAGTGGGATGAAGAGCCACGATTGTCACGTGTTTATGGAGAGACTCTTGCCGATTGCTTTCAAAGAGTTATTGCATCCATTTGTCTAGGGTCCTTTAACTGAGTTGAGTATCTTCTTCCAGACAATTTGTTCGTCGAAATTGTCAGTTGCTGTCATGGAGCAGCTCATATCCATGATTCCTCTATTGGTCTGCAAGTTGGAGTGTATCTTCCCGCCATTCTTTTTTGACCCGATGGAGCATGTCGCTGTCCATTTGCCCTACGAGGCCCATGTGGGTGGTCCGATTCATTATCGAGGGATGTATCCATTCGAGAGATTTTTATTTCGGCTGAAAAGGAAGATTGTCCAAAAGAGTAATGTAGAAGGGTTGATTGTGATGGCGTACTTACGAGAAGAGATAGCTAATTTCTCCGTCCACTACTTCCCTTCACATGTTCCTTCCAAGATAAGGCGACCCACGAGAAACGACGTAAATGGAGGTGACGGTTGTGCCTTATCTATTTTCAATTATCCAGGCGGGGGTAGTGGGAAGAAGACAATAAGGTGGTTGACCGAAGAGGACGAGTGGAGGGCCGCACACACATACATGTTGCTTAACTGTCCGGAAGTCCAACCATACATTGAGTAAGGAAACCTAATCGCACATTTTATAGCGATATATTATCCTTAATTAATATTACATTATTCATTACTTTACTATGGTGCAGGCTATTTGAGAGTGCAATGGGGGATAATGTTGGAGATGAGCTCATTGAAAACGAATTCGCAAATTGGTTTAAGAATTACGTATGTTCATCTTTCTAGAAATCTTAATTATATTTCTTTGTATACATATAGCATATCTTCATGTTCAATTATTTTTTCATGTAGGTCGTAGACAAAGGAAACGGAATTGGGCCAACAGATCTCTTGTGGAATTTGGCTTGGGGTCCTAATGTGAGAGGAATTTCTTGGCCACGATCCTTTGTCAACGTCTATAAGTTCCACACTCTAGACCATGGTGTTGGGAAATCTACAATGAATAGTGGGGTTTGTGTTCGAGGGACCATGTACGCAACAACTGAATCGGATTTCTTTGGGCTACTTGAAGAAATCATCGAGTTTGAGCACCCAAGTGCACTTGGGCATCCACTGAAGGTTGTCTTGTTCAAGTGTTGATGGTTTGATCCAACGAAACGAGGAACACAAATAAATTCAGTACACCAGTTCGTTGAAATCAATCAAAAGAAATTTTATAGAAGGTATGAGCCCTTCGTCCTTGCACAACAAGCTGTGCAAGTGTACTATGTTCAATATCTAGGGGCCTCACGTGACTGGATGGATTGGTGGCATGTGTGCAAGACAAGGCCTCGGAACTGGATAGAGCAGCGATGGGCATCCACGAGTTCAGCCTTCGTAGATGCTTACCAGTCCGATGAAGTCATCACCCCGGAAATCTCTGTCGGCATAGAAGTGGACGATTCACCAACAACCTTGCGAGATCCTTCTGGTGTGTTGGAAATCTGCGATGACGGAGATCATGTGGTAGTGCACGACGTCAAGGGCGCGATTCCTTATGCAGAAGAAGAGGATGACTGTGAGGCCGAGACAAGCGTTGAAGAAGGCTCTAACTAACCCCTGAAAGCTAGCTTCTAATGCCCAGGTACAATCAGTTTACCAAAATATAATATCAAAGCTTCAATAAGGTACATATCAAAACAAAAACTTGGGCATGTATTAGGCACTTGATTTATAATCTAACCACACATGAATAAAGTGAAAAGAACATAAACTATCTCTCTTCACTTTGAAGCAAGAAATAAAATAAAAAGTGAATATATCTTGATTTATAATCTAACATCATGACCAAAATTCTGACCGAATGGCCCCTTTCCGAGCTTCTGATTCATGTGCTTGTTTTCATCCAGGTATTCAATTCATAAACTAAACTCCCTACTCAAGAATGAAGCTACTATGGCGTACATTTGGCCTATGAGGGAATCGAACCCCCATCTTTGTGCGACACACAACGCTCTTCCATTGAGCTAATAGGCCAAGTTAAGCTGATCCATTATATCTAGATCTATTTGAACTGCCTTTCTCATGTGTTTATGTGCACTTCCTATGGCACCAAACAATCTAGAAACTGCACACCATAATCTAAGGCACCAAACAATTAAGAAACTTTGCTCATGTAAATGTATGAATATCATTGTCATGTGTTTATATGCACTTCCTATGGCACCAAACAATCCAGAAACTTTATGAGTGCAATAACAGAATTTATACAAAGATTCAAAGCTTTAAACTTTACGCCTTTCTCTAAGTGTGTTATAAGCTGCTGAGTATATCTCATATCTCTGACAAACAATCCAGAATTTCAAACCTATGTTGGTGCCGAGTATAAGCTGCTGAGTATATCTCGCATACATAAATTGCGATTGGATAAAAAAGAAGATAAATAATCTTGAAATCAAAACCACCTTCAACTGACGAAGAAATCCAAAACCACATACACAAGTTGGTGAGTATATCTCACTACCAGAAATTCATATGATGAAGAAGATAAAAAAGAACAGAAACAATCTTGAAATCAAAACCACATACACAATTGACGATTGGATCAAAACAGAACCTAAATCAAAACCACATTCAAATCTAAATTTCAGAATCACTGACGACTAGAAAAAATTGTTCGCACCAGTGTTCCACAAAAGAACCGAGCAACTAGAAAAAATTGGAATAGGACATTACCAACAGAGGACGAGGAGACCACTGACGACCCGTTCGCACTTGAGCTCGAGATCGATCCACTTGAGCCCGAGAATTGTTCGCACCAGTGCTCGGAAATTGGAATCGGACGTCGCAGTAGTGCTCGGAAATTGGAAATTGTTCGCACCAGTGTTGGAGATCGATGAACAGATAGATCGAATTACCCTACTTCTATAAAATTTGGGCCTTTTCCAAATTGGGCATTTTCCCAATCTAATTGGTCCGGCCCTTTTCCAAATTTGGGCCCTTTCCTATTTCTAAATAATGGAAGCACTTTTCTCACAATTACAAATTCAATTTGGTTTTTGTCTTCCTTTAGAATTGTGAGAGGGAAAGTGAAAATTTTATAGGGAAATTGAAATTCTGAAATTTCACAAAATCTAAATTTCAGAATCCAAACTCTTTCCTCTCTTCTCTAATCCAAACCCTTTCCTCTCCCGTCTCATCTCTCTCCTCTCTCAGAATCCAAACCCTAATCGAAACCACCACTGGCTCCAATCAAGCGAGGAGGAGGACCAAGGAGATCCACTCGGAGCAGCGCAGGCGCGAGACTACCACTGGCTCCGGCCTGACCAAGGATGAAGGCTCAACCGGAGCCCTCTCCCCCAGCTCCCCTCTCTCCACCGCCGACTGCTCCATCCCCGACGCCACCCTCTCCAATTCTGAGCTCTCCTACCCGGTCATCACCTCGGAGACTAAATCCCAAAGCCCCACCTCCCTCGACTGCCCTCTCTCCACCGCCGACCGTACCCTCTCCAAACCCTAACCCTCCTACATGGTCATCACCCTGGAAGCAAAGTCCCAAAGCCCCACCTCCACAAACGACCTCTCCACCCCTTACTAAGACCAATCCACCGGTTAACCCTCCTACCAGATCATCACCCCAGAAATTTCATTCCACTGGCCGCACCACACCGGTCTCCTCTCCTCCCACTGCGGCCTCTCCATGGTCACGACCTCAACCCACCTGCCCCTCCCCACCGGTGACGTCTCCTTCCTAATCGGTGAACACCCAACCTTCTGCAGCCTCCCAACCCAACGCCTCTCAACCTGGGAACTCCACGTCGTCTTTAAACGCTGCGGCCTTAACCCACTCTAAACCTGTTGTGGTGTCGAACAACAACGAAGCAGAGGCATCGTTAGGGACACAAAAGACTACAGCTTCCGATAACCTCAACGACTCGGCTGCCAAAGAGAACGAGGAGGAGTCTTCAAGGTCGAACAAAAAAGTCTACATTGAACTGGCTAATGGAACGTAAGTGAGATGATCCCTTCATTTTCAGTTTATTGAATGCTTAGCTTATAAAGCATGTTTATTACATGATTCTGATTAAACTGAAACAAGATGTTTGAGCATGTTGTGATATAATACTGTTTTGAATGCTTAGTTTCTTGAAATTAAACTGAAACAAGATGTCTGAGCTGATGTGGTGTAAGACCCAGGGTCTTAAGAGGCGCCAGCCCATTCCACCTAGCCCTCTCAGGTCCGTTGTCCTCACTTGGAGCCTGAAAAGGAAGAGCTCTTGTGACATAGGTAGGGCTTGAATCACTTATAAATCACTCCCAACATCCTTATGATATCCGATGTGGGACGGGGTGTTACAATCTTCCCCACTTAAAGCACAGACGACCCCGTCAGGCCCAAGGGACTGCCCTCCGGGAGGAGCGTACCCGAGCATACTATCGGCGCACCTCCGAGCCCGAAGTCGGCTCTGATACCATCTGTAAGACCCAGGGTCTTAAGAGGCGCCAGCCCATGCCATCTAGCCCTCTCAGGTCCGTTGTCCTCACTTGGAGCCTGAAAAGGAAGAGCTCTTGTGACATAGGTAGGGCTTGAATCACTTATAAATCACTCCCAACATCCTTATGATATCCGATGTGGGACGGGGTGTTACATGTGGTTTCATTGTTGAGTAAATATGATTTTGATTATAAAGCATGTTAGATTATTCACTTTGAATTTATGAAAGCTGAGTAAATATGATTCTGATGTCATTGTTGAGTAAACAAGATGTCTTAGCTTGTACTGGTTTGAATGCTTAGTTTATTTATGAAATCTGATGTTGGTGTTATATTATAAATCAAGTGATATTCACTTTGAATTTCTTGATTCAAAGTCAATAGAGATAGTTGTTGTTTCTGTTTATTCATGTGTGGTTAATTTAAATGGATATATTTTCTGTTTCATGTGAGAAAGTTCATTTATACATGAAATCTGATGTTCATGCTTAACATATCCAAGGCGCAAAAACTCTCAAAATCTTAGTGTCTGATATATAGTTTTCAGTTTGGTCATTGTGTTAGATTAGAAATCAAGATCTATTCACTTTTTATTTCTTGCTTCAAAGTGAAGAAAGATAGTTTCTGTTCTTTTCAGTTTATGCATGTACCTTATGAAGCTTTAATGCTCTTAAAATCTTAGTGTCTAATACATTCCCAATTTTTTTTGATATGTACCTTATGAAGCTTTGATGCAACCAATCCTGCGTTTGGAGTCCTCACACAGATTATTCACTCCAATTTTGATGGCCCCTACATACGGTGGAGTGATGTTCCTGACACCACCTTGGAGTTATGGTGGGAAATGTTCAAGGTATCAAACAATTCAATAAGATTGTTACTTTGATTACTTATGTATGTCTGAATAAATAATGCTTCATGGTTAATATGTTTGTTCAATATATTCAGGCACGAGCAACTTGGGATGAAACTTTATACCCAGACTCAGCAGTTCGCAAAGCATTCAACACTAAGGGAGGGGATCACCTAAGGAACGTCTTCGGGAAGGCTCGCACGGGGAGAACAAAGAAAAAGCCTTCGTGTGTCAAGCAAGCCATATGGGTCAAAATGTGTGAGAGATGGAAAAATGAGGACAAATTTCTACATCAATCTGAAGTGAACAAGCAAAACAAAGCTGTAGCAAGAGAGAAGGGCGCGCCAATTTTCAGTGGTGGTTCGGTTTCCACAACCGTAATCAAGAAGCGACTGGTATGCATACCTTTGCTGTCCCCTGTCATCATTTTGTTTTCCCATTTACTCTATATTCACTTTGTATATCTACTTAACTAAACAAATATAATTTTTTCCACAGAGGGAGGAGCTTGGAAAAGATCCCACACCAAAGTAAACATTTGAACGGTGTCATAGAAAAAAAGATGGTTCTTGGGCGGGCGCTCAATGCCAAGAAACTGTGGTAAGTTAGTATTTGAAGTTACCTTTAACTACTTAATGATTTTGAATGCGTAATGTGCATGATTTGAACTGGGACTTTTATACCTTAGAAATTCAATTGTGCAATCATGTGTTCTTGCTTCTGTTTATGTTTTGTGGTCTTTTATATCTTGCTTTTGGTATTGGTTTTGGTATTGGTATTGGTTTTGGTTTTGGTTTTGGTATTGGTATTGGTGTTCCTTATTGTTGTGTTGTCATCTGTTGGTTTAATTTTTGTATTGGCTTTGGTTAATTCCCTAGCTTTTTACTCTGTTCCTATGTTCAGTTCCTATGTTCATATTTTTTAGTTCTTTTCTGTTGTTCCTATGTTAAGTTCTTTTTATGTTTATGTAGTTGTGATCTGTTATTTTCAGCTTCTGGTTTTCATATGTTCAATTCTGTGGAGACTATTGTGATCTTGATTTTTGGTTTTGATGTTCTGGTATTGGTTCTTTTGTTCCTATTTTCAATTCTGATATGTTGTTGAATTCATTTTCTTTCCACTTCTAGGACAAGTACGACCAGTTGCTTGAGGATGAAATCATAGATGATGAAGTTGTCTCAGAGGATGTATCCCATTCGGTTGACACGAACGCTCTTTGGCTCAAGGCAACAGGTGGTGTGAAGAAAGGCCAGGTTTTGGGCATGGGATCTGAGTCTCAACCTATCTTGTAGTCAGCGCATTGCACACAAACTGGTGACCAGGGTTCTGCAGCTGGTGGTAGTGGCAGTTTGAAGGACTACATGATGTCTGAATTGTCGACCATCAAGGAAGACTTGAGGAAAGAAATGGCGGAGTTGGGGGATCAAGTGCAGACACAGGTGGCCACAAACCTCAGAGAAGAAATGTCTTCTTTTGGAGATCGAATGCAAGAGAAGCTTATCAGCACCATGAAGGAGATCTACAAGGGCAAACACCCATCAAAGTAAGCATGGTTCTTTAATGTGCAGTATGTGGTGGTTTGGACTGTTTTATTTTGGTTATCAAAACTGTTGAGAGGTATATATTTAGGATTGTCGAACTATGTTGACAAGCTTGGTACGTACGTGTAGCAACGAACCCATCAGCCACAATATTACCAATGAAATGGGCAACGAAATTACCAACCACAATATCCACGGAATCAGCTACGGAATCAGCCACGGATTCAGACACACATCAAAACTGATGGCCTATTTGTAGCAATGAACCCATCAACGAAATTGGCAACGACCTTAGCCACAAATTCAGCAATGGCCTCATTCCGAAGCTGAATTCGTTGCCTCAGCCACGACATTCAAATGTCCATCACTAGCCACGGGCATAGCCGCAACTTTGTGATTCGTTGCTAAATCCATTGCTAAACAGATGTCACCATTAGTCACGAGGCACATGGCTACGGATGGCCTGCCCATGGCTATTTCCGTGGCTAAACCGGTTACCCACGGTCATTCGTGGCCAATGACATTGCTATTTTCCGTAGCTATTTTCTGCGTTTTTAGTAGTGTCGGTGGTACGACTTCTTTGTCAGGGCAGAGATCTGACTGAGATAAGGGGAAAGAGGAGTGAATATCAGTGGTGGATAAAAGCAAAGAGTCTCCATGTTTAGGGATGTTTATTCCGAGTCAGATGTTTACATCTTCGATGACCCTTTGAGTGCTTTAGATGCTCATGTTGGGAGACAGGTAAACAACATCGAATGACCTACATTATCATTGTTTAGTGTAGTCACATTTTGATTGGATGTTGTTGTTGTCGTTGTTGTTGTTGTTGTTGTTGCATTTTCTGTCATCAATGGAGTTGATGTGCTTTCTCGATGCCATCTTGAATGGAATACTTTCTTTTAGGTGTTTGAGAAATGTATCAAAGAGGAACTAAGAGGCAAGATGAGGGTCCTAGTTACGAACCAGCTCCATTTACTTCTACAGGTTAGAATTTCCAATAACTAGTGCAAAAAAAAAAACTTCAATTGCAGCATATTTCTGATCATATCAAATATATAAAGAATTGATAGTTTTATTCTGATGAAATTGAGATTCTGATGGTGTTTGTTTACATAGTTGAATTCGTTATCAAACATCTAAAGAAATGATGATTTAGGGTATATTTATGTTCAGGGCTTTTGCAAGATTGACACTGATAAATGGGAGTTTGCGAATGAGTCCTTTTTGCGAGGAAGAAAGCATTCGTTGAAGAACATTCACAAGGGAAGGGGGCTGCCTCAACTCCAGCAGGCCACTAGTGAAGCATTATGACCCGGGTTGGAGACTGAGGTGGAGAAGCCTAGAAAGGATAAGAGTGTGATGATGCGAGAGCTAGTGGAGCTCCAGAGATTGCACCGTGGAACAGCAGAGTGCGTTGAAACACAACACTGAAGCATAGGCTCCAGGATCTCATTAGCTAGCATACACTAGCTCTTTCCCTTGGCATTTGATCATTCTTGTTCTTCGAGGCTGTTGTGCTTCAACTTTTCTTGATGTTAGGCGTTGATGTGAGCAAGTTCTAGGCACTGTCAGAGATAAGTTTCTTCGATTCTGGGAATTGAATGACAGTATAACTAGATAAACTTGTTTAATATGACCACTGAATACACACACACACACATGTATATGTATATGTATATGTATATATATACATATATATATACATATATATATATATAAAAGAAGTTCCATTCAGTGGTCATATTAAACAAGTTTGTCTAGTTATACTGTCATTCAATTCCCACAATCGAAGAAACTTATCTCTGACAGTGCCTAGAACTTGCTCACATCAACGCCTATGTCATTCAATTCCATTCAGTGGTCATATTAAACTTATACTGTCTAGTTATACGTATATGTGTATATATATATATACATATATATACATATATATATATATATATATATATATATATATATATATATATATATATGTATATATAGGGTTTACTTCAAATGTAAAAACTCCTTAACGTGTAAAATTTGCTTATCGCGTAAAATTTGTTAATGGGCCTAATTTAATTACTAATGGGCCTAATTTAATTACGAATGGGCCTAATTTCGTTAGTAGAATATCTGCCCCCCCTTGCCCATGCGTGTGCCCCCCTTGCCCCCCCTTCTCGGACCCGATTTTTTTTTATTTTTATTTTTTTTTTGGCCCAGAATTTTTTTTTTCGTGGTAACACTTTCTGCTGTGCAAGTATAACTTGCTTTTGTGCACATATAACATCTTATTGTGCAAATATAAGTTTATTTTGTGCAGACAAAATAATTCATTATGGGGTAAATAAGTAAATGTGCCTATTTCAATTATAAAAATTTATAATTGAAATATGTTTAATTTATGGGTAAATTGGTAAATATGTCTAATTTTATTGGTAAATGCACTTTTTCTCCTTTTCGATACCTTTTGTGCAACTGTGAAGTGCATTTGTGGAACTGTGAAGTGCATTTGTGCAACTGTGAAGTGCATTTGTGCAACTGTGAAGTGCATTTGTGCAACTTTAATTGTGCAATTGTGCAAATTTAAAGTAGGATACAATTGTGCAAAGTTTAACTACAATTGTGCAAAAGTAAGATAGAATTGTGCAGATTTAGAATACAATTGTGCAAATTAATGTAAGATCATAATGTGCATGAATAAGACAAAAGATGTGCTTTTGAAATCGATGTTTTAATTTTTTATTTTTTTTACTTTTGAGAGTTTGGGTTCACCTCTCGGATAATTTAGGTTGATAGATGTGAGTTTGAAATCGATTTTTTTACGTATAAGCTTTTAAAATTAAAGTGCATAAATAAGATTAAAATGTGCATAATTAAGGTTAAAAAGTGCATAACTAAGATTATAATGTGCATGATTAACAATTTGTGATTGCTGCGCTCTTCTCTATTATGTAACATATGTGGGATTTGAACCCATATCTTTGTGCAAACGCATATTGCTATACCAATTGAGCTAATAGGCTAAATTATGATTTTCATGCTAAAATAGAAGAACTTAATCGACCTAAAGCATATCGAAGTAAAATTCTAAAATCCAATTAGCTCATGATTCACAAACAAATTGACAATGCTATGAACATGAAATTAGCTCCAAATCAACCCAACATCACAACCATATCATCAATTTCAATCAATTGGGATGTTGGCAAAAAAAATCCAAATTCTAAAATATATCGCAATAAAATTCTAAAATCCAATTAGATCATGACCCATAAACAATTTGACAATGCTATGAACATGAAATTAGCTCCAAATCAACCCAAAAACACAACCATATCATCAATTTTAGTCAATTTCGCTTTGGGCAAAAAAAACCCAAATTCTAAAACATATTGCACTAAAGTTCTAAAATCCAATTAGCTCATTATCCATAAACAATTTGAAAATGCTATGAACATGAAATTATCTCAAAATCAACCAGACAACACAACCATATCATCAATTTCAATCAATTTGGCTTTTGGCAAAAAAACCCGAAATTCCGCTCCTAAATCAAACCCTAGGTTTTCAATCTCAATCTAAATCATTCAAACACTATTTTGTGCAAATATAATTTTAAGTTGTGCAAATATAATATTTTGTTGTGCGTTTATAAACAACGGAATAATTTTGTAATTTATTAAATTTAGATAAGGGCATATTTGGGAAGAAAGGGAAAATAATGGGTCAAAATTGTAATTTCATCATCATCTTCCTCACATCGCCTGTAACCCTCCGATTAGAAACGGCGGTTACACCGGTGGACTTCGGCAAGCTCCCGGTGCCAGGCTAGGGCACGGCGGCGCAAGGGGAGGATAGATACGGGACCGTGGGGGCGTGACGAGTCCGTTGGTGGCAATCGTTGGTGGCTTCGGTGGCGGCTAGGCAGTGGTCGAAGGCGACGAAGGGAGCTCCGGTGTTGTTGGGCAAGGAGGAAATTGTTGGCGATTCCGACGATTTCGATGAGGATTCCGGTGATTGCGAGGAGGAGAGGCCGGATCCACACCCGCCTTGTCGAATTGACCAATGCTAAATGCTCGATTCCGGCGATTGCAATGATTCCGACGATTGTGACGGAGGAGTTCGATTCTGATGATTTCGAGGATTTCGACGAGGAATATTCCGGCGATTGACACCGCCCAGTCCGATGCTCGATGGCCTGCCTCCTGCCATGCTCGATGCTCGGCGATTGAGACTTCGCCCAGGCCATGGCGCCATGTCCGCTTCTGATTTTTTGCGCAGAGGGAGGAAGGAGATGACGGTTCAATTTTTTTTAAAACAAACCGGTTCGGTTTTTTAAAAAAGGGCACGGGTCCGGTTTTTTAAAATTTTACACGTTAAGCCAATTTTACACGTTAAGAACTTTTTACATTTTAAAGCTTCCCTGTATATATATACATATGTATACATATGTATACATATACATATATATACATATGTATACATATACATATATATACATATGTATACATATACATATATATACATATGTATACATATACATATATATACATATGTATACATATCTATATACATATATATATATACATATATATATATACATATATATATATATATATATATATATATATATATATATAGAATAACTATCTAATACATTAACTCCTTACAATACATCCGTGAGAACAATTATAAGCCATTAGATTAAAACTTAATTAAGGGCTATGATGAATGTTAAAACTAAAAAGACTAATTTGTGAAAATTTAAAACATTTAAAAAAATTAATTGCCTTTTATATATATATATATATCCATTTACCTTGAAAATACGTAAGTTACGGTAGTTTTCACTTTTCACTTGAAAACAGTATGAATATGAATGAATATTTGGTATGAATATGAACGGATAACAGTATATTCACATATTCTTTATGAATATGAGAAGGTAATAAACGATTACGTTCGAGATTGAAATCTCCATATATATATCTTAGTATGATTTGATATGGTTAAGAATCAAGATTTCGTTTGAAAAAAAAAGAATCAAGATATCCGTTTAAAAAAAAAAAGAATCAAGATTTCATTAAAAAAATCAAGATTTTGTTTGAAAAGCAACGAATGATATACAAATTAACTCTCAAACACGTTAAATTGGATGCCTTCGTCCATGGACAAAAATTATTTTCCAACCGTGGCTTCAACTCATCATCACGTATTCACATAAATGAATTCAACTTAATTCATATTCTCCTGCAAATTAAAATATTCATTTGAATACTATCTATTTACTACGCGTTATTCATCTGAATATATATATATATATATATATATATATATTCATTACAATTGTGACTTCTTCATTTGAATAAATATTCATTTGAATACTAGCGTGTTATTCATCTGAATAAATATTCATTTGCATACATTCGACTTATTCATTCGAATAAATTAATTATTAGTTATACATTCATCCAGTTAAATATTCATTTGAAATTTTGAATACACCCCACTTATTCATTTGAATCTATTATTAGTTAGTCATTTGAACAAATATTCATTTGAATAAACTCCACTTATTCATATGAATGAATTATTAAGTATTCATCTGAATACATATTCATTTTGAATATTCCTGTCTACTCGATCATACGCTACTCAATCGTACCCTCTTTGAATATTAAAATCTTACGATGCAATTGATAGAATGAAACTCCACTTTATTATTTAGGAGATAAACAAGAGATTTGGAGAGAGAAACGAAATATTAATTTCTTTATTTAAATTATTTCTATTTTTTCCTTCAAATGTAGCCATCCAAATTGTCATCATCCGAGGGTTCATATAGGGTCTCACGAATTCATTCTAAGGGGTGAATGCATGTGAAACCTCCTATATATATATATATATATATATATGACCACTTACCTCGATATCGACCACACTGTCGACAGAAGCTGTAAAACGCAAAAACGAGCAGAAAAAGACAGAAAACTCAAAGTGGTCGATATCGACCTATGTACTCGATATCGACCAAAAATCTCGACCAACGGAACTCGGATTCGACTTAAAACAGAAACCTAAAACTCGCAACTTTTCGCAGAACAGAACTTTAAAACTGATGAGATAAATCAATAAACTAAAGACTTCCAAGATCAGGGTTTCAACACCACAACGATAACCATGTAAAATAACACATAAAGGTATTATAGATCATGCTTTTCATCAAATAACTTTCGTTATTAACAAATAGGAAGATAGAGGCTTTCGCATAAACCCTAATTGTTACTAACCCTTTTCACATAATTAATCCAAGTTGCATGAAGATCACTTTCGCTTCAATAACACAAACAAGGATCACCTTCAACTTTCGCAAAAGAATCATGCTTGTAGGGATAGAAGATGAAATCGCATCCAAAGATTGTACCTTTACTGCATCACAATCACTTGCTGTCATTACTCTTCAGTTTTATTTCTACCGAAAGTCAGAAGATTTTGTAAAAGTATTTACTAAGCATTTTCGGCTCGACGCGCACTTGTGTGGTCTGGAGAGGCTATTTTAGTGATAGGTCCTATAGGAACGGGGGGGGCCTTCTTCGCCTTCCACCTAAGCTGCGCAGGAAAGGCCCATGGCGGTGGTGAGGGGAGGGCCCCAATTGGTAGAAAAAGCCCAACAAATAAATGCCTTACCTAGGCAAGCCCCCCCAAAAAATAGGAATAACTCGCTATTCGTTCCTTTTCTTTTTCCGCTATTCCAACGGGGTTGTTTTTGTACCAACAATTAAAAATTGTTTTCCTTTACTTGCTGAATCAAAAAGCATTTACTAAAGGGAATTCACTAAAAAGAAATCGGCCAAAATATCCGTGAGCAGCTACGATATTATAAGTTTCTTCCTCTTGACCAAATCTGTAACCTTCGTTAGCAGATGATTCTTCATCTGCTTCTCACCTTCCGTAAATAGCCGAGACATTGAGGACATGGCTACCGTCGGGCTCACCCCGATCCTAGAAGTTGGGTGACTACTCGCTCTTCATTATCAAGAAAGACATCAATAACAAAAGGGAACTAAATTGCATTAAATAAAATAAAAGAAAGCTTACAACCAATCGAAGCCAACTCGTCTCTCAACTCTCTTGCCCCTCCTCGCCACAAGCTCTCTCTCTCTCTCTCTCTCTCTCTCTCTCTCTCTCTCTCTCTCCCCCTCCCTCTCCCCATGTAACTAATTGTAACTGGAATTGAATGAATAAAATCCAGCCCCTAGGGCTTTATTTATAGTGTTCATTCCCTGGCTAATTAGGAAAGAACAACTATATCTCTATCTAAAACTATCTATCTATAACATAAAGATAAAATTTGGAAATAAAAGAAATAAATCCATAAAGGAAACTATATCTAATGTGGATAGATCTCTCTTCTCTTGATAGAACTTGATAAGTCTCCTCTTGAGTTGATAGAATATCTCTTGCTTAATGTGGAAGAAAGTCAGCTCAGCACTCGGACCCGAAACAGCTCGAAATTGGCCTCTGTGTACTGGTCGATATCGACCCAATATGGTCGATATTGACCCATCTTCTCGGATTCGTCATTTGACACTCGATATTGGCCTCTGGGGTGAAAATCGACCAAAGTTGACTCGATATCGACCAGAGTGGTCGATATCGACCTGTCCTTTTCTGCTCCATTTTTCTGGTCGATTCCTGGCATCTCGGCTCGAATTGGTCCACTCGATATCGACCATGTGCAGTCGATATCGACCTCTTGTGTTGAGTGCTTCTGTCCTCGTTTCCAGCTCGATTTGTCCTGGTTCCGCTACTCCTTGACCTTGGACTTTCTGTAGTTGACTTCGAGCTTTTCCTCCTTTTTCTGAATTGCTGTAAGATGCCTTGATTTCTGCGAAATTAAACAGAAACTTGTGTAGATTCCATAATTTGGCAAATAAGCATAAACTACCTAGAATCTATACTATTCTAACCCAAATGCATGAGACGCATTCAGAAATCGATATAAAAGATAGTATAAAACATGGCAAAATAGGCTCACAACAATTGCATCAATGAAGTGTAATCATAAACGTGTCATCAGTGAATAAAAGTAGAATTGATGAAAATATATCGATATACAATTGATTAAATTAAAAAAAAAGTAGCATCAAATGATTTGATTAAAAAAAGTGGCATCAAATAATTACATTAGAAAAATGGCATCAAAATACTAATTTGAAAAAGTTGCATCACATTAAAGAAAAAAATGTCATCAAAACACTATTTTGAAAAAATATGGCATCACGGTAAAAAAATGTCATCAAAAAATTGACATCAAAAAATGTCATCAAGGTTTAAAAAAAGTGGCCTAAAAAAAATGTCATCAAACTATTTCATTAGAAAAGTGGCATCAAAGCGAAAATAAAATGTATTAAAAAAATAGTATCAAATAATTACATTATAATAATGACATCAAATCACTACTTTAAAAAGTGGCATCATATTAAAGAAAAAAAAGTCATTACAAATTTGGCATCAAAACACTACTTTGAAAAATGACATCAAAATATTCCAGGAAAAAATGGCATCACGATAAAAAACGAAATCGAAAAAATGGCATCATGGTAAAAAAATGAAATAAAAAAAGTGGCATCACTTGTTAAAAAAAATTCTGAAAGAGCCGGTCAACGTCGAGGGTCAACGGTCAACGTTGACGGTCAATGGTCAATGTTGGTCGGTCAACGGTCAACTGTTGGCCGATTAATACTCCATTTGGAAAGGGTGCTAGCTTACCTAATTAAATTAGTTTGGGTGTTAATCACCTAATTAAAGGTTCAAAACAGCTAGTTAACAAAATGACCCAATAATGTATCCTATTATTTTAAATTCTCAAATAATCTCTTTATAGAATTTTTTTTGAAATATTCATAGAAAAATATTTATTTACGGAAATAATCACAACCTACAAATATTTTACACAAATATTCACTCGGTGTTAGGTCAAACAAAGAAATGCGGTCTCAGACCGCGTTTTTAGTGTAAAGTGAAAAAATTGTTGGCACCAGATGGGGATTTTTAAATTTTATGAATGAAACGCGGTTTGAAACAGCGTTTCACTCATGAAATATAAAGTCCCCCGTATTTTTTCTTTAAAGAAAAATGAAACTTTTTTACTCTAGAGACGCGGGTTGAACCCGCGTCTCTTTTTTTTAAAAAAAAAAAATTGAAAGAGGAGGCTAGAAGCCTCATCTTCTTCGTCTGAGATAGGCTTCGATCGGAGCCGACGAGCCTTCCTCTTCGATCTGAGATGGGGTTCTATATGAGCCCCACCAAGGCGTAGGTCATGGCGGAGCGGGCAAGAGAGGAGGTGGAGGTGCTCGGGAAGATCGTGGCGGAGCCGGCGAGCCTTCCTCTTCCTTGTCCTCGAATCTTCCGCCGGTAACGAGAGCCTAGACCCGGGCAAACGTGGGCGCGGGCCGGGCTTGAGACGGACTTTACCCAAAATTTTATCCCGTTGTTGCGGGCGCGGACCGGGCTAAACCCGCTTAACGTTTAAAGTCGTGTCCAACCCCGTCCGCAAATGTGGGTGCGGGTAGCCCGCAGGTACCCGCAAACCTAGTCAATTTTCCTTATTAAAGCTATACTAATTAGATTTTTATTACATATTAACATTTATATATGTAATATATATCAAAGCTGTATATATGTAAGTTTTTTTTTATGTATCATACTTCCATTATGCTAATCACGTACGTGTGTCCTCCAACAATTAAAAAGCTAAACAAATCATATAGCTACTGTTTTATATATGTAAGCTGTGTATCTATATATTACACAATTTTTTTTTTTTACAATAGGCAATAAATTGGATGTACTAACGACATCCATGATCATCTCGTAAGATGATGTTCTGGAACTCACAACAACAGGAACTCAAAATAAAAGTACAATTCAATTGAGATTTAGCAAGAAAATCAGCTGCACCATTTGCCTCTCTATAGCAGTGTTGAATTGTGACGCTCTCAAAATCTTTGCTTAAAGAATGGATCTCCTGGATTATTTGAGCGACCTCCCATGGTATCTTGTTCACTTGATTGATGGCATTGACGATGATTACACAATCACTTTCAACTATAACTCTACGAATCCCCATCTCCGCTGCCAGTCTTATACCTGTATAAACTGCAAAAGCTTCTGCTAGAATGACCGATCTCATCCTAACGTTACATTTATGAATCCGAAGAACTAGACCATCAGTATTCTAACAATACAACCAACCTGCGATTGAGTATCAATTTTCACCGAAGCATCTACATTGATCTTAATGACATTTATAGGAGGGCATTTCCAAATCAATTTATCAGGAGGTCTAACGCGTTTAGGTAACTTCGTTTTTACCTGCTGCTTATTCCAACAAGATATTTTGTCTATAGTTTGAGTTAGAGCATAGATAATACCTGTATCCAAAGTATTGCGAAAAATAACTCTATTTCTGAGTTCCCAAACAGAATGCCATAAATGACATAAGTCTGTAAAATCTATATTAAGAGCTCTAGTATTTAAAATATTTTCCGAAACATTACTTGTTAGAATTGGAATATTATAACATTTTCCCAACTTAACACCCAGATTTTGAATAAGAGATCTTGTGATCCGACAATTAAACAATAAATGATTTGTATCTTCTGTATCAGAATTACAAAGAGAGCAAGTACTAGGAACTCTATTTATATATCTATTTAGACGGGTCGTGGTAGGTAGGATATCTAAAATAATTTTCCAAAGAAAATTTTTCATATTTGGAGGAATATTAAGTTTCCAAATCCATTCTGCTGGAATTTTCTTAGTATTCCCTGTATTACAAATAGAAGATGTGGATTTAACAGAAAATTTTCCATCACTACTATAAATCCAAATTAACCTGTCTGGAATATCAATTACTGGAATATGAATATTAGTAATAGCTTCAACAATATGAGAGGGGAATATACTATTTAATTTATCAATATCCCAAGAGTTGGTATTTGTAAATAAATCACAAACTTTTAAGTTAGGATTACGATCATTCCGAAAGTTTTGAAGATACTGCGCATTTACCCAAATGTCAGACCATACATTTATGGTTTTCCCATTACCCACAAGCCAGAGCAGACCTTTAGAGAAAATATCCCTGACATTAAGAAGTCTGCCAAATTGCCAAGAAGTTTTGAAATTGCCTCTTTCCATTAGAGATTCTGTCGAGAGATATTTATCCGTAATAACCTTCGACCAAATATTATCAGGATTAGCCATAATTCTCCAAAGAAGTTTCATTTGCATACCAATATTAATTTGCTCAGCCGATTTAAAACCTAACCCACCATCTTTTTTAGGAGTACACAGATGTTCCCAGCTGATTAGAGGATGATAGTTATCCGATTGAATTTTATTCCAAAAGAAATTTTTGTTGATCTGATCAATCTTTTGGAGAACTCCTTTTGGAAGAAGAAAAGACTGCATTAAATAATTTGTTTTAGAATTTAGGTTTGCCTGAATTAGAACCGATCTACCAGCTTGAGAGAGAGTATTAGATTTCCACTTTGATAGCTGCTTTTTAAGGCTAGTTATCGCCTCATCAAACAAGACGTTACAAACCCTACCACTAATAAGTGGTATACCAAGGTATTTTTCCATTGATTTTGTAACTGGAATATTTAGCTGTTGAGCAAGGGACTGGGCTTTACTGAAAGGAATATTTTTAGAAACTTGTAGAGAACTTTTATTATAATTTATAGTTAATCCAGACATATTGGAGAAAGTATTCAGAAGATTTCTAATCGTATGAAGACTTAAATCATCAGCTCGTCCGAAAATTAGAGTGTCATCTGCAAATGAAAGGAATGGAATAGGATTACTGTTATTTGTAAGTTTGATTCCAACCAAAGGGTCACACTCCAAAGATTCATGTTGCAACATTCTCCCTAATAATTCCATAACCAATACAAAAATATATGGAGCAAGAGGATCTCCTTGTCGAATTCCCCTATAAGTATGAAATGTACGGCCCGGCAAATTATTAACTAACACTGAGAAACTAGTTTTAGTTAGACAGGTCATAACCCAATTAATCCATCTGGAATCAAAACCAAATTTGTTTAGAATAATACGAATAAAACTCCAACTTATTTTGTCATAAGCTTTCTCCATATCTAGCTTTAAAGCCATCCACCCAAGTTTATCTTTTTTGTTATGAAAAGAGTGGAAAACCTCATGAGCTATTAATATGTTATCCTGAATATTTCTACCTTGAACAAAAGCTCCTTGAAATGGATTAATAATACGTGGTAAAATAGGTTTCAAACGATTAGCCAATAGTTTCGAGATAACCTTATAAATAGTATTACACAGACTAATCGGACGGTAGTGGTTAATGTTACTAAGTGTATCAATTTTTGGAATAAGTGCAATAAAAGTTGAATTTACTTCATTGAGTAGCACACCAGAATGAAAGAAAGATTGAACAGCTTTGCAAACTAATTTACCGACAATATCCCAGTATTTTTTATAGAACTCTGGTGGAAAACCATCAGGACCTGGAGACTTATCGTCTGTCATTGAGAATAGGGTATCCTTAATTTCTTTATCTGAAAGAGGTTGTGTTAAAATTCTGTTTTCAGAGTCAGTAATGGTCTGATCAATTAAATTTAGGAAATATGGATTACTACTAATCGGTGCATTACTAGCAATGAATCTTTCAGCCAATTCAGTCGTAATTTCATCTCTAATTTGATCCTCATCCTCAATCAATAAACCATGTTTATTTGTAAAATTACGAGTGACATTTTTAGAATTTCTTATTTTAGATATTGATTGGTAGTATTTGGTATTTCTGTCTCCAAACCTTAGAAAATTTGATTTAGCTCGTTGTTTCCAAAAAGTATTATTAAAGTCCATGAGAGCTTCACGCTTACTTAACAATCTATTACGTTTAATGTTTATTGTATCGTTTGAATTTCCATTAATTTGTTGTATTTGAAGTAACATCAGTTGATTTTCAATATCTGTTATCTGTCGGAAATTATTATTTGGGTGAGACTTACACCAGATCTTTGTATTTTTTTTAAGAAGTTTCTGTTTTTGTAATAGGGTAAACATAAACGACCCATGAAGCTTATTATGCCAAGTTGATTTAACTAATCTGTTATAATTAACATTACTAGTCCAAGACATTTCAAATTTAAACGGTGAACCAACCCTAATATTCATACTTCCTATAGACATAGACATTAAAGAATGATCAGAAGTCGTAAAAGGATGGTTGTGTACTGATAAGTTAGGGAACTGTGTTAAGATATTTGTATTAACCATTACTCTGTCTAATCGTTCATAAATGTTATCAATAGGATTTTGACTCTTCCTCCACGTAATTGGACTACCTGTATAAGGGACCGTATGAACATCTAATTCTTCCACAATCTGTTGAATTCGCAGAAATCTATTAGCCTGCGGAATTAGCCCTCCAATTTTGTCAGAACCTGATTCGATTTCATTGAAATCTCCCATTATCAAACATGGGAGAGATTGGTTATGGATGACAATGAATAACTCATTCCAGAACCTATTTTATCTATTTGATTCGAAGGAGCATAAATCAAAGTAATAATAAAACTAAAGTTATCAACTTTAACCCTGTAAATAATGTACTTATCCGATGCTGAGATCTGTTGAAACGATTCAGTAAATTTAGAAGTCTTAAATAAAATCCATAAACCTCCTTTTGTTCCAATTGAGGCAATATGATGAGCATTGTTAAAACCCGCTCTAATATAAAGGGATTGAGCTGGCGGCTCAGTTGACTTGGTTTCTGCAAGGACTAAAATATCCAGTTTATTTCTTTTTTGAATATAAGCTAAGTCTTGCCATAGGTTTGATTTTCTCACACCCCTGATATTCCAATATGCGATGTTCGTCATTTAATAAAATATTTTATACATACCCGCTTTTTGAGCATTTGTAAAGCATCCATAATTTTTGACATTAGCCCAAGACGAATAAAATAGCAAGTAAAACTATTAATCCAAGTGAAATTAAATTTTTTAGGAAAATAGATATGGATATCATAGCTGTTGGGATATACCAAATCACTCCAAGTCTGTTTCCAGAAGCACAAAGGGGGTGTTAACCCAGAGATAATGCTGTTAAGCTCTTTAGTATCATTTGGAAACCAACGTTTTAGAGATCTCATAGTTTTGGAAGTACCCTGAACTGATATAAGATAGGTCTTCCGAAGGATACGGCAGACATAGTAACTAAAACCGGAAATAGCTACCACAATACACACAAAGCCCTTAAGCAAAGCAGGAAACCAAGCCGCTAAAGAGTCATCCTTGTGAACAACAAAATCAATGATGGCCTTTGGATCACCTGTACAATCAAACACCAAGCACACAACCCCTACAGTACTAAGGCAAACCGAGGTACAGAACATCACATCCTTAAACTTATTACAATACCAGAACATCACATCCCTAAATTGACCTTTAAGATACCTCCAGTCGCCACACACCATAGCCAGAACTTGCTTGAAATCCACTTGATTGTTAACAAATCTCCCCACCAGAGCCGTATCCTGAAGTCTGCGGTGGATGTCGTTGATGATCGTGATTTCAACATCTTCTGTTCGTTGATCCTCACTTATATTAGGCTGAACCAGAAAAGTTTGGGCCATAGTTGTTGGAGTAGGCTGACTTAAGGTGATAGGATTTGAAGTAGGCGGCGAGACCAAACAAGGAAACCCATGAACAACAGCAAATAGGAATGAAGAAGACATGGAACCACTTGTGTGCATTTCTTGATAGGCCACCCATATATGTTTATCAAGATGGAATTCAACATCTTTTAATATAATAAAGAGGGGTGTTAACCCATAAAACTTGTTGTTAAGCACCTTAGTATCACTTTTGAGACAATGTTTTTGAGCTAACAGAGTACTACAACAGCCAATATAAACACCCAGGAATACAAAATCAACACACCCATGAATCTGAAAATCTGTTAAGCAATTTAGGAAGGGTGTTAACCCATTAAAAAAGCTGTTAAGCCAATTAGAACCAACATTGAGGCACACTTTGTGAGGAATTATATAAATAAAATCTACTGTGAATATAAAAGTTTGAAATTTGATCTCATAAAAAACATGTTTGATGAAGCACAAAATATATAACCTCCAAATCTGATTCAAAGGGTACTGGTCAATATTAATGAAGAAAACCCAATATATATCCCTAGAAACAGACTCAAATAACCGGCTGTAACACAGCCTCTCCCCTACCAGCAGCGCAGCAAACAGGCACACCCTCAACCCGAACCACAGCACACAGAAACGCAGCAAAAACCATCTAATACAATTGATTACAAAAACCTGTATGAACGGAAGGCTATAGATCAACAACAAACGCAGCAAATAGCATTTTTGAGAAACTAGCAGCAAACAGAAACGCAGCAGGCAGCCAGGAAGACATAAATAAGGACCCAAGATCACAGCCACAACACACAGAAACCAAAGGCACACCCCCAACAATACAACCATATGAACAGCAAGAACATGGTTACAAACAACCTTAATAGCAGAAAGGCATACCGATTCAAAGGACAACCAAACCTTAAGCCTGTAACAGAACCCAAAACCGAGGGGAATTCGGATAGAAGTCACAGAAAAAAGAAAATAGAACTCACAACTTTCATGGTTAACGTAACACAATTGAATTTGATTATAGTTAGAAGAGAGTGTTTTAATCACCCTATACCCAATATTGTTAAAAAAATAATCATAGATATCAAATTTGTTGGGATATTGCAAATCTTTCAAAAACTGTTTCAAGTGATAAAACTGATCGTTTGTAACAGAAATCAACATGGGTGCTAACCCAGAGATCTGGCTGTTAAGCCCTTTTGAATAACATATAATCCAACCTTTTTGAGGAAGCACAGTCTTAAGACTATTGTTCCCCTGGCTGTTAAGCCTCAATTTAAAACTGACACAATTACCTTTAGGAGTCCAACACCAGAAACTGCTATCCTCCGAAGAGGAAAAGCAGTAATCAAAGAAATCAGCGACCAGCAGACCGAATAGCAGCGACCAGCAGAAGGAAAAAGAGGGAGGAAAGAGAGGAAGGCGAGCCCAGGCGGCGGAAGGCCGCACAGAGCTACCGGGAAATTTAGGAAGAAGACTGACGGCTAGGTTTAGATGGGAGTGTTTTTTCTCTCTCCTCTTCTCCACCTATATATATTACACAATTGAAAGGGGCTACTGTAAAGCTGTGTGTGTATATATATATATATATATATATATATATATATATATATATATATATATATATATATATATATATATATATATATGTATGTATATATATATGTATATTTTACTGTTTTTATTTTATTTTAAAAATGAATAATTAATATTATTTATTATATATATATATATATTAATTTTATATATAAAAAAAGGCGGGTAGCCGTTACGGGTCGGGCCTAGTAGCCTACGTGGGCTTTTTTCCATGTTTAAACACGCCCGCTAATGCGGGCAGGTGGGACAGGCCGAGCGGGCCTTCCCGCGTTTGCCCAGGTCTACGAGAGCCCCTTCCTCTTCAATCTGGGCGATACCAAGGCGGAGGGAGTGGCTGGTCAAGAGCGAGCACGAGCCTCATGCCGAATGCGCTATCGAACTCCAAGCTAGGGTTTTGGATCTGGATCTGAGGAGGGAGTGGTCGTAAGTGTCGGGAGGACGAGCTCGCGGTGGTCGCAGGTGTCGCGGCGGCCGATGGAGTCCACGAGGGCGAGCTCCCTCTGCCTCCCAAAGTCTCAGTCCTCTTGCCAGGAACTCCGTCATTGGGCCTCTCTTCTCCTCCTTCCCAGAACTCCAGCCTCCCTCTTTCAATTTTCATTTTATTTTTACAAAAAAAAAAAGACGCGGTTTCAAACCACGTCTCTAGTGTAAAAAATATTAAAAAATTACATAATTATTCCCAAATAAAATTAACAATAGAAACGCGGTCTCAGACCGCGTTTCTCTGTTCAATGCGACACCGAATGAATATTTGTGTAAATAGTTTTAGGTTGTGATTATTTTCATAAACAAATATTTTTATATGAATATTTTTTTAAAAAAATTCCTCTTTATAATTTTTTATTCATCCTTCAAGTAATAGTTTTTTTAGTTTTAGTCCAATTCGACCGGGTTTAGTCGCTCTATCTTTGAATTGAGTACTATAAAACTCATCATTTAAGGAATGTACTCTCTCACTCATAAGCAACTTGAAGATTAGGATAAAAAGATGAAACCCACAAAAACAACGCGCCGACACGCGCTTTCTTCTTCCTTCTCCCAGAGCCATCCCCCTTCCCTAAACCTAACGCACTTACCGGCGCTTTCTTCTTCCTTCTCCCTTCCCGGGAGTTTGATTCCTAAGCCCTGCTTCAATTTCCCCAAATTTGATAAAACCCTCTTTTAAGCTTGAGAAAATATTCACAAATCAGAAATTTGTAGTGCAAAATCACATAAATTGGTCGTGTGAGCGGCATGGTCGGCGTAATCGAAGACTAAAGGGCAAAGGTTGGAGGTGGAAATGATGGCTCTTTCCATTGTTTGGTGCTTTCGCTGATCGATTTCCCTGTTTCTTTCATGGGACGTTCCGGCTCTTTCATTGGACCTTTTGCTTGGCGGGGTGCCAACGGGGTTTTTTATTTGCTAATCAGCAACACCAGTGCCTCAATTGCCTTCAAAAGGCCTTCAGATTGTTACAAATCGCTAGCTACCCGCTTCGGTTTCACTTATTGAGTATAAGATCCCACCCGGATCGAGAGCTTGCTAAGCGGCCTTGTAGAGGGTCCCTGGTGCATTCTAAAATCTCGTCGGCCACTCGGGTTTGCTGGGATATCATCCTTCTTCCTGATTGCTGTGCTTGTTCTATTTGGGGTCATACTCCCTATCGTATTTTCAGTCTGAATTTTGTTTGCTATTACCGTATGTTTACTGCTTCAATTAGTTTCGGTTTTAGATACTGCTGCTCCTTCCCCTTTTCTTATTGCTGGTTCTGCTGCTGCTTTTGTCTGCTGTGCAGGGTGGCTGTTTGGGCTCCTTCTCGGCTCACTATGAGTGGTTGCCGATGTTGCGACTTCATGGACTTGATGGGCTGCTGTCTACCAAATCACACAAAAAACAAAATCTCCAATCCATTTGGACTCACAAGCCTTTATTTATGATCATAACAGATCTCATACACCCCATCAGGTTCGTGTACAACATTCTTTTTCTTATACGCATCATATTATTCTTGTGGTTTATTATGTAAACGATCTCCCGATCGAATTGATAACTTCGAGGGCCACCCACAAGTTGGTCTTGGTCCCTTGCTGAGTACCTAGAGGTGTGCCTACCTAACGGCTGGTGTCTCTAACACTATGGATTTATTGCTAATCCATTAACCATCTCCATTATAATACTTACTAGGTTATTTGCTGTGTGTTTTTGTCATGTTTTCATTCGGCAAAGATTACTATAGCAAGGTGCCCTCCCCTGGTTTTTTTATATAGAAATATGCAATTAGATCACCAAATTAAAACCCTCCTACGAACTATGGGCTCTTCCTGTTTGCAGGGCCGTCCAATGATTTTCGGGTGCCCCATGCGTATATCAAAATGAGGCCTAAGAAAGGGTTTTGTTGCCATAGAAAAGGGAAAAAAAAAGTTGTCATCTAATACAATCAAAATAACAATACTATTGAACATTGAAGCTAATATCATTCCATCACTTAAATAGCATAATACATCTCGATCCATTATTTGAAACAAAATCTTCAATTAACTGTTGTAGCTGACTCTCAATTGCTGATGGAGATGAAGGTGAAAATATGTGAAAATCATGCACCGAAATCTATGAGAATCAGGCCTAGCAAGGCAGCAACTTCAATTCTTTAAGTCCCCAATTGCAAACTGACCATATGGAGATGAAGGTGCAATTAGAAAAATCCCAAATTGCAAGTCCTGAATTGCACAAAGACAACGAACTGTAGGTCCTGAATTGCAACAGAAGAGTCTGCGTTGAAAGTCCCAAATTGAAAATAGGACATTAGCAACTTAGATAAACATGAGATTGCATTCGAATTGAATGTTCGACACAGGGAATTGTCGGATTGAATGTGAAACAGTGAAAGACCTAGATGCAGACTGAAATTCGAAAATCGGAGATCAAAATTCGATAATTACCGATGATGGAGATGCGGAGGCAGGCGAAGGCAAAGGGGGGGTCGAGGAGGGAGTCTGTGACAAGGGGAGGACGAGGAGGGAGTCTGCGATAAGGGGAGGCCGAGGAGGGAGTCTGCGACACCAGATAATTACCGATCGATGATGGAGATGCGGAGGCAGACGAAGGTGAAGGGGAGGCAGAGGAGGGAGTCTGCAACACCAGCTAGGCAGCGGCCCCGACGATGGCAAGTCTGGGACTCAGGCGAAGGCGGCGACAAAGATAAACAATCGCCTGTAGGACTGAGCCGAGCCGGTGGTGTGATTTAAAGAAATGCATACTGTGAGAGAGGAGTGAGAGCTTGAGATTCGAGAAGGGCGTGATCTTTGCGGGGAAGATGAAGGGCTGCAATTAATCACCGCGTGATTTCTGGGAAGAAGAAGCGGCCGCCATTAATTAGGGTGTTTTCTTTCCTCTTTTCCCTGCTAAGCTCTAAAACAAATAAAAAAAATTAATATATATATACCCGTTAAAAAATATGGTGCCCCGTTAAAAATGTGGTGCCCTGTTCCATTGGGCTTTTTGAACAGCCCAATGGACGGGCCTGCCTGTTTGTATGATACTCAAATTGTAAATGTCTTACCTAGTTCAAGTACAACATGTTTGTGATTAATATATAAAAAATCGTCAGGTTGTATGGTTTCTCTTGCACTTATTTCTTTTGGCCGACTTCCACTGCTCCCATGGACATCTATTCGAGCCAAACTACTATCAAATTGTGATTCCACAATCGAATAGCAACCGCCTAAACAATTTCGACACAAGTAGTATTTTAAAGTACCAACGGTTACATTCAAAAACAAGTTATCCATGAATATATGCTCTTGGAACTGTAGAGGGATTTAAAGGAAGAACTTATGGACGGAGACAGATATTTTTTCGTAGATACAACTATATAAACGTATTAGCGCTTCTTGAGACTAAAACAAATAAAATCTCGCATGAAAGTGTTTGGAGGAAATGTGGATTCACCAATATTGCTTTCGACCCTGCACGAGGAATCTTGGGGGGTATTTGCCTGCTCTGGAAAGATCTTCCGTTATCAGAAGGAGAAATATCTCTAATTTTAGTACAACACGGATTAATTCACATCAATTATCATGATCATAGAACTGACAAAACTACAACCTTCCTTTTGGTTCATGCTCCTCCTGATAAAGAGTCAAAAGACTTCTTCTGGGAATTTACCATCCAATATGCAAATCAACTCCTTGTTCCGTTTTGTCTTTTGGGAGACCTAAATGAAATCGCTATTTCTAATGATAAATTAGGAGGTATTGCACCTGGACCAGGCCGTTTTAAAAGGCTGCAAGAGATTAAGAACTCACTTATACTTCTCGAGGTACCTACTCATAGGGGTACTTTCACTTGGCAAAAAAGGAAGACGGGGATGCCAAACAGCAACATTGCTAAACTTGACTGTCTGCTAGCTTTAAATGAAGTAATTTCCTTATTTGATGGTATTCGGGTGAAAATCCATCCAGTCACTACTTTTGACCATGCCCCGATATCTATTGATCTTCGATCTCCGCTGCATATTAACAAAAAACCCTTTCGTTTTGAAATGGCATGGACTACTAAACCAGAGTTCACAAATTTAGTTAAGTAAGCATGGAGATTGAATCCTTCGAACTCGCTCATGTTCAAATTGGTTAAAAAAACTTCTCTCTTGAAAAATCCAGCAAAGAAATGGCACAAACGTACTTTCAATAACATCCACAAACAGATACTCGAAATGAGTGCTTGATTGGGAACCCCAATACTAATGAATTTGTTCCACACAAGAAATTAATTAACAAAAGAGAACGAATGCTTGATTTCCAACGCCGTTATTGGAGCTAAAGGGCAAAGGCTAAACATAGCAAATTAAATGATACAAACTCGAGCTATTTTCACCGTATTACATCCGCAAAACGGGGAAGAAAACTAATCAAATCTCTTACAACAGATTCAGGTATGACCCTTTCTGACTACGATTTGATCAGAAATGAGTTCACAACTAGCTTTGTGGCTCGTTTTAGGTCGTCTTATAATCATAACCTATCCTTCGATGCTGACCTGAGCAATGTTGTTAGGATCGAGATTCTAGATCGGATCGATGGGGGTGCAGTAGAATCGGATCGTAGGATCGGAGCGTAGGATCGTAAGATCCTACTGCATGTTTAAATTTTTTGATAAACTAATTACAAAATATTGCATATCACTTATATGTAAAGTTAAATCAATGCTCAATAGTTATTAACCACTTTATTTGTCTATCCATATATGAAAAATCCACACATGTGTATATAACAACCCAAAAAATTCGAGCAGTAAGTCATAATTCTAGATTTTTTATATCCCTAAATAGAGAGTGAATCAAAACATTATTTTAAAAAATCAATATAACTATATCAATCAACATATTAATTCAAATTACCTAAAAAAATATTTAAAAAATCAAATTACCAAAAAAAATTATTTAAAAAATATACATATTAGTTCATGCTGTAGGATCTAGATTCTATTCCCGATCCTACTACGATCCTATACGATTCTGCTACGATTTTATACGATCCTGCTGCGATCCTGCTGCATCCGACTCTGTATGTGCGATCCAGATCGATTAGGCCACTTTGGATCGTAGAATCGTAAGATCCCATGATCCGGATCTAGATTTTAACAACCATGGACCTGAGTGTTATTGACAATGAAATCTCTCCGCAACAAAACATGATGCTCACTGCACCCGTTACAAACGAGGAGATTAAGTGTGCCCTCTTCTCAATCAATCCTGACAAATCTTCGGGACCTGATGGTATGCCCGCAGGTTTTTACCAAACGTATTGGACAATTGTCGGACCTTCTTTTACCAAAGCTGTCAAGGCCTTCTTCTCAAGTGAGAAAATGCTGAGATAGATTAATCACACGTTTATAACCTTAATCCAAAAGAGGGATAACCCTGAAACTGTTAACCATTTCAGGCCTATCAGCTTATGTTCTACAATTTATAAAATTATCTCCAAGATCTTAACAGCTAGACTTTCCAAAGTTTTTGATAAATTCATTCATCCTCTGTAGACTGCTTTTACTAAGGGAAGATCCATACAGGACAACATTCTTATTGCCCATGAAATTTTCCACTCATTCAGACTATCTAAGGCAAAAATCGGCTATATGGCGATTAAATTGGATATGGAAAAGGCGTATGATAGAGTTGAGTGGCCCTTCCTCTTCTCCGTCCTTACAAAATTCGGTTTTCATAGACAATTCATTCTTTGGATCAAAGAGTGTGTGTAAACTATTATGTACTCGGTCCTGGTAAATGACGAGTCATCGATACCTTTTTCCCCATCAAGGAGACTAAGACAGGGCGACCCATTGTCACCTTTTCTCTTCATTCTTACTGCTTTTGCAATGCAATTTGCTTAGGATGTTGATTTTACTATCGGTCGGGGGGGGGGGGGGATTAAGGTTCCCTTTCTTACCTTTGTAGATGACATCATGCTGTTCGGCAAGGCAAATCAGTCTACCTGTAATAATCTAACCAATATCATTCAACGTTTCTACTCCATATCTGGACAAAAAGTAAACCTACATAAATCTAGCTTTCAAGTATCCCCAAATACGTCGACCACAGCTATTCAAATTGTGACAAATGTGCTGGGAATTCCCCAGTCCAACAATTTAGAAAAATATATGGGATGCCCAATCATCAATGGCAGAGTCAATAGGGACACCTTTGCGGATGTTATTCTCAAAACAAAACCACAGCTTACAAAGTGGAAAGCTTCCACCCTCTCAGCTGAAGGATGAAAATTTCTCATTAAAGCCACCATAAGTGCTCAACCATTATTTATAATGAAAGCCTTTATGCTACCAAGGTATATTCTACACGAACTTGACAAAAACTACAGATGGTTCTTTTGGAACAAACAGAAGAAATTCACCCAATTGAACAACTGTGACAAAATCTGTGCGGACAACGAGCCCATTAATGAGGGTAACTCGAGTGCTACTGTGACACCCAAACAATTCAACACCTTGGTAGCTAATATGACCACAATGGCGGACGCCTTAGCTGCACTACAAGCTAAGATGGTGACTATAGATAGCTCAAGGCCGAGTGGTTCAAACATCAATGCGGGTCAAAGAGAACAAAGGCGTGCTGAATCGCCTCAAGGTGAAAGGGAAGTCGTTAATCCTAATCCTAATCCTAACCTTAATCTTAATGTAAATAATCCTAATTTTGAAGAAAACAACTCTCCACGAGGTGGGAGAAATGATAGGAATAATGAGTTTGTTCATGTGCAGGGTCAATGACAAGGAAGGGGAAGAGGACGAGGCTTCCAAGAGCAATACTATTACTTGGAGCAAGATGATGACTTCCAAGAAGAGGAGTATTGGGAGCAACGCCCGAGAAGGAATCAAAGAGGAAATCCAAACCGAGCACCTAGGTACAATGCCGAGGACGACATAGGTAAGGTTAAGGTAATGATTCCTCCTTTTGATGGTAAGTCTGATCCAGATGCTTATATTGATTGGGAAATTAAAATGGATCAAATCTGGAATTGTCATAATTTCTCTAATGCTAAAAAGGTACAACTAGCTTCCCTAGAATTTCAAGGTTTTGCTTTAATTTGGTGGGATAATCTAGTTAAGGAAAGGAGAAGAGCCCTTGATGCACCTGTTGCTTCTTGGGATCAACTAAAAGCATTGATGAGAAATAGGTTTGTACCTCAACACTATGATAGAGAGCTAATGCAAAGATTAGAAAATCTAAAACAAGGTAACAAAACTGTTGAGGAAACCTTTAATCTTATGCAAGAAACCATGGCTAGGGCTAATGTAGTGGAATCACATGAAAAAACTAATGCTAGATATCTTAGGATCTTGTATCCTGACTTAGCTCATGAAATTGATTATTTTTCCTATACTACTCCTACTGATTTATTACATTTAGCAATTAAAGTACAAAAGGGACATCGCTATAAGAACCAAGGAAGAGTGTCGAGTGGCCAGCAACAGGGGTGGCGCTCCAGTCGGCCTCAACAGCCCCAAGGGCGCTCGGATATGAGTTCTAGAGATCGAATCCAGCAACCCCAATGGAGGAGTGATAGCCGACAGCCCCAGCAGCCCCTCGACAAGGGTAAAGGTCCATGGAATGGACGTGAATCGTCTGGGACATCTACTGGTCCCAAAGGGAGTAATCCTTGTAACACCCCTTCTTATTACACTGAAGAGATGTTGCAGCGCCAGCAATTACGCAGACTTTAATGTCTTTGTAACCGCCTTAGGCTTATAGGGACATGCAACCATGCTCCCATAAACAAGATGATAACATACAAATATTAAATAAGCGGAAGACTTAAATATAAGTAATATTCTAAAATAAAATAAGTTACCCAAACAAAGGGGTCCGGCTGCTGGGCTCGTTCAAATATAAGGATCGGGCTGAACGCGCAGCGGGTTCTGGTGGCGGACTGGTTGTTGTCGGGGGCTCCGGTGGTGCTGGCGGCCTTGGGTTGTGACTCCTGGCGTGCTGGTCACGTGTTAAGTGGGAAAAGGTGAGGTCAAAGTTGGTGTGGGCCCCTTTGACATGAGATAAAGCTGGAATAACAGCCTCGCTTTTTTCTTTTTTCTTCCTTGGGGCTCTCACTTGCCGTGCAAATGTGGAGAAGCAAGTAGTTTTTTTAGTGGTATTCTACTTTTGAGATATTAGTAAGGCGGTATTTCATTATCTTGTGGGGTCCGAAATTGGTGGATTAAACTTGTGATTTAATGGGGTTAAGACTTTTTTTGTGGGAGTGAAAATTGTGGTAGAACCTTGTGGGCGTGATATGTGGGTCTAATCTTTTTTCCGTAAGACCCGTGGTTTGGTCTTACGTTTTATTGTACTCCTGGCTTTGCCACCCATCTATATATTTACCTATTCAGAAATAATGAAACAGTAGCAGCGGAAATAATATTCAAATTGTAGCAGTGGAATGAATATTCAAATAGTAGCAGCGGAATGAATAAAATAAATCCCATAAATTCTAAAAGTTTGTACCTTAAATAAAAAACACAATAAAACTGAAAACAATGAAATTCTTTATTCTTCAGCGCCTCAAGACCGTTTACCTAAACCTGTGGATCGACGGCTGAGGTGTAGTATGCAGACCAGGGACCCCAACCGTCCAAAGGAGAAAAATAGGACGGTTAGTCTTTTTACGACTAGCAAGTAGCAGAAAGTAAAATGTTCAAGACTCCGTCTACCACCCAGTGACCATAAAAGGGTATCGGTGATTGTAGACTAAAATATGAATTAAGAGTAAGTGTTTATGTGGAACCTGACTCATTTGATTAAAATAAAAATAAAATAATAGGATGATCCAAAAGGATCGAGTGTTTGAATGGGATGCGGATCCGGAGATCCTAGGGAATCATATTCCGAGTACGGAAAGAATATGATATAACGTCACTGAAAGTGGGTCATCTATTAGTAAGTAATGTGCAACACAAATATAGTAACAACACCAGTATACACAACATTATCGTTTACTTATGACAAGTGATACCGGCCTCAGCCGCATATACTACCCTTAGGTAGATGTACCCATTCGAGAGATTTGCAATTTCGAAGGGGCATCTCATGAGACGTTTATAGAGCAAGGTATAACTGAACCTTGACCTGAGTTTACCCTTTTTCCATTATTTAAGACGCATCATAATAACAATAATAACAACAACAATAATAATAATAACACAAACGGTATAAGTACCAATCCGCAAATACATCCTAGGTGACCACAAATGACATGATGTACACTTTAGATCTATAAAGTGCACGAAATAATATAATTGACAAGAATGGATATTCAAAACCACTAATATACCATGCTTAACTAGCATGAATGAACAAAATGGACAAATCATGCTTTTTAGGAAGTTCGGGCATCTAATATAATTTTCTCAAATCATAGGATCAAATTATAATTACCCGAGTTGACATGCTATGTGAGATTAAGGAGTTGATAAATAGCAACAAACTGAACTAGCTTGCATATTTATCACAAACTCATAGCATGGAATGTATAAAGGACACAAAAAGCAATAATTGCGAAAAAGACACGAAATTGCAGAAATGCACTGATTGAACCAAACCACTTGCCTTAATCCGACGTAATGCCTATTCGTGGTTGAGCAAAAAAATCTGATAAAGGACCTGAGATTTTACAGAATTAAATAGGGTATTAGTAACTTTTCAGAAATTATGGAAACGGCATCGTAACTTTTAAAAAGTACAAAACTTACCCTTGCTTTTCCCAAAAGCCAACCCGATTCTGTACCCCAAAATCTCAAGAGCTATAAAGGCTATAAACTGTTCCAAAACAGTAGGTAGGTTAGATTAAACATCGCATACTTATTCGAAACTCGGCAATTAGCGATGAATAGAGCGGATCTTACCCAAACGGGACTCGTAAACGTCCAAGGTTCGAGCCTATGATCACTTGATATGATATGAATCTGTAAAGGAATAATTTTGGTGAGATAACAGCCCTTGGATTGAAGGAAAGAAAGAAAAACGAACATAAACCACGTTTTTCTGCACAACAGAAACACTGCTCACCAGTCAAGTTTGAGGCTGTGGTGCGATCGCCTCAAAGAAGATACGAAGGAAAGAACGGATGGGTTCGATAGAGGATATTGCAAGCTTTTTTATGCAGTTGGCGTCGTTGGCTTTGGACCATGGTGCTGGTAGTGGCGAAGCCCGAAAGTTGGCTTGTCAATCACTTTCTGCAGAAACTTCCGACGCCGATCTGGACGTCTTTCCGGTGAGCTGCTGCGTCGGGGCTTGCACGGTGGTTCCCTGGGTGTTGGAGGAGACCAGTGGTGGCGGCCTTCAGCCCTGGTGTCGCCGGAATCTCGGTCGAGGGTGATCGGAGATAGTTGGCAGACTGTGCTCTTCGGTCGCTTTTTGGGGGTTTGTAGAGAATGACTGGGAAGAACTTTTGGTAAGAGGGTTAACTGGTATAGAAGTATACATCATTCCCTTCAATTTGACATAATTCGAATCCCCTAAAAATAGGAATTTGAGGTTGAAAAATCTGGCCAAAGATTACTAGTTATCCTATAGTTAAAGATAGAATTTGTAAAGAAAATCTGATTTACTCCTCTCCTCCCGTGTGTGCAGATTTGGGATGCTGTTGCGAGATCCCTCAATTGGGCTGGATTTCAACTGAACCCAAAGTGTATATGCTATACACTTATATATAAATGCATATAGATACCATTTACGTACATACATAAATAATATAGAAGAAATTTGGCTAAAAGTCCATTTTGACAAACTCTTTTTGCAAAATGTCCACTTAAAATCAGTTTTTGCTAAATGTCCTAATTTTTTTTGAAAACCCCATATTACCCCGGTTTTAATTAAACCTAGCCGCTATATCTTATTTGGGAAAATATGAGACGTTTTCTCCTCCGCTCCTCGTGCCTCCTCCATGGATCTGCGTCTTCTTCGTCTCCCTAATTGCACAGCAGGAGGGAGCGTCTCGCAGTAGTCGGTGTTAGTCTTCCTCTCCTCTCCAATTGGCCTTCCTCTCCATGGAGTACCTTCGTCCACGATCCCTCCTCTCTCCTCGTTTCGATTCGTTCACCTATTCCAGATTCATAGGCCTCCTTCCCGATCCGGCAAAGCTCCAGCGTACCGACGATGGTGAAGCGAAAGATCGCGTTGCCGTTCAATCTGCGAGCGTCACCGATCGCAGATTTCTCCTCTCCGATCGCGTTGCCATCCAATTCCTCTATTTCTCCGATATGTCTTAACAGCCTCCTCCCGTTGCCGACTCGGATCCAGTTCATTGTTTCCATTGCTGTCCGGTGGTTGCAAGCGTTGGCCTCGACATGAACAAGGTGGAATTGGCGTCCTTCGCGCAGGCTCCCTCTCCCTGTTCTCCTCTACCGTCCTCCGCGCAGGCTCCGCTTCCTTCGCCGTCATCCTACACCGTTCATCCCGACCTCCTCCATCCTCAATTTCCCGATTGCTAGTAATTGTCGTATGTGTGTAGTTGAGGTTGATTCATTTCGCAAGTAGCTTGAACATATCTGTCATCCCTTTCAGAGATTGAATTTGTGATTTGTCTATATTTCAATTTGAAAAATGAATCTGTTTAAAGGTATTTAGCAAGGTATTGGTATTACAATCGTTGAATTCCGAAATTGAACATGTCTAAAACTTGGTTGTTCGAAGGACTGAATTTGCTCAATATCACGAGCATCCTTAGTGCTACAAATGAATGAACTAGTTCATGTCATTGATCTTGAATTCTTCAACCATTTGAGTGCTTGGCTTGCTGAACTAGTGATTAGAAAATGTCAATTATGTAGATAAATTGACAAAAACTTGCTGCCCATTTATCTACTATTGCGAAATGAGTTGATGACAAATAACTCAATTGAATACTCTGTATGTAATGTCTTACCGTATTACATCATCCCCTTGCTGATCAATTCAACGTCTTGCCATCATATTATAAGAGCATCTATAACAAATATTGCATATCATCTCTTAAATGGTAAAATAAATATCAAAAGCTCTAATAAGGGGGTGACATCAGTGGTGACAGTGATATTGCGTGTGATTACAATATTTTTTTTTTAAATTTTTTCATGAAATTACATGTGTCGCAAAGAGTGTCACCTCTAATAAGGGTGGTGACAGTGATAGAGGTAGTGGTGACAGTGATAGGAGTGGTGGTGACAGCGATACGAGTGGTGACAACGATAGGGCGGTGATAGCGATAGAGGTGGTGACAACAATAAGGGTGGTGACAACAATATGGGTGGTGGTGACAACGATAGGGAGGTGACAGCGATAGATGTGGTGACAGCAATAAGGGCGGTGACAATGATAGGGGTGGTGGTGACAGTGATAGGGGGGTTGTGACAGCTATATACGTGGTTGTGACAGCGATAGGAGTGGTGTTGACAGCGATAGGAGTGGTGACAATGATAGGGCGGTGACAGCGACAGAGGTGGTGACAACAATAAGGGTGGTGACAACAATATGGGTGCTGGTGACAGTGATAGGGGTGGTGGTGACAGCGATAGGGGTGGTGGTGACAGCAATAGGAGTGGTGACAGCGATAGAGCGGTGACAGCGATAGAGGTGGTGACAGCAGTAAGGATGGTGACAACAATATGGGTGGTGGTGACAGTGATTGGGGTGGTGGTGAGAGTGATAGGGGTGGTGGTGACAGCGATAAGAGTGGTGACAACGATAGGGCGGTGACAACGATAGAGGTGGCGACAGCAATAAGGGTGGTGACAGCGATAGGAGTGGTGGTGACAGCGATACGAGGGGTGACAGCGATAGAGGTGGTGACAACAATAAGGGTGGTGACAACAATATGGGTGGTGGTGACAGTGATAGAGGTGGTAGTGACAGTGATAGAGGTGGTGGTGACAGCGATAGGAGTGGTGGTGACAGCGATAGGAGTGGTGACAGCAATAGGGCGGTGGCAGCGATAGAGGAGGTGACCGCAATAAGGGTGGTGACAGTGATATGGGTTGTGGTGACATCGATATGGGTTGTGGTGACAGCGATAAGGCGGTGACACTAATCTCGTAAAAAAAAATTGTCACATAAAAATTTGTTTATCATCATACATGTGTCACCAAAGTTGGGTCACCAAAGCCATTGACCGGTGTCACCACTTATAAAGGTGGTGACACTAATTTCGTAAAAAAAAAATTCGAAAAAAAAAACGTGTCACCAAATTTTTTTTTGTGTCACCAATGTTGTGTCACCAATTCATTGAATTTGACTGGTCAATGATCAAAATAAAAATGGGAAGGAAGGAAGGGAATGGGAAGGAGGGGCAAAAATGTAATATTAGGACATTTTGCAAAAAGGTAAATAAAAGTTGACATTTTGCAAAAGGCCTTTTAGAAAATGGACACTTAGCTAAAAAATCCAATAATATATACATATATATAAACCTAGCTACCCACTAATTTACTCGTAAATAATATATAAATATTATTTGTAAAACTTTAATTTATTTAAATAATTTAAATAATTTAATTTCCCACATTTCACATTATAAAATGTGAAGTAATTATCTTACGAATTTGACACATTAAAATAATAGGAATAAGAAATAATTCCGACTTTTATTTAATTCAATTCTAAAATTAAATAAACGGAAATAATTCCATGCCCCTCTATGAGCCTCATGGAGTATGGTCTGTCTAAGCTCCTGAACATCCGGAACACAAATCCGCTTCCCAAACCATAAGGAGTCATCCTCCTGAACAATAAAACCTGGGGCATTGCCCTCAAAGAAGTCGGCACACAAACGCACCAATGCGGTATCTTCGACCTGCGCTACCTTAATCTTCTCTAGAAAATCTGACTGCACCTCCATCATACACAGCTGACCACGATTCTTCTCAAACCACACCTCAACACCTAACTTCAAAAAATCCTGGCGCAAAACAGGTCTCTCTGTCAAACATGCGATCATAGCCTCATGCTGAGACTTCCGGCTTAAAGCATCCGCTACAACATTGGCCTTCCCCGGATGATAGAGAAGTTCAATGTCATAGTCTTTGATGAGCTCCAGCCATCTCCTTTGACGCATATTGAGCTCCTTCTGGGTGAAAACATATTTTAAGCTCCTATGGTCCGTGAAGATTTGGCAGCGAACACCGTAGAGGTAGTGTCGCCAAATCTTTAAAGCAAAGACCACAACAGATAGCTCCAGATCATGCATTGGATAATTCTCCTCATACTGCTTAAGTTGCCTAGAAGCATATGCTATCACCCTGTCATCCTGCATAAGCACACAACCCAGACCTTGTTTGGAAGCATCACTATACACAATGCATCCTTCTCCATCTCTTGGCAGTGCTAGAATCGGTGCAGTGGTCAACCGTTTCTTCAGTTCCTAGAAGCTCTGCTCGCACTTCTCATTCCACACGAACTTCTGAGACTTCCTCAATAAAGAGGTAAGTGGTTGGGCAAGTTTAGAGAACCCTTCCACAAACCTCCTATAGTATCCAGCTAGTCCCAGAAAGCTTCGAACTTCCTTCGCATTTTTCGGTTGCGCCCAATGCTTCACTGCTGAGATCTTCTGAGGGTCTACCATCACTCCCTCCTCAGATATGATATGACCTAGGAACGTCACTTGCTTGATCCAGAAGTCACACTTGGACAAACTTAGCATAAAGCTGATGTTGTCGCAACACTGACAATGGGATCCGCAGATGCTCCTCATGAGCTTCCTCACTCGGAGAGTAGATCAAAATATCATCGATAAACACCACCACAAACTTATCCAGATAGTCATGAAAACACCGGTTCATCAACTCCATAAACATAGCTGGTGCGTTGGTCAAACCAAAGGGCATCACTAAGAACTCATAATGCCCGTATCTAGTCTGGAAAGCAGTCTTCGGAATGTCCTCCTCGCGAATCTGTAATTGATGATACCCAGAACGAAGATCAATCTTGGAGAACACCCGTGCTGATGCGGATCAAGATGGTCTTTTGTGGGTCAAACAATGATCTTGATCCAGGCGAGCTCTTAAGACCGATTCGAGGGCCATTGATGGCGAAGAGTGTCCTCCTCAAAAGGAAGAAGAAGGCTCCACCATGGAATAAGGCCCAAAGGAGCAAGGTGAGCTAATGTCCAAGTTTGAGTTCGTTCTTAATGGGTTGACAGCATATCGACATCTCAGTAAAATGGGTCGTTTGGAGTCCATATTTATTGGATGAGGTCGTACCATACCTTGTCGGAACGAGGACGAAAAGATCTACAACTTTGCTGTTGAAGGCTTCTCCAAAATCAACCTCAAGAATGGCCGAAATTCATCATCTTTGCAGCTGCCTCTGTTTGGACGAATTTCTACATAATTATTTAAATATTTTCGAATTTATTTAATTAAATTAGATTTAATTATTTTATGAATTTAGGAAAATAATGTGGAAATAATTATATCTCTTCTAGATATAATTCTTGTCCAACAAGTTGTTAATTTTCTATCCTTAGTTAGTTTTACTTATCTTAGGAAACATTTACATATCTTTAGATTATTTGATTTATCTTTAGTTACCAAAACTCTATCTTTTGCACAAGATAGAATTGGTCTATTGTCTATTTAAACTCAGGTTCTACATTCAATAAAATTAGATTGGAATTATAATTGAGGAACCCTTTTAAGGATTAAAAGGTTCCCTCGATTCCCAATCCAAAAGCCTTCGCAATCAATTTATGTTTTTGTTCATCTGATACCAAACCAAGATCTAAACCCTAATTCCAAACACAAAACCAAACACAAGAAAGAAGAGAAAAGCTGAAAAACTGTCGCTAGAACCCAGACCACCGTCGCTCTAACAGAGGAACCGTCGCTGGCAGCGGCCGCCGCAGACTTGCTGCGCCCGCAGCATCCGTCGCCACCACTGTTGCCGTCGCTGCTGTTGTTTCCTTTGTTGGCTTTTGTCTTTGGTTCTAGTTTTTATTTGTTTGTTTTCCTTTCTTTCACAATAGTTTCAAGTCAGTTTATTTTAATTGATTGTAAACATCGAGAATATTACAAGAATAATTGCAAGATCGGGCCATCAACCGTTTGGTGTTCTTGATCCTGAGGCCACAGGCGAAGGATCGAGTATCCCAAACGTATCAAGTGGTACCAGAGCCATAGGTTTCGCAAGTTCTTGTTTTTTTTCTTGATGTTATTCACAATTTGATTTGATGACTTGGGAAATTTGGGGAGATTTGGAGGATGATCCCGATCCATTGGATGGATTTTTTGCTTTGGAATGTGCTAAACAACAACGACGCCAACAAGAGTTACGTCGGAGAGCTTGGCTACAACAACAACCCCTAGAGCGTCAACGCGAAGTCAAAAGACGCCAACTTTGGCTTCAACGTCAAGAGGAAGAACAACGTCAATTGGAGATCGAAGATAAGAGGTGTCGACAACGCTATCAGATTCGGCTTCTCCAACAAAGAGAGGCTGAGGAGGCACGACGACAAGAGGAGGAGGAACGTCGCCGAGAGGAGGAACGACGCCGAGAGAAAGAACGACGGCGAGAGAAAGAGGCACAAGTTCAAGCGAAGCTCGAGGAGGATTTGGAGGAATTGGCAAAGGCCATCTCGGATAGAATTTGTCAAGCTCTTGCTTCAGCCCTCACCCCTGCTCCAGCGGCTATAGTTGCCTCAACCGACGACGAGGTAATTGAGCCTAAGGAGCCTTCTGTTGATTTCGTTGCCCAGAAAATAGCACAGCGCGTCAAACTTGTTTCGCAGATTCCTGTTGACTCCGACCTCGGAATTGAGTCAACTCAGTCTTGTTGCGAAGATGACTCGACGAGCTTTCCAACGGTGGGTCACACGCTGCAAGATTCTTCTGGGAAGGCATCCGAATCTGATCTGCAAGCTGGCTGTAATTTTCTGCAAGATGATGTGGTTGCTTCTGACGACAACGATGAGGACGTTGGGAACACTTCTCTTGAGTTAGCTATTGTACCTCTTGAGAATGTTCCTAATGTTGAGAATTCTGAAGTTCATAGGGTTATTGAGCCTATTGATATTGTTCCTCTTGATTGCTCAATGTTCCCTATGACAGGTGTTGTTTTTGAGGTTCCTTTGCCTCAAATTCTACTGGCACCATCTCAAGTTGATTGTCAAGGAAGTTACTTTTTGGTGGTTTCTCCTTCCCCTTTGATCATCGACGACTCGATTCGAGGACGAATCGAAGCTAAGAAGGGGAGAATGATGCGGATCAAGATGGCCTTTTGTGGGTTAAACAATGATCTTGATCCAGGCGAGCTCTCAAGACCGATTCGAGGGCCATTGATGGCGAAGAGTGTCCTCCTCAAAAGGAAGAAGAAGGCTCCACCATGGAATAAGGCCCAAAGGAGCAAGGTGAGCTAATGTCCAAGTTTGAGTTCGTTCTTAATGGGTTGACAGCATATTGACATCTCAGTAAAATAGGTCGTTTGGAGTCCATATTTATCGGATGAGGTCATACCATACCTTGTTGGAACGAGGACGAAAGGATCTACAACTTTGTTGTTGAAGGCTTCTCCAGAATCAACCTCGAGAATGACCGAAATTCATCATCTTTGCAACTGTCTCTGTTTGGACGAATTTCTACATAATTATTTAAATATTTTCGAATTTATTTAATTAAATTAGATTTAATTATTTTATGAATTTAGGAAAATAATGTGGAAATAATTATATCTCTTCTAGATATAATTCTTGTCCAACAAGTTGTTAATTTTCTGTCCTTAGTTAGTTTTACTTATCTTAGGAAACATTTACATATCTTTAGATTATTTGATTTATCTTTAGTTACCAAAACTCTATCTTTTGCACAAGATAGAATTGGTCTATTATCTATTTAAACTCATGTTCTACATTCAATAAAATTAGATTGGAATTATAATTGAGGAACCCTTTTAAGGATTAAAAGGTTCCCTCGATTCCCAATCCAAAAGGCTTCGCAATCAATTTATGTTTTTGTTCATCTGATACCAAACCAAGATCTAAACCCTAATTCCAAACACAAAACCAAACACAAGAAAGAAGAGAAAAGCTGAAAAACTGTCGCTGGAACCCATACCACCGTCGCTCCAACAGAGGAACCGTCGCTGGCAGCGGCCACCGCAGACTTGCTGCGCCCGCAGCATCCGTCGCCACCACTGTTGCCGTCGCTGCTGTTGTTTCCTTTGTTGGCTTTTGTCTTTGGTTCTAGTTTTTATTTGTTTGTTTTCCTTTCTTTCACAATAGTTTCAAGTCAGTTTTATTGTAATTGATTGTAAACATCGAGAATATAGCAAGAATAATTGCAAGATCGGGCCATCAACAGTTTGGTGTTCTTGATCCTGAGCCCACAGGCGAAGGATCGGGTATCCCAAACGTATCACGTGCTCCTTGCAGCTGATCTAACAAGTCATCAATTCGCGGCAACGGGTACTTGTTCTTGGTCGTCACTTTATTCAGCTTACGATAGTCAATACACAACCGGAAGGATCCATCCTTCTTCTTCACAAATAATACTGGAGCCCCCCATGGTGACGCACTAGGCCTGATATAGCCCTTCTCCAACAGCTCTTCCAATTGAGACTTCAGCTCCTTCATCTCAAGGGGTGACATATGATATGGAGCTTTGGAGAGTGGAGATGTCTCGTATTCCAGATCAATTGTGAACTCAACAAAGCGCTTCGGTGGTAACTTGGTAATGTCATAAGGAAATACGTCGGGAAATTCCTGAATCACTGGAATATCGGAGATTGTGACCGTCTCGGACATGGAGTCCGGTAAATATCATAATAGGCCCACACAGCCTTGTCGCAGTAGCCTCGTTGCCTGCATCATGTTAATAATATGGCCGTTCATAACAAAAACGCGCTCGCGGAATTTGCACACGCATGTGCCATCCGGTGATAACGTCACAATCCTCCGCTCGAAGTCAATCACCGCGCCATGTTGCCCTAACCAATCCATACCTAAGATGATATCCAGCAGCATAAGCGGAATCACCACTAAATCGGCGTCTAACTCTCGACCCCCAATCGTGATAGGACATCTGCTCAACACCTTCTTTCCTATCATTGTCCCCCCATCAGGGAGTCCGACTACAAAAGGATCATCTAAAGGCACACTACCTAACTTAAGCCTATCAACAAGCTTCTCAGCAATAAAGGAATGGGTAGCACCAGAATCAAATAAAATATCAATGGACTTGGTATGATGGTAAATAATACCTTGAGTCACTGGTGCGTTAGCATCTACCTCTTGCCTAGGGCTGTGCATCGGTCTAAAACCGAGCCGAACCGGGCCGAACCGAAACCGAAAATCTCAAATTTTCAAACCGAAAGCCGAACCGAAAGTATTAGGTTCGGTTCGGTTATTTGCCGGTTCGGTTTGTGTTCGGTTCGGTTTTAACCTAATTGAACCGAATTTCCATTAAAAATAATAATTAAAGTATACAAATATATATAAAATACAGTATGTATACAAATATTCTAATATAAAGTATACAAATATAGTTACAAATATAAATATATGGTTACAAATACAGTACGTGTGTGTATATATAGACATTGTAGTTGTATGTATACAAGATTAAAATTTATATATGTATATACAGTATATAATATATGTATATACAGTATATATGTGTATATATACACTATATAATATATGTATATATAGTAAGTATGTGTGTATATATAAAGTATAGAAATATATATACAATGTATTTATGTAGTGTATAAAAACAATTCGGTTTAACACAAACCGAACCTAAACCGAACACAAACCGAACCGAAACCGAAAAATGAAAATTCTCGAACCGAAAGCCGAACCGAAAAACTTCGGTTAGGTTCGGTTTGTGTTCGGTTTGTGTTGGTTCGGCCCAAAAATTCGGTTTGGGCCGAATCATGCACACCCCTACTCCTACCTCATCACATATAGGCGCTTCCCAGGGTTGGAAGGCCCAGCTGCATTGCTTCCCCTGTTCACAGTTGGTTGCGATCCCGTAGGAGCCTGAGTCCTCTGCTGAAAGGACTGACTGTTGCGCTGCTGCGGTGGAGGCCTAAGCTGCCCCTGATTCTGAGTCCTTGGTGCAGCAGCCGATGCTTGATAAGAACGAGACTGCACCCCATTCGCGGTCTTACAGAACCGTATCATATGGCCTGACTTGTCACAACCTCGGCAAATCGTCAGTACCTCTGTACATGCAGGTTTGATGTGCCCCTCCTTGCCGCAATTATGACATATCACCTGCCTCCCACCAGTATTGTGAGAGCGCCCTCCAGTCTGACCAGTTGGGGCTCTGCCCCCACTCACACCCCCAGTTGGGGTAGATTATGCAGCTCTCTTGACACCAGAAAGCTTCTGATGTCCCTTCTTCTTGTTGGCAAACTCTTGGTTCCACCGAGTCTCATCCATCGTTGTCTCCACCCTATACCCAGCATCAATGTAAGCCTCCAAGGTAGGGTAGTCTCTGTGCAACATCTGCAGCTTCATACGGCCAGGTAAGGACTCATCGAAGTAATGAATCCTGTCTGCCTCAGTCCTAACCAAATCTCCGGCATAAGGCAGTAACCCATAATATCGAGTCACCAGTGCAGCCATCCTCATTCCTAAAGGAGCAGGAGTCAAGAATTCTCTCCTCTTCTCAATCCTCAGTGAAGGAGCAAAGTAATGATCTGTGAGGGACTGCTTGAAGGCCTCCCAGGTTGGGTTTGCCTCCCATCCCAATCTAGCAGCCTCCCACCATAATCCAGCTTCGCCCTAAAGACGAACAGCAGTAATATGCACCTTGTCCTGATCGGTGCACACGATACCTCTGAACAGCTTCTCCATATGGGTCAGCCAATCAACTACAACATATGGCTCCCCTAACCCATTAAAGTCATCTGGCTTCATAGCGTTGACCGCCTTAAGTGCCCTAAAGTAAGAATCTCCCAAGTCCGTCACTCTGCCTGGAGCAGAAGTCTCAACGACAGGCGGTGCTTGCTGCGGAGTCTGTACATGTGGCGGCGGTTGTGGGATCGCTCCAGCTATGACCTCTGTCACCGCCTCACGAGCAATCTGCCACATCATTTGTATCATCTCATCACGCCACCTTTCCCCCGCAGTTCTGGTGGACCTGCTCCTCTGACTCACAAGACGGCTACCCACGCTATGGCTTGCAACAGGGAATAAATGCTACGTCCTATAATGATTGTAACGGCCCGGGATTATGATTCCCGAGTTACGTTTCGAGGGATGAAACCCCTCGTTAGGATCTTGTGCCCCAAGTACAGGTTGAAGGTTTGAAATTCTATCCTAACATTTTAAAGTGGGATTTCATACCCAAAATTCGAAGGGATCGTTGGAATCCCCAGGGAAGTCCCCTGTACCTGTCATAAGTCTAAGCGTGGAAAACCAACAGTCATGCAGATAGTAGAATCAAGGTGTAATACAAGAGGGTGCCACGGCTGAGCCGGGTCAAAACAAAATCAATAAGTGTATTTATCGAAATCTAAGGTTAGACCATTTCTTTGCAATCGCCCAGAGAGTTCCCACGTCACAGAAGTAAGGAACAATAAGGCTTCAAAACGAACCTAAAAAAAATGTATGCGGGGCGGTGTCAGATCGAAGCCCTACGCAATATAGTCCCAAACAAGCAGACACATACACACGCTAGTCCTGATAAAGATGCTTCTAGATGCAAGGCGGTATGTTAACACACTAACATGCCCCTAAGATCAAGTGCGTAAATATAATAAGGCCTTAGCACCGAATACCAAGTGGTATATCCCTCTCCTACCTCCACCCCCTTCCGATAGGGCGGAGACTGGCCAGCTCGTGAATGCATTCCATAATAATCGGGTGGCACGCATGCCCAACCCGTATTCACAATAAAGCCCGCAGGCATCTCATAATATAAGAAAGTTCATCACTCGATTGACTCAGGACGGGACCCGATGGGACTAGGTCGTCCTATAACCCTAGCAATGACTCTAGTTACTTCACAGATAACGGTCGTTCTGTTTACAAAAGCAATGAGTAAACGAATGCTCAATCATGAGTGCAATCCTAGCAGGATACTACATGGCATGCTTTATTATGAATGCAAGCACCTAGTATGCACATGGCTACAAGCAGGGAGATCTCTTTTCGAATCTGAGTGAGCTCATATAGGAACTCACCTGGAAGTGTAGAACAGCAAAAGGCAACAACTAGGTATACAGAAAGCCAAAATGTCACAGATGATCACCTAGCACATATATAAGTAATATAAATAAGTCTACTCCTAATGTTACTTAAAGCATATAATATCACACACAAGTCATCAAATTTATTCACCAAGTTGGGCGCTCGGGAAGGCGTAGGCTGCTGCTTCTATCTCAGGAAGAAGATGGAGGAGGAAGGGGGTGGTGCCGGACTCTTCCTCTCGGCAACTTGAGGGAGAAGGGTTCGTTTGGTTTGAGATTGAAAAGAGTGGAACATTGGGGCTTCAGTTCTGATTTTATGAATATAAAGTAAGGGGCTATTCAACAGGCTACAATAGGCCTTGCTTTTGGTCAAATCTGCAGCCTTTGCACGGGTTGGTTTGTTTGCCAAAACAATTGAAATCAAGAAGGGAAGGGGGAAAGCATAGATAAGATTTTACCCAAATGAGAGGGTATGAGTTGGAATCGATAAGGATGGGAGAAGGTGACGGAATTGTGGTCCCGAGTCGGGAATTTGAATTTCCAACGATTGATATTTTAAATCCCGCTCTTTCGATTGATTAAATTTCTTTAGAGCCCGAATAGGGTATTGCTATCCGAAGGAATGTTCAAATGCCGAGGTGAAAGACGGATTCGATCGTTAAAGTTAAAATTTGGGTTGGATTTCACCTTAAATTCGTTTTTAATTTCCTTTTTCCAAAAATTAATATTTAAAAATCCGGGCCTTTACATCATCCACCTTTAAAAACAAGTCTCGTCCCCGAGACTAAAACCACTTCAAAGTAGGAGGACGAAGTTTGAAATCGATGAGTCCAAGGACCATGCCAAAGATCTTGTAATCATCTCGGTTGCGTCTTCCGAGATTTTCACAACATCCTAGTCACGGTCGTGACATCTCCAATTAGCCTTGACAAGTATGCAATAAGCGCCCCTATTACATCCTTGCTTCGACTTTTCGGAAGTACCACAACTCTAAAAGTTCTATAATATCATCACTAGGTCTTAGCAAGCACTTTACAAGTGCCCCCATAAAATGCTTGTATCTACTTCGTAAGGTATCATAGAGTTGCCTGGGTTTGAAAAGTTTCAAAGGGGATTCCGCAATTGAAAAAGGATTGGCATCAAAATCGTGGAAGTTTTCGATTGTGTTTGGTCTTCCCAAATCCAAGTTAGTCGTTTCCAATCTCTTTCAAAAACCCTTTAAATCTCAAGTTGGTCAAGCAAATTCAGAGTTCAAGAGGTGGAATCATTCACCTCTAAAGGCTAATCTCATATTCTCTTCCTAGGTTCCAATCTCAAAAGCAACTCCAATCTACGAATCTCTAGCCATTATCAGAATCAACATAACCAAGACATGACACCTCATAAACAACCAACCATCAAGATTGACCATGCCAAAACCATAACATGAATAGCCATTAACAACATTGTCGCACACCAATAAATTGAAACGTCACACTCAACATTAGAATTTCATGTTCTAGGTGTCAACAAATAAGAATGCATCAAGCAGAAATGTCATTTTTTTTTTGAAAGGGCAACACACACACATCAAGTCTCAACCTTAGCAATCACATCAGCATAGTTTCCTACTTACCACTACCAATATAGCAGAATTTGTCACAATAGGGGTGTCAATCTAATAGAAGGCAACAAGTCAGCACAACAAAATCTATTTTAACAAGATTCAGCAAGCCAGGATAGTCACCATTTTCATAACCAAGGGTCTAGATGAAAATCAATTTTTTGAAATATCAATGCATAGAGGTGTCAACACAATCACATTTCAGCAATTCAAGTTCGATGGCCAACATAGAATCGAGCATGCTCTCATGGTTCTACAATAGCAAAGTTTAGCAACATAGTAGCACAAAATATTATCACGTCAACATTTAACTTAACAGGACATCACATACCATTATATTAGGATAACTTGCACCTTATATTATGGACCTTATATGCTACTATCACTTAGCTTTCAAGTATTTCACATCAGTATAATATAACATGATTTCACACTATGTTTATACATAATTACTACACATTGCCTCAAAACAGTCAAATGTCATAAGTCTCAAGATACTATCATGCTCAGCAAGTATTGCAGAATCTCAGGTATCGACATAGCAAAACAAGTTACCACATAACCTCATGCTAATAATAATTCGAGCAAAGGTAATATCAGGCCAGAATCACAATATCATATTGTCACATATTACGGGGCACATAATATCATGATTACTAAACACAAGGTCAGGATCTTAGAAGGTATAGTTCACATTCCACGAGTAAAAGAAACAGGCAAGGCTTACCAGCACAGAACACCAATCATATCACAAGGTTAGTCACATAGGAACACCAAAGCACTAAAATTCATCATCATAAGTAGAAGTTAACCACGTAACGTCCACTACCAGTTCGTCAATCCAAGAATCAATATGTCAGTTATGGGACCTGGGGTTTATGGGCCCACCGTGCTTCCACCGCGCCGCTCCCGTGCTATTTGGATAAACGTGCTCTTTTCTACGCCATCATTTGTCGAAGTATTGCAAGCAACTTTTAAGTTAGTGGAGATAGGGGAGAGATAAGGAGAACAACCCGGACTCCCCACGGAACCGAACACAGACCAACTGATGATGACACGACGAAAAAGAAACAAGATCCCAACCCAAGAAGGAGTAAGGTGCCCTTATGGAACCCTACGAGGTCACCAGTGCAGCAAGCAAGACACATACCAATCGTGGAGTAAACTAGTCACATCACTGAACACTAACATGCACCTACCTTGATGAAAGATGTTAACAAATAGGGCAACCAAAAACATGATCGGGTTCTGCATGGGGCATAAGAGACTAGCTAGCAACTTTTCATTTCATATATCAGACAAGCTTGATATGTATAAGAGACATGTATACACGGATGCAACAATAGATTGGTGTGGCACATAGCTTATGCGAAATCTAGTAAACATTACAGAGCATTACAGGTAGGGTAAATTACTCATAACAAGTACACATGGGCAGGTCATATAAAAGCGGTACAGTAATCACATCTTATTGCAATGACTTCTCATAATGATAGGGTAAGCGTGGGATATCATCACACAAGGAGCTATGGGGAAAGTAAGTCCTTCATGATACTAGTAATATATATTTAAGGAAAAAGCGCAATAAAGGATAATCGTTGAGGAGTAATTTAACACCAAAATCACATTTCACGTACATATGCCCTACCATGTAGTAAGGTATAACCCGCAACTAGATACTCAATTGCTAATTAACATCCCACCAAAATATGAATTTATCCAATTAAGCATCGGAAGGGGCATCATGTGATAAGGACAACAATTCAGATGAGAACACTCATAAGCATGCCACTAATCATACTTGGAATGAGACAACTCTGTGGAGGCATAGCATTTTAACTGGACTAACAATATCTAACGTGCTTGGATAGTCATAAGATCATGTAGAGAGAGCATAACAAGGCTATCACAACCTATGACAAGTCATATCTCTACAGGCATATGATCGGTCTAAAACCAACACCCCGCAAGCGTACGGTGTCAATTGTAGTAATCGAGTGTCGAATCTCAGGGACTGTGTGAATACCAATTGCAGAACCTCAACCAATTTACTAAGCCAAATAACGAAAGTGATTTTTGAAGGAATAAAGAAAATAAGAAGAAGAAAAATGACAAATTGCAAGTGTTTGAGAATATATGATGCAAAACATTCCAGAGTCAAGGTTCACCACAACAATGCATCTTCGATAGACTATATAATTTCATGCCTGAACAAATTGAAAAGAGATATTTGAAGGTAAACTATCTAAAGTCATTATCGCTCAGCCTACGCATGTTGCAATAACTATGTCCGATTCAATCAATTACTACTCAGCTTGCGCATGTTGCAGATTAATCAATCAAACTGGACTCATTAAGCATTTAGATCCTAGCGAGCAAATCGATCAAACAATCGCAGGCGCGATCCGTATAATCAATTCAAACCTAGTTTGTCTACGATAGTTTAATATCCTCAAGAGAATTAAATAGATTGCTCATAAACAATTCTCAAGTTCAATCCATGTTTTCCAACAACTTTGTCTAAATATCCAATCTCAATTCGCAGCTGACGCATGTTGAACATCAAAAGGATTCCAATCAATCATAGAATTAATCGGATTAAGCACTCATGGATCAAATCAAATAAACAATAGAATTCATTCAGGCAATCATCACGCACATATCTATCTCAGCATCGTTGGGATCATCCCAACCCCAGAACAAGAAAACTAGCCAGACATGGATTCAGACACAATCAAAGAATTCATGATGAAATAATATGAGACTAGATTAACAAAACGTATTCTTGAATCCAGCAAAAAAAACCTTCAAGGAGAAATCTCTGAAAAAGTCTAAAACTCCAATGTCTGCCACTAGCGTTTCTGACGTGAAAAATTGGACCCTCTCTAATCTAACCCTAATTCTCTATATATAGTTCTAAAAAAGATCTGAAAATAATCCTAAAATAATAATAAAATATTCCAAAAAGTCGTCCAACAATAGATAAAAGCTGATAAAAAAATCCCAAAGTAGTAACGCGGAAAGGCAAGTATCGAGTCGATACTTCAGAGTATCGAGTCGGTACTTGGCTACTGTAAAACAATTTGGCTCGGAATGTGAAGGTATCGAGTCGATATATGTGGGTATCGAGTCAATATGTGAAAGTTCAGGGTCGATACTTTGACTCAGTGTCAGCTTCTTGGCTCGATTACTCCATTTTGCAGGCCGAATTTGCAAAAGTGCTCAACATGAAAATTGTAGGTATTTGAATCAGCTTTCCATCAAGCTATAGAACGTCTCGATCCGAATTTTGTGGAGCTCAAACGACTCATTTTACTGAGACGTCGCCAAACAGGAATTGTCCAAAATATGTCGGTTCGACAATGGGCTCTTCTTAGCTTGATTTCTAGCACTTGAGACCACTATGCAAGACTCTTTCGGCGTCCATGAACATCTCAAACTTGGCTTCAATGAATCTTATTCCATCATGATTCCAAATTGACATCGAACAAGCTTCAAATCCTCTGAAAACAAATGGAACACGAGTGTAGACATCTATTCTAGAAACTAAACCAAAAACCTATATAAAAGTCATGCAAACCATATAAAAATGACCTAAAAACGACTATAAACAATTTCCTATAACACGTAGAATATGATGATATCAAAATACCTCATACTTAGACCTTGCTTGTCCCCAAGCAAGACTAGTCAATTGCAACCACAAGTGCAAGAAAGAATGTTTGCCTCAACTTATTCAAGCCCTTTCGATAATAATATTGCAATCAAAATCTCAAGACAAGTGTCATCATAGCATGTTTCCTAATTACCAAAGACAAAACAATCAAAAGTCCCCAAACCTCACAAGGATATTTTATGTGAATCACTCTCACTCATACGTGTTTAAGAAATGAAATTTACGCTCGATCTCAACAATTGCGCTTATCTATACCATAGGCTTGCCCAGCGTTCTACATCTCCACCGCTTGAGATCATGCACACAACAAAAATCATGAGGACTTTTATGAGGGTTGTAATGGGGCTAAGATAAAGGAAAATAAGGTATGGAAATATTTAGGCTATGTGGTGCAAACATCCGGGAAAAAGACATGCCAAAGAGCAACCAGTAAAACACCAATGCCAGCAACTTCACATACCAAACCAAATCACACCCAACTCCATCACAAATAATGCATTCTCAATTAAGCACTTCAAACTTCAATCAACCATTTTCTTTCTTTTTTTCTTTGTTTTTCACTCTTTTCTTACCTCTCTAGCTTCAACACTGTTTTGCGCGAATACAAACATTTGTGATGAATGCACCCGGTTACTAAGTGTCTCAGCTGCACATTTTCCTCCTTGTGTGAATTTTATCCTCCACAAGCAGGATCGGTTACTAACCATATTTTTTTTTCTTCTTGACTTTTGCCCAGGAGTGAATTTTATCCTCCTCCTGTCCCAAGGAAATTCTGCAACATCGCTTAAATCATTCAAAGCAGAATATATTAAACACTTGACACCAATGATCTCCACCCCATACTTGGCTTTTTGCCACTTCATCATCACAACCATTCAATAAAATCAGACCAATTTCCCGGATAGGTAAAAAGGCTAAAATAATATGGCTTGGATAATTTTGTGGAGCTTCCAAAGAATAGGTTATAAGCTCAAAGAGGTTTCAAGCATAGGGATCATGTAAAAGATAGGTAAAGAGAGAAACAAAATGGCTAATGAAATCAATGCCTCAATCATTTTAATGTCATGTACACAAATCATATAATGCAACCTCAAATAAGAGTCTAAAGCAAGTTCTGAAGATAGCAACAAAAGTGAGTGTCACACATTAAAAAGAATAAGAGGATCCATATAAACGTTAGTCATTTAGGCTCAAATCTCACAAGGCTTTTGTTTAGGGACTAAATCATGCTTATCTTATCAAATAACTCCATGCTAGGCAATTTATCAAAAAGATAATGACATATAACTATAAGGCGAATGTTAGCATCGTAGGCAAAAATCCCATCATAGTGGCTATTATGAAATTTTTGGGATATAATCAATCAATAAAACACTTCCATAGACTCCAAATAAAAGACTCAAACTAAAACAGACATGAGACAAAGATGCAATTTTTATTTTACTATTTTATTTTATGACATTTTCTATTTATTTTTTTTTTGAATTTTTCTAATTTTTCATATGCAAAACATAAAAATAAAAGGAATTAATATGACTATACCCCATACTTAAATCCTACATTGTCCCCAATGTAGAACTCAACCAAGAGGTACTACCCTAACTATATGCAAATGAATAAAATAAAATAAAATAAAGAAACCAAAAAAAAAAATAGAAAACTAACCTTGGGTTGCCTCCCAAGAAGCGCTTCTTTATTGGTCTTTAGATTGATCATTCAACACTTCCGAAAACGTTTGAACCTCTCAGAGTGAATGGTCCATGGTTCTCTCCATCCATCTAGCAGAGTCCTTTTCGAGCAACAAAACATAGATCGTTCGATGCACTTGCTCTCAAAGTATGTGATCTTCTTTCTTTTCTTGACTCTTGTTCCCTTGTTGCCTCCATCAGTACCAACATCTTCAAACAATTGGATTCCCTCCTGGGGTTTTGCACGCGATGGTACGTCAGGTAGACGCACAATCACATGTACTTCTTGCAACTTGGAACAATGTGGTGCATCAGTGAAGATTTCTGTCTGTGGGTCATTCATGTGCCACTTTGCAAGCATCCCTGAAAATGCCACAAATTGTTGTTCCTTGTGTTCTTGCATCACCACTAGAGAGATGGGCAAGGCTGATGGGTAATCTATGTGATTCGTGTATGGGGAACCTTCGAGGTCCGCGGATGAGTAATCTTCAGGCTCCGTGGATGTCTCGTCATTGGGTTTTTCTTTCGTAGACTCCTTGGTTTCAAGCGTGTCAACCCTTGAAAGATAGCACTCTATTATTGAATTCCATACTTCATCGTCTACGACTTCCTCATCCTCTTCCGGCCTATCAAACTCAGGATCTTGCAGCTCATCTACATGGTTTTTCATCTCAACTGATGTGTCAATGTAATTGTAAGAATCATTGATCTCTTCCTCGCTACTTGGAGCCTCTGATAATGCTTGTAAATCAAAAGATTGTTGAGCTATTTGAGTCACAGGCATATCAAACCTTGTTGTCTCCCTGGCTTGTGATGCGAGGATTTGCTTGCACATTTCCTCTACATTACCCATTGACTGACAATCATGTTGAAAATGCCCAAAAACCTTGCAGAAGTTGCAAAAAGGCTCAGATGCTAATCGATAAGTATTTTGGTTGGCTAAACGTTGTCTTAACGTCTGCTCCCCATTAGTTTTAGATTGGCAGGTTTGGTGACCACACAAACCACAATCATAGCAGTAGAGAACGCAAGTCTGATGACCCCATCTTTGACAATATTCACAAAAGGGGTACTCGTTCATCTTTTATAAAGTACCTGTAAAAAAACAAAAAGAAAAAACATCAAAAATAACAAAAGACTTAGAAAAACTAATTGATGTTACACAACTGATATTATCGACAGTCCCCGACAACAGCGCCAAAAACTTGATCGGTCTAAAACCAACACCCCGCAAGCGTACGGTGTCAATTGTAGTAATCGAGTGTCGAATCTCAGGGACTGTGTGAATACCAATTGCAGAACCTCAACCAATTTACTAAGCCAAATAACGAAAGTGATTTTTGAAGGAATAAAGAAAATAAGAAGAAGAAAAATGACAAATTGCAAGTGTTTGAGAATATATGATGCAAAACATTCCAGAGTCAAGGTTCACCACAACAATGCATCTTCGATAGACTATATAATTTCATGCCTGAACAAATTGAAAAGAGATATTTGAAGGTAAACTATCTAAAGTCATTATCGCTCAGCCTACGCATGTTGCAATAACTATGTCCGATTCAATCAATTACTACTCAGCTTGCGCATGTTGCAGATTAATCAATCAAACTGGACTCATTAAGCATTTAGATCCTAGCGAGCAAATCGATCAAACAATCGCAGGCGCGATCCGTATAATCAATTCAAACCTAGGTTGTCTACGATAGTTTAATATCCTCAAGAGAATTAAATAGATTGCTCATAAACAATTCTCAAGTTCAATCCATGTTTTCCAACAACTTTGTCTAAATATCCAATCTCAATTCGCAGCTGACGCATGTTGAACATCAAAAGGATTCCAATCAATCATAGAATTAATCGGATTAAGCACTCATGGATCAAATCAAATAAACAATAGAATTCATTCAGGCAATCATCACGCACATATCTATCTCAGCATCGTTGGGATCATCCCAACCCCAGAACAAGAAAACTAGCCAGACATGGATTCAGACACAATCAAAGAATTCATGATGAAATAATATGAGACTAGATTAACAAAACGTATTCTTGAATCCAGCAAAAAAAACCTTCAAGGAGAAATCTCTGAAAAAGTCTAAAACTCCAATGTCTGCCACTAGCGTTTCTGACGTGAAAAATTGGACCCTCTCTAATCTAACCCTAATTCTCTATATATAGTTCTAAAAAAGATCTGAAAATAATCCTAAAATAATAATAAAATATTCCAAAAAGTCGTCCAACAATAGATAAAAGCTGATAAAAAAATCCCAAAGTAGTAACGCGGAAAGGCAAGTATCGAGTCGATACTTCAGAGTATCGAGTCGGTACTTGGCTACTGTAAAACAATTTGGCTCGGAATGTGAAGGTATCGAGTCGATACATGTGGGTATCGAGTCGATATGTGAAAGTTCCGGGTCGATACTTTGACTCAGCGTCAGCTTCTTGGCTCGATTACTCCATTTTGCAGGCCGAATTTGCAAAAGTGCTCAACATGAAAGTTGTAGGTATTTGAATCAGCTTTCCATCAAGCTATAGAACGTCTCGATCCGAATTTTGTGGAGCTCAAACGACTCATTTTACTGAGACGTCGCCAAACAGGAATTGTCCAAAATATGTCGGTTCGACAATGGGCTCTTCTTAGCTTGATTTCTAGCACTTGAGACCACTATGCAAGACTCTTTCGGCGTCCATGAACATCTCAAACTTGGCTTCAATGAATCTATTCCATCATGATTCCAAATTGACATCGAACAAGCTTCAAATCCCCTGAAAACAAATGGAACACGAGTGTAGACATCTATTCTAGAAACTAAACCAAAAACCTATATAAAAGTCATGCAAACCATATAAAAATGACCTAAAAACGACTATAAACAATTTCCTATAACACGTAGAATATGATGATATCAGCATAGATTTTACAAGGTACTACATGGCAGTCACATATGTATATGAATAAGATGCATCGAGCCACTCCACATAATAGTGGGACGAGTCATAGAAGTTTAAGCAGTACCACTATTGCACCCAATCATTAGCACATATAAAAGGAATACAAGCAGTTTTGATGGAGTCATGCACATATCATAATGTGAAACAGGACAATACTCCTAAGATATCATGCTTCAAAAGGGCGGTATGCTACATTATATATGCAAGGGTAATCATGCGAGTGCCTTATAGCTATTGTGATGTGTGTGTGGTCATGCGAGGTGCCAGATTATTCATTTGCAGAAGCCTTAAGAATGTCAGGGGCATGCAGAGACAACATCGATTGATGTGATGATAGGCACACATTGATATTCACCTAATGCATAACATGCGTCAAAAATAGGCACTAACTCTATAACTGGGTCTATTACTTCCTAAAAAGTTAAAAAGATCGCACATTAGAGATCTGGAAAAAATATACAAGACTTTGCGAAATATATATACCACGAAAGAGCATATCATAATGCAAGTAGGGCATGAATACACACAAGCCATAATTTATGGGTTCTATAAGATATATTTTAACGCAATAAGATGCATGGCTATGCAGCATAGGTTACATGTTCATTTGACAACTAGCACGAATGCATTTAAGGGGTCAACCAATCATAACGTGACCATATGAGGACAAGGGGGGAATATGGCCGAAACGACAACATGAGCTTAAGGCAGCACGACTTCACACGAATACAAAGCATGCAAGTACACATGTATAGATTGACAGTACACAACCAGGGCACGTATTTCACACATGAATATACCAAGTCACATTGTGATCCTACATGATGCTAGCGATACATGGTAAGGCATGGGTATCTTTACAGAGGGAACAAGAGAACATCACGGACGATAGATTATAAATCATGCTAGGAATGAACTGTCATAGGAGTACATGAAATGGTACAACAACTATCACATCCTGGGACAGTCATATTCACGTGATGAAGCAAGCATGACAATTTACCACTCAGCGAGTCATATTGGAATTCATAAGCTCTACAGGATACTACCAGCACATATCGAACATGAATACAATCAAAGTACTTCGACTAGACTCGCCCTAGCATTCAGGTGTCATTTATATGCAAAAACATGATACTAACTCCTTATTCGTACATACGTTCATTCGATTAACACAACAGTTTGCAAAGAGCCAAATAAGCAACACCGTAATGATCTAGAAGTATGATAGACATATAGCGGAGTATAATATGGGCCTAAAGCAAGGTAGCTAGGCATAGATATGATGGTAGACAATTACAGGTCCATGCGAATATCCAAACGGTACGTGCGCAAAATATTAGGACATATATTCAGGGAACCATGAGAGGATGTACCACAAAGCAAAAGAAAAATATCATGGGAATAAAACGGTACGTGCGCAAAATATTAGGACATATATTAAGGGTCACATTATCACGATCCTAATCCAAGAGAGAAAGTAAACATCATACTAGTCAAACATATACGAAACCAGAAATTTTAGTGGTGTGTGCTCGTGCGGCGTGTCAAGTCGTATATTCATGAAAGTATGAGAGAAACATGGAGATTATCATGGCATGACAGTTAGGTAAGCATGTTGGAAACTAGGTCTCATATGAATCAGGTTGAATATCAAGTTGTAACACACACCCATCAAGTAAAGAACTCACTCTATCAGGAGATTATCATGGCATGACAGTTAGGTAAGCATGTTGGAAACTAGGTGTCATATGAATCAGGTTGAATATCAAGTTGTAACACACACCCATCAAGTAAATAAATCACTGTATCAGGATATCAGAATAGAACAAGCACACTATCATGAGCCTATTTGCAGAGAGGGAATCAATCATGCGGTTTCCTAACATATGGCACATTTATTCAAGCATTAGTATAACAATGCATATACTAAGTAGATCATGCTGGGATGATATAGACATAAAATGTAACACGAACCTAAGCAATGGCTAAACATGGACATCCCGACAGGTAGGTATAACTTCACACTAAAGATTAATCTATAGGTCTAGGGGTAGTATGTATAGAATCATGTAACCATGGATGAAGCAACTAAAGTAACCCAACAGAGATCTACAAGGGCGACTCTAACTCACTCCCATGAACCCCATGATTTATTTCCCGTGAAATATTCGTGTAACTCTCGAGTAGGGTAGAAAAGGGCTCAAGTAAATGGCGTACTCCAATACAATCTCAAATGTGGGTACCCGTATATCATACCGACACTACAAGAAAAGCTCAATAAAGACGTTTAGTGGGGTTAGGAAAAGAAGACCGAAGAAGGAAATAGTCAATAATGGTAGAAGATCTCCCCCGCTATTCCATTCAGATAGGCATTTAACACATGATTCATAGTCAAAATATCAGCCAAGTCTCCAATTTAACCACACGGCACTCAGCACAGAACAGTCAACAGTTATATTTTGCCTACCCGTTCCCAACTACATCCAATAGGGATAGTCTAGCGCTTTCACTACCCCTTCGTTTCCCTTTCTTTGATTACCAAATTTATTAAGTCAAGTTCATATTTAGTCCATTTGAGTTAGCCATATTAAATTCATTTTTCCCTTTCTAAAACATTTTGAAAAACCATTTGAAAACCTTGGGCCATTTTCAAAACCACTTCAACCTATCATACTCGGTTTGCATAATCTGAGCTCTGATACCATCTTTGTAACGGTCCGGGATTATGATTCCCGAGTTACGTTTCGAGGGATGAAACCCCTCGTTAGGATCTTGCGCCCCGAGTACAGGTTGAAGGTTTGAAATTCTATCCTAACATTTTAAAGTGGGATTTCATACCCAAAATTCGAAGGGATCGTTGGAATCCCCGGGGAAGTCCCCTGTACCTGTCGTAAGTCTAAGCGTGGAAAACCAACAGTCATGCAGATAGTAGAATCAAGGTGTAATACAAGAGGGTGCCACGGCTGAGCCGAACCTAAAAAAAATGTATGCGGGGCGAATATAAGTGTATTTATCGAAATCTAAGGTTAGACCATTTCTTTGCAATCGCCCAGAAAGTTCCCACGTCACAGAAGTAAGGAACAATAAGGCTGCAAACCGAACCTAAAGAAAATGTATGTGGGGCGGTGTCAGATCGAAGCCCTACGCAATATAGTCCCAAACAAGCAGACACATACACACGCTAGTCCTGATAAAGATGCTTCTAGATGCAAGGCGGTATGTTAACACACTAACATGCCCCTAAGATCAAGTGCGTAAATATAATAAGGCCTTAGCACCGAATACCAAGTGGTATATCCCTCTCCTACCTCCACCCCCTTCCGATAGGGCGGAGACTGGCCAGCTCGTGAATGCATTCCATAATAATCGGGTGGCACGCATGCCCAACCCGTATCCACAATAAAGCCCGCAGGCATCTCATAATATAAGAAAGTTCATGACTCGATTGACTCAGGACGGGACCCGATGGGACTAGGTCGTCCTATAACCCTAGCAATGACTCTAGTTACTTCACAGATAACGACCGTTCTGTTTACAAAAGCAATGAGTAAACGAATGCTCAATCATGAGTGCAATCCTAGCAGGATACTACATGGCATGCTTTATTATGAATGCAAGCACCTAGTATGCACATGGCTACAAGCAGGGAGATCTCTTTTCGAATCTGAGTGAGCTCATATAGGAACTCACCTGGAAGTGCAGAACAACAAAAGGCAACAACTAGGTATACAGAAAGCCAAAATGTCACAGATGATCACCTAGCACATATATAAGTAATATAAATAAGTCTACTCCTAATGTTACTTAAAGCATATAATATCACACACAAGTCATCAAATTTATTCACCAAGTTAGGCAAGGTAAGCCATTTTCCCATGATTTCCCAAAACTCTTTTAAAACCTCAAGTCAGATCAAATCACTATTCAAAAGGCTTTCTCAAAAATACATTTATAAAATATTACCTTTTAAATCAACTCATTTATTATTTAATCAAAACAAATCTGATAAGGTTAGAGTATTTTCCAAAATTCCACAACTTATTTATAAAACAAATCTCCGACCTTGAAGACCTTCTCCAATTTCAAGTCCAATTAATATGTTTTTATTTCTCAACAATAATATATATTATATTCCATCTATTTAATATTTTCATAAAATATATTTATAAGTCTTAAAACATAATATATATTTTACCAATCCTTTTCTTCTTCAAAATCATGCTCAATAAAATAGGCCCAAAGCCTTTAAATTTTCGGATTAACAGAATTGGCCCAAATGTGTGGATTTGTTTTCTGAAAATGAGGCCCACAAAATAGGCCCAATCTCCCATTGGGATCAGATTTTTAAGAACCCAACTAAACCGGTTTGGATTAAAAGGATTTGTGAACCGGAATTAAAGAAAATAGGGACTAAACCCGTCTCCTTCGTCCGCCTCTGCTCAAAATCGGAAGAAGGGAAGGAGAGGGAGGGAAGGAGGCTCGCCGGTGACGAGATCGAGCTCCGACCACCCCAGTCCGACAACCCAAACCCAGAAGGCGAACAAGAAAGGGAAGAAAGAGGAGTGCTCACCGAGCTTTTCGAACTTGCTGGAAATGGAGGTTGGGGAGGCGGCGTCCGGGTGCGTCGAGGCGGATTCTTCTATCGGGAGTTCTGGGAGAGATATGGAAGGTTAAAGGCGGAGGCTTTGTTGAATTTTAGAGCGAAAGGAGTGAAAGGAGGCTTACCGCCGGCGAATCGAAAAACGGGGCACGAGCGGGAATGAAGAAATCAGAGGAACAAGGTGCGACGGCTGCTGTTCGGGCCCGCTCTGGTCGTCGGTGGAGTGGGAACGATTGCTGACTGTTGCTGCTCGACGGAAAGGAGGAGGGAGAACGAGCTGGAGGTGCTCGGGTGCCTCGGCGGGTGCCCAGAACGGAGGTGCGGGTGGGAGCTACCGGCGCTCACAGGAGGTGCTCGGGCAGCAGAGGCAGGGCGCTCGGGAAGGCGTAGGCTGCTGCTTCTATCTCGGGAAGAAGATGGAGGAGGAAGGGGGTGGTGCCGGACTCTTCCTCTCGGCAACTTGAGGGAGAAGGGTTCGTTTGGTTTGAGATTGAAAAGAGTGGAACATTAGGGCTTCAGTTCTGATTTTATGAATATAAAGTAAGGGGCTATTCAACAGGCTACAATAGGCCTTGCTTTTGGTCAAATCTGCAGCCTTTGCACGGGTTGGTTTGTTTGCCAAAACAATTGAAATCAAGAAGGGAAGGGGGAAAGCATAGATAAGATTTTACCCAAATGAGAGGGTATGAGTTGGAATCGATAAGGATGGGAGAAGGTGACGGAATTGTGGTCCCGAGTCGAGAATTTGAATTTCCAACGATTGATATTTTAAATCCCGCTCTCTCGATTGATTAAATTTCTTTAGAGCCCGAATAGGGTATTGCTATACGAAGGAATGTTCAAATCCCGAGGTGAAAGACGGATTCGATCGTTAAAGTTAAAATTTGGGTTGGATTTCACCTTAAATTCGTTTTTAATTTTCTTTTTCCAAAAATTAATATTTAAAAATCCGGGCCTTTACAATGATTGATGAGAAGTCTAAGTATTCCTAGGCTTCCTGCCCTTAAGGTTTCCAGTACCCTTGACAGAGTACCATCCTTCTATCCCTTTTTCACTAGAGGGTCGGAAGACAAAGTGCACTCCCGCTTTCTTAAATCTTTCTAGCTTCTATTTCTCATAGGCATCACGGGTCCTAAACGACTCAAGCATCTTAGCGCGTCGCTCTTCGTGCTCCTGTCCTTCAGGGGTCCCTTGGTGTCGCTTTCCTCGAAGCTCGATGATCTCCTCCATGAGCTTCCCTGCATCCTCGATATGTTCCACAGTACCTTGACCATGAACTTGTGAGAATCTAGTCAACCTCCAAGCAATCTCATCATAACAGAACTGGTCATAGGTAGGAACCCATGGAGTAACCCTTACTTCTCGGACAACCATACCATCTTCGCCTCCATAGCTTGGCGGTGGCTGGTCCTTTCCTAAACGGAGAACACGAATGACATTCTTCACAAGTGTTGCATTCGTTGGATCGTAATCTGAATCATCGCTAGAGTCGCTTTCGGAGTCAATTCTTATAGGCCCCATCACTTCAGCTTCTTCGTCCTTGTTCAAAGCAACTCTCTTCCCGGTGATTGCGCTACCCTCGGTAGAGATAGAAGACATCTAAAAGTAAGATTAAATAGCGGGTCAATACCCAAGTTGACTTGCACTTAAATAATGGAATACTAATGACTCTACAATTAAAGGTTAGGTACTTGAGGGCTTGACTATTTTAAAAATTTAAACATCTTTTTATACGAGGAAAATAAAATACTTTTTCTTAAAATTTCAAATTATTTTTTTTTTAAATCGTTTTAAAAGAAACCTTTAAATTCATTTTGAAGTATACAAAACTTATATTTTCATGTTATAAAAGCAAAAGCTCTGGTACCACCTTCTGTAACACCCCTTCTTAATACACTGAAGAGATGTTGCAGCGCCAGCAATTACGCAGACTTTAATGTCTTTGTAACCGCCTTAGGCTTATAGGGACATGCAACCATTCTCCCATAAACAAGATGATAACATTCAAATATTAAATAAGCGGAAGACTTAAATATAAGTAATATTCTAAAATAAAATAAGTTACCCAAACAAAGGGGTCCAAATACAATAACCGAAATAATGAAACAGTAGCAACGGAAATAATATTCAAATTGTAGCAGCGGAATGAATATTCATATAGTAGCAGCGGAATGAATATTCAAATAGTAGCAGCGGAATGAATAAAATAAATCCCATAAATTCTAAAAGTTTGTACCTTAATTCAAAAAACAATGAAATTACAATAAGTGAAAACAATGAAATTCTTTATTCTTCAGCGCCTCAAGACCGTTTACCTAAACCTGTGGATCGACGGCTGAGGTGTAGTATGTAGACCAGGGACCCCAACCGTCCAACGGAGAAAAATAGGACGGTTAGTCTTTTTACGACTAGCAAGTAGCAGAAAGTAAAATGTTCAAGACTCCGTCGACCACTCAGTGACCATAAAAGGGTATTGGTGATTGTAGACTAAAATATGAATTAAGAGTAAGTGTTTTTGTGGAACTTGACTCGTTTGATTAAAATAAAAATAAAATAATAGGATGATCCAAAAGGATTGAGTGTTTGAATGGGATGCGGATCCGGAGATCCTAGGGAATCATATTCCGAGTACGGAAAGAATATGATATAACATCACTGAAAGTTGGTCACCTATTAGAAAGTATTGTACAACACAAATATAGTAACAACACAAGTATACACAACATTATCGTTTACTTAGGACAAGTGATACCGGCCTCAGCCGCATATACTGGGCGGATGACCTACTACCCTTAGGTAGATGTACCCATTCGAGAGATTTGCAATTTCGAAGGGGCATCTCATGAGACGTTTATAGAGCAAGGTATAACTGAACATTGGCCTGACTTTACCCTTTTTCCATTATTTAAGACGCATCATAATAACAATAATAACAACAACAATAATAATAATAATAACACAAACGATATAAGTACCAATCCGCAAATACATCCTAGGTGACCACAAAAGGCATGATGTACACTTTAGATCTATAAAGTGCACGAAATAATATAATTGACAAGCCTGGATATTCAAAACCACTAATATACCATACTTAACTAGCATGAAGGAACAAAATGGAAAAATCATGCTTTTTAGGAAGTTCGGGCATCTAATATAATTGTCTCAAATCATAGGATCAAATTATAATTACCCGAGTTGACATGCTATGTGAGATTAAGGAGTTGATAAATAGCAACAAACTGAACTAGCTTGCATATTTATCACAGACTCATAGCATGGAATGTATAAAGGACACAAAAAGCAATAATTGCGAAAAAGGCACGAAATTGCAGAAATGCACTGATTGAACCAAACTACTTGCCTTAATCCGACGAAATGCTTATTCGTGGTTGAGCAAAAAAAATCTGATAAAGGACCTGAGATTTTACAGAATTAAAATTTTCAATAAAACCTTACATTAACTACTAAATTCATATTAGAATACTATAAGAGTATGTTTTGAGGAAAAATCATATAAGTAACTAACAAATGTTTAATAAAACCTTATATTAACAAAGAAATTGTTGTTAAAATACAATAAGAGTATATTTTGAGGAAAACTCATGAAAGTAACTAACAAATGTTCAATGAAACCTTATATTAACTACTAAATTCTTATTAGAATACTATAAAAGTATGTTTTGAGGAAAAATCATATAAGTAACTAACAAATGTTTAATAAAACCTTATATTAACTAATAAATTCATATTAGAATACTATATGAGTATGTTTTGAGGAAAAATCATATAAGTAAATAAAAAATGTTTAATAAAACCTTATATTAACTACTAAATTCTTATTAGATACTATAAGAGTATGTTTTGAGGAAAAATCATATATGAAACTAACAAATTTTTAATAAAACCTTATATTAACTAATAAATTGTTGTTAGAATACAAAAAGAGTCTGTTTTGAGGAAAATTGATGTAAGTAACTAACAAATTTTAAATAAAACCCTATATTAACTACTAAATTCATAATAGAATACTATAAGAGTATGTTTTGAAAAAAAATCATATAAGTAACTAACAAATGTTTAATAAAACCTTATATTAACTACTAAACTCTTATTAGAATACCATAAGAGTATATTTTGAGGAAAAATTATCTAATTAACTAACAAATGTTCAATAAAACCTTATATTAGCTACTAAATTCATATTAGAATACTATAAGAGTATGTTTTGAGGAAAAATCATACAAGTAACTAACAAATATTTAATAATAACTATTAAATTCATATTAGAATACTATAAGAGTATTTTTTGAGGAAAAATCATATAAGTAACTAACAAATGTTTAATAAAACCTTATATTAACTACTAAATTCATATTAGAATACTATATGAGTATGTTTTGAGGAAAAATCATATAAGTAAATAAAAAATGTTTAATACAACCTTATATTAACTACTAAATTCTTATTAGAATACTATAAGAGTATGTTTTAAGTAAAAATCATATAAGTAACTAACAAATGTTTAATAAAACCTTATATTAACTAATATATTGTTGTTAGAATACAATAAGAGTATGTTTTGAGGAAAAATCATATATGTAAACATCAAATGTTTAATAAAACCTTATATTAACTACTAAATTCATATTAGAATACTATAAGAGTATGTTCTGAGGAAAAATCATATAAGTAACTAACAAATGTTAAATAAAACCTTATATTAACAAAGAAATTGTTGTTAAAATACAATAAGAGTATGTTTTGAGGAAAACTCATGTAAGTAAAAAACAAATGTTCAATAAAACCTTATATTAACTACTAAATTCATATTAGAATATAATAAGAGTATGTTTTGAGGAAAAATCATACAAGTAACTAACAAATATTTAATAATAACTACTAAATTCCTATTAGAATTCTATAAGAGTATGTTTTGAGGAAAAATCATAAAAGTAACTAATAAATGTTTAATAAAACCTTATATTATCTACTAAATTCATATTAGAATACTATATGAGTATGTTTTGAGGAAAAATCATATATGTAAATATCAAATGTTTAATAAAACCTTATATTAACTACTAAATTCATATTAGAATACTATAAGAGTATGTTCTGAGGAAAAATCATATAAGTAACTAACAAATGTTTAATAAAACCTTATATTAACAATGAAATTGTTGTTAAAGTACAATAAGAGTATGTTTTGGGAAAAACTCATGTAAGTAACTAACAAATGTTCAATAAAACCTTATATTAACTACTAAATTCTTATTAGAATACTATAAAAGTATGTTTTAGGGAAAAATCATATAAGTAACTAACAAATGTTTAATAAAACCTTATATTAACTAATAAATTGTTGTTAAAATACAAAAAGAGTCTGTTTTGAGGAAAATTGATGTAAGTAACTAACAAATTTTCAATAAAACCCTATATTAACTACTAAATTCATAATAGAATACTATAAGAGTAGGTTTTGAGAAAAAAATATATAAGTAACTAACAAATGTTTAATAAAACCTTATATTAACTAATAAATTGTTGTTAGAATACTATAAGAGTATGTTTTGAGGAAAAATCATATAAGTAACTAATAAATGTTTAATAAAACCTTATATTATCTACTAAATTCATATTAGAATACTATAAGAGTATGTTTTGAGGAAAAATCATATAAGTAACTAACAAATGTTTAATAAAACCATATATTAACAAAGAAATTGTTGTTAAAATAAAATAAGAGTATGTTTTGAGGAAAAACTCATGTAAGTAACTAAAAAATGTTCAATAAAACCTTATATTAACTACTAAATTCTTATTAGAATACTGTAAAAGTATGTTTTGAGGAAAAATCATATAAGTAACAAACAAATGTTTAATAAAACCTTATATTAACTAATATATTGTTGTTAGAATACAATAAGAGTATGTTTTGAGGAAAACTGATGTAAGTAACTAACAAATTTTCAATAAAACCTTACATTAACTACTAAATTCATATTAGAATACTATAAGAGTGTGTTTTGAGGAAAAATCATATAAGTAACTAGAAAATGTTAAATAAAACCTTATATTAACAAAGAAATTGTTGTTAAAATACAATAAGAGTATGTTTTGAGGAAAACTCATGTAAGTAAGTAACAAATGTTCAATAAATCCTTATATTAACTACTAAATTCATATTGGAATATAATAAGAGTATGTTTTGAGGAAAAATCATACAAGTAACTAACAAATATTTAATAATAACTACTAAATTCCTATTAGAATACTATAAGAGTATGTTTTGAGGAAAAATCATATAAGTAACTAATAAATGTTTAATAAAACCTTATATTATCTACTAAATTCATATTAGAATACTATATAAGTATGTTTTGAGGAAAAATCATATATGTAAACATCAAATGTTTAATAAAACCTTATATTAACTACTAAATTCATATTAGAATACTATAAGAGTATGTTCTGAGGAAAAATCATATAAGTAACTAACAAATGTTTAATAAAACCTTATATTAACAAAGAAATTGTTGTTAAAATACAATAAGAGTATGTTTTGGGAAAAACTCATGTAAGTAACTAACAAATGTTCAATAAAACCTTATATTAACTACTAAATTCTTATTAGAATACTATAAAAGTATGTTTTAGGGAAAAATCATATAAGTAACTAACAAATGTTTAATAAAACCTTATATTAACTAATAAATTGTTGTTAAAATACAAAAAGAGTCTGTTTTGAGGAAAATTGATGTAAGTAACAAACAAATTATCAATAAAACCCTATATTAACTACTAAATTCATAATAGAATACTATAAGAGTAGGTTTTGAGGAAAAATCATATAAGTAACTAACAAATGTTTAATAAAACCTTATATTAACTACTAAATTCATATTAGAATACTATATGAGTATGTTTTGAGGAAAAATCATATAAGTAAATAAAAAATGTTTAATACAACCTTATATTAACTACTAAATTCTTATTAGAATACTATAAGAGTATGTTTTGAGTAAAAATCATATAAGTAACTAACAAATGTTTAATAAAACCTTATATTAACTAATATATTGTTGTTAGAATACAATAAGAGTATGTTTTGAGGAAAACTGATGTAAGTAACTAACAAATTTTCAATAAAACCTTACATTAACTACTAAATTCATATTAGAATACTATAAGAGTGTGTTTTGAGGAAAAATCATATAAGTAACTAGAAAATGTTAAATAAAACCTTATATTAACAAAAAATTGTTGTTAAAATACAATAAGAGTATGTTTTGAGGAAAACTCATGTAAGTAAGTAACAAATGTTCAATAAATCCTTATATTAACTACTAAATTCATATTAGAATATAATAAGAGTATGTTTTGAGGAAAAATCATACAAGTAACTAACAAATATTTAATAATAACTACTAAATTCCTATTAGAATACTATAAGAGTAAGTTTTGAGGAAAAATCATATAAGTAACTAATAAATGTTTAATAAAACCTTATATTATCTACTAAATTCATATTAGAATACTATATAAGTATGTTTTGAGGAAAAATCATATATGTAAATATCAAATGTTTAATAAAACCTTATATTAACTACTAAATTCATATTAGAATACTATAAGAGTATGTTCTGAGGAAAAATCATATAAGTAACTAACAAATGTTTAATAAAACCTTATATTAACAAAGAAATTGTTGTTAAAATACAATAAGAGTATGTTTTGGGAAAAACTCATGTAAGTAACTAACAAATGTTCAATAAAACCTTATATTAACTACTAAATTCTTATTAGAATACTATAAAAGTATGTTTTAGGGAAAAATCATATAAGTAACTAACAAATGTTTAATAAAACCTTATATTAACTAATAAATTGTTGTTAAAATACAAAAAGAGTCTGTTTTGAGGAAAATTGATGTAAGTAACTAACAAATTTTCAATAAAACCCTATATTAACTACTAAATTCATAATAGAATACTATAAGAGTAGGTTTTGAGGAAAAATCATATAAGTAACTAACAAATGTTTAATAAAACCTTATATTAACTACTAAATTCATATTAGAATACTATATGAGTATGTTTTGAGGAAAAATCATATAAGTAAATAAAAAATGTTTAATACAACCTTATATTAACTACTAAATTCTTATTAGAATACTATAAGAGTATGTTTTGAGTAAAAATCATATAAGTAACTAACAAATGTTTAATAAAACCTTATATTAACTAATATATTGTTGTTAGAATACAATAAGAGTATGTTTTGAGGAAAACTGATGTAAGTAACTAACAAATTTTCAATAAAACCTTACATTAACTACTAAATTCATATTAGAATACTATAAGAGTGTGTTTTGAGGAAAAATCATATAAGTAACTAGAAAATGTTAAATAAAACCTTATATTAACAAAGAAATTGTTGTTAAAATACAATAAGAGTATGTTTTGAGGAAAACTCATGTAAGTAAGTAACAAATGTTCAATAAATCCTTATATTAACTACTAAATTCATATTAGAATATAATAAGAGTATGTTTTGAGGAAAAATCATACAAGTAACTAACAAATATTTAATAATAACTACTAAATTCCTATTAGAATACTATAAGAGTAAGTTTTGAGGAAAAATCATATAAGTAACTAATAAATGTTTAATAAAACCTTATATTATCTACTAAATTCATATTAGAATACTATATAAGTATGTTTTGAGGAAAAATCATATATGTAAATATCAAATGTTTAATAAAACCTTATATTAACTACTAAATTCATATTAGAATACTATAAGAGTATGTTCTGAGGAAAAATCATATAAGTAACTAACAAATGTTTAATAAAACCTTATATTAACAAAGAAATTGTTGTTAAAATACAATAAGAGTATGTTTTGGGAAAAACTCATGTAAGTAACTAACAAATGTTCAATAAAACCTTATATTAACTACTAAATTCTTATTAGAATACTATAAAAGTATGTTTTAGGGAAAAATCATATAAGTAACTAACAAATGTTTAATAAAACCTTATATTAACTAATAAATTGTTGTTAAAATACAAAAAGAGTCTGTTTTGAGGAAAATTGATGTAAGTAACTAACAAATTTTCAATAAAACCCTATATTAACTACTAAATTCATAATAGAATACTATAAGAGTAGGTTTTGAGGAAAAATCATATAAGTAACTAACAAATGTTTAATAAAACCTTATATTAACTACTAAATTCATATTAGAATACTATATGAGTATGTTTTGAGGAAAAATCATATAAGTAAATAAAAAATGTTTAATACAACCTTATATTAACTACTAAATTCTTATTAGAATACTATAAGAGTATGTTTTGAGTAAAAATCATATAAGTAACTAACAAATGTTTAATAAAACCTTATATTAACTAATATATTGTTGTTAGAATACAATAAGAGTATGTTTTGAGGAAAACTGATGTAAGTAACTAACAAATTTTCAATAAAACCTTACATTAACTACTAAATTCATATTAGAATACTATAAGAGTGTGTTTTGAGGAAAAATCATATAAGTAACTAGAAAATGTTAAATAAAACCTTATATTAACAAAGAAATTGTTGTTAAAATACAATAAGAGTATGTTTTGAGGAAAACTCATGTAAGTAAGTAACAAATGTTCAATAAATCCTTATATTAACTACTAAATTCATATTAGAATATAATAAGAGTATGTTTTGAGGAAAAATCATACAAGTAACTAACAAATATTTAATAATAACTACTAAATTCCTATTAGAATACTATAAGAGTAAGTTTTGAGGAAAAATCATATAAGTAACTAATAAATGTTTAATAAAACCTTATATTATCTACTAAATTCATATTAGAATACTATATAAGTATGTTTTGAGGAAAAATCATATATGTAAATATCAAATGTTTAATAAAACCTTATATTAACTACTAAATTCATATTAGAATACTATAAGAGTATGTTCTGAGGAAAAATCATATAAGTAACTAACAAATGTTTAATAAAACCTTATATTAACAAAGAAATTGTTGTTAAAATACAATAAGAGTATGTTTTGGGAAAAACTCATGTAAGTAACTAACAAATGTTCAATAAAACCTTATATTAACTACTAAATTCTTATTAGAATACTATAAAAGTATGTTTTAGGGAAAAATCATATAAGTAACTAACAAATGTTTAATAAAACCTTATATTAACTAATAAATTGTTGTTAAAATACAAAAAGAGTCTGTTTTGAGGAAAATTGATGTAAGTAACTAACAAATTTTCAATAAAACCCTATATTAACTACTAAATTCATAATAGAATACTATAAGAGTAGGTTTTGAGAAAAAAATATATAAGTAACTAACAAATGTTTAATAAAACCTTATATTAACTAATAAATTGTTGTTAGAATACTATAAGAGTATGTTTTGAGGAAAAATCATATAAGTAACTAATAAATGTTTAATAAAACCTTATATTATCTACTAAATTCATATTAGAATACTATAAGAGTATGTTTTGAGGAAAAATCATATAAGTAACTAACAAATGTTTAATAAAACCTTATATTAACAAAGAAATTGTTGTTAAAATAAAATAAGAGTATGTTTTGAGGAAAAACTCATGTAAGTAACTAAAAAATGTTCAATAAAACCTTATATTAACTACTAAATTCTTATTAGAATACTGTAAAAGTATGTTTTGAGGAAAAATCATATAAGTAACAAACAAATGTTTAATAAAACCTTATATTAACTAATATATTGTTGTTAGAATACAATAAGAGTATGTTTTGAGGAAAACTGATGTAAGTAACTAACAAATTTTCAATAAAACCTTACATTAACTACTAAATTCATATTAGAATACTATAAGAGTGTGTTTTGAGGAAAAATCATATAAGTAACTAGAAAATGTTAAATAAAACCTTATATTAACAAAGAAATTGTTGTTAAAATACAATAAGAGTATGTTTTGAGGAAAACTCATGTAAGTAAGTAACAAATGTTCAATAAATCCTTATATTAACTACTAAATTCATATTAGAATATAATAAGAGTATGTTTTGAGGAAAAATCATACAAGTAACTAACAAATATTTAATAATAACTACTAAATTCCTATTAGAATACTATAAGAGTAAGTTTTGAGGAAAAATCATATAAGTAACTAATAAATGTTTAATAAAACCTTATATTATCTACTAAATTCATATTAGAATACTATATAAGTATGTTTTGAGGAAAAATCATATATGTAAATATCAAATGTTTAATAAAACCTTATATTAACTACTAAATTCATATTAGAATACTATAAGAGTATGTTCTGAGGAAAAATCATATAAGTAACTAACAAATGTTTAATAAAACCTTATATTAACAAAGAAATTGTTGTTAAAATACAATAAGAGTATGTTTTGGGAAAAACTCATGTAAGTAACTAACAAATGTTCAATAAAACCTTATATTAACTACTAAATTCTTATTAGAATACTATAAAAGTATGTTTTAGGGAAAAATCATATAAGTAACTAACAAATGTTTAATAAAACCTTATATTAACTAATAAATTGTTGTTAAAATACAAAAAGAGTCTGTTTTGAGGAAAATTGATGTAAGTAACTAACAAATTTTCAATAAAACCCTATATTAACTACTAAATTCATAATAGAATACTATAAGAGTAGGTTTTGAGAAAAAAATATATAAGTAACTAACAAATGTTTAATAAAACCTTATATTAACTAATAAATTGTTGTTAGAATACTATAAGAGTATGTTTTGAGGAAAAATCATATAAGTAACTAATAAATGTTTAATAAAACCTTATATTATCTACTAAATTCATATTAGAATACTATAAGAGTATGTTTTGAGGAAAAATCATATAAGTAACTAACAAATGTTTAATAAAACCTTATATTAACAAAGAAATTGTTGTTAAAATAAAATAAGAGTATGTTTTGAGGAAAAACTCATGTAAGTAACTAAAAAATGTTCAATAAAACCTTATATTAACTACTAAATTCTTATTAGAATACTGTAAAAGTATGTTTTGAGGAAAAATCATATAAGTAACAAACAAATGTTTAATAAAACCTTATATTAACTAATATATTGTTGTTAGAATACAATAAGAGTATGTTTTGAGGAAAACTCATGTAAGTAAGTAACAAATGTTCAATAAATCCTTATATTAACTACTAAATTCATATTAGAATATAATAAGAGTATGTTTTGAGGAAAAATCATACAAGTAACTAACAAATATTTAATAATAACTACTAAATTCCTATTAGAATACTATAAGAGTATGTTTTGAGGAAAAATCATATAAGTAACTAATAAATGTTTAATAAAACCTTATATTATCTACTAAATTCATATTAGAATACTATATAAGTATGTTTTGAGGAAAAATCATATATGTAAACATCAAATGTTTAATAAAACCTTATATTAACTACTAAATTCATATTAGAATACTATAAGAGTATGTTCTGAGGAAAAATCATATAAGTAACTAACAAATGTTTAATAAAACCTTATATTAACAAAGAAATTGTTGTTAAAATACAATAAGAGTATGTTTTGGGAAAAACTCATGTAAGTAACTAACAAATGTTCAATAAAACCTATATTAACTACTAAATTCTTATTAGAATACTATAAAAGTATGTTTTAGGGAAAAATCATATAAGTAACTAACAAATGTTTAATAAAACCTTATATTAACTAATAAATTGTTGTTAAAATACAAAAAGAGTCTGTTTTGAGGAAAATTGATGTAAGTAACAAACAAATTTTCAATAAAACCCTATATTAACTACTAAATTCATAATAGAATACTATAAGAGTAGGTTTTGAGGAAAAATCATATAAGTAACTAACAAATGTTTAATAAAACCTTATATTAACTACTAAATTCATATTAAAATACTATATGAGTATGTTTTGAGGAAAAATCATATAAGTAAATAAAAAATGTTTAATACAACCTTATATTAACTACTAAATTCTTATTAGAATACTATAAGAGTATGTTTTGAGTAAAAATCATATAAGTAACTAACAAATGTTTAATAAAACCTTATATTAACTAATATATTGTTGTTAGAATACAATAAGAGTATGTTTTGAGGAAAACTGATGTAAGTAACTAACAAATTTTCAATAAAACCTTACATTAACTACTAAATTCATATTAGAATACTATAAGAGTGTGTTTTGAGGAAAAATCATATAAGTAACTAGAAAATGTTAAATAAAACCTTATATTAACAAAGAAATTGTTGTTAAAATACAATAAGAGTATGTTTTGAGGAAAACTCATGTAAGTAAGTAACAAATGTTCAATAAATCCTTATATTAACTACTAAATTCATATTAGAATATAATAAGAGTATGTTTTGAGGAAAAATCATACAAGTAACTAACAAATATTTAATAATAACTACTAAATTCATATTAGAATACTATAAGAGTAAGTTTTGAGGAAAAATCATATAAGTAACTAATAAATGTTTAATAAAACCTTATATTATCTACTAAATTCATATTAGAATACTATATAAGTATGTTTTGAGGAAAAATCATATATGTAAATATCAAATGTTTAATAAAACCTTATATTAACTACTAAATTCATATTAGAATACTATAAGAGTATGTTCTGAGGAAAAATCATATAAGTAACTAACAAATGTTTAATAAAACCTTATATTAACAAAGAAATTGTTGTTAAAATACAATAAGAGTATGTTTTGGGAAAAACTCATGTAAGTAACTAACAAATGATCAATAAAACCTTATATTAACTACTAAATTCTTATTAGAATACTATAAAAGTATGTTTTAGGGAAAAATCATATAAGTAACTAACAAATGTTTAATAAAACCTTATATTAACTAATAAATTGTTGTTAAAATACAAAAAGAGTCTGTTTTGAGGAAAATTGATGTAAGTAACTAACAAATTTTCAATAAAACCCTATATTAACTACTAAATTCATAATAGAATACTATAAGAGTATGTTTTGAGTAAAAATCATATAAGTAACTAACAAATGTTTAATAAAACCTTATATTAACTACTAAATTCTTATTAGAATACTATATGAGTATGTTATGAGGAAAAATCATATAAGTAACTAACAAATGTTTAATAAAACCTTATATTAACTAATAAATTGTTGTTAGAATAAAATAAGAGTATGTTTTGAGGAAAAACTGATGTAAGTAACTAACAAATTTTCAATAAAACCTTACATTAACTACTAAATTCATATTATAGTACTATAATAGTATGTTTTGAGAAAAAATCATATAAGTAACTAACAAATGTTTAATAAAACCTTATATTAACAAAGAAATTGTTGTTAAAATACAATAAGAGTATGTTTTGAGGAAAACTCATGTAAGTAACTAACAAATGTTCAATAAAACCTTATATTAACTACTAAATTCTTATTAGAATACTATAAAAGTATGTTTTGAGGAAAAATCATATAAGTAACTAACAAATGTTTAATAAATCTTTATATTAACAAATAAATTGTTGTTAGAATACAAAAAGAGTCTGTTTTAAGGAAAATTGATGTAAGTAACTAACAAATTTTCAATAAAACCCTATATTAACTACTAAATTCATAATAGAATACTATAAGAGTATATTTTGAGGAAAAATCATATAAGTAACTACCAAATTTTTAATAAAACCTTATATTAACTACTAAAGTCTTATTAGAATAATATATGAGTATTCTTTGAGGAAAAATTATCTAATTAACTAACTAATGTTCAATAAAACCTTATATTAACTACTAAATTCATATTAGAATATAATAAGAGTATGTTTTGAGGAAAAATCATACAAGTAACTAACAAATATTTAATAATAACTACTAAATTCATATTAGAATACTATAAGAGTATGTGTTGAGGAAAAATCATATAAGTAACTAACAAATGTTTAATAAAACCTTATATTATCTACTAAATTCATATTAGAATACTATATGAGAATGTTTTGAGGAAAAATCATATAAGTAACTAACAAATGTTTAATAAAACCTTATATTAACAAAGAAATTGTTGTTAAAATACAATAAGAGTATGTTTTGAGGAAAACTCATGTAAGTAACTAACAAATGTTCAATAAAACCTTATATTAACTACTAAATTCTTATTAGAATACTATAAAAGAATGTTTTGAGGAAAAATCATATAAGTAACTAACAAATGTTTAATAAAACCTTATATTAACTAATAAATTGTTGTTAGAATACAAAAAGAGTCTGTTTTGAGGAAAATTGATTTAAGTAACTAACAAATTTTCAATAAAACCCTATATTAACTACTAAATTCATAATAGAATACTATAAGAGTATGGTTTCAGGAAAAATCATATAAGTAACTAACAAATGTTTAATAAAACCATATATTAACTACTAAACTCTTATTAGAATACCATAAGAGTATATTTTGAAGAAAAATTATCTAATTAACTAACAAATGTTCAATAAAACCTTATATTAACTACTAAATTCATATTAGAATATAATAAGAATATGTTTTGAGGAAAAATCATACAAGTAACTAACAAATATTTAATAATAACTACTAAATTCATATTAAAATACTATAAGAGTATGTTTTGAGGAAAAATCATATAAGTAACTAACAAATGTTTAATAAAACCTTATATTAACTACTAAATTCATATTAGAATACTATATGAGTATGTTTTGAGGAAAAATCAGATAAGTAACTAACAAATGTTTAATAAAACCTTATATTAACTAATAAATTGTTGTTAGAATAAAATAAAGTATGTTTTGAGGAAAACCCATGTAAGTAACTAACAAATGTTCAATAAAACCTTATATTAACTACTAAATTCTTATTAGAATACTATAAAAGTATGTTTTGAGGAAAAATCATATAAGTAACTAACAAATGTTTAATAAATCTTTATATTAACAAATAAATTGTTGTTAGAATACAAAAAGAGTCTGTTTTAAGGAAAATTGATGTAAGTAACTAACAAATTTTCAATAAAACCCTATATTAACTACTAAATTCATAATAGAATACTATAAGAGTATATTTTGAGGAAAAATCATATAAGTAACTACCAAATTTTTAATAAAACCTTATATTAACTACTAAATTCTTAGTAGAATACTATAAAAGAATGTTTTGAGGAAAAATCATATAAGTAACTAACAAATGTTTAATAAAACCTTATATTAACTAATAAATTGTTGTTAGAATACAAAAAGAGTCTGTTTTGAAGAAAATTGATTTAAGTAACTAACAAATTTTCAATAAAACCCTATATTAACTACTAAATTCATAATAGAATACTATAAGAGTATGTTTTCAGGAAAAATCATATAAGTAACTAACAAATGTTTAATAAAACCTTATATTAATTACTAAACTCTTATTAGAATACCATAAGAGTATATTTTGAAGAAAAATTATCTAATTAACTAACAAATGTTCAATAAAACCTTATATTAACTACTAAATTCATATTAGAATATAATAAGAATATGTTTTGAGGAAAAATCATACAAGTAACTAACAAATATTTAATAATAACTACTAAATTCATATTAGAATACTATAAGAGTATGTTTTGAGGAAAAATCATATAAGTAACTAACAAATGTTTAATAAAACCTCATATTAACTACTAAATTCATATTAGAATACTATATGAGTATGTTTTGAGGAAAAATCAGATAAGTAACTAACAAATGTTTAATAAAACCTTATATTAACTAATAAATTGTTGTTAGAATAAAATAAGAGTTTGAGGAAAACAAATTTAAGTAACTAATAAATGTTCAATAAAACCTTATATTAACTATTAAATTCTTATTAGAATACTATAAAAGTATGTTTTGAGAAAAAATCATATAAGTAACTAACAAATGTTTAATAAAACCTTTTATTAACTACTAAATTCATATTAGAATACTATATGAGTATGTTTTGAGGAAAAATCATATAAGTAAATAAAAAATGTTGAATAAAACCCTATATTAACTACTAAATTCTTATTAGATACTATAAGAGTATGTTTTGAGGAAAAATCATATAAGTAACTAACAAATATTTAATAAAACCTTATATTAACTAATAAATTGTTGTTAGAATACAAAAAGAGTCTGTTTTGAGGAAAATTGATGTAAGTAACTAACAAATTTTCAATAAAACCCTATATTAACTACTAAATTCATAATAGAATACTATAAGAGTATGTTTTGAGGAAAAATCATATAAGTAACTAACAAATGTTTAATAAAACCTTATATTAACTATTAAACTCTTATTAGAATACCATAAGAGTATATTTTTAGGAAAAATTATCTAATTAACTAACAAATGTTCAATAAAACCATATATTAACTACTAAATTCATATTAGAATACTATAAGATTATGTTTTGAGGAAAAATCATACAAGTAACTAACAAATATTTAATAATAACTATTAAATTCATATCAGAATACTATAAGAGTATGTTTTGAGGAAAAATCATATAAATAACTAACAAATGTTTAATAAAACCGTATATTAACTTCTAAATTCATATTAGAATATAATAAGAGTATGTTTTGAGGAAAAATCATACAAGTAACTAACAAATATTTAATAATAACTACTAAATTCATATTAGAATACTATAAGAGTATGTTTTGAGGAAAAATCATATAAGTAACTAACAAATGTTTAATAAAACCTTATATTAACTACTAAATTCATATTAGAATACTATATGAGTATGTTTTGAGGAAAAATCATATAAGTAAATATCAAATGTTTAATAAAACCTTATATTAACTACTTAATTCTTATTAGAATACTATAAGAGTATGTTTTGAGGAAAAATCAAATAAGTAACTAACAAATGTTTAATAAAACCTTATATTAACTAATAAATTGTTGTTAGAATAAAATAAGAGTATGTTTTGAGGAAAACTAATTTAAGTAATTAACAAATGTTCAATAAAACCTTATATTAACTATTAAATTCTTATTAGAATACTATAAAAGTATGTTTTGAGGAAAAATCATATAAGTAACTAACAAATGTTTAATAAAACCTTATATTAACTACTAAATTCATATTAGAATACTATATGAGTATGTTTTGAGGAAAAATCATATAAGTAAATAAAAAATGTTGACTAAAACCTTATATTAACAACTAAATTCTTATTAGATACTATAAGAGTATGTTTTGAGGAAAAATCATATAAGTAACTAACAAATATTTAATAAAACCTTATATTAACTAATATATTGTTGTTAGAATACAAAAAGAGTCTGTTTTGAGGAAAATTGATGTAAGTAACTAACAAATTTTTCAATAAAACCCTATATTAATTACTAAATTCATAATAGAATACTATAAGAGTATGTTTTGAGGAAAAATCATATAAGTAACTAACAAATGTTTAATAAAACCTTATATTAACTATTAAACTCTTATTAGAATACCATAAGAGTATATTTTTAGAAAAAATTATCTAATTAACTAACAAATGTTCAATAAAACCTTATATTAACTACTAAATTCATATTAGAATACTATAAGATTATGTTTTGAGGAAAAATCATACAAGTAACTAACAAATATTTAATAATAACTATTAAATTCATATTAGAATAATATAAGAGTATGTTTTGAGGAAAAATTATCTAATTAACTAACAAATATTCAATAAAACCTTATATTAACTACTAAATTCATATTAGAATATAATAAGAGTATGTTTTGAGGAAAAATCATACAAGTAACTAACAAATATTTAATAATAACTACTAAATTCATATTAGAATACTATAAGAGTATGTTTTGATGAAAAATCATATAAGTAACTAACAAATGTTTAATAAAACCTTATATTAACTACTAAATTCATATTAGAATACTATATGAGTATGTTTTGAGGAAAAATCAGATAAGTAACTAACAAATGTTTAATAAAACCTTATATTAACTAATAAATTGTTGTTAGAATAAAATAAAGTATGTTTTGAGGAAAACCCATGTAAGTAACTAACAAATGTTCAATAAAACCTTATATTAACTACTAAATTCTTATTAGAATACTATAAAAGTATGTTTTGAGGAAAAATCATATAAGTAACTAACAAATGTTTAATAAATCTTTATATTAACAAATAAATTGTTGTTAGAATACAAAAAGAGTCTGTTTTAAGGAAAATTGATGTAAGTAACTAACAAATTTTCAATAAAACCCTATATTAACTACTAAATTCATAATAGAATACTATAAGAGTATATTTTGAGGAAAAATCATATAAGTAACTACCAAATTTTTAATAAAACCTTATATTAACTACTAAATTCTTAGTAGAATACTATAAAAGAATGTTTTGAGGAAAAATCATATAAGTAACTAACAAATGTTTAATAAAACCTTATATTAACTAATAAATTGTTGTTAGAATACAAAAAGAGTCTGTTTTGAAGAAAATTGATTTAAGTAACTAACAAATTTTCAATAAAACCCTATATTAACTACTAAATTCATAATAGAATACTATAAGAGTATGTTTTCAGGAAAAATCATATAAGTAACTAACAAATGTTTAATAAAACCTTATATTAATCACTAAACTCTTATTAGAATACCATAAGAGTATATTTTGAAGAAAAATTATCTAATTAACTAACAAATGTTCAATAAAACCTTATATTAACTACTAAATTCATATTAGAATATAATAAGAATATGTTTTGAGGAAAAATCATACAAGTAACTAACAAATATTTAATAATAACTACTAAATTCATATTAGAATACTATAAGAGTATGTTTTGAGGAAAAATCATATAAGTAACTAACAAATGTTTAATAAAACCTCATATTAACTACTAAATTCATATTAGAATACTATATGAGTATGTTTTGAGGAAAAATCAGATAAGTAACTAACAAATGTTTAATAAAACCTTATATTAACTAATAAATTGTTGTTAGAATAAAATAAGAGTTTGAGGAAAACAAATTTAAGTAACTAATAAATGTTCAATAAAACCTTATATTAACTATTAAATTCTTATTAGAATACTATAAAAGTATGTTTTGAGAAAAAATCATATAAGTAACTAACAAATGTTTAATAAAACCTTTTATTAACTACTAAATTCATATTAGAATACTATATGAGTATGTTTTGAGGAAAAATCATATAAGTAAATAAAAAATGTTGAATAAAACCCTATATTAACTACTAAATTCTTATTAGATACTATAAGAGTATGTTTTGAGGAAAAATCATATAAGTAACTAACAAATATTTAATAAAACCTTATATTAACTAATAAATTGTTGTTAGAATACAAAAAGAGTCTGTTTTGAGGAAAATTGATGTAAGTAACTAACAAATTTTCAATAAAACCCTATATTAACTACTAAATTCATAATAGAATACTATAAGAGTATGTTTTGAGGAAAAATCATATAAGTAACTAACAAATGTTTAATAAAACCTTATATTAACTATTAAACTCTTATTAGAATACCATAAGAGTATATTTTTAGGAAAAATTATCTAATTAACTAACAAATGTTCAATAAAACCATATATTAACTACTAAATTCATATTAGAATACTATAAGATTATGTTTTGAGGAAAAATCATACAAGTAACTAACAAATATTTAATAATAACTATTAAATTCATATCAGAATACTATAAGAGTATGTTTTGAGGAAAAATCATATAAATAACTAACAAATGTTTAATAAAACCGTATATTAACTTCTAAATTCATATTAGAATATAATAAGAGTATGTTTTGAGGAAAAATCATACAAGTAACTAACAAATATTTAATAATAACTACTAAATTCATATTAGAATACTATAAGAGTATGTTTTGAGGAAAAATCATATAAGTAACTAACAAATGTTTAATAAAACCTTATATTAACTACTAAATTCATATTAGAATACTATATGAGTATGTTTTGAGGAAAAATCATATAAGTAAATATCAAATGTTTAATAAAACCTTATATTAACTACTTAATTCTTATTAGAATACTATAAGAGTATGTTTTGAGGAAAAATCAAATAAGTAACTAACAAATGTTTAATAAAACCTTATATTAACTAATAAATTGTTGTTAGAATAAAATAAGAGTATGTTTTGAGGAAAACTAATTTAAGTAATTAACAAATGTTCAATAAAACCTTATATTAACTATTAAATTCTTATTAGAATACTATAAAAGTATGTTTTGAGGAAAAATCATATAAGTAACTAACAAATGTTTAATAAAACCTTATATTAACTACTAAATTCATATTAGAATACTATATGAGTATGTTTTGAGGAAAAATCATATAAGTAAATAAAAAATGTTGACTAAAACCTTATATTAACAACTAAATTCTTATTAGATACTATAAGAGTATGTTTTGAGGAAAAATCATATAAGTAACTAACAAATATTTAATAAAACCTTATATTAACTAATATATTGTTGTTAGAATACAAAAAGAGTCTGTTTTGAGGAAAATTGATGTAAGTAACTAACAAATTTTTCAATAAAACCCTATATTAATTACTAAATTCATAATAGAATACTATAAGAGTATGTTTTGAGGAAAAATCATATAAGTAACTAACAAATGTTTAATAAAACCTTATATTAACTATTAAACTCTTATTAGAATACCATAAGAGTATATTTTTAGAAAAAATTATCTAATTAACTAACAAATGTTCAATAAAACCTTATATTAACTACTAAATTCATATTAGAATACTATAAGATTATGTTTTGAGGAAAAATCATACAAGTAACTAACAAATATTTAATAATAACTATTAAATTCATATTAGAATAATATAAGAGTATGTTTTGAGGAAAAATTATCTAATTAACTAACAAATATTCAATAAAACCTTATATTAACTACTAAATTCATATTAGAATATAATAAGAGTATGTTTTGAGGAAAAATCATACAAGTAACTAACAAATATTTAATAATAACTACTAAATTCATATTAGAATACTATAAGAGTATGTTTTGATGAAAAATCATATAAGTAACTAATAAATGTTTAATAAAACCTTATATTAACTACTAAATTCTTATTAGAATACTATAAGAGTATGTTTTGAGGAAAAATCATATAAGTAACTAACAAATGTTTAATAAAACCTTATATTAACTAATAAATTGTTGTTAGAATAAAATAAGAGTATGTTTTGAGGAAAACTGATGTAAGTAACTATCAAAATTTCAATAAAACCTTACATTAACTACTAAATTCATAATAGAATACTATAAGAGTATGTTTTGAGGAAAAATCATGTAACGAACTAACAAATGTTTAATAAAACCTTATATTAACTACTAAACTCTTATTAGAATACCATAAGAGTATATTTTGAGGAAAAATTATCTAATTAACTAGGAGCATGCTAGTGTTTTTAGGGTAGCCCACTTGGCATTGTCTTGGGCCCTTTACAGTATTTTTACACATTATTATAACTAGGAGCATGCTAGTGTGTTTGACTTTCGTACTGCATTAGAGCATCTTTATTAGGTATAGCACATAATATGTGGCCTCAGCGAGGACTGCCGGTCCCGCATGAGTGGCTCGATCTGACTCCTTTCCCTGTTCTTTTTTTTAAGTTATTTTCTGCAGATTTTGATTGCTCGATGTCTATGTGACGGGGTTCCCTTTTTGCGAATCGAAGAACCTGGCTAAATCTCTAACTCATTATAAATGGTAATCATCCACTTATGTTTTGGTTTTGACCCGGCTCTGCCGTGGCGCTTTGTATCTTAATTTTGCTTCCGTCTTGCTTCCGCTTGAAATGAATTTCGTGAGTTAGTCCCTAGGACAGGTTAAGGGTACTCAATGGCCCTACGATATTTTCAGGGTTCGAAATCCCTCTTTATTGCTGACCATAAAAAAAAATGAGTTTGAAACCTCGACCCGTACCTGGATTGCAAGATCCGAACAAGGGGTTTTATCCCTTGAAACGTAACCCGGAAATCATAATCCTGGGCCGTTACATTTTTGAGGAAAACTGATGTAAGTAACTAACAAATTTTCAATAAAACCTTACATTAACTACTAAATTCATATTAGAATACTATAAGAGTGTGTTTTGAAGAAAAATCATAAAAGTAACTAACAAATGTTAAATAAAACCTTATATAAACAAAGAAATTGTTGTTAAAATACAATAAGAGTATGTTTTGAGGAAAACTTATGTAAGTAACTAACAAATGTTCAATAAAACCTTATATTAACTACTAAATTCATATTAGAATATAATAAGAGTATGTTTTGAGGAAAAATCATACAAGTAACTAACAAATATTTAATAATAACTACTAAATTCCTATTAGAATACTATAAGAGTAAGTTTTGAGGAAAAATCATATAAGTAACTAATAAATGTTTAATAAAACCTTATATTATCTACTAAATTCATATTAGAATACTATATAAGTATGTTTTGAGGAAAAATCATATATGTAAATATCAAATGTTTAATAAAACCTTATATTAACTACTAAATTCATATTAGAATACTATAAGAGTATGTTCTGAGGAAAAATCATATAAGTAACTAACAAATGTTTAATAAAACCTTATATTAACAAAGAAATTGTTGTTAAAATACAATAAGAGTATGTTTTGGGAAAAACTCATGTAAGTAACTAACAAATGTTCAATAAAACCTTATATTAACTACTAAATTCTTATTAGAATACTATAAAAGTATGTTTTAGGGAAAAATCATATAAGTAACTAACAAATGTTTAATAAAACCTTATATTAACTAATAAATTGTTGTTAAAATACAAAAAGAGTCTGTTTTGAGGAAAATTGATGTAAGTAACTAACAAATTTTCAATAAAACCCTATATTAACTACTAAATTCATAATAGAATACTATAAGAGTAGGTTTTGAGGAAAAATCATATAAGTAACTAACAAATGTTTAATAAAACCTTATATTAACTACTAAATTCATATTAGAATACTATATGAGTATGTTTTGAGGAAAAATCATATAAGTAAATAAAAAATGTTTAATACAACCTTATATTAACTACTAAATTCTTATTAGAATACTATAAGAGTATGTTTTGAGTAAAAATCATATAAGTAACTAACAAATGTTTAATAAAACCTTATATTAACTACTAAATTCTTATTAGAATACTATATGAGTATGTTATGAGGAAAAATCATATAAGTAACTAACAAATGTTTAATAAAACCTTATATTAACTAATAAATTGTTGTTAGAATAAAATAAGAGTATGTTTTGAGGAAAAACTGATGTAAGTAACTAACAAATTTTCAATAAAACCTTACATTAACTACTAAATTCATATTATAGTACTATAATAGTATGTTTTGAGAAAAAATCATATAAGTAACTAACAAATGTTTAATAAAACCTTATATTAACAAAGAAATTGTTGTTAAAATACAATAAGAGTATGTTTTGAGGAAAACTCATGTAAGTAACTAACAAATGTTCAATAAAACCTTATATTAACTACTAAATTCTTATTAGAATACTATAAAAGTATGTTTTGAGGAAAAATCATATAAGTAACTAACAAATGTTTAATAAATCTTTATATTAACAAATAAATTGTTGTTAGAATACAAAAAGAGTCTGTTTTAAGGAAAATTGATGTAAGTAACTAACAAATTTTCAATAAAACCCTATATTAACTACTTAATTCATAATAGAATACTATAAGAGTATATTTTCAGGAAAAATCATATAAGTAACTACCAAATTTTTAATAAAACCTTATATTAACTACTAAAGTCTTATTAGAATAATATATGAGTATTCTTTGAGGAAAAATTATCTAATTAACTAACTAATGTTCAATAAAACCTTATATTAACTACTAAATTCATATTAGAATATAATAAGAGTATGTTTTGAGGAAAAATCATACAAGTAACTAACAAATATTTAATAATAACTACTAAATTCATATTAGAATACTATAAGAGTATGTGTTGAGGAAAAATCATATAAGTAACTAACAAATGTTTAATAAAACCTTATATTATCTACTAAATTCATATTAGAATACTATATGAGAATGTTTTGAGGAAAAATCATATAAGTAACTAACAAATGTTTAATAAAACCTTATATTAACAAAGAAATTGTTGTTAAAATACAATAAGAGTATGTTTTGAGGAAAACTCATGTAAGTAACTAACAAATGTTCAATAAAACCTTATATTAACTACTAAATTCTTATTAGAATACTATAAAAGAATGTTTTGAGGAAAAATCATATAAGTAACTAACAAATGTTTAATAAAACCTTATATTAACTAATAAATTGTTGTTAGAATACAAAAAGAGTCTGTTTTGAGGAAAATTGATTTAAGTAACTAACAAATTTTCAATAAAACCCTATATTAACTACTAAATTCATAATAGAATACTATAAGAGTATGTTTTCAGGAAAAATCATATAAGTAACTAACAAATGTTTAATAAAACCATATATTAACTACTAAACTCTTATTAGAATACCATAAGAGTATATTTTGAAGAAAAATTATCTAATTAACTAACAAATGTTCAATAAAACCTTATATTAACTACTAAATTCATATTAGAATATAATAAGAATATGTTTTGAGGAAAAATCATACAAGTAACTAACAAATATTTAATAATAACTACTAAATTCATATTAAAATACTATAAGAGTATGTTTTGAGGAAAAATCATATAAGTAACTAACAAATGTTTAATAAAACCTTATATTAACTACTAAATTCATATTAGAATACTATATGAGTATGTTTTGAGGAAAAATCAGATAAGTAACTAACAAATGTTTAATAAAACCTTATATTAACTAATAAATTGTTGTTAGAATAAAATAAAGTATGTTTTGAGGAAAACCCATGTAAGTAACTAACAAATGTTCAATAAAACCTTATATTAACTACTAAATTCTTATTAGAATACTATAAAAGTATGTTTTGAGGAAAAATCATATAAGTAACTAACAAATGTTTAATAAATCTTTATATTAACAAATAAATTGTTGTTAGAATACAAAAAGAGTCTGTTTTAAGGAAAATTGATGTAAGTAACTAACAAATTTTCAATAAAACCCTATATTAACTACTAAATTCATAATAGAATACTATAAGAGTATATTTTGAGGAAAAATCATATAAGTAACTAACAAATGTTCAATAAAACCTTATATTAACTACTAAATTCTTAGTAGAATACTATAAAAGAATGTTTTGAGGAAAAATCATATAAGTAACTAACAAATGTTTAATAAAACCTTATATTAACTAATAAATTGTTGTTAGAATACAAAAAGAGTCTGTTTTGAGGAAAATCTATTTAAGTAACTAACAAATTTTCAATAAAACCCTATATTAACTATTAAATTCATAATAGAATACTATAAGAGTATGTTTTCAGGAAAAATCATATAAGTAACTAACAAATGTTTAATAAAACCTTATATTAACTACTAAACTCTTATTAGAATACCATAAGAGTATATTTTGAAGAAAAATTATCTAATTAACTAACAAATGTTCAATAAAACCTTATATTAACTACTAAATTCATATTAGAATATAATAAGAATATGTTTTGAGGAAAAATCATACAAGTAACTAACAAATATTTAATAATAACTACTAAATTCATATTAGAATACTATAAGAGTATGTTTTGAGGAAAAATCATATAAGTAACTAACAAATGTTTAATAAAACCTTATATTAACTACTAAATTCATATTAGAATACTATATGAGTATGTTTTGAGGAAAAATCAGATAAGAAACTAACAAATGTTTAATAAAACCTTATATTAACTTATAAATTGTTGTTAGAATAAAATAAGAGTTTGAGGAAAACAAATTTAAGTAACTAATAAATGTTCAATAAAACCTTATATTAACTATTAAATTCTTATTAGAATACTATAAAAGTATGTTTTGAGGAAAAATCATATAAGTAACTAACAAATGTTTAATAAAACCTTTTATTAACTACTAAATTCATATTAGAATACTATATGAGTATGTTTTGAGGAAAAATCATATAAGTAAATAAAAAATGTTGAATAAAACCCTATATTAACTACTAAATTCTTATTAGATACTATAAGAGTATGTTTTGAGGAAAAATCATATAAGTAACTAACAAATATTTAATAAAACCTTATATTAACTAATAAATTGTTGTTAGAATACAAAAAGAGTCTGTTTTGAGGAAAATTGATGTAAGTAACTAACAAATTTTCAATAAAACCCTATATTAACTACTAAATTCATAATAGAATACTATAAGAGTATGTTTTGAGGAAAAATCATATAAGTAACTAACAAATGTTTAATAAAACCTTATATTAACTATTAAACTCTTATTAGAATACCATAAGAGTATATTTTTAGGAAAAATTATCTAATTAACTAACAAATGTTCAATAAAACCATATATTAACTACTAAATTCATATTAGAATACTATAAGATTATGTTTTGAGGAAAAATCATACAAGTAACTAACAAATATTTAATAATAACTATTAAATTCATATCAGAATACTATAAGAGTATGTTTTGAGGAAAAATCATATAAATAACTAACAAATGTTTAATAAAACCGTATATTAACTTCTAAATTCATATTAGAATATAATAAGAGTATGTTTTGAGGAAAAATCATACAAGTAACTAACAAATATTTAATAATAACTACTAAATTCATATTAGAATACTATAAGAGTATGTTTTGAGGAAAAATCATATAAGTAACTAACAAATGTTTAATAAAACCTTATATTAACTACTAAATTCATATTAGAATACTATATGAGTATGTTTTGAGGAAAAATCATATAAGTAAATATCAAATGTTTAATAAAACCTTATATTAACTACTTAATTCTTATTAGAATACTATAAGAGTATGTTTTGAGGAAAAATCAAATAAGTAACTAACAAATGTTTAATAAAACCTTATATTAACTAATAAATTGTTGTTAGAATAAAATAAGAGTATGTTTTGAGGAAAACTAATTTAAGTAATTAACAAATGTTCAATAAAACCTTATATTAACTATTAAATTCTTATTAGAATACTATAAAAGTATGTTTTGAGGAAAAATCATATAAGTAACTAACAAATGTTTAATAAAACCTTATATTAACTACTAAATTCATATTAGAATACTATATGAGTATGTTTTGAGGAAAAATCATATAAGTAAATAAAAAATGTTGACTAAAACCTTATATTAACAACTAAATTCTTATTAGATACTATAAGAGTATGTTTTGAGGAAAAATCATATAAGTAACTAACAAATATTTAATAAAACCTTATATTAACTAATATATTGTTGTTAGAATACAAAAAGAGTCTGTTTTGAGGAAAATTGATGTAAGTAACTAACAAATTTTTCAATAAAACCCTATATTAATTACTAAATTCATAATAGAATACTATAAGAGTATGTTTTGAGGAAAAATCATATAAGTAACTAACAAATGTTTAATAAAACCTTATATTAACTATTAAACTCTTATTAGAATACCATAAGAGTATATTTTTAGAAAAAATTATCTAATTAACTAACAAATGTTCAATAAAACCTTATATTAACTACTAAATTCATATTAGAATACTATAAGATTATGTTTTGAGGAAAAATCATACAAGTAACTAACAAATATTTAATAATAACTATTAAATTCATATTAGAATAATATAAGAGTATGTTTTGAGGAAAAATTATCTAATTAACTAACAAATATTCAATAAAACCTTATATTAACTACTAAATTCATATTAGAATATAATAAGAGTATGTTTTGAGGAAAAATCATACAAGTAACTAACAAATATTTAATAATAACTACTAAATTCATATTAGAATACTATAAGAGTATGTTTTGATGAAAAATCATATAAGTAACTAATAAATGTTTAATAAAACCTTATATTAACTACTAAATTCTTATTAGAATACTATAAGAGTATGTTTTGATGAAAAATCATATAAGTAACTAACAAATATTTAATAAAACCTTTTATTAACTAATAAATTGTTGTTAGAATAAAATAAGAGTATGTTTTGAGGAAAACTGATGTAAGTAACTATCAAAATTTCAATAAAACCTTACATTAACTACTAAATTCATAATAGAATACTATAAGAGTATGTTTTGAGGAAAAATCATGTAACGAACTAACAAATGTTTAATAAAACCTTATATTAACTACTAAACTCTTATTAGAATACCATAAGAGTATATTTTGAGGAAAAATTATCTAATTAACTAGGAGCATGCTAGTGTTTTTAGGGTAGCCCACTTGGCATTGTCTTGGGCCCTTTACAGTATTTTTACACATTATTATAACTAGGAGCATGCTAGTGTGTTTGACTTTCGTACTGCATTAGAGCATCTTTATTAGGTATAGCACATAATATGTGGCCTCAGCGAGGACTGCCGGTCCCGCATGAGTGGCTCGATCTGACTCCTTTCCCTGTTCTTTTTTTTAAGTTATTTTCTGCAGATTTTGATTGCTCGATGTCTATGTGACGGGGTTCCCTTTTTGCGAATCGAAGAACCTGGCTAAATCTCTAACTCATTATAAATGGTAATCATCCACTTATGTTTTGGTTTTGACCCGGCTCTGCCGTGGCGCTTTGTATCTTAATTTTGCTTCCGTCTTGCTTCCGCTTGAAATGAATTTCGTGAGTTAGTCCCTAGGACAGGTTAAGGGTACTCAATGGCCCTACGATATTTTCAGGGTTCGAAATCCCTCTTTATTGCTGACCATAAAAAAAAATGAGTTTGAAACCTCGACCCGTACCTGGATTGCAAGATCCGAACAAGGGGTTTTATCCCTTGAAACATAACCCGGAAATCATAATCCTGGGCCGTTACATTTTTGAGGAAAACTGATGTAAGTAACTAACAAATTTTCAATAAAACCTTACATTAACTACTAAATTCATATTAGAATACTATAAGAGTGTGTTTTGAAGAAAAATCATAAAAGTAACTAACAATTGTTAAATAAAACCTTATATAAACAAAGAAATTGTTGTTAAAATACAATAAGAGTATGTTTTGAGGAAAACTTATGTAAGTAACTAACAAATGTTCAATAAAACCTTATATTAACTACTAAATTCATATTAGAATATAATAAGAGTATGTTTTGAGGAAAAATCATACAAGTAACTAACAAATATTTAATAATAACTACTAAATTCCTATTAGAATACTATAAGAGTATGTTTTGAGGAAAAATCATATAAGTAACTAATAAATGTTTAATAAAACCTTATATTATCTACTAAATTCATATTAGAATACTGTATGAGTATGTTTTGAGGAAAAATCATATATGTAAATATCAAATGTTTAATAAAACCTTATATTAACTACTAAATTCATATCAGAATACTATAAGAGTATGTTTTGAGGAAAAATCATATAAATAACTAACAAATGTTTAATAAAACCTTATATTAACTTCTAAATTCATATTAGAATATAATAAGAGTATGTTTTGAGGAAAAATCATACAAGTAACTAACAAATATTTAATAATAACTACTAAATTCATATTAGAATACTATAAGAGTATGTTTTGAGGAAAAATCATATAAGTAACTAACAAATGTTTAATAAAACCTTATATTAACTACTAAATTCATATTAGAATACTATATGAGTATGTTTTGAGGAAAAATCATATAAGTAAATATCAAATGTTTAATAAAACCTTATATTAACTACTTAATTCTTATTAGAATACTATAAGAGTATGTTTTGAGGAAAAATCAAATAAGTAACTAACAAATGTTTAATAAAACCTTATATTAACTAATAAATTGTTGTTAGAATAAAATAAGAGTATGTTTTGAGGAAAACTAATTTAAGTAATTAACAAATGTTCAATAAAACCTTATATTAACTATTAAATTCTTATTAGAATACTATAAAAGTATGTTTTGAGGAAAAATCATATAAGTAACTAACAAATGTTTAATAAAACCTTATATTAACTACTAAATTCATATTAGAATACTATATGAGTATGTTTTGAGGAAAAATCATATAAGTAAATAAAAAATGTTGACTAAAACCTTATATTAACTACTAAATTCTTATTAGATACTATAAGAGTATGTTTTGAGGAAAAATCATATAAGTAACTAACAAATATTTAATAAAACCTTATATTAACTAATATATTGTTGTTAGAATACAAAAAGAGTCTGTTTTGAGGAAAATTGATGTAAATAACTAACAAATTTTTCAATAAAACCCTATATTAATTACTAAATTCATAATAGAATACTATAAGAGTATGTTTTGTGGAAAAATCATATAAGTAACTAACAAATGTTTAATAAAACCTTATATTAACTATTAAACTCTTATTAGAATACCATAAGAGTATATTTTTAGGAAAAATTATCTAATTAACTAACAAATGTTCAATAAAACCTTATATTAACTACTAAATTCATATTAAAATACTATAAGATTATGTTTTGAGGAAAAATCATACAAGTAACTAACAAATATTTAATAATAACTATTAAATTCATATTAGAATAATATAAGAGTATGTTTTGAAGAAAAATTATCTAATTAACTAACAAATATTCAATAAAACGTTATATTAACTACTAAATTCATATTAGAATATAATAAGAGTATGTTTTGAGGAAAAATCATACAAGTAACTAACAAATATTTAATAATAACTACTAAATTCATATTAGAATACTATAAGAGTATGTTTTGATGAAAAATCATATAAGTAACTAATAAATGTTTAATAAAACCTTATATTAACTACTAAATTCTTATTAGAATACTATAAGAGTATGTTTTCAGGAAAAATCATATAAGTAACTAACAAATGTTTAATAAAACCTTATATTAACTAATAAATTGTTGTTAGAATAAAATAAGAGTATGTTTTGAGGAAAACAAATTTAAGTAACTAATAAATGTTCAATAAAACCTTATATTAACTATTAAATTCTTATTAGAATACTATAAAAGTATGTTTTGAGGAAAAATCATATAAGTAACTAACAAATGTTTAATAAAACCTTTTATTAACTACTAAATTCATATTAGAATACTATATGAGTATGTTTTGAGGAAAAATCATATAAGTAAATAAAAAATGTTGAATAAAACCCTATATTAACTACTAAATTCTTATTAGATACTATAAGAGTATGTTTTGAGGAAAAATCATATAAGTAACTAACAAATATTTAATAAAACCTTATATTAACTAATATATTGTTGTTAGAATACAAAAAGAGTCTGTTTTGAGGAAAATTGATGTAAGTAACTAACAAATTTTTCAATAAAACCCTATATTAAATACTAAATTCATAATAGAATACTATAAGAGTATGTTTTGAGGAAAAATCATATAAGTAACTAACAAATGTTTAATAAAACCTTATATTAACTATTAAACTCTTATTAGAATACCATAAGAGTATATTTTTAGAAAAAATTATCTAATTAACTAACAAATGTTCAATAAAACCTTATATTAACTACTAAATTCATATTAGAATACTATAAGATTATGTTTTGAGGAAAAATCATACAAGTAACTAACAAATATTTAATAATAACTATTAAATTCATATTAGAATAATA